>JAQQTP010000082.1:51617500-53087500 GCA_029884605.1 Ormosia emarginata | reverse complement strand
ATTACATCAAATCAGTCAACTGAATTTCTTCTGAAGATGTTATCACTTATCAGTTATCACTACTCAATGGGTCAACATTTGGTTTAGGAGTGAAAGAATGAACCAATCTCTTGGTAAATCCAGAATGCCAAGAGTTTGCAGCTTCGAAAATTTTAATGTATTTAATCTAAATGTACTATCAGTGTAAAAATACTTTATATTATCATTTAAATATCTCTTGTCATATTATAAAAAAATTTATAATAACTACCTTAAAATCATATATATGATAATATAAAAAAATTTATATTAATAATATATCAAAATTAAACTCAATTTTAATATGATCCAACAAAACATATTGACTGCATACATTTTTTACATGCGAAAGAAAAGATCCACGTGATACCTATATTGTAATGGCAAAAGACACCTAATCGATCTTTTCAACGTTTCTATGCTCTTAAATCAATTGCAATTCAATTAAAACCAAACTGTTTACATTTTCTGAAAGGATACAAGTTGTGCTTACGAGGCTTATCTGCTCAGAGAATGCTAGAAGCTTCCCATAGTTTCAACTCTTCCAGTCATAAACACATGAGCTGAAAAATCCCACTAAAAAAAATGAAATTGAGCAATCCGAAGGCCACCAGCCACAAAAAAAAAGATGTTCTCATATTGCTCCCAAGTATATCCATTTGGACAGATCTGTCCAAAAACAGCGGTTGACTTGTATTGCTATTCCTTGTTTAATTGTTTCTAACCAGCCTATAAGAAAATGATTGAATGATTTTCGAATATTATTCACAAAGAGAGGACTTACAGTATTTGTATGTATTAAATAACAAGGGAGAAGACAAAGTCTAGAAAAGGAATATAATTACAAATGAATGACCATAATTATACCATAATTAATACAGAATGTCAAAACTTTATTGTACATGAATGTGAAGGAGACAGAATGATAGGAATTTGGAGAAAGTCTCTCATGAATTGTCTAAGACACCAATACGCCCCTCAAGATGGTGGAGGCGGAGACAACACCAATCTTGGATAGTTAGTAAGTTGTGGCTGGTTGCAGAGAGGTTTGGTGAGAAGATCAACTAGTTGGTGGCTAGATGGAATATGTGTAACTTGAAGAGACTTGCTGGCCACTAGATCACGAACAAAATGGTAGTCAATGACAATGTACTTCATTCGAGAGTGAAAGACCGTATTAGCACAAAGGTGGCACCAACATTGTCACAGAGAATGGTTGGTGGACTCGGTAGAATGACACCCAATTTATGAAGTAAGTTACGAAGCCATATGACTTGGACAGTGGTGGAGGCAATTGTGTGATATTCAGCTTTGGAGGAGGATCTGGCAACGAAGCGTTGCTTACGACAAGCTCAAGAGATTGCATTTGGACCAAGGAAGGCGATGTAGGCCAAAGTTGACCTACGGTCAGAGATATTCCCTGCCCAATCAGCATCACACAATGCTCAGAGTTGGACATCATTGAATTTGAGGAGAAGAATTCCATGGTCAATGCCATGTTTGAGATAACGAAGGACCATTTTTAGAGCTTGAAAATGGCTATAATGGGAGCCTGCATACGTTGAACTAGTTTGTTGACCGAGAAGGCAATGCCGGGTCTTTTCAAGGCAAGATATTGCATTGAGCGAACAAGCTGGCGGAACAGTGAGGCATCACATGGGTTCTCATCCGGCGAAGGTGCCAGATTACACGAAGTTGACATGAGTGTAGTTACTAGTTTGGCACCTTCCATGTTAGTTTTTGCTAGAAGATCACGAACATAGCAGATGTTGGGTGAGGAAGAGTCCTTGCAATGTTGGGATAATCTCAACTCCAAGAAAGTGACTCGGCCAGCCCAAATCTTTGAAAGAAAAATTTCGAGATAAAACATCCTAAAATTGTTGAAGAAATGACTCGTTGTTTCCTGTGAGCAATAAATCTAAATATACAAAAAAGTAGGCAATAATATGATTATGCTTGTAAATGAATAAAGTCACATTCGAGTTGGAGTTTTGGAAGCCATAGGAGACAAGTAACTCATTTAGTGAATGATACCATGCACATGGTGCTTACTTTAGACCATACAAAGCCTTTTTGAGTTTTCACACGAGTGAGAAAGTTCTAGTAATTGAAGCCTTGAAGTTGTGCCATGTAGACTTCTTCACTGGTTTGACCATGAAAAAAAAGGATTGTTGACGTTCATTTGGCTTAAACGCCAACCTTGAGAAAGAGCTAAAGAAATACCCTCGTTCAGAAACTAATATACATTATTGAATGATTTTAGATCATATAAGACAATGATTGAATGATTTTCATATATTATTCACAACGAGAGGACTTATAGTATTTGTATGTATCAAATTACAAGAGAGTAGACAAGTCTAGACAAGGAATATAATTACAAATGAATGACCATAATTACATAATGTCAAAACTTTATTGTATATGAATGTGAGGGAGAGAAATTAGTAGTAATTTGGAGAAAGTCTCTCATTAGTTGTCTACGACACAAATACAACCATGGCAACATGATGAGACCACGGCAAGTGTACCGGATCGTCAAGTAATAAAAACGGTGAGAAACCGGATATCGTTCTCAGGGATCAATGGTCAAGTACCAGTTCACGAAGTTAGCTACTATTTAAACCGAGATTTGGATCAAAGTGAGCTCTAGTAGCAAAACAAGAAAAACACATAAATTTATGCAGAGACAATATTTTTGGATTTTTTTTATATGAGGCAATTCAACAAACACTTAGTATGCAATATGAAAGATAACCAATTAATGAAGGAGTTGGGATCGAGTTTCATTTGATTTCATTTGCTGCAGATTAAATTGAGATTAGAACAAATTTCTACTTCTATTTTGTTATCGAATTCACTTAAATATCCAAGTCCTAATTCCTTAGGCACAAGAACCTTAAATCCTAATCAAAATCCCTAATTCCTTAGGTGATTCTAAGAGGGACAAAGCATTAAGATTGAGAATTCAACAAGATAACAAGCATTCATCTACTATTCCTAGCATAATGAATCACAAGGTTCATAATCTCAAGCAAAATTCACACATTGAATTTCCATCCAAAGTATAAACCCAAAATCATTCTAAGGAGTATCAAACCTTATAAAGCTTTAAGAACAAAGATTATGAACTCAAAATAGAAGAATCCTTTAAGAATACTGAATCCCAAATCAATTACAAGCAAAATCCATCAAAATCCACTCAATCCCAACAAGGGAAAGTTTAGCTACACATGACAACTATTGTAAAAACTGAAATAAAAGAAGAGAAAATGGGGAACTCCATAGGTAGGTGAAGAATTGATTCGTTTCCACGATTTCTTCTCTTCAGAACACCTCAGAATGCCCCAGAATAGCAATGATCCGTGCTCCTCCTTCCTATTCTCTCCGCTGCTCCCAAATTAGGTCAGCAAAATTTAACTTATATTCTGTCTTGAGCGCCTAGGCGCTGCGTCTGTAGCGCCTAGGCGCTATATGTCCAGCACGCATCCTCTTCATGATTCACGGGCGCCTAGGCGCTTCGTCTTGAGCGCCTAGGCGCTGTATACCCAGTGGATTTCCTCTGAAGTCTTCAAGGGCGCTTAGGCGCTCCTTCTGTAGCGCCTGGGCGCCCTGTGATCAGCAGAATTGCTTATAGTCTTCCTTGGAGACTTCAAGTTCGTTCTTCTTCGGTGTTTTCCTGCAAAGACACAGTAAAAGAATGAGAACTCACCATCTTTTTGATTGACTAAGTTAAATCACAATCTCACAGAAAAATTTGCAATTTATCAGAGCAATGAGCAGTAAAAAGGGTAAAATCAAGGGAATTATACTAGAACTAGTAGGTATATAACCATGCCTTTGGCGTGGTTATCAAACTCCCCCAAACTTAACATTTGCCACGTCCTCGGGCAAAGAAACAAAACCATAGGTACGACAACCAACCAAGCATTCCTACGATTATAACCCACAACTGTGCAAACTGAAGTTCAACTGGAAATTAGACGTTGGAGTCATACCAACATTACATTGCTCAATCATCACTTGGAAGTTAATGGATCTGGCAACCAATACATGCAAGATGATTTCAAGTGAATGCTCACTCAATCCCTCCTGTGTTTAGGCTTGTGTTTCTCTCAGTCAACACACTGTGAGCCCACCCCCCATGAATTTGATCTTCTTCTCAAAATGCAAGCTCATGATTCACACCATGTAACCCTCAGAAGGCTAAAATTCAAAACTTCATTGGTGCCAAGGTACAAGGTAAAGAGATGAACATGAAAAATAACTACCTTGGAGAGCAAATGAGCATTGGTATTTCTAACAATTTATCAATTCAGAAATCTCAAACCTTCCAGAATTTTGTTATTATTATTATTATTTTATTTTTTTTGAATTTTCCCAGTAACCTACCTGGTCTCAAAGGGGTACTTGATCATTGTCAAGTATCACCCAGTAACCCATCGGCCTCAAAGGGATAGCGATTCAGTAAATCCATTCTCCTTTGTTTTCTTTTTTTTTTTTTTAACTCAAATTTTCTCCTCTTTTCAACTTCCAATGCTCACTTAGTCTCTTAGGATGTCACTCATAAGGCTAGGTCAAATAGGAGGGTTCAACCAAGAAAGAGACTCATTAAGCTCAAAGGTCAAGCAAAAGATGTGGTCATGGGGTTTGTTTTTGGGGGCTGGCTCAACAATCAAAATGGCTTAATTCAGATCACATACTGTGCAAATCATGAGTGCATCAGAGAATCAAGCAAATGCAGGAGAGTAAAGCCTCACAAGTGTCCACTCACGAATAAAATCATGTTGGAGGCTCAATACTCATTCCCAAGATAATGAATGCAAATTATTTACCAAAACCCATTAACAGCCAAGCAACTAGATTCATGTAAGTGTGGTATGAAACCATTCCTAATGAACTGCAAACAACAAGATCACACAGCTGCCATGCTTCTTTTTTTTTTCATTTTTTTTTGAAAGGGATTAGCAAAAATGGGAAAAAAATGGGGTAGTCCAATCATAACAAAGATTACAGTTTCTAACTTAACTTAACTCCCCCAAACTTACTCTCGTGCTTGTCCCCAAGCACTCGAGTATTGACATCAAACAGCATGAACAACAAAACAAGCAAGATAAGAATAAAAATAAAAATTGGAAATGCAAAACAAATAAAAGAAAATGGAAATGGAAACTCCCCCTTGAAGATCAATCATCACTGCCATCGCTGTCGTCCTCACCAGCTTCAGCTCCATCTTCACTCTCGGTCTCCTCTGCTGGAAGTGGAATGCTGCCCAGGGCGTCGGGATCAACATTTAGTTGAACTGCCAAGTTCCTCATCATCATCTCAAGTGCTTGGTTCGACTGAACCATATACGTCTTAATGCGTCGGAGACGACGTTCAACTCCACTGGATGACGGCTCAGGACGAGGACGTGGTGGTCTTGCTGCACGGGCCCTAGCAGCTGGAGGAATATGAGCAGGATCATCTTCTTGTAAGTACCGGTTGATCATGGCCACGTCCACAGCTGGAGCTGGCCTGATTGAAACATCACCGCTGGTCACCACCCCAGCTGCTTGGCAAAGCTGCGTGATAAGGCTGGGGTACCATAATCGAGACCGCCGGGTCCTACTCTGTGCGAGAGTTTGAATGTTGCGGGATATGAGTAGACCCACATCTACTGATCTTCCAGTGACAATGGCGAAAATCAGTAATGCTCTGTCTCTTGTCACCTCCTGATGGTGGGAGTTTGGAAAGAAACCAGCTTCACAAAATGTGCACCAGGCCTTGGGGATGGGAAGCAGATCAGATTTCTTCAGGAATTTGGGGTAGCCCCCCGAATCAAGTTCCCATTGGGCTCCTTGCCGGCAGATTGTGCTCAGAATTAACCCGGGGTTCAACGCCTCCCGCTTAAGCGTTGTATACCCACAGTCCCCCACAGCTTCTGGTGTCTCCAAGAATCTATCCAGAGTTCTGGCATCGAAGAGAATGCGACGACCTCGGACGTAAGATTCAAATTTGTTGCGGTCATCGTCCTCTGACCGAAATGCATTTGCATAGAACTCACGGACGATGGAAGCAGACCCCTCGACCGGCAGTTTGCACAGCTTTGCCCAATTCCTCCTCAGGATTTGGTTGAATATTTCATCACAGTCCCCATTGTTCAGAATGATGCCTCGCTCGGGGACAAATCCCCAGTTGCACAAGAACTCATTAAGCCGTTTCTCATTCTCCGCTGATAAGAACAGATCAGCATTAAATGCAGCTTGTTGGCGGGAGCTCTCTCCCTGAGTCTTGCGTTTGCGTGTGGGCTGCAGCTTGGGTGCCATTACTCTGTAATCAAAACAGAGACAAACTTAGTGTACAATTCAGAATTTCGGAAGCATTACATCCTGTACACATATAATGCATGTTTTCTCAAAACAAATTGGGTACATCACAGCAGGACACATTGTGTTTGCTACGCAACAATGAAGATGTATTTTGATGATAACAAACATGAGGATGATGAGAAGACCAAGTCCAAGTATTTAAAGATTAGCTTTAGGACTTAGGATCTATCATGTATGGAGCTGTTAGTTAAATATCTCAAATGATCAAAGATTACCTAAACTAAAGGTTTTTAAAAGATCAAATGTTTTAAAAGTTAAAAACAAGCATTTCGAAGCTTTTTGGAAAGGATTTTGAATGTTTTTAATCGAGGTATTCGAATACCTCAATTTGGTATTCGAATAACTGATTAAAACCGATTTTTGCTTCTTTGTCAAAAACAGAGGCATTCGAATACCCCATATGGTATTCGAATACCCAGATTCAGAATGAACCATTTTTTAAATGAGGCATTCGAATACCCCATATGGTATTCGAATACCCCGCTTCGAAATATGCCTTATTTTAATGAGGTATTCGAATACCCTTAGGCTGGTATTCGAATAACTCCAACTTAAACAGTTTTCTGAAAGAATTTTTGACAGAGGTATTCGAATACCTCCTTCAGGCATTCGAATACCCCACGAGAAACAGAGCTACGTTTTAAACAGGATACGAAAAATCAGAAAGTTTTCAATGCCATTAATTGCTCCCAACGGCCATATTCTTCCACGAGCTCTATAAATGAGGCCTGGGACTTCTCTGAAAACTCCCTTGACATTGTGATAATTTTTGCTTGCTTGAAAACGTGCTCTACCTTATTCTCTCTTTGTTTTCTGAACTTATAATTGCTTAACTCTTGAGATATTTGAGAAACAGCTCCTTAGTGCTTCAATTTGTATTTATCTACTCTTAGCGAGAGTTTCACTTCATCTCTATATCTATTTCCGTGTATTGAGGGTGAGGTATCCCCAAGAATTGTATAAGGGTGAGGTATCCCTTTTGTTTATTTGAGGCTTGAGCACAAGGGTAGAGTTTCCCTGTGTGTGAAAAGTGCTCCGTATTGTAAAGGTTGCAAGCACCTGTTGTTTAAGCTTGCCTTGAATAGTGAAAAATCTCGAACGGTGTTTCGGGGACTGGACGTAGGCCACAAGTGGTTGGTGGTCGAACCAGGATAAATACTGTGCCTGTTTTTCTTCCCTTATTCTTTTTACTTTATGTTCTTTATGTATTAATTCCTGCAATTTATTTATTATTTGCTCTTTCTTTTTCTCATCTCATCCGTATTCTTTAATAATTATATTGAGCAAAATTTATTTGTTTTAAAGTGTTTGCAAAAGTTTTTGTTACTCAATTCACCCCCTCTTGAGTCTTCGGAAGCCACTTGGTAACAAGTGGTATCGAGCTAGACTCTTGTATAAAGAGCTTAGCCGCTTCAAGAGAACATGGCTTCCTTAAATGGTTTTTCGAGGGATCTTCCATAAACCGACCACCCTTTTCAATGGGGATGGTTACGCATATTGGAAGGAAAGAATGAAAATCTTCATCGAAGCTATTGATCTAGATGTGTGGGATCTTTGTCGAAAACGGCGCATTTATACCTACACGCGTTGTCGATGGTGTAAAAACCGAGACACCTAGAAGTGATTGGTCCGATGAGGATAAAAGAAAAGTCCAATATAATTTAAAAGCTAAAAACATCATTACCACTTTGCCTTGGGGTATGATGAGTTTTTTAGAATTTCTAATTGCAAAACCGCTAAAGAAATGTGGGACACTTTACAAGTTACCCATGAGGGTACTAGTGAAGTTAAGAGGTCGAGAATCAATTCTCTAACTCGCGAATATGAACTGTTTAGAATGAACCAAGGAGAAAGCATTCAAGAAATGCAAAGAGGTTCACCCACATTGTTAATCATCTTGCATCTTTAGGAAAAAGTTTTACTAACGAAGATTTGATTAATAAAGTGTTAAGGTGTTTAAGCGAGATTTGGCAGCCCAAGGTGACAAGCAATTTCGAATCAAGGGACTTGACAACCATGTCATTAGCCACCCTTTTTGGAAAACTTCATGAGCACGAACTAGAATGAGCGAGATTAAGTCAAAGCGAAGAAAATGATAAAAAGAAAAAGGGGATAGCGCTTAAAGCCACTTCCTCAACAATTGACAATGATGATGAAGAAGATGAAGAAAGCTCGAGAAAACATTGAGGTAAACGAAGAAAATCTCGTTACTGTTAAAAAATTTAGTAAATTTCTCAAGAAAAAGGGAATGCAAAGAAGACCTCCCTTCCCTCCGAAGAAAACTCATTACAAAGGCGAAGGAGCTTCATCAACTCCTACTTGCTATGAATGTGGCAAGCTGGTCATATGAAAATGGAATGCCCGGTTTACCAAAAGAAGAAAGAGAGACTTGAGAAGAAGCCCTTCAAAGAAAGAAAAGCAAGAAAAGCCTATATAGCATGGGATGAAAACGACATGGATTCAACTGACAAATTTCGGATATAGCGAAGAAGCTCAACTCGTCTCATGGCCAAAGGAGAAGAAGAAGAAAGCGAAAATGAGGTAAGTTCTAACTCTACTTTCTTTGCTCTCTTATGATGAGTTACAAGATGCCTTTGAAGAATTGCATGACGAATCAATAAAACTCTCAAAACAAATTTCTTCTTCTAAGAAAAAAATCTCTTCTTTAGAAAATAAAATTCTTATTTTAAATAAAGAGATTGAAGAACTAAAAATTGAAAATGAAACTTTGGGAATTATTGATGCATGCTCATCTCATCCTCACATGCTTCTACTTTCTTATTCTTGTTCTTCATGTCACACACTTGAGAAAGAAATTGAAGACTTAAAAATACCCTTGCCAAATTCACTTCGGGAGAGATAATCTAAATATTATATTAGGGAAACAAAGGGTTGTTTTTGAAAAAGTTTGGAATTGGTTATAACCCGAAAAATCAACATAAATCTTATAAAAATTTTTTCGTTTATTCAAGTACTTCCAAAGAGTCCATTTATTAAATGTTTTTACTTGTGGAAAGAAAGGTCATAGTGCTTCAACATGCAATGCTAGAAAGAATATTAACACAAAAATTGGGACAAAAATGGTTTGGGTTCCAAAGGGTACTTTGCCTAAAACTGACACTCAAGGACCCAAGAAAATTTGGGTACCAAAAGTTAAAAATTAAAATTGTGTTGTAGGTGTGCTTGAAAGCCAGGAGCTCAAATTGGTATCTCGACAATGCATTGTTCCAAGCACATGATTGGAGACGACTCAAAATTCACCATGTTTATTCCCAAGAATCATGGACATGTTACTTATGGAGACAACAACAAGGGAAAAATTCTTGGAGTCGGAAAAGTTGGCAAGAATCCAAATTCCTCTATTGAAAATGTATTGCTTGTTGAAGGCTTAAAACATAACCTTCTTAGTATTAGCCAATTATGTGACAAAGGTAACAAGGTAATTTTCGATTCAAATTGTTGCATAATTGAAGATAAAAATGATAAACATGTTAAATTCATTGGTCATAGAATAAACAATATTTATATGATTAGCCTTGATGATATATCTTCAAATGATGCGAAATGCCTTTTAAGTAAGAATGATGATTCATGGCTATGGCATAGGAGAATTGCACACATTCACATGGATCACCTAAGGAAGTTGGTCTCTAAAGAGCTAGTAATTGGATTACCAAAGCTTAATTTTGTTAAAGATAAATTATGTGATGCATGTCAAAAGGGTAAACAAATAAAGGTCTCTTTTAAATCAAAAAATATAGTTTCAACTACTAGACCTTTACAACTTTTGCACATGGATTTATTTGGACCCTCTAGAACTATGAGCTTTGGTGGGAATTACTATGCTTTAGTGATTGTGGATGATTTTTCTAGGTTTACATGGACCTTATTTCTTGCAAATAAAAATGATGCATTTCTAGCATTTAAAAGACTTGCCAAAGTTATTCAAAACGAAAAAGGTTTTCAAATTTCTTCTATAAGAAGTGATCATGGTGGCGAATTTGAAAACAATGTTTTTGAAAATTATTGTGATGAACATGGCATTAATCATAATTTCTCTCCCCTAGAACTCCACAACAAAATGGAGTTGTAGAAAGGAAAAACCGTTCTTTAGAAGAAATGGCGAGAACTATGCTTAATGAGGCTGCTCTTCCTAAGTATTTTTGGGCGGATGCTGTAAATACAGCTTGTTACGTTATGAACAGGGCCCTTATAAGGCCCATTTTAAAGAAAACCCCATATGAATTATACAAGGGAAGAAAGCCAAATGTCGCATATTTTCACGTTTTTGGTTGCAAATGTTTTGTTTTAAATAATGGAAAAGATAACCTAGGCAAGTTTGATGCTAAGTCGATGAAGGTATATTTCTTGGTTATTCAAATCATAGTAAGGCTTTTCGTATATATAATAAAAGAACTATGACTATTGAAGAATCTATACATGTTGCATTTGATGAAATGACCCAAATGGATCGAGAAAGGATCTTGTTATTGATGATGTTGCGAAGCCTTAGCGGAAACACATTTGGATAGCAAAGAAAAAGAAATCAAGGAGCAAGAAGATAAACAAAGACAAGAGGATTCACAAGCTTTGGAGCTTCCCAAAGAATGGCGTACCTCAAAATATCATCCGCTTGATCAAGTAATAGGTGATGTATCCAAAGGTGTAAGTACTCGAAACTCCATTAGAAATGCATGTAACCACTTAGCCTTTGTTTCTCAAATCGAACCTAAAGACATTAATGAAGCCTTTAATGATGAACATTGGTTTCTAGCTATGCAAGAAGAATTAAATCAATTTGAACGAAACCAAGTTTGGGAACTAGTTCCTAGGCCTAATAATCATCCTATTATCGGTACTAAATGGGTTTTTAGAAACAAACTTGATGAAGCTGGCATAATAACTAGAAATAAAGCTAGACTTGTAGCTAAAGGCTATAATCAAGAAGAAGGTATAGATTATGAAGAAACCTATGCACCTGTAGCTAGATTAGAAGCTATTAGGATGTTACTTGCTTTTGCTTGCATCATGGATTTTAAGTTATATCAAATGGATGTTAAAAGTGCTTTTTTAAATGGCTTTATTCAAGAAGAAGTATATGTTGACCAACCTCCAGGTTTTGAAAATTATGATTTACCTAACCATGTTTTCAAATTGAAAAAGGCTTTGTATGGTTTAAAACAAGCTCCACGAGCCTGGTATGAAAGGTTAAGTAAGTTCCTTTTAGAACACGACTTTACAAGAGGTAAGGTTGACACGACTCTTTTATTAAAAATAAAAACCATGATATACTCCTTGTACAAGTATATGTAGACGATATCATATTTGGTGCTACTAACGAAATTACTGTGCAGGAATTTGCCAAAATCATGCAAAGCGAATTCGAAATGTCCATGATGGGAGAACTCAATTTCTTCCTTGGACTTCAAATCAAACAAACAAGGAGTGGAACGTTCATTAGCCAAACAAAGTATTGCAAAGAACTTCTCAAGAGGTTTGGAATGGACAACTCAAAGCATATGGCTACACCAATGAGTACTTCGTGCTACTTGGATAAAGACGAAGCTGTAATTCTCGTAGAAATTACTAAATATCGAGGTATGATCGGATCTCTTCTCTATCTCACTGCTAGTAGGCCTGATATAATGTTTAGCGTATGCATGTGTGCTCGATATCAAGCTAATCCTAAAGAGTCGCATTTAAGTGTTTTGTAAACGTATCATGAAATATCTAGGTGGCACTACACAAGTGGGCTTGTGGTACCCCAAAGGTGCCACTTGTAGTCTTATTGGTTATTCGACTCGATTTTGCTTTGGATGCAAATTGGATCGGAAAAGCACTAGTGGAACATGTCACTTGCTTGGCAATTCCTTAGTTTCTTGGCATAGCAAGAAACAAAATAGCGTGGCTTTATCCACCGCCGAGGTCAATATTGGCAGAATATGTGGCAACGGAAGTTGTTGTGCTCAAATTCTATGGATGAAGCAACAACTTTTAGACTTTGGTCTTCGGCTAATCACATCCCTATAAGATGTGATAATACTAGTGCGATTAATCGACAAAGAATCCCATTATGCACTCTAGAACTAAGCACATTGAGATAAGGCACCATTTTATACGAGATCATGTTCAAAAAGGTGATTGTGTATTAGAATTTGTTGAAACCAATAATCAACTTGCTTGATATTTTCACAAAACCTTTACCTAAAGATTCATTCTTTCATTTAAGAAGAGAACTTGGCATTTTGGATCAATCGTGTGTTTAATCTGTTAAATTTACTCGCTTACTCATTGATTTATTAATCTTAAATTATTCCTGACTTGAGCGTCGGAGACACCCTCCATTTTGTTTTGCAGGTACTCATTTAATCGGGTAAGATTTAATCTTCAAATAGCATTCTGGACGTAATTTTTGGTGTTTTTCTATCTAAGTTATTCGAATACCTTCATCTGGTATTCGAATACCATCTTTTTATTCGAATGGTATTCGCATGCGTTCATGTTTTAGTAACCAGGAGTATTCGAATACCCTAGTGATTATTCGAATACCACTGAAGCCTCTTGCTATCGAGGCTTTTGTTCCTGTCTCGGTGTATTCGAATACCCTAAGCAGTATTCGAATACCTGCTTATCTGAGCCAATCTTATATGGACAGAGTATTCGAATACCATATGCAGTATTCGAATACCATCCTTCTAAATTGCCCTGACCTTTGCGTTTCCTAACAGCAGCATTCGAATACCAATTGAGGTATTCGAATACCTTGAGTCTGATCTTTATATAAGCCCCTTCGTCCAACCCGTTCACTCATCTCATTTCCCATTTCTTCTCTCTCGTTTTTTTTTATCTCCTATTCGAATACCTCTTCCATCGTCTCACCCAACCGTCACTCCCCCTCTTTTCAAACCCATTCCTCTCATCTTCTACCTTCATCCATGGCTTCCTCCTCCAAACGTGCACGCACAAAGACCGCGCCTTGCAACAATCCATTGGATTTGCGACGGCTCTCATCTCACCCAGAAACTCTTGGACGGTTCATCTCTCATTTCCGAGAACGTAACCTTGTGCAGCCCAAGTACCTGGATTTGGCCTTCTTTGAAAAAGAAGGTGGCTTTGATTTCCTACACCAGCTGGACATTCAGGGCGTGCTACGCTTTTGCTCCTACAAGGAGGTTCTCTATCCCGATTTGGTCAAAATGTTCTACTGCAACTTGAGGATTGAAGGACTGGAGCTTCATTCTGACGTCTGTGATCAGCACATTGTGATCACTCCTCAAGACTGGGTTCGCTTTTTGGTTTAGAATCTGCGGCCGTAGCAATGACGACTGTGAAGAGTTTGTCCAGCGGTTCGACAAGATTCGAGCCATTGAAGATGTCCTTAGACACTGGTTGGCATTACCTCCGACTCAAAAGGGAGTCAAAGGGGTATGATGAAGAGCCGTGACGAGCTCTCTTGCATTATGCTTATGCCCACATCTTAGCTCCTAGAGGTGGGAACTACGCCTACCCGAGTGAAGATGATGTGTTTATCTTTGTGGATCCCGAAGAAAGGATACCGGATAAACGGCCCGTCTTCATTATGAAGCATATGATGAGAGCTAAGGGAAAAGAACGCTCGAGCTACCTTATGGGGTGATCATCACTTTTTCCTAGGCAAGTATCCGCATGGTGGGAGACCGAGCGAAAAACTCACCGACCCACCATAATGTGTTTGGCTCTTATACGCCGAACCGAATGAAGATGATAAAAATCGATGAAGGCTGGGTATTCCCGGTTGAAGTTGACAATGATGAGGACGACCCGGTGATCCTGCCACGCCCCTGCCGCTGCTGCCGCCGGCCGCTCTTTGCTCCGAAGCCCCTGCCGTGTCGTGTCACGCTGGCCCCGCCGCCCCCGCTTCTACCGCCGGTTCGGGTTCGGTCACTCGGATCAAGTCATGGCCACTTTACAGGCCAACCGTGCTTACATGGAGGATAACCGAGCTTATTTGGAACACACCTTCTCAGTTCTGTTTGACAGACTCGATGGTGTTGAGCGTGAGCAAGCCGCCTTGCGTGCTTTGCTATCTTCACGGGGTTCTGATTCCCCTCCTCCTCCACCAGATGCCTCTTTCTAGGCTTTGTTCTTGTTTGGATTATTTTTTATGTATTAGCTATTTTTACATTATATATATTGGCTAAATTATTAATAAAATCAGTTTCTCTTTATGCTTATTGCCTCCTTTATGCATTATATTTTGTTGTATCTTTTGATTATGCCAAAGGGGAGAAAAATATAACTATGAGAAAAGACAGTTTAAAATAACTATTATTGGATTCCAACATTAAGGGGAGCTACGCCAAGCACATATTAGATATGAATGTAAGCCTCTTACTTTGTGAATTCCAATTATTTCTCAGACTTGATGCTTTTCTCTATGATAGTTTGTCATCATCAAAAAGGGGAGAATGTGTTTGCTACGCAACAATGAAGATGTATTTTGATGATAACAAACATGAGGATGATGAGAAGACCAAGTCCAAGTATTTAAAGATTAGCTTTAGGACTTAGGATCTATCATGTATGGAGTGTTAGTTAAATATCTCAAATGATCAAAGATTACCTAAACTAAAGGTTTTTAAAAGATCAAATGTTTTAAAAGTTAAAAACAAGCATTTCAAGCTTTTTGGAAAGGATTTTGAATCTGTTTTTAACCGAGGTATTCGAATACCTCAATTTGGTATTCGAATAACCCGATTCGTAACCGATTTTTGCTTCTTTGTCAAAACAGAGGCATTCGAATACCCCATATGGTATTCGAATACCCAGCTTCAGAATGAACCATTTTTAAATGAGGCATTCGAATACCCCATATGGTATTCGAATACCCCGCTTTCGAAATATGCCTTATTTTAATGAGGTATTCGAATACCCTTGGTAGTATTCGAATAACTCCAACTTAAACAGTTTTACGAAAGAATTTTTGACAGAGGTATTCGAATACCTCCTTCGGCATTCGAATACCCCACGAGAAACAGAGCTACGTTTTAAACGGGATACGAAAAATCGAAAGTTTTCAATGCCATTAATTGCTCCCAACGGCCATATTCTTCCACGAGCTCTATAAATAGAGGCCTGGGACTTCTCTCGAAAACTCCCTTGACATTGTGATAATTTTTGCTTGCTTGAAAACGTGCTCTACCTTATTCTCTCTTTGTTTTCTCGAACTTATAATTGCTTAACTCTTGAGATATTTGAGAAACAGACTCCTTAGTGCTTCAATTTGTATTTATCTACTCTTAGCGAGAGTTTCACTTCATCTCTATATCTATTTCTCGTGTATTGAGGGTGAGGTATCCCCAAGAATTGTATAAGGGTGAGGTATCCCTTTTGTTTATTTGAGGCTTGAGCACAAGGGTAGAGTTTCCCTGTGTGTGAAAAGTGCTCCGTATTGTAAAGGTTGCAAGCACCCGTTGTTTAAGCTTGCCTTGAATAGTGAAAAATCTCGAACGGTGTTTCGGGACGGACGTAGGCCACAAGTGGTTGGTGGTCGAACCAGGGATAAATCTTGTCTGTTTTTCTTCCCTTATTCTTTTTACTTTATGTTCTTTATGTATTAATTCCTGCAATTTATTTATTATTTGCTCTTTCTTTTTCTCATCTCATCCGTATTCTTTAATAATTATATTGAGCAAAATTTATTTGTTTTAAAGTGTTTGCAAAAGTTTTTGTTACTCAATTCACCCCCCCCTCTTAGTCTTTGGAAGCCACTTGGTAACACACATTAGCCCACTAAACAACCAAAACCACCCAAAATCACCAGAAATCACCCAGAATTACCAAAAATCACGCAAAAATAGCCTAATGAACCCTAGGAATTACCCAAAAATACCAAAAATCACCCAAAATCATCAAAGAAATCCTCCATACACAATCAACGTGTTAAGCATTTTAACAATGAAAATAGGCACATGCTAGCATTGGGAAACCCTCAACCCATAATCATGAAATGGAAGAGAAAATGATGCGTGGAAAAATCAACCCAGACATTCACATACAAATCAACATGTAACACAAAACCAAATAAAAAAGAATAAAAAATAAAAGAAGAACACTAACCTGGGCAAGGAATGTAAATAGAACAAGATGGATGCACTACGAAAAGGGGTTTATGGGTTGAGGAGAAAAGAAGGGGAAAGGGGAAGAATGGAGTAGGGCACGGTGGAGGTAGTGTAGAGGGGAGGGGAGAATGCAATGCAATTAGGGAGAGAGAGGGAGAGAGAGAGAAATGCAGGGGCTAGGGCACGGTAGTGAGGAGAGGAGAGGAGAATGCAGGGGTAATGGAGAAGGAAACAGTTCTGCGTTTTAAAACGCAGAACCTGATATGAGCGCCTAGGCGCTGTGTTCGAAGCGCCTAGGCGCTTTTATTATCTTTTTTTTTTTTTTTAACAGCGTCTGGACGCTGGAATCACAGCGTCTAGACGCTGTCATTCCAGGGGAGACGTGTAACTAGCGCCTAGGCGCTGTTAACAATAGCGCCTGGGCGCCTAAGTGCCAGGGGAAGATGTGTTATGGGCGCCTAGGCGCCCTTAGTATAGCGCCTAGGCGCTGTACTGACAGTGGGAAACTTCAAAAATTTGCCATTAGCGCCTAGGTGCTACAGATAAGAGCGCCTGGGCGCTATTACTGGACACACAACCCTCTGCAAAACTGTTTCTGCCCCCTGATTCTCATGAAAACTTTCCCAACCCAAGGTTTTCTTCTCTTGCTCTCCACTCTAAACAAGCTCAACCATTATCGATTAATAACAACAAGAGAAACAAATTAAAACCACATCCAACCCGCAACAATTAATAAAAAACAGAGCAGTCAAATATAACAAAAATGAAAGAAAACAAAATCAGGCTTGGGTTGCCTCCCAAGAAGCGCTTGTTTTACGTCATTAGCTCGACGTTGTCTGTTTCACACGGAGATCAAATTGATGGACTCCCTTCTTCGCTCAACATCTCCCCCAAAGTAGGGTTTGAGCCTTTGCCCATTCACCTTGAAGCTTCTATCTGAATTCAGGTCTTTCACCTCCACCACACCATTAGGAAACACTTGCTTGATCTCAAACGGGCCAGACCACCTAGACTTGAGCTTTCTTGGAAACAACCTCAATCTTGAATTGAATAAGAGTACTAGTTGGCCTTTCTGGAATTCTTTGTGAACGATCCTTTTGTCATGCCATTTCTTGGTATTCTCCTTGTAAATCTTGGCATTCTCATAGGCTGAGTTCCGGAATTCCTCAAGTTCATGGAGCTGCAATATCCTTGACTCTCCTGCTTTTGTCAAATCAAAGTTCAAGAACTTTGTTGCCCACAGTGCCCAATGCTCCAATTCAAGAGGTAAATGGCATGCCTTGCCATAAACCAATTGGAATGGAGACATACCAATTGGAGTCTTGAAGGCGGTTCTATATGCCCAGAGAGCATCATCTAGCTTCATTGCCCAGTCCTTCCTAGAAGAATTCACTGTTTTCTCCAAGATTAGCTTCAATTGTCGGTTGGACACTTCAACTTGACCGCTTGCTTGAGGGTGATAGGGAGTAGCAATTCTATGATGAACATTATATTTTCTCAATAAAGTTTCAAGCTTCCTGTTGCAGAAATGGGTACCCTCATCACTTATTAGGGCCCGGGGCACCCCAAACCTTGAGAAAATTTGCTTCTTCACGAACCCAATCACAACATTGGCATCATTGGTCTGGACAGCTGTGGCTTCCACCCATTTTGAAACATAATCCACAGCCACCAAGATGTATACCTTAGAATATGAAGAAGGAAAAGGGCCCATGAAGTCGATACCCCAAACATCAAATACTTCAACTTCTAAGATAGGATTTTGGGGCATCTCATTCCTCTTTGAGATATTTCCGGTTCTTTGACACCTATCACACCTCTTGACATATGCAAATGCATCCTTGAAAAGTGATGGCCAAAATAACCCCGATTGTAGGACCTTAGGCTGTCCCTATCTCCACTAAAATGTCCACCATACCCAGAATTGTGACAATGCCACAGAATTTGTTCTTGCTCTTCTTCAGGCACACATCTTCTCAACAGACCATCAACACCTCTCTCGTACAGAAATGGTTCGTCCCACACATAGAACTTGGCTTCATGGAAGAACCTTTTCCGCTGTTGTGAATTGAAATCCACAGGAATCACTTTGCCAACCTTGTAGTTTGCTATATCGGCATACCATGGTAAGCTCACCACAGTCAATAACTGCTCATCAGAAAACTGATCATTGATTGGTCTTTTCTCATCATTTTCATCTGCACTTTCCAACCGAGATAAATGGTCAGCCACTGAATTCTCAGTTCCTTTCTTATCTTTTATCTCCAGATCGAACTCTTGTAGCTTTGGAAGGAGGAAAGTATCTAGTGAGGAATTTCTGGACTAAGACAGCCCATGTGGTAATGCTTCCCCGAGCCAATGAGTCCAACCAGTTCTTAGCTCTGTCCCTCACGGAGAAAGGGAACAATCTCAAACGAATAGCATCCTCACTCACCCCGTTCAGCTTCACAGTATCACAAATTTGAAGGAACTCTTGTATATGTGCATGTGGATCTTCATTGTCAAGACCTCCAAATTGATTGTGCTGAACTAAATGAAGAAGGGCTGGCTTCAATTCAAAATTATTTGCCTGAACTGGCGGTCTCGTTATGCTCGCTCCACACCCATCCATGTTAGGAATAGAGTAATCCATGAGAGTCCTAACAGGTGGTTGTGGTGGTGGAGGATCTACATTCTCTCCATTGTCTGCCATGTCTTCAACAACTGGTTGAATGCTACCCAAATTCCTTCTCCGTTCTCTGGTTTGCTTTCTCAAAGCTTTTGCGGTCTTTTCAATTTCAGAGTCAAAAAGAATATTGTCTGGATGAATGGTACCTCGCATACACTTAACACACAATATCAGAGCAAAATTAGCTCAATGAAATAAGTAAACTAAAGAAATTAAAAACTACAATGAATAAATAAAAAGAAAAAAATTGTTTAAACTAGTGGCTGCCTTCGATATTACTGATATTGGTAAAATCGATCCCCGGCAACGGCGCCAAAAACTTGATGAGACCACGGCAAGTGTACCGGATCGTCAAGTAATAAAAACGGTGAGAAATCGAATATCGTTCTCAGGGATCGATGGTCAAGTACCAGTTCACAAAGTTAGTTACTATTTAAATCGAGATTTGGATCAAAGTGAGCTCTAGTAGCAAAACAAGAAAAACACATAAATTTATGCAGAGACAATATTTTTGGATTTTTTTATATGAGGCAATTCAACAAACACTTAGTATGCAATATGAAAGATAACCAATTAATGAAGGAGTTGGGATCGAGTTTCATTTGATTTCATTTGCTGCAGATTAAATTGGGATTAGAACAAATTTCTACTTCTATTTTGTTATCGAATTCACTTAAATATCCAAGTCCTAATTCCTTAGGCACAAGAACCTTAAATCCTAATCAAAATCCCTAATTCCTTAGGTGATTCTAAGAGGGACAAAGTATTAAGATTGAGAATTCAACAAGATAACAAGCATTCATCTACTATTCCTAGCATAATGAATCACAAGGTTCATAATCTCAAGCAAAATTCACACATTGAATTTCCATCCAAAGTATAAACCCAAAATCATTCTAAGGAGTATCAAACCTTATAAAGCTTTAAGAACAAAGATTATGAACTCAAAATAGAAGAATCCTTTAAGAATAATGAATCCCAAATCAATTACAAGCAAAATCCATCAAAATCCACTCAATCCCAACAAGGGGAAGTTTAACTACACATGACAACTATTGTAAAAACTGAAATAAAAGAAGAGAAAAGGGGGAACTCCATAGGTAGGTGAAGAATTGATTCGTTTCCACGATTTCTTCTCTTCAGAACACCTCAGAATGCCCCAGAATAGCAATGATCCGTGCTCCTCCTTCCTATTCTCTCCGCTGCTCCCAAATTAGGTCAGCAAAATTTAACTTATATTCTGTCTTGAGCGCCTAGGCGCTGCGTCTGTAGCGCCTAGGCGCTATATGTCCAGCACGCATCCTCTTCATGATTCACGGGCGCCTAGGCGCTTCGTCTTGAGCGCCTAGGCGCTGTATACCTAGTGGATTTCCTCTGAAGTCTTCAAGGGCGCTTAGGCGCTCCTTCTGTAGCGCCTGGGCGCCCTGTGATCAGCAGAATTGCTTATAGTCTTCCTTGGAGACTTCAAGTCTGTTATTCTTCGGTGTTTTCCTGCAAAGACACAGTAAAAGAATGAGAACTCACCATCTTTTTGATTGACTAAGTTAAATCACAATCTCACAGAAAAATTTGCAATTTATCAGAGCAATGAGCAGTAAAAAGGGTAAAATCAAGGGAATTATACTAGAACTAGTAGGCATATAACCATGCCTTTGGCGTGGTTATCACAACATTAGTAAATCTCTCATTAGTTCTCTAAGACACCAATACAGCCATGGCAACATCAGTAAATAATAAGTTAATTTCTATGTTGTCGTATAATACCCTTTTTCTCCCTTTTATATAAACACAAACCATAGCATTCCAAAGCAACAAAACAAGAAGTATTCACGTCTTGATGACAATCAGGTATAGCAACATTTACAAACTATATCACATTGTTAATTATTATATAACTCAATATATGTTTCACTAAAATGATTAAAACCAAAAATTGACGTCCTTTTTATTGGTGTAACCACCCAGCAAACATTATCTTAATTTGTTTTGTATATTTATGTATATAGGTTTATTATCTCTCCCTCTTACATATGTAGAAGATAACTTTAGTATTGTTTCAAATTCAAATTATTCCTTTCACTTGTATATATTCTTGCGATGTAAAAAGTAAATGTCAATGAAAAACATTCTTCAATTCTATTTTTCTTATATGGTATCAGTAGTCATTGCTTCAAAGCTCTCTTGAGCCATCAATGGTTTCCGCAACATGGTGTACTGTAAATCCATTTGGATGCATTAAGTCAATCCAGACTTAATATTTTTATAGAGTACTGTAAAATTAATTGTGAGATACAAAGATCTATGAAAATATTAAGTTCAGATTGGCTTAGTACACCTAACTGTAATACACTATGTTTAAATAAGAATTTATCATTGATAATCTGCTAGATTATTTGTTTTTCCAAAGCTTTTTGAGTGGATTTCATCACTTAAGCCCAACTTTTGACGTTGTTTTGACCTTAAAATAGTTTTATTTTGTCTTTTTAGTTGATCCATTTTAGTTTGTTAGATTGAGTTCATTTTGATTAGAATTATTGGTGCTTTAACTCATTTGCCATTGTTTTGATTGTAGGCACCAAGGGAAACATCATGAAACTCAATGTGGCAAAGAAAAGCACTCAAGAAAAGAGGACTTAAAGCTTTGAAGGAAGATCAAAAATAATTTTATTGGACAATCAGCGCCTAGACACTACAGAAGCAGCGCCTAGGCGCCCAAGAGTGCATTAGAAGTTATTCTCTGGATGTTGGCGCTCAAAACGAAGCGCCTAGGTACTTCGGCTGATGACAGCAAAATGCGTTCTGGACGTTCAGCGCCCAGGCACTCCAGACGCAGCGCCGAGGCACCCATACCAGAGTATAAATTCATCTTTTCTGACCTAAAAGAGGGAGCTGCGTAGAGAGAAAAGTGTGGTGCCGTTTTGGAGCAGGGAAAAGCCCTATTTTGGGACATCTACAGTGGATTTAAGAGAAGAAGAGTGGGAGCGCAGATTTTCTTTAATCTTCCTTGGAGTTTTGCATCTTCTTCCCTATTGTTTTAGTTTCTACATTTAATTCTATGTCTAGCTAAACTCCCCCTTGTTGGGATTAGGTGGATTTTGATGGAACTTGATTGTTTTTGACATTGGATTCAATTAATATAAGTTGTTATTCCTATTTTGAGTTTATAACCTCTTTTCTTAATGCTTTCTAAAGATTGATTCTCTTTAGGATGAATTTAGAATTGTATGTTGAATAGAAATTTGATATATAATTTGTGCTACGAGATTATGAACCCTGCTTATCTCTAGGCTAGGAATAATCATTGATTTGCTTGTTACCTCTTTGAATTCTAAACCATAATGCTTGTTATCTCTTAGAATCACTTAAGGAATTATAGTTTTTAATTGAAAACAAAGGATTAACTACCTAAGGAATTAGGAGTTGAGTATTTTAGAGAATTCGGTGACAAAATATGAATAGTAGCTTGTATTAGTTCCAATTGATATGCAATAAGTAAAATCAAATGAAGCTTGATCACAACTCTTTCATTAATTGATTATTTTTCATCTCGCATACCAAGTGTTTGATAATTTGTCAACTAGAAAAACCCAAAAATATTGTCATTGCTTTTGTTTCTTTTGATTTTGTTATTGTTATTGAAACTCACTTTGATCCAAATCTTAGTTTAAATAGTAGCTAACTTCGTGAATTGGTACTTGGCCATCGATCCCTGAGAACGATATCCAGTTTCTCATCGTTTTTATTACTTGACGATCCGGTACACTTGTCGTGGTCCCATCAATCATCCAATTACCTATCAAGCTTACTGGAAATAATTACCCTGTCTGGCACAAACAAATTTCCTCTCTTTTTGTTGGCCACAATTTAGTTGGATATATTGATGGCTCCAACCCCTGTCCTCCTACTATTGTTGGTGAAGGTGACGTTATTACTTCAAACCCTACACATTCCTATTGGGTTCACCAGGACCAACTTCTATTTCTCACTCTTTTTGGATCGTGTGAGGCAGATGCTCGTGTTGCCATGGCGTCTGTCAACACATCTGCTGAAGCAATGGAAGTGGCTCCAAAGTGCCTTTGCCAACCGTTCTTGCTTGCAGATCATGTCTCTCAAAGAGCGTCTTAGCACTTTAACAAAAGGCTCCTCTCCTGTCACCGACTACCTACAATCCATTAAAAAATGTTACAAGCTTAAAAAATATTTTTCCAAACAATCTTCTCCTCAGGTGCATGTTACTCAAGCTTCTCCTTCCCGTGAACAATCATGACTTCTAGACTCTGGCTCTTCTCATTATATTACTAATGATTTCAATAACCTCTCACTGAAAGAGGACTATGGCAATAATGACCACCTTACGGTTATTAATGGTAATACTCTTCCTATAATACATATTGGCTCTACCTCCATTCCCACCTCCTCCCATCCTCTCACTTTATCAAATGTTCTTTGTGTACCTTCTGATACTCAAAAATTAATTTCTGTTTCTTAATTATGTACTCACAATAATGTCTCTATTGAATTCTTTCTTTTGTTTTTTGAGGTGAAGTCTTTGAGCACCTTTGTCTTGTATATTTATGTATATAGGTTTATTATCTCTCCCTCTCTCATTCGTAGAAGATAACTTTAGTTTTGTTTCAAATTCAAATTTTATTGTATTCAAATTATTCCTTTTACTTGTATATATTCTTGTGATGTAAAATGTAAAGTTAAGCATTCTTCAATTCTATTTTTCTTGTACTTTTGATCTTCTTGTAGCAATACTTTATGGTTGTTGCTGTTAAGAAATATTATGTTTATTCTTTAAGGGTAGAATAGTCTTTTATTACTTGTTTTGTTTGGCTATATATAGCCTTGTTATGTTTGGCTTCAAACCCTAAGTTTTGTATCTTCAGTTTTGTGCTTTATCAATGATACCCTCTTTCTTCTTCTCGTATTCAATTTGTTAACATGGTAGCAGAGCAGGTTTGCCATTTTTCTTCTTGTGGTTACAATCTCCTCTATGTTTATGTACCTCGTAGACTTGGTTCTCAATTCATCCAAATCCACAAAAGATTTTCTGGCCAAAGAATCTGCAAAGGGTCCTGATTACAGTACGGCCATGATAGCATGTAGAGACATAGCAGGGTTGAGATCCTTGATCTGAACTACTTTCTCACCAAATCTCCTCATGAACTCCTTGAGTGAATCATCCCGATCTTGCTTCATGTTGATAAGGCTAGCCGAAGTCTTCCGGTGAGTCCTATCAATAGAAAAATGGTTAAGAAATTTAGTTGACAATTCTGCGAAATCATAAATCTAACATGCTTCAAGGCTAGAGAACCAAAGTAACACTGATTTCTTTAGAATCATCGAGAAAGCTTGGCATTTGATCGGTTTGGTTCCTTTGCTCAAGAGGATCATCAAATTAAGCATTGTAAGGTGTTGTTGAGGGTCAGTCATCCTATCATAAAGTTCCATGGTCGGGAGTAGGAAACCTTCTAGTAGGGAAATCGACATTATGAAATCGAAGAAAGGATAGTCAGCAATTAGAGGAGGATAACTTTTCTGTCAACGAGCTTCTTTATTCAAAGTGTTTTCTTTAGGCCTCATTTCAGTCTCCCTTTGAGGCTCCACATAGGTGGGCTGAGGACTCTCTTGGTGGATTTCGTTGTTGATGTTATTTTCGTTAGTGGCCATGATTCGTTGGAAAGATGACTTTGGTGAAGGTGAAGTTGGAAAGATAACTGTGGTGAAGGTGAAGTTGGTTAGTTGTGAGGTAGGAAAGTTTTACCTGAGCCTCACGGTGGGCGCCAGATGTTTTGGATACTGACCGAGACCTAGGTCGGTATAGTTTGATAGATAAGAAGGGGACTTTTGGAGACCTATGAGCGAGGCAAAGGGCACCTAAGCAGGTCAGTAGAATGACCACAAAGTATGATCGGTATGAGTGTTTAAGTAAAGATAGAACATGCCTGGTCTAGGCTGCCAGGCCAGTTTATATAAATGATATGAGCACTAACTCATCGGCTACCTGTCGTTCAAGCCATTTAAGGCTCTGAGCGTTAGGATTCGTTATATGCCCAGTCATTAAGGCATGAAGTCGTTCATAACCATTTGTCATGATGGTGTCGGCCGGCCAGTGATTGTTTGGATATCATATTAAGCACGTGTCTAGCAAGTTGTTTCCCGGTCGGGCATAAGACCGGTCAGATCCTATAAGCAGGACCTTGATCGGGTTGACCTGAATTCTCTTGGACTTGTTATTTCGAAATGGGCTTACCTAACAGATGGGCTTGTATAGTTGGCCTATATAGGTCTACAGTAGGCCTATTATGTCTTAGGCCTGGGATGATCCACAGTCTCTCAGCTTAGTCATCTATAAAGTTAGGTCGAGCATAAGAGTGGTCAGATGAGAAATGAGCACACACCAAATTCAAAAAATTGTAGGGCACTGACATGACACACACACACACATATATATATATACTACGACTAATGTTCAATTAATAAGTCTATAACTCACCTAAACTCAATCACATGACTGAGTTCTTAAGCTACTAATTTTACATACCAGTATTTTAAATTTTATCTTTTTACACACTACTATTAAACTTTAAAGTTTTATCTTTTCACACACCACTATTTTCATATGCTCCTTCTATCTCTGCTTGTACCAAATCGTCTATTTCATCGTCACCGAAACTTCTCTCACACCAATATTCCCTCTAGTTAATTTTTTTTATGCACTTGAACTTGTACATAGTTAATCAGTTCTATTAGAAAAAGTTAGTTTAGGAGATTTTTTAGAATATATCAATAGAAATTATGTTTTATATTTTTTAAGAGGAGCTTACTAAGTAGCAAATATTGACACATATGACATATATTAAAATATTATAAATCTCCAAGCTTATAGAAATAATATTAATGATTTATGAATCTCTTTTCTTAAATTTTGCAAATAAATAAATAAATAATATATATATATATATATATATATATATATATATATATATATATATATATATATATATATATATACTACTATTAGACTTTAAAGTTTTATCTTTTCACACACCACTATTTTCATATGCTCCTATCTCTGCTTGTACTGAATCGTCTATTTCATCGTCACCGAAACTTGTCTCACACCAATATTCCCTCTAGTTAATTTTTTTTATGCACTTGAACTTGTACATAGTTAATTAGTTCTATTAGAAAAAGTTAGTTTAGGAGATTTTTTAGAATATATCAATAGAAATTATGTTTCATATTTTTTAAGAGGAGCTTACTAAGTAGCAAATATTGACACATATGACATATATTAAAATATTATAAATCTTCAAGCTTATAGAAATAATATTAATGAATTATGAAGCTCTTTTATTAAATTTTGCAATTATATATATATATATACTACTATTTATTTGTTTAACAGTTTCTTCAACGTCCTTGCATAAAAAACTCTCCCCAATTTTTTTTCTACCATTTGGTGATAAGGACCACTTATTGTAATTTTTGAACCACAGGCACAAAAGCACACATGTTCACATGCCCACACACAGATATAAAGGTATGAAAGAATGTTTAAGTTTCACATTTCAAATAATAACACTCCAACAATATGATCATAAACTTGACAGAAAAGAACGAGAATAGTAAACATATACATTGGAATGAAATCACACATTTATAACCTTCAAATGATAGTAATATGTTATTAGGGTGTCATAGCATTTACATTGACTTTTTATATAAATTGAAAAAATAGAAATAAATACCAAAGATTGAAGATGGTTTTCAAAAGAGGAAACTTGAAGCGTTCTTGCCCACTAAACAGATTGCAAGAAAAATAAGATTCTCTGTCATTCTAAGTTTTCATTCCAATGGTTGGCTACATTAAGGAAATTTAATCTTTCAATCATTCAGAATTTCAAGCCAAACACAGTAGAAAATGAAGATTGAAAGTTAATTATACATAGCTAGATGAACACTAAAAATTAATGGGTTGGCAAGCACTTAAAGATTTTAACACTTGGCACAAGTTTACGCGAACACTGCGTTTCAGAGACTCTCTGCAGCCACAACCATATAGGAAAAGTTAAGAATGAACTCAAAGAGATGAAAGAACTCGTGTATAGAATGACCAATAACGAATGCATCTCCATACCATATATCTAATTTACAAATAACTTGAATATTGCCACTAACAATAATAACAAAAATTATAAAAATTGATAAAATAAAAAAAATGAATTAGCCAATCCTATGAGAGTTTATGCAATCAGACAACTACTTTAATTCAAATATTTAAATATTTGAAATATCTATTAGATCTAATTAGTGCACCTTGATCAATTAACTGCCAAGGCTTAGTGGGTTTGTCTTGGGGATGGGTGGCGGAGTTATCCTGAAATTAAAGAACACCTCGTGATTTTTTCAAAATTAAAGAACTCATACACAAAGTACAAACACCAAAATAAAAACACTAACAATCTCTAATCGAAGTAACATGGTGAGTGACAAATTGATAGAGAAGAATCAAACCTAATGATAATCTTAAGAGGGAACCACTAAACAAATAATTGAGTTTATAACAATGATACAAATTGCTGAAGGAAGTGGGGATAATAAAACATGAAGAAAAAGAAAAGTACTTCCATAGATTTTAGTAACTTTTCCATTTCAGCCTCCTTAGCAGACTTTGCAACAAAAGGCTCACCAGTGCATATAAAGTATGATATTCTATGCAGCAACAACAGTAGTAAGACTCAATATTATAGAAAAGACTCATTTCGATTGAATACTTATCAATAGTAGGTCACGTGGAAATGAATAACTGAAGGTCACGTAGAAATTAATAGTAGAACAAACAGTTTAGAATAGGACAATAAGAAAAAAATAAAAATAAAAATATTTAAAATCAAGAACAATTGGCATTTATTTTTGTATACAATAAAGCACGAACCTATACTTCAAGAACAATAGCAAATGTATTAGAATCATATGGATAAGTTTTAAAATGCAAGTATCTAATATTGTACGCAACAATTAAAAAAACCTTTGTGATTTGGATATTGTAGCTTATTATCGTACTTCTCGAATCTACAAAAATTCAAAAAACCTTTGAGATTTGGATATTGTAACTTATAATCATACTAATCAAATCCTGTATAAGGTCACAGATTACAAAATATGTAGCTTAACTCAGAATCAATCCATCAATTATCAAGAAACAATAATATGAGCATGAAACATATCACTATATGCATTATAGCAATCTTTATATGCATTATTGCAAATAATAACTGAAGAAAAAACTATATAGTAAAAATAGAGAAGAAACTAACAAAAATCCCATGACATGTAACATATCACTAACAAACATCAGAAGCATTCCAATGTGATATGTAGCTTACAATAAGAGCATAAGAGAGTAAGCTCTTCCACCTTTCTTGCTTCAACACCAATATCTGCCTTAGAAAGTCACGGTCAAAGAGAAAGGGGTTCAAAAAATAAAGTTGTAGAGTTATTAAAACTCTTGCCTTTATAATCAAAATTATGTGTAAAAAATTTATACTTGACCAAATACCTTAACATGTATTATTCATGAATCATATAAATTCAGTCTCCATTTTATCAAATTATCAAATTCAAAATTGTGAGGTTCTCGCTATTATTAGTCATGTAAGCTAACTCAATTTTTAAGTCATAAGTTGCATTATGTCCACTTAAACACGCAAGACATGCTTGTAGTTTTGCTCCTAGCAATACTTTTAGTTTTAAATAAGTAGTGTGTATCAATGATGTTAGATGGTATTTGTATACATAGCAAATTGTGAAGGAACAACTTCACTCTTAGTTAATGGATGGGAATTTGTTCATTTGGTCAAAGAGGAAAATCCAAAAAACAAAGTACTAAAACATGTGAAGTTTAGACTTCAAGTGGGTTAAAAGCATAAAATTTAGAGGAATAAAACATACTCATAAAGACTCGTACTAATTTATATTTTAGGGATAATATTGAGAAATAGACCTTATATATGCAATCACCGATATATGCTAAGGTTGTAGCATTAAAGATAGATCGAGGCTTAACGACTTTTTGTGGAGTTGGCAACCATCTCTCATATCGCAAG
Organism: Ormosia emarginata; assembly: GCA_029884605.1. Taxonomy (NCBI): domain Eukaryota; kingdom Viridiplantae; phylum Streptophyta; class Magnoliopsida; order Fabales; family Fabaceae; genus Ormosia; species Ormosia emarginata. The sequence goes on along the minus strand of JAQQTP010000082.1, from coordinate 53,058,225 downwards.
TAGCTTTCATCTTGTTCTTCTTCTTCTTCTTCTATATGACCAATCATATCATATCAATATCAAATAAGAGCTGATAAATAAAAGGAAAATAATTCCCATAAAATAAGGAATAGCAATACCGATAATGAGGACAGGAGTGGTGTGCTTGAGAAGATCAGAAATGTACTATTCCTTTAGCGTAGAAATCAAAGGAGGAGATTGAGTCTGAACAATCTTCTTAGGCTACTTTCTTGGAACATTGGGGTTGTAAAGGAGCCTTTGTTGTGTGTCCAACAAAGCTCTCACTCTGAATTTTAGTAAAGAATATGACACAAATAAAGCATGCATTATAGCACAAACTGAGTCTAAGTTTAGCAGTGAGTGATGGTGATAAAGATAGAAATCATATAGAAAGGGGTTCGAAAATCATATAGAAAGGGCTAAAGATAGCAGGCAGCCAGATAAAATGTACTGAAGGTCAAATAGAAAGTTTTCATAATATAATGATAAACAATTAAACAAATGCTTCAGAGGCTATAAAATTACCTACCCCAAAGCCCAGTCGGCATAATCAAAATAAGCACGTTCGTGATCCTACCAAAAAATTAAAATCATTCATGAAGAAAAATTTGTTTTGAAAGATCAATTCACACAAACACACAAATTAACAGAGGATAGAGGAAGAGGACTATTAAAGAAGCAGATCATATAAGAGAATGAAGCAACCTTGGATATTTGTGGAGGCTTTTGAGAACTTCATTGAGGAAGAGTTGCAGAAGTAAATAACGAAATGGAAATAAAAAATGTTCAATCAAAAAGTGCTAAAAGATATTAGTAGTTCTACTGTACTGCTACCATCTAGAAAGGGATTCGAAAATCATATAGAAAGGCTAAAGATATCAGGCATCCAGATAAAATGTACTGAAGGTCAAATAGAAAGTTTTCATAATATAATGATAAATAGTTAAATAAATGCTTCGGAGGCTAGAAAATTACCTACCCCAAAGCCTAATCTATAGAATCAAAATAAGCATGTTCGTGATCCTACCAAAAAAATAAAATCATTCATGAAGAAAAAATTGTTTTGAAAGAACAATTCACACAAACACACAAATTAACAGAGGATAGAGGAAGAGGAATATTGAAGAAGCAAGATCATATAAGAGAAGGAAGTAACCTTGGATATTAGTGGAGGCTTCTTTGGTAATATCTCTCCATACTTTTTCTTGATAGCTTCTTCCTGCAAAAACAGTTTTACAGCAAATTTAAATGATATCACAACGTAATAACATAAACGCATATTATGAGATTCAATACTAAGAATAAACATAAAATTTGTTAAGAAATTTTAAGAAACCTTATATGATGAAGGCATAATGTCTTCAAAATGCTTAAGAAGTTATTTCAGTAATATCTAAGCCCACTTAAATACTACAAATTTTCACATAAAAATGAAATAGGAATATCTTGAAGTATAGAAACTTACAATCTTATTGTTACCTATAGAAGTAATATAAGAGGAGAAAAGGCGTGGATAGAATCAAAGAATACAACCTTATCATCTTCTTATCAATGAACCATTATCCCATACTACTTGCTTATGTCTCCTAGTGTACACTCTCTTAATTAGAGGCTTGCTAACAGCTTTATAAAGAACACATTTCTAATTATAAACCTAAACACCATACTAAAGTAGCTCAACACCAACTTAACCATATAACCTACCTCTTTCCTTGTCCATAAAATGTCTTCATTTTGGCTATATATAGTAACTGACAGTAGTAAAAATATCACAATACATTAATACTTCTTTATCCTCACAATTCAACCCATTCTCTGGCCTTGAAAAGTCCAAGAATCATTTTTCCTTAAAATCTGCATGTAGAACTCAGCTATAATCAAGTTATCTTTTTTTTTTTGTTTCTTAGCATGCTTGAAAGCTTGCTCTGCTTCATAGGGGTATACAAAAAACTTGGTAGAAAGAAACATAAATACAAAAAAGATATTTATCTGAATTTATTATAAAAAAGAAAAAACTATATCAAAGACTAGAACAACTTACAATAGCTTGTAATATAGTCAAAGGACTCAAGCGCTTCAGAGGTATTTTGGTATATGTTCACTGTCAGAACATGTACCAAGTGATTATCAACCCACCTATATCAGGAAAGCAAAATTAATTAGCTAAGTAGATTGATATGCTAAGCTAAAGATGAATATAGAAAAATTTGGTATGTTTAAGCAATGTTCAGGCTTGCAACTCACTCGTTGACGATGTTGAGAACTTCATTGAGGAAGAATTGCAGAAGTAAATAACGAAATGGAAATAAAAAAATGTCCACTTAAAAAGTGCTAAAAGATATCAGTAGTTTTACTATATTGCTACCATCTAGAAAGGGGTTTCATATAGGAAGGCTAAAGATATCAGGCATCCAGATAAAATGTACTGAAGGTTAAATTGAAAGTTTTCGTAATATAATGATAAATCGTTAAAAAAATGCTTAAGAGGTTAGAAAATTACCTACCCCAAAGCCTAATCGGCAGAATCAAAATAAGCATGTTCGTGATCCTACCAAAAAATTTAAAATCATTCATGAAGAAAAAATTGTTTTGAAAGAACAATTCACACAAACACACAAATTAACAGAGGATAGAGGAAGAGGAATATTGAAGAAGCAAGATCATATAAGAGAAGGAAGTAACCTTGGATATTAGTGGAGGCTTCTTTGGTAATATCTCTCCATACTTTTTCTTGATAGCTTTTTCCTGCAAAAACAGTTTTACAGCAAATTTAAATGATATCACAACGTAATAACATAAACACATATTATGAGATTCAATACTAAGAATAAACATAAAATTTGTTAAGAAATTTTAAGAAACCTTATATGATGAAGGCATAATGTCTTCAAAATGCTTAAGAAGTTATTTCAGTAATATCTAAGCCCACTTAAATACTACAAATTTTCACATAAAAATGAAATAGTAATATCTTGAAGTATAGAAACTTACAATCTTATTGTTACCTATAGAAGTAATATAAAAGGAGAAAAGGTGTGGATAGAATCAAAGAATACAACCTTATCATCTTCTTATCAATGAACCATTATCTGTATCAGATTACACAGCAGTAAACATATAACTCCATCTTGCTCAATTTTTTTCAGGAAAAATAGTTTTTCTCAATAAAAATTGAAAACACTATAAAATCATTTATTATTATTATTATTATTATTATTATTATTATTATTATTATTATTATTATTATTATTATTATTGTATGATTTATTATTAAAAAAAAAAACTCACTAATTGTGGTTGAGTTGCATGTTGTCGTCCCTTGCTGCCCCACGTTTGCAGGCCCGGTGATGACAATCTTACCCATGTCGTCACCCAAGAAAACCACTTTTCACTCCTCTAATATATAAGAAGAATAAGATAAGGAAAAGAGAAAAAGTTGAAGGTAGTATATGAAACTTAAAAAAAAAAACCCTAAAAATTTGATTGAAAATTAGGGCAAAAATGTAAGAATGAGAAAATGGCATGACATACAGATTCCGTCGGAGTGGTGACCACCATCACCAGCAACCACCATATAAGACACACCAAAACCTATAACCACCGCGAACATAGGAAGCAGTCGAGTTGACAACCGTTGCCATCGAGAACACATCGCTGCAAGCACCCTCCATTGCGACCCACCGCGCATGATGCAATGTCAACGTTCGCAAGCTACCATCGATATGAATTTGAAATGAAATCTAAGAGAGATAGATGAGAGAAAGACAGTTGGAGAAGAACAATTTAGATTTTGAAAATAAAGAATCGGGATGTTGTGTTGGCAAAGTGAAGAAAAAGAAAGGGAAAGAGAAAGATAGAATAAGAAGAAAAAGAAATGAATTGTACGTGAAGTGACCAAACCACCCTCAATCATAAGGATGACACACGATCATCAAACAAAAAACAAGGATAAAAGTGTAAATAAGAAAAAAAATAAATCTAAAATATATAATAATGAAAAGACAAATCCTCCATTTAGCTGACAACATACGTAATTTGCTCCTTAGGCGACACGTGTCCGTGAACAGGTGACCGAACAGTGAATGAACCAGCCTGTAGATGTATCGTATATTAATATGAATTTTGATTAGTGCATTATCATATAGTTTTTGATATGTCATCCATATTTTTTATTCTAGATTTATAAATTATTTAGATAAATATGTGCACTGTTGTAAATTATTTGTATAAATCCTGACAAGGGAAAAAAAGTTTAACAAGCTTTAGGCAAGAGTAATAGGAAGTTCCTTGCCATAGTTGAAATTGAAATGTGTTGCTTTACTTATTTTCACCTCTCTCTCTCTCTCTCTCTCTCTCTGAGGTGTTGATGAATGGTCGCCACCGGAGTTTTATCATTGACAGCGATGACGACGATAAAGATAAAGATGAAGATAGGCACATGACATAAATTTGGTGGTTGCTAAGGATGAGGGTGGACAAAAGAGTCATTTCATAAAGATATAATCATTCTTGTGTCATGTGAATGAACTCAACCCACTTTCTTGGTAGGAATGATTTCACGGGAATGTGGATTAAAAATTATGCTCATGAGTTATGGATGAAAATATTTTTTTTTTCGTATCCTATACCAAATGTGGGAGTGCTTCATTCTCACCTTAACATTTCCATGAATATAAAAGTTTCTCTTTTACCAAATGCCCCCCTAAGGTGGGTTTATTTTTTTTTTTTATAAATTGTCAAATTAAATTAATTACATATTTATTTATGATAGTGAGTGTAACATCCTCTTTTTTATAAAATATTTTGTATAATGCAATTTTTAACTTGAACATTTTATTTATTTTTACTTTGCAGTAGTTGTTACTAAATAAAAGGAATTAAAGTTTATAATAATTTAAATTAAAATCTTATAGATTAACTTACCTGATAAATTAGTAATATTGAGTTAAAAATATGTGACATTATATTAAAAACAATAAATATATAAATTATAAAGTTTGAAATTAAAAATTATTGAATAAGATCTAATATTTAATCTTTGTAATAGAAATTAAAAGTAGTCTTATGAGTAGAGATAAATAATAAGAAAGTATTATTATTATTATTATTATTAAAAATAATAAAAAAGGTAGATATATTTAATGAAAGTAATCATTACTTTAATTAAAAAATAAAAATATATTAAAAGATAAAATCTAAAATATAATTATTTTTTTATTAAAAAAAAAGAGGTTTAGAAGGCTACGTGCGCCACTTACCACATGAAAGTGGTGCAACGTAACACAAATTTCTATCACATGTAAAAAATAAAAATAAAAATCATCAAAGACATCTATATATAGGGAGGTAAAGAAGGGGATTAAAACAGAAGGGGACGAAGAATAGTGAGGCTGTGAAACCGAGGGAGAGAAAGGGAAAGAGAGAAGACAAAAAAAGAAGAATGAAGGAAGAAAGGGAAAAGTTTACAATACGTAGGAAATGACCTTTCTTTTCTTTCAGAATTAAAAGTCATAACAGCAAGTATATTTATATATAGTTAGTTGATAATGAATATGATTATATATTTTAACAGAAATTTTATTTATAAGGATGATTAATTTCTTATTTTAGTGTTTTGTGCATGTTATTATAATATCTTTTTTATTGTAATTTAGTTGTTTCCATGTAATGTTGAATGGGTTATGGTTATACTATAGAAATTTGATTTGATTTGGGTTTCTGTTATGTTTTTGAAATCCTGATGATGCTTAACAAAATTTAGAATTATGATTTGAATGTTAACTTTTTTATAGGACCAATATTATAATCTATAAAAAATTAAAATATTATTTAAACTTAAGTTAAATAAATATTCCTGATTTACATAGATTTTCTTATCTTAAATTATTTTACCTTGGTTTTAAAACAATTTTTATGATTTTTATGCTAACCTTTGCAAAGAATAAACTTTTGTGCAATGAACTCATTATTGACTTTTATGCTGACCTTTGTAAGGAAAAGACTATTGTGGAATGAACCTATTGTTGAGATTTGGACAAAACTATAAACTATGTTGAAGATTATGATAATTAAGAATTTTGACGAGGACCTTTAAAAAATAAATGAGACATTCTTAAATTAAAGTTGGTCCATTAAAGAATTGACATTTGAATTTGATAACTCTAAGTTTTAAAAATTTTATGTCATGATTTATTTTAAGTTTATTGTTGGTTTGCGTATGATGAATGTATTTTGTGACATACTAGGTGTTTTTATATTATTTGTATTTATGTGCAATGACAAACAAGTAATTTAAAAAGAAAACATTTAAAATGTTACACCTAACTTGTCAAGAAGGTAGAGCGATAGATGTAAAATTCTTTTATGTTATGCCTTGGTTAGTGTGAGAATATCTTGTTTTGTCGTCACAATGTAAAATGTAACACAAGATAAGGAATTTTCTAAGAAAGAGAAGACATTTGACCAAAATGTATTGTGAGAATATCTTACTTTGTTATCACAATGTAAAATGTAACACCAGATATAAGAAATTTTCTAAGAAAAAGAAGACATTTGATCAAGATGTAAGATAAGCTTACATAGAAAGAAAATAAAATTAAAGCAAGTATTTTTTTTTGTATAAACCAAAGAATATCCCTCAGTCGACAGTCAAAGACTAACCCCTTCCGAAGCATAGAGATCATCGAAGTGGATATTGCCTCTCCCAACAAAGCCTTTTCCATACACACGGCCTGGTTCGAACCCAGGACAACGTGTTTAAAGGACTCAGCTATCTATCAATTGTGTCAAATCTTATTGATCAAATTAAAGCAAATATGATATAATATGTTAAGAGCTTACCTAATGAAGTTTGCATATAAAGTTACATTAAGTGATCTTTTTAGCATTTATTTATTTATTTATATGCTATTGTAATTTAGCTATGCTACTTGAATTAATATTATTTTATCACAATTAGTTGCCTAAGTCTAAGGGGAAAGTTGGCATACATTTGACCTTTCCGTAGTTCTATATTGACCTTTCAATTGTGAAATTTCGTTGGATGCTGGAACATTTTTTCCCAGCATGCATGTTGAGAAATTTTGTGCTGCCACTTATAACAAGTTGCATCCTTTTGTTTTGTTTTTGTTTTTGTTTTTGTTTTTGTAGGCAGTGCGTATAACTTAGTTGAGCCAGTTGCATTTGATCGTAGCCAAAAGGCCGAAAAATTTAATTCTGAAAAAATCGGATTAATATAAATACAATTTTCCCATTTTTATAGCAAATTAACTACCGACATTGTGTTGAAGAATCGCTAACGTACCCAATGGTGTGGTATGATTGAAGATTTGCCCAAACAAATACAGGAGCAACGCTCGTTTTGGTCATTGCTCCTTCAATGGCAGAGCAGCCAACGATGCTTTCACAGTTTATTTATCAAAAAATCTCTTATCTTAAAAATAAGGAATAGTATAATTATAAAAAAAAATTAAATGCACAATTATTTTAATTTTACTTATATGACATAATCACAATGTTCACACTTGCATACAAAATTTTAATTAGCTCTAATAAATGTCATTAATAATTTTCTCATGACTTCGAAATAGATATATTAAAAATTAATTCAATAAATGAAACTTGAGTTTAATAAATTCCACTAATAATCGTCTAAATAGTTTAAATTCTTCCTTATGATTTGAAGATAAGTACACTTAACATTAACATAGTCTAGATAAACACTAACATAATCTAGATAAAACTTTATTATTTTCAAAACATAATATTATTTTTAGCGAATATATAATATATACGCTCTTCACGAAGTAGTTAAAATTACTAAGATGATTATCATGCAATATTTAATGTAAATATAATTTGAACATATATATATAAAACAAATTTTAGTACTCAAATTTTTTAAAGCAATTTTTTTTGGTTACATAAAGCAAATTTTAATACTTTATTTGTTGATGTATTTTATTATCTAGATAACATTATGAGTAAATCTAATATTATATTTATAACTTTTTAAATAAAAAAATATTACAATAATAAAAAATTACATGTATTGCCAATCCGTGCATCGCACCGAAATGATAACTTTATGAGTGCTCTAATTATACGTGCTGATCTGATTCAAAGGTCATATGCCAAAAGTCTGTTCCCCCTACGTTATACGCCAAAAGTCTGTTCCCCAAGTCATTGAGCAAAATAGGCATACAATTCTTCAGTGAAATTTCAGCTTGGACATGCCGAGTTTGTTTTTTCCTAGATGACTTTTTGGTATTTAATTCTCGTTACAAGACAAATACTTAATTTTTAATTGCCAGTTGTCACTCTATGTTCGACTTGGTGCCAACCATATCAGACTACTAAATCCAACTTATTATAAATTAATTGACTTCTTGTCTTATAAGTTTTCTTAGAATTATAAACTTGTGCGTTCTTCCGGTGTTTGTTACTTTGTTTTGTATTTAAGCTTTTTTAACTAGTGATTCTTAAGCCTATTCTTTTATAAATTTTATTTAAATTTTTAATAAATTCATTATTTTATCCTACAATTATAAATCGATTTCTTTTTCACTGTCATAAATCAAAGATTGATTATTAATTTGTTCTTTGACCTTTTCAATTTGTATTCGAATAATGAAATACAACTTATTTACTTTTATACTTCATTAGTCTAACATGTAACATATATACCAGTATTTTATATCCATATAATACATGAGATAAATTAAAAAGATATTTAACTTAAAGATATGATATTTTAGATAGTTCATATAAATATAATTCAGTTATAATTAGTAGAGTCTATAATGATATTCACTCATATTTTTTTTGTTATTTTTATTAACTATCTCATTTCGTATTATGATGATCGGGTTATGCATCCTCCCAATAATTTTTTTTAAATGACTTCACAATAAATAAATTAATTTATATAGTTTCAATTTTTTATTTTATATTTTTTTAATATTAAATTTTATGTATTTATTCATTTATATATTTTATCAACTTATTATTAAGAATACTCGTAAAAGAAATTATTATTATTAAGAGTATACCAAACTAACTCCTAATGCCAAATTACCAACAAAATAATGGTTAAATTAAAAGTTTCGTCCTTATACTTCATATTCATTTATATTTTTCAAATTAGTCCCTATATTTTTTTAAAATTGGCCCTAATACTTATAAAATTTTTCAAAACTATTCTTGTCATTAACTTTTGTTATAACACTGTTAATTGACTAACAAAATAAGTGTTTATTTATCCAATAGGAACTCCATTATATGATTGTTTTCTTAGTAAAACGTCAAATACATCCTCATTCATTCTTGCATGTGCGTATTTCTTTTGAGTATGTACTTTTTCATTCTAGTAGGTGTTTATTTCTTTTCAATAAATATTTTTTGTCTAGTATGATCTCTTCTAGATGTCATTTTTTACTCTTAAAATATCTAATAAGGACTAAATTAATGTTGTTAGAATGAAAGTTAACAGCAGATACTATTTTGAATATTTTTTAATTGTGAGAACTAATTTGGAAAGGAAAAAAATTATAAGGATTAAATTAAAAATGAGTGTAAACTATAAGGGACAAAACATTAATTTTACCTAAAATAATCTTAGATTGATAGATATTATAATAACAATAAAAAGAAAATATACTAAAAATTGAAATGATCAATAACGATATAACCCAATGATACTCAATACATTCAAATACTTTAACATTTTATAACATATACATTTAGTTTACATAATTTAAGTAAACTAAATAAAATAATACATTAGTTAAATCAATCAATTAACATCAACTTCTTAAGTTCTTTAATCTTGTTATCTTTCACAAATTCAATTTCTTTCAATGTAACATACAATTATAACTTGCTCATTACATATGTTTTATCAATGCTTCCGTTGAGGTCAATTTCTTACTTTATTTGTTCACAAAAACTACCTCAACTCCTATAAACAATTTATTCAAAATATCAATGAAACATCTATGTTATATGACATGAGTTTTCAATTGTTTTTAAATGATCTTACTAAATAAACTTTATTATAAATTTAAACATTTTAATTGATTTTATCATATCTTCTTGTCAAGTTTGTATTTCATATATGTGAATATTAATATATTTTCATGTAAATTTTTTAATCCCAGAAAATATAAATAAAAAATATTTAAATATTATATATTTTATATATGAACATAAAAATTTAAAAAACACTAAATAATTTTTTACTTTCCTCATAATAAATTATATTTAATTAATTTTACTATATTTTCATGTAAAGTTTTTACTCTCATGCAATGTATATATTGAAGTTTTAAAAATAATATAGAATAAATATATTTATGAATGAATATAGTAATTTGAAAATAGAAATAATTTATTTATTTATTTAATAATAAATTTTATTTGAGACATTTTTACTATGGTTTCTAAAATATTCAAAATCATCTAGATATTAATATATTTTTATGTAAAATTATTAATCTAGTGCAACGTAAATAAAAAATATATAAATATCAAATAATAACATCACTTTAAATGAGGAACTGAATTTTATTTATTTAATCAAATAAACAATTTTCACCATGATCTATGCACTTAGTAACGCGAACAATATGAAATGATTAAATTCCTAACAGTATATGACTCTTTATATTCTTTATTTTATTCATCTATTGACATATAACTTGTTAAGTTATTTAATATTATTTTCTTTATAGACAATTATAACTTGCCCATTATGTCCAATTTTATTAATTAATGCTCCCCTTAGGGTCAATTTCTTGTTTTAATTGTCCACAAAAATTATCTAAATTCTTGTAAATAATTTCACTCAAAATATCAGTAAAACCTCAATATTATAAAATATCAATTTGGTTCATTTGCATTTAAACAATTTTACTAAACAAACTTTGTTATAAGTCAATACTTTTAAATGTATTTTATCATGTTTTATTATAAAATTTTTATTTTATAGATATAAATATTAATATATTTTTATCTAAAGTTTTTAATCCTGTGAAATATAAATATAAAATATTTGAATATTATATATTATATATATGAACGAAAAAAAATTAAATTGAGATAAAGGCACATTCACAAAATTAAGATAAATAGTAGTTTTTAAGTCATTTGATATTAGAATATGGCTACTCACATATTCATCAAACACAACTATTTTTATGAAATTTGGACTTCTTTGTTTGTTATAGCCTGAAATTTGAACCATTTCCATTTCTATGCCTATTGATTGAGTATGTTTATTTTTTGTTCGAAGTATACATTTTTTTCGGATAAATTTTACTTTATTAATGGAAATTAGAGTTATATGTCATACTTGATTTGTATAGACAATTTTGCCTCTTTAATTTTTTTACAATTTTTTTACCATAAGCAATTATGATTATCTTTATGATAACTTTTATCCAAATCAAATTACATATCAAGAGAATTCTCATTTATTCTAATTTATTAGACTTCTTTAATTATATTGTGAATTATATAATTTATATTTTTTATTACTAACTAATTGATTAGAGCAAGAAATCATAATAAATATTATTAACTACTTAATAAATCGAGTCCATGCAACTTTGTCAATTTAAAAATAGTAATGTTATATTTCACGAATACATTTTCGTGGATGGCTTGACGAAAGAGTTGGACAGTATTCACACCGTTCAAAGTGGTGTAACTAACTTAAATTAAAATAAAAAAAACAAATACTCATGTAATACATAAAACGCAAGAACAGCATTGAATTGTTTTGTGGGTTGTTTCACAAATCCAACTTTTGTTGGATTTAGCATTTTCCATTTAAAAATAATATAATATATATTTAAATTGAGAAGAAAATATATTGCATGATAAATAAAACTCAATCCAATTTATTTAATTAATTTGAATTGTAACATATATTTAATTTAATTAATTTGAATTGTTTCCCTAATTATGACAAAATTAAATAAAATTAGTTATATTATTTTTTCTCTCATGATTCTCATTAAAAATTGAACAATTGAATAATTATTTATATTATTTGTGCTTTTCAAATTTTAAATTTCAAAATCTTTATTATTAGTAGAAAGGTTTGAAAAAATGGAGAGAATTTAAGTAACAAAAAATGTGACATGTAACATAAATTTTCCAAAATAAAAGATTTAAATTATATATTATATAAATATAGATATAGACAACTTCACGAAAAGGTAAAGCACAAATCACAAGCTATTCATGCTGCTTTGGACTGTAAAGTACACAATTATGTTTGGTTTTGATGTTGAATTCGTCTTCGTCCATTGATCATTCCTTCAGCTGTTGACTATTGTCTTTAATCAATTTGATCAAAGTTAACGACGCATAACCTTTTCTTGGAGGTTGAATTTATGAATAGTTATTACCACTGCCATGCATTACAATAAGAATAGAGTTTTATTATATTTTCTTAAAAAATATAATAACTTTTTTAATATTAAAAAATATTAAATAAAAAATTAAATGTATTTAATATTTTGAGAATATAAAAAATATTTAATATTTTCTTTATTTAATAGTTAAAAAGATTAATAAAAAGATTTGTTAAAAAATTTAGAATTATTCATTAAAAAATTAAATGTATTTAATATTTTGAGAACATAAAAGATATTTAATATTTTATTTATTTAATAGTCAAAAAGATTAATTGGAAGATTTGTTAACAAAAATTAGAATGATTCATTAAAATAAGATTAAGTCTTATGTATGCAAGACCAATAGGATGTGAAGAACAAGAGAGATTCTTATGCATACTGGAGGAAGAAACTCCAAACAAATCTCAAGTCATTCAATTCATTTGGGTCTTGTTGGGGAGACAAACAATGTCAGTGAAATCAATGGATAAAAATTCATCTAAAGAATCGTTCCCATGGATATAAGAATTTTTCGAGGAGTAATTAATCTGCAGCCATGCATCACATAGTCATAAGATAAGAATAGTCAGCGGCGGGATGGTCACGCTTTTAAGGATCTCCGTGATCTTCATCTATAAATACCAACTCTTCAAGTGATATACTTCCCATCCTCAATCTCACACTTGGCTACATAGTTTGTTAGAAATGGCCCTCCTCAGTGCCTCCAAATTGATGTCATTTGCAACTCTTTTAGCAATACTTCTCTTACTCATGTCCCCTAAGCTGGGAACTGCAGCCCAACCTAACAATGTTAAACTGGGTATGTCATCGTATTTGTTACTGTTAATTTTACAGTAGTGAGAATATACTGAACCATATCCAAATCCAATCATATGCATAGTTCATGGTTTTCTTTACTGTGATTTCCCAACTTGGAACATGGGATTGATGATTTCTATCCATGTTTTATATCCTTCCTTTATTTATTTATTTATTTATGTATCTCACTTTTAATACGGTGCAGGGCGAAAACTTTTCCAAGAGACTTATGGACCATATCCTGGTGGTGGAGGATATCCTTTACCGCCATGAAATTATTAACCACGAAGGGGAAAATAATAACCAATGGCTGACAGCCAGTCTACTCTGAAGTACTGCCCTGTGACCTAAATTGGAGATGTTAGCATCGTTTGTAATACTATGATTTCTTAGGAACGATACAAGTTATTTTTATATATATGGCAGTATTGGAATAATATGGCATGTACTTTGCAACGCAACCATATGAAATAATAATATCAACCAAGTAGTGGCCAGATCTGTTTTGCAGCGTATAAAATTTTCATTATCACTCGTCCTTAATTTGAAATTGCAAGCAAGAATTCTCATTGCTTGTTATAACTTAGAATGAATATTACATCAAATCAGTCAACTGAATTTCTTCTGAAGATGTTATCACTTATCAGTTATCACTACTCAATGGGTCAACATTTGGTTTAGGAGTGAAAGAATGAACCAATCTCTTGGTAAATCCAGAATGCCAAGAGTTTGCAGCTTCGAAAATTTTAATGTATTTAATCTAAATGTACTATCAGTGTAAAAATACTTTATATTATCATTTAAATATCTCTTGTCATATTATAAAAAATTTATAATAACTACCTTAAAATCATATATATGATAATATAAAAAAATTTATATTAATAATATATCAAAATTAAACTCAATTTTAATATGATCCAACAAAACATATTGACTGCATACATTTTTTACATGCGAAAGAAAAGATCCACGTGATGCCTATATTGTAATGGCAAAAGACACCTAATCGATCTTTTCAACGTTTCTATGCTCTTAAATCAATTGCAATTCAATTAAAACCAAACTGTTTACATTTTCTGAAAGGATACAAGTTGTGCTTACGAGGCTTATCTGCTCAGAGAATGCTAGAAGCTTCCCATAGTTTCAACTCCTCTACTCAGGTTGTGAAAGCTAAAGCCAAGGCTAAACAAGAAAGAAGAGAGGACTAATGATACACATACATGCATATACATAAAGAAAATTATACATAAGGATAGAATAAAGTTACAATACATAATGATTTTTTCCATATCATTTTTTAATACTTTCTTTCAGTTGGAAGAGAGTTCCTGTAAAAAGCACAGAACCACAAAAATCGGCACATTAAGTTGTGGAGTCATAATTTACTTTGAAGAAACTAGAAAAGAAATCCTTTTTCTTTCAAATAATAACCTTTTTCAAACATAAATAGCAACCTTACTATTTATTTGTTTAACAGTTTCTTCAACGTCCTTGCATAAAAAACTCTCCCCAATTTTTTTTCTACCATTTGGTGATAAGGACCACTTATTGTAATTTTTGAACCACAGGCACAAAAGCACACATGTTCACATGCCCACACACAGATAAAAGGTATGAAAGAATGTTTAAGTTTCACATTTCAAATAATAACACTCCAACAATATGATCATAAACTTGACAGAAAAGAACAGAATAGTAAACATATACATTGGAATGAAATCACACATTTATAACCTTCAAATGATAGTAATATGTTATTAGGGTGTCATAGCATTTACATTGACTTTTTATATAAATTGAAAAAATAGAAATAAATACCAAAGATTGAAGATGGTTTTCAAAAGAGGAAACTTGAAGCGTTCTTGCCCACTAAACAGATTGCAAGAAAAATAAGATTCTCTGTCATTCTAAGTTTTCATTCCAATGGTTGGCTACATTAAGGAAATTTAATCTTTCAATCATTCAGAATTTCAAGCCAAACACAGTAGAAAATGAAGATTGAAAGTTAATTATACATAGCTAGATGAACACTAAAAATTAATGGGTTGGCAAGCACTTAAAGATGTTAACACTCGGCACAAGTTTACTCGAACACTGCGTTTGGGAGATTCTCTGCAGCCACAGCCATATAGGAAAAGTTAAGAATGAACTCAAAGAGATGAAAGAACTCGTGTATAGGATGACCAATAACGAATGTATTTCCATACCATATATCTAATTTACAAATAACTTGAATATTGCCACTAACAATAATCACAAAAATTATAAAAATTGATAAAACAAAAAAAAAATGAATTAGCCAATCCTGTGAGAGTTTATGCAATCAAACAACTACTTTAATTCAAATATTTAAATATTTGAAATATCTATTAGATCTAATTTGTGCACCTTGATCAATGAATTGCCAAGGCTTGGTGGGTTTGTCTTGGTGATGGGTGGTAGAGTTATCCTGAAATTAAAGAACACCTCATGATTTTTTCAAAATTAAAGAACTCATACACAAAGTACAAACACCAAAATAAAAACACTAACAATCTCTAATCGAAGTAACACGGTGAGTGACAAATTGATAGAGAAGAATCAAACCTAATGATAATCTTAAGAGGGCACCACTAAACAAATAATTGAGTTTACAACAATGATACAAATTGCCGAAGGAAGTGGGGATAATAAAACATGAAGAAAAAGAAAAGTACTTCCATAGATTTTAGTAACTTTTCCATTTCAGCCTCCTTAGCAGACTTTGCAACAAAAGGCTCACCAGTGCATATAAAGTATGATATTCTACGCAGCAACAGCAGTAGTCAGACTCAATATTATAGAAAAGACTCATTCCGATTAAATATTTATCAATAGTAGGTCACGTGGAAATGAATAACTGAAGGTCACATAGAAATTAATAGTAGAACAAACAGTCTAGAATAGGACAATAAGAAAAAAAAATTATTTAAAATGAAGAACAATTGGCATTTATTTTTGTATACAATAAAGCACGAACCTATACTTCAAGAACAATAGCAAATGTATTAGAATCATATGGATAAGTTTTAAAATGCAGGTATCTAATATTGTACGCAACAATTAAAAAAACCTTTGAGATTTGGATATTGTAGCTTATAATCGTACTTCTCGAATCTACAACAATTCAAAAAACCTTTGAGATTTGGATATTGTAACTTATAATCGTACTAATCAAATCCTGTATAAGGTCATGGATTACAAAATATGTAGCTTAACTCAGAATCAATCCATCAATTATCAAGAAAGAATAAAATGAGCATGAAACATATCACTATATGCATTATAGTAATCTTTATATGCATTATAGCAAATAATAACTGAAGAAAAAACTATATCGTAAAAAAGAAAAGAAACTAACAAAAATCCCATGAGATGTAACATATCACTAACAAACATCAGAAGCATTCCAATGTCATATGTAGCTTACAATAAGAGCATAAGAGAGTAAGCTCTTCCACCTTTCTTGATTCAACACCAATATCTGCCTTAGAAAGTCACAATCAAATAAAAAGGGGTTCGAAAAATAAAGTTGTAGAGTTATTAAAACTCTTGCCTTCACAATCAAAATTATGTGTAAAAAATTTATACTCGACCAAATACCTTAACATGTATTATTCATGAATCATATAAATTCAGTCTCCATTTTATCAAATTATCAAATTCAAAATTGTGAGGTTCTCGCTATTATTAGTCATGTAAGCTAACTCAATTTTTAAGTCATAAGTTGCGTTATGTCCACTTAAACATGCAAGACATGCTTGTAGTTTTGCTCCTAGCAATACTTTTAGTTTTAAATAAGTAGTTTGTATCAATGATGTTAGATGGTATTTGTATACATAGCAAATTGTGAAGGAACAACTTCACTCTTAGGTAATGGATGGGAATTTGTTCATTTGGTCAAAGAGGCAAATCCAAAAAACAAAGTACTAAAACATGTGAAGTTTAGACTTCAAGTGGGTTAAAAGCATAAAATTTAGAGGAATAAAACATACTCGTAAAGACCCGTACTTATTTATATTTTAGGGATAATATTGAGAAATAGACCTTATATATGCAATCACCGATATATACTAAGGTTGTAGCATTAAAGATAGATTGAGGCTTGACGACTTTTTGTGGAGTTGGCAACCATCTCTCATATCCCAAGTAGCTTTTATCTTGTTCTTCTTCTTCTTCTTCTATATGACCAATCATATCATATCAATATCAAATAAGAACTAATAAATAAAAGGAAAATAATTCCCATAAAATAAGGAATAGCAATACCAATAATGAGGATAGGAGTGGTGTGCTTGAGAAGATCAGAAATGTACTATTCCTTTAGCGTAGAAATCAAAGGAGGAGATTGAGTCTGAACAATCTTCTTAGGCTGCTTTCTTAGAACATTGGCGTAGTAAGGGAGCCTCTGTTGTGTGTCCAACAAAGCTCTCACTCTGAATTTTAGTAAAGAATATGACACAAATAAAGCATGCATTGTAGCACAAACTAAGTCTAAGTTCAGCGGTGAGTGATGGTGATAAAGATAGAAATCATATAGAAAGGGGTTCAAAAATCATATAGAAAGGCTAAAGATATCAGGCAACCAGATAAAATGTACTGAAAGTCAAATAGAAAGTTTTCATAATATAATGATAAACAGTTAAACAAATGCTTCAGAGGCTAGAAAATTACGTATGCCAAAGCCCAGTTGGCAGAATCAAAATAAGCACATTCGTGATCCTACCAAAAAATTAAAATCATTCATGAAGAAAAATTTGTTTTGAAAGATCAATTCACACAAACACACAAATTAATAGAGGATAGAGGAAGAGGACTATTGAAGAAGCAGATCATATAAGAGAATGAAGTAACATTGGATATTTGTGGAGGCTTTTGAGAACTTCATTGAGGAAGAGTTACAGAAGTAAATAACGAAATAGAAATAAAAAATATTCAATCAAAAAGTGCTAAAAGATATTAGTAGTTCTATTGTACTGCTACCTTCTAGAAAGGGATTCGAAAATCATATAGAAAGGTTAAAGATATCAGGCATCCAGATAAAATGTACTGAAGGTCAAATAAAAAGTTTTCATAATATAATGATAAATAGTTAAATAAATGCTTCGGAGGCTAGAAAATTACCTACCCCAAAGCCTAATCTATAGAATCAAAATAAGCACGTTCGTGATCCTACCAAAAAAATAAAATCATTCATGAAGAAAAATTTGTTTTGAAAGAACAATTCACACAAACACACAAATTAACAGAGGATAGAGGAAGAGGAATATTGAAGAAGCAAGATCATATAAGAGAAGGAAGTAACCTTGGGTATTAGTGGAGGCTTGACTGCGGGATTTAAGAATGCAAACCCAAGTGCAGGTTGTCTCAAGTAATAAATTTCTCGGGAGTCCGAGGTCGATCCATAGAGAATTGATGAAGAAAAATTAATTGAGGTAAGAAAATGATTTGTCACAATACCAAAAGTAAGAAGTTCACAAATGAATTTAAGAGCTTGCTTGGGTTAGGAGATCTACTCTTAGTAATAAATTAAAGGTAAGATTATTTCTCTTTATAACTCAATTGAAATCCACACACAAGGGAGGTTCCAATCGGAAAATATAACATTCAAAGTTTAATTATATATGCAATCATATTATGATTCCTTTAATTATCTGCCAACATTTGTAAAAGAGTTCAAGCATTCACTGTCCCAATCCTATTGTCTACAATAAATCAATATCTCCATTATACAAAGAAGGTTTCTAAATTGATTGAAAATAAAATACAACACATATAATGTCCATTTGATAATATATCATTTAAGCACAAGAAATAGAATAATCTAACCTTATTTCATTACCAAGAGCTTCACTCTTTCACCCAAGCAAGATGAAGATTTAGTTACTCATAAAAAAGAAGAAAGGAAGAGAGAAGAAGAGAAAGATGAACATAGCTTCACTTTAGAATAAGAGAAAATTACAACAAAGTAAAACAAGAAACAAGCATAACCATAACTTGTAAAAACTAAGCCTAACACCAAGTGCTCTAAATGATCAGCCAATGGTGCCTTTTATAGAGGATTAGGGATACAAAATGACAAGGAGACTGATTAAGAGTAGGTGGATGAGTGGATGAATGAGTGGAAAATGTCAAATGGTAAGGATAAGAGTGAAAAATTATTGAGATTTCTTGTCTCCGAAATCATTCATTGCTTAACTCACGGATTCCGTCATCAAATAGAAAAGTCATCTGCATGAAAGTTGTAGATCTAGATCTTAACTTTCAGATGTCCAAATTTCAGCTCATTTTATCACCTGCAGCCCGAGATATGGCCCAATTACTGCAGACTATTCAGGCCCAGTTTCAGCACCTCTGTTTTGACTTCCAGACCCAATATCACCTCCAAGATGTCCGAATGAGCTCTTGTGTTCTTCATGAAAGTTGTAGATCTGGGTCTTAACTTTCAAATATCCAAATTTCATCCCAAGATATTTCTTACAGCCCGAGTTATGCTCTGATTACTGTACACTGTTCAGGTTCCAGACATAAAACCCGTGTTCTGTCTTCCAAGCCCATTTACCTCTTCTAGATGTCCATATTTTACCTGGAGTTCTCATGAAAGTTGTAGAGCTTTCTCTCAGCTTTCCTACAAGTTAAAATTCATAATTTCTAGACATCTAGAACTCAAGCTATGTCCAAAATATAAAAACAGTGTAAGATCCAAATAATGCTTAAAAAATTAATTAAGTCCAATTTGAGCCTAATCTTACAAAACATAACCAGACTTAATCAATTAAGTACATGAAGAGTGTAAATGACTAAAAATGGGAGTTTATTAATGTATAAAATATATGATTATCAAGGCTTCTTTGGTAATATCTCTCCATACTTTTTCTTGATAACTTCTTCCTGCAAAAACAGTTTTGCAACAAATTTAAATGATATCACAACGTAATAACATAAACACATATTATGAGATTCAATACTAAGAATAAACATAAATTTTGTTAAGAAATTTTAAGAAACCTTATATGATGAAGGCATAATGTCTTCAAAATGCTTAAGAAGTTATTTCAGTAATATCTAAGCCCACTTAAATACTACAAATTTTCACATAAAAATGAAATAGTAATATCTTGAAGTATAGAAAGTTACAATCTTATTGTTACCTGTAGAAGTAATATAAGAGGAGATAAGGTGTGGATAGAATCAAGGAATACAACCTTATCATCTTCTTATCAATGAACCATTATCCCATACTACTTGCTTATGTCTCCTAGTGTACACTATCTTAATTAGAGGCTTGTTAACAGCTTTATAAAGAACACATTTCCAATTATAAACCTAAACACCATACTAAAGTAGCTCAACACCAACTTAACCATATAACCTACCCCTTTCCTTGTCCATAAAATGTCTTCATTTTGGCTATATATAGTAACTGACAACAGTAAAAATATCACAATACATTAATACTTCTTTATCCTCACAATTCAACCCATTCTTTGGCCTTGAAAAGTCCAAGAATCATTTTTCCTTTAAATCTGCATGTAGAACTCAGTTATAATCAAGTTATCTTTTTTTTTTGTTTCTTAGCATGCTTGAAAGCTTGCTCTGTTTCATAGGGGTATACAGAAAACTTGGTGGAAAGAAACATAAATACAAAAAAGATATTTATCTGAATTTATTATAAAAAGAAAAAACTATATCAAAGACCAGAACAACTGACCATAGCTTGTAATATAGTCAAAGGACTCAAGCGCTTCAGAGGTATTTTGGTATATGTTCACTGTCAGAACATGTACCAAGTGATTATCAACCCACCTATATCAAGAAAGCAAAATTAATTAGCTAAGTAGATTGATATGCTAAGCTAAAGATGAATATAGAAAAAATTGGTATGTTTAAGCAACGTTTAGGCTTGCAACTCACTAGTTGACGATGTTGAGAACTTCGTTGAGGAAGAGTTGCAGAAGTAAATAACGAACTGGAAATAAAAAAATGTCCACTTAAAAAGTGCTAAAAGATATCAGTAGTTTTACTATATTGCTACCATCTAGAAAAGGGTTTCATATAGGAATGCTAAAGATATCAGGCATCCAGATAAAATGTACTGAATGTCAAATTGAAAGTTTTCGTAATATAATGATAAACCGTTAAAAAAATGTTTAAGAGGTTAGAAAATTACCTACCCTAAAGCCCAATCGGCAGAATCAAAATAAGCATGTTCGTGATCCTACCAAAAAAATTAAAATCATTCATGAAGAAAAAATTGTTTTGAAAGAACAATTCACACAAACACACAAAATTAACAGAGGATAGAGGAAGAGAAATATTGACGAAGCAAGATCATATAAGAAAAGGAAGTAACCTTGGATATTAGTGGAGGTTTCTTTGGTAATATCCCTCCATACTTTTTCTTGCTAACTTCTTCCTGCAAAAACAAATTTTTAGCAAATTTAAATGATATCATAACGTAATAACATAAACGCATATTATGAGATTCAATACTAAGAATAAACATGAAATTTGTTAAGAAATTTTAAGAAACCTTACATGATGAAGGCATAATGTCTTCAAAATGCTTAAGAAGTTATTTTAGTAATATCTAAGCCCACTTAAAAACTACAAATTTTCACAAAAAAATGAAATAGTAATATCTTGAAGTATATAAACTTACGATCTTATTGTTCCCTGTCGAAGTAATATAAGAGGAGATAAGGCATGGATATAATTAAGGAATACAACCTTATTATCTTCTTATCAATGAACCATTATCTGTATCAGATTACACAGCAGTAAACATATAACTCCAACTTGCTCAATTTTTTTTCAGGAAAAATAGTTTTTCTTAATAAAAATTGAAAACACTCTAAAATCATTTATTATTATTATTATTATTACTATTATTGTATGATTTATTATTAAAAAAAACTCACTGATTGTGGTTGAGTTGCATGTTGTCATCCCTTGCTGCCCCACGTTTGCAAGCCTGGTGATGACCATCTTACCCATGTCGTCACCTAAGAAAACCACTTTTCACTCCTCTAATATAGAAGAAGAATAAGATAAGGAAAAGAGAAAAAGTTGAGGGTAGTATATGAAACTTAAAAAAAGGAAAAAAAAACCCTAAAACTTTGATTGAAAATTGGGGCAAAAATGTAAGAATGAGAAAATGGCATGACATACAGATTCCGTCGGAGTGGTGACCACCATATAAGACACACCAAAACCTACAACCACCGCGAACATAGGAAGCAGTCGAGTTGACAACTGTTGCCATCGAGAACACATCGTTGCAAGTACCCTCCATTACGACCCACCGCGCATGACGCAATGTCAACGTTCGCAAGCTGTCATCGATATGAATTTGAAATGAAATCTAAGAAAGATAGAAGAGAGAAAGACAGTTGGAGAAGAACAATTCAGATTTTGAAAATAAAGAATCGGGATGCTGTATCGGCAAAGTGAAGAAAAAGAAAGGGAAAGAGAAAGGTAGAAGAAGAACAAGAAGAAATGAATTGTACGTGAAGTGACCAAACCACCCTCAATCATAAGAATGACATACGATCATCAAACAAAAAATAAGGATAAAAGTGTAAATAAGAAAAAAATAAATCTAAAATATATAATAATGAAAAGACAAATCCTCCATTTACCTGACAACATACATAATTTGCTCCTTAGGCGACATGTGTCCGTGAACAGGTGACCGAACAGTGAATGAAACTAACCTGTAGATGTATCGTATATTGATATGAATTTTGATTAGTGCATTATCATATAGTTTTTGATATGTCATCCATATTTTTTATTCTAGATTTATAAATTATTTAGATAAATATGTGCACTATTGTAAATTATTTGTATAAATCCTGACAAGGGAAAAAAAGTTTAATAAGCTTTAGGCAAGAGTAATAGGAAATTCCTTGCCATAGTTGAAATTGTAATGTGTCACTTTACTTATTTTCACCTCTCTCTCTGTCTGTCTGTCTGTCTGTCTCTCTCTCTCTCTCTCTCTCTCTCTAAGGTGTTGATGAATGGTCGCCACCGGAGTTTTATCATTGACAGCGATGACGATGATAAAGATAAAGATGAAGATAGGCACATGACATAAATTTGGTGGTTGCTAAGGATTAGGGTGGAGAAAAGAGTCATTTCATAAAGCTATAATCATTCTTGTGTCATGTGAATGAACTCAACCCACTTTCTTGGTAGGAATGATTTCACGGGAATGTGGATTAAAAATTATGCTCATGAGTTATGGATGAATTTTTTTTTTTTTTTCCATACCCTATACCAAATGTGGGAGTGCTTCATTCTCACCTTAACATTTCCATGAATATAAAAGTTTCTCTTTTACCAAATGCCCCCCTAAGGTGGGCTTATTATTTTTTTTATAAATTGTCAAATTAAATTAATTACATATTTATTTATGATAGTGAGTGTAACATCCTCTTTTTTATAAAATATTTTGTATAATGCAATTTTTAACTTGAACATTTTATTTATTTTTACTTTGCAGTAGTTGTTACTAAATAAAAGGGATTAAAGTTTATAATAATTTAAATTAAATCTTATAGATTAACTTACCTGATAAATTAGTAATATTGAGTTAAAAATATGTGACATTATATTAAAAATAATAAATATATAAATTATAAAGTTTGAAATTAAAAATTATTGAATAAAATCTAGTATTTAATCTTTGTAATAGAAATTAAAAGTAGTCTTATGAGTAGAGATAAATAATAAGAAAGTATTATTATTATTATTATTATTAAAATAATAAAAAAGGTAGATATATTTAATGAAAGTAATTATTACTTTAATTAAAAAAATAAAAATATATAAAAAGATAAAATCTAAAATATAATTATTTTTTTATTAAAAAAAGAGGTTTAGAAGGCTACGTGCACCACTTACCACATGAAAGTGGTGCAACGTAACACAAATTTCTATCACATGTAAAAAATAAAAATAAAAATAAAAATCGTCAAAGACCGAGGGGATTAAAAATCTATATATAGGGAGGTAAAGAAGGGGATTAAAACAGAAGGAGACGAAGAATACTGAGGCTGTGAAACCGAGGGAGAGAAAGGGAAAGAGAGAAGAAAAAAAAAGAAGAATGAAGGAAGAAAGGGAAAAGTTTACAATACGTAGGAAATGACCTTTCTTTTCTTTCAGAATTAAAAGTCATAACAGCAAGTATATTTATATATAGTTAGTTGATAATGAATATGATTATATATTTTAACAGAAATTTTATTAATAAGGATGATTAATTTCTTATTTTAGTGTTTTGTGCATGTTATTATTGTAAACACCGAATTTTATCCGGAACATTTTGTAAATAAAATAAAAAAATAAAAAAATAAAATAAAAAAATAATAAATAGAATCCAAATTTAATCTATTAACTTACCCATTGACCCAATATCAATGACCCAATATCCTATCCATTGACCCATTATCTAACCCACAACCCATATCCTAAACCAACTCAAACTCACCACAAATAACTTATCCTAATCAAATCCATCA
Source organism: Ormosia emarginata (assembly GCA_029884605.1). Classification (NCBI taxonomy): domain Eukaryota; kingdom Viridiplantae; phylum Streptophyta; class Magnoliopsida; order Fabales; family Fabaceae; genus Ormosia; species Ormosia emarginata. The sequence goes on along the minus strand of JAQQTP010000082.1, from coordinate 53,033,459 downwards.
CCTATCCTGACCAACCCCAATATTCATCCTAAACAGATCCCGACTTATCATCTTAAATCAATCCTAATCACACTCAAACTAAAACTCTCCACTCTAAACTCTTCCTATATTAACCCATAACCCCCACACACAAAAGGGCACTTTTCAATGCACAAAACGCCATCAGCAAAAACAAGCTTCTGTCTACTTTCTTCACTCGCGTGACCTTCCTCCTGCCTCTGCCAAAGTTTTTTTTTTGCCATCTTCTTCAACTTTCACCTTTATCATCCAGCACCCCATGAAAACCCACCCCTTCATCAATCTTTGTTTTCTTCTCTGCCAATCCTTATTACTTGGACAAACAGCCAAACAAATTTCATAATCACCATCTTCTCCTATTATCTTCAACCTCTCCCCTGCCAATATCAAACCCAACAACGCTATCTCCTAAGCTTCACTATCATCCAACAGAACACCACCACCATAAGCACACCACCGTGACACCCCGTCGTACCACCAGTGTCGCCCCTGCCGAATTGAACCAGATCAGCCGAGCCAGAATCGCAGCTCCGCACCCCTCGCGACCCACTGACCCGTGAAGCACCCGCCGTCGGATCCGCCCCAGTCGCACCGCTCCCTGTGCGCCGCACCAGTCGGAACAGAATCGTCGACCGGAGAAGACCCGCCGTTCCCGCTCCAGACCGAACCAGCCCCACCGTGTCGCGTGACCCGCTTCGCCAAGGTCGTCGCTCACCCGCGTACCGCGACCGCGCCGCCCAACCGTGCAATCCCCGGCCGGTCTTGTTGCCGCGCCTCCGCCGTGCTTCCACCCACACTCGCCTGCGTCGTTTGCTCCGTTTTGGTCTTCCCCCTGTTTATGCAAATATCACGAAGAAGAAGGATGCCCCCCTTTTTGTTTTTTTGATATTTCGTAAGTTTTTTTTTCTTCTCATTAAAAGGATACCCCCCTGAAATAATTTTTTTTTAAAAAAAATAAATAAATAAGTGAGATTAATCGAGTTGTGATAGCTTGTTAATCTCATAATTATTTTTTGGATCATCTGAGTTGTGACAACCTAATGATTCAAATTATTCAAAATAAGCAAATAAATACATCATTATTTAATAAAGACTCAAAAAAAATTTATTTTTTATCATTTTTTATTTTTCATAATTTTAGATATAAAAAAAATCTTCTTTTAATAATAATAAATTTAACAATCCGTGGGTGACGTCTAGCGTGACGCAAACTTCACTCATTCAAACTTTAATTTGATTAATAGAGTCGCAACGACCTGTTAATTCAAATTTTTTATAAAAAATAAAAAAATTAAATCTTTTCTTTAAATAAAATCAACCAACCCACACTTATTTTCTATAGAACTACGTGACTTTGAATTCCTCATTGCACTTGAGGGTACGTAGGAGCGAAATTTTTATTTCGTCAAGCCAAATTTTAAATTTTCACAAATTATTTATTTTTTTAATTTTTTTAATAAAAAGGGGTAAAAAAAATATATTATGAGATTATTAAGTTTTTGCATAACTAATTTAAGGTAACCGTTTTTTAGGACGGACGTATTAGGGGTGCTGTGGGGTTAAGTCTCCACCCTTTCCTATGCATAACCGACTCCCAAATCCAATCTGGTTCCAAAGACCATTTTCTAAAAAGGTTTTCTAATTTTTTCTAAATTAAATAAAATTGGTGGTGACTCCTAACTTAGTTTATTTTGTTTCGCCGCTCCCGCCGCGATCACGGTTGCGACAGATGGCGACTCCACTGAGGATACTTGAGAGTCAAGCCCATATAATTTTGTTGTGTAAAATTTTATAATATTTGTATATTTTGTGTTACCTTTCTTTTCTTTTTATTTATTTTAATTATTATTGTTATTAAAACCTTAGGATAGAGAATTTCTCTTGGAATTTTTGTTTGTTTTTGTTTTTGTTTTGCAGGATGCGAATAGTCTTTAGGATAATGAAGGTTTGTATGCTCCCTACACCCACCACACTTGCACATCTATCACACATTCGAGTGGAGCCCTATACCCGGGTCTGAGTGAAGCTTAAGATAAGTAGAGGTTGTGTAGTGGTAACCATTTTGGATGTACATCCTGTTTGGCTATTACGAAAACCTCATCTAGAGTGCGCCTTTTTCACAAATGTCCCACACCTAGTGGTTTACCCACTATTTCGTGGTCAACATTTTGAAATAGGACTTGGCTCTAGAGACCTTTAGAATAGAAAAGCCACCAAGTGAAGGTTTTCATGATCTAGTAGAGACCCGTAGATCCTCAAGATAGAAATCCCCCAAGTTAAGAAAATCCTATTAGGACACAAAGGGAGCGTATCTTTCATTATCTTTTGACTTATCTGTAAGCCTTGTGAGTTGTTTAGCCCCTTGATGTGATGAACCATACTGGTATCCCTCTTAAAAAAAACAAACTTTTTCTAAAAAAAAAGGGAGAGGTGAATCATCTTAAAGGACCAACAACTCACTCATTATTAAATTATAAAAACTATGTATTAATATTTTTTTCCATCCTCAGGTTTGTTGGAACACCATTTAAAATTCAGTGCCTAAGGACTAGCAGTGAGTATCTTTGATTAAAAATGGAAAGTGACATGGGATCAGATCATAAGGAGACAATTTTGAAAAAGACCCTGCAACTTAAGGCCAAGATAGTGGATACAGAGAGTCTAGTGGGTTTGGGCCGATTGCTGAAAAAGACGCAACGTTTGACCTTTACTGCAAGATATGGGAAAATTTTGAATCTGTTAGAAGTGGACGTACAAACAGAAGCCATCACTGCACTAGCCCAGTATTATGATCCACCATTACATTGCTTCACATTTCAAGATTTTCAGTTAGCCCCCACATTAGAGGAGTTCGAACAGATCTTGTGCTTATCATTGAAAAGGGAAAAATCATACCAATATAAGGGTCACTATGCATCATTGCCAACCATAGCAAAGGTCTTGAAGGTGCTTGTAAGGGACTTACAAGAGGCAAAGCAAAACAGGAAAGGGATAGAGGGTTTCCAGAGCAAATACTTGGAAGAACACATGCGCCGCTTAGCTAAGGTTGAAGACTGGAATACTTTTATGGATGTACTAGCCCTCACCATTTATGGTAGCATCATATTCCCAAATAGTGAAGACTTGGTAGGTTTCGCAGCAATCGATGTATTCCTCGCTCGACGAAATGATGCCGTTAATCCTGTCCCGGCCATTCTTGCCGATGTTTATTACACCTTGAATTTATGCCATGAAAAGAAGGGTAAACGAATCTTATGTTGTCTACCGATGTTGTTTGTGTGGCTAACCTCTCACATGTTCAAGAGGGGGTACGAGGATCCATGTCCCATTACAAGTCTCAAGATGCTCCAATTGAAGACCAGGAACGGTCGTGAATGGGCCGAGGAATTGACCAAGCTTGAAGATGGAAAGATCATATGGTATCCATGGCGTAAGGAAGGGCAAACTGTGATTTATCAGTGTGAGGGGTTTCCTAACGTTCCCTTAATGGGTACTCAGGGGTGCATTAACTATAACCCCGCGTTAGCATTACGACAACTTGGCTATCTTATGATGGGACCACCCTCGGAGTTGGAGATTACTCCTTTTATTTATGACATACAGACGGGGTGTACCGAGACACTTGGGAGAGTGTGAGATGCTTGGAAGAATATCATCAGAAAGGACAGAGAACTGGGAGTCAGAAGTTGTGGGGTTAAGGAGAGCTACAGGCAATGGGTCAAGGACCGGGCTCAAGAAGTCAAGTTACCCTTCAAAATGTCAGCCAGTAAAGCCTTGCCTCTGGCTCCGATAGAAGACGAAGAAGTAAAGGAAAAGCTAACAAAGGTCAATGAACAAAAGAGGAAATTAGAAGCAGAACTAGAAAAGGTTCGCCAAGCATATGCAGTCTTAAAGCGTGAAAATTCTGAGAAAACTCACGCCCTTGAAGGAGCTAACAAGAGGCTAAAGACTGGGCAAGAACAGATATCGAGGACTAGAAGATGTCTGGAAGCTGCAAACAAAGAGTTGGGACTCAGAGGGCAAGAAAGAGATAGGGCTTTGGCTGAAGACCAACAACTTAAAGAACAACTCATGAATGCCAAGGAAATACAGAGTGATGCTCTTCAGCAAGTGGATAGTATGAGGCAACAAATGAAAATGATGTCTTCAAGATACGAAGACTTGATCAAAATTGAGAGGTTGCACACCGCCAAGGAAATTGCAGAGTATGAAGCGGCATTGCGACAGGGACAGGAGGACTTACGGAAAACGATAGATCTTGTAAGGCAACAAGATAAGGACATCAATGAATGGAAAGTAGAAGCCGATCTTTTGAGAGACCGCTTCGTGAAACTAGCAGGCCTAGCCAACACGGCAATTGCAGACATTCCATATTATTTAAAGGTGGCAGATAAGATGGTCGATCCTCTTAAGACTATGGCAGAAATTAATGACTTCATTGAGTATTGCAAGAGTCTCGTTGGACAAATGAAGTAGATGATCAAGGCCCGCTCGGTCGAGAATGGTGGATTAGACTAGACAATGATGTATTGAAAATGATGTACTCCTCTCATATGATGTTGATGATTTCAAATGAATAAAGTATGCATTATTATTATTCTGATCCCATGGAAACCCATTTCTTTTGAACGAGATGTTCTAAGAAATGTTCATGACAAACAACTTTTGAACGAGACGTTCTAAGAAGTAGTCATGACACAAAAAAAAAAGATCAAAGATACTCACTCCAATCCGTTCAGCACAAATTAATAATGGTCTTCTAACAAACAAATAATAATCATGGTGGTTTCTAATAAAGAGAATAAGGGAAGGAAAACAGGCACAGTATTTATCCTGGTTCTACCACCAACCACTTGTGGCCTACGTCCAGTCCCCGAAACACAGTTCGAGATTTTTCACTATTCAAGACAAGCTTAAACAACAGGTGCTTGCAACCTTTACAATACGGAGCACTTTTCACGCACAAGGAAACTCTACCCTTGTGCTCAAGCCTCAATCAAACAAAAGGGATACCTCACCCTTATACAATCCTTGGGGATACCTCACCCTCAATACAATATATTAGAGAAATAGATGAAGAATAGAAACTCTCACTCAGAGTAAATAAATACAAATTGAAGCACTAAAGAGCTGTTTCTCAAATATCTCAAGAGTTAAACAATTATTAGTTCAGAAAAAGAGAGAATAAAACAGAGCACGTTTTCAAGCAAGCAAAAATTGATCTCAATGTTCAGGGGGTTTTCAGAGAAGTCCCAGGCCTCTATTTATAGAGCTCGTAGAAGAAAATGGCCGTTGGGAGCAATTAATTACGTTTAAAACTTTCTGATTCTCGTATGGAATTTGAAAACTTAACTCTGATTCTCGTGGGGTATTCGAATGCCTGAAGGAGGTATTCGAATACCTCCGTCAAAAACTCTTTTAGAAAACTGATTAAGTTGGGGTTATTCGAATACCAGTCAAGGGTATTCGAATACCTCATTAAAACAAGGCATGTTTCGAAAACAGGGTATTCGAATACCATATGGGGTATTCGAATGCCTCTGTTTTGGCACAGCAGAAAATATCAGTTACGAATCAGGTTATTCGAATACCAAACTGAGGTATTCGAATACCTCAGTTAAAAACAGTTCGAAATCCTTTCCAAATTGCTTTGAAATGCTTATATTTAACCTTTAAAACATTTGATCTTTTAAAAGCAACTTTAAAACTTCAGTTTAGGTTATCCTTAATCATTTGAGATATTTAATTGACAGCTCCATACATGATAGATCCTAAGTCCTAAAGCTAATCTTTAAACACTTGGACTTGGTCTTCTCATCATCCTCATGTTTGTTATCATCAAAATACATCTTCATTGTTGCGCATTAAACACAATAAACACCGATGCCGTTAAGAGATTTTACGCCTAAAAAAGTAAAATGACTCGTTAGGTTGAAAACCTGAAAGGGCGGACTAAGCAAAAGTTAGAGCAATAAAAAAAAAGAGGAAGAAGAAGTCCGTTAGGTCGAAAACCCGAAAGGGCGACCTAAGCAAAAGTTAGGGCAAACAAATTAGTGAAATCTCAAAGACAGAAGGGTTAATACTCCAAACTGGGGCAATTTTTTTGTTCTACACTGGGGCAAAATTGATGAAAGGGAAAGATGCGCTAAAGAAAGTAGCAACAGAGACAGTGGTTAAATTATCGAACGATTACAGGGAATTAATTGAACGAGGAACAAGGAACCAATACTGGGGCAAATTTTCTTTTCCTTGCAATTTTCTTTTCTTTCTATGCGTGTGTGTCTTACTTGATTACCAGAGAAATAAAAGGAAGTTTGTTCATTCAACGAATTTCTATCCATTCATGAATGCATATTTAACTCATTAGGTTATGTCTCAAATAACATAAATTTAAGGTCAACAATTTGATTTTGACAATTCTACAACAATGCTTCAATAGTTGAGTCAGATTAAAGGATCTTGGTAGTTCAAAGTGCGATTTGCAATGTGACATTCATGGGAAATTATTCTCGTAAGCCTTTGTTGATGAGAAAAGTCGAAGTTATAAAAAAGAAAAAGGAAGAAGCAAAGAAAGGAAAAGAGTAAGTTGGGAGGATTCCAAAAGGCCTGAGGAAGAACAACGTGTGAACGAAGGGTTTGATTGGTCAAAGCTTCCCAAAGTCGCCGCTGGTTCGAATGATTAAAAGAAAAGAGAAAAAGAGAGAAAAAAAAAGAGAGAGAAGAAAAATTTTCAGAAACTATTTGATTGGTCTAAATGTTTGGCATGTTCAATTTGAGCGCATCGGCTCATTGCATTGCATGTTTAATTTGAGCGCAGCGGCTCATTGCAATTGCATTTTAAGTTTTGAGCACATCGGCTCATTGCATTTACACTTTAAGTTTTAAGCGCATTGGCTCGTTGCATTGCATATCTAAGTTTTGAGCGCATCGGCTCATTGTACTTGCATTTTCAGTTTGAGCGCATTGGCTCATTGCATGTTTAAGTTTTGAGCGCATCGGCTCATCGCACTTGCATTTTAAGTTTTGAGCGCATCGGCTCGTTGCATTTACACTTTAAGTTTTGAGCGCATCAGCTCGTTGCATTGCATGTCTAAGTTTTGAGCGCATCGGCTCATTGCACTTGCATTTTCAGTTTGAGCGCATCGGCTCATTGCATGTTTAAATTTTGAGCGCATCGGCTCGTTGCATTTGCATGTTTAAGTTTTGAGCGCATCGGCTCATTGTACTTGCATTTTCAGTTTGAGCGCATCGACTCATTGCATGTTTAAGTTTTGAGCGCATCGGCTCGTCGCACTTGCATTTTAAGTTTGAGCGGATCGGCTCATCGCATTTTTAAGTTTTGAGCGCATCGACTCTTTGCATTTTAATTCATGAGCGCATCGGCTCCTTGCATTTTTAAGTTTTGAGCGCATCGGCTCCTTGTATTTTTAATTTTTGAGCGCATCGCTCCTTGCATTGTGTTCTCGCATTGTCTTCTGCGCCTCCCGAACAAAATTTGGGTTTATTTCTTTACTCGTTCCTTACTATGATAAAATGAAAAGCTTCGGTTATTCTCTTTTATCTAGTAAGAAACAAGTAAAGAGGGGCAACTGTAAATACCAAATTTTGTCCGAGACATTTTGTAAATAAAATAAAAAAATAAAAAAAAAAAAATAATAAATAGAATCCAGCCTAATCTATTAACCTACCTATTGACCCAATATCCATGACCCAATATATTACCCATTGACCCATTATCTAACCCACAACCCATATCCTAAACCAACTCAAACTCACCACAAACAACTTATCCTAATCAAATCCATTAGCTATCCTAGACCAACCCCAATTCATCCTAAACAGATCCCGACTTATCATCTTAAATCAATCCTAATCACACTCAAACTAAAACTCTCCACTCTAAACTCTTCCTATATTAACCCATAACCCCCACACACAAAAGGGTACTTTTCAACGCACAAAACGCGTGACCTTCCTCCCCCCCGCCTCTGCCAAAGTTTTTTTTTTTACCATCTTCTTCAACTTTCACCTTTATCATCCAGCACCCCACGAAAACCTACCCCTTCATCAATCTTTGTTTTCTTCTCTGCCAATCCTTATTACTTGGACATACAACCCAAACAAATTCCATAATCACCATCTTCTCCTATTATCTTCAACCTCTCCCCTGCCAATATCAAACCCAACAACGCCATCTCCTAAGCTTCACTATCATCCAATAGAACACCACCACCATAAGCACACCATCGTGACACCCCGTCGTACCACCAGTGTCGCCCCTGCAGAATTGAACCAGATCAGCCGAACCAGAATCGCAGCTCCGCACCCCTCGCGACCCACCGACCCGCGAAGCACCCCGCCGTCGGATCCGCCCCAGTCGCACCGCTCCCTGTGCGCCGCACCAGTCGGAACAGAATCGTCGACCGGAGAAGACCCGTCGTTCCTGCTCCAGACCGAACCAGCCCCACCGTGTCGCGCGACCCGTTTCGCCAAGGTCGTCGCTCACCCGCGTACCGCGACCGCGTCGCCCAACCGTGCAATCCCCGGCCGGTCTTGTTGCCGCGCCTCCGCCGTGCTTCCGCCCACACTCGCCTGCGTCATTTGCTCCGTTTTGGTCTCCCCCCTGTTTCTGCAAATATCACGAAGAAGAAGGATACCTCTTTTTTGTTTTTTTGATATTTCGTAAGTTTTTTTTTTTAAAGGAAGTGGGCTAAATGGGCTAGAAATAAAAAAAATTAAAAAACTAAAAAGGATAAAAAAAGGAAAAAATAAAATAAAAAGGCAAAAGTGAAAGAAATAATATAATTGAAATAATTTTTTTTTAAAAAAAATAAATAAATAAGTGGGATTAACCGAGTTGTGACAGCTTGTTAATCTCAATTATTTTTTAGAACATCTAAGTTGTGACAACCTAATGATTCAAATTATTCAAAATAAGCAAATAAATAAATCACTATTTAATAAAGACTCAAAAAAATTCATTTTTTATCATTTTTTATTTTTCATAATTTTAGATATAAAAAAAAATCTCATTTTAATAATAATAAATTTAACAATCCGTGGGTGACGTCTAGCGTGACGCAAGCTTCACTCATTCAAACTTTAATTTGATTAACAGAGTCGCGACGACCTGTTAATTCAAATTTTTTTATAAAAAAAAATTTAAATCTTTTCTTTAAATAAAATTAACCAACCCACACTTATTTTTTATAGAACTACGTGACTTTGAGTTCCTCATTGCACCTGAGGGTACGTAGGAGCAAAATTTTTATTTCGTCAAGCCAAATTTTAAATTTTCACAAATTATTTATTTATTTAATTTTTTTAATAAAAAAGGGTAAAACAAATATATTATGAGATTATTAAGTTTTTGCATAACTAATTTAGGGTAACCGTTTTTTAGGACAGACGTATTAGGAGTGTTGTGGGGTTAAGTCTCCACCCTTCCCTATGCATAACCGACTCCCGAATCCAATCAGATTCCAAAGACCATTTTCTAAAAAAGTTTTCTAATTTTTCCTAAATTAAATAAAATTGGTGGCGACTCCTAACTTAGTTTATTTTGTTTCGCCGCTCCCACCGCGATCACGGTTGCGACAATTATAATATCTTTTTAATTGTAATTTAGTTGTTTCCATGTAATGTTGAATGGGTTATGGTTATACTATAGAAATTTGATTTGATTTGGGTTTCTGTTATGTCTTTGAAATCTTGATGATGCTTAACATAATTTAGAATTATGATTTGAATGTTAACTTTTTTATAGGACTAATGTTATAATCTATAAAAAATTAAAATATTATTTAAACTTAAGTTAAATAAATATTCCTGATTTACATAGATTTTCTTATCTTAAATTATTTTACCTTGGTTTTGAAACAATTTTTATGATTTTTATGCTAACCTTTGCAAAGAATAAACTTTTATGTAATGAGCTTATTATTGACTTTTATGCTGACCTTTGTAAAGAAAAGACTATTGTGGAATGAACCTATTGTTGAGATCTAGACAAAACTATAAATTATGATGAAGATTATGATAAGAACTTTGACGAGGACCTTTAAAAAATAAATGAGACATTCTTAAATTAAAGTTAGTCCATTAAAGAATTTACATTTGAATTTTTGTAACTCTAAGTTTTAAAAAATTTATGTCATGATTTATTTTAAGTTTATTGTTGGTTTGCGTATGATGAATGTGTTTTGTGACATATTAGGTGTTTTTATATTATTTGTATTTGTGTGCAATGACAAGCAAGTAATTTAAAGAAAAGACATTTAAAATGTTACACCTAACTTGTCAAGAAGGTAAAGCGATAGATGTAAAATTCTTTTATGTTACATGTCTTGGTTAGTGTGAGAATATCTTGCTTTGTTGTCACAATATAAAATGTAACACAAGATAAGGAATTTTCTAAGAAAGAGAAGACATTTGACCAAAATGTACTGTGAGAATATCTTGCTTTATTATCACAATGTAAAATGTAACACCAAAGATAAGGAATTTTCTAAGAAAAAAAAGACATTTGACCAAGATGTAAGATAAGCTTACATAGAAAGAAAATAAAATTAAAGCAAATATTTTTTTTGGGTATAAACCAAAGAATATCCCCCAATCGACAGTCAGAGACTAACCCCTTCCGAGGCGTAGAGATCACCGAAGTGGGTATTGCCTCTCCCAACAAAGCCTTTTCCATACGCACGGCCTGGTTCGAACCCAAGAAAATGTGTTTAAAGGACTCAGCTATCTATCAACTGTGTCAAATCTTATTGATCAAATTAAAGTAAATATGATATAATATGTTAAGAGCTTACCTAATGAAGTTTGCATATAAAGTTACATTAAGTGATCTTTTTAGCATTTATTTATTTATTTATATGCTATTGTAATTTAGCTATGCTACTTGAATTAATATTATTTTATCACAATTAGTTGCCTAAGTCTAAGGGGAAAGTTGGCATACATTTGACCTTTCCGTAGTTCTATATTGACCTTTCAATTGTGAAATTTCGTTGGATGCTGGAACATTTTTTCCCAGCATGCATGTTGAGAAATTTTGTGCTGCCACTTCTAACAAGTTGCATCCTCTTTTTTTTTTTTTGTTTTTTTTTGTAGGCAGTGCGTATAACTTAGTTGAGCCAGTTGCATTTGATCGTAGCCAAAAGGCCGAAAAATTTAATTCTGAAAAAATCGGATTAATATAAATACAATTTTCCCATTTTTATAGCAAATTAACTACCGACATTGTGTTGAAGAATCGCTAAAGTACCCAATGGTGTGGTATGATTGAAGATTTGCCCAAACAAATACAGGAGCAACGCTCGTTTTGGTCATTGCTCCTTCAATGGCAGAGCAGCCAACGATGCTTTCACAGTTTATTTATCAAAAATTCTCTTATCTTAAAAATAAGGAATAGTATAATTATAAAAAAAAATTAAATGCACAATTATTTTAATTTTACTTATATGACATAATCACAATGTTCACACTTGCATACAAAATTTTAATTAGCTCTAATAAATGTCATTAATAATTTTCTCATGACTTCGAAATAGATATATTAAAAATTAATTCAATAAATGAAACTTGAGTTTAATAAATTCCACTAATAATCGTCTAAATAGTTTAAATTCTTCCTTATGATTTGAAGATAAGTACACTTAACATTAACATAGTCTAGATAAACACTAACATAATCTAGATAAAACTTTATTATTTTCAAAACATAATATTATTTTTAGCGAATATATAATATATACGCTCTTCACGAAGTAGTTAAAATTACTAAGATGATTATCATGCAATATTTAATGTAAATATAATTTGAACATATATATATAAAACAAATTTTAGTACTCAAATTTTTTAAAGCAATTTTTTTTTTTTGGTTACATAAAGCAAATTTTAGTACTTTATTTGTTGATGTATTTTATTATCTAGATAACATTATGAGTAAATCTAATATTATATTTATAACTTTTTAAATAAAAAAATATTACAATAATAAAAAATTACATGTATTGCCAATCCGTGCATCGCACGGAAATGATAACTTTATGAGTGCTCTAATTATACGTGCTGATCTGATTCAAAGGTCATACGCCAAAAGTCTGTTCCCCCTAAGTTATACGCCAAAAGTCTGTTCCCCAAGTCATTGAGCAAAATAGGCATACAATTCTTCAGTGAAATTTCAGCTTGGACATGCCGAGTTTGTTTTTTCCTAGATGACTTTTTGGTATTTAATTCTCGTTACAAGACAAATACTTAATTTTTAATTGCCAGTTGTCACTCTATGTTCGACTTGGTGCCAACCATATCAGACTACTAAATCCAACTTATTATAAATTAATTTACTTCTTGTCTTATAAGTTTTCTTAGAATTATAAACTTGTGCGTTCTTTCGGTGTTTGTTACTTTGTTTTGTATTTAAGCTTTTTTAACTAGTGATTCTTAAGCCTATTCTTTTATAAATTTTATTTAAATTTTTAAAAAATTCCTTATTTTATCCTACAATTATAAATCGATTTCTTTTTCACCGTCATAAATCAAAGATTGATTATTAATTTGTTCTTTGACCTTTTCAATTTGTATCCGAATAATGAAATACAACTTATTTACTTTTATACTTCATTAGTCTAACATGTAACATATATACCAGTATTTTATATCCATATAATACATGAGATAAATTAAAAAGATATTTAACTTAAAGATATGATATTTTAGATAGTTTATATAAATATAATTCAGTTATAATTAGTAGAGTCTATAATGATATTCACTCATATTTTTTTTGTTATTTTTATTAACTATCTCATTTCGTATTATGATGATCGGGTTATGCATCCTCCCAATAAATTTTTTTAAATGACTTCTCAATAAATAAATAAATTTATATAGTTTCAATTTTTTATTTTATATTTTTTAATATTAAATTTTATGTATTTATTCATTTATATGTTTTATTAACTTATTGTTAAGAATACTCGTAAAAGAAATTATTATTATTAAGAGTATACCAAACTAACTCCTAATGCCAAATTACCAACAAAATAATGGTTAAATTAAAAGTTTCGTCCTTATACTTCATATTCATTTTCAATTCAGTCTCTATATATATATTTTCAAATTAGTCCCTATATTTTTCTAAAATTGGTCCTAATACTTATAAAATTTTTCAAAACTATTCTTGTCATTAACTTTTGTTATAACACTGTTAATTGACTAACAAAATAAGTGTTTATTTATCCAATAGGAACTCCATTATATGATTGTTTTCTTAGTAAAACGTCAAATACATGCTCATTCATTCTTGCATGTGCGTATTTCTTTTGAGTATGTACTTTTTCATTCTAGTAGGTGTTTATTTCTTTTCAATAAATATTTTTTGTCTAGTATGATCTCTTCTAGATGTCATTTTTTACTCTTAAAATATCTAATAAGGACTAAATTAATGTTGTTAGAATGAAAGTTAACAGCAGATACTATTTTGAATATTTTTTAATTGTGAGAACTAATTTGGAAAGGAAAAAAATTATAAGGATTAAATTAAAAATGAGTGTAAACTATAAGGGACAAAACATTAATTTTACCTAAAATAATCTTAGATTGATAGATATTATAATAACAATAAAAAGAAAATATACTAAATATTGAAATGATCAATAACGATATAACCCAATGATACTCAATACATTCAAATACTTTAACATTTTATAACATATACATTTAGTTTACATAATTTAAGTAAACTAAATAAAATAATACATTAGTTAAATCAATCAATTAACATCAACTTCTTAAGTTCTTTAATCTTGTTATCTTTCACAAATTCAATTTCTTTCAATGTAACATACAATTATAACTTGCTCATTACATATGTTTTATCAACGCTTCCGTTGAGGTCAATTTCTTACTTTATTTGTTCACAAAAACTACCTCAACTCCTATAAACAATTTATTCAAAATATCAATGAAACATCTATGTTATATGACATGAGTTTTCAATTGTATTTAAATGATCTTACTAAATAAACTTTATTATAAATTTAAACATTTTAATTGATTTTATCATATCTTCTTGTCAAGTTTGTATTTCATATATGTGAATATTAATATATTTTCATGTAAATTTTTTAATCCCAGAAAATATAAATAAAAAATATTTAAATATTATATATTTTATATATGAACATAAAAATTTAAAAAACACTTAATAATTTTTTACTTTCCTCATAATAAATTATATTTAATTAATTTTACTATATTTTCATGTAAAGTTTTTACTCTCATGCAATGTATATATTGAAGTTTTAAAAATAATATAGAATAAATATATTTATGAATGAATATAGTAATTTGAAAATAGAAATAATTTATTTATTTATTTAATAATAAATTTTATTTGAGACATTTTTACTATGGTTTCTAAAATATTCAAAATCATCTAGATATTAATATATTTTTATGTAAAATTATTAATCTAGTGCAACGTAAATAAAAAATATATAAATATCAAATAATAACATCACTTTAAATGAGGAACTGAATTTTATTTATTTAATCAAATAAACAATTTTCACCATGATCTATGCACTTAGTAACGCGAACAATATGAAATGATTAAATTCCTAACAGTATATGACTCTTTATATTCTTTATTTTATTCATCTATTGACATATAACTTGTTAAGTTATTTAATATTATTTTTTTATAGACAATTATAACTTGCCCATTATGTCCAATTTTATTAATTAATGCTCCCGTTAGGGTCAATTTCTTGTTTTAATTGTCCACAAAAATTATCTAAATTCTTGTAAATAATTTCACTCAAAATATCAATAAAACCTCAATATTATAAAATATCAATTTGGTTCATTTTCATTTAAACAATTTTACTAAACAAACTTTGTTATAAGTCAATACTTTTAAATGTATTTTATCATGTTTTATTATAAAATTTTTATTTTATAGATATAAATATTAATATATTTTTATCTAAAGTTTTTAATCCTGTGAAATATAAATATAAAATATTTGAATATTATATATTATATATATGAACGAAAAAAAATTAAATTGAGATAAAGGCACATTCACAAAATTAAGATAAATAGTAGTTTTTAAGTCATTTGATATTAGAATATGGCTACTCACATATTCATCAAACACAACTATTTTTATGAAATTTGGACTTCTTTGTTTGTTATAGCCTGAAATTTGAACCATTTCCATTTCTATGCCTATTGATTGAGTATGTTTATTTTTTGTTCGAAGTATACATTTTTTTCGGATAAATTTTACTTTATTAATGGAAATTAGAGTTATATGTCATACTTGATTTGTATAGACAATTTTGCCTCTTTAATTTTTTTACAATTTTTTTACCATAAGCAATTATGATTATCTTTATGATAACTTTTATCCAAATCAAATTACATATCAAGAGAATTCTCATTTATTCTAATTTATTAGACTTCTTTAACTATATTGTGAATTATATAATTTATATTTTTTATTACTAACTAATTGATTAGAGCAAGAAATCATAATAAATATTATTAACTACTTAATAAATCGAGTCCATGCAACTTTGTCAATTTAAAAATAGTAATGTTATATTTCACGAATACATTTTCGTGGATGGCTTGACGAAAGAGTTGGACAGTATTCACACCGTTCAAAGTGGTGTAACTAACTTAAATTAAAATAAAAAAAACAAATACTCATGTAATACATAAAACGCAAGAACAGCATTGAATTGTTTTGTGGGTTGTTTCACAAATCCAACTTTTGTTGGATTTAGCATTTTCCATTTAAAAATAATATAATATATATTTAAATTGAGAAGAAAATATATTGCATGATAAATAAAACTCAATCCAATTTATTTAATTAATTTGAATTGTAACATATATTTAATTTAATTAATTTGAATTGTTTCCCTAATTATGACAAAATTAAATAAAATTAGTTATATTATTTTTTCTCTCATGATTCTCATTAAAAATTGAACAATTGAATAATTATTTATATTATTTGTGCTTTTCAAATTTTAAATTTCAAAATCTTTATTATTAGTAGAAAGGTTTGAAAAAATGGAGAGAATTTAAGTAACAAAAAATGTGACATGTAACATAAATTTTCCAAAATAAAAGATTTAAATTATATATTATATAAATATAGATATAGACAACTTCACGAAAAGGTAAAGCACAAATCACAAGCTATTCATGCTGCTTTGGACTGTAAAGTACACAATTATGTTTGGTTTTGATGTTGAATTCGTCTTCGTCCATTGATCATTCCTTCAGCTGTTGACTATTGTCTTTAATCAATTTGATCAAAGTTAACGACGCATAACCTTTTCTTGGAGGTTGAATTTATGAATAGTTATTACCACTGCCATGCATTACAATAAGAATAGAGTTTTATTATATTTTCTTAAAAAATATAATAACTTTTTTAATATTAAAAAATATTAAATAAAAAATTAAATGTATTTAATATTTTGAGAATATAAAAAATATTTAATATTTTCTTTATTTAATAGTTAAAAAGATTAATAAAAAGATTTGTTAAAAAAATTTAGAATTATTCATTAAAAAATTAAATGTATTTAATATTTTGAGAACATAAAAGATATTTAATATTTTATTTATTTAATAGTCAAAAAGATTAATTGGAAGATTTGTTAACAAAAATTAGAATGATTCATTAAAATAAGATTAAGTCTTATGTATGCAAGACCAATAGGATGTGAAGAACAAGAGAGATTCTTATGCATACTGGAGGAAGAAACTCCAAACAAATCTCAAGTCATTCAATTCATTTGGGTCTTGTTGGGGAGACAAACAATGTCAGTGAAATCAATGGATAAAAATTCATCTAAAGAATCGTTCCCATGGATATAAGAATTTTTCGAGGAGTAATTAATCTGCAGCCATGCATCACATAGTCATAAGATAAGAATAGTCAGCGGCGGGATGGTCACGCTTTTAAGGATCTCCGTGATCTTCATCTATAAATACCAACTCTTCAAGTGATATACTTCCCATCCTCAATCTCACACTTGGCTACATAGTTTGTTAGAAATGGCCCTCCTCAGTGCCTCCAAATTGATGTCATTTGCAACTCTTTTAGCAATACTTCTCTTACTCATGTCCCCTAAGCTGGGAACTGCAGCCCAACCTAACAATGTTAAACTGGGTATGTCATCGTATTTGTTACTGTTAATTTTACAGTAGTGAGAATATACTGAACCATATCCAAATCCAATCATATGCATAGTTCATGGTTTTCTTTACTGTGATTTCCCAACTTGGAACATGGGATTGATGATTTCTATCCATGTTTTATATCCTTCCTTTATTTATTTATTTATTTATGTATCTCACTTTTAATACGGTGCAGGGCGAAAACTTTTCCAAGAGACTTATGGACCATATCCTGGTGGTGGAGGATATCCTTTACCGCCATGAAATTATTAACCACGAAGGGGAAAATAATAACCAATGGCTGACAGCCAGTCTACTCTGAAGTACTGCCCTGTGACCTAAATTGGAGATGTTAGCATCGTTTGTAATACTATGATTTCTTAGGAACGATACAAGTTATTTTTATATATATGGCAGTATTGGAATAATATGGCATGTACTTTGCAACGCAACCATATGAAATAATAATATCAACCAAGTAGTGGCCAGATCTGTTTTGCAGCGTATAAAATTTTCATTATCACTCGTCCTTAATTTGAAATTGCAAGCAAGAATTCTCATTGCTTGTTATAACTTAGAATGAATATTACATCAAATCAGTCAACTGAATTTCTTCTGAAGATGTTATCACTTATCAGTTATCACTACTCAATGGGTCAACATTTGGTTTAGGAGTGAAAGAATGAACCAATCTCTTGGTAAATCCAGAATGCCAAGAGTTTGCAGCTTCGAAAATTTTAATGTATTTAATCTAAATGTACTATCAGTGTAAAAATACTTTATATTATCATTTAAATATCTCTTGTCATATTATAAAAAAATTTATAATAACTACCTTAAAATCATATATATGATAATATAAAAAAATTTATATTAATAATATATCAAAATTAAACTCAATTTTAATATGATCCAACAAAACATATTGACTGCATACATTTTTTACATGCGAAAGAAAAGATCCACGTGATGCCTATATTGTAATGGCAAAAGACACCTAATCGATCTTTTCAACGTTTCTATGCTCTTAAATCAATTGCAATTCAATTAAAACCAAACTGTTTACATTTTCTGAAAGGATACAAGTTGTGCTTACGAGGCTTATCTGCTCAGAGAATGCTAGAAGCTTCCCATAGTTTCAACTCCTCTACTCAGGTTGTGAAAGCTAAAGCCAAGGCTAAACAAGAAAGAAGAGAGGACTAATGATACACATACATGCATATACATAAAGAAAATTATACATAAGGATAGAATAAAGTTACAATACATAATGATTTTTTCCATATCATTTTTTAATACTTTCTTTCAGTTGGAAGAGAGTTCCTGTAAAAAGCACAGAACCACAAAAATCGGCACATTAAGTTGTGGAGTCATAATTTACTTTGAAGAAACTAGAAAAGAAATCCTTTTTCTTTCAAATAATAACCTTTTTCAAACATAAATAGCAACCTTACTATTTATTTGTTTAACAGTTTCTTCAACGTCCTTGCATAAAAAACTCTCCCCAATTTTTTTTCTACCATTTGGTGATAAGGACCACTTATTGTAATTTTTGAACCACAGGCACAAAAGCACACATGTTCACATGCCCACACACAGATAAAAGGTATGAAAGAATGTTTAAGTTTCACATTTCAAATAATAACACTCCAACAATATGATCATAAACTTGACAGAAAAGAACAGAATAGTAAACATATACATTGGAATGAAATCACACATTTATAACCTTCAAATGATAGTAATATGTTATTAGGGTGTCATAGCATTTACATTGACTTTTTATATAAATTGAAAAAATAGAAATAAATACCAAAGATTGAAGATGGTTTTCAAAAGAGGAAACTTGAAGCGTTCTTGCCCACTAAACAGATTGCAAGAAAAATAAGATTCTCTGTCATTCTAAGTTTTCATTCCAATGGTTGGCTACATTAAGGAAATTTAATCTTTCAATCATTCAGAATTTCAAGCCAAACACAATAGAAAATGAAGATTGAAAGTTAATTATACATAGCTAGATGAACACTAAAAATTAATGGGTTGGCAAGCACTTAAAGATGTTAACACTCGGCACAAGTTTACTCGAACACTGTGTTTGGGAGATTCTCTGCACCACAGCCATATAGGAAAAGTTAAGAATGAACTCAAAGAGATGAAAGAACTCGTGTATAGGATGACCAATAACGAATGTATTTCCATACCATATATCTAATTTACAAATAACTTGAATATTGCCACTAACAATAATCACAAAAATTATAAAAATTGATAAAACAAAAAAAAAATGAATTAGCCAATCCTGTGAGAGTTTATGCAATCAAACAACTACTTTAATTCAAATATTTAAATATTTGAAATATCTATTAGATCTAATTTGTGCACCTTGATCAATGAATTGCCAAGGCTTGGTGGGTTTGTCTTGGTGATGGGTGGTAGAGTTATCCTGAAATTAAAGAACACCTCATGATTTTTTCAAAATTAAAGAACTCATACACAAAGTACAAACACCAAAATAAAAACACTAACAATCTCTAATCGAAGTAACACGGTGAGTGACAAATTGATAGAGAAGAATCAAACCTAATGATAATCTTAAGAGGGCACCACTAAACAAATAATTGAGTTTACAACAATGATACAAATTGCCGAAGGAAGTGGGGATAATAAAACATGAAGAAAAAGAAAAGTACTTCCATAGATTTTAGTAACTTTTCCATTTCAGCCTCCTTAGCAGACTTTGCAACAAAAGGCTCACCAGTGCATATAAAGTATGATATTCTACGCAGCAACAGCAGTAGTCAGACTCAATATTATAGAAAAGACTCATTCCGATTAAATATTTATCAATAGTAGGTCACGTGGAAATGAATAACTGAAGGTCACATAGAAATTAATAGTAGAACAAACAGTCTAGAATAGGACAATAAGAAAAAAAAATTATTTAAAATGAAGAACAATTGGCATTTATTTTTGTATACAATAAAGCACGAACCTATACTTCAAGAACAATAGCAAATGTATTAGAATCATATGGATAAGTTTTAAAATGCAGGTATCTAATATTGTACGCAACAATTAAAAAAACCTTTGAGATTTGGATATTGTAGCTTATAATCGTACTTCTCGAATCTACAACAATTCAAAAAACCTTTGAGATTTGGATATTGTAACTTATAATCGTACTAATCAAATCCTGTATAAGGCCATGGATTACAAAATATGTAGCTTAACTCAGAATCAATCCATCAATTATCAAGAAAGAATAAAATGAGCATGAAACATATCACTATATGCATTATAGTAATCTTTATATGCATTATAGCAAATAATAACTGAAGAAAAAACTATATCGTAAAAATAGAGAAGAAACTAACAAAAATCCCATGACATGTAACATATCACTAACAAACATCAGAAGCATTCCAATGTCATATATAGCTTACAATAAGAGCATAAGAGAGTAAGCTCTTCCACCTTTCTTGCTTCAACACCAATATCTGCCTTAGAAAGTCACAATCAAATAAAAAGGGGTTCGAAAAATAAAGTTGTAGAGTTATTAAAACTCTTGCCTTCACAATCAAAATTATGTGTAAAAAATTTATACTCGACCAAATACCTTAACATGTATTATTCATGAATCATATAAATTCAGTCTCCATTTTATCAAATTATCAAATTCAAAATTGTGAGGTTCTCGCTATTATTAGTCATGTAAGCTAACTCAATTTTTAAGTCATAAGTTGCGTTATGTCCACTTAAACATGCAAGACATGCTTGTAGTTTTGCTCCTAGCAATACTTTTAGTTTTAAATAAGTAGTTTGTATCAATGATGTTAGATGGTATTTGTATACATAGCAAATTGTGAAGGAACAACTTCACTCTTAGGTAATGGATGGGAATTTGTTCATTTGGTCAAAGAGGCAAATCCAAAAAACAAAGTACTAAAACATGTGAAGTTTAGACTTCAAGTGGGTTAAAAGCATAAAATTTAGAGGAATAAAACATACTCGTAAAGACCCGTACTTATTTATATTTTAGGGATAATATTGAGAAATAGACCTTATATATGCAATCACCGATATATGCTAATGTTGTAGCATTAAAGATAGATCGAGGCTTGACGACTTTTTGTGGAGTTGGCAACCATCTCTCATATCCCAAGTAGCTTTTATCTTGTTTTTCTTCTTCTTCTATATGACCAATCATATCATATCAATATCAAATAAGAGCTGATAAATAAAAGGAAAATAATTCCCGTAAAATAAGGAATAGCAATACCAATAATGAGGATAGGAGTGGTGTGCTTGAGAAGATCAGAAATGTACTATTCCTTTAGCGTAGAAATCAAAGGAGGAGATTGAGTCTGAACAATCTTCTTAGGCTGCTTTCTTAGAACATTGGCGTAGTAAGGGAGCCTCTGTTGTGTGTCCAACAAAGCTCTCACTCTGAATTTTAGTAAAGAATATGACACAAATAAAGCATGCATTGTAGCACAAACTAAGTCTAAGTTCAGCGGTGAGTGATGGTGATAAAGATAGAAATCATATAGAAAGGGGTTCGAAAATCATATAGAAAGGCTAAAGATATCAGGCAACCAGATAAAATGTACTGAAAGTCAAATAGAAAGTTTTCATAATATAATGATAAACAGTTAAACAAATGCTTCAGAGGCTAGAAAATTACGTATGCCAAAGCCCAGTTGGCAGAATCAAAATAAGCACATTCGTGATCCTACCAAAAAATTAAAATCATTTATGAAGAAAAATTTGTTTTGAAAGATCAATTCACACAAACACACAAATTAACAGAGGATAGAGGAAGAGGACTTTTGAAGAAGCAGATCATATAAGAGAATGAAGTAACATTGGATATTTGTGGAGGCTTTTGAGAACTTCATTGAGGAAGAGTTACAGAAGTAAATAACGAAATAGAAATAAAAAATATTCAATCAAAAAGTGCTAAAAGATATTAGTAGTTCTACTGTACTGCTACCTTCTAGAAAGGGATTCGAAAATCATATAGAAAGGCTAAAGATATCAGGCATCCAGATAAAATGTACTGAAGGTCAAATAGAAAGTTTTCATAATATAATGATAAATAGTTAAATAAATGCTTCGGAGGCTAGAAAATTACCTACCCCAAAGCCTAATCTATAGAATCAAAATAAGCACGTTTGTGATCCTACCAAAAAAATAAAATCATTCATGAAGAAAAATTTGTTTTGAAAGAACAATTCATACAAACACACAAATTAACAGAGGATAGAGGAAGAGGAATATTAAAGAAGCAAGATCATATAAGAGAAGGAAGTAACCTTGGGTATTAGTGGAGGCTTGACTGCGGGATTTAAGAATGCAAACCCAAGTGCAGGTTGTCTCAAGTAATAAATTTCTCGGGAGTCCGAGGTCGATCCTTAGGGAATTGATGAAGAAAAATTAATTGAGGTAAGAAAATGATTTGTCACAATACCAAAAGTAAGAAGTTCACAAATGAATTTAAGAGCTTGCTTGGGTTAGGAGATCTACTCTTGGTAATAAATTAAAGGTAAGATTATTTCTCTTTATAACTCAATTGAAATCCACACACAAGGGAGGTTCCAATCGAAAAATATAACATTCAAAGTTTAATTATATATGCAATCATATTATGATTCCTTTAATTATCTGCCAACATTTGTAAAAGAGTTCAAGCATTCACTGTCCCAATCCTATTGTCTACAATAAATCAATATCTCCATTATACAAAGAAGGTTTCTAAATTGATTGGAAATAAAATACAACACATATAATGTCCATTTGATAATATATCATTTAAGCATAAGAAATAGAATAATCTAACCTTATTTCATTACCAAGAGCTTCACTCTTTCACCCAAGCAAGATGAAGATTTAGTTACTCATAAATAAGAAGAAAGGAAGAGAGAAGAAGAGAAAGATGAACATAGCTTCACTTTAGAATAAGAGAAAATTACAACAAAGTAAAACAAGAAACAAGCATAACCATAACTTGTAAAAACTAAGCCCAACACCAAGTGCCCTAAATGATCAGCCAATGGTGCCTTTTATAGAGGATTAGGGATACAAAATGACAAGGAGGCTGATTAAGAGTAGGTGGATGAGTGGATGAATGAGTGGAAAATGTCAAATGGTAAGGATAAGAGTGAAAAATTATTGAGATTTCTTGTCTCCGAAATCATTCATTGCTTAACTCACGGATTCCGTCATCAAATAGAAAAGTCATCTTCATGAAAGTTGTAGATCTAGATCTTAACTTTCAGATGTCCAAATTTCAGCTCATTTTATCACCTGCAGCCCGAGATATGGCCCAATTACTGCAAACTATTTAGGCCCAGTTTCAGCACCTCTGTTTTGACTTCCAGACCCA
Organism: Ormosia emarginata; assembly: GCA_029884605.1. Taxonomy (NCBI): domain Eukaryota; kingdom Viridiplantae; phylum Streptophyta; class Magnoliopsida; order Fabales; family Fabaceae; genus Ormosia; species Ormosia emarginata. Next base: position 53,009,839 of record JAQQTP010000082.1, on the reverse strand, counting down.
ATATCACCTCCAAGATGTCCGAATGAGCTCTTGTGTTCTTCATGAAAGTTGTAAATCTGGGTCTTAACTTTCAAATATCCAAATTTCATCCCAAGATATTTCTTACAGCCCGAGTTATGCTCTGATTACTGTACACTGTTCAGGTTCCAGACATAAAACCCGTGTTCTGTCTTCCAAGCCCATTTACCTCTTCTAGATGTCCATATTTTACCTGGAGTTCTCATGAAAGTTGTAGAGCTTTCTCTCAGCTTTCCTACAAGTTAAAATTCATAATTTCTAGACATCTAGAACTCAAGATATGTCCAAAATACAAAAATAGTGCAAGACCCAAATAATGCTTAAAAAATTAATTAAGTCCAATTTGAGCCTAATCTTACAAAACATAACCAGACTTAATTAATTAAGTACATGAAGAGTGTAAATGACTAAAAATGGGAGTTTATTAATGTATAAAATATATGATTATCAAGGCTTCTTTGGTAATATCTCTCCATACTTTTTCTTGATAACTTCTTCCTGCAAAAACAGTTTTACAACAAATTTAAATGATATCACAACGTAATAACATAAACATATATTATGAGATTCAATACTAAGAATAAACATAAATTTTGTTAAGAAATTTTAAGAAACCTTATATGATGAAGGCATAATGTCTTCAAAATGCTTAAGAAGTTATTTCAGTAATATCTAAGCCCACTTAAATACTACAAATTTTCACATAAAAATGAAATAGTAATATCTTGAAGTATAGAAAGTTACAATCTTATTGTTACCTATATAAGTAATATAAGAGGAGATAAGGCGTGGATAGAATCAAGGAATACAACCTTATCATCTTCTTATCAATGAACCATTATCCCATACTACTTGCTTATGTCTCATAGTGTACACTATCTTAATTAGAGGCTTGCTAACAGCTTTATAAAGAACACATTTCCAATTATAAACCTAAACACCATACTAAAGTAGCTCAACACCAACTTAACCATATAACCTACCCCTTTCCTTGTCCATAAAATGTCTTCATTTTGGCTATATATAGTAACTGACAACAGTAAAAATATCACAATACATTAATACTTCTTTATCCTCACAATTCAACCCATTCTTTGGCCTTGAAAAGTCCAAGAATCATTTTTCCTTTAAATCTGCATGTAGAACTCAGTTATAATCAAGTTATCTTTTTTTTTTTTGTTTCTTAGCATGCTTGAAAGCTTGCTCTGTTTCATAGGGGTATACAGAAAACTTGGTGGAAAGAAACATAAATACAAAAAAGATATTTATCTGAATTTATTATAAAAAGAAAAAACTATATCAAAGACCAGAACAACTGACCATAGCTTGTAATATAGTCAAAGGACTCAAGCGCTTCATAGGTATTTTGGTATATGTTCACTGTCAGAACATGTACCAAGTGATTATCAACCCACCTATATCAAGAAAGCAAAATTAATTAGCTAAGTAGATTGATATGCTAAGCTAAAGATGAATATAGAAAAAATTGGTATGTTTAAGCAACGTTTAGGCTTGCAACTCACTAGTTGACGATGTTGAGAACTTCGTTGAGGAAGAGTTGCAGAAGTAAATAACGAAATGGAAATAAAAAATGTCCACTTAAAAAGTGCTAAAAGATATCAGTAGTTTTACTATATTGCTACCATCTAGAAAAGGGTTTCATATAGGAATGCTAAAGATATCAGGCATCCAGATAAAATGTACTGAAGGTCAAATTGAAAGTTTTCATAATATAATGATAAACCGTTAAAAAAATGCTTAAGAGGTTAGAAAATTACCTACCCTAAAGCCCAATCGGCAGAATCAAAATAAGCATGTTCGTGATCCTACCAAAAAAATTAAAATCATTCATGAAGAAAAAATTGTTTTGAAAGAACAATTCACACAAACACACAAAATTAACAGAGGATAGAGGAAGAGAAATATTGACGAAGCAAGATCATATAAGAAAAGGAAGTAACCTTGGATATTAGTGGAGGTTTCTTTGGTAATATCCCTCCATACTTTTTCTTGCTAACTTCTTCCTGCAAAAACAAATTTTTAGCAAATTTAAATGATATCATAACGTAATAACATAAACGCATATTATGAGATTCAATACTAAGAATAAACATGAAATTTGTTAAGAAATTTTAAGAAACCTTACATGATGAAGGCATAATGTCTTCAAAATGCTTAAGAAGTTATTTTAGTAATATCTAAGCCCACTTAAAAACTACAAATTTTCACAAAAAAATGAAATAGTAATATCTTGAAGTATATAAACTTACGATCTTATTGTTCCCTGTCGAAGTAATATAAGAGGAGATAAGGCGTGGATATAATTAAGGAATACAACCTTATTATCTTCTTATCAATGAACCATTATCTGTATCAGATTACACAGCAGTAAACATATAACTCCAACTTGCTCAATTTTTTTTCAGGAAAAATAGTTTTTCTTAATAAAAATTGAAAACACTCTAAAATCATTTATTATTATTATTATTACTATTATTGTATGATTTATTATTAAAAAAAACTCACTGATTGTGGTTGAGTTGCATGTTGTCATCCCTTGCTGCCCCACGTTTGCAAGCCTGGTGATGACCATCTTACCAATGTCGTCACCTAAGAAAACCACTTTTCACTCCTCTAATATAGAAGAAGAATAAGATAAGGAAAAGAGAAAAAGTTGAGGGTAGTATATGAAACTTAAAAAAAGGAAAAAAAAAACCCTAAAACTTTGATTGAAAATTGGGGCAAAAATGTAAGAATGCAAAAATGGCATGACATACAGATTCCGTCGGAGTGGTGACCACCATATAAGACACACCAAAACCTACAACCACCGCGAACATAGGAAGCAGTCGAGTTGTCAACTGTTGCCATCGAGAACACATCGTTGCAAGTACCCTCCATTACGACCCACCGCGCATGACGCAATGTCAACATTCGCAAGCTGCCATCGATATGAATTTGAAATGAAATCTAAGAAAGATAGAAGAGAGAAAGACAGTTGGAGAAGAACAATTCAGATTTTGAAAATAAAGAATCGGGATGCTGTCTCGGCAAAGTGAAGAAAAAGAAAGGGAAAGAGAAAGGTAGAAGAAGAAGAAGAAGAAGAAGAAGAAATGAATTGTACGTGAAGTGACCAAATCACCCTCAATCATAAGAATGACATACGATCATCAAACAAAAAATAAGGATAAAAGTGTAAATAAGAAAAAAATAAATCTAAAATATATAATAATGAAAAGACAAATCCTCCATTTACCTGACAACATACATAATTTGCTCCTTAGGCGACATGTGTCCGTGAACAGGTGACCGAACAGTGAATGAAACTAACCTGTAGATGTATCGTATATTGATATGAATTTTGATTAGTGCATTATCATATAGTTTTTGATATGTCATCCATATTTTTTATTCTAGATTTATAAATTATTTAGATAAATATGTGCACTATTGTAAATTATTTGTATAAATCCTGACAAGGGAAAAAAAGTTTAATAAGCTTTAGGCAAGAGTAATAGGAAATTCCTTGCCATAGTTGAAATTGTAATGTGTCACTTTACTTATTTTCACCTCTCTCTCTGTCTGTCTGTCTCTCTCTCTCTCTCTCTCTCTTTTTCTCTCTCTAAGGTGTTGATGAATGGTCGCCACCGGAGTTTTATCATTGACAGCGATGACGATGATAGAGATAAAGATGAAGATAGGCACATGACATAAATTTGGTGGTTGCTAAGGATTAGGGTGGAGAAAAGAGTCATTTCATAAAGCTATAATCATTCTTGTGTCATGTGAATGAACTCAACCCACTTTCTTGGTAGGAATGATTTCACGGGAATGTGGATTAAAAATTATGCTCATGAGTTATGGATGAAAATGTTTTTTTTTTTCCATACCCTATACCAAATGTGGGAGTGCTTCATTCTCACCTTAACATTTCCATGAATATAAAAGTTTCTCTTTTACCAAATGCCCCCCTAAGGTGGGCTTATTATTTTTTTTATAAATTGTCAAATTAAATTAATTACATATTTATTTATGATAGTGAGTGTAACATCCTCTTTTTTATAAAATATTTTGTATAATGCAATTTTTAACTTGAACATTTTATTTATTTTTACTTTGCAGTAGTTGTTACTAAATAAAAGGGATTAAAGTTTATAATAATTTAAATTAAATCTTATAGATTAACTTACCTGATAAATTAGTAATATTGAGTTAAAAATATGTGACATTATATTAAAAATAATAAATATATAAATTATAAAGTTTGAAATTAAAAATTATTGAATAAAATCTAGTATTTAATCTTTGTAATAGAAATTAAAAGTAGTCTTATGAGTAGAGATAAATAATAAGAAAGTATTATTATTATTATTATTATTAAAATAATAAAAAAGGTAGATATATTTAATGAAAGTAATTATTACTTTAATTAAAAAAATAAAAATATATAAAAAGATAAAATCTAAAATATAATTATTTTTTATTAAAAAAAGAGGTTTAGAAGGCTACGTGCACCACTTACCACATGAAAGTGGTGCAACGTAACACAAATTTCTATCACATGTAAAAAATAAAAATAAAAATAAAAATAAAAATCGTCAAAGACATCTATATATAGGGAGGTAAAGAAGGGGATTAAAACAGAAGGGGACGAAGAATAGTGAGGCTGTGAAACCGAGGGAGAGAAAGGGAAAGAGAGAAGAAAAAAAAAGAAGAATGAAGGAAGAAAGGGAAAAGTTTACAATACGCAGGAAATGACCTTTCTTTTCTTTCAGAATTAAAAGTCATAACAGCAAGTATATTTATATATAGTTAGTTGATAATGAATATGATTATATATTTTAACAGAAATTTTATTAATAAGGATGATTAATTTCTTATTTTAGTGTTTTGTGCATGTTATTATTGTAAACACCGAATTTTGTCCGGGACATTTTGTAAATAAAATAAAAAAATAAAAAAATAAAAATAAATAATAAATAGAATCCAGCCCAATCTATTAATTTACCCATTGATCCAATATTTATGACCCAATATCCTACCCATTGACCCATTATCTAACCCACAACCCATATCCTAAACCAACTCAAACTCACCACAAACAACTTATCCTAATCAAATCCATCACCTATCCTGACCAACTCCAATATTCATCCTAAACAGATCCCGACTTATCATCTTAAATCAATCCTAATCACACTCAAACTAAAACTCTCCACTCTAAACTCTTCCTATATTAACCCATAACCCCCACACACAAAAGGGCACTTTTCAACGCACAAAACGCCATCAAAAAAACAAGCTTCTGTCTACTTTCTTCACTCACGTGACCTTCCTCCTGCCTCTGCCAAAGTTTTTTTTTACCATCTTCTTCAACTTTCACCTTTATCATCCAGCACCCCACAAAAACCACCCCTTCATCAATCTTTGTTTTCTTCTCTGCCAATCCTTATTACTTGGACAAGCAGATAAACAAATTCCATAATCACCATCTTCTCCTATTATCTTCAACCTCTCCCCTGCCAATATCAAACCCAACAACGCCATCTCCTAAGCTTCACTATCATCCAACAGAACACCACCACCATAAGCACACCACCGTGACACCCCGTCGTACCACCAGTGTCGCCCCTGCCGAATTGAACCAGATCAGCCAAGCCAGAATCGCAGCTCCGCACCCCTCGCGACCTACCCACCCGCGAAGCACCCCGCCGTCGGATCCGCCCCAGTCGCACCGCTCCCTGTGCGCCGCACCAGTCGGAACAGAATCGTCGACCGGAGAAGACCCGCCGTTCCCGCTCCAGACCGAACCAGCCCCACCGTGTCGCGCGACCCGCTTCGCCAAGGTCGTCGCTCACCCGCGTACCGCGACCGCGCCGCCCAACCGTGCAATCCCCGGCCGGTTTTGTTGTCGCGCCTCCGCCGTGCTTCCGCCCACACTCGCCTGCGTCGTTTGCTCCGTTTTGGTCTTCCCCCTGTTTCTGCAAATATCACGAAGAAGAAGGATGCCCCCCTTTTTGTTTTTTTTTATATTTCGTAAGTTTATTTTTATTCTCATTAAAAGGATACCCCCCTGAAATAATTTTTTTTAAAAAAATAAATAAATAAGTGAGATTAATCGAGTTGTGACAGCTTGTTAATCTCATAATTATTTTTTGGATCATCTGAGTTGTGACAACCTAATGATTCAAATTATTCAAAATAAGCAAATAAATAAATCACTATTTAATAAAGACTCAAAAAAAAGTTCATTTTTTATCATTTTTTATTTTTCATAATTTTAGATATAAAAAAAATCTCCTTTTAATAATAATAAATTTAACAATCCGTGGGTGACGTCTAGCGTGACGCAAGTTTCACTCATTCAAACTTTAATTTGATTAACAGAGTCGCGACGACCTGTTAATTCAAATTTTTTTATAAAAAATAAAAAAATTAAATCTTTTCTTTAAATAAAATCAATCAACCCACACTTATTTTCTATAGAACTACGTGACTTTGAGTTCCTCATTGCACCTGAGGGTACGTAGGAGCGAAATTTTTATTTCGTCAAGCCAAATTTTAAATTTTCACAAATTATTTATTTTTTTTAATAAAAAGGGGTAAAATAAATATATTATGAGATTATTAAGTTTTTGCATAACTAATTTAGGGTAACCGTTTTTTAGGACGGACGTATTAGGGGTGCTGTGGGGTTAAGTCTCCACCCTTTGCTATGCATAACCGACTCCCAAATCCAATCTGGTTCCAAAGACCATTTTCTAAAAAGGTTTTCCAATTTTTTCTAAATTAAATAAAATTGGTGGCGACTCCTAACTTAGTTTATTTTGTTTCGCCGCTCCCGCCGTGATCACGGTTGCGACAGATGGCGACTCCACTGAGGATACTTGAGAGTCAAGCCCATATAATTTTGTTGTGTAAAATTTTATATTCTTTGTATATTTTGTTTTACCTTTCTTTTCTTTTTATTTATTTTAATTGTTATTGTTATTAAAACCTTAGGATAGAGAATTTTTCTTGGAATTTTTGTTTGTTTTTGTTTTTGTTTTGCAGGATGCGGATAGTCTTTAGGATAATGAAGGTTTGTATGCTCCCTACACCCACCACACTTGCACATCTATCACACATTCGAGTGGAGCCCTATACCCGGGTCTGAGTGAAGCTTAAGATAAGTAGAGGTTGTGTAGTGGTAACCATTTTGGATGTACATCCTGTTTGGCTATTACGAAAACCTCATCTAGAGTGCGCATTTTTCACAAATGTCCCACACCTAGTGATTTACCCACTATTTCGTGGTCAACATTTTGAAATAGGACTTGGCTCTAGAGACCTTTAGAATAGAAAAGCCACCAAGTGAAGGTTTTCATGATCTAGTAGAGACCCGTAGATCCTCAAGATAGAAATCCCCCAAGTTAAGAAAATCCTATTAGGACACAAAGGGAGCGTATCTTTCATTATCTTTTGACTTATCCATAAGCCTTGTGAGTTGTTTAGTCCCTTGATGTGATGAACCATACTGGTATCCCTCTTAAAAAAAAACAAACTTTTTCTAAAAAAAAAGGGGGAGGTGAATCATCTTAAAGGACCAACAACTCACTCATTATTAAATTATAAAAACTATGTATTAATATTTTTTTCCATCCTCAGGTTTGTTGGAACACCATTTAAAATTCAGTGCCTAAGGACTATCAGTGAGTATCTTTGATTAAAAATGGAATGTGACATGGGATCAGATCATAAGGAGACAATTTTGAAAAAGACCCTGCAACTTAAGGCCAAGATAGTGGATACAGAGAGTCTAGTGGGTTTGGGCCGATTGCTGAAAAAGACGCAACGTTTGACCTTTACTGCAAGATATGGGAAAATTTTGAATCTATTAGAAGTGGACGTACAAACAGAAGCCATCACTGCACTAGCCCAGTATTATGATCCACCATTACGTTACTTCACATTTCAAGATTTTCAGTTAGCCCCCACATTAGAGGAGTTGGAACAGATCTTGTGCTTATCGTTGAAAAGGGAAAAACCATACCAATATAAGGGTCACTATGCATCATTGCCAACCATAGCAAAGGTCTTGAAGGTGCTTGTAAGGGACTTACAAGAGGCAAAGCAAAACAGGAAAGGGATAGAGGGTTTCCAGAGCAAATACTTGGAAGAACACATGCGCCACTTAGCCAAGGTTGAAGACTGGAATACTTTTATGGATGTACTAGCCCTCACCATTTATGGTAGCATCATATTCCCAAATAGTGAAGACTTGGTAGGTTTCGCAGCAATCGATGTATTCCTCGCTCGACGAAATGATGCCGCTAATCCTGTCCCGGCCATTCTTGCCGATGTTTATTACACCTTGAATTTATGCCATGAAAAGAAGGGTAAACGAATCTTATGTTGTCTACCAATGTTGTTTGTGTGGCTAACCTCTCACATGTTCAAGAGGGGGTACGAGGATCCATGTCCCATTACAAGTCTCAAGATGCTCCAATTGAAGACCAGGAACGGTCGTGAATGGGCCGAGGAATTGACCAAGCTTAAAGATGGAAAGATCATATGGTACCCATGGCGTAAGGAAGGGCAAACCCTGATTTATCAGTGTGAGGGGTTTCCTAACGTTCCCTTAATGGGTACTCAGGGGTGCATTAATTATAACCCCGCGTTAGCATTACGACAACTTGGCTATCCTATGATGGGACCACCCTCGGAGTTGGAGATTACTCCTTTTATTTATGACATACAGACGGGGTGTACCGAGACACTTGGGAGAGTGCGAGATGCTTGGAAGAATATCATCAGAAAGGACAGAGAACTGGGAGTCAGAAGCTGTGGGGTTAAGGAGAGCTACAGGCAATGGGTCAAGGACTGGGCTCAAGAAGTCAAGTTACCCTTCAAAATGTCAGCCAGTAAAGCCTTGCCTCTGGCTCCGATAGAAGACGAAGTCTTAGTAAAGGAAAAGCTAACAAAGGTCAATGAACAAAAGAGGAAATTAGAAGCAAAACTAGAAAAGGTTCGCCAAGCATATGCAGTCTTAAAGCGTGAAAATTCTGAGAAAACTCACGCCCTTGAAGGAGCTAACAAGAGGCTAAAGACTGGGCAAGAACAGATATCGAGGACTAGAAGATGTCTGGAAGCTGCAAACAAAGAGTTGGGACTCAGAGGGCAAGAAAGAGATAGGGCTTTGGCTGAAGACCAACAACTTAAAGAACAGCTCATGAATGCCAAGGAAATACAGAGTGATGCTCTTCAGCAAGTGGAGAGTATGAGGCAACAAATGAAAATGATGTCTTCAAGATACGAAGACTTGATCAAAATTGAGAGGTTGCACACCGCCAAGGAAATTGCAGAGTATGAAGCGGCATTGCGACAGGGACAGGAGGACTTATGGAAAACGATAGATCTTGTAAGGCAACAAGACAAGGACATCAATGAATGGAAAGAAGAAGCCCATCTTTTGAGAGACCGCTTCGTGAAACTAGCAGGCCTAGCCAACACGGCAATTGCAGACATTCCATATTATTTAAAGGTGGCAGATAAGATGGTCGATCCTCTTAAGACTCTGGTAGAAATTAATGACTTCATTGAGTATTGCAAGAGTCTCGTTGGACAAATGAAGTAGATGATCAAGGCCCGCTCGGTCGAGAATGGTGGATTAGACTAGACAATGATGTATTGAAAATGATGTACTCCTCTCATATGATGTTGATGATTTTTTTTCAAATGAATAAAGTATGCATTATTATTGTTCTGATCCTATGGAAACCCATTTCTTTTGAACAAGATGTTCTAAGAAATGTTCATGACAAACAGCTTTTGAACGAGACGTTCTAAGAAGTAGTCATGACACACAAAAAAAGATCAAAGATACTCACTCCAAATCGGTCAGATTCGGCCTGAATTAATAATGGTCTTCTAACAAACAAATAATAATCATGGTGGTTTCTAATAAACTGTTCCTCAATTGTTCACAGGAAATTTAGAACCATTGCGCGACCAAGGAAAGAAGACACCAATCAAACCCGAGTTCACAACACAAGGGCTCGAACAATGCTTTTGGCAATGGCAGCCGAAAACAAAGGAAGGATCCTAAGTATGGAAGTAGAAGAAGTGAAAGGAAGGGTGAATGAGATTACGGAGTCTCAAAGAAGAATGAAAGAGATGTTGTTAGCCATGAGGGAAAGCCTCACTTTGATTGGGGCAGCTGGAATTACAAGAATAACTGGGACGCAATTACATAACACTTCCATAAGGACAAACCCTGCGGTCACTACTACAATACCTGTTGTGGGAGGAATATCAAATGTTGCATCACTAGTACTTCCTATCGGAGAAGGATATCATTCCTTGGAAGGAACTCGAAATGAAGTTCATGGCAATGCCGAGTGTGCATGGGAGCCGCCACATGTGTCTATTCCGATGCCAACCAGATTTCATGTTGGGACGGGTCATGCAGCCATCCAAAATGACAAGAGAAGAGAAGAATGGATGGAAAAGATGGAAGAACAGATTAAAGCGATCAAAAGTCCAAGTACTTATGGACCCCTTGGGATAGAAAAATTATGCCCTACTGCTAATATCATCATTCTCAAGGATTTCAAAATCCCAGAATTCGTCAAATATGATGGAAGCACCAATCCTTTCTTCCATCTAAAAACATACATTACCAAGATGTCAATCTGGTCAAAGGATTGGAAGTTTCTTATCAGCTTCTTCCATGAAAGTTTAACTGGACCAGCTTTAGAATGGTGCATCCAACAAGACCTTTCCAAGATCTCCTCATGGGACGACTGGGCAAATTTGTTCATGGGATAATATCGCTTTAATTTGGATACGGCCCCAACGCGAGAGCAGTTGGGAACACTAAAAAAGAAAAATGAAGAGACATTCAAGCAGTATGCCCAGAGGTGGAGAGCTCTAGCTGCACAAGTGCAACCGCCATTGACTCTGACAGAAATGTGCTCGTACTTTTTGGGGACTTTAGGGACTCCTTATGTTGGGACAATGGCGGGCGCCGCTTACCGAGACTTTGCTGATTTAATTGCAGCTGGAGAAAGAATCGAGATTCTAGTAAAGGCTGGAAAATTACCCGCTAGCCGTAATGAAAGTGGTTTCAAGAAAGGATTTTCCCCTAAGAAAAAAGAATCAGAAGTGAGTTACGTGCAAAATCTGCAATCTTTACAACCTCGATATTCGTCGTCCTACCCCGTATACCGAGCACCCCCATATAATCCAAACACTTACCCTTCCTACCAGATATCTACACAGTCTCATCTACCTGGCCTAACCACCCCTCCTATGAACGCACCTCAAGCCCAGCCATTCCAAGTCAACAATGTTCCTGTACCTCAACCATACACATCGACTCGCCCAACCTACACTCAATACCCACCTCCACCTTCGCAAAATTTCCCAAACTACCCACAGTCTCAACCAAACTTTCAAAATCAAGGCCGTTTCCGTCCCCAAAACTTACCCCCTTTCCCAAAATTATCCATTCCAAATGCAGATTTATTCCAAAGGTTGTTTGATGCCCACCTCATTTCAGGGAGTCCTGTACGTCCCCTACAACCACCGTTTCCAGCATGGTACAACCCAAATTTAACTGGCAAGTACCATATGGATGTCGCAGGGCACTCAATCGAAGACTGTGAGTCTTTTAAGACTGCGATAAGGAAACTTATCGCTTGTGGAAAGCTGGATATTCAAGAGGAGGCTAGACCTAGCATTGTTAACAATCCAATCCCTAACCATGGTGGGAGGAATGAGGCAAATGCTGTGGGGATTGAAGGACCACCAATAAGAAGGGTCATGAGTCTACGTACGCCGATGACTCAAATATTTGAGGGATTGAAGAAAGCAGGTTATGTTATCACCGCACCAGCTTCGTTAATGAAAGAAGATGAGAGGTATGATGAAGAGTCAAGTTGTGCTTACCATTGTGGGGGAATAGGACACGATATTGAAAATTGCTGGGACTTTAAAGTTCGAGTCCAAGGTCTACTCACTTTGGGAGTAATACAAGCCAGGCAAGGGGTAGCTTCCTCTGAAGAGGTTAATGTGGTTGAACATTTTATACTCAATGTGCCACCTCTCAACCAAGCCCTAACACCAGGTAAAGTAGTGGTGACAGTCAAGAAGCCAACATCATTTACTTATGATAATACTCACTCAGTGCCGTGGAATTATGAAGCAAAAGTAGAGATGAAGGGAGTCGAGGAAGAGGCGTCAAAGGCTCGAGTGACTGAAATCCACCAGGATGAAGAGTCTGTGACAAATATAATCACAAGGAGTGGGCGATGCTATGGCCCGGTAGAAACAGAGAAGAGGAAAGAGGGAAGTTCAAAAGAAGAGGAAAGAGGGAAAGAAGAAGAGGAAGAATTTCTGAAAATCATGAAACAAAGTGAATACGATGTAATGGAACAGTTGAAGAAAACTCCAGCAAGGATATCTCTTCTGTCACTCGTCTTGACATCTGAATTGCATCGGAAAGCGTTGCTAAGAGTACTAAGTGAAGCCTACGTCAAACCTGATGTCACCCCTGAGAATGTTGTCAGCATGGTAGATCCGGTGAAGCGCGTCAACATGATTGTATTTATGGATGAAGAGATCACTTCTCAGGCTGAGAAAAACCCACGGGCTTTACACATAACCCTTAAATGTAAAGGGTACATAGTTGCAAAGGTCTTAATCGATGGGGGGTCTGCACTGAATATCCTACCAAGGTCTACTCTAACCTCATTGTCAATAAGTGAGGATGAATTGACTCCTCGAGAAATGGTGGTGCGAGCTTTTGACGGAAATAGGAGAGGCATTTTGGGAGAGATAACATTGCCATTAGAGATCGGTCCGAGTAATTTTCGGGTATTATTCCAAGTTATGGACATTGAGTCTGGTTATACTATGCTCCTGGGGAGACCATGGATCCACGCTGCTGGTGCTGTTCCTTCTACACTGCACCAGAGTATTAAATACATTGAAAATGGGTCAGTCATCGCCATACACGGAGAAGAAGAAATCATGTTGACAAAACCAGTTTTGGTGCCGTATGTGGAAAGTGCAGAGAAAGACGAGGAGAATTTGTGGCATAGTTTTGAAATAATTGAGACTGAACTCGGGAGGAATGAATCCCCGACACAAAGTGTGAATCATGTGGTGGCTCGAATCATGGCTAACAACGGGTACCAAAAAGGAAAAGGCTTGGGCTCACAGCTGCAAGGTACAAGGACACCAGTCTCATTTCCAGAAAAGCTAGACAAGTTCGGGTTGGGGTACGAAGCATCTCTATAGGAGAGAATAGAGAATATGACTCTGGGAAAAAGGAGTGATAGGGGCCAAATGAAGCACATTCCTCGTTTGAGGGAAACGTTTTCGGCACCAGCCGAGGTAATCATGCTTGAAGAAGTACTTCGTCCCCAACACCGTCTCACTATTAATGCACTGCATGAAGAAGACCCAGAAGAGTGCAAAGCAATCTGTCCTTTTGCTGATAAGGAACCACTGAAGAACTGGTGGTCTGAACCGATGATTGATGTTATTGCTTCCAAGTAATTGTCTAGTCATACTGTAACAGGCAGATATTTGAGTCTAGCTATGTTTGGATCTTATATTTATGTTATTTGAGACATTAACTAAATAAAGTTGCATGTTTATTCAACATTCCTCTTTCTCATACTTTTGGCTTATCTCTCTTTTTGTCAGTTTTCTTTTTACGTTTCGTTAAAAAAAAAATCTCTCTCTTTCGTGTCATTATTCCTATTCTTCTTGCCTTTCCAACTCCAACAAATTGCTTTACAGGGATCTAAGTCTTGTAGAAGGTTTGCCTCATGAAAGGTACCTTGAAAACTCGTCAATTGATTCTCCTGCGACGTTTGATGAAGAAAACCCTGGATCTGATGAAGAGGATGAGATGGTTGAAAAATTTGAAAAAATATTGGAGTACTCAGAAAGAAAATTTGATGTGGGTAATGAAGTAGTTGAAGTGATTAACATGGGAACCGAAGAAGACAAGAAGGAGTTGAAAATAGTAGACAATCCTGAGCGTGTGGAAATGATGGCACTACTTAAGGAATACCTGGACGTGTTTGCATGGTCCTACAGAGATATGCCTGGTTTAGACCCTGAGATAGCGTCACATAAAATCCCATTGTATCCAGATGCAAAAGCAAAAAGGCAAAAGTTGAGAAGGATGCATCCTGACATGTCACTAAAGATCAAAGAGGAAGTGACTAAGCAATTAGAAGTCGGATTCATAGAGGTGTCGAGACACCTAGAATAGGTAACAAATATTGTGCCAGTGCCCAAGAAGGATGGAAAGGTTAGGATGTGCGTGGATTATATGGATCTAAATAAGGCAAGCCCGAAAGATGATTTCCCGCTCCCTCATATTGATGTTCTTGTTGACAATACAGCAGGAAATCATAGGTTCTCGTTCATGGATGGTTATTCGGGGTACAATCAGATTCCCATGGATGTCAATGACAAGGAAAAAATGACTTTTATTACCCCATGGGGAACTTTTTGTTACATAGTAATGTCCTTCGGGTTGAAAAATGCTGGGGCTACATATCAACGTGCTATGGTTGCATTATTTCATGATATGATGCACAAAGAAATTGAAGTTTACGTGGACGATATGGTGGTCAAATCTAAAGAAGGGGAAAGTCATGTGGAGGTCTTGCGGAGGTTGATTGAAAGGCTCAGAAAGTATAAGTTGAGACTCAATCCTTCTAAATGCGTCTTTGGAGCATCTACTGGAAAATTACTTGGGTTCATCGTTAGTAGAGAAGGAATAAAAGTGGACCCGGATAAGGCAAAAGCAATACAGGAAATGCCTCCTCCTAAGACTGAGCGTGAAGTGAGAAGTTTTCTCGGGAGACTTAATTACATTGCTAGATTTATCGCTAACCTCACCAGCACATATGAGCCCATATTTAAGTTATTAAAGAAGCACTAACCGGGAAGCTGGGATGAAGAATGTCAAGGAGCTTTTGACAAGATAAAGGCTTATTTAATGAACCCTCCAGTGTTGGTACCCCCTACAGCGGGTCGTCCTCTAATATTGTACCTAACCGTACTGCCAACTGCGATGGGGGCAATGCTGGGACAACATGATGAATCTGGGAAGAAGGAGCAGGCAATTTATTATCTGAGCAAGAAGTTTAACGACTGTGAAACCCGATACATGGCGATGGAAAAAACATGTTGTGCCCTAGTATGGACCTCAAAACGGCTAAGACAGTATATGCTCTATTACATTACTTGGTTAATCTACCCTCTGAAGTACATATTTGAAAGCCCTCATGTCTCATTAAGAGTCTCAAAATGGCAAGTGATATTATCAGAGTTTGATATCAAGTACATGACTCGAAAATCCATCAAAGGGAGTGCAATCGCGGACCATTTAGCTGAAAACCCTCTTGAGGGTGGACAACTAATAACGTCTGAGTTCCCGGATGGAGAAATATTGATGGCAGAAGGAGAAGAAGAAGGAGAAGAGTCTGTGTGGAGGATGTATTTTGATGGGGCATTCAATATATATGGTAGTGGCATAGGAGCCGTTGTTGTTTCGCCAGTCGGAAAACAATACCCAGTCGCTATCAAGTTGGATTTCGAATGTACAAATAATGTTGCAGAATACGAGGCTTGTGCTAGTGGTTTACAAGTAGCAATTGATTTGGGGATCAAGCAGTTGAAAGTATTCGGAGATTCGGCACTTATCATTTATCAAGTAAATGGTGAATGGCAAACTAAAGACCCGAAATTAGTGCCTTATCAAAAGTATTTGACTAAGTTGACCGAGAAGTTTGAAAATGTGACCTTCTCCCATCTGGCTCGAGACATGAATCAGTTTGCAGACGCTTTGGCCACTTTGGCTGTAATGACCAAGTTGGATATCCACAATAATGTCCAACCCATCCAAGTAAAGATACATAGTGAGCCCGCATATTGTGCCAATGTGGAAAGCGAGCCAGATGGTAAACCTTGGTATCATGATATCAAGCAGTACATCCAGCATAGAGAATACCCAACTGAGGCAAATGAATTGAATAAGAAGACTATCCGCCGATTAGCAATGGCCTTTTTCTTGAACGGGGAGGTTTTATACAAGAGAAGTCATGATGGTACTTTGCTTAGATGTGTGGATGCTTGTGAAACTCGTTTAATCATGACTGAAATCCATGAAGGAATCTGTGAGACTCATGCTAATGGTCATATGATGGCACGAAAAATCCTAAGAAGTGGTTATTATTGGTCTACCATGGAAACAGACTGCATAGAATATGTTCGAAAGTGTCATAAATGCCAGATATATGCAGATCGGGTCAACGCACCGCCATTTCTCTTACACAACATGGTATCTCCATGGTCTTTCTCGATGTGGGGAATAGATGTCATTGGACCAATTAACCCCAAAGCTTCCAACGGTCATCGTTTCATTTTGGTAGCAATTGACTATTTCACTAAATGGGTAGAAGCATCCTCATATGCCACAATCACCCAAAGGGTATTTTCAAAATTCCTCAAGAGGGACATTGTGTGCAATTATGGAATTCCAGAAAGGATAATCACAGATAATGCTGCAAATCTCAATGGTGGTGAAATACAGAAGTTTTGTGAAAAGTTCAAAATCAAGCACCATAATTCGGCTCTTTATAAGCCCCAGATGAATGGCGCAGTCGAGGCAGCAAATAAGAATGTCAAGAAAATTGTGTCCAAGATGGTCGTGAACTATAAGGACTGGCATGAAATGTTACCCTATGCTTTGCATGCATATCGTACTAATATACGATCAAGTACTGGGGCAACACCTTTCTCTTTGGTGTATGGAATGGAAGCTGTCTCTCCCATAGAAATTGAGATTCCTGCTTTAAGGGTTTTGATGAAGGCAGACTTAAAGGAATCTGAATGGGTAAAAACTCGGTATGAACAGTTGAATATGATAGAAGAAAAAAGACTAGCAGCCATTTGTCATGGACAATTGTATCAAAGTAGAATGGCCAGAGCCTTTAACAAGAAAGTTCGTCCTAGAGAGTTTTATCCAGGAGATTTGGTCTTGAAGAAAATTCTCCCTAATCAAGAGGACGCCAGAGGAAAGTGGGCTCCGAGTTATGAAGGCCCTTACATAGTCAAGCATGTATTTTCAGGAGGAGCATTAATTTTGCAGAACATGGACGAAGAAGAATTGCCAAGACCCATAAACACCGATGTCGTTAAGAGATTTTACGCCTAAAAAAATAAAATGACTCGTTAGGTTGAAAACCTGAAAGGGCGGACTAAGCAAAAGTTAGAGCAATAAAAAAAAAAGAGGAAGAAGAAGTCCGTTAGGTCGAAAACCCGAAAGGGCGACCTAAGCAAAAGTTAGGGCAAACAAATTGGTGAAATCTCAAAGACAGAAGGGTTAATACTCCAAACTGGGGCAATTTTTTTGTTCTACACTGGGGCAAAATTTATGAAAGGGAAAGATGCGCTGAAGAAAGTAGCAACAGAGACAGTGGTTAAATTATCGAACGATTACAGGGAATTAATTGAACGAGGAACAAGGAACCAATACTGGGGTAAATTTTCTTTCCTTGCAATCCTTATTACTTGGACAAACAGCCCAAACAAATTCCATAATCACCATCTTCTCCTATTATCTTCAACCTCTCCCCTGCCAATATCAAACCCAACAACGCCATCTCCTAAGCTTCACTATCATCCAATAGAACACCACCACCATAAGCACACCACCGTGACACCCCGTCGTACCACCAGTGTCTCCCCTGCGGAATTGAACCAGATCAGCCGAGCCAGAATCGCAGCTCCGCACCCCTCGCGACCTACCCACCCGCGAAGCACCCCGCCGTCGGATCCGCCCCAGTCGTACCGCTCCCTGTGCGCCGCACCAGTCGGAACAGAATCGTCGACCGGAGAAGACCCGTCGTTCCTGCTCCAGACCGAACTAGCCCCACCGTGCCACGCGACCCGCTTCGCCAAGGTCGTCGCTCACCCGCGTACCGCGACCGCGCAGCCCAACCGTGCAATCCCCGGCCGGTCTTGTTGCCGCGCCTCCGCCGTGCTTCCGCCCACACTCGCCTGCGTCGTTTGCTCCGTTTTGGTCTTCCCCCTGTTTCTGCAAATATCACGAAGAAGGACACCCTCCTTTTTGTTTTTTTGATATTTCGTAAGTTTTTTTTTTCTTCTCATTAAAAGGAAGTGGGCTAAATGGGCTAGAAATAAAAAAAAATTAAAAAACTAAAAAGGATAAAAAAAACAAAAAAATAAAATAAAAAGGCAAAAGTGAAAGAAATAAAATAATTGAAATAATTTTTTTAAAAAAATAAATAAATAAGTGGGATTAACCGAGTTGTGACAGCTTGTTAATCTCATAATTATTTTTTGGATCATCTGAGTTGTGACAACCTAATGATTCAAATTATTCAAAATAAGCAAATAAATAAATCACTATTTAATAAAGACTCAAAAAAATTCATTTTTTATCATTTTTTATTTTTCATAATTTTAGATATAAAAAAAATCTCATTTTAATAATAATAAATTTAACAATCCGTGGGTGACGTCTAGCGTGACGCAAGCTTCACTCATTCAAACTTTAATTTGATTAACAGTCGCGACGACTGTTAATTCAAATTTTTTTATAAAAAAAAATTAAATCTTTTCTTTAAATAAAATTAACCAACCCACACTTATTTTCTATAGAACTACGTGACTTTGAGTTCCTCATTGCACCTGAGGGTACGTAGAAGCAAAATTTTTATTTCGTCAAGCCAAATTTTAAATTTTCACAAATTATTTATTTTTTTAATTTTTTTAATAAAAAAGGGTAAAACAAATATATTATGAGATTATTAAGTTTTTGCATAACTAATTTAGGGTAACCGTTTTTTAGGACAGACGTATTAGGAGTGCTGTGGGGTTAAGTCTCCACCCTTCCCTATGCATAACCGACTCCCGAATCCAATCAGGTTCCAAAGACCATTTTCTAAAAAGGTTTTTTAATTTTTCCTAAATTAAATAAAATTGGTGGCGACTCCTAACTTAGTTTATTTTATTTCGCCGCTCCCGCCGCGATCACGGTTGCGACAATTATAATATCTTTTTAATTGTAATTTAGTTGTTTCCATGTAATGTTGAATGGGTTATGGTTATACTATAGAAATTTGATTTGATTTGGGTTTTTGTTATGTCTTTGAAATCTTGATGATGCTTAACAAAATTTAGAATTATGATTTGAATGTTAACTTTTTTATAGGACTAATGTTATAATCTATAAAAAATTAAAATATTATTTAAACTTAAGTTAAATAAATATTCCTGATTTACATAGATTTTCTTATCTTAAATTATTTTACCTTGGTTTTGAAACAATTTTTATGATTTTTATGCTAACCTTTGCAAAGAATAAACTTTTATGTAATGAGCTTATTATTGACTTTTATGCTGACCTTTGTAAAGAAAAGACTATTGTGGAATGAACCTATTGTTGAGATCTAGACAAAACTATAAATTATGATGAAGATTATGATAAGAACTTTGACGAGGACCTTTAAAAAATAAATGAGACATTCTTAAATTAAAGTTAGTCCATTAAAGAATTTACATTTGAATTTTTGTAACTCTAAGTTTTAAAAAATTTATGTCATGATTTATTTTAAGTTTATTGTTGGTTTGCGTATGATGAATGTGTTTTGTGACATATTAGGTGTTTTTATATTATTTGTATTTGTGTGCAATGACAAGCAAGTAATTTAAAGAAAAGACATTTAAAATGTTACACCTAACTTGTCAAGAAGGTAAAGCGATAGATGTAAAATTCTTTTATGTTACATGTCTTGGTTAGTGTGAGAATATCTTGCTTTGTCGTCACAATGTAAAATGTAACACAAGATAAGGAATTTTCTAAGAAAGAGAAGACATTTGACCAATATGTACTGTGAGAATATCTTGCTTTGTTATCACAATGTAAAATGTAACACCAAAGATAAGGAATTTTCTAAGAAAAAAAGGACATTTGACCAAGATGTAAGATAAGCTTACATAGAAAGAAAAAAAAATTAAAGCAAATATTTTTTTTGGGTATAAACCAAAGAATATCCCCCAGTCGACAGTCAGAGACTAACCCCTTCCGAGGCGTAGAGATCACCGAAGTGGGTATTGCCTCTCCCAACAAAGCCTTTTCCATACGCACGGCCTGGTTCGAACCTAAGAAAATGTGTTTAAAGGACTCAGCTATCTATCAACTGTATCAAATCTTATTGATCAAATTAAAGCAAATATGATATAATATGTTAAGAGCTTACCTAATGAAGTTTGCATATAAAGTTACATTAAGTGATCTTTTTAGCATTTATTTATTTATTTATATGCTATTGTAATTTGGCTATGCTACTTGAATTAATATTATTTTATCACAATTAGTTGCCTAAGTCTAAGGGGAAAGTTGGCATACATTTGACCTTTCCGTAGTTCTATATTGACCTTTCAATTGTGAAATTTCGTTGGATGCTGGAACATTTTTTCCCAGCATGCATGTTGAGAAATTTTGTGCTGCCACTTCTAACAAGTTGCATCCTTTTTTTTTTGTTTTTTTTTTTTTGTAGGCAGTGCGTATAACTTAGTTGAGCCAGTTGCATTTGATCGTAGCCAAAAGGCCGAAAAATTTAATTCTGAAAAAATCGGATTAATATAAATACAATTTTCCCATTTTTATAGCAAATTAACTACCGACATTGTGTTGAAGAATCGCTAACGTACCCAATGGTGTGGTATGATTGAAGATTTGCCCAAACAAATACAGGAGCAACGCTCGTTTTGGTCATTGCTCCTTCAATGGCAGAGCAGCCAACGATGCTTTCACAGTTTATTTATGAAAAATTCTCTTATCTTAAAAATAAGGAATAGTATAATTATTAAAAAAAATTAAATGCACAATTATTTTAATTTTACTTATATGACATAATCACAATGTTCACACTTGCATACAAAATTTTAATTAGCTCTAATAAATGTCATTAATAATTTTCTCATGACTTCGAAATAGATATATTAAAAATTAATTCAATAAATAAAACTTGAGTTTAATAAATTCCACTAATAATCGTCTAAGTAGTTTAAATTCTTCCTTATGATTTGAAGATAAGTACACTTAACATTAACATAGTCTAGATAAACACTAACATAATCTAGATAAAACTTTATTATTTTCAAAACATAACATTATTTTTAGCGAATATATAATATATACGCTCTTCACGAAGTAGTTAAAATTACTAAGATGATTATCATGCAATATTTAATGTAAATATAATTTGAACATATATATATATAAAACAAATTTTAGTACTCAAATTTGTTAAAGCAATTTTTTTTTTTGGTTACATAAAGCAAATTTTAATACTTTATTTGTTGATGTATTTTATTATCTAGATAACATTATGAGTAAATCTAATATTATATTTATAACTTTTTAAATAAAAAAATATTACAATAATAAAAAATTACATGTATTGCCAATCCGTGCATCGCACGGAAATGATAACTTTATGAGTGCTCTAATTATACGTGGTGATCTGATTCAAAGGTCATACGCCAAAAGTCTGTTCCCCCTAAGTTATACGCCAAAAGTCTGTTCCCCAAGTCATTGAGCAAAATAGGCATACAATTCTTCAGTGAAATTTCAGCTTGGACATGCCGAGTTTGTTTTTTCCTAGATGACTTTTTGGTATTTAATTCTCGTTACAACACAAATACTTAATTTTTAATTGCCAGTTGTCACTCTATGTTCGACTTGGTGCCAACCATATCAGACTACTAAATCCAACTTATTATCAATTAATTTACTTCTTGTCTTATAAGTTTTCTTAGAATTATAAACTTGTGCGTTCTTCCGGTGTTTGTTACTTTGTTTTGTATTTAAGCTTTTTTAACTAGTGATTCTTAAGCCTATTCTTTTATAAATTTTATTTAAATTTTTAAAAAAATCCTTATTTTATCCTACAATTATAAATCGATTTCTTTTTCACCGTCATAAATCAAAGATTGATTATTAATTTGTTCTTTGACCTTTTCAATTTGTATCCGAATAATGAAATACAACTTATTTACTTTTATACTTCATTAGACTAACATGTAACATATATACCAGTATTTTATATCGATATAATGCATGAGATAAATTAAAAAGATATTTAACTTAAAGATATGATATTTTAGATTGTTCATATAAAAATAATTCAGTTATAATTAGTAGAATCTACAATGATATTCAGTCAAAATTATTTTGTTATTTTTATTAACTATCTCATTTCGTATTATGATGATCGGGTTATGCATTCTCCCAATAATTTTTTTAAATGACTTCTCAATAAATAAATTAATTTATATAGTTTAAATTTTTTATTTTATAATTTTTCTTTTAATATTAAATTTTATGTATTTATTCATTTATATATTTTATCAACTTATTATTAAGAATACTCGTAAAAGAAATTATTATTAAGAGTATATTAAACTAACTCCTAATGCCAAATTACCAACAAAATAATGGTTAAATTAAAAGTTTGGTCCATATACTTCATATTCATTTTCAATTCAGTCTCTATATATATATTTTTCAAATTAGTCCCTATATTTTTTTAAAATCAGTCCAAATACTTATAAATTTTTTCAAAATTATTCTTGTCATTAACTTTTGTTATAACACTGTTAATTGACTAACAAAATAAGTGTTTATTTATCCAATAGGAACTCCATTATATGATTGTTTTCTTAGTAAAATGTCAAATACATGCTCATTCATTCTTGCATGTGTTTATTTCTTTTGAGTATGTATTTTTTCATTCTAGTAGGTGTTTATTTCTTTTAAATAAATATTTTTTGTGTAGTATGATCTCTTTTAGATGTCATTTTTTACTCTTAAAATATCTAATAAGGACTAAATTAATGGTATTAGAATGAATGTTAACAGCAGATACTATTTTGAATATTTTTTAATTGTGAGAACTAATTTGAGAAGGAAAAAAATTATAAGGATTAAATTAAAAATGAGTGTAAACTATAAAGGACAAAACATTAATTTTACTTAAAATAATCTTAGATTGATAGATATTATAATAACAATAAAAAGAAAATATACTAAAAATTGAAATGATCAATAACGATATAACCCAATGATACTCAATACATTCAAATACTTTAACATTTTATAACATATACATTTAGTTTACATAATTTAAGTAAACTAAATAAAATAATACATTAGTTAAATCAATCAATTAACATCAACTTCTTAAGTTCTTTAATCTTGTTATCTTTCACAAATTCAATTTATTTCAATGTAACACACAATTATAACTTGTTCATTAGATATGTTTTATCAATGCTTCCGTTGAGGTCAATTTCTTACTTTATTTGTTCACAAAAACTACCTCAACTCCTATAAACAATTTATTTAAAATATCAATGAAACATCTATGTTATATGAGTTTTCAATTGCATTTAAATGATCTTACTAAATAAACTTTATTATAAATTTAAACATTTTAATTGATTTTATCATATCTTCTTGTCAAGTTTTTATTTCATATATGTGAATATTAATATATTTTCATGTAAATTTTTTAATCCTAGAAAATATAAATAAAAAATATTTCAATATTATATATTTTATATATGAACATAAAAAATTTAAAAAATACTTAATAATTTTTTACTTTCGTCGTAATAAATTACATTTAATTAATTTTACTATATTTTCATATAAAGTTTTTACTCTCACGTAATGTATATATTGAAGTTTTAAAAATAATATAGAATAAATATATTTATGAATGAATATAGTAAATAGAAATAATTTATTTATTTATTTAATAATAAATTTTATTTGAGACATTTTTACTATGGTTTCTAAAATATTCAAACTCATCTAGATATTAATATATTTTTATGTAAAATTATTAATCTAGTGCAGCGTAAATAAAAAACATATAAATATCAAATAATAACATCACTTTAAATGAGGAACTGAATTTTATTTATTTAATCGAATAAACAATTTTCACCCTGATCTTTGCACTTAGTAATTCGAACAATATGAAATGATTAAATTCCTAGCAATATATGACTCTTTATATTCTTTATTTTATTCATCTATTGACATATGACTTGTTAAGTTATTAAATATTATTTTCTTTATACACAATTATAACTTGCCCATTATATCCATTTTTATTAATTAATGTTCCCGTTAAGGTCAATTTCTTGTTTTAATTGTCCACAAAAATTATCTAAATTCTTGTAAATAATTTCACTCAAAATATCAATAAAATCTCAATATTATAAAATATCAATTTGGTTCATTTGCATTTAAACAATTTTACTAAACAAACTTTATTATAAGTCTATACTTTTCAATGTATTTTATCATGTTTTATTATAAAATTTTTATTTTATAGATATAAATATTAATATATTTTTATCTAAAATTTTTAATCTTGTGAAATATAAATATAAAATATTTAAATATTATATATTATATATATTGTTGATACCCAATTTTGTCCAAAAAATTTTTATTGCTTGATCAGTTATTAATATTTTAGTGAAAAGATGCTTAATTATAATGTTGTGATCACACCATTTTCTTTTTAAATTTTATTTACTTCTATCTTACTTTTTCTTATTTGTGCAAAATAAAAAAAAATTATTTTGTAACCTGTTCATCTCACTCCACATGTAATCCTCACTCAACACTCAATCTCTGCACACACTCAGACCCTTCATCCTCTCACATTTCACTCTGCACAGACATCAATCCATTTTTCACTGCCACACACTGCTCACACGGCAAGCAAGAAGGGGGGTTTTCAAACGAACAGGGAGAGCCTTTTTTTTTAGTTTTGGGGGGACGACAGAACACTATTTTTTTGGGCTCTCCATTTTTCTTCTCACGTACCACAGAACCCACAGCCTCCATCACCACATTCTCCATTTTCATCAACAACCCACTATCTTCAACCATTACAATCCACACCATCTTCATCTTCAAGCATCCATCAAAAACTTTGCTACCTCCATAACCCTCCACCACACCCAAAGCCGCCACTGAACCGCAGCCAAGCCACCATAGCAACGCCGCGAAGCTCCACCCACCAGAACCCAGCCCGTCAACCCGCGTTTCGCGCCGATCCGGAACCGCCCAGCTGTCGCCGCACCACTGTTCGCAGCCCAGCAGTTCGTTGTCGGAGACCACCTCGATTCGTCGTCCTCCCTACGCGTCAAAGCTGCGTGTCCTCAGCTGCGTTCCACCGCGTTCTCGCCTGCTCCGCTCGAAGCCCTGTCGAGCCCGAGCCCTAGAACCGCTGCTCTTCGCCTACCGCACCGCACAACTCTGCGGGAGCCTACCCAGATCCGTACCGCAAACCAGCTTCGACGCAGAACCCAAACCGCCAGACCTGCATGTGCCGCCCAGCCACACCTTCATACTCGGTTCCGCCATCTCCGCTCGCGCACGGCTCCGCCACCACCATTCTACGCGCCGCGCCGCACCTCGCCGAGGACTGTCGTTGCTCCGCCGCTCCTGGTCTCAAGCTCTTGCAATTATATTCAGAAAAGAAGGAAAAAAGTACCCCATTTTTTTTGAAAGTTTCGTTTTACTGTTTTGTTATTTCAGATCAGATACCTTTTCTTTTTTTTTTGGGGCTATATTCTTTTTTGGGCTTTAGTTTTTTTTTTCCTTTCTTTGGGTTAGAGCTGTTTGGACTAAAATTATTTAGCTAGATAAATTTAACGTGTTTTGTTAAGCTAGGTAAAAATAAAAGAAATAAAAAAAATATAAAAATATATATATAAAAAATTAATTAAATAACCAATGCAGTGACCAATGATTGTGATTGAATAGCGGATGCTATCTTCAATATCGTTTGGATCATAAGGATTTATTGAGTAGTCTGGTGCTACCTTGAATCTTGTGCAAGGATGTTTTTGTTTCCAAACAAAATTCTTTTTTTAAAATTTTTTTAATCAATGAACTCACACTTATTTTCTAAAGAACTACGTGGCTTTGAGTTCCTCATTGCACCCGAGGATACGTAGGAGCAGAATCTCTATTCTGTCAAGCCGAAAAAATAAATTTTCATAATTTAGTTATTTCTTTTTTCTTTCCTTAAAAAAATAAAACAAAATAAAATAAAATAGTTACAAAGTCTTTTCAAAAAGGGGTAAAATAAATAAATTTGATATTATTAAAATTTACACAATTGACTTAAGGTACCGTTCCTGGAACGTGCAGTATAGGGTGTTAACACCTTCCCTACCTGTAATCGACTCTTGAACCCAAACCTTTTTTAAAAAGACTAGTTTTGCCTATTTTAAGAGTTTTTCTAATGTTTTTCCAAATTAAATAAACATTGGTGACGACTTCATTAATTTTCAAAGCGTTAATCTTTTTGGATCGTCTCGTCGCGATTTCGGTTGCGACATATATGAACGAAAAAAAATTAAATTGAGATAAAGGCACATTCACAAAGTTAAGATAAATAGTAATTTTTAAGTCATTTGATATTAGAATATGGCTACTCACATATTCATCAAACACAACTATTTTTATGAAATTTGGACTTCTTTGTTTGTTATAGCCTGAAATTTGAACCATTTCCATTTCTATGTTGAGTATGTATATTTTTTGTTCGAAGTATACATTTTTTTTGGATAAATTTTACTTTATTAATGGAAATTAGAGTTATATGTCATACTTGATTTGTACAGACAACTTTGCCTCTTTAATTTTTTTACAATTTTTTTACCATAAGCAGTTATGATTATCTTTATGATAACTTTTATCCAAATCAAATTACATAAAAATAAGTGAACATATCAAGAGAATTCTCATTTATTCTAATTTATTAGACTTCTTTAATTATATTGTGAATTATATAATTTATATTTTTTATTACTAACTAATTGATTGGAGCAAGAAATCATAATAAATATTATTAACTACTTAATAAATCGAGTCCATGCAACTTTGTCAATTTCAAAATAGTAATGTTATATTTCACGAATACATTTTCGTGGATGGCTTTACGAAAGAGTTGGACACTATTCACACCGTTCAAAGTGGTGTAACTAACTTAAATTAAAATAAAAAAAACAAATACTCATGTAATACATAAAACGCAAGAACAGCATTGAATTGTTTTGTGGGTTGTTTCACAAATCCAACTTTTGTTGGATTTAGCATTTTCCATTTAAAAATAATATAATATATATTTAAATTGAGAAGAAAATATATTGCATGATAAATAAAACTCAATCCAATTTATTTAATTAATTTGAATTGTAACATATATTTAATTTAATTAATTTGAATTGTTTCCGTAATTATGACAAAATTAAATAAAATTAGTTATATTATTTTTTCTCTCATGATTCTCATTAAAAATTGAATAATTGAATAATTATTTATATTATTTGTGCTTTTCAAATTTTAAATTTCAAAATCTTTATTATTAGTAGAAAGGTTTGAAAAAATGGAGAGAATTTAAGTAACAAAAAATGTGACATGTAACATAAATTTTCCAAAATAAAAGATTTAAATTATATATTATATAAATATAGATATAGACAACTTCACGAAAAGGTAAAGCACAAATCACAAGCTATTCATGCTGCTTTGGACTGTAAAGTACACAATTATGTTTGGTTTTGATGTTGAATTCGTCTTCGTCCATTGATCATTCCTTCAGCTGTTGACTATTGTCTTTAATCAATTTGATTAAAGTTAACGACGCATAACCTTTTCTTGGAGGTTGAATTTATGAATAGTTATTACCACTGCCATGCATTACAATAAGAATAGAGTTTTATTATATTTTCTTAAAAAATATAATAACTTTTTTAATATTAAAAAATATTAAATAAAAAATTAAATGTATTTAATATTTTGAGAATATAAAAAATATTTAATATTTTCTTTATTTAATAGTTAAAAAGATTAATAAAAAGATTTGTTAAAAAAATTTAGAATTATTCATTAAAAAATTAAATGTATTTAATATTTTGAGAACATAAAAGATATTTAATATTTTATTTATTTAATAGTCAAAAAGATTAATTGGAAGATTTGTTAACAAAAATTAGAATGATTCATTAAAATAAGATTAAGTCTTATGTATGCAAGACCAATAGGATGTGAAGAACAAGAGAGATTCTTATGCATACTGGAGGAAGAAACTCCAAACAAATCTCAAGTCATTCAATTCATTTGGGTCTTGTTGGGGAGACAAACAATGTCAGTGAAATCAATGGATAAAAATTCATCTAAAGAATCGTTCCCATGGATATAAGAATTTTTCGAGGAGTAATTAATCTGCAGCCATGCATCACATAGTCATAAGATAAGAATAGTCAGCGGCGGGATGGTCACGCTTTTAAGGATCTCCGTGATCTTCATCTATAAATACCAACTCTTCAAGTGATATACTTCCCATCCTCAATCTCACACTTGGCTACATAGTTTGTTAGAAATGGCCCTCCTCAGTGCCTCCAAATTGATGTCATTTGCAACTCTTTTAGCAATACTTCTCTTACTCATGTCCCCTAAGCTGGGAACTGCAGCCCAACCTAACAATGTTAAACTGGGTATGTCATCGTATTTGTTACTGTTAATTTTACAATAGTGAGAATATACTGAACCATATCCAAATCCAATCATATGCATAGTTCATGGTTTTCTTTACTGTGATTTCCCAACTTGGAACATGGGATTGATGATTTCTATCCATGTTTTATATCCTTCCTTTATTTATTTATTTTCATGTTTCATTTATTTATTTATTTATGTATCTCACTTTTAATACGGTGCAGGGCGAAAACTTTTCCAAGCGACTTATGGACCATATCCTGGTGGTGGAGGATATCCTTTACCGCCATGAAATTATTAACCACGAAGGGGAAAATAATAACCAATGGCTGACAGCCAGTTTACTCTGAAGTAATGCCCTGTGACCTAAATTGGAGATGTTAGCATCGTTTGTAATACTATGATTTCTTAGGAACGATACAAGTTATTTTTATATATATGGCAGTATTGGAATAATATGGCATGTACTTTGCAACGCAACCATATGAAATAATAATATCAATCAAGTAGTGGCCGGATCTGTTTTGCAGCGTATAAAATTCTCATTCTCACACGTCCTTAATTTGAAATTGCAAGCAGGAATTCTCATTGCTTGTTAGAACTTAGAATGAATATTACATCAAATCAGTCAACTGAATTTCTTCTGAAGATGTTATCACTACTCAATTGGTCAACATTTGGTTGAGGAGTGAAAGAATGGACCAATCTCTTGGTATAATCCTGAATGCCAAGAGTTTGCAGCTCTGCATCTTCGAAAATATTTATAGATTTAATCTGAATGCATGTTAGTATAAAAGTAATTTATATTCTCATTTAATTATACGTTATTATATTATAAAAAATCTTACAATAATTATCTTAAAAATCATATATATGATAATGTATAATTGATTGATAATATAAAAAAATTTATACTAATTAATACATCAAAATTAAACTCAATTTTAATATGGATCCAACAAAACATATTGACTGCATAAATTTTTTCCATGCGAAAGAAAACATAAATCTTTTCAACATTTCTATGCTCTTAAATCAATTGCAATTCAATTAAAACCAAACTGTTTACATTTTCTGAAGGGATACAAGTTGTGCTTACGAGGCTTATCTGCTCAGAGAATGCTAGAAGCTTCCCATAGTTTCAGCTCTTCCAGTCATAAACACATGAGCTGAAAAATCCCACTTAAAAAAATGAAATTGATGAGAAATCTGAAGGCCACCAGCCACAAAAGATGATGTTCTCATATTGCTCCCAAGTATATCCATTTGGACAGATCTGTCCAAAAACAGCGGTTGACTTGTATTGCTATTCCTTGTTTGATTGTTTCTAACCAGCCTATAAGACAATGATTGAATGATTTTCGAATATTATTCACAAAGAGAGGACTTACAGTATTTGTATGTATTAAATAACAAGGGAGAAGACAAAGTCTAGAAAAGGAATATAATTACAAATGAATGACCATAATTATACCATAATTAATACAGAATGTCAAAACTGTATTGTATATCAATATGAATGTGAAGGAGACAGATTGATAGGAACTTGGAGAAAGTCTCTCATGAATTGTCTATGACACCACTATGCCCCCACAAGATGGTGGAGGCGGAGACAACACCAATCTTGGATAGTTAGAAGTTGTGGCGGGTTGCGTAGAGGTTTGGTGAGAAGATAAGCTAGTTGGTGGTTGGATGGAATATGTGTAACTTGAAGAGACTTGCTGGCCACTAAATCATGAACAAAATGGTAGTTAATGGCAATGTACTTCATTCGAGAGTGAAAGACCGGATTAGCACAAACATAGGTGGCACCAACATTGTCACAAAGAATGGTTGGTGGACTCGGTAGAGTGACACCCAGTTCACGAAGTAGGTTATGAAGCCATATGACTTGGATAGTGGTGGAGGCAATTGTGTGATATTCAGTTTCGAAGGAGGATATGGCAACAGAGTGTTGCTTACAACAAGCCCAGGAGATTGCATTTGGACCAAGGTAGGCGATGTAGGCCGAAGTTGACTTACAGTCAAAGATATTCCCTGCACAATCAACATCACAGAATGCTCGGAGTTGGACATCATTGGACTTGAGGTGAAGAATTCCATGGTCAAAGCTATGTTTGAGATAAAGGATCCTTTTTAGAGCTTGAAAGTGGCTATAATGGGAGCTTGCATGCATTGAGCTAGTTTGTTGACCGAGAAGGCAATGCCGGGTCATGTCAAGGCAAGACATTACATTGAGCCAACAAGCTGGCGGAACA
The DNA here is from genome assembly GCA_029884605.1 of Ormosia emarginata. Lineage (NCBI taxonomy): Eukaryota > Viridiplantae > Streptophyta > Magnoliopsida > Fabales > Fabaceae > Ormosia > Ormosia emarginata. The sequence continues at coordinate 52,978,927 of JAQQTP010000082.1, read as the reverse complement.
ATAAGGCATCACATGGGTTCTCATCAGGTGACGGTGCTAGATTACACGAAGTTGACATGAGTGTAGTTACTAGTTTGGCACCTTCCATGTTAGCTTTTGCCAGAAGATCACGGACATTGTAATGCACCTAAATCTAATAATCGCAGTACAATCATCATTATACCACAGTCACAAAACCCAGGCGTGTCACATCGGCTTAATAGCAATTTTTTTTTTCAAAATTTAAAGTTGTTTCCATTATGCATAAATGGTAATTACGAGCCACGATATGAAATATAGTTATATTGACTTACAATCCAAATACAACATCAGTTTAATATAAAATACATACCTGGAATACATGCATAAATATGCTTACAACAATATTTAACTTAGGTTTTACATAACTACCATATAAAAGTTTGGCCTTCCCGAAAGTCTAACACATGAATGGAATGGTCCTCGCACTATTATTCACAATGATCTTCTTGACCATAATTACATAATGTATTTACAAATTAGACGGAGACTAAAGACACAAATACTGCCATCAGTAAATCTCTCATTAGCGACACTTCAGCCATGGAACGGGAGTAGGAACATGCGTTATAATACCCTTTTCTCCCTTTTAATAAACCTTCTCTAGGGAAGAGGCGACGGTTATCCCACATCTCCCCAATGGGTATATGGAACTCCACAAATATAGGAACATAAGATATGTTTGTACCAGCTCCAGGATCATTACCACTCTGAACTAGAGTTACATCCCCAATGTAAATAACACGCTCCGCGTCATGGTTGAAATGCCTTTCACTTGTATATATTCTTGCGAGCTTTCATGAAAAACATATCCACATGCGTATCAGTAGAGCTTGTCCTTGAGCCATCAATGCCATCACAACTGAAACTCCCAAGTCGATTCTCCAACAATAACTAAGTAAATCCAACTTGGGTTCTTCACAGTCTTTATTCAACGCAACATAAGACAGAGTAATGCAATAAAGAGGTGAGACACCCATCTTTCATTACCATTATGGCAGTAAGAAAACAACTTCTGTTTCTCACTCTTTTTGGATCATGTGATAAAGTTCTTATATTCATTAACGATAATGCTTTATAGCAAAGCGGTACAATTATAAGCAATAGCAAGAATCAATAACAACCGTTCTTGGTTGCAATAATATCTCAAGCAATCAAGTCTTAATATCCAGACAATTATTACGAAATAGGAAAAGATATTTTCACAAGCTTACAAGTGTTCATGCTCAACAATTTATGAGGCCAGATAATGAATATTGCACAATGCATTATGGTACCACAAATCCTACTCCATGGAGTTAGACATCAACATTTTTACTAATGAGTGAATGATCAAGGGAGTAATGTCGATGATATCGTTAGCTCTTTAAAAATAGTGTGCTTTATCTCATAAAATATTTTTGCGTACATACAAAATGACTTATACATGACACCTCAATAATGTCTTGATCGCGATATAGGTGAAGTCTTTGAGCACCGGTCTTGGATCATCGGTGTGTTTTATTATCGGTTTCTCTCATCCGTAGAAGATAACTTTAGAGTTTCAAATTAAATTTTATTGTATTCAAATTATTCCTTTCACTGTATGATGGTAAAAGTTAAGCATTCTTCTATTTTTCTTATACTTTTGATCTTCTTGTAGCAATACTTTATGGTTGTTGCAACCAGTGCTTTAAGTTTATTGCCCCCAGGGGCCAACCAAAATCTGTATGACCCTACACTTATGTCTATTTGCACCCGCACATAGGTGTTATTCAAACTCCTAGGCATACACCGCCTTTCTTAAATATGTCCAACGGATAGTACATATGCATGACGACTTAATATACATCATGTATATTCATCAATGATACATTTATCATAGGCATTGCCTCAATGGCACATGAGCATTCCTTAATATCAATATATCATATCAATAATACATTTATCAAAAGCATTGTATCAATGGCACATGAGCATTCCTCAATATTAACATATCATATCAATAATATATTTATCAAAAGCATTGCCTCAATGGCAGATGAGCATTCCTCAATATCAATACATATATCTCATCAAGTACTAAATCAACAAGTACTTAGCCCTACATAAGGGACTCACAACAACATAGAACCAATTTCCAACATCAATATATGTTCATGGTTTATCAATTATCACCATTTCATATTATGGAATTCAACCTTTACAATGTTTTATGTTTTGATCAATTATGGAATTCCTTAGGTTAAATAACCCTTAAAATCCATGACTCTCTTAAGAGTCACTAATCAATTAATTTCCTTTCACCTCATTATGGGTTATGCCCTTTTCTAAGTCCTTGATTACTAAAGATGCACCAAGACATCACTTGTATCCAATTTTTTTTTGCTCTAAAACCGTGGCCTCTCAAGGCCTTCAAGGCTCCAATTTCCTCCCATTTTATATATTAATCATTTAATACTAAATCAAATTTACATCTCAAAGTTCTTATCAAAACCGTGACTTCCATAGGTGTTTAGAAAAACCTAAATTTTTTTCATAATCAATTCCATTATAATCATCAATTCTTTAATGTCCAATTACATGAGTGTTATTACTCACTAGTTTAATCCAAACTCTTATTATTTTGGGTCAAAACCATGGCCCCTCAAGTCTTCAAAGTTTCAATTTAATTCCTTTTTATGCACTAGTCTCTTGATATCAAATCACTTAAATTTTTGTTCACCTAAAATCAATTCAATCCCTCATGGTTCCAAGCCAAAACCGTGGCCTCCCTCTTGGGTATTAAACCCTTAAAACTTTTCATTCATTAATTTCAATATTATCATTCAACCTTTAATTACATAAGCTTCATCACTTTTGTACAAAAATCAATTTGCAACCTAAATTTCTAGTCAAAACCGTGGCACCATGTTAGGGTAGGAAACTTCAAGTTTTCCATTTAACAACCCTAATATGATCAAGCATATTTAACACATCCAACACATTCAAAACCATCATTCAAGCATTAATCCAATTCAAGAATACTAAAACATGCAAAATCACCACACAAAGTAAACATACAAAGATGGATTTCTCCATCAACAACACACAAAAATCTTCTCACCACCAATAAATGGTTGAAGTGAGTAATCTCCCTCTTACCTTAAGGAAGAACACAAAAATGGTCTCCTTGTTGCTTCTTGAAGATTTCGGTTTTGGGGTTTCCAAGAACCCTAAAATCTTCAACACAAAGAATCAACATCAAGCCTAGTAAAGGATGGATCTTTGGTCTCCAATGAGACCATAGAACACGAAAATGAAGAGAAGAAGGAAGAAAAATGAAACCTTTACCTTAAAACTTGAAGCTTTGAGTGAAGAGAATGGCCTCTAATGGTGGCTGAAATTTTATGGTTGAGAAGAGGAAGAAGAGAGAAGGAGGAGAGAAATTTGAAGGTGAAAGTTAGAGAGAGAAAGTGATGGTAGGAAATGAGATATTTTGGATGAAGTGAGTTAAGTGTGGGAAACAAAATTTGTGCTTTCCCATGGGCCCATTGCCGCGGCATTGAGAGGGTAAAAGGGAGAGAATTTGGCATCCCCAACAAACTAAGGGTAGCTTGGTCATTTGGTAGTCAAAGATTCTCAAAAAAATTTTGATGAAAGTACACTAATTTGAATTAAAGTAGATTTGATTTGACATAAAGTGGATTGCATTAGGATAAGATGATAGGGTTTCTAATACATGTCATTATTCAATGAACAATTGTTACAGTCGACAAAAGTTAGTATTAATTATCTCGACCATGATAAAATTTTACTTTGTCATTCGATCTTTCATCCTAGAAATGTTCTTCGAGATGAAATTTCACGGTCTTAAACCGTGTCCAAAATTGTCTAGTGGGGTTTAGTAAGATCCTTTGTCGACGTTTTCTGGATTCAATTGTTCCCGGGTCTAAAAAATATCTTATTTTTTTGGATCCGCTCAGTTTACACGTAAAATGAAAAATAATATTAAAATATTCCGCGTTCTCAGAAAAATACAAAAAAATTCTCATAAATATTATAAAACAACTGTTTATCATAAAATTATTAATTTTCGAGATGTTACAAACATAGTAGATGTTGGGTGAGGAAGAGTCCTTGTAATGTTGGGGTAATCTCAACTTCAAGAAAGTGATTCGGCTAGCCCAAATCTTTGAAAGAAAAATTTTGAGATAAAACATCTTAAAATTGTTGAAGAAATGACTCATTGTTTCCTGTGAGCAATAAGTCATCATCATATACCAAAAAATAGGCAATAATATGATTATGTTTGTAAATGAATAAAGTGGCAATCGAGTTGGAGTTTTGGAAGCCATAGGAGACAAGTAACTCCTTTAGTGAATGATACCATGCATATGGTGCTTGCTTTAGACCATACAAAGCCTTTTTGAGTTTTCACACGAGTGAGAAAGTTCTAGTAATTGAAGCCTTGAAATTGTGCCATGTAGACTTCTTCATTGGTTTGACCGTGGAAAAAAGCATTGTTGACGTCCATTTGGCTTAAACGCCAACCTTGAGATAGAGCTAAACAAATACTCTCGTTCAGAAACTAATATACATTATTGAATGATTTTAGATAATATAAGACAATGATTGAATGATTTTCGTATATTATTCACAACGAGAGGACTTATAGTATCTGTATGTATCAAATTACAAGAGAGAAGACAAGTCTAGACAAGGAATATAATTACAAATGAATGACCATAATTACATAATGTCAAAACTTTATTGTATATGAATGTGAGGGAGACAAATTAGTAGTAATTTGGAGAAAGTCTCTCATTAGTTGTCTAAGACACAAATACAGCCATGGCAACATCAGTAAATCTCTCATCAGTTCTCCAAGACACCAATACAGCCATGGCAACATCAGTAAATAATAAGTTTATTTCTATGTTGTCGTATAATACCCTTTTTCTCCCTTTTATATAAACACAAACATAGCATTCCAAAAGCAACAAAACAAGAAGTATTCATGTCTTGATGAAAATCAGGTATAGCAACATTTACAAACTATAGCACATTGTTAATTATTATATAACTCGATATATGTTTCACTAAAATGATTAAAACAAAAAATTGACGTCCTTTTTATTGGTGTAACCACCCAGCAAACATTATCTTAATTTGTTTTGTATATTTATGTATATAGGTTTCTTATCTCTCCCTCTCACATATATAGAAGATAACTTTAGTATTGTTTCAAATTCAAATTATTCCTTTCACTTGTATATATTCTTGCGATGTAAAAAGTAAAAGTCAATGAAAAACATTCTTCAATTCTATTTTTCTTATATGGTATCAGTAGTCATTGCTTCAAAGCTCTCTTGAGCCATCAATGGCTTCTGCAACAACTACCATCGTCACCTCTCCCACATCCACCCCTTCCCCAACTTCTGATCCCAAATTCCTTGTTCACTTCAACAATATCCAATTACCTATCAAGCTTACTGGAAATAATTACCCTGTCTGGCACAAACAAATTTCCTCTCTTTTTGTTGGCCACAATTTAGTTGGATATATCCTTTTCTTGGGATATGCTTTTTTTAAGTCTTTATTATTTTCTTTTCTTTATTTCGATTACATCCATAATTTCCTAGATGGCTCCAACCCGTCCTCCTACTATTGTTGGTGAAGGTGACACTATTACTTCAAACCCTACACATTCCTATTGGGTTCGCCAGGACCAACTTCTGTTTCTCACTCTTTTTGGATCGTGTGAGGCAGATGCTCGTGCTGTCATGGCGTCTGACAACACATCTGCTGAAGCAATGGAAGGGGCTCCAAAGTGCCTTTGCCAACCGTTCTTGCTCGCAGATCATGTCTCTCAAAGAGCGTCTTACCACTTTAACAAAAGGCTCCTCTCCTGTCACCGACTACCTACAATCCATTAAAAAATGTTACAAGCTTAAAAAATATTTTTCCAAACAATCTTCTCCTCAGGTGCATGTTGCTCAAGCTTCTCCTTCCCGTGAATGGCGCTTCTCATTATGTTACTAATGATTTCAATAACCTCTCACTGAAAGAGGACTATGGCAATAATGATCACCTTACGGTGGTTAATGGTAATACTCTTCCTATAATACATATTGGCTCTACCTCCATTCCCACCTCCTCCCATCCTCTCACTTTATCAAATGTTCTTTGCGTACCTTCTGATACTCACAATTTATTTTCTGTTTCTCAATTATGTACTCACAATAATGTCTCTATTGAATTCTTTCTTTTGTTTTTTGAGGTGAAGTCTTTGAGCACCTTTGTTTTGTATATTTATTATGTATATAGGTTTATTATCTCTCCCTCTCTCATCCGTAGAAGATAACTTTAGTTTTGTTTCAAATTCAAATTTTATTGTATTCAAATTATTCCTTTCACTTGTATATATTCTTGTGATGTAAAACGTAAAAGTTAAGCATTCTTCAATTCTATTTTTCTTATACTTTTGATCTTCTTGTAGCAATACTTTATGGTTGTTGCTAACCAGTGCTTTAAGTTTATTGTCTAAAAATCATTAAATTTTTTCATTAAATTGTCTTACCTTTTTAATATTAATTTTTTTTTTAGATGAAAAGCAAATTCCATACTTTATTTATTAGCTGGAAAGTGGCAACTGTTCGATGAGAAGAAGAGAAAGAAAAGTATAGATTCTCAAAAATGGTCAAGGACTTTGACAACCATGACGAGTTGGATATTTGAAAAACGGGGCTGATTAAAAATTACAAAAGATTCAAGTGTCTAGCTGCAATAACTCATTTGTTCCTATTCAGGATGTGAAATCACTTTTGAAGACCATTCCCGAAACCATCAGATTGAGACAAAAATAAATGCTAGGGACAAGTCTTTGGGTCCAGAACTTTCATACTCGTTCTCAAACTCTCAAGATCCTTCTCCAGTTTTCACATCCACTGCCTATATATTCAGCATTCTCACTTTTCACCTTCATCAACGCCTGAAATTGATTTTCTATTTCTTGCTACTCATCTTGTTGCTCAATATCCATTTTCTTACCTCCATTACTATGGCTCAAGCACTGTCCTTATCAACCACTTCACCTCTGCTGTACCAAAAAGCAGGGTACTCTGCTAAACGGGACAACAATGTTATTGCACCATGCTTGGTCTCCTTTCCATCAAGGAAGCAATTGCCAAGGGTGAGAAGGGTGAGAGCTCAGGCCACTGGTGATAAAAACGACAATTCTGTGGACGTGCATATTAGCAAAGGTGACCAAGAAACCGCGGTGGAGAGGAAGCCTCGCAGAGTTGCCATGGACACTTCACCATTTGGTAAGTCTACCATTCTTTTTTAAGCAAATCCACACAAATATATAGTATCTACCATTTCCTAGTCCTCTTCATTAATGTTGACATAATATTTTATCTTTCAGGTACATACATCATGACGGATCAATGCATCCTTTCATAGTAGCCTTGTTTGATTCTTCTAATTTGAAAATTAGAATGAATATTTCAAGTTGGAGTATATAATTCTTATCTATTAGAATATACCCCCTTAGATAGACTATTATTACAAAATTCTAAATTTTGCATGTAATTAAATTGAATTGATATAATGATTATTAAATGATATCTGCTCAGGTTGTGATTCTGTCATGGTGATGCTTTACAAATATTGTAGTGGTTGCTATTGTCATCCATTCCACCATTGCCACTAGTAGAATTTTCCATATTATTATTTTTACTCCCTTTTTATTAAGTTCAACCATCTTGCTTTGGTGAAATAATAGGATCGCTTAGCAACCAAGTTTGGCATGATAAATAAAAAGAATAATCGTTGATATTGGACAAATAACTTGGCTTCAGATATTGGTATAATCTTTTCGGGTTGATTCTGTTGTGGACTTTCAACTGAAACTGTATGAAAATGACAAGTAAGAAAACTTCATTAACCAAACACAAGATTTCAAGCAGAAGCCAGAAAAACAAGAAAAAAAGTAAAGAAAAATCCTGTACATGTCAATTCTAGATAATTTATTTTTTATGGTATGCTGATGGGTACGATACTATGTATTGTGCTGATTTTATAATAAATATTTTAAATTTTATTTAAAAAAAAAAAGAACTATCAGCAAATGAAATGCTTCATGGATATCGTGCCTTAAAAAAAATGAGTGCCATAGAATTTGCGGTTAATTCCAATAGGTGACCCAAAATCTAACCAAATTCATAGGATTTATATATATAATTCAAGTGATCCTTTTACCTGAACTTGCTTTCAACATTCAATTGGTGTCCTTAGTTAAACAAGTATACTGACTTGTGGTGTGGCCTATTGCCAGGTCTCTTGGACCCGTGGTCACCCATGAGGAGCATGCGCCAGATACTGGACACAATGGACCGAATTTTCGAAGATACCTTAGCATTCCCTGGAAGAAACCTGGGAGGAGGAGGAGAGATCCGTGCTCCTTGGGACATCAAAGATGAAGAGCATGAAATCAAGATGCGGTATGATATGCCGGGTCTTTCCAAGGAAGATGTCAAGGTGTCCGTGGCGGACGATGTGCTTGTCATAAAAGGTGACCTCAAGAAGGAACAAGGTGGAGATGATTCTTGGTCAAGCAAGACCTATAGTTCCTATAACACCCGTCTAATGCTTCCTGATAACTGTGAGAAGGATAAGGTTAAGGCAGAGTTGAAAAATGGTGTGCTTTACATCACCATTCCTAAGACCAAAGTTGAACGCAAGGTTATTGATGTTGAAATTCAGTGACATGCTAAGGCTCTCTACAGTGTCTTTTGGAACTCTCTGTATTTTGCCCTGTTTTTACATCTCTTAATATGTAACTTGTAAGTGTGGAAACAATAAAATAATTTGCTGCAATATCAGTGTCTCCGGATGTCAGTTTCTTCCTCTTCTTCTATTATTCTTTAGATGAAAATTCATGATTTCTTTGATTGTAACTTAAGATAAAAATTGTGTTCGTTGGTTCATTCAACAACGTTTTGGAACATCAAATTTATCATAAACTTCTTAATATTTATATTTCTTAATTTGTGAGCAGAATTACTTAACCATTATTCCAAGTTAAAAACAAACCTGCCAATGCAAAGTGAATGCGAAATTTGAGAACCGACCTTTACTATTTATTTATACAAAGTTCTATGTCTGCCTTTACATTCATCCTTTCTTTCTGTCCTTACAACCGCACATCTTTAAACAAATTATTACAATAACGGCCATGACTACCACACATAAAGAAAGAACAATAACAAAGGAAGGAAGAAGGGAAAGGAAAGGTCAAACAACCAGAAAATTAAAACAAAACAAAACAAGTATTTATATATTTGTATGTTACTCATTTTCTTCAGGTATAGGGTCCAATTTTGGCTTCAGATTGCTTGGCAAATCAACACTAACTGTTTGAACCTCCGATAGTATATCCTCTATGGAGACCTGTTTTTTCACTAACTGCTGAAGCTGCTGCTTCGTTATAACAACTTTGATCCTCTTTACCCCACTGCCTGGTTCTGTATTCCCTAGAGATGTAAGATTTGGAGGGGAACGTAGAGAGGGAAGCAAGTAGTACAATCTTCCTGTTTTCAATTCATAATCTGGGGAGAGAGGCTCCGGGGCTTCCTTTGAAACACCAACACCAAAAGCTGGAAAATTTGTCAAGATGTCCTTGACATGGATTGGGGAGCTAAACTCTAGAACCTTTCCATCTGGTTTGGCTACCCTTACAACTTTACCATGCTTTGCCATAGCACCTGCTATGCAAGATCCTGAACTGGGTTTACAAAGAGCAAGACAATTGCCCATTTTGCTCTAAAGAAAATGATGTAGGAGTATATAAACGCTTGAAGCAGATGGTGTTGATGAGAGCCAAGTTGTTAGATAGCTATGCCTATAGAGATAACTGCATGGAGTGCATAAAAATGGGAAGGCTTGATAAAAGGTGTGTGTGAGTGTGTGAGAGAGAAAGGACGGGAAGGAAGAGGGGAGTTTGAGAGGAAAGTGTGACTTGTGAGTTTTGCGGGTGTGAAGGGAAAGCAAGTGAGATATATCATATATAGTGAGGTGGGTTTTTAAAAAAATAGAGGGGTTTGTTTCGTGTGTGGAGTGGAGTAGAAAGCTGTCTTTCCGTTGAGTAGAAAACTTATGAATGAGGGCAAGAAAGGAGTGAGTATATATGATAGGTATTGTGTTGGGAATGGAAAATGAAAGACTTGTCAACACGCATGCAACATAGGTCGGTTAGTGGGAAGTGGCGCAATTGCATTGCTCATTTAACTATTTTATTAAGCCCCTCTACCCCAATGGATGCAACTATACTCCTATACTTAAGGTTGGCCAATAAACAGTCTATGCCATATATGAAATTCCAAAAAATGGTACAAGTGGCTTGGTGTGGTAGGGTAGGCATGCAGCTACCCATTGCTTTTGGACTAAACTACCATGTCCCAATTGTGGTGGAAAAAAAAAATCTACTAGAGCCAGATAAAATGGAGAGATATTTTTGTTCCCTTGTGTGTTCATGTATGAGATATATATGTATATATCTTACTTTTAAACCATAGATATGATTATGTTTGTTTATTCCTTTCATATTGCATCAGCCTTATGGTTTTGGTGATGTCAAAGACAAGTTAAATAAAAAATGGCTGTATTTCCTTTTATTTGCTCTGCGGCTTAAAAAATATTTTTTTTACACTTACCTGAAATACCATGTCACATGTGAGCGTGATTTTTTGTTCTCATATACCATATATATAACTTTAAGATTTATACTGTATACACAAATGAATGGAGTATTATAAAGATATTGTATTTTAGGTGTTTAAATAATGGAATTATAGACACAATGGCACAACACAAGAAGGAGATGCAAGAACGGAACCCCATCTTCCTATTGGCTTTCGGTAGGAAGGAAAGGAGGAATTGGATATAGTCCAGTTGGAAGAGATAACATTAATCTATGTGTCATGCTGAGGCAGTGACGTATCAGAAGCAGTTCATATGACATGGTTCTGGTAATATAAAGCCCAAGAGTTATATAAGGTAGGTTGTACTTTGATTTGTAGTTTTATTTATATTTATATTTATATTCGTTTGGAGATTATTAGAAATTAGTTAACCGCTAACTGCCATTTGGCCGTTTCTCTTCTGTATTGAATAAATATAATATCACTGTGTATCTATGCATGGCTACTGATACTGATACGGTTACAATACATCATTTATATTAGATTTTTTCTAAATGATCTTATACTTGTATTCAATATGCATAGATATCAAAACTCGTATCTATATTCGTGCAACATAATTGCGTATGAAAATTCAGAAAGAACTAGTGATTCAGAATTAAAAAAAAGGTAAGATTTTAGGTTGCAAACTACAAATATAAAATGAAAGTTGTTTTAGAAATGCACCTTAAAGTGTCTAAAGCATAATCATTGAAGCATGAAAATTTGTAACAAGTCACATTCCTTCTTTACTTTCCCATGGGATTTCAATCTACAATTGAGATTCAACAGCTACATCTGACCATTCATTGAAAATACCCCGTTACCTGTAACCTTCCGTCAGTTTCATTGAAGATTGAATACGCATGCATATTTACATCCTTCCACTTATCTGATTTAATGGCTAACAAGACCCGAAATTGGGGATGAATCAAGATTTTACTCCTTATTCTGCATTTTTAAATTCCATAAATAAATACACCAAAGCCATAAGCCGAGTGCTTCATTATGCACTCTGCAGTACATACATCCTTAAAAACTATCATTCTATTATACTGGGGAAATTCAAGTACTAGTGCGTGAGAGCCATGGGTATATAAAATAGCTCTAGCCTTATAGGTGTTACTCACTTGAAACCAAAAAAATAGGTGTTGCTCACTTGGTAAGTATGCACTCACTAATAAATAAACTAGAAACAAATAAACAAGTCTAGTTGCTTTAAGTGCTCGTAGCTAGCCAAGTCCAACTAAACAATGTCATTGTCACACTTTAATATCAGACAAAGATCTTCTAAATCCACAAAGCCCCTTTTGTTATAAGTTTAATGAATTTGTTGACCTCTTAGCTTACTAGTACTTTTTTTCTTTTCAATTGCACATCAAACGGACCTAACCCTCCATCAGTGTTAAAGTCTGCCTTTATATACATTCAATTATTTAAAATAAAAATATTTTAATCAATACATAAACTTAAACTATTTTGATATTTTCATTTTAAGCGAGAGAAGAATGTGAACACGTGTAAAAATACCTACTCTTTCCTTGCGACAACAATAATAATAATATGTCATGCAAACCTCTGGTCATTGGATAACAAAGTTTGTCTGCTTGCAGCCAAATAAGATTTGTGTTTACTTTAAAAAGTGAAAAAGTACAAATCAATAAAATCCACAGTAAGTTTTGATCATCGACTTCCAGCACGAGTGAGCGTCACACCGAGTTATTATCTCAAATTTTATATTTTTTTATAATGATAATATTAAAATTTAAATTTATGACATCATGTAAATTATTTAAAATTTAATTATTAATCCACTCCTAATGGTTCTCTTAAAAGGTTGGATTTACTTTAATTTTAAAGTTAAAAAAATAATTATGTCACAGCGTAAAAGAAAAATTTATTCTATATTAAGTGAATTGATATTTGACACACACAGGTGTGTGTGTGTCTATATATATATATATAAATAAATAAATTTTAACTATTAAATTTTATATAAATATTAAAATTAAAACATAAATTTATAAATTTTGATTAATAATTTTTAAATAATTTTTAATTTTAATTATTTAATATAATTATATGATTAATATTTATTCTTTTTATATTCTCATAATAAAAACTCAACTTATTTTATATATATATATATATATATATATATATATATATATATATATATATATTAGGTCTATCTCAGAAAAGGATCAGATGAAATGACTTATTAGATTAATAGAATGACCATAATAAATTGTCATACATGTAAATATTGTTTAATAGTTGTTGGTTGTATCAAATATGATCTTAGATAATTATTGTTTTATATAATTATTATTTTAAGAAAAATTTTACTTAATTATTATTGTCAATTTAAAATTATGTGAGTAATTCATCAAAGGTTAAAAATCTTTTTACCTTTAATTCCTCTCTGTTAATCAATTGTCTCTACGAGAATTGTGTTGTGTGGCCGCCACATTGAATTAAAATTTATATTTTATTAAAGGAACTTGTTAAAAATCTAACATAAAATATATTTTTATGAAAATAAAAATATTAATATATTAAGAATTAAAAATAATTCTCTTTTTCATGAAAAACTTATTATTTTGAATTCTAAAAAAGGAAATGCTACTAAAAGCTCAAGCACCATTGGTTGTTAAAATAAATTAAGTTTGTATTATGGCATTTTAAAAACAAGTAAACCCTTGGAAGTTTTGTTTCAAACCAATAGATGGGTAGTGCGTACAAGCGCTTGAGGTAGTTTTGTTAGTACTACCTTTCTAACAAGTACTCAAAATTAAGGGTGTCAAAATGAGACAGACTTGATGGGCCGGCCTAATTAACCCGACAAAATGAATGAGTTGGGTTAACAAAATCTTGCTTAATTTATATGACTTGAATGAATTGAGTCAGAATGGTAAATCCGAATGATGGCCAGACCGTTTTTTTTTAACACTATATATGGTAAATAGTGAAATTTGTACTTTGGTAAAATATCAGCTCAAAAATTATGTTGTTCGAATGGTTTTGACACCCTTACTCAAAATCCGTAAAACTTTCAAAGACCATTTCGTTTGACCTACTGCTTTGACACCCCTATTCAAAACCCTTAAAACTTTCACATGAATAACAGTAGTGGCCATTTGCTTACTGATGCACCCTAGATCTAGCTTTCATACAAATGTAAAATAATGTTTTACTTTCTCTCAAAACTAAAAGATGGTGACATTCCCCATCACTATTGGTTATATCATTCAATAAAAGCTTCATAAATTATTTTCTTGATTAATCTATATATAAAAATATATAATTTGTATAAAGTGTTTAACCTTTCTGTTTGATATACGAATACAACCTAAATAAGCATAGTTTTTTTTTTTCTATCAATCAAGAAATATATCAATATTTCACTAACATAATATGGTGTTAACATAATTATTGCATTTATAATCATACACAATCATATTCATTAGACCTAGTCAAAGATTGTGTTAATTTGTTTTAAAAAAATAGAAAGAAACTCTTAGTCATGTATGAGTTCAGTTAAAATGCTATGGACACCTTTCATTTTCAAGGATGCAAATACCTTATTATTTATTTATTTTTGGGTCGTAGACAATATATACATATTAAAATCATGTAAATGGTTATGGAACTGTCTGGGTCAAGATTCTAACAGTCTCTTTGTTTGGATTCCAAAGCTTAAAAGCAAAAACATTAAAAAAAAAAAAAAGGAGGGGCATTGGGTGGGCATATGTCTGTGGAAAGGACCCCTGTGGTGCGGCCTTCTTTTGATCTTGGCCTGCATCTAGAGGCATCCACTTCCATGTAGGACCGTACGTGGTCCACACTCCATACCAACAAGGTCATTGCTTGCAAAATCCATGCAAGATTTTCAATGAATTCACCAGTTAGTCTCAACAGACTGAGAAATTTTAGACAATAGAAATAAATATTTTTGTAATTAAAACAAATATGAGTAAGTCTAAGTCAATAATATTTTTATTATTGTTAATTTACAGAAATAAAGAATAATAAAAAAAAAAATTATAATCAGAATATATTAGTATCAAATTCACGTGAATATTATTAAAATATAAAATATAAAAAATAAAAAATTATTATATAAGTATACTTAAATACTAAACTATGTTAATATTATTAAAAAATAAAAATATATTATATGAGTTATACTTTTTATCATTATAAATTTATTAATTTATTTATTTATATGGACAAAAATTATATATATAAAAAAATAAAAAATATATATACATATATATTTATATAAGATAAAAAAAATTTCAAAGTGAGGATATGTGTCCATCCTCCTCTATAAGTGGATCCGTCACCGGTCCCAGATAAAGATTCAAAGAGCATGATTTCCATGTAACCATTTTTCTTGGTTAGTTTCCGTGCCCTTTATAGGAGCAACAATTCCACACGCTTCCTTCTCTATGTTTTGCTTTTGGTCTTCTGTATGATTACATTAGGCTAGCTCCTTGAGCAAGCTCTTTCTAATGCAATGGGTTGTTAGAGACAAAAGGAGAAGGTGGCGAGCCAATCAGCCAAACCACATCATCAATGGAACAAGACAAAAAGCAGTTTAAACTTTAAACTTAAAAGCCTTCTGCTTTTGTTAGCCGAGTTAGTTTTTGCTTACGTTTTCAGCCTTGTCCGATCCCACACTTGACACTACTACTCCCATTCCCATCTTCATATGTATGTGTTGCTTGCTATTATACGTTGCGTGAGCGACTTCGGAGTTAAGTCCTCTGCTCTTTCTTTTGGGGGGAATGGGGTGTTCTTGTGCTCTGATCTACGGTTATAAGAGAAAATAATAGGGTAAAAATACTTTCACAGAAACTTTATAGGTACCTTACAAGACTAAGATGAGTGACTCAGGTTTTTATTTATTTATAATACTTGTAAAATAAAGGTTAAAATTTTATAGACACACGTCAATATTTGTGTGATTTATGTGTGAAAAATGCTTGTGAATGTAACATTACTCAAAATAACAATATTAGAAATTATGGATTTTTATGGTAATTATTTTTTTATCTGAAATTTGATATTCAAAATGAGTTGTCAAATATTTTAGAATAAGACTTGACTCTAACTATTTTTTTTTAATTTTTCTCTCTAACCTCTTTAATTACCATCTAGTTATTACTTTCAACCTTACTTAATTGAGTTAATGGATAAATAGAGAGTAATTAAAGGATTGGGGAGAAGGGTTGGAGGAAAAGAGTTAGAATCAAATTTTGTTCAATATTTTATTAACTAATGATTATTTTTAAACATTTATTATGAATTCAACGGTTAATAAATATTTAACAAATTACCATAAATACTAAACTTATCATGATACCATACAAATTCCCCTAAAAATTAAGGTCTGGTCACAAATTCATTTGGTTATTGATAATGATGTCCACAAATGCCTTGCCTTCCATTTTCACATAGGGATGACAATTTTACCCGCAAGGGTGGGTACCCGTAGGTAATATTCATGACGGTGATGGGTAATATCTGTTTAATTTCTCCCGCGAATATAAATATCTGTTTATATTATCTTCCGTTTAATAAACGGGGTAGTGGCGGAGGCGGTTTCTCGAAGATCTTTCGAGTGTACCATAAATAAAATTATCAAAATATCCATATATAAAATTATTAAAATAACCTTATTATTTTTAAATATTACTAAAATATTATTTTTTTATTTTTATTTTTTTTTTTCAAATTTATTGAGTACCATGGATATCCGCAAGTATCTATTTATCCGCAGAAGATTAATAAACGAGTATTCGTGCAGATATGAAGGCGGCGCGAGAGCGGATATTATCCGCAGGGATAGGGGGCAGCTACCCATCCCCGACCCGCCCCACGCCGTTGTCATCCTTATTTTCACAGCTACCGCTAATATGATAATAGGAAAATCGCTTGTGTGGATGAAATTCCTAAAATAAAAGAGCTCACTTTTTAAACTTCTTCCACCAATTTTTTAAAATTATGCTTCAATAATCATCCAAAAATTTATGGCCTTGAGTTGATTCAACCTCTTGAATCAATAATTAAACTGGATGATATTGTAAGTATATTACAAATGAAATAACTCCTTTGAAATAAACTTGTTTTTAAAATGAATAAGTAATGATATATATTTATTTTTAATTTAATAAAGTGCATTATGATATTAACTTATTAAATAATTTAAAGATATATATATACCATTATTTTTTTACTTTTGAGACAAGTTCATTTTAAATGATTTTTTTTTTATTAAAAAGAATAACTTTCTTTTGGTTGCAAGAATTAATAATTGTTTTAAAATACATACATACACACACATATATATTCTAAAAAAATAATGACTAGAAATAACTAAGAAAAAGAATAAAATAAAAAAGTAACAATAATAAACTATAAAATGTTACAAAAGAATCAAAAGATAAACTAGAAACCAAAAAAATGAAATTCACTATTAGGGCTTAACAGGCCAGAAGCTAAGAATCAACAGTCTACTGTCTAGTGATAATCCATGTCCATTGAATCGTTGCTTGTGGTCCAAGAGGGCAATACTTGATGGTGGCCTTCGTGGACTGGATAAGGTCCAACAGATTGCCAACTATCTTAACTAAAGTTTAGGTCCAAAATTCTTTTTGACCCAAAGAAAGGGCTCAAATGAAGTCCAAAAAAAAATCGAAAGCTAAAGCCCCCCTCGGGAAAGAGAGATAAAAACAAACAAAATAAAATTATTTAATAAAACGTCATGCTACTTGGTAATCCCATGACTTTGTCTCACTTATTAAGTTATTATGGTTTCATCTGAATCCAACAAAGAATGCTAAGTGGGGTCACTGAAATGAAATATTGAAGATCTATATGCGTCAATAATAATTGAATACAATCGTGATTAAAATGCTGACATTTTTTATAAGATTGACGAGTTATTTATTAATAGTTAATACTTCTTCTGTCTTATTATAATTATTTTTAAAAGAATTATATTGTCTTAAATTATTTGTCATTTAAAAATATTAATTAATTTCTTTCAATTTTATCTTCATCATTTATTATCTCAATTAACTTAATAAGTACACATAATTTATAGTTAATTGACTTTTATAATTTTTTTTTACAAAATAATTTAATCATATCAAATTATATTTTTCTATATTTGAGACTATTAAGTAATATCTTTAATACTTATACAAAAATCTTAAAAGACTGTTATAATGAAATAGAGGGAGTACTTTTCTTGTTTAAAAGGTTTATTATACTTTTGTACCAAAAAAAGGTGTATTATACTTTTATCTAAAAATATATGGATGCTTAATGGAGTATAAATTAATTTTGAACAAAATTTATGATTATATTAAAATTGGGACAAATGATCTCTCTGACTTTCTAATCTTTACAGATTAACTATAAGTCTCATTTGTCTGTTTTTAATAAAAAAAAAATGTTGAATGCACATAATCTAATTTCTTACATCCTTATATTTGACTATGTGACAGAATTTATGTGATAAAATTAAAGTGTAATTATATAAAAAATGAAATAAGTTTAACTATAAATAAATGATAAAAATTATATAAATATATATATAATATATATATAAATATGTATAAGTAGCATTATTGTTTCAACAACATCATACACTTTTACGCCCATCATAGTCTATAAACATCTTTTATTGTCTATAAACATATTATTGCTTCAGCACTAGTCCGAAAATTAATTATAGAATTCCTCTTGTAATCTAAGCATTTAATAGTAAAACATAACAAAATTATCCTGATTTTATATTGGTACGAAAGAAAGTCTCAATTTTGTTCTTGCCATTGCATCTTGACGTACGTAGAAGCTCACACCTCCAAGGATGCTAAAACAAATGCTACTAAAATAGATTTTGATTCAAGGAATGCGGTTGGCTAGAAGCCATCAAAATAATTTTCGTCTACTTTTCACTTTTTTCATTTTTCCCTTTGATCCAATCAGGAATGCCTCATCATGTGAATGCAGCTTTATAAAACACTACTTTTACAAACTGGAAGGTACCCAAAGTGGCCAAGTTTAACCCTAAAGGGGTGACATCTTTTTTTCTCATATTAAAAGTACCATACTTAAAAAGCTATACCAGACTGGGGAAGACGAAAATTTAACCCCCAAAACCCCAAAAGGAAAAAAGACAGACAAACAAATGGATTAAAAGGTAAATGAGGTATCATTAATTAATACTATATACCATAAAACTCTGAATGTACAACAGAGGACAGCTTGATTGTCTACACGTTCTTTTCTGTTTACAGAAGAGGAAATAAGATGAATTTGATGCTTAGAAAAGTATATAGTCAATGGATTTTCTCTTTCTCTGCGTAGTCTAAACGCTCCATATGGCCTCAACACATTATTCCACGCGGTAAGCATCATAATTTCGTAGAATAATAATATGGAAAACGAATAAATGGGGATTAAATAAGTGATGGAACAGACGAAAGGTGATGGAAAGTTGAGTACAGCCAGGCACGTATCTTTGGACCCATTAAAAAGTTTGGCAAACTTTGATATGGGCAAACATATACAAAGGGAGAGTACTACTATTTTACACACTCAATTTAATTACCAAAACGCACATTGCCATTAGATTTTCTCAATTTGTCACATCCATAATTTTTGTAAATCGATCTAACGGCATCTAGAGGTGTTTGTTGTTTTTTTATTGCTAAGGGTATGAGTAGCATTACTCTACAAGGAATGAAGGATAAAAAATATTGAATAACGATAAATATATACTTACACATATTCATTTTATATTTATATAATTTTTATTATTTATTATAATTAGTCTCACTTTATTTTTTATTCAACAACACTTTGATTTTATGACTTGACACAAATATAAGACGATATAACTCTATGGGATGTGTTTCAAGTATTTTTCAAAAATATTATACAAAATATTTACAGTACAATTTGTTTTATTTTACTTGCTCCTCCTATTGTCATTTTGCCTACTTTCTAAGTTACTCTTCTACACCATGATATGCACAAATCTTGCATAAATAATTGGATTTTTTTAAAAATTTCCTTTTTCTTTTCTTTCTCTTTTTGTTTTCTATGCTTCTATGCTTTTACTCTCCTACATTTTTCAACCCTTCATTACCATTGATTAAGTTTCTTGTTAAGGTAATCTTTGTTGTAGAATCTGAGGAAACGTCAGTGAGAAAATCTAGTTTTGCTTGGCTAGAATGAACGAGAATCACTAGAGCACATGTTGATGGAAGATTTTCTCTGGGGTTGATTTGATTGATTGTTTACTGTTCATACTTTACAACCAACGAAACGGCTATTCTGACTTTTTCATCCTGTTTCTGCTGTGGTTTCTGGGATCCTTTCTGTCTCTTGGTTTATTCCACGGTGTTTAAGTCACTCAGGGCTTCGTGAATTGAATTCAGATGTCACAGCCAAGGCAAAACAAGATGATGAGTCCAAACGTTGCCAAACAAGTTGGTGACACAACCTATACTAAGATCTTTGTTGGAGGGTTGGCTTGGGAGACAAAGAGAGACACTCTGAAACGCTATTTTGATCAGTTTGGGGAGATCTTAGAGGCTGTTGTCATCACTGACAGAAACACTGGAAGATCAAAAGGATATGGCTTTGTAACACCCATTCTTACTACCCCTTTTGCACTTAGTCTTCCTCTTTTTGTTTTTCCTTTTACTCCATTCACTTTAGTCTCTGCTGTTTTTGTATTTTTAGGTGACCTTCAAGGACCCAAATTCTGCAATGAGAGCTTGCCAGAATCCCTATCCTGTGATTGATGGAAGAAGAGCTAATTGTAATTTTGCAGCTCTTGGTGCACAAAAATTTGATCCATCCATAACAGGTCTTTCACTTTGTTTGTTTTAATTAATTCTAAAATTTCTTGATAATAATTTTGTAAATATTGACCTAGATTCCTTACATGCAAACCAAAGCAATCATGTTTATGATGGCTAATAAGGTTAGACACTGAGTCTTCTTATTTTGGCCTTTTTCTACTTTCAAATGTTGTAGGAAGGCAGAAATTCAGTAGCCCTTCTTGGACTACGGTACCAATCCCATTTCAAGGCACCTCCACTTATTATAATCAGCACATACCACAGTATACATTTCCATATCCAAACAACAGGTATGCAATTCAAACATGTAAAGGAAACTGTTATATCTGACAAATTTATGTAGCAATTTTATCATATTCTAAATAAACGTTTCCCTCCAACATTCAGGTATCCTGGTTATCCTCCCCAACAAGGAATTTATGAAATGGTTAGTTTGTTAAAGAAGTGGCTCTTTCATATCAGCTTTGGATTGCTGAGTTTAAGTGGATATCTGCTTGAAAGCTATAACCAAATTTTACAAAATCATTGCAATTCATATAGGGAGACATTTTTTAGTTACAGTTATGGTATACTAGGACGGATTACACTGTATACTCACAACTTTTTTATCTGAATTTTGTTGTTCTCAGCATAACTACTATAATGTATATGGTGGACAGCAGCTTCCACTTCGCTGGATACCAGCATATTACCAACCCTTTTATGGCCTTAGTAGACAGTTTATTCCAACAGCATATGTGAAAAAGGCACAATTCCCTGATATGTCACCTCAGGAGTTCACAGTTGTTGGCTTATCAGAACCTATTTCAGCTTCTCCTTCAATTTCCAGCACTGGTTCAGTATCTAATTAATGCTATAATTTTGTTTGACTAAAATTTTCCGAATCTTAACTAGTTTCTAAGTTCGTTGTGCACTGAATTGAAGCAGGACTAATCACAGGAACAGTAGCTGCAACAGGAGTGCTAGGATCCCCCCAAGAGCAGAGATCTTCAGCTTAAGCTTATGAGCAAATTCCATCAATTGACTAGAAGAGAGAAAACAAAAAGAAAAACGACACAGCTCAATAAACCAGAAAGCTTTAAGAACATGCCCAATGAGGTGGTCTAGCAAAGTAACTAAATCAAACAAATAACAGACTGAGGTTTTTCATCCAGGAACAGGTGATCTTAGAGGCCAGTTACTGATGGAAAAAAAAAATGCTTGTTATACTTCTTTTATTCTTACAACTATATTTTGCATTCCATGGGACTCCTATTGCCAAACCCAATTTTGTGCTAGCTGAACTAAAATTGCTATTCTATCTCTTTTCAGCAATTCTTTCCATCCTTCCTCATAGCAATTCTATCTGTTTCCAGCTTAACTAAAACCCAGTTTTGGGATTGTTTCTCTTTAAAATCAAATCTTAAAGATTGACAATGTATGTTGAAAATCCAACAATTGCACCTAGCCCCAAAGAAACTCCAAGGGATTCGAAAGTGATTTATATAAGAATTAATTTTGTTTAGATAGTGTAAAATGAAGCCATTTTTTTAATTATCAAAATGGGTATTAAAAAAAAAAGACTCTGCCTGAATTTTTGTGAAAAAACAAATATAATTGTTGTTTCTCATTTTAAAAAAAAGTATAGTAACTACGTATCCTAAATTTATACTTTATGCAAGTATAATTGATACTAATAGGTTTCTTTCGCATCCTCTTAAAATTAAGATGAAAATTTTAGGGATGAATTCTTTACACTATTTCTTTTTTTAATAAAATTCATCTGTAATAATTTAAATCAAATCCTTTAAATTATACAATATCATACATAATTTATGCAACTATCTTTTCCCATATCAAAAACAAATAACCGTAATATAATATGATACATTGGGAAGGAACTTGCTCAGCAATGCTAACTTCTAATAGGAAGTATTGAACAGATTCCAACGTAAGGTATATGTGGTTATGTTGACTTGGTAATTTGCCATAGAAAGGGAAGTAAACGAATGCTTCCTTTTATAAATGCTACGCCGTAGCTTACATACCATGTAATCCACTTTCACAACGCGACGGAAAACAGCATGTCACAATTATAATTTAGAATCAGAAAGGATAATCATAAGAATAAGAATATATTCAGAAACAACCAAATCAAAGAAAAATGGATAAACATCACAACGTTATAATCAATTCTTGGGCTGGGCCTATTTCTTTTTGTTTTCGGCCTTACACCTGATTTTAAAGGCTGAACTTGGCATTTGGCAATAAAAAACGCTAGTTGCAGATTTTTATAACTCATATTTCTTATATTTATGGATATGTAGTAAAATTAGAATATAAGTGTAAAAAAAATAACTATAAATTATATTATGAAAATTTTTAAATATGAAATTATATATATATATATATATGACATTATTTTTTTACAATATTTTTATTATAATCTTTACAAGAATAATTCAAAATTCCTCGCAAAATTTTATGTAGAATAAAAACTTAAGCCAAACTCCATTTGCAAATTGCAATCAGGTCAACAACAACCACGGATCAGTTGGTGACGTAGGGTCAGGCCACCAGAGACCCCCTACAAATTTCATATATATTATGTGTGTCACTAATTATTTTTACCCTTCATTTTGTATAATTTATATTTAATGATTTTTACTTAAAATTTTACAGAAATGTACAACTGTTTTTCTTTACTAACGTAATATACTAATAATCTATTTGTAAAATTTTCATATATGATATTGTTATATACATTCATTGAAACTTATATAGGTAATTGTTTCTTTATTGTTATAAGCTGTCGGTTACATGTAAATGTAAAGGCCTATCTAAATATTATTTGAATTACAAGTAATGAGAGGAATACATAAGAAATGAGATGAAGAGAATTTTTTTTTTCTTAGTTTGAAGTTTAAAAATGAATAGAAAGAGATAAGAACATAAGGAGATTTATTATTTCTCTCTTTCCTCAAATATTTAACTTATGTTCTCTCAAAATTAGGGTAGAATAAAAAAATTAAACTTTTATAAAACAATATTTTATATTATTTTCTATTCTTCTATAATTAACTTCCAAATAAACTAACATAATTCTATTTTATTGTCTTATTAATCTTTTATACAAAAGAATATGTAACCTTATTTTTATCTTTCCCTTCTCCTTCTACTCATTTTCACTTATTCAGTTTCATTGCATTAATAAAGGACATTCGAATACAATTTTATTGTATCATTTATTATGCACCAATATATATATATGCGAAGAGGCAAAAACTTTACTTTTAGTTGCCCAATGAACCTACGCATGGCGATGCGCGTTAAATTTCTCTTTCAACAATACCACTCAATTGAAAACTTTTTCTCATACAAAATGAAAAGTAAAAATCAAAATAATGAAAGAGAGGGGAAAGGGTAATATCTAAATGAAGTTATACTAAATGGACTATGGATAAACTCGTCTTGTATTATTAATGTCTTAAAAATTAAACGGGAATTAAATTGAAAAAGTGTCTGAATGAGTTAAGATTTGATTGATTTAATAAGTTAAATTTATAATTAAATCGTAATTAAATCATAATTGAATTAAAAAATAATAAAACAAAAAATATAATCAGTTCATGATCTAATTGGTACAACCGATCGATTCAATCTGATTTTTAAAATATTGTATATTACAAGTAAAATAGTCTACTTTTAAAATTTATTTTAATTCTTATATGAGTTGATTTAATTTTTACATAGAAAAAAATTACATATATGTGAATAATCAATCTTTAAATGAAACTTTGATATAAAAAATTTTGAAAACAAAAAAGAGAAAAAGTGCATCCAAACCCCCTAAACTTTAATCTATTTGCAAATAGCCATCCGAACCATAAAATTTTCTTATTTAATCTCTAAACTATAACAATTATCATAAAAGGTCCTTCTATCCAATTTTCATTAAATTACTAGCAGTTGTGGAAGTCATTTGATCTATACATGCTTACTTATTGACATGGCAAAATTTTTACTTGCCAAAATCAACAAACAACTATCGTAATTTCTAAACGATCTCACAGGAATTCACGAAGACTCTATATTTTGTATGAATATTTTTGACACTAATTGTTTTAAATCAATGAAGAAAATCAGCCATTAATTAAATAGATCTGGAAGAAAATAAGAAAAAGTATGATATAACATTATATTATTATGGAGAAAAGTATGATATGATATAACAACTATTAATTGTGGAAGTTGTGATATTTTTCTAGAAGAAAATAGGAAAAACTATGATATAATTATATAATATGATATTACAACCAAAAAGCTTGCTCTCTTATATATTATTATTTATGTTCTTGATTTATGGCCTCAAAAAATTAATTAATAAATATCAGTTCTATGCCTATGATATGATATTATTATGGGAAAAGTATATCACAACAGGCAATTCCATCAGCTATTCGTCAAGTTATTATCAGAGGAGTGATCCGGCATGATCAAAGCCTTCTATCCGTTTGTAATCCCAACTGTTCATAATAGGTTATTTTTATTTTAAGGGGATCCGTTTATATCAATGTAAGTCTTTTTTTTCTTACATCTATTTTTAATATTTAATTTTACTTTCATCTAATAGTTGAGAGTATTTAATTAAAGGTAACTATTAGATGAAAGTAGATCTAACAGCTAAAAATAAGTGTAAAAAAAATTAATTTACATTAGTATAAATTGATTCTCCTCTTTTATTTTAATTCTATATATTTATTATTATTTCATTATAAGTTAAAACAAAAGCAAAATAACAAAAAACGCAGACTGTGTTGACTTTTACTACATTTTCATTTGGAATTTGTGATATTTTCTTTTCGAACTATTTAATCAATGGTTAATTTTCTATCATTGATTTAAAACAATCAGTGTCAAAGACATTCATATTCATGAATTCTTGTTAATTTTAATTTTTATAAAAAATTCAATATATTATAAAAGTTTTTTTATAATGTTAAAATTTTAACTTATAATTTTATATTATAGATTATTCTTTACATTTTAATATGTAAATACTATTTTGTTACTCAATCAAATAATTTTGTTAATCATTCTATATTTATTTTAATAATTTAATACATAAAAATAATTCTTTTTTTTTTTACTATTTAAATAAAATAAATTAATTTAAAATTATTTTTTAACTAATATATTCAAATATAAAATTAATTATATTATAATTAATTATAATAAAAAAAATTATATAATAATTAATTATTAAAATAATTAAATTTTTATAACTATCCCAAACACGCACTTAATTTATTTTGTATCATGAGATCCTACGTCCGAGATGCATTGTTTTTAAATAAACTAGAAAGGTAAAATTAATTGATGTTCATACAAACTAATTCAAACCGTATAAATATTATTACTTTGGCCGTTTTTGGTATTTTAGATGATTGGTTTTGGTGGAAATATCATCTTTTTGGAAGTTTTACGTCAGCATCTGTTAATAAATGGCTCAAATAAATTGTAAGGACCTTTTCACTGAATCATGATTTTGGGTACCGAAATTATCATTAATTAAAAAAAAGTACAACTTATAGTTTGGCTTATGCTATATAATGTTATTCCTGTTAATAGGTTACGATTTTATTGTCAAGTCCGTCACCTTATGTTGGGATTGATCAAAAATTTTAATTTTAAAATTGTAGTAGTTAACTTTTTATTTTATTTGTAGATTCATATATTATAATTAATATTGATATACAAAATATGTATGATAAATATGAGATATATGCAAAATATGATAAAACTTTATTTTTCATATGAAAATAAGAAAGTTATAAAGAGTGTAAAAACAAATATTTACTTGTCAAGCAAGTTTGTATAGATTATAAATATTTGTATTATGATTTGTATAAGTTATAAGAACGAGGAGATGAAATTGTGAGTGATGTTGTAGCAGAGGATTTGTAACTTTGACATCAAAAATTGTATTGACCAAGGTTTCTAACATTGTCTACAAAAGTTATAATAGTTAGGAGAGAATTTATAGCTTTATCTGATGACAAAATATTAATAATGTTACTTATAGTGAATTTTATTTCTTTTTATCTGTGAATATAGATATATTAAGTCGAACCACGTTATATTTATGTGTAATGTATTTATAATATTTTTTCTAATTACTAGTATTTATATCAACACGTGTAGATGGGGACAAAGTATTCCTCGAACAAGTGATATTAGAGTTGGGGTTCAAGGAGTTGTGCGAAGATACAATATCTTTTTAACATCTTGTGTTGTACAAATAATTGTGTTGATCACCTTACTAAGTTAGATGTATATAATGAAATTCATCTCTAAATTTGAAATTTGACTCCTCAAAGCTTATCTCTTTTATTATTAGCTGATTTTATGCTAATTTTATTTATTAGCAGTTAGTTATTTTTGCTTCTCCAATTAAAAAAAATAAAAACTCCACCTTGTTGCAATACCAAATAAATCATATATGTCTATTAACAATTTTTATATATTTAACATTGAGTTTGAGATGCAAACAAAATTAGGTAAATGATTGAATTTAGCTAAAAATGTAGTATTTTTATATTTGAAGTCTTTTATTTTTTTTATGAACTCACTATATTCAGTTTTATTAATCCAACCAATTAAAAGCTATTATATATGGTTTCAAGTTATGTCTGACTGGCTTAAATAAGATAAATTATGTTTTTCAAAAAGACTTTTTTTTGTGTGTATCTAAGTTTTTTTTTGTTAAAAAATGTTTTTATATAAATGGTATTGTTTATTTTATTCAGTTATTCATTGGCCCAATTTACGATAAATGTTAGGAAAGAAAGAAGTGTGTACACAGCGAAAGTAACAACACACAAATGGATAATAAAATCTTTCCCACTTGAAAGAACCTGTGAGGAGCAAAATATACAGCCAACCAAGAATATCCACAAAAAATATATATCCAAGAATACACAAAAATAAATAGACAAGGAGAACACACATAATTTTAACGTGGAAAACTCCCTTAATATGAGAAGTAAAAATCACGGGACTTAGTCCAGAAAAATCTCCACTATAAAATCAATGAGTACAACAAAGTATCTCTCAATAAACAAAGATATCACAACGACCCCTACTCACTACCAACAAAGTGGAAATCAACAAAGCAACAAAGCTCAAAACCCACAAAGGGGTATAAATAGACCAACAAGTAGAGATGGAGAAATAAGAATCTGACCGTACAAGTAGAAGCTCACAATGCAAGGAACAACATACTAAAAAAATCATTCAGATCGTAATCACAAATGACCACCCAATCTGAACACGCAAGATCAAGATCAAATTTTTCTCTTCTCTCTCACTTATCACTGTTTTCAGGAAAAAGAAAACTCTGATACATCCAAATTTTTTTAAAGTTTCCTTCCTTTTAAAAAGGCTATCATATATATATATATATATATAATATATATATATATATATATATATATATATATATATTAAATTGGCATGGGCCCACTAGTTGGACCCATCCAACAAACTCCTCTTCTAACTCAAGTGGAGGCAAATGTCAAACCGGCAACCAAACGACAATCTTCAAACTTCCCCCTCGATAGAGTTTTTGTCAACATGTCTGAACCATTATCATCAGTATAGATCTTCTCAAGTTCCAACAACTTAGAGTCCAAAACATCACGTATCCAATGATACCTCACATCAATATGCTTAGATCTACCATGAAACGTAGGATTCTTGCCGAGATGAATAACACTCTGACTATCACAAAACAAAACATACCTCTCCTAAGTAAAACCAAGTTCATGGACAAAATTCTTCATCCAAAGCAACTCCTTACAAGCTTCGGTAATAGCAATGAACTCAGCCTCAGTAGTAGACAATGCAACATACTTTTGTAACCTAGATTGCCAAGCCACAGCTCCCCCTACAAAGGTAATCAAATAGCCAGAATTAGACTTTCTTGAGTCAACATCACCTGCTAAGTCTGAATCTGTATAACCACAAAGAATAGGTTTCCCAATTCCAAAACAAAGTTTCAAACTAGAAGTGCCCCGAAGATATCTTAATATCCACTTCACAGCTTTCCAATGCTCTTTATCAGGATTGGAAAGAAAACGACTAACCACACCAACTGCATGAAATATATCAGGCCTTGTGCAAACCATTGCATACATCAAACTTCCTACTGCAATGCATAAAGAACATGTTGCATGTCTTGTTTCTCTTCGTCACTAGAAGGAGCTTGTCTGTCTAGTGCTAAGCCTAAAATGTAAAGCAAGAGGTGTGCTTACAACTTTAGCTTTATCCAAGTGAAAACGTTGAAGTACTTTCTCAATGTATTTCTCTTGAGATAACCACAACTTCTTGGTCACTCTATCACGAGTAATTTGCATGCCAAGAATCATCTTCTTGGTCCTAAGTCTTTCATTGCAAAAGACTTACTAAGCTCCTTTTTCAACCTGTCAATTCTAGAAGAATTATGACCAACAATCAACATATCATCAACATAGAACAATGAAATGATGAATTCATTATCATAAAATTTCTGCACAAACACACAATGATCAGAAGTAGTCTTCTTGAATCCCTGCTGAATCATAATAGACTCAAACTTCTTGTACCATTGCCTCGGGGCTTGTTTCAAGCCATACAAACTTTTCTTCAACCTGCAGACATAATTTTCTTTACCCTTCATCACAAAACCCTCAGGTTGCTCCATGTAAATCTCCTCCTCCAAATCACCATGAAAGAAAGCAGTTTTCACATCTATATGCTCAACCTCTAAATCAAGACTAGCTGCCAAACCAAGAACAACTCGGATAGAAGACATTTTAACAACCGGTGAGAAGATCTCCTCAAAATCAATCCTCTTTTTCTGACGGTAGCCTTTGACAACTAATCTAGCTTTGTATCTCGGAGTAGAAGTATTCTCATCATTTTTCAACCTGTAAACCCACCGATTTTGCAAAACTTTCTTATCCTTAGGCAACTTGACTAGCTCAAAAGTATGGTTGTAATGCAAAGATCTCATCTCATCATTCATTGCTGCAACTCATTCTGTCTTTTGCTCACTCTCTATAGCCTCTTCGCAGCACTCAGGTTCTCCCCCATCAGTAAGAAGCACATATTCATCATATGAGTAACGGGTTCTGAAAGACTTCCTAAGTGAAACAACAGGTTCATCAACAACCTCACGAGCAGGAGCATCTACCTCATCAACAACATTATCAACAACATCCTCAACCTGATCACCCTGAATATGATTATGCACATCATCATGATCGCCAAAGTCAGCTACATCTGGCATATGAGGCTCAGGAACTGGATCAATATCAATCAAACCATCAGTACTCGGAGACTCTGACTTCTTTGCCTTATCAATATCTTCAATGGTCTGATCCTCTATGAAAATAACATCACGGCTTCTAACAAGCTTCTTCTCAACTGGATCATACAACCTATAGCCAAACTCATCATGACCATAGCCAATGAAGATGCACTGTCTAGTCTTGATATCTAACTTGGATCTCTCATCTTTGGGCACATGTACAAATGCTCTACACCCAAAGACACGTAAGTGGTCATAGGAAACATCTTTTCTATTCCACACCTTGTTGGGAACATCAGTCTGTAAAGCAACAGTAAGAGATAAATTAATAACATGTACAGTAATATATAAAGCCTCACCCCAAAAAAATCCAGGTAACTTTGCTTCAGAACGCAAACATCTAACTCTCTCCATCAAAGTCCTGTTCATCCTTTCTGCCAGGCCATTAAGCTGAGGAGTCTTAGGAGGCGTCTTCTGGTGTCTAATACCCTGCTGTCTACAGTACTCATCAAATAGTCCGCAATATTCACCACTATTATCAGTGCGAACACATTTCAGTTTCTTCCCTGTTTCGCTCTCAATAGAAGCCTGAAACTGCTTAAGGACACCAAACACCTGGTCCTTAGTCTTCAAGGCATAAACCCAAAGTTTCCTTGAATGATCATCAATGAAAGTCACAAAGTAAAGTGCACCACCAAATGTTCTAGTCCTCATTGGACCACAAAGATCTGAATGCACCAACTCAAGCACCTCTGATTTTCTAGAAGGAGGATGACTCTTGAAAGAGACTCTATTCTGCTTCCCAGCCAAACAATGAGCACACTTTTTCAAACTTGCACCCTTCAAACCTGAAAGTAGATTCCTTTTGGCCAAAGTATCAAGTCCCTTCTCATTAATGTGGCTAAGTCTCTTGTGCCATAACTTTGACTAGTTATCACACTCAACTATATTAGCAGTATCAATAAAAACTGAAGCCTTGGTCCAATACAAACCTGAACACTTCTTTCCATGTGCCACAACTAAAGAACCCCTAGAGAGTTTCCACTGTCCACCACCAAAGGTACTAAAATAGCCATCATCATCAAGAACACTAACAGAAATCAGATGCAAACGGATGTCTAGTGCGTGTCTGACATTCTTCAAAAATAACTTTGTCCCATTATTGGTTTCCAAATAAACATTGCCAATGTCAATCACCTTTGACATACCATCATTACCCATCTTCAAAACCCCATAATCACCAGGAGTATAAGATGTGAAGAAATCCTTCCTAGATGTCACATGAAAACTGGCACCACTGTCAATAACCCAGCTGATCTCATCACAGGCAACATTAATCAAATTTTCATCACAGATAATCACAAGATCTCCTCCAGTAGTGGTAGCAACACGATCATTATTGTCATTATCTTTCTTTTGTTGCTTGTCCTTGTTACCTTTGTTCTTCCTTTTTTCATCGGTAGTAGAATCTTTGGACATGCCCTTTTTTTACCACAATAATCGCACTCAAGGTTTTTATATTTAGACCTTGATTTGCTTATACTCTTGCTTTTTCCTCTATTGCCTTGTCCCCGATCCCTCTCAATGTTTCTCCCCCTATTTTCAGTAACCAAAACCTTTGATTGTGAAAAGGACGTCTGCTGAGTTCGTCGTCTGACTTCTTCATTCAAAACAATGTTAGCTTTTACATAATTCATGGTCACAACACCTCCAGGAGCAGAACTAGTCAAAGTGACTCTGAGATTTTCCCAAGAATCAGGTAGAGTATTAAGCAACCAAAGTCCCAAAATTTCATCTTCAAATTTCACACCCATGCCGGACAACTGGTCAAAGCATCCCTGAAAATCACTCAAGTGATCAGAAATAGAACTACCATCCTTGTAACTCAAGTTCATGGCCTGCTTCAACAAAAACAATTTATTGTTCCTAAATTTAGAGGCATACAACGTCTCAAGCTTATCTCATAAAGTTTTGGCATGTGAATCATTAGTAATATGATTCAAAACATTATCATCTACCCATTGCCGAATAAAACCACAAACCATCTCATGCTTTGCTTGTTGATTTTAGCTGGTGCAAATTTTGCAACGTCAATAAGTAAGTATATGCATGTCACGTGACTTCCATAACTGTTAATAGTTAAACGAAATGCGGATAGAAGGACCAATTACGATAATTGTTATAATTTAGAGATTAAATAGAAATACTTTGTAATTTAAGTAACTATTTGCAAATGGATTAAAGTTTAAGAGACTTGTATGCGTCTTTTTAAAAAAAAAAAATCTAAAATGTTAATGTAGTGAATTAAAGTTCAAGAGAGGCTCCACCCTAGGGGTACTCCACTAAAACCCAAGGGAGAGAAATTATTGTATATTCTAATAGTAATATTTTACTCTAATAAAAAAGTGATGTGAGATTATATAATCATGCATGTCATTGAATTAAAAATAAAATATTATTAAATTAACTTTAAATAGCTATAAAATTGTTAAAAGAAATACTCTGCATGCATAAGAATTTTTCCAAGGGTGAGAATGGAACGAGAGGAGAGAACATTTTGAATATCAATCCTCATACTCTCTATGACACACTATGACATAAACACTCAATCAATTGAACTATAGATCACGGGCTCATTTGGCCATGTAGGGTTTGATGGAAAAGAAAGAAACTTAACAAAAGATAAAGGCATAAGAATTTAAATTAAAAGGGAAGTTGTTTATAAATAATATCAACAAACAAATCATATATTATCACTAGACAGTCAAACATTAATAACTCCGTGAAATAAAGTTATTATAACCTTAAAACTAATACAATTGTGAGCATAAGGTCCCAATCTTTCTTAGTTTTTATGAAAAAAATACACATGATTTCATTTATCTTTAATCATTTATAACAAAGTTTAATATTGCATCATTTAGTGATTTTTCATGAAAATAAAGAATACAACTATTGAGATTTGATTCAAAACTTAGTAGGACATGGTGATTTGTAGGTTAAGAAGACAAAAAGAAACTTGAGAGAAGCTAAGGAACTTGGACAAAAGGATTAAATATCAAAAGAATCAAGAGGTATTGAAAAATTGAATGATTTTTTAAGAAAAGCCTTCAAGTCTAGACTTGGATTTACCAAGCCCGGGCTTGGTGAGCATGCTGTTATAGTAAAGACCCAAGTCTAGACTTGGTGCCACCAAGTCCAGACGTGGTGGTTGCATGTTATGAGAAATTGAGAAACCGAATGGTCTAAGTCCAAGCATGGAACACCCAAGCCAAGGCTTGGACGTCTAAAACTAAAAACGTACTGAAGCACATGACTTCCTTAAGACGCATTATAAATAGGATTATGTGATGTTTTTGTGTATTTTTTATCCTATTTTTTAAGAGAACCCCTTCATACTTCATCTTCCTCTCCCTTTTCT
The DNA here is from genome assembly GCA_029884605.1 of Ormosia emarginata. Lineage (NCBI taxonomy): Eukaryota > Viridiplantae > Streptophyta > Magnoliopsida > Fabales > Fabaceae > Ormosia > Ormosia emarginata. The sequence continues at coordinate 52,945,564 of JAQQTP010000082.1, read as the reverse complement.
CTCATCTTTCCACCATTTTTGAAGAAAAGAACTTGGATCTAAGACCAAGGAGTGAAGATTTCTCATCTCATCTCCATGAGCATCTTGGTTCCTTCTTTCTTTTTTTCTTTATTTTTGTTTTTCTCTATAGGTAGCTAAATCTCTCATAATTAGGGGGAGGTTTAGCTTGACTCAATCTTGATGTACATGAATTCTTGATTAATGGACACTTGTTTCTATTCAATTGAGTATTAATTTGTGTGCTTAGTGCTTCTACGATTTGATTAATCATATATTGTTTTGTTGGGTGTTTTGATAATTGAAAAATTCCTCTATACCTTTAATCTTAATATTAACACCATAATTTGTCAATATCTAAGGATGAGTATTGGTGATTATGTGTCTAATTTGAGAATCTCATACTTAAACTTTCTAATTGCATGAAATTGATGAAGGGATTGGTAATTTTGGGCAATTGGAAGAAGACTAATTCACTAATGAATTGGGTTTTAGCTAATTTAGTGTCTTCTCGCCATCAATTGAATGAAGTAAGCGTAATGAATTGGAATTTGTGAAAATTAAAGAATGTTAAGTGATAATTAAACCCTAACACATTCATCTATTAATTTTAATCCATCCTTTTCTTGTTAAAAACACCCAAAAATATTTTAATAATTCTTTTTTGGGTCTTTCCCACAATATTCCCCAACCTGGTAGGCAAAAGACTAATATGTGCAGTACTGACAGGTTTCGAAGAAGACGACTGCTCTCAATTGTATTTTTTTTCATACACATGAGTTAAGAATCAAACTCATAACCACATACTTAAAGTGCCTACGCCCAGATAATACTTGGACCAACACTATATTGGTTCTTTAATAATTCTAATTGGTAATTTTTATTGCTTTTATGTTTAAGTACACGACTCTCATTCCAATCATAGTCTAGATATTACATTGTTTAATGAATTTGGTACTCAATATTGATCAATCTTCATGAAAATGATATTATCTCACTACTATATTAATTATGCGACTCAGTACACTTACCAAAGTCTCAGCAAACATCAAACGTAATGCAGCATTTTAAACCCCCCCCCCCCCCAAAAAAAGTAGTGCAGCATTGCTTGTTACATAGCAATTTCCATACCGACTATCGTTGAATTTATTTTCGCTAGAGTAAATACAGCTAGCAAGTTCTTATTTCATTTTAAACTTTCAAAATAGAGTTTTGAATAATCCTACATTCACAACATTTAAATTCATGTCATACATAGTGCTAACTATGTTATCCTCGTGTATTTTTATAAGATTTAATTTTAATGTACGATTAATAAAAAAAATTTATTATCATCCAATAATATGTTACAATATCATTTAATAAATTAATATTTACATGAAATGTCAACTTCATATAAAAATATGACAATACATCATTAAATGATAATATATAATTTATTTATTCTGACAATATATCAAAATTAAACTCTTTATCATAAATTCAACCACAAACACTTAAGCAATTGTGGCAGTTGGAATGCTAACTTCCTCTTTTTTTTTTTTGGGTTATAAAAAACTGAGAAGAAGTTGCCCTATTCAAAGATAAAGGCATACCACTAGACTCGGTAAAAACTTGAATAATACTTATAACCTATCAAGCGGAGAATCACCAACAGAAATCGAACCCAAGAACATCTATTTATATGTATAAAATGGGCATGGTAGGTAAGTGAACTCCACTCACGAAAGAGGAATATATAGATTTTAGAAATAAAATAAGAAGTCGAGGGCAAATTGGGAACATGGTTGGATGATATATTAACATAAATTAAGGAATTAGCTGAGTTGGAGGGGTAAAAAACTAGGAATCATTCCAAAACCAAACAAGGTGGCTTCCTCGCGACACGGAATCTACGCCTCCCACCTACCTAATGGTTGGTAGGAAAAACGTGGCCGCAGAAACATAACACTAGCAGCCAATGGTAACTTATGATCAGAAACCATGGCAAAAAAGACAACAGTACAAGAAGTGGCAGTTGTGATGTTGATGGTTTGGTGATAGGCATGCAAGGCCATGCAAGATGGCAAGCAGTAGATGGCAAAGACAATTTCCCCATAAGTCCAGGAGTTGGCCAGGTTATGGTAATAATGGTAACGGACAAAGCAAGAGGGGCCAAAAATCCAACATCTATTGGTGAGATGAGATTCCAATTCTGACACAAACAACATTAAACTATACCAACAACATAGAATCAGCCGCTAACTTCATATGGCATACCAGAAAGATCAAAAGAAATATTCATACAGAATTTGCATACACCCAACTGAACAGCTCATGACGAACAAAGGCTTTGTAACACGTTTCTTTAAATAAATTCCATATGTTAGAAACATCCAACCATAAAAATTCTCTCATTTCAAGATCAACACATCACATTGTGCATATCATAAATTAAGCCATCAAGATCCTCGAAGTGCCAACCAACTCTACAAGCTAAATAAATAACCCATAACCCCAAGGCGAAACAAAGATACCATACTGCAGGACCCGAGGACAAAAGTATCAACTAAACATCACAGGTACCTTATAATATATCCACTTCTATGTATGTATATATGTAAATATTTCTTTGAGCAGCAATCAACCCCAAAAACAAGGAAGGATGATTCAGTGCATAGAAGCACGAGGAGCACGAGACCGGACCGGTGTCTTTGATGGACTCACCCTGCATACCAAACATACGAATGGTTGAAGAAACATTAGAAGAGTTCCCAGAGTTTTTGGGACAGTTGAAATCAAATACAAATCTGTCAATCCTACCTTATAGGCAGTGAACCCAAAATCACACCACTACAGCTCAAAGCTGCAATTGCACTCTCAGCCTGCAAGAACGAGGCAAAGAAAATCTTCAGCCAGCTAAAAATGAAAAGAGACACCGCAAAACAAATTGTAGCTCAAAAATATTTGGAGACAATTGTTAATACTTACCTGTAAGCACAACATATAATTCTTAAAAGCCAAAGATTTGATCAATTTCAAAGATACAAAGAACATTAATCATTTAAATCTTTCCTGGGTTATGTCATTTTACTAGGGGAGTGAAAACCAGGACCACACCAGTGAAGAACAAAACCAACTCCATAGATGTATCATACAAGAAGAGAGAATTTGAAACTATTGGAGTCAAGATAATAAACGAAAAAAATACCAAGGTAAAAGAAGTAACATCTTATTGTGTGAGTGCTTTATTGCATTCAACAAAATTATCGGGAAAAAAGAGAACAAAACAATTTTGAACATTGCCAAAAACAAGACAACGAAAAAAGAAGCAGGAAATGGAGGGAAATAAAAAGCAACCGCATAGGGCAAAGCACAAATCCAAAAAAATTGCAACAACTCAAGGTCACAGCTAACCCAGGTCAACAGCAGAAGGCTGAGTATGGCTCCGTTAAAGTGAAGCCTAGATTTAATAAATTAATAATAGGATGCGAGGGGGTTGGGGATGGCAGTGGGGGCAAGTGATTTTATAGTGCAAGTCTTGTAGCTCAGGCATGGGTGACTATAATGGAAGACAAACCAACACGGTAAACCAAGAGAAAATCAAATTGCACCTTATTAAGCAAGCCTAAGTACTACTGCCCTTTCATGGGCCAAAGTGAGCCTCCACCTTCAAATATATAGCAAATGGATACACATTTCTTAATCACTAGATCACCGAAGCATCATACTGGAGAACAGTACATGCTAAGTGTAATGAGTAATGAAGCATCAAAAACTGTATTTATTCATTTGAACTTCAAAAGGTGAAAAGCATACTTAAGTACCAGATTAAAGACCGTAAACTGCCTCTTAGAACCTTCCCCATACACATCAACTGCCTCTCTAATTACACCCATCCACATCAATGGAGTGGATTTTCCACCTCCACACTGCAACTTAAAGCAATCAATTATAGAAACAAAAAAACTAACGAACTTTGTAAGGCCCATATTATAGTGATTCCCATGCGCACTCCATGGATGAATAAAAGTGAATAGTGCACCCATCCTTCTCTCATGTGCACTCCATGGATGAACAAAAGTGAATAGTACAGCCATCCTTCTCTCATAATATCTGGGGTTGATTATTTCAGAAGGAGGAGCCACCTACAGCCATTTGACATTATTATCGTCCATTAAATAGGTGTGAAACTGAGGGATATACTCAGTCCGAGACTCCGAGATTCAATTAACCACTTTTACTTTGTATCAATAAATTACCATTACAGCCAAATTTCACCACATAATGTTCACAGCTTGGCTTCACTTCAACTCGCAAACAATATTTCCTTGATTAGCATGCTTCATAATATATATAAACAATGAAATAAACACTCATTTTGCTATGAAACATCTAAAGATAGTAAGGTTTAAAGACTACCACAAAAGCTAAAGTAACTATTTATACGAAACACAATTAATGAGACAAGTGTACCCACAAGCAGTACAAACAGAATGAGAAAAAAAAATTTGGGGGGGGGGGTAACTACAAAGCCAGCTGTACAGTAGCACTCAATATGAGGGTTATAACTTCACAAAGAGATAGAGAATATAAAAAATACCTAAGTAAACCAGAGTTCCCACAGATGAAAATAAGAAGGTTGAAAAAAGATGGTAATTACCAGTGTGAACTCAACAAATGCAATTCGAGTTGAATGATGGTAATCCCCAAGAAGCCTCAAGCGTTGAACCTAGATGAATACAACAAAATAATGGAAGATATCTTACAAGATACTTAAATTCAACCAATAACAAACACTCAAGCATTGAACCTCGATGAATACACCAAAATAATGGAAAATATCTCATAAGATACTTAAATTCAACCAACAATAAACACTATAAGCCTGTTTCCATGAAAGCTACAAACCTCTCCACAAATAGATTCAAAGAAGTGTTTGATATCTGCTTGAGTAAGCTGCAGTAGTAACAAGAAAGGAAATTTAAACAATTATGAGCCAGATTTGCTGCAAAACAGACATGGAAAAAGACCGAGTAGCTCCTCTGAGCAAGATTCTAAGAAAGGGCCAAATCCTAAACTACCTTCTTGTCGATATTTGTGCAATAAATTGTTCTTGAACACATCTCCCTTTCATCTTCAGACTGAGAAATATAGCAACATTAGAAAGGTAAGACAGAAAAGAGATACATTATTAGCTCACTCTGGTCTATCATCTTCTAAAACATGTAATAGGTAAGAAAAAACATTACCCTGGGCAAAAATGTCGGATTAACAGGTGCAATGGCAGTTTTTGAAGGTAGCACTCTCAATGGGTAATATCCAAGCATGGTTCCAGACAGGTTCAAAGCAGCCCTTGCACCATCTGCAGGCATAACACAGTTAATACAGTGAAATGTCAATAATTACAGCATATGAAGAACATATATTTGGTGGCGATGTTACCCTCATCTGTAAACTCAACGAAGGCAAATCGAAGAATAGAATTAGGATCCCCACATACACGGCAATCAACAACCTATGATCAGGAAAAACGAGTTGATTCAGTAAAATGGTCCACAATTATTAAGAAGAAAACAACATCGTAAACAAAACGTAACCGTTTCTACCTGGCCACAGTTAAGAAAGAGAGCTGCCAGCTGCTCTTCGGTAACCTAGATGCCAACAGAAAACAAAAACCATTCAAATGAAAACACATGGCAAACATTGCAAGCCAGCTAAAATGAGAGAATCCACAAGACAGCTAAAATTTGTACCAGATGATCAATGTCAGACACGTAAACGGTCCTCCTAATCATCTCATCTTTTTTCTCCATATCTATTTTATGATTGACTCTTCGCTTTCCATGATTATAGCCATTCTTCCTCTGTAACACGTTATTATAGTATTAAGAAAGTGGAAACCTTTATGCTAGTAACATAGTATTGGGAAAAAGCAGGAAAATACTATGAACCATAACTCCTGGACAAATTCAGAGACCATTAAGTATGAAAGCTAATTTTCAGAGGAATACAATCAAAAATATTTTATCCATACCCTTCTGTTATTTTGCCCGTTAGCATTGCCATAATTATTGGAGAGTATAAAATTGTCAGTGTAGCCAAACCCAGCACCAGCTCCAGCTAAGTAGCCATGATTATTTGTTAGTGATGGGGGCACAAATTCCTCAGCCATGGGATTCAACTTTGACAACAGCTCTTCCAAATCCCTCATATCCCTCTTAAAACTTTCACCCCCGTTCTCCCTATTAACCCCATACCCATTATTGTTCACCACCATCTGCTGGTTCTGGACCCCATTTCCTTCAAACCCATTTCGCATCTGACCCATTTGAGCCTTGTAATTACTGCTGGGGACTGATACAGTGCTGGGAACTCTATCATGGTGGTTGAACACACCGTTCAGATTCTGATCGCCGTTGACGGAACCACTTCTGGGTTTCGATTTCTCCACCTCACTGGTGTCCGATGACACTACACTGTTGTCCAAATTTTGACTGGAAGAACCGATTTTGGCCCCAGCATTCTCAGCCACCGCCATAATCAAAGAGACCACTTGTGCAGAGATGAAAAAGTTTTTATCTTTTTTGTGGTTTCAGATTTCTCTGTGAATCTGTATCAAGAATATTAAACTAGGAATCAAACCAATAAAACAACAAATTTGACTATTTGAAAAAGAAAGCATACCTGGGTTTTATCTAAAAAGTTTCCATTGACATAAGATCAAACTGATCCTGAAAATCGTCAGCTACAAGTACTTCAAAACCCCCCACAAAGAAAAAATACATACATAAACAAGGAAAAGTAAGAAATCGGTTAAATAGAAAAGGAGGTTTTATCTTACTAATTTACTGAAGAAGAAGAAGAAGATAATGATTATTGTAGAGAGAGATGAAAAGGGTATTCTTCGGATCGTCCGTTTTCGCTGCACTGACTTTTTGGACCTTCTTGTGAAGAACGTCCCAAAGTTGTTGTCTTGATGATGATGAACGTATCAAAGAAAAATATGAACATCCATACACTCAATTTCTTCTTTAATTTCAATAAGAATAATATAATATGCACTCGGATACATATCATCTCATATTATATCAATAGTGTTGATATTTTTTTAAATTTTATTATTATTTTATTACAATTAATTTTTTACGTAATCCTGACATATAGACAAATATAAAAAATGTAGAAGATATGGTAAATTCTAAGCAATAATATATATAATCCTAGAATACAATAAATTTTAACATAGATAAATATTAGCATATTTTTAGAAAATAATAAATTATATGCTTTAAAAAATATTTATTATTAATTTTTAAAATAAACATACACAAATTTTAAGTCAATAATTTAAAATTAATGATAAAAATTTATCTTGAATCATTCATTGATTTATTATTCTTCATAAGCATGTTGAGATGATACATAGTAACCATTTTCCTTTCCATAACTATCCATTTACACATGTCATGATACATTTCACTACATCATGTCTCTTCAAGGATACGATACATGGCATTGATAAGAAAAATGCTATGCACATAGTTTTAACAAACACATTTATGCACATCTGGGATATGTGATAAAATTAAATTGTAAATATATAAAAATTAAGATAAAATTAATTATTATAATTAAATAATAAAAATTATATAAATATAAAATAATTATATATAAGTATGTATAGATAAATATACTCTATTAATAAATCCAACAAAAGTTACATAATCCATGAATTTGATATTTAAGACTTCAATTAATGAGTCATTTACCTTCTGTTTAAGACAGATGTGAAGGGAATAAGATATGGTGACGTAAAAATTAAATTCTTATCACATAATTACAATTTTTAGTAAATATTAGGAAAATTTTCAATTTAAGTTAAACAATTACTTATTTATACACTTATATATCTCATTTTATATTTATGTAATTTTTATTATTTACTTATAGTTGATCTTATTTAAACTTTTACATTTACATTTTGATTATGACAGTTATACAATATCTTAGCAAATGTGTGTAGAAACATGTGCAACAAGCATTTTTTTCATAATATAATTCACTTACCTTTATTAAAAAGAGAGAAAAAAAAAAAAATGTTATTATTTAATCATATACTATTATTAAATGAATTTAGTTCATTAAATAATTAATGTGATATAAAAACCTTTTTATTAACGTCATAATTTATTGATAATAAAATAATAATATACAAAAATTAAAAGGATAAATATCAACAACCACTTTTGAAGTTTGGGGATATTATAACTAATCCTATTCTTGTATGAATATATTGCACTTCGCCCCATTTAATGGATGACAGAAACAAATGTCTGGAGAATATTTTATTCTCTGTTCATTAATTGACTAAGATTAACCTTTTTTTGTTTTTCTTAAGACAAAAAAAGAAGAAAAAAAAAGGTAAATGACCATTGGAGGCCTGACCGTCGATATACACCCATGAAAATCCAACAACCATCGAAAACAAGAAAAATAGAGGCATAACTAAGGATGGGTTCAACATACTTGCTTCGAAGACATACTCCAGGATTTAGTTGGTGGTTTGGAGGGAACGTAAGTGCCACCTTTTCCATTGCATGTCTCGTACCTTGTCCCCTGTATTTTGTCAAAACCATTACTTCTGATGGTGGCCATTACTGTGTTGCAGAAACCTTGGGTAGACAGACTAAAGATGGCATCATCTAATCCACACGTATCAAACTATGCAAGGCTGAGATATGTGAACATAATATGCCATTGTGGGAGGTGTGTAGCTATAAGGTGCTCAGAGTCAAATGCACACAAAATTTGGCTATACTACAACTACGAAGATAGAACATACAGCTTCTTTGAATGGGTGCAAGCAATAGATAGCAATGAAGTTGAAACGGCGGAACAAAGGTGTAGCAACAGCAGCCAGGAATCGTATTCTAATGGAAATTGGAAATCTAAAAGGAGAAGTTGAAGTTGATAATAACACAAAAAAGGAGTTGAATTGTGTTCTCTTTTCTTGAAATATTTAACCTTCTTATTACTTTTTCAAGTAGTTTAAACTTGGAGGTGAGAAAGTTCATAACTTTAAGCAATGGTTAGTAAGAAAGTACAAACTATGAGAACAAGTATGATTGAAAGAGTTCCCTAATAATGCTATTGGTTGAGTAAAACAAACTTTCTCACTACTTGTAGTATATTGTACTTCGGTCCTTATGACAATATCTTGGTAGAAAGTCTAAGATTGATATTTTTTTGCAGATAATACGATTTGAAAACCAAGTATAAAGATTATTTAATCAGTTGTATTTGTGAATGAATGTTAATCAATGCTTTTCTTTAGATAGATTTGAACACTCTTAAAGGTTAGGAAAACTAGTTTCAGTTCAATTACAATCTTAGTAAAGAAAACACTAGAAGGTTTGAAGGTTATACATTAGGAGTAGAATGAGTGAGATCAAGTAAGAATAGCAAAACACTAGAATTTTATACTGATTCACCTCAGATTCGTGTAGGCTACTTCCAATACCTAGTTTTCACTGAGATTTCCTCTATATGAGTATTCTTTGCAACAATCCAAATTAATATTACAAGTATGCTTTGTTCACTTCTCTAGGCTAATTAGCTTGATCAACTAGTGACTTGTACAATTCATAAGTTCATTTACACCACTTCAAGAATCAGTATATTGAAAGAAAATGTTTATAACAACTAGGTAGCTCACGAAAATACTCAAGGAGTGTATTAACAATGGTTTACAATACACTTGCAGTAGATTGAATAGATTTAAGAACATGTAGACATAGATGAGATAGTTCAGCTCGCAATTCACACTATTTGATTGGCTTCAAAGTTCATAACCTTCAAAATTTTCAACTTGGATGCTTATGTAGACTTCAAAAATATAGTTATTAGGCATTCGTAACGGTAATTGTCCTTTTTGTGGCAGGTTACTGTTGTTCGTGTCTTTTCTTGATGAGTCAGAATGCGTCTTCTTCAAACCTTAGTTACTGAGAAAATTTATCTGGTTACCTTCTCATCAAACTTTCTCAGCTAACTTTCTCACTACCTGAAGAACTTTAATCTTCTCATCTTTAAAAACACCAACATATAAATATTCCTTTCATAAAACTATGGTAGTAGCTGGCATTTTTATACTTGAGTTGCTCTTGAATCTATCCTCGTGGAAATTCTCAGTCTTCTAAACTTTCTTATGAACCTTCTCAGAACCTTCTTAGGGTGATCTTTCTAATGTTCATCAGGAACTTTCTCAAGAGTTCGTTTAACCTTCTTATGTCAGAATTTGATATTCTTAAGCCTCTTTATTCACCCAAAATTAATATTTTTCACTGTTCTAGTCATGCATTGGTTAGTCTAACACAAAAACTTTCAATATTTAAAGTACAAATTGCAATGAAATTCAATTTTTAGCATAGTTAGTTATCATCAAAACATGATATATACAGTTAAGCACAAAAGGGCTTTGAAACTTACAAAAGTTACTATGATTAAGGATAAATTAGAAACATGTAGTACATGTATTTGCATATTAGGTGCTTGTAATGATATGTGCGTGTGCGTGTGTGTATTTCTATTACTGTGTATAACATGGATTGTAGTTATAAATAAGTGAAATTCAAATTGACCTCCCTATTATTTTTTGCATCAACCTTCTTAATCTAAGAGGATACAAAGAAAAGGTAATTAATATAGCTTGTTGAGAAAAAAAAAGTTTGCACATAATTTATATCTTGTAACTTAAGAAGGGCCCATCATAAATATGTAGCTGCCACTTTCCAAAAACTAAAATAACACAAAAACAATGGCTGTTGCACAGGACACAATAAGTACATAGGTCCCTTAACAAAATCCATTATAAACATCCTTTACAAGCTACCAAAATAACCAAATATGCTAATAACAGCATTGCAGCACCATATTATATGTTAATAAAAAGATGAACTCCATAATTAAACTCCATTCACATAAGTTAAGTTCTTAAAAAACAAAAGACAAACCCAATCAACATATCATTTCATATTGCAGTATATTCATTTTGACTTAGATGCACTACTAGGTTCTCATCTAGTTCTATTATGGTTATTGCCCCTACACAACCTTCAGTAATAAGTGCAACCACATTACCAACAATGTTGCCTTGACTAGATTCATCTGGGTGGAATGGTCCCATGGTTGGTAACTTGGCCTTAACCCTTATAGCCTTGGCGACTGATTTGGTTCCAACCTTCCTCTTCCTTTTTGTCCTTTGTTTTGGAGGCATTTCCAACACTTGATACTTAACTTTGCGGAGGTGTTCAACTCAAACTACTCTCAGCCGGTTCATGTATGGTCTTTCTTATAGTGGTACCGCGCCTTTTTCCCTACAATTTATTTCCAACAACTATCTCAACAACCAACATGGAGTAATTAAAACTAGAAGTTGTCAACATGATTATTAAATGATTATGTACCTTTGGGGTTTTGGTGGTAGATTTTCTTGAAGCTACTATAGGGACTCTATGATAGGTCTTTTTATTGTGGACAAATTGCTTGTAGTTATCACATCTAACAGTAGTTGGCTTTCTTGCAAAATTAGGACCACTAGGAGCTTCACCAAGTTCCCTTATTTTGTTCTTTCGAGGTCTTCCTAGAAGCTTTTTTAGTACTAGGGGTAGCACAACATCCTCAGAGTTTTTTTTATGAATTTCCACCATGCTCAGGTTTGGTTCAGGGTGTATAATCTCACTAAATGTCAGCTAGTAGTGTGACACTCTAATACTAGTATCAATGACATGTCCAAGATCATGCAGTAATAGTTAAGATTAGGTATGTCACTTTAATACTAATACCGAATTTGTGAAAATAATCATAAAATATATGAAAATATGAACTTAGAAAGGTGAAATAATATACTTATACTATTATTTATCTATTAAACTTCATTATTCAATCCCAAGTTAAATTAAACCGATGGATTGAGTAAATATGCTGACTAATACTTATCTTAGTTGGTATTTTATACCAAATTATTCTCCATATTTTACTTGTCATCTCCATGAAATTTCATAATTTTTTGAGTTTTTTAGTTGTTCCATAACTGTTCCATTGATCCTTTTTCGGTATCCTTAAAAATATCATATTAACTTAGTTGATTCTCCAAAATTTACTACAACTCTTATTAATTGTTTATAGCTAGGAAATAATTTTTTTATATTTATTTTCATCATATCAACTGATTCTGCAGATATTTTAATTATTATCTTATACTCTGTGTTATAGAATTACGCTCAAACTAGTTCAAAAAATTACCTGAATTAACATATAACTCTTACCATTAATGCTGAGTTTCTATAACTCTGATTAGGACTATTAGGTTAGGGAGAATGTTACAAGTAGCAGGTCTTGGTATAACTATGGTCACAGAATTAATCAATGTTTAGTCTAATGTAAGCAATGCATGATAAGGGATGCTTGCATAGTAGGCCTGCTTAAGACATAATGAAAGTCAGCTTATCCACATAAATAACTAATACATAAGGTACTATATATAACATATTAAAAATGCAATGAATATAACACCATATTTAAATTCAGTTTCACTTACCAAAGATTTCCCTTAAGATTTGCACTAACATATTCCCTTCTTCAAATCTACAAGGAATCTTTTCCCACTATCATTGGCAACAAATTCCATTTTGACCTGCAGGTACTAAACTACACCTATTAATCCTTCTTTTCATCTGATCAATTTTTTTCATTGCCTTAAGTGTGATATTGTTTTCCTAAACACAACCCTCTATACATCTCTTGTGAATTTTTCTTATCAATCTCACCACCATTAATTCAACCAAAGTAAGAGTATGTTTTCCTCTTAGCTGTCCAACCCACTGATTGAAGCACTTTGTCACATTGTTCGTTATGTGATCACTTTTTGTAGTGGATCAAATGCTTGTCTTGACCACATTGCAAGAAGAATATTCTTGAACCATTCAAAAGCCTTCAACTCTTCCTTCTTTATATTTGTCATTGTCTCTTTAAACTCTTAGTTGCAATAAGTCCTTGCAGCTCCCCAAAATAGGATTCGAAACATAATAATAGGGAATTAGGCCTTGAAATTATTGTACAAATGCCTACAACAACACCACTTATGTTGGGCCCTAAGGAAGACATCACCAATTGCTTGGTCAAGACCCTAATTAAGAAGTGGATAGAAACTAAATCAGTCATAAAAATATAAGAATACCAAAATCAAAACAAAAACAATAAAGGGTGTAGGGTATACTTTTTGTTTATTAGTCATGATGACAAATAACTTATCCTCCATTGACGTGTCAATCATTGTCTCTAGCAATTATAGAAAACAAGTCTAATTGTCCTTGTTTTCCACCTTAACTATAGCAAATACAAATGGGAATATGACATTATTGCCATGCAACGAGAGCACACAACATTAGCCTACCATAGGGTCCTTTTAGATGATAGTCATCAATTCCTATAAAAGGTCTACATCCTCATGCAAAACCATTCTTCATTGCATCTAGGCATAAGAGGATCCTTTTAAAACAAGGTTTGTCATTGCATTTATCCTCTTAACCTATAACTTGGCCATTGTCCCAAGGTTAGCTTGTCTCACCATTTATGCATACTATCTCAGTTTATAGCAGGTTTTTGCATGGCTACACTCTGTTATTTCCTTTACCTTCCTTTTGGCCTGATACATTTGGCTCCTATAAACCTCAATTCCATATGTAGAAAGCATATGCTTTTGAATTAATTCATAACTAAGATTAGGATTAGTCATAAACTTGTTAGCCATTTTAGTAGTTATCCAAGTTTATGTAACATTAGAGTTAGTACTATTTTTTACACAAGTGTGCTTTCCCTCATACGCCTTGATCTCAAAATTCATATCACCATGATTACAACTAGCATGCAGATACCACTCAGGCCCACGACCAACATATATTGCAGTAATCCTAGTTTTTTCATTTCTAATCCTAACTATCTCAAAGCTCTATTGTATTCCATTATCTCTCAAAACCTCCCTAAACGCATCAATATTTGCAAACAACATTCCTCTTTCGAGGGTAATCTTATCATTATTATCATTATCATATATTTTACCAGTATAAGCCCTATCCAAGTATGGTTTGTCTTCACCAGTATTAGACCATAAAAGCCAAAAACATAATCATCACGATCAAAATCAAAATAATCATCCAATTCCCCTCTATGATCATGCACAAAAAAAATCATCCAACTCAGTAGCTTTTACACCAACATTGTCACCCTCAAGAATTTTAAAAGTTTCATCATTAGAATCAATATATGCATTATCTGCAACGTCCCAGATTGATGAGTGTCCCTACAAATTAACAAGGGTCTTTTCAGTGTGCTTTGTCCGTTTAACCATGGAGTACTTATGTTCTTGGCTCCCGAAAAGAAGATGCATCTTATTGATATAAGTGGTGCTAATCGATTCTTTTAATTCATCCTCAACTATGCAGCCTCATACATGCACAGTCTCTGAATCTCTCTCATTCCAGTATGTATTCAGTTCATTCATGTGTCCCTTCACCTAGAAGCCTTGCTAGGAGCCGCTCCTTATCCGTGTTTCATCTTTTTGCACCGGCAACCACTCCTCGCCCTCGTAGGCCCCGGGTGTCATATGCCCACTAGCTTCAGCATGGTTCGTCCCCGAACCATATCGCTTCATCTTTTGTAACGTCCCAAGACTGCACAAGATTGATGATGAGTGTCCCCACAAATTAACCACTCTTTTCCCGCTGCATCTTATAAAACGTCTTGAGAGGTTACCCATCCCGGTGCTGTCACACTATCAATCCTTATGTTCTTGGCTCCCCGGATTGTTTTATAGGGTTCCTTCAACAAGCTCCTCTCAAATTCATTGCTCCCTTCGCTTAGAAGCCTTGCTAGATCCTTGTGGTTCAAAGGTTCTGTCACAAAATCCCATTAGGATTGTTTTGGGTTCCTTCAACAAGCTCCTCTAAAAATTGCTCCAGAATATGGTTCAAAGGTTCTACAAAAAGGTGCAGCTAATGATTACCTTTAGCACCATTGACCTTGAACCATTTGAGGAGTGTGTGATCATCTTCCACCAAAATCCTCCTATTCTTAGGTAAAACCTCTTCCATGTGCAGCTATATCTCAGAATCTAGCCTCAATCCAACATTCATGCACTTGACTCGCTAGGTCCATGTATCTTAAATAATTGGTGTTAAATTTGTCCATTATAAAGAAGTCGTCCTTCCAGTGAATCACAATGTAAAATTTGGTGTTATCCACCATTGTTACTAAATCAAGGGGAAAAAAACAAAGAGATATATGTTAGAGACTTCACCCATGGGACTTTGTTACTATCACTCATTCTTCCTCAACAAAACATAGATCCTGCACAATAAAAACATACAAAGGCAAAGACTGACCTATGGGTCTTCTTCTTTAGTTTCGCACCACACACCTCTTCTTTTTCTTAGTTGAACTATCTCTTGTATTTCCTCAGTCGCACTACATTCCATGTCTTGTTCTTCTCTGTAAACTAATGGGTGTATGTCTTCTTATGACTGTTTTACACTCATTAAATGAAGATCAGATGAAGAGACTGCAATGTCTTTTCATCATTCTTGCCCAAATTGACTATTTACCATAGGTAGGTGAGATTAGTTAAGTATGTGAGAGTGTTTTATTTAATAATACTTAACCATGTTACCCTAACTGACCCACACTAACACCAATTCAAGTGTCAATGGGGTGGATTGTAATATTGGGACAAGAATGGAGTTAGTTGTAATATTCCCAAGCCACCTTTAGGGAGGTTTATTTATCCAAATTTAAAACATGAACAAATCAAGCAAGAAAATATTTTTGAATATTCCAATAGTCATATCATCCAACATGATATTCAATATTTTTATGTTGATTTAGGAATGAGTAAAATATATAATAATAATATAGTTTGTTGCTCCTTTTGTCCACTTTAATTGTCATTTTGGTGCAAGGCATAAGAATTAAGAAACGCTATAATTGTGGGAATTTTTTTACCAAACTACCCATATTTATTTTCTAACAATTAATTATCCCACTTTCATGTCTATCTAATTTCTATGAGTAGTTGAAACTTGTGAGACTTTAAAGTATAAGAGCAAAGTTGAAAAATAGCAATTAATGCTTTATTGGTATGCGAAAGCATTACCTATAATGAATCAAAAAAATTTCACCAAAATGACACTTAAAATGGATCAGAAAGAATACTTTTTACTTTTTTAAAAAAAATCAATTAGCTAACATGGGATTTATTTATCAAATTAAAACTTGTTAGATCTAACTTTTAGTTTTAGGTGAATATGAGTATTTACAATTTATAGGGTTTGCTTAAGAGACAGTTAATAAACTTTAGAAGTAAATTTACTTTAGAGGCGCCTTATCCATTAATTTAAGTAAGCAACTGGTGATGATGATTTTGAATAGAACCACATTTTATAGTAAAATATTATCCAACATAAGATGGTAACATAGTAGCTAAACATAATAGTAAAAGTTCACAGGTTTGATGCGAGGGTAGCATATAGTTATGTGTTCAAATCTTAATTATGCTAATTACTTAGATTTAGGCTATAAAAAATATTTCTTGTGAATTTTCTTATCCCAATGGAAATGTTCTGGCTTTAAATGGACTGCAGAGATAAAATAGTTAAAGTGCATCCAAACTTACCTTAACACCATTGATCGCAATATTTTAAAAAAAAATTATAAGAAGTCATGTCAGATATTCAATAAATAGAGTTGTTTGCTTCTAAGATGCTTGCTTAATTTTGAGCATATAATCCATTGATATAATATTAGATATGACAATGATGTGAACTAAGAAATAACATTCTTCACTATTGTTTTTAAACATATTGTGCTTAGATGAAAAGCTACAATGATAGAAAAGCTATAATGAACTAACATGTGTTGATCTGAGCGGAAAGAGCATAGGTTTCTTAAGTATATGATCTTAAGTTTGATTTCAACATTCATGTGTATAGAAATAACATTGTTAGGAGGGATCTCTGCTTAGACACATAACTATATCTCAAGATATTAGTCTCTCACTTATCGAGTGAGAGATCTCTAAGGAAAAAAATGATAATGAAAAGTATTTGTGAACACTCAATTTTGTTCAAACATATTTTTAATTTTGAAAAAAATAAAAAATAAAAATAATAATAACATTATTAAGTGATCCTTTTTTCTTGTGGTTCATTTTCTTAATTTTTGACCCAAATCAAGCTTAACCCAATTGAATCAATGTTCAAGTCCATTTAATTACTAGGCCCATTTGTCTTAAGTCTTTAATGTAAAAAAAAAAAAAGGAAGCTAACGTTGGAGTGGTAGCAATCAGCCAAAAACAAAAGGACAAATACATTCTTTTTTCTAGTGATTACAAAAGAAGTAATAACAAGGTGAATCAAGAAATTTTTAAAATAAAGCACCAAAATAGTAAAGGATGTTACAACTCCTATACAACATTGAACCACGTAACAAAACACAAAAAATGAAGGCAGCAGGAACAAAAAAAAAAAAAAAAGAAAGAAAACTTGAAAGCCAAAAAGAGATGGAAAGAGACCATACGGTCTGATCGTCGGAGAAGACTTATTCTTTGATTTATAAAGGAGGCTTCCACGGTTAGAGGGGATCAACCAAAAAACAAAACACAGCAGCACCACTCACACACAAACTCACTTTACTTCTTTTTCTCTCACGTAGGGAACCTACAGAAAAGAACCCCCATCTTCACTAACACCTTCATCACCCACACAACAAACCACCCCTCAACCTCTCAACACTTCACACGACATTCATCTTCTCCATACAACCAAGAGCACCTTCAACCTTCCATTCCCAATACCAAATCACAGCCACCATAAACAAATACCATCTCACCCATAGTTTCCATACCCAGCTTCCCATAATGACCTTCACTTCCATCTCAACCTTCTAAACCACCACAAACCCACCACCCATAACCATCACAAACCACCACCCGGAACGCCCAGAACCGCCGCACACCGCTCCAGCAACCGTCGGAATCTCCACCTCGAACCAGAATCGAGTCTCCCTAGATCCGGAAACGCCGCCGACCCACACCGTCCAAGCAGCGATTCTGACGCCTCACTGCTACTGGACTCGCGCCGTGCATCCACCAACTCCAACGCGCGCCGCTCCGCCGCACCCTTTGTCCAACCAGACCGCATCCCTGTTGTGTGAGCCCAGCCGCAGACCAGCCCAGAACCGCCGTAGTCCTTTGACGCTCCAGATCCGCCTGCTCCAGATCCAATTGCACCGACGGATCTGCACTACCAGCGTCGTCCCATGAGCAGTCCTCGCAAGCGTCGCCCCACCGCACCAGCGCGACCCGCGACGTTCTCTCCACTTCGCACCGTCCTCCGCAGTAACGCCCACTCCTCTGTTTTCTGATTGCAGAGACGAAAGTCTCTTTACTTTGGGTCATTTTTTTTTACTTGTTAAGTTTGAAAAGGCCTGTTAAGGAATGTAAAACAAAAAAAAAAAATTAAAACAATACCAATTGATTATATGGCTTTTGGGCTTCGTAGACTTTTGGTGAATGGTCCTGAGATTGTGTGGATAGTGTTAGGATTAAGTTTTGATAATAGCCTTTTGTTTTCTTATTAGCTGGCTAGTGTTAAAAAACAAAAGAAAATCAAACAAAAAATATAGATAAAGTTGTTTTTTTATCATAAGTAAAAAAATAATAATAAAATTTATGATAATGCTATAAGTAAATAAATAGGAATAGGTAAGTAATAGAAAATAAAAATTAAAAATGATAAAAATGAGAAAATATAAAAAAATAAAATATTTGAATTTTGTTAAGAAAAATAAAATGGGATTAACTGAGTTATGACAGCTTGTTAATTCGTATTTTTAAAAATTATCTAAGTTGTGACGTGATAGCTTGATGATTCGTTTTTTAAAATATATAATAAAATGTATGAATTTTATTGAAAAGAATAAAACTGGATTAGCTGAGTTGTGACAAACTTCTTGTAATATCAGAACTTTTAATCGTCTGAGTTGCGACAGCTTGATAATTCTTTCTTTTTTAAAATAAAAAAAATCAAATGAATTTTCAAAACAATTTTATTTTCAAAATTAAAAATAACTAACTCACAATTGTTTTCTAAAAAACGATGTTGCTTTAAATTTCTCATTGCATCCGAAGATACGTAGGAGCAGAATCTTCAAAACTAAATTTTTATAATTTATTTGTTTGTTTAGTTTATCTTTTAATAAATGGGTAAAATAAATAATTTTAAGAGTTATAAAAATCTGCATAACTGATTTAAGGTAACCGTCTTAGGGCGGATGTATTAGGGACACTGTGAGGTTAAGTCTTCACTCTTCCCTGTGCATAATTAGACTCCCGAACCTGAGTTTTTAAACGTAGACCATCTTTTTTTTATTTTCTAATTTTTCCTAATAAAAATAAAATTAGTGGTGACTCCTTAATTTTTTGTAATTTAAGTCGTTATCCCGCTGCGATCCCGATCGCAACAATATTAATGTGCCAACTCGTTTAATAATCATATAATCCATGATTCTTCCACTAATATATTTGTAGAAATTGGTCTGGTGATGAGTTTTAGATTTGATATGCTATAAGCAATACGCGGGTTAGTAATTATATGTGATAGGTATTACAAATGGACTAATTATAAAGAATTTGAGTAGTTTGCATATTGAAGACTAAAAAAAAAAATAGTCTGCTTATTCGAATTCTGAATTAATCATCCTCAATTTTGAAACAAAATCAACTGTAAAAAAGGTTTGTTTTATCTCTCTATGTTTAATAAATTAAAGTCTACAGTCTTTGTGTACTAGAAATATCCACTCACAGGTTGGATAGGGCATCACAAAGCAACCCAGGGGATGCTAGTTGTGGGGGTATCTTTAGAAGAGATGACGGCAATTGGATTCAAGGATATGCCCACCATATTGGCACTTGCACTGCATTTGTCACTTAGTTTTGGGGAATTTTGGATGGCTTGGAGATAGCCTGCAGGTAGGATTTCGATGGATTTTGGTGAGAGTGATTTCAGCTCTATTGTCACTCTCTATTGTTACTCTTATCAATAAGTTGAGGAATTCTATTGGGCACCATCATCAACTTGTCTAGCATGGAAGCAGAGAATGAGATTCAATTCAATCATACCTAGCATATAATTTCGTTTATGTAATTTTTTAATTTTTCCCCCTTCTTCACATGGGGAAAAAAAAATCAGAACAATTGAATTCGTCAATCTCTTGCTAATATATATTGAGAAAAAGTATATTAATATTGAGAATCCGTCACCATTAACTAACAACCAATTTAGGAGTTTCGCCAATTATTATTATTATTATTATTTTGAAACAAATTAGTATCAAATTGGATGACTCATTCTAAAATCAGGACATACCAGCTCAATACTCGTTTGCAGGAACACCAACATATATCTCATCAACAACAAACCTCACACAATTCAAACTCCAACCAACTCTTATTTGATGTGATTCGCACTCATTTCGGCCGCCAATTAATTAATGAGACATCACCAATTTTTCTTGAGAAAAGGCATCAAATTTAATTATCAAATTTCATGACAAGAGTAAGAGTCCAACTCCAATACTCCAATGGAATGTACCATGCAGTATATGTACAACACAGCAACCACGCCTCTGATCAAAACCATAGTTTCCTACGTAATAATATGCAAACACTCGCTTCTCATGGCGTCCACGTGTCCTTTGAGGTTGGTGGAGAAGCCGCTTGCTGTGAAAACGATGAAGCTTTCAGTACTAAACGGTGTCGTACGCTGAGAAGGGCAGTCTGGAAAGATGTGGATAATCAAAAGACACAAAAAAAAAAAATTATAAACATTAATTTGTTTTTTTTTTAAATAAGTTTAAGAGCACACGATCATTTGGGTTGTAGAGGAAAAATACAGACTGTAAAAATCGAAAACATAGTCTGCTTCTTAATTATAACCTATAAGTAACATGGTAAGATGATTCAGTGCATAGGAGTACGAGGAGCACGAGACCGGACTGGTGTCTTTGATGGACTAACCCTGCAATAACATACCAAACATAAGAATATTTAAACAAACATTAAGAGTTCCCGATGTTTTTAGGACAGTTGAAATCAAATAGAAATCTGTCAATCCTACCTTATAGGCAGTGAACCCAAAATCACACCACTACAGCTCAGAGCTGCAATTGCACTCTCAGCCTGCAAGAATGAGGCAAAGAAAATCTTCAGACAGCCAAAAAATAAAAAAGACACCGCAAACAAGTAGGAGCTCAAAAATATTTGGAGACAATTGTTAATACTTACCTGTAAGCACAACATATAATTCTTAAAAAGCAAAAGATTTTGATCAATTTAAAAGATACACACAACTTTAATCATTTAAATCCTTCTTGCATTATGGCATTTTAATAGGGTGTTGAAGACCAGGACCACACCAGTGAAGAACAAAACCAACTCCACAACTGTATCATACAAAAAGACAGAATTTGAAACTAATGGAGCCAAGACGATATAGAATTGCAAAAAATACAAAGGAAGGTAAAAGAAGCAAACTTCTTATTGGGTGAGAGCTTTATTGCATTCAACAAAACTAACGGGGGAAAAGGGAACAAAACAATTTTTAAGTTTGCCAAGAGAAGACAACGAAAATGAAGAAGCACAAGATGGGGGGAAAAAAACCAACCGCATTGGGCAAGAAAAAGATCCAAAAGATATGCAAGCAACTCAAGGTCACTGCTAACCTAGGTCCACAGCAGAAGGCTGAGTATAGCTCCGTTAAAGTGAAGCCTAAGTATAATAAATAATATTTGGATGCGTGGGGGTTGGAGGTCGCAGGGGGTGGGGGGTGATTTTATAGTGTGAGTCTTGTACGAAAATTATCTATACAAACTGAAAATCATCCTTTAAAAGAAATTGATTAAACTTAAATTATTAAGTTCTAAATGACCTCCATCAAGCTTAATAGCTCCACCAATTCAAACTAAGGAAGCTCACGCAAGAGTGACTATAATGGAAGACAAACCAACACGATTGAACCAAGAGTCACCATCATGTGATTCCTGAAAATCAAACAATTATAGAGACAAGCAAAACTAATGAACTTTGTAAGGCCCATATATATTGATTCCCATACGCACTCCATGGATGAATAAAAGGGAAAAGTGCACCCATCCTTCTCTCATATGCACTCCATGGATGAACAAAAGTGAATAGTGCAGCCATCCTTCCCTCATAAAATGTGGAGTTGATTATTTTCAAAGAAGAGCCACCTAAAGCCATTTGACATTATTATCGTTCAATAAATAGACATCAAAATGAGGGATACACTCAGACTGAGATTGAATTAACTGCGATTACTTTGCATGAACAAGTAATTGTGTGGGTCAGGAATAACTGCATTACAGCAACTGATAACTGCAAAGCCAGCACTAGCACTCAATCTGAGGGTTATAACTTCACAAAGAGATAGAGAATATAAAAAATACCTAAGTAAACCAGAGTTGACTCAGATGACAATAAGAAGGTTGAAAAGTTAGTGAGTAATTACCAGTGTGAACTCAACAAATGCAATTCGAGTTGAATGATGGTAATCCCCAAGAAGCCTCAAGCGTTGAACCTAGATGAATACACCAAAATCATGGAAAATATCTTACAAGATACTTAAATTCAAACAACAACAAACACTCAAGCAATGAACCTAGATAAATACACCAAAATAAAGGAAAATATCTCAAAACATACTTAAAAATTCAACCAACAATAAACACTATAAGCCTGGTTTCATGAAAAGCTACAAACCTCTCCACAAATAGATTCAAAGAATTGTTTGACATCTGCTTGAGTAAGCTGCAGCAGTAACAACAAAGGCAATTTTAAGAATTATGAGCCAGATTTGCTGCAAAAAAGACATGGAAAAAGACCAAGTAGTTCCTCCGACCAGGACTCTAAGAAAGGGTCAAATCCTAAACTACCTTCTTGTCGATATTTGTGCAATAAATTGTTCTTGAGCACATCTCCCTTTCATCTTCAGACTGAGAAATATAGCACCATTAGAAAGGCAAGACATAAAGAGATACATCATTAGCTCACTCTGGTCAATCATCTTCTAAAGTATGTAATAGGGCACCATTAGAAAGGTAAGACATAAAAAGAGATACATCATTAGCTCACTCTGGTCAATCATCTTCTAAAGTATGTAATAGGCATCTCTAAGAAAAAACATTACCCTGGGTAAAAATGTTGGATTAACAGGTGCAATGGCAGTTTTTGAAGGTAGCACTCTCAATGGGTAATACCCAAGCATGGTTCCAGACAGGTTCAAAGCAGCCCTTGCACCTTCTGCAGGCATAACACTGTTAATACAGTGAAATGTCAATAATTACAGCATATGAAGAACATATATTTGGCGGCCGTGATGTTACCCTCATCAGTAAACTCAATGAAGGCAAACCGAAGAATAGAATTAGGATCCCCACAAACACGGCAATCAACAACCTATGGCCAGGAAAAACGAGTTGATTCCGTAACATGGTCCACCATTTTTAAGAAGAAAACACACATTGCAAACAAAATGTAACCGTTTCTACCTGGCCACAGTTAAGAAAGAGAGCTGCCAGCTGCTCTTCAGTAACCTAGATGCCAACAGAAAACAACAATCATTCAAATGAATACACATGGCAAACATTGCAAGCTAGCTGAAATGAGAGAATCCACAAGGCAGCTAAACTTTGTACCAGTTGATCAATGTCAGACACATAAATGGTCCTCCTAATCATCTCTTCTCTTTTCTCTATATCTATGTTATGATTGACTCTTCGCTTCCCATGATTATAGCCATTCTTCCTCTGTAACACATCATCATTGTATTAAGAAAAGTGAAACCTTCATGCTAGTAACATTTTATTGGGAACAAGCAGGAAAATACTATGAACCACAACTCCAGGAAAAATTCAGAGCCTTGGTTTGACCTCAAGTGTGAAAGCTAATTTTCAGAGGAATATAAACAAAAGTATTTTACCATGCAGATTAAAAATAAATCAAAAAAGTTTATTCATACCCTTCTGTTAGCTTGCCCATTAGCATTGCCATAATTACTGGGGAGTATAAAATTGTTAGTGTAGCCGAACCCAGTACCAGCTCCAGCTAAGTAGCCATGATTATTTGTTAGTGATGGGGGCACAAATTCCTCAGCCATGGGATTCAACTTTGACAAAAGTTCTTCCAAATCCCTCATATCCCTCTTGAAACTCTCACCCCCGTTCTCCCCATTAACCCCATACCCATTATTGTTCACCACCATCTGCTGGTTCTGGACCCCATTTCCTTCAAACCCATTTCGCATCTGACCCATTTGAGCCTTGTAATTACTGTTGGGGACTGATACAGTGCTGGGAACTCTATCATGGTGGTTGAACACACCGTTCAGATTCTGATCGCCGTTGACGGAGCCATTTCTGGGTTTCGATTTCTCCACCTCACTGGTGTCCGATGACACTACACTGTTGTCCAAATTCTGACTGGAAGAGCCGATTTTGGCCCCAGCATTCTCAGCAACCGCCATAATCAAAGAGACCACTTGTGCAGAGATTAAAAAAACAAATTATCTTTTTTCAGCTTTCAGATTTCTCTGTGAACCTGTATCAAGAGATTGAACTAGTCAAAAAGACCAAAAAAAAAAAAAACAGGAAATGACCCACAAAACCATATCTGAAAAAGAAAGCATACCTGGGTTTTATCTAAAAATTTTCCATTGACATAAGATCAAATTGATCCTGAAGTTTGTTAGGTAAAAGTACTTCAAAACCCCACAAACAAAAATATATATAAAGAAAAGAAAGGCAAGAGATTTGTGAAATGAAGAAGGAGGTTTTATCTTACTAATTTACTGAAGAAGAAGAAGAAGAAGAAGAAGATGATTATTGTAGAGAGAGAGGAAAAGGGTATTCTTCGGATCGTCCGTTTTCGCTGCACACTGCCTTTTTGGACCTTCCTGTGAAGAACGTCCCAAATTTGATGTCTTGAATGTTGATTGATGATGAACGTAGCAAAGGAAAAAATGAACATCCATAGACCAAATTTTTTCATTAATTTCCATAACTGCCCATTTACTTACACATGTCATCATATACTTTTTTTTTTTTTTCCGATGTGTCATCATACATTTCAGTACATCATGCATCTGCAGGCATACATGGACATGGTAAATCCAACAAAAGGTATGCAAGCCATGGATAATGGATTTGATATTCATGACTTCAATTTGTTTAAGACTGGTGTTAATTAGGGGAATAAGATATGGTGTTGCAAGAAATTAAATTCTTGTCACGTAATTACATTTTCTTAGTAAATATTAGGAAAGGTTTCAGTTTACGATATATATAACTAATTGGAATTGATCGGATATGTATTTTGATTCAGCAACTTATATTTTTTAGTTTCTCAAAATATATGATTTTTATTTTTTGACAAGTGTAAGGCCTAATTCTACATCTTATACAGAGATGTTAGCGAATGTGCATAGAAACATGTGTTAAAAGTGTTTTTCATCTGTATAATTCGCATACCTTTATTAACAAGAACGAAAAATTAATCCATGATTAAGTGCAGGTATTTGAAAAAAAAAAAATTGTAGTGTATTATTGATATAAAAATAAAATTTGTTATTATTTAATCATATATAATATTTCTAAATGAATTTAATTTATTTAATAGTTATTATTATAACTAATTTTTTTATAATGTCCTAATTTATTCATAAAAAATAATAATATATAAAAATCAAAACATGAACAAATCAAGCAAGAATATATTTCCGAATATTCGGACAGTCATATCATCCAACACGATATTCAAGTGTTGATTTAGGAAAGAATTAAAAAAAGATAGAATATAATCAGTTACCTAACATAGGATTTATTTATTTATCAAATTAAAACTTATTAAATATAGCTTTTGGTTTTTGGTGAATATGAGTATTTACAATTTATAGGGTTTGCTTAAGAGCCAGATAATAAATATTATAAATATTGTATCATTTTAAGGGGGAAAAAAACAGAATAATGTTTAGGTGTAATTATGCAAACAACTATTATATCTAACCAATTTTTTAAGGGTAAAACGACAGTCTGAAATATTAATTTAAGTAAGCTTTAGTCTAAGAGGCTTATGATGATGATTTTGAAAAAGATCACATTTTGATCGTAAAATATTATTCAACATAAGATGATTACTTAGCAACTAAACATAATAATAAACGGCCACAAGTTTGTGTGGGTAAGTATATAATTACAAGTTTAAATTTTTACTATGTTAAATATTTAGAATTTGACTATAAGAAATATTCATATAATTCTTTTACTTTTATATTGATGGTCTATCTTTATCCAAATAGACAAAGTAAAAAAACTGAGTTCATGTTAGTTTTTTAATAAATAGACTTCTTTTAAGAAATATTGGGGAAATAAATGGTAATAATACTTTCAACAAGATGCTTGCTTCATTTTGTGCATATAAGCCACATATATATAATATTAGATATGATAATAATATGAACTAAAAAATAACTTTTTTCATTATATATATATAGAGAGAGATATATTTACTTTATTTGTAACTCTTAAAATTTATACACAATTTTTTATCATTAAATTCATTTTAATCTCATAATTCTAAATAACTTTATTAAATAAAAAAAATTCTCATATTAAAAAGAAAAAATATAATTAAAAATTAATTAACAACCTTTAAAACTTAGTATATAAATTTATTAAAAATAATTTTTTTATATAAATATCTAAAAAGTTAGATACTGTAGATATTGTATAAATGAATAAAAAGTAAATATTATATAATTATTTGACACGAATATAGTATAACTAATTTTATTAAATAAATATAATAATTCAATTATGTTTTAAAATTATTTATGTTTATAGTTTTTTTTTTTTTTATTTGCTAAGAAATTGTAATAATGTAAACAACTGTTCAAAGTTTGTATCTAACATGTTAAAATAAGCATGATTAGAAAGATTTTCTTTTCTATGATATTATAGTGAACTTTCACATATTTTTAATAAATAATTTTTAATTTAATAAGTAGATTTGATAACTATAATTTCTTTCTTTATTAGTAAATTCAATTTCATTATTCTCTCTCATCGATTAGTTAGATGATTTAGAATTATTAGATTAAAATGAATTTAATAATAAGAAATTAAGAATAAATCTTAAGACTTACATTTTGAATAAGTGAATCTCTTCTCATATATGATAAGATATATTTAGTGAGATGAATGTTTATTATAAGATATGAGATTAATAAATTTTAATATTAAATTTTACATAAATAATCAATATTAGAATATAAATATATATAATTTTTTTAAGTTATCACATAATTTTTAAGTAACTTTTAATATTAATCATTCATATATAATTATATGATTAAGATTTATTCTTCTTATCATTTCATAATAAAAATTTCTCTTTAATATCCTGTACTTAAACGAAAAGCTACAGTAATATTCAAATAAATATATATATTTTCAAATATATTTGTAGAAAGCGGATTGTTGATGAGCTTTAGATTTGATATGCAATATGCAATACACAATACGCGCGTACGTGTTAGTAATTATATGTGATGCAATTAAAAATGGACTAATTGGACTAATTAATTAATTAATTATAAATAAATAATTTGAGTAGTTTGCTTATTCAAATTCTGGATTAATCATCCTCAATTTTGAAACAAAATCAACTGTAAAAACTGTTTTTTTTTTATCTCTTATCTCTTATGTTTATAAGTTAAATAAATCCAAAACTATTGAATTCGTCAATCTCCTTACTAAATGTTAATATATATTGGGAATAAAGAATTATAATATTGAGAATCCATCACCATTAACTAACAATCAATTGATGAGCATCGCCAATTAATTAATGAGACATTGCCAATTTTTCTTGGGAAAGGCATCAAATTCAATTATCAAATTTCATGATAAGAGTAAAAGTCCAACTCCAATACTCCAATGGCATGTGCCATGTAGTATATGTACAGCCAACAATTTCGCATCTGATCAGAGCCATAATTTTCTACGTAAGAATATATGTAACCATTGGCTTCTCATGGCGTCCACCTGTCCCTTGAGGTAGGTGGAGATTTCAGATTGGAGAGGCCGCTTGCTTTGAAAACAATGAAGCTTCCAGTATAAACGGCGTCGTACGCCGAGGAGGACAGATATGGATAAACAAAAGGAAAAAAAAATAGATAAACATGAAAGTTTTCCTTTTTTTTTTCTAAAAAAAAAAGAAGTTTAAGAGCACACGGCCATCTGGGATGTAGAAAACTATATATTGTACAAATCCAAAATATATTCAGCTTCTTATAACTTAATAAGTAATATTGTTTAAGATTAATAGAAATTGTTCGATAATAAAATTTGGGTTTTAATGAGTCAAATTCATTGATAATATTAATAATGACTTCTGATAAATGACAAATAAGATATTCTCTTTAAAGAAGTCTTTGAGCAAACTTTAAAGAGAGTCAACTCTTGAAGATAAAGGTATTGAAAAACTTCTTTTTCTAAAGGAGAAATGACCTTATTGTTCTCGTAATTTGATGGTGTATATGTACTTATTTCTTAGATAAATAAAGAATTGTAACTTCATGATAATAATCTTTTTTTGTTTGAATCTTTTATTACAATCCTAATTAACTTGAGTGTTATAGTGTATTTGCAGGTGTCTAACTCCCTGTTCCTACACTCAAGGAAACTGTTGGAAGGCGAGTCTCATTCCAAAGAGCTCAACTCCATCTCAGAGTTTGAGACAAAACATTGGCGTCATTTGTGGGAAGCGGGTAAACTATTATTTCCATCCCCTCAACAATGGCTAACACACGAAGAAGGGACGTGAGCTGAGACCAGCAGCGGGATGGTGTCGAAACCTCCGTTACTACAAGTCAAGCTCTAGCTAGACAACAACCCATTGCTCACCTGCATTTGACGGTGGAAAGAGTGCAAACTGAAAACCAGGAGCCTCACCCCGTCACCAGCCCAACACAACCAACTCCAGGAATTGGTACTTCAGCTCGTCAACCACTAACCAACCAGGAACTTTTCAACTTGCTCACAAAGCAACAACAATAAATCTCTTAGCTTATGCAAATGATGTCACGGGAATGAGTGGCAGAGAACCGTGTGGTTGGGGTCCGCGTGGAGTGCGACCCCTCGGTTAACCCACAACTAATTGGGGATCGCAAACCACAACGAGAGAACGAGCACTCTATAGCCTCAGACCCCTCTCACTTTCGAGGGGGCCTTATCAGTTCAGTTATTCGTTCTCCCACCTCATTATTGGAGTAGCTCTTCCCAAGGGTTTCAAACCACCAGCGATCAAGGCATACAATGGATCTATCAACCCCGGAGCGCATTTAGATGCGTTCATGTCATCCATGCTCCTCATGGGGGCATTCGAGCCCATCATGTATCGCGTCTTCCCCTTAACCTTCAAGAAGGCTTCTCTCAAATGGTTTTCTTCTTTGCCAGCGAGATCAATCAATGAGTTTAGAGAGTTATCTGTAAGTTTTGAAGAGTTCAAAACATTTTCGCTTTGTATGACTTCGGATGATGATCCAGGAGGGACTCCAGACGTTCATCTTCGAAAGAACATAAAATGTATGGAAGAAGACGTTTGTTAAGAGAGGAAGCTCAAAGTGATTGCAAATAATCTCGAATGCTCATATGAATGCCCATGCATTCGAATGAAGTTAAGATAGAGCAGCCTGAATGGTATTAAGGACGACCATCTAAAATCGGGAGAATGGTAGTTGGAGCGAGAGCTTGGTAAAGAAAATCTCATACATGTACATAAAGTGGTCCCCCGATGTCTGTTGCAAACAAAACCTATCATCCTTGTCATAGGGGGCACAACAAAGTTATCCTTCGGCATCTCGTACTGAGTCATATTCATGTAGGTATAGAGCTCGATGACCTTTTCTCGAGATTCAAACTGCGAACGCATACCCAAGGGCTCATAATGAACCCATTGGTGCTCCAACGTGTTCGGAGGTGGGAGATACTTCCTTTGCTACTCTTAGATAGAAAGGAGTGGCCTAAACATGATCTCAACCACCTTTTAAAGCACTAAACCTATAAAGATAGAAGACCCATCAGAATTGTTATCACTAAACCCCATGTGCTGATGCAGAATCCCTATCATTTCAGAAATCAGCAAATACATAAGAACGATGCTTCTGAGCCTATCCTTCAACCACCTCATACCGCAGTCACGGGACTCAGTTGTGGAAGGTCGCCTTTGCACCCCAGAGGCAAAAACACCCCTAAGGACTGCGACGAAGAAAGAAAGGGGCAACAAAGAAAGGGGGCACTCTAGAATTTCCAAGGGTGCTTCCTCATCTCTTTCACTACCTATTTCCCTTACCATGGTCACAAATAGAAAGTGGAAAGAGAATCAAAGAGAGTGACATGCCTAGAAAATAGAAGAGGGAAGACGAATGCGAGCAAGAAATGTTTCACAATAGAATAACATTGCAAAAAAATGGGGGCAAAAGCCATAACAGAAAGCGTTGGCAGGAAGAAAGACCAAAGGACTTGGTGTTTCTTACAGTTGTTGTCTCTGGGATTCGAGAGTGAAAAACCACAGAAAAATGGGAATCGTTTCCCTTCAACCTTTATTTATAGAAGAAACCCAAAATGTAGCCATCACACCAAGCCAAGGTAGGAGCAATGTTGGAAAACCGCCCTAGTTTTGAAATGATTTGAAATAATAAAGGGGCGCAAGAACTAAACGACTGTTGTGCGCTCACTACTCCTAGACCACCACGTGGTGAAAATTTGCCATATTGCAGGTGAAAAGATAACGCCTCAAGCTATAGAATGTTCTGGCGCACACTAAACGATGCTTTGTAAGGGCTTCATTGAATGACGCAACTCAGGAAAAGTTGTAGCAATCCCATACTATCACGACTACGAAACTTGCTATACATTATGAGGTCATATATAGGAGAGACATTGAGTCGATATCTCGCTTTTTGTCACCATGCTATTTGTAATCGTCCTAAACTTAATGTATCAATGGGGTAGTATGAAGGACAACAATTTTTTCACCATTGATTTTGTGAAAAAATGAATCGACTTGTGGCCCAAAAACCCTAAGATGTGTTCTCGTCTCACGCGATTAACCACCATGGCTCAAGAGACTCCTTCTCAGACCGTCAATCTCGTCGACTCCGTCGCAAACCACCGTCAACGAGTCGGGATTCATTGCGGAATGGAAGGTTGGAGTACGGTGCTGATAGAAGAAAGAAAAAGGGGAATAAGATCAGCGAGTGTGGTGGTTGCCAGCAGAATGGTGGTGGGTGGCTATGATGGGTAGATGTGAAAGCAAAGGGAAGAAGGGAAAACGTGGGGTTGCAGTGTGGTGTGGAGGGAAATGAGAAATAGAAGGAAAAATGGAAGGAGGGAATTGAAATTCCTAAGAGAGAAAGTGAAAGGAAAAAAAAAGTCAACGGTGATTATCTATAATAACAAATCATTTCTCTTGGAATATTATTGCTGAAAATTTAATTAGGAACATTGTAAATGTCTACCCATTTTTATAGCTTTGATTAGCTTTTGTAATCTGAAAATGAAAAAATCATGTTATTGTATCTCTAAATAAAAGCACATCCGACCAGATATGTTATCTGAAGTATAAGTGCGGAGACAAGGGAGGTTATTAGAAATGTTGTCGTCGACTGTGGTAACCAAAAAATCTTCCACTGTAATTTGTAAAGCAGTGCGGTATGTTCTTTGAGAGGTTGCTAAGATGTAAGATTTGTATGAGTTAGGTGCTTTCTTAGTCAGGATATTTTGTTGCAAAAACCTTTGTTTGTTTGTTTATTTATTTATTTTTGTATTCGTAATATGATAATTGATAATTCATTAATTCATATTAAGTTTATCTGTCGGTTTATAATACTGAGGTTTGGGTTAATCAATAATAATAATAATAATAATAATAATAATAATAATACTGAGGTTTGGCTGAAAAATTCATTCATATATGATGTTCTGATCTCTTCGCATATTTTTTCCTTGATATATTGGACTTTTAATTATTTTCAATAAAAGAAATAGATGAGACATTACAAGTATAAAACCAATTACACTGAAACGAATACAGCTTTAATGAATTAATGCTATAAGACTTTAGGATACTCAAACAAAAATAATTTAGGATGATATTTGTATAACAAAGTGGTCCTCAATAGGAATAAAATTTAGTTTCATTTCTTTATGTCTATTATATATATTTTATTAATTAAATTATGATATATATTCATTAATGTTTATTTTCTTATTTTTTTATATAAAAATATATACATATATATCATAATTTAATTGATAAAATAAATATAATAAACATAAATACATAGAATTAAGTTTTGTCCCCTCAAGAGCTTTCAACTAGAGCTGTCAACCCAATGAAATATTTGAGTTGGGTTAAGAAAATATCAATTTGAACTTAATTTAGTATAACTTGGTTTGATCTAATTTAACTTGACTTCTTGTTTCAGAATTTAATTTATTTTTTATTCTAACAATTTATCACATAAGAGTATATCACATTTTGTTGTTTGAAAAACTAGAATGTAATTGACAATTGAATTATCTCTTAATTTATTTGTCATTAGTTTAAAATTATATTGTCTAAATTTTTTATTTTTAAAAATTAAATTTATTATATATTTTTTTTTTTCAAAAAAGAACCATCCCACTTAATTCGTAGTTCATAATAGATTAAATTAAATTAATAAAATACTAACATGAAATGTATTTAGTCTGAAGTGCCCCACCCGAAATTTACCGGACTCATTTTTACAGCTATACATCCAACCACCTAATATAATATTGAATGAGATCAATTGCTGCCCTCCGGCAAAAGCATAGCCAATGTTGAGTTTCCTCAGCTTGTTTATTATAAAGGGATGTTTAGACTTAGATTTGGATTCTTTGAATGTTTTTTAAAGAATAAAGTAGAAGTCGTAATTATTAAAAAACTTAAATAATAGTTTTAAATAAATTTGTCATTTTATTATTTATGTGTTTGCATTTTGTTAAAATTTACATGAATAATTTTGACATAAAATTATCCGCATCAGGTAGCGCGTGAGTCGCGTCTTTTGGAAAGGACATGTATTTAAAATAAATTCTGTGAAAGAAAGTTTATGTTGTTTACTTCCTATTTGAAAAGTGTTGGAATCTCGAAACAAATGGTATTCACTTATAATAGAATTCATGACGGACAACTCCTTTTAGATACTTTTTTCAAAAAAAAAAAAAATCTTGTATCTATAATTTAATAGTTATATTAATCTATTTTATTTATAAAAATATATTAAACTATGTCAATATGTCAAGTTTTATAGAAGTATTAACAAGTACTGACCAAGTATTGAAATAATTACGATTCACCTAGTCGCAGCATTAACAAATGATTCTACTCAACAAGTTAATGCTCTTCTCAAAAGTAATAATAATTAATCACAAATAATATCAGGTGAATAATAACTCTTGCATATACAATAAAACATGAATAAAAACATGGCTACCAAAAAAAAATACAGTAAAACATAATTAATGTTAACATGAATAGGACTTATGCATTTTAAATGTAATAAAAAATTAAAATAAGATTAAAATATTTTATCTTTCGTGACAGAAAACCAATAAACTAAAAACAATAACAACTAAACTTTTTTTTCTACTAAGTATGATCAGTTACATAGATCAAATGATATCATTGTGTCCTATCATAAACTAAATATTCATAAATGTTATACAAATCTAAATCTTTTTTAATCGTTTCACTTATAGTCTTTCTTGGTCTTTCTCCTTACATGTTCAAATCACATAAGACGAGATTCTTTCATCTTTTTCACAATAGGAGTTACACCTACTTTCTCTCTAATGCATTCATTCATAATTCTATCTTGTCTTGTATAGCCACACATTAAATGCAACATCCTCATTTCAGCGACATTGATCTTATGCTCTTGTTGGCTTTTTACTGCCCAACATTAAGTATCATATAATATCGCATGTCTTATAGTTGTGCGGTAAAATTTACCTTTAAGCTTGCGATACACTTTTCTATTACAAATAACTCCTGAAGCACTCCTTTATTTCATCAATCCAGCTTGAATCCTGTGGTTTACATCTCCCTCTATCTCTCCGTTATTTTGTATGATAGATCCAAGATACCTAAATCATGTGACTTGTGGTATGGTATGGTCTCCAATTTTCACCGTTAAGCTAGTATTAGTACGCTTCTTACTGAATTTGCATTTCATATACTATATCTTACTCCTGCTTAGACAGAAGTCATGTTCTTTCAAAGCTTGTCTTCATAGCTCTAGTTTCTCATTTGTTTCCTCTCTCGAATCTCTAACTAAGACTATATCATCTGTAAAAAGCATACATTTTGGCATCGGCTCTTGGACATGCACAGTAAGCACATCCAATACCAAAGTAAAAAGATAAGGACTCAAAGTTGACCTTGATACAGTCCTATAGTTATAAGAAAATCTTCTATGACCTCACCCTGTGTTTTCACACTAGTTTTAGCCTCATCAAACATATCTTGGATTGCTCGAATATAAGCGATACGAAGTCATTTCTTCTCCAGAGCCTTCCACAAGACCTCTTTCGGTATCCTATCGTAGGCTTTTTCCAAATCAATGAAAATCATGTGTAAGTCTTTTTGCTTCCTCCGATACCTCTACATCAATTTTCGTAGAAGATAGATTACTTTCATGGTTGACCTCCCAGACATAAAATCGAATTGATTTTTTGAAATATGAGTCTCTTGTCTTAATCTCTGTTCAATTACTCTTTCCCATAACTTCATGGTATGACTCATGAGCTTAATCCCTCTGTAATTTGCACAGTTTTGTATATCTCCATTGTTTTTATAAATAGGAATTAAAGTGTTTCTCCTCCATTCATTTGGCATTTTCTTAGATCTCATTATCTCGTTAAATATTTTTGTGAGCCAGCTTATACCTTTCTCTCCTAGGCTCTTCCACACCTCTATAGGTATATTATCTGGTCCAACCGCTTTTCTATTTTCCATCCTCTTCAAAGCTTCTTTTACCTCGAACTCCCGAATTCTACGATAAAAAGTTTTATTTTGGTCCTCCTCTCTAGTGTTTAGAATGTTCAAGTCCCCTAACGTCCTATGTCCCTCATTAAATAACTTGTGAAAATAACCCTTCAATCGATCCATGATGTCTTGTTCCGTAACCAAGACTTTCTCTTATTCATCCTTAATGCATTTCACTTTATTCAAGTCTCTTGTTTTCCTTTCTCTACTTTTAGCAAGCTTATAAATATTCATTTCTTTGTCTTTGGTGTCCAAAAATTGATATAACTTATTGAGCGTTTTATCTTTCGCCTCGCTCACTGCTTTTTTAGTATCTTTTTTAGCTGCCTTATATTTTTTCTAATTTTTATCGTTTTTACACACGTGTCAAGCTTTATAACATTTCGTTTTAACCTTAACCTTATCTTGTATACTTGCGTCACACCACTAAGATTCTTTATCCTTGAGTCCAAAGTCTCTTGATTCATCGAGCGTTTCTTTTGTTACCTTAATAATTCCTTTAGCCATTTCATCCCACATATCATTAGCACTCCCTTGTACCTCCCAAATCTCTTCATTCATAATCCTCCTCTGAAAGAGCATTTGTTTTCCTTCATTTAGTTGTCACCATTTGATCCTTGGGACTCTGTCTCGACAATTTATCCTTACTTTTATCTTAACCCGTACATCCATAACCAAAACTCTGTGTTGGATAGTCAAGCTCTCTCCATGGATGACTTTGCAATTCATGCAAAGCTTTCTATCATATTTCCTTATTAAACAAAATCAATTTGAGAGAAAGAACCCCCGCTTCTGTATGTGATAAGATGTTCTTTTCGCTTCCTAAAACAAGTGTTAGTTATTGTAAAATCAAAAGCTACTGAAAAATCTAGAATCGCTTTGCCCTCTGCATTAGCTACTCATAGACTATACCCCTATGCAAACCCTCGTACCCCCTAGATTCGCTCCCCACATGACCATTTAAGTCATCTCCTAGAAAAATCTTCTCTCCTAATGATATTCCCTGAACTAAACATTCTAAATCCTCCTAAAAATTTATCTTGTAGTGCTTATCTAACTCTACTTAGGGTGTATACGCACTGATAAAAACTTCAAAGTTATGATCCTATCTCCAAGCCTTCTCACATCCACAATATTATTCTTACAATTCTAATCTACTATTATATGCCTACTCTATTTCTAGATTTTACCTTGCTGGTGTACCATAGCTTAAAATATGAAGTGTCGAGTTCTTTTGCCTTTTCTCTAACCTGTTTAGTTTCTTGTACGCGCATATAATTAATCATCCTCCTAATCATGGTGTCAACTATTTTAATTGATTTACCTATAAGTGTGTATATATTCCAACTTTCAAAAATGTATCATACTCTTATGAACTAGCTTCTTTACCCACACTCGTTCACGAAAATATAGGAATCATTGCTTATTTTTCACTACATACAGGCGGCGATACAACGACTCTTGCTCATTTGACACTGTACTCGAGTCATACAACATATTGCTTAGGGACAACAACCGAGCATTAACACAATCACATCATTTGTCTATGTCATAGAGATTCGATAACATTTTATGTAGATTGTCAACTGCCTAACACAACTCTCTTCTTTTATCTAGACTTGGATCAACTATATAATTGCAACAAGGCTCAACATAAGTAGAGTTAGAAAACCAATAAACCAATCTAGTAGTTTTTTTTTCGAGTACAAACCAATGTAGTAATTTACTATAGTGGTGTTCTCGTAAAAAAAAATTACTATAGTGGATTTAAAAAAAAACATTTACTGTAGTGGAGATTGCACCAAAAGTTTACATGGACCTACGAAGCTACATTAGGTCCTCCATGGATATATTTCAGCCGAATTAAGATCCTCTGCAATTAAAAAATAATTAGAAAGAAGGTGGCTTCTCTGGTGGAACCACAAATGTGGTGTCATCGGTGGCTCTAGGTGTTGTGTAATAATTTATCTAGTTTTATTTTCTCTTCTTTTTGTTCATCTAGTATTTTTTCATATTTTAATATATAATAACTTATTCTTTTTATTTCTCTATCTTTTTGTTCTTCCGTTAGTCTCTTTGTTTTCACAAAATAATCTAGTCTTTCGCCTAATTCTTTTAATATTGTTCTTATGTATTCGATTTGTACTTCAATTTCAATTTTTTTTCCTCTAAAATTTTTTCCATCGATACTTAACTCGATACCAAATTCGTTTTGTTGTCTATTTTCTTTCAATTTTCCTTTATTTATTATACTTTTCATATTTTCTCTTTTATATATCTTGATAATGTATTTACTTGTATTGAAAGTCTTCTTATTTCATTATCTTCTTTTGTTTTTTCTGTTCTCGTAAATTTTATTGGTTTAAGTATTTGTTCTTCTTTATATTCTAGATAGTTTGGATTATTTATAAAAGTATCAATTTCTGTTATTTCATTTTTCTTAGGATAGTGAATTTTTCCTATATCAGTAAATAAATAAGGTATATCTATTTTTTCATTTTCTTTAAAGGTAATACTATGATGTGAATTAGTTAGTGCATAGTTGCCACAGTAAGTTACAGAGAATATTTTATCTCCTGATCTCATTAAATTCTTTCTAAGAAAATTATGTTTTAGAGTTAATGTTTGATTTAATTTCTGAGTACTTAATGGTACCCTAATATTTGGTCGAACTTCAAATTTTAATTTTTCATAAGCTAGGTTTCCTTTTATTATTCCCAATATTTTATCTTTTAGATTGATAATTCTATCATCTTTTAATACTAGTTCAATAGGTGAATTTATTTCTTCCTGAAAAGTTGATTTTATTAATACTTGTACTGCTCCAATATGTATATATCTAATTTTTCTTCTATCTTCATCTCTTTTTACTTTGTTTTTTAAATCTATTAATTTCTTTTTATTAAGCAGTTGTATACTAGTATTTCCTTGAGTATCTGCTACCTCGATAGACATTTCATTATTTAATTTTCCATAATAAATGATATTATTTATTTGATTAAATCTTTTTAGTATTCCGCTTAATTTTTCTCTCCTCTGCATATTTGCTTTTTTAGCTAAGTCTAATTTTTCTTTTTATATTTTCTTAAATAAAGATTTATTGATTAAAATACTTCCTTCATAACTACCTTCTTCATCAGTAATTTGCATATGTTCTAAATCTTCAGTTATTTCTATTTCCATTTAGAGTTTAGTTTCTAAATATTTTTTGAATTCATGTATACTCAGTTTAATTTTTTGAATTCTTAATTGTTTATTATTGGATGTTATAATCAATTCTTCTTATCTTATTTCATATTGAGTTACCGCTTCAAGAAAATCGACTCCTGATAGTAATTTGATTGTAGTTTCTTCTTCAATATATAATTTTGCTTGAAATAACGTTTCTGAGTCGAAACAAAATTCTATAAATGTTTTTTCATCAAAAAAATTTTATTTTTGTTTATATAGAATTGCTTTTCTTGGTTTTATTTCCTCTGAATTATGTATTAAATCGCTACTAATATAACTAAAGCAAGAACCAGTATCAATTAGTATTGGTATAATAGATCCATTTACAATTCCTAATATATGATATTGACAATAATTATTGGATATCAGATTAACAATCATACCTGGTTAAGATATTTTTTAGATCTACTGGCTCCTTCGTTCGTCAGTGCCCACTACTGCTTCCGTAATTGGAATTTTAGTTTGGAAATCTTGATATCTGGGAAGTAGATGCTAGTACACGATAATCTTTATTACTAAGTATTTATAAGTTCAATAT
Source organism: Ormosia emarginata (assembly GCA_029884605.1). NCBI lineage: Eukaryota > Viridiplantae > Streptophyta > Magnoliopsida > Fabales > Fabaceae > Ormosia > Ormosia emarginata. Next base: position 52,906,559 of record JAQQTP010000082.1, on the reverse strand, counting down.
TATTGGATACACTCTCAAGTATCCGACTAATCTCATCAGAGACTAGCACTCTTCTCTCAACTGAGATCGGAATTTTAGAAATTCTAAATCTGATTTACCTCAACATAAAATGACTTATTTATACACGAGAGTCCTAAGGCCTATTTACAATATTATCCTTATGTTTGTAATTGCTTACATCAGAGAACTAATAGTTTACATAGTGACGTAAAGGCTTACATCACTCTTCAATTATTGCTTCATCTGACTCATTGTCTTTTGTCTTGTCGGTGTCAACCATTATTTTTTCTGCTTGGCATCTTTCGCATGTGTGGTTTCCACTAACCTTGATCATTGCGCACATTTGGTGGAGGACAGTTGGACAATACTCCATATGAGGTCCTTGTAGTGCGTAGAAAGGCAATTCAAAACTTGTTAGTATATTCATATCTTTTTCTCTGATTACTATGACGCTAATCTTACTTAAAAGTAATATATTGGGTCCCTTGTATAATGTCTTGATGCATGATTCCTTACCAATATTTTGACATTGCGAGAAAATACTTGCGAGCTGGTTACTCAATACTTGAGTGATCTGATCTTCTTCATAGACAATGCCAGTTGGTTCATCTTTTAGTGGAAAATTATTATTGCTTATTCCAACAAATACCATATGCTTAGCTGGTTGCTTAGTTATGAAATCAGGATAGACTGAGTAGAACTTCAGAAAAATACTTCGTTCTTTGGCTACGTTCTTCTTGAATAATTGAACTGCTTCCTTGAAATTGTGAGGAAAGAGATTAATTTCTTATGAATTCATGCTTAAATAAAGACAATCAATAAGTCTAAATTGGAACATATTGAAAATAAGTATTGATGGTGCTCCAGGGAGGAGAATTGCTTTGATTCCGAAAAGCTTACGGTCTATCATATAGAAACAATTGACCTTTTCTTTATTATTCCAGTTGACTAATCTTTTGAAATTTTTCCAAAAATGTTCTTCTGAGAATTGAACTTGTAATTCATAATCTTTTCTGGAAGTTATCTAGAAATTATCAAGTGAGGAGAGAATTTTTCCAAGTACTTTGAATGGTGATTGTACTGATGGTGGATTTTTTGTTGTTTCTGAAAAAATTCTTGTTCCAAGATAAATTTCCTTTCCTTTAGCTTGATAGTCTTTGAGTGCTTTTTCAGCTTCTTCCTTTGTTGTGTAAGACTTGTGTAAGACGCCCGAAATCTTTTTATAGTGTGGTGCTGCTTTAAACCAATCATCATAAATGCCTGGGAATGGTCCGTTAAAAATTACGTACCATTTATTTTTTTTTTCTTCTTGTTGGAATTTCTGAAATGCTTCTTCAAAAAATCCTTCTGCTTTGAGTTGTAATTTTATGACTTTAATGTCTGCTTCAATAAGTTCTAGTTCCTTCAGTTTTTGCTCCTTTAGTGCTTCTTTAAGCTCCAGTTGTTTTCTGAATATTTCTACGTTACTTTGTTGCTCCATTCTCTTGAAAGTATATCTGCAAGAGTATTCTTTTCTCCTTTAATATGAGAAACTGAATAATTGTATTCGGCTAACTTCATCTGCCATCCTATTAATCGGCCTTGTTTATAAGTGTCTTTGTGATTAATATTCTTGAATCCTGCAACATAATTGGAGTCCCGTACAATAAATTCTTTATCTAACACATATATCTGATGTTTTTCTAACATGCGAATAAGTGCCAGAGTTTCTTTTTCGTGAGTTGGATAATTAATTTTACTGTTTGAAAAGGTTCCAGACATATATCTACATAATAATTCTTTCTTTTCTCCAGGGGGTTTTGCTTTCATAACATCACCCTAACATTCATTTGATGCATCAGTTTCAATAATAATTAAGTCATCATCAGATGGATGATATATTTCAGGGAGATCCTGACATAAGTACTTTAGTTTAGTAATAATTGTTTCGTCATCTTCAGTCCAAGACCAAAACGCATCCTTCTTTAGCTTTTGCTGGAGTATTTTTCTTTCAGCCGTAAGATTCTTTATGAAACCTTCATTGGAAATATATGTTAGTAGTCCCAAAAATCGTTGTAATTCTTTTTTATCTTTTATTTTTATTGGAAAATTTTGTAATTTTTCTAAGACATGTTTCTGCATTATTATTTTTCCTTTTTCAATTTCTAATCCTAAATAATTAATTTTGTTTTGAGCTAATACAACTTTTTTCTTACTTAAAACTACACCATTAATTAAACATGTATTAAGTACCAATTCAATCTTTTTAAAATGATCTTCGTAAATACTAAGATATAATCAATATATATAAGACAAAAATCTTTATATTCTTTCAATATTGTATCTATTCTTCGTTAGAAAATTCCTGGTGATTGCTTCATTCCCATAGGAAATACATTCCATTCATATTGCCCATGGGAACAACTAAATGCCGTTAATGCTTTAGATGCTTCTGTAAGCCTCATCTGATAAAACCCAAACTTACAATCAAAAGTACTAAACCAATGCATATTTCGAATTCTTTCAATAATTAAATATTTTCTAGGAAGATAGTATGCATCTCCTTCCATTGCATCATTTATTTGTTTGTAATTAATTACCATTCTCATTTTTCCTCTTTTGCTTTCATTATGATTTTCAACATAAAATACTGGTGCAAAATGCTTACTTTTTTATGGTCTAATTAATCCTTTTTCTTCCATTTCTTTAATATCTTTTACAAATTCATCCCTATCTTGTTTAGTATAAATCATAGGTTTACGCTTTACTTCTTTTAAGGGATCTTTTAATTTTAGTTCGATTAATTCAATATTTTTGTTATTTATATTTGGGTCAAGTGAGTTCTCACTGCATGTTTTTTATAGTAATTCTTCAATATAAGCTAGAATTCGTCTTTTTGGTTCAAGATTAATGAGTACATGGCAAAGTTTTTGGCATACAACCTCAACTATCTCACCACGTTTTAGCTTGATAAACTCTGATAGTTTTTTAGAGTACTTACAATCAAAAAAATGAGTTATGGGAATAGTAATAAACTCACGTATTTGTTTTGTTCGTATATATAGTGTTCTAAGAGATATATGATCTAAGTACTGGCAAAATGGTGCATGTAACCTTAAGAAATTATTTCCTAATATCATATCTAATCATGTTTCCTGTTGATAAATAGTAGGGATGATGAATAATTTATCTTGGATTATTAAAGTGATTCTTTTTATAACTAAATACAAGAGATGTATAGATCCGTCTGCAATCTGTATTTTTAATGGTTTTTCTAGTTTTTCCCATTTATCAAATAATAGTTTTGTTGCTAAACAGATACTTGCTCCAGTATCAATATAAGCTTCAGTTTCTTTATTATTATTTTTATTTTAATTTTAATATAAATACTATTCAAATTCCGTTTCTTCAAGATAATTCATTTTCTGAATATTCATATATACTATTGTCTGTATCATTCAGTTCATCTTCTACTAGTTCTAACTTGTATATTTTATAAACTTATTTTATTATTTTAGATTTTTCTTTAAATTCTTTGTCTTTCTTTTGTGGATATTCATTAGCATAGTGACCTTCAACATTACATATCTAACATACACATTTCTTTTTTCCCTTCGGACAATATTTTCTTAGTGTATTTCATATTTTCCTAAAATATTTTCTTTTAGTATTTTTATAAGCTCTTTTCTTGGGATATACTTTTTTAAGTTTTGGTCTTCTGTTATAATATTTTCTTTTTATTTCACGACTACATCCATAATTTCTTGGGTTTTCAATTTCTGGTATATTATAACAAATTGCAGTTCGTCCTCCATTTAATTGTTTAATTATTTCTCTTTGTAAACATTGATCTCTTAATTCATTATATAGTATTTGAATAATTCCTCCAAGTGTTCTAGTTGTTTCTCTTGGTTGCATTTGCCAAGTAGTTCTTATTTTAGTATTCAATGGATATGGTAATTTATCAATGAATGTTTCCATATATATTGGTTTGGTTTTCATATTTAGTTGATAATAATATTTTTGATATTCACAAATAAATTTTTTTACTTCACACATATTACATATTTGCATCCTATTTAAGTGTGCTTTAGCTTTTTCATATAAAAATCTATTTACTTTTTCTTTATGTTCAAATATATTGTATCATACAAATTCTTGATAAATTAATCTCATAATTAGTCTAGCAAATTCTTGGTTACTAGTGACAGTTCTTTTATATTGATTCCATGTATTATCATTTATACTTGTTAAAATTTTTTGTACATCTCTTTCAGTTTTATATACCAATAAATTTTTAACATCAATTAAATTTAATCCACTAAAGCGTTCGTCTGTTGCAATTAATAATGTTATTTCATTAGTCCATTGTAACAGAACTTCTTCTTTATTTGTTGCACAATCAATATTTAGTTTAGTTCCTACTCTAATATTTTCATAATGTAGTTGAAATTCTTCTGATACTGAAGTCCATTTTCCATTTTTTCTTGCATATCCTTTTCTATACATAGTTTCTTATTCATATTTATCTCATTCTTCATTTGGATATTCCCAGTATTCTTCCCATTTGCATTTAGGTTTTTTGTGGCTTGTTTCACCTTTTTTCCATAAATATTTCATCATAATCTGATTCGTCTTCTGAAGTACTATAATTTAAAATCACTTCTTCGTTTTCATTATTTAGTTCTATTTGTTCAGTCTTTTGTATTTGTTTGTTTTCATCTTTAACTATTTTTAATTGTTCTAATAGTTGTTGAATTTCTTCAATATCTATTGACTTTCTTATTATATATGTATATTCTTCTTTTATCCTCTTCATGAGATTCCTGGTTTAGGAAATTTTGGCGATTCTATTTGTTTTTCTCAGTTTTTATTATTTCTTTTGTATATCTTTAAGGATTTCTTCTAAATCTTTTTTAGATAGACACTTATTATTTATTTCTTCATCTAAGAGCTCTTCTAGTTGTTGTAATATTTCCTTAAATCTAGAAATATTTTCAGATTCATCAATTTGTTTCTTTCTATTTATTTTATCTAGTGTTATTCTAATATTATTTATTTCATTCTTTCCATTATTAATTCGTTCATATAAATTGTTATTTTATTTGTGTTTTCTATTAAAAACAATAAATTTTTATTTATTTCTATCAGTGTTCTTTGTAATTTTGTATTCATTGATTCAATTACTTTTGATATAATTATTTTTTTAATTATTTATTTTTAATATTATTGTTTTTTAAATTTTTTCCGGTGCACGGTACTTCGAGGCACTAGAGAATTGCCTTAGAAAGAATATCAACTATTGAAATCAAATTTTTATATAATAAAATATTAAAAATAAATGTAATACAATAATTTTTAAAGATAAAATCAAGAAAGATCCTAATCCACGAGCGTGGCGGTGGACCAAATCACCAAACTCATACCGAGAGACATGGCAGTCTCAAATTTGTTGCATTATTTATTGATACACCCCAATACAGTTATGGCCACGTAAATGATACTCAGAAATCAGAACCCTGAGGTAGCTTTTTTCTTTTTTCTTTTTTTGTCTAGAACTAGAACTAGAATAATGTACGCGAGCTAAGAATTAAACATAATACATTGATAAATGATAATGATAAGCTCAAAAGAGTGTTTAGTAACGAATGTGTTTTACTGATAAAAGGAGAGATTATCACGTTTTTTTTTTTTTACAGCGGGGTGGAAACCCACCCAAAACAGAAAAAAAACAGACACACTAGCCCATAGCACGGGGCCACGGGGCATGGCTACACGCCTACACCAGCCAAATCATCACAAATAATCTCAGCTAAACAAGAGGGAGGAGAAGTGAACCTTTCACTTCAAACTCCAATTCATGTGTCATATAAATGTATATTCCTGAAATACTAATAAATAAATATACTCATATAAAACCCTCAACAATAATAAATATATATTTAAAAAATACTATTAATTTTAAATACACAGACATAAATTTTAAACAAATCAATTGAAAATTATTACTTCAAAAACACACTAAAATTTCTCCTGATAAAGGGAGCAATAAGTGAGAGTTTGGACTTTGAGAAAAAATAATTTTGATGACATTTATTTCTCCTGTTCTCATTCATAAATTTTTTAAATAAGGTAATGAATTATTTGCTTTCCATCATTTCCCCTTTAATCTTATTATTCCTCACTCAAAAAATTCAAATTATAGACAGCCTCTTAATAATAATAAAAAAGGCTATAATATGCACAAAATTAAGCAAAAATATTCCTGTGTTTGAAATAGCATTTGGCTGTCTTTATACAAATCTTACAAATTAGGGATAGGATGGGACAAAAGAAGAAGAAAATTATAAACATCATGATGTCATTGTCATTAATCAATTGAGTATTACAAGCCACAAACTTCAAATTTGAAAGGTGAAATTATCCTAATCACGTGCTTAGTCATCCTTTAAATAATGGTAATTATAACTATGAGGATTGACTTAGTGCACATCCTTAAGAAATAAGTGAATAACATTGGAAAAGATGAGCATGAATCACGTGTTGTGATTGCTTTTATGTCTTTTATCCTTTAGAATCAGTGCTTGTGCATAAAGGTGGAAATAAGCCTATAGCTATGTTCAACTTTGTCATAAATGAGTTAGATATGTTTTGTAAACCATTGCCTTACATATTATCTAACATTTTTTTTTGTCTTTTAAATTTGGCTTAATCTTTACATAAAAGTCTAATATAGTATGAAAATTTGTTTAAAAACCTATAATACATGAAGGTCTTTAAATAGATAATAAAATTTAGATTTTCAACATTTTAAATAGGCATACATCTTTAATTAAAACTACTGTATATAAAAAATTAATAAATTATAAGTATTATAATTATATATGTAAAAACAAATAAATATGATGACTTATTAGGCCAATATTTTTTTTTTGTGACTAGGCCAAACATATATATTTTAAAGGCTATAAGCTTAACCTACTTTCCTTTTTTACGGTAAACTTAACCTACTTAACTAAACAAATGTTTTTTAAAAGTTTGTCTTGTATGATAAACAAGTCAGATCATGTTATTAGGTAAAAAACAAACCAGACCATAAGTTTTGGATAAGTTGTATGGCCTATTCCTATAGAGTTATCCATTATAATTTTGTTTTGTCTTTGTTTTGTTTTGTTTTTCTATTTTTTGTCTGTCTTGCCTGATTTCTAAATTAATAAAAATGGCTATGTTGAGGTACATTTTTTTTTGTTAAATTACCTTATAATTTTTACTCATTTTTAATTTAGTCACTATAATTTTTCTTTTTCAAATGAGTTCTTATACTTACAAATATTTTCAAAATAGTTATTGTCATCAACTTCTATCAATTGACTAATTTTGTAAGTATTTCTTTGTTCAATTGGTGATCTTTTAGATACTCATTTTTTTTATAAAACATTCAGTAGATGGTTCTATAGGTGTTCTTTTTTTGTTTGTTTTCCTAAATATGTGTTCCTTTGTCTAATAAATGCTTCTTTAAATGTAATTTTTTTTTTCAAATTGATGATATTATAATGGAGAGAAATTCTTAGCTTCTCTTGGAGTAAGATATTTTTCTTACTTTGTACTATTAATGTATGTTACATCTGCTTTGTAGGTTATTATTGTTCCCTACTTTAAAGATATTTTTAATGTTATAGTTTATTTGTAAAACACATTTAATGGTACAAAGTAAAAGAAATTTTTTACTCTGGGAGTACTTAAAAATCTCTCTATAATGGAAATTGACAGAAAGGATAACTATTTTAAAAATATTTACAAATGAGAAGAGTGATTTAAAAGAAAAAAAATTGTATAGGAATTAAATTAAAAAAATTAAAATGTAAGGACTAAAATCTTAATTTAACTTTTTTTTTATATCTAAAATTGAGTTTATTCAAAAGTTGAATCATGAGTAAGAAGTCTCACAATAAAATCTAGTTAATTCTCCAACCAAATACTATGCTTGTAAACTTAGCATAGTTAGATTGTCAGCATAGTTAGCTAGACAATCTGTTAACTAAGTCCTACATCATATGAGTATATGGGAAAAGTACCCTTATAATGACTTGGATAATCCTCCCCATTTGCATATGTTAGCTTTTAGAGTAGAGTTAAGTCCAATTATTCTAATATGATATCAAAGTTTATCTTAATCTCGATATTAAGCCACTCACATATGTCTAGTCTTACAAATTCACGCTCAGATGTCCATTTCTGGGCATGACGAGGGTGTGACTCCTTATAATGACTTGGACAACTTCTTTCCTGACCCCTTAAACTAGCTTTTGAGGTGAATTTAAGTACAATTATTCTAATACAATTAGCCACCATATTACAGTTATGAGAAACAAAACCATAATCAAATATATTGAAGCAAGAAACAATAAGAAAAATTTTCCTTAGCACCATTATATGTGGGAGTGATCATCCATGCTACCACAAAATTGTTATAAACATTCCTTCAAGATATATGTTAAGCTCTCCTTTATGAGCGTCCATAGTTTCACAAAACTTGTGATCTTTTCCAACCATGGATTCTTCATTCGAGTCTCTCATTGTTGTCCCACTTCTATAAGCATATTCATCAAAAGATATCGCTATATCCACATTAATTTTGAACATGTTCACCGGAAGTTTAGACCAGTATGCAAAACCTCCACTTGATACCACATGGGCGCTTGTGCCTCGTGGTAGTATGCAAAACCTCCACTTGATACTGTATGGGCACTCGTGCTTCGTGGTAAGATGTAGCATCCTATTCTGGATCATGATCTGGGATCTTGTCTCATGAGTCGATCCGACACTTGCTTAATCAGAGTCTGTTGTTGATGCCCCAACAGAGATTCATGGTACACTGCTGAGATTCTACCACAATGGACATTGGGCCACAACATTAGGTAGCAGTAACATTATCATGATATTTACGTAGTGGATAAATTCTAAGAGTATCTATAATTGCCAATCATGATCTTGCGTAATAATAGCGCTCATAACCGCCTTTGAGTGCTCATAACTGTAATATCAACATTCCGATATTATATGGATCTTCCTCATATATTATAGAAGCGTATCTCTCAATCTAACCTCCATAAATATTAGACTTATTCACCTTCTACATGTAACTTATTGTTCTACAACATAAACTTTAATTACACACGACCTGACTTGAGCATTTAAGTGTTTTTGCAAGTACTAACATATGTTGTTCTAATACGCTTTGCTGCTGTTGTACAAAAAAGAAATCACCATAACATATTTATCTCAGATGTACTTTAGTATGCACTACTAAACATATCCAATCTTGCTTGCATTGCTAAATATTAATTTTATATTATTTTTTATTTATATTAAAATTAACCTATAATCTCTATTTTTACATCCCACTTCACTCTTTTATTTGAATTTTAACACATGGATTATTTTTTTGACGTCAAAATATTGTATAGCATTAATAAGAATCAGAGCCAAGTACATCCAACAATGCCTGGCGTTTTACTTCCTAGTTCCTAGGGAGCGTCCTGTACCCATGTCGAATTAGGATAGTCAAAAGCCAAAGAAGCTAAGCTTACACATGGATTATTATTATTATTATTCTTATTTTGTTCCTGATACATGGATTATTATTATTATTATTATTATTTTGTTCCTGATACATGGATTATTGTAAAAATATAGTTATAAAATAGATCCGCTGCAGGTAGTGAAATCCGATATTTTAGTGAAAAAAAGAAAAAGAAAAAAACACATTATTCACGTTGTGCCTTGTGACAGTTTTTTTAAAAATTTACTATCAATGGGATAATGGTTGATGCCTGTACTTGTATGGGCTTATGGCTAGAGAGATATTCATTCATAGTTTTAATCTAATGTCAGTTTTTTAATCTATCAACATATATTATAATAAGAGAAAATTAAATTTACCTTCTACGAGGCTTAATCTAATTACATTCACATTTTTTTATTTACATTTTTACACTAATATTTTTTACATGAAAAATAAGTATAATAATAATAAAAAAAATCAATATAATGACAATATAAATATAAAAAAATTAGTATAATAAGAATATAAATTTTTAAAAAAGTTAGTGTAATTTTTAAAACAAAATAGATATCGAATTTAATTAAGTCAAACTTCAAAGAAAATCAGTATAATTTTCTCTTATAATAATGCTTCCATTATTCATCTTTAAATTAAGCTTTAATGTTACTAATGATCCTACATATAGTTTTTTTATGATTATCCTATATATAGTTTGTGGTATGCACTTTCATTTTCTTAAGGATAAAATGCAAAAATTCCCCACTAACTATGGGTTATGTGTAAAAAAATTCCCTTGTTGTTTTGAAACTCACCAACACAATTCATTAAAATTACTAAATCATACATATTAATTTTTTATAAGGAGATTTTTTGCACATGTATAGTGAATAAATATACACTTAAATGTACAATTTAGTTAATTTAAAGGATTATGTTGATGAATTTTAAAACACAGGTTCTCTACAAATGATTTATAGTTAGAAGGAATATTTGCATCCTGTCTTTTTTTTTAGAACCCATGTACTTAAAGATTAGAGAAGATATACATAAATTTTCATTTAAAAATTGAAAATTGAACTATAATTTATAAATTTAATTTTGATATATTATTAATGGAAAAAAATTTTATACTATAACTCAATCATACTTTGTTATACTATTAAAAAAAAGTTTAAATTTCACAATAATTATTTTAGAAGTAACACTTTTAATAATATGATTATGCATAATTGAGTAATATTATAAAAAATTATAATGGATCAAAATTATGCTTATAATTTATTATGTTATATATGTTATCATAATTTGTTAAAAAATAAATAACCTGACATGATTCCAGTATTTATATAAAATAATTACCATGATCCAGTATCTGGTGAAGGAACTTTTAATATTTTTTTCTAAATAATTTTGTCTGGTTCTGGATTGAGTCTAAATAGCTTATGCCTTTTGTTGTTAATGCAAATATAAAATCTTTTCACACACATTCATTAATCATGCATTAAATGGTAACTCTAATAAGACGTGATTCTGACGAAAGACTTCGCGTCCCACAGAGAGAAAGGTGACGGCGACTACACCATTTTGTTCCAAAAGAAGCCGTTACCTACCATTCCAATTCCATCCCGATCACCAAAGGTTTATTTCATCACACATCGTCACAGTTACAGAAGAATAAGAGTCGGAGAAAGAGTCCTTTCTCTTTTTCTCTCCTTTTCTATAACCTTTCCTTTTCCATTATTATTAAATTCTCTTCATAAGTTTCCAAGGAAAAGTGTGTCCATTTCAATTAAGTTTATAACAAATTAATTTTAAAGATTAGTAATTATAAAAGAATCAGTATTGAAGTTATAAATTTATTTATTATAAGTACGTGTTTAGGATAGTTGTAAAAATTTAATTATTTCAATAATCGATTATTTCAATAATCAAGTTGTAAAAACTTATTATTTCAATAATCGATTATGTTTGATATATTAATCGAAAATTGATTTTAAAATAATCTGTTTCGTTTGGATGATATGAAAAAAATCACTTTTATATATTAAATTATTAAAATAAGTATAGAATGATTAAAAAATTTATTTGATTGATTAAAAAATTATTTGATTGAGACAAAATAATATTTACATCTCAAAGTGTAAAGAATAATTTATAATCTAAAATCATAAACTGAAATTTCAACATTATGAAAAAAAACTGTTAGAATACATTGAATTTCGTGTAAAAACTAAAATTGATTTTATCAAATATGATTGAATACTGTTACAATAGTTTTTTTTTTTTTAAAAAAGCTGTTGGTTTAGATAAGCTGAACCAAACACCCCTAAAATAATCATTTTAAAAATATTATTGGTATATTATTATTAGTAAACACAAATTACTAAAATTATGTGTAAATTGTGTCAACTCCGACTGAAATAAAATAACAAAACGTAGATTCGCGTTTCTTTTTCTTTTTTCCCTTGTCATGTTAGTTTTGCCAACGTATACAGTATACACCGAAAAACCATACACAACACGCTAATAGTATCGAAGGTGTTTGTCTCAGTTTCACAGAGAATTTTAATCGAGTTTCTTGACATTCAACCAAGAGAGGGTCAGAGTTAGGGACCTTTCCCTTAGGAGATGGTAATCTTGAAATTCAAGAGGAGCCCCGTCAATTCTTAGCCAGTCAATTATGAATCATTATTTCCATCAAGGTAGGCTTGAATTTGGAGTCCTCTGACATAGAATATATATATTATTTATAATAGGAAGTTTTCAAATGAATGGTCAATTGTGTTGTATATAATATATAATTTGTAATAAATAAATAGATAGATAAATAAATACAAGATACATGTGTTCTTACCTATGACTCGGTGGTGATCTGAATCACGCCGGAGTGTGTGAGGATCGATCAACATAGTGGCAAGGGTATTTAGACTGCAATGTATCTCCTCTGATGATTGCAATCATAAGTAAAGGAATTCTGTTATTTGTTTTGGAGAAATTCTTCTATACTCTAAGATTAATACATTGTCTTAGTAAAAATGTGACACATAGACATTCTTAATTGTTTAAGACTGGATTTTGAGATAATCCAACGAGGAGCAATTCAACTTGTCTAGGACAGATCTCAACTCACGACACGTACAACCTGAAGTCACAATGACTCTAAAAAATTATGAGAAATAATCTCTCTAACAAATTTTTCATTTATAAGAATCGTTATTAATAATAGTTATTATCTATTAATACTAATTTCAAACATGATCTCCTCTATTACTTTGTTACCTCATAAGCATAACACTCTTATAAATACTAGACTAAGTCATTAAGATATGAATTTGAATATCTAAACACTGTTCATAGTTTAACTTGAGTATTAGAGACAAATGTAATCTTCTGTTGTATGTTTGTACCCTTCATGAAAGACATTGTGCTTAGACTTGTCTTTTTGAGCATGTTTTCTGAGTGGTGGAGGTTTGGTAATGTTGTGAAATTTCGTATTCATTACCTCCTAGTAAATTTGAGATCAAGGTGTGTTAAGGGGGTATAGTTCAGATATCTCTTTTTTAGTGGCGACTTGGAATTGCATGGTTGTGAAGGGGCTTGGGCCAACTTTGGCTTCACCTCCTCACCTTTGTCCACATTCTTTCTTGTACGGATGACATCTTCTGTGTTAATATACTTATCCACGCTTGCCCTGAACTCGTCCATGGTCAGGAGTTCTTTTTTTGCTAGAGATGTAAAGAAGGGACTTAAACAGACGTCGTCCCTGATATAGTGGAGGGCCAACCTCTCATCCAAATTCTTTATGTTTAAGCACTCCTTATTGAATCTGGTTATATAATCATGCAAGGATTTGTCCTTCCCTTGTTTGATGTGAGAGAGGCATAAAATGGATATCAGCTGCACCTTACTCATGTTAAAATGCAGCAGAAATCGTAGGACATGCCTTCCTAGTTGACCACATATTTCGGAGCTAGGGTTATGAATCATCTCAATGCGACTTTCTTTAGAGAGAAAGGGAAAACACAGTGATAAACACAATTTTCATACATTAGTTAACCCTCATATTTAATTTATCAGATCTCTTATGTGCTTAATTGAGTGGTCTTGACAACAAAAGAAATTTATAAGTTTGAGTTCAAATTGAGTTTAATTATATTTTTCGGTATTATTGATAATTTTACACTATTTTTATATTTTAGGCATAACTTAAGTTCTAGACATCTAAAAATTATGAATTTTATTATGTAAGAAAGTTGAGAGAAAGCTCTACAACTTTGATGAATAGTTCGAAGGTTGAATCAGATGTTTAGTTAGTCAGATTGAGTCTAGAAGTAAGTTGTCATTGGAACCTGAACAATATGTAGAGATTGAGCCATAATTTAGGTTGTATGAGTCATATGAAACTGAAACCGGTGTCATTGGAAAGTTGAGACAGTGATCTTCAACTCTTATGAAGACCACTTATAAAAAATATGATGTTTTGATGGTATTCTCGCTCTTTGAAGTCAGATGACGAGTCCAAAGAGCTGTTGAGAATGTTTCAAGCATAATTTTTTCATCCTAAACCCAAATTATATAAATTAGGTGTCCAATTAAAGTCAAAAAGAAGATGATTAACCCCAAGCTAAGGAAAAACTTGAATTTTTAATTTTATAAATAATTATTTAAGCAGCAGCAGTAATCACGAACTCAACCCTAATTTTCTCTTAGCCGCTCTTGCTTACACCTTCTCTCTTCATCTTTCTTCCTCTCCCTTCTCCCTAGTTTTTCTTTCTTTTTTGTTTCTCTTCCCTTCCATCCATGGAGGGCTAGACCTTTTTTAATCAATCATAAGAATTGACGATCTTGATGTTTAATTCTGAGATCTTATTTTGATTGTTTTAAATTTAATTGTTAATCAATTTTCTCTTTTATCTCTTTTGATTTTGTTAAATCCGGATTGAATTGCTTAATTTGATTTAGATGTTGATATGATAATTGTATAATTACCACATGTTTAATGAGGATTACAAAGACTAAACAATGCATTAAATGTATTTGTCCAAGTCCAACAGTTCTCGATTCTTCACCAACATTGTGGTTTTATGGTGTATCTTTGTGACGTATGTGTGGTCTAAAGCTGTCTTGTTTCATAGTAAGATTAAAATCACTATTTATAAATTCTTTAAGATGCATTTTTACAATGTTTCATCAATTTTTTTCCTTTTCTTTCATTCTCTTCCTTTTATAGTATTGCAGTTAGGTAGTGTTCAAGCAAATTTACAAGCACCTAGACTAATTCACCTCCGACCAGTAATGGACCTACTTACCTTGCTTATGGACCAACTGCAGAGCTAACCCTTGTTCTATTGGTTTGGTGATTGCTACCAAGACGATTTCTTTTTGCCCATCAAAGGACTTCGAGATGCTAATCCATGGAAAACGATACAAGAAATTTGAAAAAAAAAACTCATATATGAAACAAGGGCGACCCATTTATACATCGGTTTCTTACTTGTGCAAAGAAATTTCTTGTTTAGGCCAAAGGCAGGTTCTTTATACTCTTTCTTTTGGCTATTCTATACCTTCTTCATTCCTATTCTTATTAAGTTGGTCATGCTTATAAGAATATTGAGGATTACAGACTCTTTATTCTTGGTTATGCATTGTATCCTAGGTTAGAATTTTCAAGTAACAATATGCAATTCAATCCTAAAGATAATTTCTAGAAATGCCTTACCTAACAGTATGTTTTCCTTTTTATGTCCTTATCTCGAAGTTTTTCCACAACAAACTGAAGTTCAAAAATGAACATAAAGAAAATATTAAACTTACTAGAGTCACTTTAATATACCCTTGGCTCATTTGCTTGTACCATTACACGGCTTAAGGAAGGTAGAGTGTCTCATTATATACAGCATTATGTACATTTTAAGTCTCAACAACATACATATGTGCATCCATATCGTGGACCCATCTTTCTTATTTCATCCCCTCTTGTTAAATTAGTAATCTGAATAAGTTTCTTTTTTTACGAAGGTGACAATGATATTTAAACTTATGACCACATATAAATTACTCAAACCCCTTATCACTAATTCAGTCCCTTTTAGTTATACATGTATTATTCTCAATTTGTAATGAGATATTTTTAATTATTCTTAAAGTAAAAGAAATATCTTATTATATATCATTAAATATGTATTACTTTAGTTACATGAATTATTATTATTTCTCATTTTAACTATATTTTTAATGTTATAACAAAAGTGATATATTTTTAATAATATTGACTATAGAGAAAAAAAAATCTTACTATAAGAATATCTAAAAATTTCTCATTTGTAACCTAATATTTAACTAGGGTAGAGTGAGTATCTTGTAAGTTCCAAAGCTCTCATTGCTTTTTTATTGTAATTTTGATAATTAACAAATAATACAAATACCCTTAACTCACTTACTCAGCTGTTTTTAAAACACGCAGAACACCTAAACTTTACACGAGTTTTTTTTCTAGCAAGCTCTCAACTCTCAAGTGCACTCAAACCTTCAACATCTCACGAGCATAGTGGCGAATAAGATACGTTGAAAGTAGTTTTAAGAATGGTTGAGAGCATAGTCAGGAAGACACTCCCAGTGACGCTTTCATCTCATGCATTGGGAATATACTCCCACTGGCAGACAACTGTACGTTCCGGTCTTTTGAGCAAAATGTTGCTACAGTACCAAACTAGAATTAAGACATTACAATATGGTTAATTTGCTGAATGATCCTGTATCTGTTGTGTCTAACTACTATTTTTCTCGAGCATATTTAAAAAGAGGATTCAACAAATGAACAATAACAATTGACTAGCATCTTGCTGCAATTATTCGAGTTTCTGTCCTATTCTCTAGTGCTTTGTTTCATTCTCAACAGCGCTTCTGCATTGAGTTCTCATCTTTAGCATTGGGTGTTATTGAACTTATTTTAAACATTTTTTTCCATAAATTCGTGATTTTGTAACTTAATCTAGTTTAGAAAGGCTACTGTAAAGAAAAAGAACTACTCAAATAGCTTGAAAAAGTTAAGGTGGAATAAAGAATACTTCTAATCTAATTTAGAAAATCTAAGGTAACGAAATAAAGAATACTTATGATCTAATTTAAAGAAACTAAGGTGAAAGAAATAATACTTGATTTATAAAAATCTCATTGATCAAAGAAGACTGAAGGTAGGGATTATTTTAAATTGAACCACTATAATTTTTGGGGTCTTCCATTTATTGCTTTTACTCTTTAATAAATGAAAAGAAATGCAGGAAAAAACTGCCATCTTAAAAAGAACGGATTGTGATCCACTTTTGATTATTTCAGCAATTTGTCATTGTCGCCCAACCAAACCTTTACACTGCAAAGCAAAAGGATAAACTAAATGAGTTTAAAAACAAAGTGAACTTGGGTTACAAATTGCTACAGACAGCAATAGTATCAGCCTATCAGGGGAACCAAAAGTTTAAAGATCAAGGCATCTCAATATTTCGGCCTAGTTTGGATATAAGGGCAAAATGTAATAATACAGACATTACTAAACCAGAATTATTAGGATTATTAAATGTGATAAGCTACTAATACATGCTACTATAGAAATCCACATAGACGTTTTGTTGTCCATCTTACAAGCTGAATTGGGCTTTAAACCTTGGAATTTATTGTTGTCAATAATTAATCCTTTTAAAAGCTTAAACTATTAGTTGCAATTTAAGAAATTATTATATCTATCACGCTTACTCATGTGGAAGTCATTTAAACTTAAAGATTTTTTTTTTATTACATTAAACTAAAGGATTGACAAAGTGTAAACCCTTCTAAACCTTGTGCAAACAGTTAATATATTAGGAGTATAAAGGGTGAAGCTTGATCATAGAGACTTTAATGTCATGTCAAAATTAATTATCCCAAAAATTGTAGGAATACATTATTTATTATACTCTTTTTAACACATTTTTTTTATTAAGTTACATCACACACTCAATCTCAATTAGTATATAATTAACTTAATTAGTATATAATTAATTTAATTAATGTGTAATCAAATTTGAATTTGTATTTTAGTGTGTGACGTGACTTAATAAAAAAGAATATGTTAAAAAAAATATGATAAAAAATATATTCCTAACACACCCCAAAATTATAAATTGTTAGTTGCAACACCAAAAGTGGTTTTAAGTTTTAACACACGCCTCAGGTATTTATATCTAACAATTATTATGTCATATTTTTTTTTTACACGTCATTTAGGTTTTATTAGGTACAATATTTATGCGTAGATTTTCTTTATTTATTTAGTACTAGTAGGAACTAGCAAGTCTAAAAAATTACAACTTTATTCCCATTCATTATAGGATAAGTTGGAATAAAATTTCTGTATATATGTGCAGTATTGATCTATTATTGGTTGTAAAATACAAGGCACGATTCCTAGTAAGGATTCCTTTATACAACGCCTCAGCTAATTCATTTCTTTTTCTTTTTTTAAAAATACTTACAATTCTTTTCCACTTCTCCTATAATTTAAAAATAGACAAAATTTAAGTCTATTTCTTTATATCCATTACATTTATTCTACCAATCAAATTATAACATACATATATTTTTATAAAAAAAAAAAAAAAGAGAGAATATTAATACATAAAAAGAAAATAAAAATATACACATATCATAATTTAATTAATAAAATAAATATAATAAATACAAAAAAATAGACTTAAATTTTGTCTTTTAAAAATTAGCCCATAAGTGATCGTCTGCTTCAAAACAGCTTTACAAATTATTAGTTTCAAACCTCTATTTCTTCTCCACTCGAATATGCTATCGAGTCTAAAATACTGATTTTACGTGGTCTGTTTAGTATTTACAGCAAGAACAGAGTCACCATTTTCTGCTTGCAAACCGCTTCCACTTCAATCCACTTCCATTTACCTAATTTATAAGGTATCTATTGTTACATTTATCCTTTATTTGTTTTAAGAGAAAATGAGTCGAAAGAAAATGAGAGGAGAGAAAAGAAGAAGAATATTCTATTTTCTCTTGTTTGGCTCAGCAAAGAAAACAGAGAAGACAAAAACAAAAACTGTGAGACCCACATGAAATGTTTTCTCTCCTTTGATGAGCAGAAAATGGAAGAGAATGTGTGATAAAATATAAAATGACCATTATACCCCCAAATTTATATCAGATTATGCATCTGAAACCGCCTCCTTCTTCTTCTTCCTCGCGTCCTTGTCATGCGGCGGGACGGGCGCGTGTTCGAAAAATCTGATCTGGATGCACACGAACAGTGGCTTGGATCCGCGCAGTGGATCTGGATCGAGCAGCACGCGGTTGCAGGCGATCGATGAGGCAGAAGTACTCCCCACAGTAGCCATGGCTTCGACAGAGCAGGAGAGGCTTCGACGAGGGACGAAGAAGGAATTTTGGTGAGAAACGGCGCGAAGAAATGGAGGGGATAAATGAAGAGGGAATGGGTGGAGAATCAAAGAAAAGCAGGAGGATGGGGTGGGGACTCTGCAAGGACGCAGAGGGGGTGGGGTGGCGACTCGGCCAACAAGGGGTAGGGGTGGGGACGCGGACGCAGACGCGGCAGGGGGGTGGGGGTGAGAGTGGGGACACAGATGCGGCGGGGGTTGGGGATGGGGTAGGGGTAGAGATGGGGTGTATAATTTTTTTTTTGTTTTATTTTTGTTTAGCATAAAATATTTTTTAATATTTTGTGTTTTCTTTCTTCTCATTTTCTTTCCATCCAAACAACTAAAAATTCTCTCTACTTTTCTTATCATTTTCTCTCTTCTCATTTTCTCTCTTACCATTTTCTCTCTTCTCATTTTCTCTCTTTATCCAAACAAAGCATTAGGTAGACCACGAGCTGCCCACAAGGAAAAACAGATATATGAACCGATTTTGGAACACATTGAAAAACAAATTAAAAACAATATTTAATTTACTTGTTATACAACTAAAACAAGGTTTTACACTATAATTTCCATTTCAAAATAATCACACAAACTAAATTTCTTTTGTAACATTAAGCAGAGCAAGGGTATTTAGCAGCTAAACTTCTCAAATTCTTAATTCTTGTACTAATTCCATACCTCCCAACGGATTTTTTTTTTCCACTTACGTATCTTGTTCAGTGTTCTTGAAACAAAAAAAAATGAGATTCAATATAATTTATCAATCAAATCATTTCTAATTTTATTTGATTTTAAACACAACCGTTGATTTTGAAATGGGTTTCCTCTCCGCCAAACCAAAAAAACAAGTTTAAATGCTAATTGTCAGACTCAGTAACTCATTGAAAAGTACAACCGCTAGTCTAATATCCAACATTTCTTTGTTTAAACGAAGTAAAACCAGAATAGTAGCAGCAGATTGAAATAAGTATAGGCCCTACAGAATCACCAAACTGATCTCTAACAATTACCAAGAAAACAGCTCCGGTACATTTAATATTTTCCATTAAAACAATTTAAACCAACAACTTGAATAGAATTCCAAGACTGCCCAGAATGGGACAGTAGCACCAGAGAAGCACCTGCATTTGTGAGAAAATCAACCACTACCTGACAGCACCTGCAAAAAATTTAATGTTATTAGGATACATTACTAATTTCTATAACAAATCATGTAAAAGCAAAAGAAATAGGCAAAGAAGAACTAAAACGTGTGATTTACTACTCTGTTCTGGTAAAAAACACATTGAAAATAAGTTTGAAGAGTCTACTCTGTTACAATTGAATTTACTACTCTGTTACAAAAACCGGTGCTTTTTATAAACTTTAAATTTTCAACTTTTCCAACTTTCTATAAACTTAAGCTTTGAACAAAAGAGAACAAGGTGCACAAAATTGGGAAGACATCTTTATAATACAAGTTAAATCCTCAAATATATATTGATATATTGGAAATGCTTTCAATTTTAAGTCAAGCTCCCTACTTCACTACAAGAATCTGATTGTGCTTCTCAATCATTTAATTCAAAAGCTTTAAATACCTGGCCTGGTGATCCAGATCGTGATCGTGATCGTGATCTTGGCCTGCATAATTGAATAAATAGTTCAGGTACATAAAAATGGTTCATTTACACCAACAAACCGTATTTAACAATAGTATGCTTTGAATACCTGGAAGATTTGATTGGTGATGCTGATCTGGATCTAGATCGTGACCTAGACACAGATCGCTCCAAAGATCTACTGGAGAATTAAACAGCAGGACTTTCCATAAGTAAAAGAAATGTCTAAAAGGCACGACAATGAACAATAACAGAAAGTGAAAGCACCTTCTATTCCTTTTAGGACTTCTGCTCCTGCTTGGGCTTCTGCTGCGGCTCCTTGAACGGCTACTCTCATACTTCCTCACCTGCACATCATGATTATTGCCCACAACTTTTACTTAAGCATAGCTCTCCAGAAACAATTCTCATTCAAACCATGTAATAATCCTACACACTCATGCTTCAAGCAAGGGGATGCAAGATATTTTTCTAGAAAAAGAAACAGAGACAACAAAGAAGGGTGCAGGATCTATCAGCATGTAAAAGTTGTTTGAAGTTAGAAAGATCTGCTGCAATAATCACATGCATTGAAAAATTATTCAGGACACAAAACAATGACAGATGAGAAATTTTATAAATCTAAGTAAAGAGGTGGTGGTTACCCGAATATAAGATCTTGCCCAAGGATTTCTGAACTCAGTGTCATCCAGTTTCCGAATCTGTGAAACAGAAGATATGTTAAACAGATGGAAGAGGAATCTAGCAGCAATCTTGGTATCATTCAACCAAATGAAACTTGATCATATTTCTAAAAAACTTACAGCATATTTCATGTCGTCATAATTAGTGTAATCAACAATGCCAAAAGTCCCTAGACAGAGAACAATGGTATAAGCAGTAGGCATGAAAACTTTATTGTTAGTATAAAAATCTGCTGGAACAAGAAAACATTCTGTAAAATAGTAAGTTAAAAGTAGCCATCTAATATCACAAAGGCTTATATGAGTTGAGGCACTGGCATGTCATTATCATCAGAAAACTGCTCCTCCACCTTTGTAAAGATTAGATCTACATAAATACACTCAATTAATTCCATACTCTTAATTCAGAGTAAGGAGACTTTAAAGAATAAATTATCCGTTCAAATGGCATAGATGGCTTCATGCATTAAAACAGTGTAAACCAGAATATCTAGGATGCTTGATGCCAAATAAAATAACTGCACTAATGCAAGGATTGATGCAAAAGGGTATTTACATGTATTATATTTAGAGGCCTCAACTGCAAACCCTTAATCCTAAAAAATGTAATTTCCCAACTTAATATCATTCCAAATACATATAAAAGTTGAATCATGTCAGGTAATTAGAATTTGATCATTCTCATCACACTTCTTACTGATTAAGATTCTATGAGAAAAGCAAAAATTCATTCACAACTAGACTAGAAATTAGGAAGACAGCCACCACAAAACGAGATATAAAATAGAGCATCAAAATATCAGCTCTGGTTGAATAAATAGAATGCAGAGAATTTATCTCTCAAGTCTCATCATTGAGGTGCCTTGGTGAGAGATTTTATTTTCAATTGAAAGGAAGGCACCCTCTAAATCAGGTTTTGTTAGATTGTGAGGTGGGCTTTATGATCCTTCATATGGCAATGATGCAATTAACAAAATGATCATATATATGATGCCATTAGGGTAAAATTTAGATCCTGTTGCACCTCCTATTCACGTGTACACTAGGAAGATGTACCCAAACCGCAGAGGATCACAACACATGGGCAGTACGGAGGAAAGAGGGAAAATTCACTACATTGATAATAGAATGCCGATGTGGAAAAGGAGAGAGAAGAAGGCATGGAAAGAGTGGAGTCTGTCACGGAGGGAGATAAAATGTGATGGGAGGGAGAAGTAAGGAAGAATTGGGTCAGGACTTGGGAGAAGAGGACCTCAAAGTGCCTGTGCTGTCTCTACTATTTCCTTTATTCTGTTTTCTTCTTCTATCGTGTATACACCCTTTTTCTGAGCTGATATCCCACTGATATCAGTAGCAGAGGTCACGTGCAGAGTGTTTTCATTCAATGAAATCACAGTTCCTATTCCTGGTTCCTATCAGACCCTCACTGTTAAAAGCCCTCATCGGGCTTATGTAGCCTTGCGGGCACTGAACTTCACTTCTGAACCTAACAATTGCTCTATGCCACCTCTAGCAGTATCATAAGTCTATGAATTGTGGACTCCACACTGATGATGAAGCACAAAATGGATATTATTATTAATTATTAGGTATTGCATGTTAAAAGTAATGGAAAAAGATTATATTTCCCCTTTTTTCCTCCAGCTGCATACAAAGTACTCCAATACAAAGATAAACAACAGTTCCAAGGTGTTAAGCACCCCTATAGAAACAATAAAAAGACAAATTTCAAAACCCGTGTCTACTTAAGAGTTTGAATTTTCCTTGTTACTACGTTTCTTTTCTTCAATCTTACTAGTTCAAACTTCAGACATCAGAATCTCCTACTTAAAATATTCAGTTTGTATTTGTCTGCTTCTAGGCTATGAAGATCAAGCCCTGGGATCTTTTAATACTATTTTTATTTTCATGTAAAAGAAGAGGGAGGGCCATAGCTATCTTAAGCAAACAAAAAGCATCTGAGCTTGACATTTTTCTGCCAAAAGTTATAGAACCTAAGACTACAATTGGCAACTTAAGCTTCATGAACTATTGTTTTGCAATGAAAACAGACACAATCAATAAAATTAATGAGAAAACATCACAACCTTGTTCCAATGTATACATTGTAATTCATGGTAATAATCTACTAAAGAAATAGTCAAAACCCAAACCAAAAAGAAGGTGTACCTTCACTATCACGGGAAACCTCAGCAAAACAAACATCACCAGCCTTTCGCATATGATCCTAAAACCGAATATTCGAAACACAATAAGGTGATAGTGATTTAAGTAGTTGTTAATTTTTAACTTTAAGTATGAACATTCTGATACCTTCAAATCTTGCCAGGATGCAGAAGATGGGAGTCCACGAACAATAACTATAGATAAAAAATAAAACACTAAGCCGTACAGTGTACACTAAATACCTTCAATAACTAAAGCTGATTTGTAATTGACATAAAACAGGTATCTCATGTAAATTATGAAACATATAAAGCAAAGAAAACAACACATGCAAAACAAGTTTTTGAAAATGGCAAACTCATTCCAGCGCCGGTGATAGTCATAGAACATGGTTCCAAAGTTCTATGCATTAAGACTGAAAAATATTGGAATG
The DNA here is from genome assembly GCA_029884605.1 of Ormosia emarginata. Lineage (NCBI taxonomy): Eukaryota > Viridiplantae > Streptophyta > Magnoliopsida > Fabales > Fabaceae > Ormosia > Ormosia emarginata. Next base: position 52,882,701 of record JAQQTP010000082.1, on the reverse strand, counting down.
ACATGCATCTGAAACATTTTGATTCTTAATTAAAAAAATGATAAATATAGAATTAAAAAGCATGGCTAAACGGGTGAACAGTCTGAAGAAAAAAACCATTTAACATATTCTCCTGATCTTTATCTATATCAAAGAAATGAATTCTCCTAATAGACACACCTCGATATTCAGAATGGCGTGAGATGCCAAAACGGCTCCCACCACCACCTCCACCTCCACCTCCACCTCCACCACCATAGCCACGGCGATCACCTGATGATGGCCCTCTACCACCATGGGCAAGCTCCACCTACAACAAGAACAGATGAGAAACACACCAAATAGAAGTGTTAACCTTAGAATATAAAAGTTTGAACAGCTCATTACCCTTAACCGACAACCATCGAAGTTGTATCCATCTCGACCCCGAATTGCTTCTTCTGCATCTCGAGCATTGTCAAACTAGCAAGCCAACAAACAAGAAATAATTAAAGGGAGGAAGAGAAACAGAGAGAGAGAGAGTTTCCCACAAATAAGTACACAAAAGTGTAAAAGGATAAATACCTCAACAAAGCAATAACATGGAGGGCGGGGTGGAATCTTCAGTTCAATATCCATTATACGGCCATACTGTAGAGGGAATACCATTGTAACACTACATTAGTACACACAACTACCAACCCCACCCATCAGACCCTTAGAACTATAAATTACGTTGGTTATAAACATTATGCAATTGCTACACAATAAAGGGTGCAAGCCTTATCCTCAAATCCATAAGAAAATGAATGAGTACGGGAAGTCAAGAAACAAGAATTCAAGACGATTCTTTATCCTTGCTCACAAGTGATTAGAATATAATATTACATACTATTTACTCATCAGTTAATATAATATCTTAATTGATTTTCAATATTTAAAACCAAAATTTTTTTTGCATGGTTCTAGTAAAGAAATTCACATTTCACAATTCACACTAGTATGAAGGTAGGTTCCAGACAACAGGTGAGATAGAGAGAAATTCAGAACCCAAGCCAACTGAACATAGAGAAAATATAATAAACTGGATGCACCACAATATATTACACAAGAAAAGTGCTCGTCAAACCTTGTAGAATAGATCTTCAATTTCTGATTCTCTTATATCTGAGGGCAGGTTGCCAACATAAATTGTGCGGGAAAAACGGCCACTCATATCTGATAGAAGAAGTTATACAGTCTCTCTACAAACAAAAATTGGAAGCTCATCAGTAAAAAAGAATTCTCTCACTTTCTGAAGCTACGCCTAATCCTGAAACGTCTAATTATCATCATGATTACTCTAATGATTACACAAAAATAAATAAAACCAAAACTATGAAGCAAACCAAGAGAGCAATCCTTGAGGTGAGCCATGCTCCACAAGCTCCATTGCTCATTTGCTCCAAGATGCTCCAAAGCTATAACAATATTGAAATTAAATTTGATCTCCTCATCCTTTTCCAGAATATTAGCAGGCATACATCTTCTGAGAGAGAGCAAGAATCTCCAATTATTTAAAAAAATAACCACAACTCCACCCCGATTCTCCCACTCCCTCTCTATATCCCTATGTTTGATTGCAAAGCTCATATTTGTCCAAGCGCTTGTCATCTATCATAAAGAAAGCATTGGTGTCATAAGAACAAATTAAGATCGACATATACTTAAGCATTTTACCTTACTCAGCTCTCTTTTAACAGCATTGAAAAATCAACACTGGCAAAAATCATTACCCCTAATTGTATTTGTATACACTTGTTAAAGCTACTTAATTGTCCTGGAGAAGCAGTGGAACTACATTTCTCTAGTCTCCCTATCTGAAATACACGTGTATATACACAAACCATCCATAAGAACGAATCCTTTGTTTGAGGTACTATTAATTGCAACCCTGAAAGTCACAAGTTACAAAGGAATAGCCGGTAATCGGGTTCTTCAATCTCTTATAAACGTTTCACCCCAACCATAAGAGACAATGAAATCAGCTAATTTGGAGTTTGCCGTCCTATAACAACATCAAAAGAAAGGGGGAAAAGGAGAAAGATAATTCAAGATTAAAACGCAATGCAGGATTCAAATGGGTCAATGAAGCACTGACAACCATTTTCCATGTAATTATTAAGCAGAGTCTTCAGAACATGCCAACAATAACCCTAATAATATCGTTCACGCAAATCGAACGTTAAGAATTTTGAAGGAATTGGAAATTCCAAGCTCACCGATGGAATTGATATCAATTTCACCTCAAAACCCTAATTGAAAAACGGGTCATCTAAAATCGAACAAAGACATGCAATGAAACGGAAATTCACAGAGAGAGGGATGATTCGATGAACGCCATACCAGAAAGAGAATAGCTTGAGAACCCAATCGACCCTTCGCGAAGCTGAAGCTGAAGTTGAAGCTGAGGCTGAAGCTGGCGTACAAGATCGTTTCGAATTGGAGAGAACGGAAAGCGTAAGGGGCTAGGGTTGAAGTATGAATTTATGGACCAAAAAAGGATTTGGGCTTCCACTGCAGAACAGGCCCATGTCTCCTGTCAAAGTAATTAAAAGTTTTTACATGAGAAAAATAATAATTAAGAGTTTATCATTTTTGTGTTCATCGTTAAGCTTTTAAATGATTGTCTGATAAACCTTTTTAATTTTATTAAATAATTAAATGAGTTAATAATGATAATTCTTTTAAAAAAAATTAAATACCAAAGTGCAAAATCTCCCTTATAGTAGTGTGTGTGTGTGATTAGTTGATAGATTATGAGCATCCTAATATTTGAGTATCTAATTTTATTCAAATCATAAATTTATACGAGTCTTTTTAATAATATTTTTATTTGACTTTATTTTAATCTTTTTACAAAAAATATTTTCATGGATTTTCTATGAAATTGATGTGATTGGCTGATAGAATATAATGGTGTGGCAGTTACTTTTAAAATTATTTGCATTTGTCTTTCTTGATCTATGACTTTTTTGTGTGTGATAAATAGCAGTATTATTTTTATTTACTTGACAGCTCAAAAGGTTAAACTTAGTTTTGTTTGCATTATTCTTAATTAATTATAAATTTTTACTTGATTTTCAAGCTCTTTTATTTTTTATTTCTTCTTATTAAATTTATCATTAATTTTTTAAATGAAATTTATCATGCTGACATGTGTCATTCTTTATTTTATTTACTTGATAGCTCAAAAGGCTAACCTTAATTTTGTTTGCATTATTCTTAATTAATTATATTTTTTACTTGATTTTCAAGCTTTCATTTTTTAATTTCTTCTGACTAAATTTATTATGCTGACATGTGTGGTTTTTTCTCATTCAGTCACTTCTACTTTGTTTATAGATTAGAATTAGAATTAGATTAGATTAGATTAGATTAGAATATATTAGATTAGATACATTAAATTATATTAGATTTATAACCAGTACATTAATTGCTCATACAGGGAAAAAGTAAAGTTTTATGACTTTTTTAGTTTGTTATATAATTACTTTCAAGAGTATTTGGTGGATTCTTGGAAAATAATTGAACACATAAGTTTTTTCTTTAGCACTATTCTTTAATAAAAAATGTTGTAAGCTTTCATATTTTAATTAATTTATAGTTTGTTTTAGCACTATTCTTTTATTTATTATTTAAATTCAAGTTTCTAATTTTCTTAGCATGATTATTGGTTTATTTTTTAATTTATTAAATTTCTTATGTTAACATTATCGCTTTTTTCATTTAATGACTTTTAAGTTTATAGGAATTCTTTTAATAACATTATCCTACTTTTATTTTTTATTTCTAATTATTAAATTCAAGTTTTCAATTTTGTTAACATTATTCTTGTTTAATTATTTTTTATTTATTAAACTTTTTGTGCTAACATGTATGATTTTTTATCCAATGACTTTTAAATTTATAGGATCTTTTTAGTAGTTATCTTATTTTATTTTTTATTTCTAATTATTAAATTCAAGTTTTCAATTTTGTTAGTTATTTTTTATTTATTAAATCTCTCATGTTGACATATAACGCTTTTCTTGTTTAACTGCTCATAAATTTATAGGAATCTTTTAAATAGCATTATCTTACTTTATTTTTTATTTCTTATTATTAAATTCAAGTTTTTGTTTTTGTTAACATTATCCTTGATTACGTATTTTTTATTTATTAAACTTCTCATATGAACATGTATTTCTTTCTTCATTTAGTGATTTTTGAATTTATAGCAATCTTTTCAATAGTATTATTTCACTTTTTTAAATTTATTCTTATTAAATTTAAAAGTTTAATTTTATTAGCATTATCTTTGATTAGATATTTTTTATTTACTAAATATCGATAGATAAATATCGGCATAGATATAGATATAAAAGATAGATAACTAGATAAAGACTATAATTGAAGAATACGCGTTTGCCAAAAAAATAATTAAAGAGGATGCCATTAGCTATCCCTTGAATTCTTGTGCAACTTTCATCGCTCGCTTTATTCTCCTCACTCACACAATTAAGTTCCCACTTTTCACTGAACAAAGGAATATCCATGGCGTCTATGCCGTTTATTTTCTCTTGGGAAGTGGTCTCTGCCCCATTAGATGAAGCCGAAGTGGAACTTTACCGAACCCTCGCACAAGAGCATATGGGAGATTATTTCAACGTCAAGGTCCATGTTAAGCATGAAAATATCTTTGCTCAGCCACAGTCACAACATCCACAAGCAATAAGACCTTATTTTGAATTGTATTCATCTATGCTTCTATCCGGCCCACAGTTCTTGGAAAACAGTTCATCTTACATGCGCTCGCACTTTCCCCACCATATCATTCCCCGTGAGTTGTTGGACACAATGATGCCAGAAGTGACAACATATGCCAAAAATTGTAGTCCTGGTTTCCACGATGAAAGAGGCCTTTTTCGCTTGTTCAATTTAAATTTGGATATTGTGGTTCAAAGACTATACGATGGTGCTATCAATATGGTCATGGAAGAGTCCATGAGACAAGTCGCAATGATTCCTGCATCAAAGACTGCCATTGAGTCACTTAAGAAGGTGAAGCTTGAGAAAGATGCCACCCTGGAAAAGTGTAGTATTTGTTTGGAGGAGTTCGTTGACGGCGTGGAGGTTTCAGCCATGCCCTGCAAGCACATGTATCACCAAGAATGCATCACCATATGGCTGGAAACGAGTCATATGTGCCCTTTGTGTCGCTACCCCATGTCCACACCAATGATCTGCTGATTACATTACATTTGGCTAGGTCTAAAACGAAGATTATCGTTATTAGTTTGGAAACTAGTATGAGTGGAAAAGTGATAAGAGATTTGAGTAATTTGTAGGAGATTAATTATAAGTTTAAACTTTCATGGCATGTAGCTTGCAATATTATGTATGTAACTATTATTAAAAGGGTTTAAAGAATAATTCTAATATGATTTACTCGTCATTCAAGAACGTATATTTATGTACAAAGATTTGTAAGTTTATGTTGAATTTTTTTCATAATTACAAAGAAAAAATATGGAAAGAATAATTGTACAAATATGATTTACATTATAAAATGTCAATAATTATTTGCTTAGAATAAAGTTAAATTACCGGAAATAAATTTATTCTAAAACAAGAATAAATAAATCCTAATAATGGAAATAAGAAAATAAGTTAAATATGTCATAAGATATTATTTATGATACTCTAAAATATTTCAAATATAATAAAGATATTTTTCAGATATTCTAACATATATTGGTTGATGCTAATTCTATCTATATCTAACAAAATCTGAATTGATTCTAACACCCCCTCTCAAGTTAGTGCGTGGATATCAAACACTCCTAACTTGATAAGAGAATAAAAAAACACACTTGTTACTGCCTTTGTAATAATATCTGTTAATTGGTACTCAAACCTGACAAATGGAAGACATAAGATTTCAGCTTCAAGTTTTTCCTTAATAAAGTGTCTGTCGATTTCTACATGTTTTATCTGATCGTGTTGAATATGATTGTGGACAATTTCTATAGTTGAGGTATTGTCACAATGTAGATTCATTGTTTCTTTTGATTCAAATCCCAAATCTGCCAATAAATTTTTTAGCCATAGTAACTCATATATTCCAAGTGTCATGCCCCTGAACTTAGCTTTAACAATTGACCTGGCCACTATAGGTTGTTTTTTACTTCTCTAAGTTACAAGATTTCCTTTCACAAAGGTGAAGTAACATGAGGTGGATCTTCAATCGTTGACTGACCCAGCCCAATCAACATTAATATACCCTTCTATTTCTATGTGCCCATGAATTGAGAACAACAGTCCTTTTCCTGGAGCAGATTTTAAGTATCTTAATGTGAGACTTTCTTGGGTCATGCATAAACTGACTTACAACATTTACTGCATATGCAATGTTTGGCCTAGTACGAGATAAGTAGATTAGTTTTCCTACAAGCCTTTGGTATTTGCTCTTATCAGTACTAGCTGCATTTGAACATTGAAAATACTTGTGGTTCTGCTCAATAGGAGAGTCAACTGGCTTACATGCAAGCATTCTTGTTTCATATAACAAATCTAAGATATATTTCCTTTGAAAGGCTACGTCGGCAAGATGTGGGCGGCGTCATTGGTGAAAGATGGTTGAAGTTGCAGGTCGCGTGAAGGTGGTCGTGAGTAAAGGTTGTGTATGAGAAGAGTTTTTACTTTTTTTAAGAGTGAAAAAACCAAATGAAAAGAGGGATTTATGACTCCCACGCATACCTTTTTCATATACTTTTTTTAAAAAAACTTCTCCAGATTTAGAGACGGATAATAGTATGTCTCTAAACTTTTTAATGTTAAAAATTTATCTTAAGAAATTTGTTAATATTTTATTAAAAAAATTTATCAGTTACATTCCATCTCTATACTTTAGAAAAAAATAAAATAATTTTTTTTATTAATTTTTTAATTTTAAAAATTATATAAATTATTTAGAGACAAAACATATTTGTCTTAAAATATATTTGACTTTTAAAATTCTAAATTGACTCAATAGAGACTCAATTAGAGACACAAAAATTCGAGACAAGTAAGTTATGTCTCTAAATTCTGTTTCTAAATATATTTAACTTTTTAAAATGCTAAATTTACTAAATAGAGACGTAATTAGAGACATAAAAATCTGAGGCGGGTAAATTTCATCTCTAAATTTCATCTCTAAATATATTTGACTTTTAAAATATTAAATTGACTGAATAGAAACGAAATTAAAGATAAAAAAATCTTAGACGAGTATATTTCATATTTAAATTTCGTTTCTAAACATATTTGACTTTAAATTGACCAAATATAAACAGAATTATAGACAGAAAAGTCTGAGATGGATAAATGTTGTCGCTAAATTACGTCTCTAAATTGTAAAATTTATTTTTCATCTTTAAATCTTCAAATTTGTCGTTTTTTCTGTTTCTATTAAAGATGAAATTGTGCCTTTTTCTAAATTATGTCTCTGAATAAGATTTTTCTAATAGTGCCTCAAGTACCAAAAAAAAAAAGAAAAACTTCACATATCCCTCACACATCTTGATATTAATTAGAGTTGACAAAACGGGTTCAACTTGTTGGATTGACATGTCAACCCGCTATTTTTAAGCAGGTTAGGTTTAATGTGTGAACTCGTTTTCTTTTTTTAACCTGTACAACCCGCCCCGCTTAACCCGCGGGTTAAGTGGGATAGGTGCGGGTCAACCCATCGGGTTGTTAGTTTTTTTTATTTGAAACATTTCTATTTTATTTTTTGTAACTCTTTTCTCTTTATTCTTTTTAGTCTTTTCTTTCCATTCCAGATTTGCATCTAATTTTTCCATGAGTGAGGACCATGACTCACTATTTTTGTATCTCCTTTTATAGTATTTTTTATTTTTTATATATTTTTTTTTTTTTTAGGCGGGTTAAGCGGGTTGACCCGCCAACCCGTCAAAATTTTCTCATTTTATCTTTTATGCGAATCAACTTGCTAACCTACCTTAAAATAATGTGAGTTGACTTTTCCAACTCATTTCTCAAAACGAGCTAACCAAACTTGTCCCGCATTTGGTGAGTTAAGACGGGGCGGAACAGGGCAAGGCAAGACGGGTTAGTCCGTTTTGCCAGCTCTGATATTAATCACAACTCAAAAACTCACCTATATATAACAAATGAAAGTACATTATTTTGAGAGTGACTCAATCTCTTAAGCTTCTCTCCCTCTAATGACACATGTTATTATTAACTTTTTTTTTAATTTTAAATTCAATTTATCTTTTTAATTATGTATATATTCTTTTTAAATATATATTTTTTTAATTTATATATTTTAAATTCTATCTGAATAAATTATATATATATATATAATAATTTTAAATATTTTTCTCTTTTAATCTATATTTATTTAAATTCTTTTTGAATTTAAAAAAACTAATACGAGATACTTGCTAATAAGAAATTTAGTGGTAATCATCAAAACATAAATCGTTACCAAATTTTATCTTTTTAAATTAAAACCAACAAACTAAAACATAATTTTCCAAAAAATAACTATACTTCCAAATCCTAAAACCAATTTTTCCAATATCAATTCTTTTATAATCAAACCGCATATGGATGTTAAAATAATTCCATCAAAACAAAACAGAACAAAAAAAGATTCTGCACTAACGTTCTGTAGAGTCATGGTTGGTGGTGGCGCAATGGGCATGGGGTAGCGACACAAGGGGCACGTATGACTGATTTCCAACCAGGAGACAATACATTGTTGGTGAAACAAATGATCACAGGACATGGCCAATGCCTCAACACCATTAACGAGATCAAAGTCTTCCATACAGAAACTACACAGTCCACACTGTTTCGTAGGCATGAATTTCTTCAGCGAACCGATGGCTTCCTTGGATGCCGGAATCATTGTGACTTGTTTTTGTTGCATGGACTCCTCCATCACTTGTTCAATGGGATCGTTGTCGACCAGCAGCGCGTCAATGAAGATGACCAAACACAAAGGGAGCACATAGGAATTTCCAAATAATGCATGTTGAGAATGAGAAGAATAAGAAGAAGAAGGAAGGGCGTCAAAGAGTTGTTGAACTTCACACATGGCCCCCTCTATTAATAGGTCAAGATCCTCACGTGAAAGGTATGGGTTAGACAACTTTGTTCGTTGGAAATCTGGACCCTCTCGGAAGAAGCGTTTGCAGCCTATATATTGAGGCAACTGGGTTAAGGGAAGGGGTTTTATTGTTGTTAGTAACTGGATGGTAGTGTAGTCAAAATGGAATAATAAATTTTACTCGTGTGGATATATATTAAACCACAAGCAAAATCGAAGAGGATTTGATATTCCAATGAGTTAGTTTAATGGTTAAAGAAAAGATATTGCTGCTTTTGAATGTATAAAGGGAACTCATTAATAGTTTGTTTTGAGAGAATGAGCTATATTTATATGAATAGACTCCTGATTCTTTGCCTATTAAATTGTTAGCAATGGTTGATCAGTAGTTGGTTCTTTCCTTTATTCTGAATCATGGTTCTATGTTTCACATGCTGGTGTTCAATGATTTTATTCTAAATTGTTAGCAATGGTTGATCAGTAGTTGGTTCTTTCATTTATTCTGAATCATGGTTCTTATTTCTTTTCTAAATTGTCTTTCTGCTGTGTGTTAGTAACTGGATGGTAATGTGGTCAAAATGAAATAATAACCTTTACTCGTGTGGATATATATTAAACCTCAAGTAACATTGAAGAGGAAATTTGATATTCCAATGAGTTGGTTTAATGGTTAAAGAAAAGATATTGTTGCTTTTGAATGTATAAAGGGAACTCATTTAACAGTTTGCTTTGAGTGAATGAGCTTTATTTATATGAATAGACTCATAATTCTTTGCCTATTAAATTGTTAGCAATGGTTGATCAGTAGTTAGTTCTTTCCTTTATTCTGAATCATGGTTCTATGTTTCACTTGCTGGTGTTCAATGATTTTATTCTTGTACAATCCCATATATAGCCTGCGGATGTTGCTTAAGTATTGTTATGTTTGGTATGATGTGTATGTAGGTGTTAAGATTCAATTGAGAAGTCCATTGCAAGTTTTGCAAGGAATATGGAGTCCTGTCAAAACTCAAGATGGTCAAAACAAGGCTGCAGAGTTTGACGCGTCTAACGGGAGCAATTTGATGTCCGAGGTGACCCCAGAGGCTGTACCTCTTGCCATCACGAAAACTGTTACATCTGGTTAGTACAGGGTGCCAATTACATTTATATGATTATATTTCTCTTTAATGTGATGATCTTTATCAGGATCTAAGCATAGGTCACAAATAGTGTTTTGCTATCTATTTTTTTATAAACATGCAATTTTGATTGGTCCAATATTACAAACTTCAGATATTTTACAATGCTTTCATTGTTTAATATTTTGTCCTTGAGCATAAGTTGGAGTATCTGCTGTCTGCTCTATTGTATTTATGATATCACCTATATATGATGATTTCCTCAAATGTCCTCATTTTTTTAATTCTCCTTGTCATATCAGCAGCTGTAGGAAAGCCCGAACGTGTTGCAATCCCAGTTTCTGTGGATTCTACACAAGAAGAAGCATTGTCAGTCTTGAAGACACTGAAGGTTGGTTTCTAGAAGCATGATTTTTATGAATCAGAGAGACTAGTAGTATCCACTTACATTGTGTTAAGTCACCAATGGCAGTGTCTCCCTTTTGGTTTCTGAGAGCTTTTGAACTACTCTTGTATACCCTCCCGCTTGTGTCTTGAGATTGTTTTCTGAAATTGTTCTTCTGGGTCGCTGAGAAAATGTTTGAAAATGGATGAAAATTATTGCTTTTTTATGTTTTGGGTATGTGTCTTACACAGATCCTGCCATGTTGATTGCCTATTTGTGGATATTTTGTGCTAAGATATTCCATTGTTTTGAATGGTTCTGATTGTAAATTATTGTTCTTTTGGTTGCAGGATTGCTAGGAGTAGCAGTCAACAGGTGAAACACTCTTCTTCAATAGCACTTTTTTTTGTTGAAACTTATTTGAGATTGATAATCCCTTTTAACCTTAACTTCTAGTCATCCTATGGTTTTTTTTGTTGTTGCATTAAATAGATTGGAAGTAGGGTGAGTTGGAGCAGGAACTATGCGGCCAAACATATTAAATTTGGTGTGGAGGCTCGGGCTCTGATGCTGAAGGGTTTTGAAGAGCTTGCTGATGCTGTCAAAGTTACCATGGGTTCGAAGGTAACTGAGCAGATCATTGATTTCCTTGCTGGGGAAAAATGTGTTTGGTACAGGTTGGTAGAACAAGGGGAAGAGGTTGGAAATGAAACTTTATAAGTATGATTGCTCATCCCAGATTTTTATTCAATCAAATTCTTGTTTTTTTTAACGAAAGAGCACTACTGTTTGATGTTATAATGAAAGATATCAATTATAGTCCTATCATTTAATTGGTGTTGTTCAAGAATCATGATGATTGATGTTAAATTTCTTCTGTTTTTAGGGGCGTAATGTGGTGATTGAGCAAAGTTTTGGTGCCCCTAAAGTGACAAAAGATGGAGTAACTGTTGCGAAGAGCATTGAATTCAAGGATAAAGTCAAGAATATAGTTGTCAGTCTTGTAAATGTAGCATGTTCGTTATAGTACTTAAATTTGTGAGCTTGTATATTGGTTGACATTGTCTTGCTTCTCATATGTAGGCTTTTGTAGTTACTGATTTTCATGTGTAATATGTAAATTAAGGATACCTTCTTTATAGCATTTTTCTATTGATTTTTTAAAAAATAATGCAGCTTTTATAAAATATTTTTTTTTCTAAAATGAAAGCATCTAGTTGTGTCAAATTCTAACTAGATGCTTAATTTTTTTAATATTTTTTAAAATATTAGAGATGAAAATAGAGATGAAATTTTTTTGTCTCTGATTTAGAGACGGAATTAATTTTTTCGTCTCTAATTTAGAGACATAATTCATTTTCTATCTCTAAATATTCAGAGACGTCAGATTTAGAGACGGAATAATTTCTATCTCTAATATTTAGAGACAAAAATTTATACATTTAGAAACAGAATTTGTTCCGTCTCTAAATCCAGAAATTCTAGTAGTGAATGGAAATAGATTCAAACTGTATAGGTATTGAAAATCTGCAAAGACGGCGGCGATATAGAGCATGGTTAAAATTAGAGTTTGAATTTATGACCAGTAATTTGGAATATATGACATAGTGTAGAAATTTAGAGTTAGAGTCGGAATATAGGACGGTAATCATAGTGTAGAATTTATTAGGTTAGATCAAACAACTGATCAGAGGTTGGAGCAATCGAAACGGAGCCAATTAATCTTTTAAGCCAGATCAGACGGAACTAATTAGAAGCACAACAAAGAAGCGCATCAGAGACGCGCAACGGAGACGGAGCCAACTGCGAATAGGAGAGAGAAAGTGACGGCAGAGAGATAGAAATAGGAAGTCGGAAAGAGAGTACGACGTGAAAGGTGACTAATTAGAGTTCTAGATTTTTGGGAACTATGTAGCATAATAGTGATAAGACAGGTTACGGAGGATGGTACCACTCTGATACCATATTAGAAATAAAGAAACATGGACACAATAAAAGTCTGGAGAATGTTTCTGTATTTTCTCATAATTATATCTGAATTATTTATCTCTGAATTAATTAGTGTATATAAGAGGATTCCCTATTTATAAGATAGTGAATCTATATAAAGAAGGAAATATAAAATCAAAATAGTATATCTAATTATGTAGAAATCAAGTCCATAAAATAATACAAAATCAAGTCTAATTTAATTCTAAATATATTTTAGATATTAAAATAACATTATATTTAAAAAACTAAAAGAAAAATGTAACAAGTATTTGTATGAAAATTAATAAAAAAAATAAATGTCATTTTTTTTTATGAGTGAACAACTAAATTAATGCCAATTTTTTTAATAATTAAAATACTACATTAATTTCAAATAAGATTTAATTTATATGTCTTGTCGAATAAAATTTTTTACACTATTAACTAATAATGTTTTACCTTATCATTAAAAATATTTAACTCTTATAATAATTTTTTCAAAAATCACATATATAATAATATATAATTAATTGATAGTGTAAAAATTTTACATTAATAACGTATCAAACTCTTTCAAAATATTTTAAGATTAAATTGAGGTCATTTTTTATAATTGAATAACTATATTATTGTAACTTTTTTAAGGATTAAAACGTTGTATTTTTGAGAATTAAAATAACTGTTTATCTATTGATTAAGTAAATAAAATATAATAATTAATCAAGGACAGTGACTTGTATATGAATAAAGAAAGTGATATGTACCACCATTGGAAATCATGCAAGAAAAAATGCCCACATGGCACCACGAAAAATTACTTAAGAATAAACAAGGAAAAAAAGAATAAAAATATAAGAGTCTAAAAAACAAGTGAATAAAATAAAAAAAATAAAAAGGTAAAAATAATTAAACATAATAATATTAACATAATTAACATAAATTATTCGATTAAGATTTAGAACTAAAAATCAGGTAAATAAAACATAATTACTGTCACAAGGTTAATTGATTAAAAAATCCAATAATTACATCATAAATTGAAAATGAAAAAAAAAAAAAACATAAAACTCTGAGGGTTTGCCTAATGAGTATCCAGGTTAAGGAATAAAAAAATAGCAATTATTAGCATTTATTATATTAGAAATTCAAGAAAGCTTTGCCTTTAATTTAATACTTACTATTTTTACTTCTTTAACAAATGACTTAGCAAAATTCAAACTTTGATTTTGTAACAAAAAAAAAAAAAGAAAAACTTTGATTTTATTAGTTAACAATAATTGTTTTTATTTTCAAAACTAAATTTATTCATTTTTAAGTTAGTTTTATATATTTTAAGGAAATTGATAACTCCCAAAGAGATGTGTGACCGGATGTACCGGTTAAGACACATCCCTTAATGTGGATCTCACGATATAGTTAATACACTCTATAAAACTATGTATATCTGAATAATTTAGTATGAAAGATTTTAGGCCCCATAGTGTTGCTCGTATTTTATTTATTATAATAACATGGATCTCATATGAACATCAAATTAATATTTTAAAAATCGAATCAAAAATTGAATTAGTAAAACTTCTAAATAATAGTTTGATTAATTTAATAAATTAAATTTATAATTAAACTATGATTGAATTGTAATTAAATTAAAAAGTATTTTAACAAGAGACATGAATCGATTCACGATTTGAACAGTTCAACAAGACGATCTACTCCTCTTTTTAAAACACTGCATCAATGGAAGAGGTGCATAAATAATATCATTAATCACATAATTTATAATAATTAAATAAATATAAATATCAAATACTAATAATAATATATTAGTAGCATCTAATATTCATTTAATATTAGTAAGTAGTTATATCAGAAAAGTAACACAGCATAATAAACCCCGACAAACAAAGAAGTAATATGCAACGTGGTAGCCTCCCTTTCCTGTAGAAGAATTAGATGTTGTGGTTTTTTCGACTTCTTGAGTTATTGTTCGTCCTCTACCGCTAACTCAATCAAATTGGTCATTATAAAATAATGTTAGATTGATTTCTGTCTTTCTTTAAAAATTGAATAACATAATGTTAAATAACTTTTTTAATAAAATTCATAATTGTTTAGAAAATGACTTTAGTATACTTGAAATTTTAAAAAATAAAAAGTACTATAACTTAATAATGGTTAAATTATTGAGCTAAAATCACTTATAAATTCATTTAATGAAGACTCGTTATGAGATTAAGCACACACAACTTTGTGGTTGTAAAATTCTTAAGGTTAAATTAAAGTTTTGATACATATATTTATTTATTTTTAATTTAATCTCTATAATTTTGTTTTTCAAATCAATCCTCACATTTTTAAATATTTTTAAAATAGTCTTTGTCATCAACTTCCATTATAACATTCACTTATGTTATAACGTTATAACACTATTAATTGACTAATTTAGTAAGTATTTTTTTGTTGAATAAATACTCTTTTAAATACTTCTTTATATATAAAATGTCTATTAGATGCTCATGAATTTCAATAAATATTTCCATTTCTTTTAATACGTATTCTTTTGTTTGACATGTGCTCTTTTAATTTTTTTTTTTTTGTAAAATATTTAATAGGATTTAAATTAAAGATGTTATAACGAAAATTGATAAAAAATACTATTTTAAAATATTTGTAAATATAAAGACTGATTTGATAAGAAAAAAAAATTATAAAGATTAAATTAAAAATAAATAAAATATAGAGACCAAAATATTAATTTAACCAATTCTAAAATATAGCTAGCATCTACCAGCTTTGTGTTCTTTTAATTTGGGGGATACACACACACAAGGCTTTTTTACCAAACTGTTGTTAGTGGCAAAACTAATTACCAAAATGTCATTTTTTTAACAATTTACCAAAATATCATTTTTTAAAATAATTTACCAAAATGTCACTATTTTAAAATTATTTTTCCAACCGTCACACTTTAGTCTTACGTGACATTTTTTTTTATTTTTTTTGTGAGCCACGTGAGATGCTCCAAAGAGGCTGATGTATCTACGTAAATTGTGCCAACACGCTTGGCGCAATCTACGTGGATGAGTCATCCTCTTTGACGCATCTTATGTGGCCCAATACACTGAATACGCCACATGCTTTGGCGCAATATTCACAAATACGCCTAACTTGTTGGTGTAACCTGAGTATATATACTTTCCCCCATTCCCCATCCGTGCCATTCCAACCATTTCCTCAATTCTCACCCTTTCTCTACAAATTCTCTCTCTCTAAACTCTCAGCTTTCTATTGCTGCAAGAAGCAGTGTCCTTTGATCATTCAGATATTATTCCTTATATGTAAGTATTTATTTTAATGTTTGAATATTTTTTGTTTATGATTTGTTGGCTATTATGTTAATGTTAATTATATAGTTATGTTATTTAATACGTATTTAATGGTGTTACAAATATTTTTTTGCTTGACTGATTAATAATGTGATTAATAGAATACGTAGTGTGAATTATATGAATTAATTGTACGTAGAATAATAGCATGATTCTTTTTTAGGAGATAAATGTTTTAATTAACTAAATGTAGAGCTTAAGAAATTATTTGTATGTAAAATAATTGACACGTGTAAATTGATTGCATGTGTTTAATTCAAATTGATTGTTATTCTTCAAAAGTGAGATTAAAAAATAAGATCCATTCAAAGTTGAGGCTCCAAGCAAGTGTATATGTGTCAAAGGTTGTCTATCGATGTCCACAACGCTATAATCCATTGAGATGGATAGGTCTTCCATTAGAAGACGATAATGATGTAAAATACATGATAAATTGCTTCTCTCAAACTCTGAATATGGCCTTGATGGAGTTGTATGTTGAGGTAGAAACAAGTGGGCATGAAGAACAAGTTGAAGCTCCTGGTGAAACAGGAACTCAAGTTGGTCCTTCTAATCCACTTGAGTCATGCAGTATGATTGTTATTGGTGGTGCAACAGTTGAAGCTGTTAACCCACTTGTCAGAGATGCAGCATGGGATACAAGTGAAGATGAAGAATAGATAGTTGAGGCTGATGATTCGGATACTGACATAAAGGCAAAAAACTTTGATGTTGAAGAAAATTTAGAAGAAGAAGACCCTCCATTGTCGGTTGCCCCTGAATCCATGGTTGTGCCTTTAGCCCCTGAATCTGTGTTTGTGCCATCATGCCCTCAATTCTCTCAGATCAATTGGGATGCATTAGAGAATCCTGATAACTTGCTTAAATTAGATTGTTGTAGGACTTGAAGCATAAATGATGAATTATATAAGAGTTTGCAGTTTCCATCAAAAGATATCGTGAAGTTAACCCTCTAAGATTATGTGATTCGCAGGCATCAGGAGTACAAGATTGAAGATTCTGATTCAAGAAGACTAACTGTTAAGTGCCCTAGATTTGACGAAGGTTGTAATTGGAGAGTTAGAGCCATACAAAGCAAGATGACGAATGTGTGGCATATTGCAAAATATAATGGATCTCACAGCTGCATCAACCCAACTGTGTCATTGGATAACCGCAAGTTGGACTCCCGTATGATCTGCTCTTGCATTTTGGAGATGGTTAGATCAAAACCCGATGCACCTGTATGCTTAATTGTTGAGAGAATTCGAAGCCAATTCGGTTACCAAGTTTCATATCGAAAAGCTTGGAAGGCAAAACAATTGGTCGTTGTGAAGGTTTTCGGGGATTGGGACAAGTCTTATGAAGTGTTGCCCAAATGGCTAGCGGACATGAGAAGAAACATGGAAGACACAATGATGGAGTTGCAAGACGAGGAATGTTTGTGCATAACTGACTTGATCGTTCGAAAAGAGTGTTTTCTTGGTTATTCTGGACATTTAGACTATGTGTTGCTAGCTTCCAGTATTGCAAACCCATTGTTCAGATTGACGCTACTCATTTGTATGACAAATACTGTCATAAGTTATTGATTGCAACAACCTAAGATAGAGATAGAAAACCTCTGTCAATTGCATTTGCCATTGTCGCGTGGGAGACAAAGGATGCCTGGAGTTGGTTCCTTGCCTATCTTCGGGAACATGTCACACAACAAGAGGGCTTATGCTTGATATCTGATCGACATAAAGACATCTTACATTTAGTGGAAAATCCACATCTTGGATGGCAGCCGCCGAATGCGTATCATGTCTTCTGCATACGACACATTGGTTCCAATTTTAACTTCAGATTCCAAAATAAGGAGCTGAAAAGATATTTGATTAATACAGGTATTTTAAGTTTTCAACTTGTATTCTAATTTATTATACTAATAATTAGTTCTTAATACCAACTCAATTCATGTCTTGTATCAGGGTATGAACCAATTGCAATAAAGTTTGATGCTAGGCTAGAGAAGTTGACAGCTACTACCGAGATGGCAAATTGGATTAATGCAATTCCAAAAGAAAAATGGAGTTTGGCGTATGATGATGGCCATAGATTCGGTCATATGACTAACAATTTGTCAAAGTGCATCAATAGAGTGTTGAAGGGTAGCAGAAATCTACCTATAACTGCCTTGGTTCATTTGACATACACCAAATTAGTAGAATACTTTGTCAACCAAAAAGATGAGGCGAATGACAAAGTCGTTAATGGGCAGGAATGAAGTGATGATTTATTGAAGCACCGGAGAATGAACACAGCAAAGGCAAGCTCACACCAAGTTCGTCGGTACGATATGCAGAACACCAAGTTCATGGTTGAAGACGCTTTTAACCCTGTGACACAACAGGGTGGACTTTTTTATACTTTAAACCTGCGAGAAGGCCGGTGTGACTATGGGGTGTTTAGCATTGCATTTTCCATGCTCTCATGCGATTACTGAGTGTGCTTCTGTGTCAATTAACTCGTTCAAGTATGTGCATAGGGTTTACAGGATGGAAAGCATTTATAGAGCTTACGAGTTTGAATTTGAACTAGTTTGGGCTGAACCATGGTAGCCTGTAGGACCTAACATAACTTTGGTGCCTGATCGTGCATTGTTTCGATCTAAAGGTTGACCAAAATCAACTCGACTCAGGAATGAGATGGATTGACGTGAAGTAGGGCAGGGACAAACGTGTAGAAAATGACATCAACCTAGACATAATTCTCACACATGTCATGCTGGTGAATTGAGCTCCTTTAGGGGTGATGGAGAAGGGCCATCAAGTGGATCTAGGACATATTTTCATTGTCAAATTTTTGTATTAGCCAACCATCAATATGTATTTTGGTTGAATATAATGATGGTGTATTCGAGTACTATTAATATATGTTAGTTGATTATGAGTGTGACTTTGTTACTACCATTTAATTATGCCTTTTTTTTATTTTCTACGGTCGTTAACAAATATTATATACTATTTTTCATATTGGAGGACTAATTGTTGTTGTTTTTTGGCATACAACGTGACACAGATGGCTTTCCATGTAAACCTAGGCCTAGAGGATGGATCGATTTTGGAGTTGCAAGAGTACCATATGTCTCAGCATGTTTAGCAGGGACACGAGGATCGACATTTGTGTGTCAGACGTGCTCAGAAAACAAAACATATGAATCCACTTGCACACATTCTTCCATATCTGGAGCGAGCTGGCTTTTCAAGGGTTGCCCATATGGGCTACTACATTATCGATCACTCCTTGATCAATGTGTTGGTTGAGAGATGGCACCCGAAGACACATACATGTCACATGCCTACCGGAGAGTGCACCATTACATTGGAGGGCATCGGTATCATATCGGGTCTTCCTATCGACGACGCTGTTGTTACTAGCCTTACCCACCGGACTGTTTGGCTTGACCTATGTAGTCAGTTATTGGGGATTGATGACACTCCGTCGCTTATATCCGATGGACGCATTGATATGATATATCTGTGGCAGCCAGCTGTTACAAAGTTCGAAAACGATGTCTCTGACGAGTACGTGCAGCAACGTGCACGACATTACTTACTTAGGGTGATTGGGGGTTTTATGCTCATATGCCACTTGATGTTCCTTCTGCCGTTGCCAGACATCATACCTTGGCGTAATATAGAGAGTTTTGCAAAGCTATAGACTACTTGGGATCGTTCATCTTATTACAAGATATTGGGCATGATATAGATTCCCCCCCAGGCTTGCCCATTCAGACATACAATTCGGGATGTCTCTAACGAGTATTGCGGCAACGTGCACGACTTACATACTTAGAGTTTTGCAAAGCTATAGACTACCCTTCCGCCGTTGCCGACATACAATTGGGGGTCCCGCGTACTTATATAGATCGCTGCAGGAGGAGGAGCTTGCATCTTATTACAGTATTGGGCATGATATAGATTCCCCCGACTTGCCCATTCACTGTGGTAACCATGTTGAACCTGATGTGTTCTATGTTGCTAATCGTGGTCAATTTCCAAAACGATGTCTTTTCATATCATTTCTTTACATTACTTTGCTCTATTACTTACTTTGCTTTATTTCTCACTTACATTTGTAATACTTTGACTCATAAATAGGTGGTCAAGCATAAAGTTTTGAATAATATTGTGATCGCACGACATTACATACTTTGATCAACTTAAGAATGATGATATGTATTATTTTACATTCATTTGCCCTAATTACTTATGTATATGACTTCTTAAGATTGGCTATATCATTTTGCGAGATTATATGCACCCTTAGATGTTGGCATCTTCCACCGCCAGGTGTGTTGGTAGGGACATAGCACTAGGTGGTCCCTCTCACATACACATTGGGTGGCATCAGCCTTGATGCGTCGTTTGGTCTTATATTCCATGAGAGCTTTTGCAAATTACATTACATGATGGGGACTTACCAGGCTACACATGTTGTTTACATAACAACATGGGATCGGAGGAGCTTGCATCTTCATCTGCGTATTGGGCATGTGTATATAAAAGAATTCCCGACTTGCCCATTCATCTATTGGGAATGCGGTAAGCTCTTTACCAATTCACCGGTTACAATATGTATTTTGTACGATTATAATGTATTTTAACCTTAGGCGATGTGTTCTATGTTGCTAATCGTGGTCAATTCGTTCATTGTATGAGCATGATCGCATTACCATGGAATGACTTCGTCCAGCTCCAGCAGTAGATGACATTGCAGGGCCACGAGTTCTTTTGAGCATCCCGAGGACTGTCACCGGTGTACATGACAATGTTATATTTAGTGATTTTGATTAAATTATTCTTATCCACCACACCCTTACCCACCATATCCTTACCCGCCACCGGGTTGATTACTTTCATGACAATGTTATATTTAGTGATTTTGATTAAATTACTGTTGGTTACTTTCAGTTATGATTTTGGTACCCTTGTTGGATTGAACGTATTTGTCGTTTCGTTTATATTGCTAATCTTGGTACTATTGTTGAATTAAACATGTTTGTGTGCTTTTGGGGAGTTCCAATATTTAGGAGAAATTATGTCAAAATTTTCGTAAAATCGGAATAGCCAAACACATAAGCATTTGGATTTTAACTCTCACAATTTTTTTAAAATTTCTTTTATTTAATTACTAAGCACAAATTCTATCATAATGTAGTCTTATTAAACTCACTCATCACACTAAACTATCATCTTTCTTTAATTTTTTATGAATATATCTAAATGTGATGTGTTACATTTATGTGGTGTGTGTTCGTGAGGCAAAGAAGATAGTAAACAAGAGGAGAATATTTCTATTGATTTGTAACAATGACTTTCATAAAATATTGTAAAAACAAATAAATGGATGCCAAAAAGTCACCGTCCTAATAAAATAACAATTTTATAATTTTTGGTTCATATTTGATGTTCATCTAATGTTAAAAGTCATACCTAGTTAGCTGTTACCCTCATATCATTAATTGTTATGTATTTAATGTTGTGTCAACAATATAGTTAATAATATATTTAAATTAATTATATAGTTAGGTTACGCCAACAAACTAAGCATATTTGTGAATGTTGCGCCAAAGCATGTGGTGTATTTAATGTATTAGACCACCTGAAATGTGCCAAAGAAGATGACGCAACCCACGTGGCTCACAAAAAAATAAAAAATGCTACATAAGATCAAAATATGTCAGTTAAGGAAATAATTTTAAAAAGATGATATTTTAATAAATTATTTAAAAATAATAATATTTTAGTAAATTGTTTAAAAGAATAATATTTTAATAATTAATTTTGTTACTAACAACAATTTGGTTAAAAAGCCCACACACAACTAGGCAACTAGCATTGTTGAAAAAAGACCAAGAATCTCTTGTTTAAAGCATCACCAGTTACTACATCTGCGTTCACCATGAATTTGTGGAAGAAAGAGGAATATCAAGGGAAGCTGAACGCGACAATGTACATCAACTTAACTGAAGAATAGGAGATATGTGTGGTATTGAACAAAACAGAAACAATTGGACAACTATTTAAATACCACAAATAAACTCTAGACACAGAAGTTAAAATCTACTTCGATACTTCATCTGTTGTGCTCCAATTTAGCCAGAGGCTGATCTTTTTTCCTTCTTTTTTGTAATGTGTATGTTACAACAAAAATTCCTTTGGAAGCGGTAAGTTTATAAAAAAAAAAAAGATAAATGTTCTTGGCCCATGGAGAATTAATAGCCCAAAACTAATGAAAGAATAGAGTTGAATACCCATATGCTCAGCAAAGATAGCATTGTGACGTGTATATGCCGCGAAAGCATGTTATAACCTATACCTCTCAAAGAAATTATGGAAAATTGGATGTTGTATAACTAATGACTATAGTTATGATATGCACAACTTTTTTAGTCATTTGGATCCATTTCCTCATCTTGATCCCAGAGTGGAGTCTGATTGGTTTTGCCACCATTTTTGTCAGATTCATCAACAAAATCATTACTCTCATAATCTGGCTGCCCATCATCTTCGGATTTGACCCCTTCTTTCCCCAACGAACCTCCCTTATTAGCATGCTGCATCCACTTGGGGCACTGGTCTTCGTCTCCGTATAGAAACCGGCCATCGTTGCCTTTGACTAGATTAGCAACCTTGGCAGAAGCTATTCTACAGGAGCATTCTGGAAGTGGATGTGAAAGGAACATTGCTGGTTTTGACAAGAGAGATTGCCTTATGAGGCCTTCTTCAGTCATACTATGGTTAAGATGTTCCTGCACTAAAATTGTCCAATTATGTTTAGGATGGTACAAATTTTCACGAGTGACGTTGAAGAGTTCCGCAACAACTTTCCTGTGAAAGACCAGATAAAGTAGTGTCACAATAAAATGTAAAATTTAGGGATATATCAATAGATAAATTGAACAGAGAAATGTCAACTACTAATTAAAAACACAAGCAACCACCAGATTTTCAAAGAAGTAGCATGCTGAGAAGTTTGAAGCATGAAGGAAAGGAAGGGCATCATAACTCTTCTCTTCGGATACAGATATACATGAAATTCTCAAGGCATCAATTGACACACAATCAAGAAAAAAGAAAGATGACAAGTGGAAATGAAGGCATATCATGCAAGCATTTAATAATTAGCCTTAATGCATGGAACGAGTACAAGAAATCTACAAAAAATTTGTGCAGAAAGTGCCAAAGATATGTATGCCCTAGGCATGTCCGAGGTCTGCTATAAGAGAAGTATTGATTTCCAATTTTTCAAATCTGACACGCATGGATGTCTGAAACAGGGCATAAGAAAGTTGTAAGAGTGTTGGATAAATGCTCAACACATAACGTGCCCCATCTGTGGAAAGCATTGCTAGTTGTGGAAGTGGAGTAAAAGGCATAAATGTGGCTTGTCTTCCCTACACCTCTACCCTCCCCCCACCCCCCCTGCCAGGCCCCACCCCAAAAAACAAGAGGTCCTGAAACTATGCCATCTTTTATAGCTTATTCAACTAGGTAACCTTGCCATTTTGGTTCCCTAATAAAATAAGGAAATTTAATGCTTTTAATGAAACCTCTTTATATCATACTTCCTTTACCTGTCTGGTCGGTATGTTCTAAGAGAAGCAGTCTCATAAAGTCGATGTCCCACGACTAGGCTTGAAAAATCTGGCCATCCACTACCATCATTGTTAAATCCAGGAAAGAAGGCATCTGCTTCCAAAGAAACAATGTAATCAAGTGCATCCCAAAGTAACCTGTGCGCTTGCATCCTCAGATCCATAGGTGAAGGATCAGGTTCTGTCGGAGTTTCAGTGATCCAACCATACCAGCCTTCTTTTTCATGTTGGTAAATTGGTCTATCTGGAGGTGGAGGAAGAGGCCGAGGCCGAGGACCAGCCCTCTTCCACTCTTCTTTAAGTTCTTCCTCACTTTTTGCAGGAGGTGGTCGAAAAATATTTGGAGGAAGAGGTGTTTCAGGTCCAACCAAGTCAGACAACTCTCTCTCACTGCACAAGGAAGTGCGATCCACTATATTGGTAAACATGGCCCGTAAAGGAATTAAAATACGTTGACCTCCAAATGTTTCAGAGCCAGCTAGGTAAACAACTGTTTTGGAAGGATAACCCATCACTCGAAGGAGAATGCCAACCTGCAAAAGTTTAAACAACAACAATAAACCAACATCTAACCTCCCTATGTAAAATTTTGAAAATTTTGAAATTCCAAAAGACAATCCATACTCATCCACAAAACTGGAAGCAATGTTCCCAAAAGGCCACATTACTTATACTACATTTGTAATTGTAAAATTGGTTGACCTCAGCAGAGGCTGAGATCCCGCATACATACCTAGGAATCATTAACATATTAAAGAGTAGCTCTACAGCTAAATTGGACTCAATCACATATAATTATATCCTCACTCTAAAACAGATCCCAAAGAACATGATATTTTATCCTCTGTTGTTGGACAACTCTAGATTCTGGTACTGTATCTGTAAGGTGCTCACCATTGTTGAAGTCCATTCCAGTTGTTAGCAAGGAAATTCTGAAGATGAGTTGCATAAATGTTTAACCTTTGAGTATAGAGAGGCCTTGTAACAGGTCTTGATTGACTTACTAATTCAAAGTTAAGTCTGGATACAATCAAGGAATTTGTACAACTCCAACTATTTGTGCATGATTTGAATTCCTTATTTTCAGTTTTAAAGTTCTTGATTGAAATACCTCTATTTCCAAATTTTACTCAAACAAGGTACTTTAGAGTTATCTTCCTAATTTACTTCATCCAATCACAAAGTTAGGCATAAAGGTAAAGATATGTACTAATTTAGAAATGTTATGGTTCCGACTTCCAAAGTGGAGCCTTAGTGCATTGATTGGAGTTGTTCCCATGTGAGCCGGAGGTCAGAGATTCATGTTGTGGAATTAGCCTATTGCAAATGCAAGGTAAGGCTGACAACTATAGACCCACATAGTGGGTTTCACCCTTCCATGGACCTCGGGCATAGCAGGAGCTTTATAGCAACAGGCTGCCCATTTGTTTGGTTCCGAATTCCAATAAATAACAAGCTTAATTTAGGTATTTCTTTGGGTTTTATCTTCCTATTAATATTAGGAATAAGGTAACCTTGGGTTTAATTTATAAAATCCTAATCAAAGTCATTACTTCATGATTGACTTAGCACCAATAATTGAACCCCCACCCCCTCCCCACCCTCAATCACCTCCCCTCTCTTTTTTCTCTCCACGAAACTAATTCTACTCCATCAGTATCATTCATGAATTTATTACTTAGATCTTTCAGTTCAATCATATTATCTTATTTCTAGCCCTACAACAAAGACAACAATTGAAAAGGATAATTCATCTTTTCTCACATATTTTTATACATAAAGCATAAAATTGGAAACCGGCTAAGCAAATGCTATCTGATAGAATTCTAAGAATGAACACTGAAAAGAGGATTTTATTGAATCAGAAAGAAAGAACTTGAGCTCCTTACAATCTATACCAGAGCGTATGCTCCCAAGAGAATAAGAGCTTTTTTTTTCCTACAACAAAACCAAATGCATAACTAACTCCCACTATTCCCTCATTCCCCTATATTCCCATTCTGCACCCTCCTAACCAACTTGCCAGCTCAGCATTCTCCTAATGCTCTCCCTTCCTAGTTTCCCTCTTCTTATGGACATACACTTTCCAAATCCTAGGCCTTTCAGAATTCGGGCCCACATCCTGGTCCAGTACTCTATCACTTCCTGCCTCTGAAAGAACAGCCTTGTCCCCAAGGCTGAGGTGAGGAAATTGGCTGTACAAGTTAAGCTCATCCTCCCACGTAGCATCCTCAATAGGCAATCCTTTCCATTGCACCAAAAATTGTCTGATTTGGCAACCATTCTGAGTAATATTTCAAATGGCCAATACATTCTCAGGTTCAACAATGTCAGCAGATTCAACCTCCAATTCAGCTAGCAAATTTGATTCTGCAGTACACTCTCCAATAGCCTCCTTTAGTTGAGACACATGAAACACCGGATAGACCTTAGAAGATGGAGGTAACTGTAATTTATAAGCCACAGCTCCCAATTTTTCCAGCACCTGAAATGCCGGACCATTCTTAGTGATCGAGACCCGCTGCTTTGTTAATTGTTTTTGGCAGATTGTTGTTTATGTGAGCCCAATTTAAGAAAATGTCATCCTCCTATCATCCAAATGATTGCATCCTTCTTCCTTTATCAGCATACCTCTTCATCTACTCTTGTGCTTTAGTTAAATTGTACTTCAGTTGCAGTAAAGCTTCATCTCTGTCCTGTAAGTCCCGTATAATACCACAGCTTCTACCTTAGTCTCCCCCGGAATGAACTCCACTTGAGGAGGTTTTCTGCCATAAACAACCTCAAATGGAGTCATGCCAGTGGAAATATGAAATGTGATATTATACCACGGACTTAACCATTCAGACCAACTTCTAGGTTGCTCTGAACTAAAACACTGTAAATATGTTTCCAAACATCTATTGATCACTTTAGTTTGTCCGTCGGTTTCTGGATGATAGGAGGATGACATTTTCAACACAATCCCCTGCACTTTGTATAACTCTCGCCAAAAACACACTGACAAACAGCGGGTCTCGATCACTAAGAATAAAGTTCGGCATACCATGTAACCTCACCACCTCTCGAGAAAACACAGTAGCAATAGTCTTTGCTATATAAGGATGCTTGAGTAAAATAAAATGCACATACTTTGACAAACGATCAACCACCACGAGAATGACATCAAAACCTCTAGACTTAGGCAGTCCTGAAATAAAGTCGAGAAATATCCTCCCAAACTTGAGCTGGAATCGACAAAGGTTGCAATAAACCATAGGGTGAGGCAGTAGAGTATTTTTGGCGCTGACAAATGTCACATGCCCTCACAAATTCTTGAATCCTCTTCTTCATACCAATCCAATATAGGTTCCCTGATATTCTTCTATATGTCCTCAAGAACCCGGAATGCCTGCCCATAGGAGTAGAATGGAATTCCTTCAAAAGTAAAGGAATTAAAACAGAGGACGAAGGGATTACCAGCCTGCCCTTATGCAGTAAAGTGCCCCTCTGTAAGCTGAACCCAGGTCTAGCATTCGAGTCAGCTTGTAAATCTTCAGTAATGCGCTTCAGCTCTGGATCAGCTAATACTTCACGCTGAAGCTCTTCTCCTTGTTCCCAAATGGGTGAAGAAAGCAACACCCTGCATTCCCCCTCCTCATGAACGTGTGACAAGGCATCTACTACCTTATTCTCCGGACCCGATTTGTAAACCACCTCGAAATGGTAACCCAATAACTTCGAAATCCAACATTGTTGATCAAAACTAGCCACCCTTTGTTGCAGTAAGTTTTTGAGACTCTTCTGGTCCGTAAAAACTACAAAGCTTCTACCAATAAGGTAATGTCTCTAGTGTTGTACTGACAGAACTAGAGCCATTAGTTCATTCTCATATACTGATTTTGATAAATTGCTATTGGCTAACGCCTTACTAAAATAAGCAATTGGTCTGCCCCCCCGCATTAACACAGCTCCAATCCCTCTCCCGGAAGCATCACACTCAATTTGGAAAGATTGAGTAAAGTCCGGAAGTGCTAACATAGGTGCAGAGGTGAGAGCCCCTTTCAAGCCTTCAAAGGCCTTGAGTGCCTCTGGGCCCCAATGAAATCCTTCTTTCTTAGTTAGCTCAGTTAATGGCTTAGCTAACTTCCCATACCCCTTAATAAATTTCCTATAATAACCGGTTAGCCCCAAAAAACCCCACACCTTTGACATTATGGGGAATTGGCCAGTTCACCACGCTTTTCACCTTTTCGGGGTCCACTGTAACTCCCAAACCTGAAATTACATGACCCAAATACTCCACTTACTGTCTCCCAAAGGTACATTTCTTTTTGTTGGCCACAAAGTGATTATTCTTCAGTACTTGCAACACTTGTTCAAGATGTGCTAAATGTGCTTGCCACTCCTTGCTATACACAAGGATGTCATCAAAAAACACCAGCATGAATCTCCTCAGGTAAGGCTTAAAAATCTGATTCATTGTGGATTGAAAAGTAGCCGGAGCATTCATCAACCCGAATGGCATTACTAGGTACTCATAATGTCCTTCATGAGTCCGGAATGCTGTTTTATGGACGTCTTCCTCCCTCACCCAAATTTGATGATACCCGGACTTTAGATCCAACTTCTAGAAATAACAAGCTCCATTCAATTCATCTAATAGTTCATCCACTACAGGAATAGGGTACTTATCCAGAATGGTCACCTTATTCAAATCCCGGTAATCAACACACATAAGCCAGGAGGAATCCTTTTTTTTAACCAATATCACTGGGCTTGAAAAAGAACTTGAGCTATGTCGAATCACTCCCTGTTGCAGTAAATTAGCAACCTGCCTTCTGATCTCATTCTTATGCAGATGCGGATAATGATAGGGCCTTGCACTCACAGGCCCTGTCCCGTTTTGCAATTCAATTACATGCTCAATTCCCCTTTTTGGGGGCAACCCCATCACCTCCTTGAACACCCCTGTAAATTCTTCAAGAACATTCATAAGTTTTTGTTGCTGAACAGAGTTTAAGCTTGGGCCAGCAGCTTCCATAGATTCAGTTGCAGCTTGACCCCAGTTTACAGATCCCTCATCACTGACTTCCTTTAATAAACTATGAAATGATGCTGGACCTCTACATGGTTTCCCAACATTAGTGGCCAACCCTTTAAGCTGAACTGGGCTACCATGATGCATGAAGTTCATAGTCATCTTTCCCCAATCCATTTCCACCTTTCCCAAGTCCTTCAACCACGACACCCCTAATATCACATCCAAACCCCCTAAATCTAACACATAGGCATCGATATTGATGTCAATTCCTTCCAATTGAATGCTAAGATTGGAGCATTTACCTTTAGTTGTGACCCTGTGACCGTCACCCAACCGAATGCCCATTTCACGAGTGGGAATTACAGGTATCTCAAGAGCAGCAGTTACTTGGGGGGAAATGAAGTTATGTGATGCTCCACTGTCCACCATCACTAATACTGTGATCCCCTTCAGTTTACCTTCCATCCTCATAGTCTTTACGTCGTCCAGTACGCCACGATGTAGCCTACACAGACCCATAGTTCTACATTCAAGAGCTTCTTCTTCTTCGACTGCATCCACCTCACCATCCACAGCCTCTTCATCTCCAAGAACCAACAATCGTAATTGCCTCTCACAGCATTGATGTAAGGGGTGAAATTCTCGCCGTAGCGAAAACATAGGCCCTTAGATTTACAGTCCATGATCTCTTGATAAGTCAAATGTTTGAGCCCTCTACTACGATCAACATTCCCTCTCCTTTCCTCTTTCACGTTACGGCCCGATGAAATGGAGGAAGCCCATTTACCTTGCACTCCCACTTGGCCCGCATTCTGGTTGAGTCGGGTCTGACCCATTTGGACCACCCCTTGATTATTGGGACGACTTGGAGCACTGGGTAGCTCGAACTTTTTATACGCTGGACTGCCCTTATAGCTTCGCGGATAAACTCCCTGTGGCCAAAAACCTAGACTAAACCGACCTCCCGCCGTACCGGTTGCCTCTGCCTCCAAATCACGGGCTAGTTTCATCATCTCAAATCGGCTGCGTGGGTTAAAAGTTCAAACTCGGCTTCTCAAATCTGGTTGAAGACCCCCCATAAAATAACCCATATACTGCTCTTCGAGTAAACGTCCCACCTGCGATGAGATGAACTCAAAGTCCGCAATATACTCCTCGATCGTTCCAGCTTGATGAAGATTAGAAAGCTCTTCGAATGGATTATCGTAACGGCGACCTCCATAGCACTCTATCATCGCTTGCTTCAATCTCGTCCAAATCAAGTGCTCTTCGGTCTCCTTCAGCAGATTAAACCAGTGGATGGTAGGACCATCCATACTTAGCTTAGCCAGCTTAACCTTAACTTCATCCGACGTATTCTGAACTTCGAAATAAGTCTCTGCCCTAGTTATCCACCCTATGGGATCCATACCATCAAATAGTGGAAGTTCAACCTTACGTACTGCCATACGATACTCATCCCAAGAATCTCCAAATGGAAATGACGTTTCTCCTCCGCCACCAGGGGTTGCACCGCCACCCCTATTGCTTCCACTACGTTGATCATCAGTCGAACGTCGATCCAAAAGCTTGCTCATCTCCTGCAGAAGTGATTGCCTAAATGCTTCCATGGACGACTTCACTGAATTCTCTAACGCAGCAACCTTCGCTTCCAAAACATCCACTCTGTCCGCCATCTTAGGTGGCATGAATAAGCGCCCAACAGGATCCAGCAGGTCGGACCAATTGATAGAATTCTAAGAATGAACACTGAAAAGAGGATTTTATTGAATCAGAAAGAAAGAGCCTGAGCTCCTTACAAACTATGCCAGAGCGTATGCTCCTAAGAGAAAAAGAGCTTTTTTTTTCCTACAACAAAACCAAATGCATAACTAACTCCCACTATTCCCTCATTCCCCTATATTCCCATTCTGCACCCTCCTAACCAACTTGCCAGCTCAGCATTCTCCTAATGCTCTCCCTTCCTAGTTTTCCTCTTCTTACAGACATACACTTTCCAAATCCTGGGCCTTTCAGAATTCGGGCCCACATCCTGGTCCAGTACTCTATCACTATCATAACTTTAACAGTTCTTCAAATGGCTCCAAAATAAATTTATTATAGGCGTTTTTATAGAATGATCCACAACTTCC
Source organism: Ormosia emarginata (assembly GCA_029884605.1). NCBI lineage: Eukaryota > Viridiplantae > Streptophyta > Magnoliopsida > Fabales > Fabaceae > Ormosia > Ormosia emarginata. The sequence continues at coordinate 52,851,956 of JAQQTP010000082.1, read as the reverse complement.
TCTTGGAGTAAGTAAATCATAAAAGCATGAGCATAACTCTGTGTGTTTCAAAGTACATATACTTGAGTGAATTACATGCAATATTATAGACAAGTTCATAAGGCATTTTATCAGTTTACTTCTAAGAAATGTATGTGATAATCATTATGAAATGGACTCCCCTCTCCCATTACTGTTAGCATCTACTACAAACAATGAATATCCTATTTTTTTGGAACTGTCCAAATGACATTCACCTTTTACAATTGTTGCAAAATATTAAGAAATTAAACCCAAGCCAACAGTTTTGGGAAAAAAATCTATTTTGATTATATATTAGGTAGAATCAATCCATACAGATGCTAACACTTGGCATAAAAGCATGACATCCATCCAGGTTCGGTGTAAAATGGAATTAAGATTGCTTTGGCCATTTTCCCCAAGTGCGAAAGGCTATATTTAAGAAAACTCTTAGAAGTGACAGCAATTATAACTGAAAATGGCACAAGAACCACATCTTCAGTACCAGGAAACCCTATTGTAAAATTTAGCATACCTCTTCAGGCATAAGAGGACATAGACCTTTATCTCTTCGCAAGTGTGAATCCACATTCAATTCCTCATTAAGAATTCCTTCCTTTATCATTTGAGCCCTTCGGTGCTGTATGAGTTCAGTGTGTACATCCTGATAAAACAAAACCTTCTTAACAAGATAACCACAGGAAGAGAAAAAGGAGGGATGGAGGGGGAGGGAAGAGCTGAGCATAGACACTCACTCAAAAAGTACAAATTTCTAATGTACCCAATACTACTTAAAAGAATTTAGAAGAAATCAACCCCTAAACGATATATGCACCATAGAAATAGAACATAGCTCCATCAATTCTAGGCAATGATACAAAAGAGAAAGCAAGAGCAAACCTGAAAAAGTTCTGCACAACCATTGTATGCCAAGGTTTCTCTAAGTAAGCCAGGATGGAATGCTAAGAAGGGTTGCCCTAACGCTCTTAACCTTAAAAAGACAGCAGAAATCTCTTATACATCAACTGTAGGAAATGGTAGTGATTTATGGGCATTGCATGACCACCATAAAGAAAATCCAAATAAAATTCTACTGGCAAGCTAAATTTTATAATTTTTAACAAATTACATTCTCATTCTCATTTTCTTAATTTGGATAACAGAAACACATGGAATCACACATTTAAAAGATTTTTTTTTTAAAAAAAAAGAAATTTTGCAGCGCCAAAAAACAAGGGAGTTATCTATAATAAAGCAAATGCAGACCAATTTGTTTAACTGAAAGGTATTCATACTTGTTAACCATCCGACGGCCAAGCATTTGAATTTCTGGACGAAATTGAAGGGCATGGAAAGCAACCCTGCATCTTAGCCTCTGAATCTCTGCCATGCTAGGTGGGAGAATTGACTGCAAAAATGTATATTGTTCTCAGGTCAACTCTAGCAACTTGGTAAAAAATACACATGCACAGACAAAAAGTGTAAGGATGGAAAATCTAGTATCTCAGAAGCTTAAAGCACACCAAAAGAAGCATGCCCTTGGGCCAGCGAAAACACAACTTAAGGAAGCATTTGAACAGAGGGAAAAGGCATGGAAAGGTTAAGGTGATGGCAAAATGCTGAAGGAATTACATCCCTTGTTTAATATTTTCAAAGATCAAAATGTAGCAAATAAAAAGAAAATTGACTCACATGCAACGTGCAAAATTTGAAGTCCAAAATATATGATGAATTAATGGGAACCTAAGAATCTTAATATTAAGCATGAAGCATTTGATAAAGAGTTAAAGTCCTCCAGTTCTTACGCACATTTATTAACTTGTTCAGATTTTCCTGGTTTGCATAAGAAAAGAATGAAGCTAAGCTGCTAAAGTATATGCATGGAAGTCCATGACAGGTAAGGAAGTCAGCAATAAGCACATGAAAAAGAGGACAGACCACAATAAGATCTCAAGCAGAGGTTACCACAAAACTTTGAGATTCTAAGCATTAAGTACTTTCGATAACATTCAGAGATAAAATAATTTACTTTCTTCTATGTTAAGATATTAGGGTTATTAGGTTACTAGTCTTATCAGTAAGCTTGGGCCTAATTATTAGTATAAATAGGAGTATTAGGTTAGGATATTATATCACATTACATCTATCAATTATATTTTCAGTTTATTACATTTAGCCATCTTTCTCTCTTCCTTTCCCTAACCTTAAACCTATAATTGTTTAGCATGGTATCAAAGTAGTACCATCCACTGCGTGACCTGTCCATGATTGCTTTCACTGTCTGAGTTCCCAAAATATGGAACTCTACTTTGTTTTTTCTCCCATTTCTTTTTTTTTCCCCCATGAAATCCTATAATTTCCTCTTATATTTTTCTGTATTTTGACACCATGATTTCTCTCTCAAAAAAGAAGAAAAGAAAAGAAAACTGGCCATCGTGACCTCAGTTTACGTTTTAGTAGTTTTTGTGCAGCCAACGACTTTGCTTTTGCCATTCAGAGTTTCAGGTGACCTTTGGGCAGTTGCCGGTGAGGATCAGGCCGGTCATGTCTGACCAGTGGTGAGAGGACATCCAACAGCAGCATGGGTGAGTATGATTCTCTTTGCTTGCATGCCTTGGAGCTACACTCACACTAGATGCCGTTGGGTTGTGCATTTTCCAACAGGGGTAGCTCTACTGGCAGCCAGCAACGGTCAACGGTGGCCAGCAATGTGTGATAGCTTAGGCAACATCGCTGGGAAGTGCAGTTTCAGGCCTGGGTTCTGCGCTTTTCTTTGTGGCTGCTGGTTGTGTGAGTCCTCTGTTGGGTGTTTGTTCGTCGCTGGGTACTCTCTTTTCCGGCATAGATCTGGTCACCGGTGGTTGAAGTTCTGATGAGGTCTCCAGCGAGATGCGTTTCAGGCATGTTGGTGCTTTTTTAGGTGGTTTTTGCCTCTTTGACTGATTTGACAGCTGCTCTGGCCAGGGCGAGATTTGACTTCTAATTTTGTTAGTTTATCTTGTTTGCAAGTATGGAGGCTGAAAGTTCACTTGAAACTGTTCAGAGGCTTCGAGGCAATTATTCTGATTTTGTTTTGGGTTGAGTTGAGGCTGTTCAAATTTCGAAAGCTTCTGTAAGATTCTGGCGAGATGGTTGGTGATTTGGTGTGTTGGTGTGTTTTGTTCTGGTGTTGCACTGTGAATCTGGTGTTCTATGACCATTGGTAAGTTCTGGGTTGGCTGGAGATCATTTCAGTGACCTCTGTGGTGGACGGCTACTATTCTAGTTAGGTGTGACAGTGATTCTAGCCCACAACAGATCTGATTAGACTTCTCATTCCCTCTCTTCTATTGTTGCTGTTCTTCTTCTTGTTATGGTTTGGTAGGCTTTGGCTCTGATTCTACCTTCTGGCGAGCCTAACCTTTTTGCTCAGGTCATTCTTCCCTCCTTTCTCCCTCTTCTATGCATGGCCAAGGGTTCCGTGGATGGTGTTTCCGGTGACCAGGGATGTTGTGGCAGGCCAAAAAGCTGCAACCAAGAGTGTCGCAGTCTGGGAGCAAAAGTCCTCCCAGTTTCTTTTCTACTTGGACGTTGGGTGGTCCAGCATTGCTTTTCTTCTTCTCTATGCTGTGTTTAGGGTGCTAAATTTCTCTTCTCTTCTTGGTGACAGCTTAATGTTAAGATGGGTTGTGTTATTTGTCTTATGTTTATGGGTTTACCACTTGTAACAAGCTAAAGGTTAGTAAGCTATAGGGGGAGTGTTAAGATATTAGTAAGCTTTAGCTTGAAGGAGAGTGTTAAGATATTACGGTTATTAGATTATTAGATTTACTAGTGGGCTTGGGCTTGTACACTAGTACTTGGCCTAATTATTAGTATAAATAAATAAATAGGAGTATTAGGTTAGGATATTATATTGTATCACATTACATCCATCAATTATAGTTTTAGTTTATTACATTTATGCTTTGTTTGTTTGAAGAGAAAATGGGAAGAGAGAAAATGAGAAGAGAGAAAATAGGGAGAATATGCTATTTTCTCTTGTTTGGTATAGCAAAGAAAACAGGGGAGATAGAAAACTTTGAGGTGGGACCCACCCAAAATATTTTCTCTCCTCAGATGAGGAGAAAATGGAGAGATTGTGTGATATTAACATCAAATTACCTAATTATCCCTACAATCAAATCTGAAAAATTGCATTTCCCTTTCCCCATTCGTTACCCTGATTCCCTGTCCCTCTTCTTGCCTCCCATTCAGCCATGGACGCCGTCGACGGTGAGATGCAGTTGCATGTTAGATCCAGGCGCCTGCACGCAAAGGTCGTCACCACCGCGCCGCTCGCCGTCTCACGTCCGACCTGTACCGCTCTTCGCACCGCGCGGCTTGCCGTCTCACGTTCGACCCGCACCGCTCCTCGCACCGCACCGCTCCTTGCACCGTGTCACGTCGCACATCTCCTCGCACCGCGTCGCACAGCTCCTCGCACCGCACCGCTCCTCGCATAGCGCCGCGCCGCACCGCTCCTCGCACCGCCTAAAGGAGAAGGGAACGTTGGGGGTGGGGGAAGGGGACGGGGAAGGAGAAGGGGAAGGGAAAGGGAAAGGGAAGGGAACATGGAGTTTTTTTTTTTTATATTAAAATATATTTAATAAAATTTGTCATAAATATTATATAATTATAAATAATAAAAAAATTATTAAATAAATAATTTTAAATCAAATTTTTATAATTTAGTGTTAATAAATTAAAATTTTGTAATTAATATTTAATATAAAATAATTTTTTTAAAAATTTATAATAACATGTTTATAGATTAAAATAAAATTAACTTTTGTTTGTAATTAATTAATTATGATAAAGATATATATGTTATTTTATATAATTATATTTTTTTTTCATTTCTCATTTTATATAATTATAAAATGTATTTATTTACTTAATATAATTTTAAAAATGTTTAATTAAAAAATATAAAAAATATAATTATATATTTATATTTCATTATACATTTAATAAGGGTAAATATGTCTTTCTATATAGTTATATATTATATTCTCTTATTTTTTTATTACATTTCTCATTTTCTTTCTCTTCTTTTTTTCTCTTCATCCAAACAATAGGAGAGAAAATGTATTTTTCTCTTTATTTTCTCTCCTCTCTATTTTCTCTCTTCCCATTTTCTCTCTTCTCATTTTCTCTCCTCATCCAAACACAGCGTTAGCCTTTCTCTCTTTTCTTTCCCCTATTCATAAACCTATAATTCTTTAACATTATATATAGATAATATTTGGTATCTGCAAATAACAGAAGAACAATTTTAGAATACTGAAATACCTGCAGAGCTCCACCATTGCCAATAATTAATCCAATAACCTTCGATTTCTTCAGCTTTGGTAAAATTTCTTTCATGTAAAAGTTTGGAGAAGCTGAACTTGTGGGCTTAAATGTAGGAAATTCATTTCTTCTTCTCCTTTCCATCAAACTTTCAGGCAGGGTCTTTGCAATGACTACATCATTTTTGAGATATGCTATGAACTGCTCCTCATTATAAATATAGGAAAAACTCTTGAACTTCGAGCTGAATGGAATTTTAAAAAACATAAATAAATTATGTATATATGCATCACAGCAAAAGAATATATTAATAGCATAAATCACAATAGCACACTAATAACTGCAGAAACCTTGCAGCACATACCTAATTCCTTTTGATCGAGTACTTTCTTGAATTTCTGGAATGACAAGAGTTGCATTTAAAAGCCTAGATATGGCGACCAGATCACAGATCTGTAAAATCAAGAAAACAGTTATTAACTTACAAAACAATAATAGAAAATGACTTATACACATCTGGTGGAACATACCGATGTTCTTATCTTTGCGAACCCACCAAAAACTTTTGCATAGATGAAAACATTGCTCTGCTCCTTTGGAACTGTGAAGAAAAGAAACATAAACTTGAAGTGGAGGATGTAGAGGATAAAAATGATACACGTATAAAAAATGAAGAAATATATATAATCTTTAATACGGTGAGTACAAAAGCTCTCTGTTAAATTTTGTCAAAGATCAACATCACCAAATAATATTAGCTCAATTATGTACATTCATAGACAAACTAGAGAAAATTCAATTATTATAGCCAACTCAAGATTATGCCACAAATCTTTGTTTTTCAACTTCAGTTACACTCGTAAATTAAAACTGTTTTAAAACATATTATAATCAAAATTTTATTTTAAAGATCTTTTAAAATATGAAAGTAATTTCTGTGAAAAAATTAATCATCTCCAAGATCGCATGGAGCAGAGATTCTCATAATCTAGTAACTAGATAATGCCTTCACAATGGAAAACGTGTATATGATTTCAGTTCTTTAATACGTTACTTATATCTGAAAGTGAAAACAAAAAACAGAGCATAATGATGTAAAATATTTACAATTCACCAAAGCTATATGTCATAATCACTCAACTACAAGTATAAATTGCAGTTTCCATTACTCCCATGTCTCCTTTAAAAGGAGCCAAGAAATTTGAGCAAAATTATTACCAGAATAATTGCTTCTAGTGTTGGCATAAGGCTGCAGTGCTTCCAAAGATTTTATGGAACCCCACAGCTTCTTATTCTTTATACCCTGTAGCATTTCCAGCAAACAAAGTCAAAATAACTTAAGTGAAACCCAAAATACATGACCATACAAATGCAGCGGATACATGTATAATCACAACTTACCTGTCCTCCCAATATGGAAGCAAAATCTTGAGGAAGACTAGGCAGTGCTTTGTACTGCACTATGTTAACAGCCCAAAACTTAGCCAAAGACAGATGAATGATGATAGATGCCACAGATAAAGTGATTACAGAAAGAACAACCCATTTTATCTTTGTTAGAAATGCCATCTTGGCTCAATGAATCTACATCACCAATCCCAGACCGACTGACTTTGAACTTAGCTGCAACATCTACAAGAAAATGTACATACAAATTGGTTCATCAAAGAAGCAGACAGCACAGTGCTCGGAGTAGATACGATAAGTACAACATCCAAAGAGAATGTTTTACATCTGCTATTGACATAAAAATATTAAGTGTATGCAGCAAATAACAGATAAGATGGCTCTTAATTTAACATATATAGATATATATGATGTTACTCAAAAGACACATTGTTTAACAAGTCAGATCATAACAAATGTAAAACATCGAAGGAAGGGGGGTCATGGATTTCTTATATGTCATGAACTTCACCAACAGCACATGCAGGAGAAGAAAACTAAGGCAGAAAATAAGCGTGAGATACAGTTGAAACTAACAGAAAGTGGATGATATACAAAACCAGTCTCGGATGAATTCACCTTTGAAAAACTGAGAACCAAATAATCACCCAAACCAGCATATCCCCAGACATAGTCAAACATGCAAACATAGTATATGCTCCAAATAATAATAATAATAATAATAAAGGCGAAAAATTTGATATAGAATTAGGCAATGCAGAAATTTTGATAGTAACTGCTTTTGGCATTGACCAATAACTAGGGATTTACTCTTTACAAATACCAAAAGGGTACCTGCAATTCCTTTGGAGCATGCCGAAAGGTGCAATTTTTTGGGGCTTCACTGGTCTTTGATGGTGTGGGCAAGACCAGTAGAAGAAAAGAAAAAGAAAAAAAAAGAGTTTTTTTGCAGCGAGCGAAAGCACCCAGCAATAGCAACTAGCGTTGGGGGTGTCAGCTGGATGCTGAATGAATTCCGAGATTTAAGGCAAGAAGTGGGTCGATTAGATCTTTGGGTTTGGCAATGAGATTTGGATTTCCATGCGGTCGCTCTTCTTCACTGTTGGAGTGATTTTCTTTCCCAACTCTGAAAAGCAGGATTGGATTGTGGTTTTGGAGTAACGGAGGGGATGGCTTGTTGTTTGCGGCTATGTGGTTGTTTCTGGAATGTGGAATCTGGAATCTGGAGTGAGTTTGGGTGAGAGACGGCGTGAACGTTCTCGGATCCAAGACCACGGAAGGCAAGTCTCCCTTTCCCTTTGGGGGTGCACCTCACAATCACCTGGATGTTATTGTTTGTTTATTGCACTCTACTCTTTGTCGTTTTGAGTGTTAAGTTGAATATTTTCTCACTATTAAAAAGTTTATTATAAAATGTCAATGGATCAATGATGCATAAGATAACAAAAGAAGAATCATGAATGGATAACCGAATGACAATTTTTGGTGACTGCAAACTTCTTACATTTTAATTGAGATAAATTGATGCAGCGTATTTTTAGTGAAATAAATTTTTCTAAGTAGAGGTAATTTTCTTTTTGGTAGTTATTGTGTAATATTTTACACAAATAATCAAGATAAAAGGTATATTATCATGTAAGGCTAACTCATTTAATTAAGACATTTACTTGTAATTTTTCTGTCAATACTTCTCAATGAAATATCCTCTCTCCTTATCCTTTCCCCAATCTCCTTTAATAGCCCCTCAATGAAAATCTTCAAAGCTTCACTTTCTATGCCTTAATAGGGTTTAGTATTTAAAAAATAAAAAATAAGTAGAACATATGATATCATCACACACTAGTATGATTCCTTCCTATCGAGTGTGTGCTTGGTTCAGATTATTTCCATCTCCAACATACGTTAAACATTCAAAAAAATTGTTGCAACTTGAATGGAACGTGTTTGGGTAAAATTGCTAAAAGCTATTGATTGTAAAAATATGTACAACAACAACTTTTTTGTTTAAGTTTAAAATTTGAGTTGTTTGTATTTTAGTTGTTAAGATTATTTTTATTTTGAGATGTAAATATCATTTTATCCTTAATCAAATAATTTTTTTAATCAATTAAATAATTTTTTTAATTATTTTATATTTATTTTAATAATTTAATACATAAAAATAATTTTTTTATACCATCCAAATGAAATAGAATAGGCTTAAAATCTTTTTTCAAATTTAACATATCAAAATATAAAATTAATTATAACAAAAATTTTTATACAAAAAACTTTTATACAATAATTAATTATTGAAATAATTTAATTTTTATAATTATCTCAAACACGCATTGAATTGTAAAATCATTGCCTCTTTTGCTTTATCATCTTTTTGATAATTTGTTCTTTTTGTTTTATCACCTTTGATAATTTTTAAGTTATTACCTATGAAGCACGAATACGTCGTTTTTGAGGCGTGTTTGTGTCAGACACATAGAGACGCATACGATACACGTGTCTTATGTGTCAGATTAAAAAAATTATTTTTTTAGATTTAGACATGTCTTGAATATGTCTCGAACACACTTAAATACATTTAGGACATACTTTGGATATGGCTCATTAATATTTTTTTAAAAAAATCAGTTAATATTTATATATTCCTTCTAGTTAATTTTTTTGTATGCACATGTACGTACATATTAATTCTATTACGAAAAATTGATTTAAGATATTTTTTAGAAAATGTCAATAAAAATTATGCTTCATATTTTTTTTAGAGAAACTTATTAAGTGACAAATATTAACATATATGACATATATTAAAATATTATAAATCTTCAAACTTATAAAAATGATATTAATGAATTAATAATTTTTTTTAATTTTATAATTATATATATCTACATAAACCAAGTTCTTTATTTTATTTTAATATTAATATATATATATGTTATGTCTGTATCTTATAATTTTTAAATTTAGTGTGTCTTCGTGTCTGTATTTATGTCGTGTCCCGTGTCAATATTTGTGTTTCATAGGTTATCACCATTAAATAATTTTTATATTTTTTTGGTAAGTGGACAGGGCCAAACACAACCCAACAAAGAAAAAACAAAAGCACTGACCTACTAAAATCCGCACCTTCTAAATCATCTCTAAGGATGTTATCAGACAAAAAAAAAATTCTAAGGATGCTAAACACTACAAGAAGGAGGAACATCAAAAAATGGAGTACCAAAGTCCTGAAGATGTCCTTGTCTGGATAAGCCATCCGCGGCTTTATTTGCTTCACGATAAATGTGAGCTAAGTCCACATTCCAAGGTCTGGCCAGGCCAGCAACTGACGAATATTTTGGATGAGAGGTGCTACTGGATGGTTCTTGTCTCTACTGTTCGTTTTCTTTTTTATTTTTTAGGGTACAATGTCTCTGTTGTTCTTCGTAAGGCTAAAAGCACTCATTGAGTCCAGCTACAATCTGACCCTTCGACTATAATTTTTATTCCAAGGCCAATATAAGTTGGCTTACTTTTCCATCACACACGCATAGCTTAAGTTGGATTCTGACAATCTCATGTTGATGAATTATCTACAAGTCATAGTCAACTTTGTTAAAATAAGAGCAAATTGATGGATTCAATGGACAATCCGAATCAAGGAAAAATTCGGGCAGCATGTCATAATAAAAAAATTGAGAAGCTTAATAGGACAATTTGATAAATTTAATAATACAATTCCTTAAATTATTCAGGAATGAAGTTTGATATCATGCTGTATTTGACAACAAAAACAGAAAAGAGATCAGCTGATTTCCTTTGTTTATTGTACATGAAAAACTAGATAAATAAATTAAATTAAGCAAAAAGCTAATTTTAGCATGTAAAGGTACAAAGGGCATTAGATCTAGTAAAGGTAAGGGTATCTAAATAATCCTTAATCAGGTAGAGATATTGATCATCATCTTCACGGGGTGTCTCGTGGGGATTGTGGTATCTAGTTATTCGATATCTTGTCATATATTTTGGTGGGTACTGATTTTTTTTTTTATGAATTCAAATGTCTTTTAATAACTAATGTGTGTTAGTTTGAGTAGAAGGAGTTTGAGTCTCTTAAGCATGTAGTCTTGAATTCAATTTCAGGATTAACGTATATAGAAATAACATCATTATAAAAAGTCTCCACTTAAACATCTGATTATATCTTGGGAGATTAGTCTCTCACATATCGGGTAGGAAAAAAATATCTTTTAATAGTCAAATAAATAATAATAGACTTTATCCTAACAGGAATTGGGACAAAAATGAAAAGCTTGAGACGAAAAAGAAATTATGTGTAATCAATTAAGAAGATAATGAAGAAGGAAAATTTAGAACAAAAAAAAATTGTGTGTAATCAACTAAGAAAGCAACGTGACTAAGAGAGAGAGAGAGAGAGAGAGAGAGTATGCAAATATATTTATTTACTTTCAAGATAGAATAAACATGGTATAAGGAGGGAGATGCGTGTAATTGGGTGGTTTGGTTCGGTTCTTGGGAAAAAATAAATCTGAACCAATCAATATTAATTGGTTCAGTTTAGTTCGATTTTCTTATTTTTTGATAGCTAAATCCAAACCAAACCGCATCGAACATTTACGGGTTAGTTTGGTTCGGGTGATCGAGTTGATCATTATTTTTTTTAACACATCCTAATTCTGTATGATTCAAATTTTATGAGATGTCTATGAAGAGACATCCTCATTCATGCCTTCAATTTTGAATGCTAAAAAGGTCATGTGATATACATACCACATTGCATAGAAGGCCGTTGCTTTAAGTCTTTACTCTGGAGACAAAAGCCACAAACAAATCTTATACCAAAGCAAATTTAGGATAAGAGACACCATTAAAGATGTGGCTATTCATTTCCAACCAATGCACCAGTCTGACCAATGAATTACATAAATTGCACTATGCCACAAAATTTTGGCCTGCTTGTTTCTACCATAACCTTTAAAAATTTAAAACCAACCATGAAAAATTGCTCTAAAGTGAAGCAGTATACCTAGTAATCATGAACCTCACCAAACAACTTATTTCAAAGGAATGTAGCAGCATTTCAATGTAAAAGTAAATGGGCCATAGTTTCTGAATCAGATTATCTTAAATATTTCAAAAGCTATCAACTACTCCATACCTGATAAATGCATAAAGTACAACATGATCTTCACGTACATAATGATGGACCAAAAAAGTTTAAAAGCTTAATAAGCAAAATATATGAATAATGAAAGAAAACAACAATTGAAAGAAAACAACAAGAAGTTGCAATCCACAGGCTCTAGGAGAATATATGTGTATCACTTAAGAGTCAAAAGCAAAGCAAAGCAAAATACATTTGAGAACTTTAGCTGCCCAACTTAAATCTATGACACTTAAAGAGAGCTCCCCCATGAAAAACGATTGTAACCAAACTTAAAGATTTTGTTGGAAACATTCATTTTAGAGACTTTAGCACCAGCTAGAATGCTGGATAAAATATTTCATTTCATGTATTAATAAAGAAGAGGGAAGTGGTTCTCATAAATTGTCATTTGCCTAAATATCATTCTGATTAAAAATAAAACCTTGCCTTTGGAAAAAAAGAGAACTGCTGGTAACCTTTCTTTCAAGGATAGATAACATCTAGCAATTTTTAGATACAGAAGACCCTGCAAGAAAGAAGTTCAATATGAGTATCAGATTATCTTGATCACGTAATGTTGATGTTAAAAGAGATACACCAAAAAATAGATTTCTAAAGCTAAAAAGTATCATGTGACCAGAATGAGCAAAAGAAAAACATAAAATTGCAAACAATAAAGCATTTCGTTTTATTTAGATAAGCAATACAATTCTTCTAACATACCCTCCAGTCCTCTAAAAGACTCCACCAACAATGATATCAGGCAACAAAACAATACAAATTATGGGAAAAAACATAAAGGAAAGGACAAATGCAAAAGCATAATATTCATGACTCCCAAAGAAGAAAGTAGGGGAGAGCAAAATAAATTTACTAAAATAGATCTCAATAGTCGTGTTACATAATATTGACCTTCACCTCTGTTCATACGAAGATTATGATGACTAAATGACCCTTATACCTTTCCCTAACCAAAAACCTACAAAACTTACATAAATACTCCATATCCTAACTAGAAACCTATAAAACTTACATAAATACTCCATATCGAGCGACGAGGGTGAGGGGAACAGGTTTAGGGTTGAATTTGGGGAAAAATTGAAAGGGATTGAACTAATTTGGTAAAAATTTTGAAACGGGTTCATGTCTTCACTAGTTTAGCAAAAAAAAAAAGTTTGGTTGGGTTCGGTTCATGGGTTTAAAACTCTGAACCCGTGAACCAAACTAAACAAGCTTCAATTGGTTCGGATTTTATCCGAACCAATAAGTATACCTGAACCGAACCAAACCAAATCAAACTAATTAGTTCGATTCGAATTGGTCGGGTTGATCGGGTTAGTCGAATTACCCGAACCAAATTACACCCCTTAGTATTAGAAAAAAATAGCTTATTCTCAAAAGAGAGTACTCAAATTCACTCATATATAATAAATTAGAGTATACTCTCTTGAGAGTAATTTATTCTCTTATTGTATTTTTCCTCACAAAATGACACTTTTCATTCTTATTTTCTCTTTTAATTTATATATTTTTTAGATTCTATCTAAATAAATTAATTATACATATATTTTTTTATAATTCTAAACTTTTTTATCTTTTAATTTATTCTTTTAAAATTCTATCTGAATTTTAAAAAAATTATGCAATGCACGGGTGTTGGTGTAAAAAATAAAATACTTTTTGATTCATATTTTTTGATAGTTTAAATTGGTATGAACATAATTCTTAATGAATTTACAAGTTTCACGTTGGAATTGAAGCTGATCGAGACATAAATTTCGATTCGTCATTTTTATCTTGTTAAGAATGAGTTTCAATTGTCAATCGAAACAATAGGCTTGAAAAATAATCATACTCAGAAAAAATTCTGGAAAGAAAAAACCTTAAGTGAAGAATCGACAAAGGTTCGAGCATACAAATTTGAATTGAAAAGAAGTTTTTTGAATTTGAAATAGCAGTTAGCAACAGTTAAAGGTGAAATCAAGACAACACATGAATTGCTGACAAAGATTGAGCAGTTGTTGATGGCATGAGGATTGCTGACAAAGATTTGGTGGTTATTTGACAAAGAATTACCAATCATTTAGGCAGTTATTTTTGTTGTAAACACATGTCAAAATCTTGTAAACTAGGTAGTTACTTAGAAAGTCTATAAATACCAAAAGGATGGAAACATTTAGGGGTTGAAAATTCTATACTCACAAACACTTGTAAACTCACGCTCTCACGTCCATTGACATCTCGAGCAAATAACACGTTAGTCTAGTCCAGTATGTTTTCATCCACTTTCATTTTCAGTTTCATTTATGTATTCTTTACAAATTCAATGTAACCTTAAATTCAGTTCATTTACATTCAATCTTTATTTTTCTTTGCAAATTCTCTTCTACTCCTGATCAAATGGTTCTTTTTAAAGATCATTTGAGTTCTGTTTATTTGCTTTCTTTTAACTGCTTTCTTTACTTTTAATGCAACTTTACTTTCTTATAATTTACATATCTGCACATTTACTTTTTATTGCATTTGTTTCCGATTCCTTCATTTTCTTTATTATAAGCCTTTTATACTCTGTCAAATTTATTTTGAACACATTTTCATTTTAGTCATTTATATTTAACTTATTTTCGTTTGCACTAATTCTTTATTATTTTCTTGAAAGCAAACCTTTTATGAGTTTCAAACTTCGTTTTCATCAAGATAAATATACGTATAAAGCTTTTGATTTTGGATTTGCATAATTTTCTTAAATCGAAACCATCAATTCCATTCCTTTAAGATATTCAGGCTAGAATCTCCAGAGGAAGCGATTCCCTTCCCCGAATTGAGATCAAGAATCAAACTTTGTCCATAGATAATGGGTTGACTATAGTTTAACTAAGTATAATCAAAATATTTTGGTAAACAACGGGATATGTACTAGTTTATAATATAGAGACGGTTTTACTCACTCAAGGTTTAAACTAGGCGTATTTTTGCCACTTGTTTTTTCATGAAATGGAAAACAGAACTCACATAGTTTTATATTACTTCCTCGCTTCACTTTTATCTGTCTGTTAAGGTTGTTGTACAATAATTTAAAGAGTCATTAAAAGTTATCGATTATAAGCAAAATTAATTTTATTGATTGAATTATCTTTTATTAAAATACTCAAAATATTATTATTACTCTACTAATCTTCTCTTACTTATTAATACTAAGGATAAAGTTAAAAAATAATTAATGACTCGTTGCTTTTCTAAATGGACAGATAAAATTAGACAAAATAACTTTTCTAAATGAACATATAAAAGTGGACGAATGGAGTAAAAAACAATAATAAAGCATTTTTCTACTAGGTAAAATCGACTATATAGCTCAAATGACATCATTGCATTCTGTCATAAAACATGTATTCAGAAAGGTCATTTAAATGTAAGTCATTTTTAATGATTCCACCTATAGTTTTTCTTAGTGTCACAATACATATTTTTTGCAGATGATATTTTCTTAGTGGGAGAGTCGAGAAGGGGAATAGAGAACTAGAGCAGCTGGAGATAAGCCTTGGAAGCACACAACTTACTTTTAAGTTGAAATAAAACGAAGTATATCAAATGAAATATAAGTTTAGCAAAAAAAAATGTTAACACTAGCTTAGAAGTGAAAATTGGGGATTATACCATACCACAACTAATACAATTTAGGTATCTTGGATCTATCATACAAAATAATAGAGAAACAAAAGGAGATGCAAACCATAAGATTCAAGCTAGGTTGATGAAATGGAGGAATGTTTCGAGTGTTATTTGTGATAGAAAAGTGTCTCTCAAGCTTAAAAAAATTTTACTGCATAGCTAAAAGACCTGCGATGTTTTATGGTAATGAATGTTAGGCGGTAAAAAGCCAACAAGAGCATAAGTTGAGTGTTGCAGAGATGAGAATGTTGCATTGAATGAATGGACATATAAGATAAGATAAGATTAAAAAAGATTGTAATAGATAGAAAGTAATGACAACACCTAGTGTGAAAAAGATGATAAACTCTCACTTTAGATACTTTAGCCATATGAAAAAAAACAAAACTTTTAGAAGCCTAAACAACAATTTTGTTTACGTTCAAAACGTTAGATTTTATGTTAACTCAAATGGTAGTTAATTAAACTCAAAACCCTCACCCTCATGACTTCACCTACAATCTTTATGTAAAAACATAAAAATAGAGACATAAAACCAAAAATTGCTGCACCAAATATGATCACTTATCCTTAAATTCTTTTTTAATCCTATCCAAAACCTTATGTACGCTTACATTCATTAATGGCAACATAAAAGATAACCTAATTTTGTAATAAGCTTTCAATATGTAAACACCAAGGTAATAACAACATATTGCCTTGATTTCACTAGTAACCCAGAGTATTAGTCAGAAGCATGGAACAAGTTTAACATAAAAAACTCAAAGAGGAAAAGAAGACTCTTGCAGCATTTGAATCAAAATAATTAACATATCCTCAATGACTCGCCAGAGCTCAACCATGCAGCGGGCAGCATTACAACAACACTCCTCATGCAATTATATACACCAATATGATCATTCACCATTATTGGTTCAAATATAATAAACTAGCATTCATTGCATCATTTCTCAGCAACATTTAATCTTCCTTCTTTTCCCTTTTTTAATTTTTTTAATCCCAAAGACAAGTTTTAGCATACGAACATCAACATACAAATATGGCTTGCATACCTTCCAAGAACATAGCACCAACATTCAACAATTATCAAAGATAGTGACCAAGTACAAATTAAGGGCTTTATAAAGCTTAAATAGCTATAATTAAACAAAGAACCATCATCACCTCCAGGAGTCCCACACTTAAACCCATATCTTTAGCAAAGTAACATAAAAAGTAAAGCTGAAAAATATGCAACGAACAAGATGAAGATATTTTGAAATCAAATTCCTTTCATGAGTTGTTCATAATGTAAGTCTTATCCCTTAGCTTCATAATGCAACAAGTGGTATGAGAATTGGATGCATCTAACCAAATTTGTTCTCAAATGCGTCAATGTTATCCAAAATTGAAGATGTGCAGAACATACACTAACTTTGGAAAAAAACTGACACCAACCAAAAATGAATTTGAGTCTGAAACGTGTATGGTTAAGAGCTTTATATGTTAGCTTTTAAAAAAAAGGGCACATGATTTCAAGTTTTACAGCTCAAGTTACACTCAAAGGAAAGTCCATGGCAGAAAATTATGTAGAAAAAAAACCTGACTTCTAATGAAAACTGGTATTAAAAAAAAGGAATTTAAAATTGAAATTTTTACAGTTGAAAGTACAACATGTTAGCTTTCTAACAAGAAAAAAAGTGCATGATTTGATGTTGTCTATCTTAAGTTATGGTTGAAAGAGCAGTAGCCGCCAGACCAACAAAATCAACAGAAGAAACCTAACTTCTAATGAAAACTAATATTAAACAAAAAGGGATTTAAAATTGGAAATTTTACAGTTGTAAGTGTAGTATGTCAGCTTTCTAACAAGTCAAAAAGTACATGGTTTCATGTTGTTTAGCTTAAGTTATGGTTGAAAGAGCAGGGGCTGCCAGACAACTTTAGTATACAAAAATGACAAAGTGCACAAACCAAATGTTCCTAATACGTGCCCTGATTCTTCTGCCATAGAAAAACAACCAATTGCTCATGCTTTCTAGATCAAATGCAGCCTAAAGGTGGGCAAAACTAAAAGCAACAGTAGGAAATTAATTGCAACCAAGATATTAATTTTCTAAAGTCATGACAGAACAAAAAGAGGCACAACAATTCCCATTTCATACTCAAAGCAAGACCATCCAGCATCAGTTAGTCAATTGATTCATCAAGAAAACCATTAAGAGGAACTCCTCCAACAAATTTTGCATCAATCTTATCCTAATTCCCATAATGATTTATCATTATCACAACAACCTACATACCTCATGCCAAAGAAAGGGACCCAAACAGAAACTACAATCAACATATCAACAACCATAGATAGTGAACCATTTTTACAACAACAATATGTTCAATAAAACTGTGTTAATCAAGAGTTCACATGCATCTAAATTTGATAAATACCAGAAGATTAATACAACAACAATGGAAACTGTGTTACCCCAAGAACTCCCTGCTATGGACAAATTCCAAGAAGCTTGAAACCAGCTTCAAAAGACCAAGGATATAAGTTAGGTAAAATTGATATTATTTGGATATTGACATTGAGTTAACATTGAAACTATGTGACAAAACGAGGAAGACATACCTAAGAGTTGAGATTAGTAGAGAGAGAGAGACAGAAAGGGCGGTGACAATGAGCATGTGACTGACGAGCAGCGGTGGTGAGCCAGTGTCTGACGTCGTCGCGGTTGGAGCAGCTTGGAGGCGCAATATGAACAAGAGTTAGAAGTCGCACGATAAGGACGCGAGGGAAGAAGATGGAGGGGGTCTCGAACTCAGAGGGTGGAGTCGTCGAGCTCCATGGTAGGCACACGAATGGAAGAACGGAAAAAAGGAAAGGGATTTCAGAGGTGAGTAGATGATAATGAATGTGGGGTATAATGGTCATTTTATTGCTAATCTCTCAGTCTCTCCCATTTTCTTCGCATCAAAGGCGAGAAAAATTTTTTGTGGGTCCCACGGGCAAACTTTCTCTCCTCTCTATTTTCTTCTCTCATCCAAACGAGAGAAAACATCAAAATCATCTTGTTTTCTCTTCGCTCATTTTCTTTCCACCCTTTTTCTCTCCAACCAAACGCAGGGTACAAGAAGGAGGTGTTAGAAATACCAATTTAATGTGGCTCATATATTGAATATTAGTATTGCTTGATGGATGATTGGTTGAGTGGTTGAGTGGATGAGTGGTTGAGTGGTTGAGTGGGTGAGTGGATGATTGGTTGATTTAGTTGAGTGGGTTGGTTTAGTGGGTGAGTGGTTGAGTGGAGTGGATTAAATATTGGTTGAGTGGGTTAGTTGAGTGGATGAGTGGTTGAGTGGTTGAGTGGGTGAGTGGATGGATGAGTGGATGGATTAGTGGATGGGTGGGTGGAGTGGTTAAGTGGTTGGATTAGTGTATGAGTGGATGAGTGGGTGAGTTAGTGGATGAGTGGATGAGTGGATGGATGGATTAGTGGATGGATGAGTGGATTAGTGGATTAGTGGATGGATGAAAATCTCATGTCTGACTTGGAAGCCAAAAACGACCCACTATACTTCAGAGTCACGAAAAGTGTTCTTCATGAAAGTTGTAGATCCTTGTCTTGGCTATAAAATGGATAGCTGGTTCGTCAAATTTGGCTTCCTTAAGCCCAAGATATGTCCCAAATACCGTAGATTGCTCAAACCCAACTTCAGCACCTCTGTTCCGACTTGCAAGCTCAAAATGACCTACTAGACTTCTTTTTCTCAAAATGTGTTCTTCATGAAAGTTGTTTATTTGGATCTTGACTATCCACTATCCAAATTTCAGCCCATCTCCATTATTACATCTTGAGATATGATTTTATGAGTGCACACTATTCGGATTCTACTGACAGAACCTGTATTCTGACTTCCATGTAAACTTAGGTCCCTTAGACATCTGAATCGGACTTCGAGCTCTTCATCAAAGTTGTAGAGCTTCCTCTTAGCTTTCCTACAAGATAAAATTCATGATTGTCAGATATCAGGAACTCAAGTTATGACTAAAATACAGAAACAGTGTAAAATCTCAATAATGCTGAAAATATTCAATTAGGACCAATTTGAGCTCAAACTCACAAAATCATGTCAAACTCAATCAATTAAGAATATGGAGAGTGTAAATGACTAAATATAAGGGTTTCTTAATGAATAAAATATGTGTTTATCAAATTCCCACACACTTAGCTTTTTGCACTCCTGGGCAAAACTCAAGACCAAAACAAGGACATAAGAAATTAACAAAATTTTAAATTCCAACGACATTCAAGAGTCCAAAATTTTACAATCAAGAAGAACAACCAAAGGTTCAAGGGATCAAAACATTCATGAGTTAACAATTCTCCACATCTCAAACCAACAAGTAAGGTATCTTCAACATGAATCGAGAATGATAGATCTTCACAAGATTCCCTCTCAATCTCTCAAGTGTTTAAAAGGTAGGTATTTCACTCAATTCAACCCATGAAAATTACACTACCATAAGCTTGCTTATCTTCTACTTCTCCACTACTCAAAACACATGCATACACAAATCATGAGGACTTTATTTAAGGTTGTAGTGAGGTTAAGGTAACAGAAGAGGATAAAATGGATATGAGAGGATAAATACCAAAGAGAATAAAAGCAAATGAGAGCTGAGTTCAAATAACAAGCATAAAAGTTCATCCCAACTCTAATGTATATCCCTTTACATATTCATTTCCCAATCCTTTTCTTTTTTTTTTTCTTTTTTTTTCTCTTTTTTTCTTTTTTTTAGGCACTCTTTCCTTTTTCAACAACCATTTTGTATACACACCCCCACACTTGTTCAAAAACTCATCCATTAACAAAGCTAATGTTCTTTTATTCCCTAAGGTAAAATAAGAACACGATTTTTCATTTAAGGTACATAGTGAGCTAGAAACAAGGAATGGTCAAATAAGCTCAAAGGGGTTAAGCAAAGGAAAATATACAAGGTTGGCAAGAATCAGAGAATTTCCAAGAAGTCAAAAGAGTGCTTGATATCAAATTGAAAACAAGGTTGGCTATTTGGTTAAACTAGCTAATTAAGAAAGAGGGCCTCAATCATGTTCATGCATGCAAGTGAAATGTAGCCTTAAAAACAATCAAAGCAAGTTCTAGAGTGGTCATTAACATGAGTGAAAATCACACAAGAAAGAAGAGAATGGCATAAATGTTGAATCCATCCATTAGGCTCAAAATCTCACAAGGTATGCATCCATCAAACTCAATTCATCAATTTAATCATCCATCACCAAGCATATCAGGTTCAAGAAGGAGAAAAGTTATTCAATCATGCAATGAACTCCTTTTTTTTTCTTTTTTTTTTTTTTTGAATTTTTTTTTACAAAAGAACATCTTTGAAATCTCTCCCCACGCTTAATATAACATTGCCTTCAATGTGAAAGAGAGATATAGAAAAGAACAACACAACCTCGATAAGAAGTGAATCAACGCCAAGCGAAAAAGAAACACACTTCGTCGATCTGCATCGAGACCACGAAAAGAAATCAAACAATAAAACTTTAGTACTAATTAGTTACTACCTAAAAAACTCCTTACTCGCCACCAATTAAGATGCGTCTCAAGAGTAAAATTATTCCTTACTCTTCTGCCATCACTAATTGATTTAATAAGTACATGACAATCATATCATACTTTCCAAACAACACAACAAATTTTTTTTTTATTTTTTTTTATATATATATATATATTTTTTTTTGGGGTCAACTATCCTTCCCCCACTAAATCACAACATTGTCCTCAATGTTAAAATATAGATGAGTAAAGGATCAAGATATTACCTGTTGGAGAAAGTGACACAAATTTAAACGAAACAAGGTACAATAAAATCAAACCCATTAAAGATGAAGTCGCAGATCGGCTTTTGTTTCTTGTTACTTCCTTCGCCGCTTCCTCGTTGACCAATCTATCCGAGTTAATACCGATCGTACATACTCAAAAGCTTCTAATTTATCAATGAGCTCATCAATAGTGGAGGCGAGATAAGAAGTTGTCTTCTTTGAAGGAGTGATAAATTTACGTTCCACACTTTGTCAAGAAAAGATAACGAAAGATCAAAGAAATTATTAACATTCAACAAACCAATGGGTCTATGGTGGATGTTTAGTTCGACCAAGAGACAATTTGAAAAATTTCTTCTAAAGTACCAAAACCACCTGGTAAGACAATAAATGCATCGAATTGTCAACCATTGTTTTCATTCGTCCATGCATAGATGTTACCTGAATTTCTTCTCCAACTGCTTTCCAAAGGATGTTATTTTCAGCCAAAGGTTTAGGAATAACACCTAAAACCTCGATCGCCTCCTATAAAAGCGACAAGTGATACTGACCCCACGACGAGCGCCGAACTCATCAAAATTATAACCGAAGTTATTACCTAAACTTGTAGTATAGTGAACAACACCGGATCGTCTCCTCAAGGATCGTAGATGCAATTTGATCAAATTAAGTGAAAGTTAGAAAAAGGGGGTTTTGATGGTTCAAGGATCGCAATGACGAGGATTTAAAGAGAAATAACAATTAAAAGAACGATCGAATTCAAATCTATCCGAGATTAGGTGGATTCAATCATAGACCTTTCAACAAACACCTGAAATACATTTGAATGGTTAACTTGGATCTAACCGAGATCTCTCGCATCGATCCAGAATTCATACTAGACAATCGTCCAGAATTCAATTGACAAGTGATAAACACAAATCTGCAATCGCACCATTCATGTAAATATATGTCAATTTAAGCACCGAATTCAATTAACCTAGGCACAAATCAGTAACCTAACCTCTTCAATTACATGATTAGTTTAGATCAATCAGTTCTAAATTTCATCACAATACTTAATCTTAAACCAAGATCAAATCAGATCAAACATAAACAGAATCACCATTCATGCATTCAAGATCAAGAGAACAAAAGAAGAAGAAGAAGAGGAATTCAAATATAAATCAAATACATTACATAACCAAGGTCTCAAGAATCCAAGCCACAATCTCTTCAAGAGTCCCGAATTGACTAGAAGTGACTTAACTCTCCATTACAATGAAGGAAAAATATACAAGAACTATGAAAAGCTATTTCTAACACCAAGTGTGTGTTCTCTTTAGAGCTCTCCACATGCTTCCTTTTATAGAGGATTCAGAGTAGTAGTAGATGGGTAGATGAGATTAGTAGGTGGAATTAGTAGGTGAGCTTGGTAGGTGAGATTGGTAGGTGAGCTTGGTAGGTGAACTTGGTAGGTGAGCTTCCTTGTCTCCAAAAGTATTCATTGCTGAACTCATTGATTTCGTCATTTTTGAGCCAAGTGGTCTTCATGAAAGTTCTAGGAAATTGTCTAAGCTTTCCAATGGCTCTGGAAGCACCCAAAAATTCGTCCTACAGCCCAAGATATGACCCAATTACTACAGACTGCTCAGGACCAGTTTCAGCACCTCTGTTTTGACTTTCAGACCCAATATCTCCATCAAGGAGCCCGAATCAAGTTTTTTGTTTGTCATGAAAGTTGTACATATGGGTCTTAACTTTCAGATCACAAATTTTCAGCCCATTCTATAAACCCAAACTCGAATTATGTTCTGGTTACTACACACTGTTCGGGTTCCAGTCACAAATCCCGTATTCTGATTTCCATGCCCAATTAGCTCCACTAGATGTCTGAAATTGACTTTGAGCTCTTCATCAAAGTTGTAGAGCTCTCTCTTATCTTTCCTACAAGGTAAAATTCATAATTATCAGACATTTAGAACTCAAGATATGGCTAAAATACAGAAACAGTGTAAGACCCGAATAATGCTTGAAAAAAATCAATTAAGTCCGATTCGAGTTCAAACTTACAAAACATAATCAAATTCAGTCAATTAAGTACATGAAGAGTGTAAATAACTAAACATAAGGGTTTCTTAATGAACAAAATATGTGATTATCAAATTCCCCCACACTTAGCTTTTTGCACTCTTGGGCAAAACATATAAAACTAAAGTTAGAAGACAAAGACAAACGACACAAACTTAAAAGTTAAAAATTCTAAAGGACTCAATGAAGCAAGAAGAGCAACAAGAAATTCAAGGGATCAAAGCATAAATGAGGTAACATTTCTTCACATCTCAAACCAACAAGCAAGGAAACTTAGTTGAAAAGAATGAATTAAGAATGATGGATCTTCACAAGATTCCTCTCAATCTCTCAAGTGTTTAAAAGGTAGGTATTTCACTCAATTCAACCCATGAAAATTGCACTACCATAAGCTTGCTTATCTTCTACTTCTCCACTACTCAAAACACATGCACACACAAATCATGAGGACTTTATTCAAGGTTGTAGTGAGGTCAAGGTAACAGAAGAGGATAAAATAGATATGAGAAGATAAATACCAAAGAGAATAAAAACAAATGAGAGCTGAGTTCAAATAACGAGCATAAAAGTTCATCTCAACTCTAATGTATATCCCTTTACATATTCATTTCCCAATCCTTTTCTCTCTTTTTTTTATATATATATATATATATGAACATAACTATATACATACATTTTTCTTTTTCTTTTTTTTTTTTCTAGGCACTCTTTCTTTTTTTTTTTTTTTTTTTTCAACAACCATTTTGTACATACACCCCCACACTTGTTCAAAAACTCATCCATTAACCAGGCTAATGTTTTTTATTTCCTAAGGTACAGTAAGAACACGATTTTTCATTTAAGGCACATAATGAGCTAGAAACAAGGAATGGTCAAATAAGCTCAAAGGGGTTAAGCAAAGGAAAATATACAAGGTTGGTAGGAATTAGAGAATTTTCGAGAGGTCAAAAGAGTGCTTGATATCATATTGAAAACAAGGTTGGCTATTTGGTTAAACTAGCTAAGAAAGAGGGCCTCAATCATGTTCATGCATGCAAGTGAAATGTAGCCTCAAAAAGAATCAAAGCAAGTTCTAGAGTGGTCATTACCATGAGTAAAAATCACACAAGAAAGAAGAGAATGACATAAATGTTGAATCCATCCATTAGGCTCAAAATCTCACAAGGTATGCATTCATCAAACTCAATTCATCAATTCAATCATCCATCACCAAGCATATCAGTTCAAGAAGGGAGAAAAATTATTCAATCATGCAATGAACCCCTTTTTTATTATTTTTTTTTTATTTTTTGAATTTTTTTTTTGAATTTTTTTTTTTAACAAACGAAAAGAAACAGAAACATGCTAAAATCTCTCCCCCACACTTAATGTAACATTGTCCTCAATGTGAAAGAAAGAGATAGAAAAGAGCAACACAACCTGATAAGAAGTGAATCAACGCTAAGCAGAAAAGAAACACACTGTCAGTGCCGCATCAGACCCTGAAAAGAAATCAAACAAGAAAACGTTAGTACTTCCACAATTCAATACTAATTAATTACTACCTAAAAAACTCCTTACTCTGCCACCAATTAAGATGCGTCTCAAGAGTAAAATTACTCCTTACTCTGCCATCACTAATTGGTTTAATAAGTCCATGACAATCATATCATACTAAACAAAACAACAACAATTTTTTTTTTTGTTTAAATCAAACCCTTTAAAGAGAAAGTTTCAGATCGGGCTCTTGTTTCTTGTTACTTCCTTCGCTGCTTCCTGTTGACCAATCTATCTGAGCTAATACCTGATCAGGTACATACTCAAAAGCTTCTAATTTATCAATGAGCTCATCAATAGTGGAGGCGAGAGATAAGAAGTTGTCTTCTTAGAAGGAGTGATAAATTTACGTTCCACGACTTTGTCAAGAAAAAATAACAAAAGATCAAAGAAATTATTAACATTCAACAAACCAATGGGTTTATGGTGGATGTTCAGTTCGGCCCAAGAGACAATTTGAAAAATTTCTTCCAAAGTACCAAAACCACCTGGTAAGGCAATGAATGCATCAGAGTTTTCAAGCATTATCTTCATGCGTTCATGCATTGATGATACCTTAAGTTCCTCCCCAATTGTCTTTCCATTGATGTTCTGTTGAGCTAAAGTTTCAGGAATGACACCTAAAACCTGACTGTCTCTTACAAAGGCGAAAGTGATACAGACCCCATTAACCCACGACAACCTCCCCATATACAAGATGAATATTCCTCGCAGCAAGTGATCGACCAAGAGTGCTAGCTGCGTTTACAAACTCTAATCCCTTCCCATAACTCGACCCACAAAAAACACAGACATTTTTTGAGGTTACGAATAGAAGGCCCCATTCTATACTCTTCCTCCCTTTGAGTGTTTCTGAGTGTGAAGGAAAATAGAGAAAATGGAGTGTTTAAATAAGAAAAAGAATGGAAAGGGAAATAATTGCACCTATAAGGGTAGGTTGGCTGTTGTCAGAAAAGGTTGAAATTAAAAGACACAGAATCTTTTTTTTTTTCTTTGTCGACTTCAAGAAAAACCATCAAGGTAAAGAAGTCTAGAAACCCCTGAAGGACCCTGCTCAAAGGATCGTCTGTACAAAAATCAAAATACAACAAAATGATACAAAGATAAAAGAAATAGAAAATGATGACATACACCGTATGTACAGTCTCCATGGCGTATCTTTATACTGTGCGTCATGAGTGCAGTAGACATCACGTCCTTTTTTTTTTTTTGAAATTGTTAGAAAAACTTGATGAAAGATTAGTGTATACTTAGTTAAGATTGGGATGGAGGTAGTCTGCTCTTTCGGCTTTGTGCCAAAGCATTGTTGACCAGTATTCGACCCATTCAAGACCAGCGCAACATAGGGCTCCCAAAAGGGACAAGTGGCCATAATACGACCGTTGTTTGCCTCACATGTGGGATACAATCTACCTTCTTTGTTTTTCAATTAAGAAGGCTGGATCGGGATGCATGCATTTCCCATTCACGGTTTGTGTTACCAAAGCCAACCCTAACAAGTAGACATTTTTTTTTTTTTTTTTTTTTTTTTTTTTGTTTTTTGTTTTTTTTGTTTTTTATTTTGAAAAATGACATGAAGAAGAAGAAGAAGATGATATGTCTGATTGTTTGTGGATATGGCTCACATCTGCCTCTGGGTTTAACGTCCGAAGACGGCTTAAACGTCTTCTATGAGTCGAGGATAAGCTTCCCATCCAATTTTCTTATAAATTGGCAAACGAGGTCTTTTAGAGTCGATTCCCAAGATCGTAGCGTTGTTCTTCATCCTTGAAGAGATTCCACAATTTAAGAATTTCACGATGCACCAATCCACAAGAATGCGTCTCAAGAGTCAATAAGATATCATCTAATGACTCCTTACTCGATCCATTCTTAATGAAGAAAATTTTATCTTCTCTATTTGCGGAAACCATCCCCTTAGTACGACATCGCTTGTTACGGTTCCATCGTCCACATTTGTGACGGACTTGTAACCTTTTTGCTCTTCTCCTTTTAGAATATGAACTTCTTCCAAGACCGGGCATATATGAGTCAAATGAAATTGAGGACTCACCTGCTAATCGGACCTTTGCTTCAATTATCCAGCGTACATCTTCTTCTCGGCATACCCTTGTGCATTAACATTCTCAATCTCTCACATCGAACTTTGTAGATTTTTCTCAGAGCATTTTGAGGAAGAGAAGGAAAATGTTTTCTCAGGTTTGAAAGAATGACATCCATTTTGAAGGAGAAGAAGGGTTCAGTTATTTTGGAAAAGCGAAGAATAAACCGACTCAAGAGTCACGAGTCACCGTATCCGCCACTTAACCTAAGCAACACAAAGAACTCAAGAACTTGGTTTTCCGGAATGGTTGAGTCTTTGTCCATTAAATTAAGCGCAATACCATTCCTAGGATCCTCAATATCTACGTCCCCGAGTAGGTGCGAGACGATAATCTCAAAGCGAGAACTTTTTGACCAATTTCCGCAGACTTTTGCAAAAGGTGTAACAGACCTTTAATAAAGTAGGCCAATAAAATCCATCTTGCGCAAGATTTTCGTTGTTGTTGTCATTTGAAGAAAAAAATGACATCCACATGCTTCGAGCGACACTACCTACCTCGTTGTCGGGCACACATTTCTTTTTTTTTTTTTTTCTTCTTTTTTTTCTTTTTTTTTCTTTATTCATAATGCGGATGGAGAAGGTTCATCACCTCCACTTCGCATTCTCTGCGGAAGTTCATGATCTTGTTTGAGGCGGTGTCCATTTACGATGAAAGCTTTGGCGGTCACCTCACTTTTAATCGAACGACACCGGAAGGAAAAACATTAGTAACAATAAATGGTCCATCCCATCTAGACCTTAATTTGCCGGGCATGAGTCGGAGGCGGGAGTTATAGAGGAGAACTTTTTGACCAATCTCAAATGTTTTCCTCGAGAATCAACTTATCATGGAAGGCTTTGGTCTTCTCCTTATAAAGTTTGGAACTTTCATAAGCCTCCAAGCGGATCTCCTCCAATTCTTTGCACTGCAGCTTCCTCTCCAAACCTGCTTGATCTAAGTCCAAGTTGCATCTTTTCACCGCCCGAATGCTCGATGCTCAATTTCCACCGGTAGGTGGCAGGGCTTTTCAAAAATAATCCGATACGGAGACATCCCGATTGGTGTCTTATAAGCGGTCCGGTAAGCCCATAAAGCATCCTCGAAGCCTCTTGCTCCGGTCCTTTCTGTTAGGTTGAGCTGTCTTATGGAGTATATGCTTAATTTCTCTGTTGGAGATCTCGGCTTGCCCATTGGTTTGGGGGTGGTAGGGTGTAGAAACCTTGTGTTGGACTCCATACTTCTTCATCAAAGCCTCCATGCTTCGATTGCAAAAATGTGAACCTTGATCACTAATGATGGATCTCGGGACTCCAAACCTATAGAAAATCTGTGATCTAATAAAATCCACAACAACTTTAGAATCATCAGTCCGAGTGGCCTTAGCCTCCACCCATTTAGATACATAATCCACAAGACAGCGAGAATGTAAACAAAACCAAATGATACGGGAAAAGGACCCATAAAGTCAATACCCCAAACATCAAAAATCTCACGAGAATAATAAGGGTTTACGGGGCATTTCATTCCTACGAGAAGTATTCCTGTTCTCGGCATTGATCACAAGATTTACAAAACATATATGCATCATGAAATAGAGTGGGCCAATATAATCCGAGTCTAAAACTTTCCTAGCAGTCCGTTGAGGACCGAAGTGGCCGCCACATGCAAGTTTATGACAAAAGCTAAGAATGGAATGGAATTCATCATCGAGGCACACATCTCCTAATTACTTGGTCACTTTGCAAAATCTCCATAAGTAAGGATCATCCCACACATAATACTTTGACTCACTTTTCAATTTATCAATCTTAGCCTTAGTGAAATGTGCGGTATTGCTTTAGCAACCAAGAAATTAATCAAATCGAAGCAAACCAAGGGATGTTGCCTTGCGGCTTGAAAAGCTTTGCTCATCGAGAAAACATCATGGATGGGAAAAACATCGCCTCCCTTTCAATTCGACTCAAGTGATCGGCCACCAAATTCTCCGCTCCACTCTTGTCACGGATCTCAATATCAAACT
Source organism: Ormosia emarginata (assembly GCA_029884605.1). NCBI lineage: Eukaryota > Viridiplantae > Streptophyta > Magnoliopsida > Fabales > Fabaceae > Ormosia > Ormosia emarginata. The sequence continues at coordinate 52,822,883 of JAQQTP010000082.1, read as the reverse complement.
CTGGAGGAGCAACATCCACCTAATCAACCGGGGCTTGGCATTGGGCTTCTTCGGGAGAAACTTCAATGCTTTGCATGATCTGAAAACACAACCACTCTAGAACCAAGCAAATATGATCGAAATTTATCTAAAGCAAAAACAATTGCTAAAAGTTCCTTTTCGGTTGTGGTGTAGTTGATTTGTGCGGGATCTAAAGTTCTCGAAGCATAGGAAATGACATGAGATACTTTACCGACCCTTTGTGCAAGAACACTCCCAATGCATAATTAGAGGCATCACACATCAACTCAAATGGAAGTGTCCAATCCGGCGGTTGGATGATAGGTGTCTTGGTCAATGCCTGCTTCAATTGATTGAAGGCATCCCGGCACTTCTTGTCAAAGTGAAACTCCACATCTTTTTGCAGTAAGTTGGATAGCGGAAGTGCAATTTTACTTGAAATCCTTTATGAACCGCCGATAGAAACCTGCATGACCAAGGAAAGAACGAATCTCCCACACGCATGTGGGGTAAGATAGGCATGAAATAACATCTATTTTTGCGGGATCTACCTCAATACCCTCACGAGATATCACATGCCCTAAGACTATACCTTGTTCTACCATGAAATGACATTTCTCAAAATTTAGAACGAGGTTAGTCTTAATGCATCTATGCAAGACTGAGCCGGACTATCTAAACATGCATCAAAGGAAGATCCATAGACAAGTAAAATCATCCATGAATACGTCCATGCAATTTTCTAAAAAATCAAAAAGATACTTACCATACACCTCGAAAGGTGCACGGAGCATTGCATAGACCAAAGGGCATCCTCCTGTATGCAAATGTGCCAAATGGACAAGTGAAAGTAGTCTTCTCTTGGTCTTACGGGGCTATATGAATCGAAAATAGCCCGAATATCCATCCAGAAATAATAATGTGACTTGCCCCTAACCGCTCCAACATCGATCAATGAAGGGCAGCGGGAAATGATCCTTTCTGGTAGCCTGGTTGAGCCGCCTATAATCAATGCAAACTCACCAACTGTTTTGAACTCGTGTGGGCACAAGCTCATTGTTCTGATTCACAACCACTTTGTGACCCCGATTTCTTGGGAACCACTTGCACGGGGCTCACCCATTGACTATCAGATATGGGATAAATAATGCCAGCTTGAAGTAACTTTGTAACTTCCTTCTTCACCACATCTAGAATCAGGGGATTTAGTCTCCTTTGGGGCATTTTACTTCTTGGTTTGATCCCTTCTTCCAATAAAATCTTATGCATGCATGTGGAGGGACTAATACCGGGAATATCTGCAGAGTCCATCCGATGGCTTGCCTATTCTCGCCTCAAAATCTGCGGTAATTTTTCTTCTTGATCGGGTTGTAGGTTTTTAGCAATGATCACCTAGGAAGTGTCTCACCATCTCCCAAATATGCATATTTAAGATGGTGCAGTAAAGTCTTCAACTCCAAAGATGGAGGTTGCACAATGGAAGGTAACAAGTGATCTGAAACAACTATCTCAAAGAACATTAATTTCGGCATGGTGCGACTCTCATTCTCAATTGTTGCATCATCAAGCGGTACATGTATCATTACTCATAACGAGAATAAATCTCGGCCACATACGCACGACATGGTTCAACATCACAAGTGGCACATGTATCACAAGAAAGCAGAACCAAGATAGTCAACAATATCGGGGAATTCAAGATATAAATCGGTATAGACATCATCAACCAAACATCTCAATCATATCAACATGGAAAACAGAATGCTCCTCTAGGGGGTGTCTCGTAGCATCAAAAATGTTAAATTGTACCAAATCGTCGCCAAACTCCATAGAAAGGGTGCCGGCATGCACGTCTATCTTGGTCTTGGCGGTCTTGAGAATGGTCTGCCTAGAATCAATGGAGCATGGTTTGTTGGAGACTCATCTTCCATGTCCGAATGTAGAAATCTGTTTGGAAAAATCAACTCATTCACCCGGACTAACACATCTTCCAAAGGCCACTGCGGGATGAACAAAGTGGCTCTATTTGCCAACCGAATCACGATACCGGTGGGTTGCAAAGTACCAATGTTTAAACACTTATACACTGACATGGGCATGACATTGATCGAAGCACCCAAATCTAGCATTGCATGCTCAAATCTAGAGTTGCCAATTGTGCAAGAAATTGTGAAAGTTCCAGGATCTTTGCATTTCTGTGGCATGCTTGGCAGAATCATTGCAGAAACATTTCTTCCCATGCTGATCTTCTCATCCCCTTTCAACCTTCTCTTATGAGTGCACAACTCCTTGAGAAATTTAGCATATTTTGGAATTTGCTTGATTGCATCTAGGAGGGGAATATTGATTTCCACTTTCCTGAATGTCTCCATGACTTCTTTTTCCATTTCTGCTTGCATTGTTCTCTTGGATTGTGTGATCCTATTTGGAAAAGGTAATGGAATGGCAACATCTGAATTCTCTGCAATTTTCTTCAATGGCACAGATTTATGGACTGAATTATCCATTTCTGTCGTTTTTGGTCAATTTCGATTCTTTGTAAGGTTAGAACATCAACTTCTTTGCCACTTCTCAAGGTAATTGCACTTACGTTGCCTCTTGGATTGTTATTTGTTTGTGAAGGCAATTGGCTAGAACCTTGACTCTTTAGCTCGCTCACGGTGGTTGCCACGGCCCATTTGAGTTTGTAAATTCGAATGTTGGCACCGACGTTCTGCTGGGCCGAATGTTATTTGTGGCCATTTGTTTCATCGGTCTTCCAATGATGGCTCGGTGAAGTGGATTGGACCGACCATTTGAAACAGTTCTTTGTTGTCGAATGCGAGGGGGTATTTGTTGGTATTTGTTGCTTGGACCCGCAGACTTGGTATCTAAATTGTTGTTCTTCTTTGGTGGTGAAATTTGTTGTTCTTGGCTAGGATTCCCATATCTCAAATTGGGATGGTCTCGCCAACCAGGATTATAAGTACTAGAAAATGGATCATATCTAGATTGTTGCTGTTGTTGTTGATATTGGGGTCTACCAGGAAAAACACCAGCTGCAGCAACACATTGATCTGGAAAAGCGGGACCATCTTCCTTAAGTGTAGGGCATGAATCAGTAGGATGAGATGAATTAGAGCAAATTCCGCACACTGATGCAGTCATCTGCATGGGTGGTTGTTGACCCACTGCTATCTGTCTTACCAAAGAAGTCAATTCATCTAGTCTGTGTTCCATTCTTTGTTGGTCCATATGAGATGCTTGAATTTCATTAACTCCTCTGGTTGCGGTGATGATCCGCGAGCCAAACATTGGGTATTGGTGCCATGTTTGCTATCAGATCTCTTGCGGCGGTAGGAGTTTTGTCTACTAAGGCTTCTCCAGAGGCAGCATCGATCATGCTTCTATCATTTGGCAGCAAGCCCTCATAAAAGTATTGAATCAAGAGCTGGTCACTAATTTGGTGATGAGGCGGCTCGAACACAACTTCTTGAATCTCTCCCAGTATTCATGCAAAGTCTCACCGGACATCCGTACGATGCCACATATATCCTTCCTAATTGCGGCGGCTCTCGAGCGGGGAAGAATTTCTCCAGGGAACAACCTCTTCATGTCATTCCAACTTCACATTGAACCTGGTGAAAGATAAAACAACCAATCTTTGGTGCATCGACAAGTGAGAAGGAAATGCCCTTAACTTGATGTGTTCCTCGGAGATGCCTTGTGGCTTCATGGTTGAACACACAACATGGAACTCTTTCGGTGCTTATGAGGATCTTCACCCGCAAGACCATGAAACTTTGGTAACAAGTGTATCAAACCAGATTTTAACTCAAAATCTGCATCAAGATCGAGGATATTGAATGCACAAAGATTGGTAAGATACATCGGGAGCGACAAGTTCCTTAAGGGTTCTATTATGCATGTTATCGGCCATGATTTCGGGATTACTTAAGTTATCGGGTTCACTCCCAAAATTAGGTTCAGAATTAACTCGGAATTTATCACACGAGCTCTAATTAATCTATGCAAGGTCTATCAATCTCGGGATCAAGATCAAGCAAGATATCAGGATTGGACCTAGTCATGCATCAACTAAAGCACAAAAACACGAAAAGTGCAACTAAGCAAAATACACTAAACAACACTCAAAATATGCAAAAATAAATTTAGTTAATATGTCTAAACATTTTTAAAAATTATGGAATCAACACAGAACAAAATCTACATAAAAATGAAACTAGAAAATGCAATAAAAAATATTAAAAAATTGAAAAAGTGGTCTAAATGATAGAATTTCGAAAAACCAGGGGTGACCTCACAGTGGGCTGTGAGTCTTGTTTATCAGGCTGTTTTCCTTCAACTGACCAAGTTTTAGCTCATTCTGGGCATGTTTCAGTTCGAAAATTGCAATAGTTACTGTAATCACTGTTTTCCGTCTTTCCTAAATCGAGAAAAATTCAAAAGCTAGGATAAAAATGTTAGTATGGTATGAACAATGTTAGTAAATGAAAAATAACTGTTAGAATAGGTAAGAAAGAACAAAAATTAGTAAGGTTACTCAAAATGAAAAGATTACACCTACGAGTTCCCCAAGACAACAGGCGCCAAAATTCGACGGCGCCGAACTCGGTCAAAATTATAACCGAAGTTATTACCTAAACTTGTAGTATAGTGAACAACACCGGATCGTCTCCTCAAGGATCGTAGATGCAATTTGATCAAATTAAGTGAAAGTTAGAAAAAGGGGGTTTTGATGGTTCAAGGATCGCAATGACGAGGATTTAAAGAGAAATAACAATTAAAAGAACAATTAATTCGAAATCTATCCGAGATTGGGTGGATTCAATCATAGACCTTTCAACAAACACCTGAAATACATTTGAATGGTTAACTTGGATCTAACCGAGATCTCTGCATCGATCCGAATTCATACTAGACAATCGTCAGAATTCAATTGACAAGTGATAAACACAAATCTGCAATCGCACCATTCATGTAAATATATGTTAATTTAAGCACCGAATTCAATTAACCTAGGCACAAATCAGTAACCTAACCTCTTCAATTACATGATTAGTTTAGATCAATCAGTTCTAAATTTCATCACAATACTTAATCTTAAACCAAGATCAAATCAGATCAAACATAAACAGAATCACCATTCATGCATTCAAGATCAAGAGAACAGAAGAAGAAGAGAAGAGGAATTCAAATATAAATCAAATACATTACATAACCAAGGTCTCAAGAATCCAAGCCACAATCTCTTCAAGAGTCCCGAATTGACTAGAAGTGACTTAGCTCTCCATTACAATGAAGGAAAAATATACAAGAACTACGAAAAGCTATTTCTAACACCAAGTGTGTGTTCTCTTTAGAGCTCTCCACATGCTTCCTTTTATAGAGGATTCAGAGTAGTAGTAGATAGGTAGATGAGATTAGTAGGTGGAATTAGTAGGTGAGCTTGGTAGGTGAGATTGGTAGGTGAGCTTGGTAGGTGAACTTGGTAGGTGAGCTTCCTTGTCTCCAAAAGTATTCATTGCTGAACTCATTGATTTCGTCATTTTTGAGCCAAGTGGTCTTCATGAAAGTTCTAGGAAATTGTCTAAGCTTTCCAATGGCTCTGGAAGCACCCAAAAATTCGTCCTACAGCCCAAGATATGACCCAATTACTACAGACTGCTCAGGACCAGTTTCAGCACCTCTGTTTTGACTTTCAGACCCAATATCTCCATCAAGGAGCCCGAATCAAGTTTTTGTTTGTCATGAAAGTTGTACATATGGGTCTTAACTTTCAGATCACAAATTTTCAGCCCATTCTATAAACTCAAACTCGAATTATGTTCTGGTTACTACACACTGTTCGGGTTCCAGTCACAAATCCCGTATTCTGATTTCCATGCCCAATTAGCTCCACTAGATGTCTGAAATTGACTTTGAGCTCTTCATCAAAGTTGTAGAGCTCTCTCTTATCTTTCCTACAAGGTAAAATTCATAATTATCAGACATTTAGAACTCAAGATATGGCTAAAATACAGAAACAGTGTAAGACCCGAATAATGCTGAAAAAATCAATTAAGTCCGATTCGAGTTCAAACTTACAAAACATAATCAAATTCAGTCAATTAAGTACATGAAGAGTGTAAATAACTAAACATAAGGGTTTTTTAATGAACAAAATATGTGATTATCACCCCCATTAACCCACGACAACCTCCCCCATATACAAGATGAATATTCCTCGCAGCAAGTGATCGACCAAGAGTGCTAGCTGCGTTTACAAACTCTAATCCCTTCCCATAACTCGACCCACAAAAAACACAGACATTTTTGAGGTTACGAATAGAAGGCCCCATTCTATACTCTTCCTCCCTTTGAGTGTTTCTGAGTTGAAGGAAAATGGAGAAAATGGAGTGTTTAAGTAGGAAAAAGAATAGAAAGGGGAATAATTGCACCTATGAGGGTAGGTTGGCTCTTGTCAAAAAAGGTTGAAATTAAGAAACACAGAATCTTTTCTCTTTTTTTTTTTTTACTTTTTTATTTTTTATTATTTTTTTTTGTTTGACTTCAAGAAAACCATCAAGGTAAAGAAGTCTAGAAACCCCTGAAGGACCACTTTCAAAGGATCGTCTGTACAAAAATCAAAATACAACAAAATGATACAAAGATAAAAGAAATAGAAAATGATGACATACCTGTATGTACAGTGTCCATGGCGTATCTTTATACTGCGCGTCATGAGTGCAGTAGACATCACGTCCTCTTTTTTTTTTTTTTGAATTTTTTTTTAGAGATTCAAATGCTTACAACTAACAAACAGATAAAAACATAATCTAAGAAACTAATGAAAACACAAAATAAAAAGGGATAAAGAGAGCAAATCTAGTTGGGTTGCCTCCCAATGAGCGCTTAGTTTATTGTCCTTAGCCCGACATGATGATACTTTCAATGCTCCTCATATTGTGGAAGGATGAGGGTCATCACTTCCATCTCTGCACTGTCAGGAAGTTCATGATATGGTTTGAGACGATGACCATTGACCTTAAATGCTTTGCCAAAAATTTCACTCCTGATCTCAACTGCACCAAAAGGAAAAACATTAGTTACCACAAACGGCCCAATCCACTTAGAACGCAGTTTACTTAGAAATAATTTGAGTCTTGATTGGAATAGCAGGACTTTTTGTCCTCTGTGAAATTTCTTTCTGGAAATCAATTGGTCGTGGAATGCCTTAGCTTTTGTCTTATAAATCAGGGCATTCTCAAAGGCCTCATTTCTTAGTTCTTCCAATTCCATGTAATCGAACTTCCTTTGCTTTCCGGACCTTCCAATTCCATATTAACTTGTTTAATGGCCCGGTAAGATCGATGTTGCAACTCAACGGGCAAATGACAGGGGCTTTCCATACACCAATCGAAATGGTGACATGCGATGGGAGTCTTATAGGCGGACATATAAGCCCATAAAGCATCTTCAAGTCGAGTGCTCCAATCCTTTCTTGAGGGATTCACTTGTCTTTTCAAGGAATGACTTAATCTCCCGGGTTGGACACTTCGGTTGCCCATTTGTCTGTGGATGGTAAGGAGTGAAAATTCGTGCATTACTCCATATCTCTTCAATAGAGCATCAAAGGTTTTGTTGCGAAAATGGGTCCCTTGGTCACCGATGATAGCCCTTGGGGTCCCGAACCTGGAGAAAATATGTGACTTAACAAAATCTGCAAACGCTTTAGAATCATCGGATCGAGTGGCTTTTGCTTCCACCTATTTAGACACATAATCAACGGATAAAAGAATGTATGTGAAACCAAATGAAGGAGGGAATGGTCCCATGAAATCAATACCCCACACATCAAAGAGTTCCACAAAATGATCGGAGTCCGAGGCATTTGATTACGAGGACCAATATTACCTGTTTTCGACAATGGTCACAAGACTTACGAAGTTGTAAGCGTCTTTGAAAATTGAAGGCCAATAGAAACCACTTGTCAAGCACTTTATTGGGCTGTCCTTTTCTTGCCAAAGTGTCCTCCACATGCATAGGTGTAGCAAAAGGAGAGGATAGAGTGTGTCTCGAAATCGGGAATGCACCTCCTAATGACTTGATCTGCACAATGCTTCCATAAGTACGGGTCATCCCAGATATAGTATTCTGATCACTCCTTAATTTATCTCTTTAGGCCTTGTTCAAACCCTCCGGAAAGTCCTTAGTAACCAGGTAGTTAACAATGTCAGCATACCAAGGGATTATGGTGTTGACAACCATCAAATATTCATCCGGAAAAGTCTCCATGATAGGCATTTCTTCCTCTTCAGTTACCAATCTACTCAAGTGATCGGCCACCAAGTTTTCGCTCCCTTTCTTGTCTTTAATCTCCAAGTCAAATTCCTAGAGCAATAAAATCCATCGGAGTAATCTAGGCTTTGTTTCTTTCTTTGTTAGAAGATACTTCAAGGCTGCATGATCTGAAAACACAATCACTTTAGAACCAATTAGATATGATCTAAATTTTTCTAAAGCAAATACAACAGCTAGAAGTTCCTTTTCTGTGGTTGAGTAATTAAGTTGAGCATCATTTAGAGTCCTTGATGCATAGTAAATGGCATAAGGAACTCTATCAACTCATTGTCCCAAGACAGCTCCTCTGCAAAGTCACGGCATCACACATTAGTTCAAAAGGTAACTCCCAGTTGGGTGGCATGATGATAGGTGCAACAGTTAACAACTTCTTGAGTTTATTGAAAGCTTCCATACATTTCTCATCAAAGTTAAAATTAACATCTTTTTGAAGAAATCTGCAAAGGGGCAATGAGACTTTAGAAAAGTCTTTAATGAATCTCCGGTAGAAACCTGCATGACCAATAAAAGAACGAATCTCCCGCACACTAGTGGGTGGTGGCAAAGAATGCATGAGTTCTACCTTCCTTTATCTACTTCAATTCCCCTAGCAGAAATTACATGACCTAACACAATACCTTCATTCACCATGAAATGACATTTTTCCCAATTCAAGTACAGGTCAGTGCCAATGCATCTTTTAAGCACCAAAGTTAAATGTTCCAAACAATTTTCAAAATCATTTCCAAAGACACTAAAGTCATCCATAAAAACCTCAATGATATTTTCAATGTAATCAGAAAATATACTCATCATGCATCTTTGGAAAGTTCCTGGTGCATTGCAAGTCCAAAAGGCATTCGCCTATATGCAAAGGTACCAAATGGACAAGTGAATGTAGTCTTGTCTTGGTCTTCTGGAGCTATGGCAATCTGATTGTAACCTGAAAAACCATCCAGAAAACAATAATAAGAATGACCAGCTAATCTTTCTAACATTTGATCAATGAAAGGTAAAGGAAAGTGGTCTTTTCTCGTGGCGGCATTCAACTTCCTGTAATCAATACAAACACGCCACCACATGCGTAACCTAGTGGGAATAAGCTCATTTTCAGCATTTCTTACCACAGTAATTCCAGATTTCTTTGGTACTACCTGGACTGGGCTTACCCACTTGCTGTCAGAAATGGGGTAGATCACCCCCACACTTAGGAGCTTCAGTATCTCCTTTTTCACAACCTCCATCATGGGAGGATTCAATCTCCGTGAGGGTCTCTCACAAGTTTAGTATCCTCCTCCATTAATATCCTGTGCATACAAACGGAGGGACTAATACCCTTGATATCGGCTATTGACCAACCAATGGGCGTCTTATGTTCTGCAAAATAGCTACCGCTTCTCTTCTTGCTCTTGGGTGAGTGACTTTGCAATTATTCTTGGAAGGGTGTCCTTCTCCCCAAGAAGATGTATTTAAGATGATTAGGTAGTGCTTTCGGTTCCAATTCAGTGCCTGCACACAATGTGAAGGTTGAGGTATATCGGTAGTAACGGGTAAATCAACAAAAGTTACCTCATGCTCTTACAGGTGGAAGAGAGCTCTTGTAAAGGCGACAACAATTTCATCAATGTCTTCACTCCATGGCTCTTCTTCACTCTTCTTCTTTTCCTCCTGTACATCTAAGCTATGAGTTAGAATTGTATCAAGAGCATCAAAATGGTCGGTATCAAAAGTGCAGAAATTAAAGAATCAAAAGGATCAAAAGAATCAATTAAACAAGCGAGTGCACATCACTTGGGTATCTCATAGCTTCAAAAATATTGAATCTAATTAATTCCCCATCAAATTCCATTGTTAGAATTCTGAGTGCACATCAATTTTTGTCCGTGCGGTCTTCAAAAATGGTCTTCCTAGCAAGATAGGAGCAGATTTGGGAGACTCATCCTCTTCCATGTCCAAAACATAGAAGTCTGCAGGAAACACTAACTCATTCACTGTACCAAAACATCTTCAACCACACCCTTAGGGTATGCATTAGATCTATCGACCAATTGAATAACAACACCAAAAGAGGGTTCCAAAGGACCCAAGTATAAAGATGCATAAATAGAATATGGCATGACATTTATAGATGCACCTAAATCAAGCATTGCCCTTTCAAACCTTGTGTTACCTATAGTGCATGGAATGGTGAATGTGCCGGGGTCCTTACATTTGGTTGGGAGTTTCTTTTTAATTACAAATGAAACATTTTCTCCCACTTGGACCTTTTCATTTCCTCTTAACTTCCTCTTGTTAGTGCATAATTCTTTCGAGAAATTTTGCATATCTAGGTACACGCTTAATGGCATCTAACAAAGGGATATTAACATCTACCTTCCTAAAAGTCTCAAGTATTTCTTTTTCTCGCTTCTTCTTTCTTGGTTTTAACCAACCTACTAGGAAAAGGAGCTTTAGTGGCATATTTAGGAAGGGGTTCGAAATACTTACCTTAGGGGTTTTGGAAGTTTGCCCTTATTATTTGTTTCTTTGGGTGGTTCATCCTTCTCTTGAATGATTGGTGGAAGAGAGGTAGGCTCATCCATCGTCTTTCCGCTTCTCAATGTGACACTAGCATTTTCCTCCGATTCACTTACATTTGTGAGGGTAGTTTCCACTGAAGCTTGGCTTTGAAACTTGTTGAATTACGTGGACAAGCGCCCTATCTAATTCTGCAAGTTATTGATTGCGATCCTTGTTTCTTGTTTGAAACTTTGTATAGTTGCATTTGTTTCTTGTTGGAACTGCAAATTATTAGTGGCCATTTGTTTTACTAGCTCCTCTAATGAAGGCTCGGTTGCTTAGGAGCTTGAACTTCTTCTTGTCTCTCAGGGAAAGGTACTTGCCTTTGTTGGAATCTGGAGGTCCATAAGTTTGGAGGTTGATTTTGAGGTTGCTTTGCATAGCTAAAATTTGGATGATCCCTCCAACCCGGATTATATGTGTTTGAGTAGGGGTTGTAATTTTTGAAAGTCCAACATATCCCCCTCTTGCTCTTACCTCCTCATTTGTGTCTTCTTGGAGAGTGGGACACATATCGGTGGGATGTCCAGGATGAACAACAGATCCCACAAGCATGAACTGGTGCTTTACCCGAATCCATTAACCGTGAACCATAGCAGTCAATTGAGTCATTTGTTTGCACGTATCTTGGTTGTCTCTACTTCTTTCACTTGCTCTTACTCCGGTGTCATTTCTAGAGTAGAATTGTTGAGTATTGGCGACCATTCTTGAGATCAAGTTTCTAGCTTCTTGAGGAGTTTTATCAATCAATGCTCCTCGGCCTAGCGAAAGATCAATCATGTTGCGATCCATCACTTGTAAGCCTTCATAGAAATCTTGAATTAAAAGTCGCTCACTTATTTGATGATGAGGCGGTGAAACATAGCTTCTTAAATCTCTCCCGGTAGTCATGGAGTGATTCCCATGCCTTTGTTGAATACCACAGATTTCTTTTCGATTGTTGCAGCTTTTGAGGCGGGGAAGTATCTGTCTAGGAAAGTTCGGGCCATGTCCCGCCATGATTGGATGGATCCGGTGGCAAGTAAAAAAGCCACTCCTTAGTGAGTCTTTCAATGAGAATGGAAAAGCTCTCAACTTGACTTGCTCTACATGAATTCCTGCCAGGTTTTATGCTAGAACATACCACATGGATTTCCTTCAAGTGCTTGTTGGGGTCCTCTCCGGGTAATCCATTGAAAGATGGCAAGAGATGGATTAAACCGGATTTCAATTCAAATGCCTCTTCATTTTCAAGAATGTCTATGCAAAGAGGTTTGTTGATCTAGATCTGGAGCACCCAATGCCCTTAAAGTGTTTTACGCCATTGTCACTTCTTCGGATATTTCGGATGGCTCAAATGTCTCGAACTTGATAGATCAATGTAACGGCGACTTCAATGTCGGCGGTGTGAGTTGGAAGTTAGCCGGATGGAAGGAAATTGAGGATGTGAAGTGAGTTGATCAATATAGTTCCTCAAATTTAGCAATCCTTCGTCTACTCCTTCAAAGGACATCAACACCTACAAAACACTCGAAAGAAAGATTAAAAATAAAATAAAATAAAATAAAATAAAAACAGAATAAAAATAGGAAATAAATTAATAGTGTAATTGAAAAAATTGGTTCCCGACAACGGCGCCAAAATTCGATGCGTGCGGATGTAGTGATTAAAATTAAGATAAAAATCAGTTGTCAGGCCCACTGAGAAAATAAAAACCTTACAACTAGTTGTAGTTAGTAAGGATCGATCCACAGAGAACCAATTCAATTAACACTATTAAACAATTCCCAATTTAGACTCTGATTAACAATAAACAGTAAAAGGGGGGTTTTGGAGTTTTGATGAACAATGAACAGCTTCAAAGATAACAATAAACAAACTGAAATCAACAATATAAGAAAATTGGTTAAGAGATTGAATCCACCACTAGATTTATATGATAATGTAAATCCACATATCCTTTTTATTCCAACATGCTCAATTATGTTTTTATGCAATTGTGAGAGTAAATCTCTGTTTTCCTTATGTGTTGGCCAATTTAGCAACCGCTCAAATCAACTCCTAATCACTGATTAGTCATAATGCAACTGCTCTTACAACTATCTAACAATTACATTAAGATTTAGAAAACCAATTACACTAAGGTCTAATCACACACCGGGATTAAATTACTTAGAACATATATTTCTCTAGATCTAATACCGCAATCGCGCATAATAAACCCAGATCTACCACTTTTATAACGGCAAATAGCACAAAGATAATTATACCCATATGAACATCATACATCCCACTAGATCTACTACCGCAACCGCGCATAATAAACCTAGATCTACTACTTTGAAAGTAGGAACAAGTACAAAAACCTTCATACCAACAATAGATTCAGAAATATATGAATAAAAACATAAGCGTGTTGAAATAATCAAATATGCAAAGTTTACAACATTAATACTAGCGGTTTCATCACCCCCTTAACCAAGGGAGGTTTAGTTACACATAGCTAGAAAGAAATCACAAGAAAAACTGAGAGAAAATGAAGGAGAGTTCCCCCTCCCTATGATAACCAATGGTGCCCTTTTATAGAAGTCTAGGGTAACAAAATGACAAAGGTGAGTGGATGGATGAGTGGGTTAGTGGAGTGGGGTGGTTGAGTGGATTGGTTGAGTGGGTGAGTGGTTAAGTGGGTTGGTTTGAGTGGAGTGGATTAAATATTGGTTGAGTGGGTTAGTTGAGTGGATGAGTGGGTGAGTGGATGATTGGTTGATTTAGTTGAGTGGGTTGGTTTAGTGGGTGAGTGGTTGAGTGGAGTGGATTAAATATTGGTTGAGTGGGTTAGTTGAGTGGATGAGTGGTTGAGTGGTTGAGTGGGTGAGTGGATGGATGAGTGGATGGATTAGTGGATAGGTGGGTGGAGTGGTTAAGTGGTTGGATTAGTGTATGAGTGGATGAGTGGGTGAGTTAGTGGATGAGTGGATGGATGGATTAGTGGATGGATGAGTGGATTAGTGGATTAGTGGATGGATGAAAATCTCGTGTCTGACTTGGAAGCCAAAAACGACCCACTATACTTCAGATTCACGAAAAGTGTTCTTCATGAAAGTTGTAGATCCTTGTCTTGGCTATAAAATGGATAGCTGGTTTGTCAAATTTGGCTTCCTTAAGCCCAAGATATGTCCCAAATACCGTAGGTTACTCAAACCCAACTTCAGTACCTCTGTTCCGACTTGCAAGCTCAAAATGACCTACTAGACTTCTTTTTCTCAAAATGTGTTCTTCATGAAAGTTGTTTATTTGGATCTTGACTATCCACTGTCCAAATTTCAGCCCATCTCCATTATTACATCTTGAGATATGATTTTATGAGTGCACACTGTTCGGATTCTACTGACAGAACCCGTATTCTGACTTCCATGTAAACTTAGGTCCCTTAGACATCTGAATCGGACTTCGAGCTCTTCATCAAAGTTGTAGAGCTTCCTCTTAGCTTTCCTACAAGATAAAATTCATGATTGTCAGATATCAAGAACTCAAGTTATGACCAAAATACAGAAACAGTGTAAAATCTCAATAATGCTGAAAATATTCAATTAGGACCAATTTGAGCTCAAACTCACAAAATCATGTCAAACTCAATCAATTAAGAATATGGAGAGTGTAAATGACTAAATATAAGGGTTTCTTAATGAATAAAATATGTGTTTATCAGTAGGCTTCTGCATTCTTCTTTAATCATATGTCTATGATAATGATTTATATCATGAACCAATGACAATCATATGAATATATTGAATATTCAACATTGAGGTCCAACAATTGGTATCAGAGCTATCACTATAGCCTTGTTATTCAGCTATTTTGCTATGTTATTTAGTATTGATTTTCGTTTTCGTTTGGATCAATGATTATTTTTATTGTATGAATTGCTTTAAAATTCAAGTTTTAAAATTCAGTATTGCATTCATACACTATTTCGTACTGTGCGTATTGTGTCCATCAATAAAAGGTTAATTATTTCATTTGAATATGTCATTTGAATACTTCACGTCAAATTGATTTAGTCCAGAAAATGGTTTCTACTATTTGAATACTTCACATCAAATTAAAAAAAAAATAAAGATGCTTTCTGCTATTCATAAGGCAATGTTTTTAAAATTAGAAAGCCTTTAAAGGTGCATTCACGCTACC
This sequence comes from Ormosia emarginata, assembly GCA_029884605.1. Lineage (NCBI taxonomy): Eukaryota > Viridiplantae > Streptophyta > Magnoliopsida > Fabales > Fabaceae > Ormosia > Ormosia emarginata. The sequence continues at coordinate 52,807,835 of JAQQTP010000082.1, read as the reverse complement.
ATAATCTGGGCATTAAAAGTGCATTTATTATTTTAAATTGTTATTAATTGTAATTAATGATTTCAATAATAATGGAAGGTGTTTTTTATTGATATGATTCTTGTATCAGTATTTGTGCTTATTTAATTCTTTTAAGCATGTGTCAACAAGAATTTTTGTGTATCATGAGTTAAATATTATGGATTATTGCTTGGATTACATTGTATGATTACATGTTTAGGAATAACCATAGCATCCTAGACATTGTAGGCCCCATAGGTAGGTAATAGTTAATCAAGATTATAAAATGGACTAAAGATCATGATAAAATATTTCTAAGCCCACAAGTATGATTTATTTTATTATGATGTTTAATTATGTCCATAAATAAAGCTTGTAAATTCTATGCATGTTTGCACCTCTGCCCATAGGAAGGTTTGAATTTACTTGTTAATTTTTTATTCGTAGCATTAATATTGGTAATCCTTATATTGCGGTTGTTCCTACTAATACCTTTCTTGAGTCTCGAATTCCTATGTTGATTGGTGATAATTATGCTGGTTGGAAAGAACAAATTCTCTTGACATTGGTGTGTATGGAATTGGACTTGGCACTACATGTGGATGAACCACCCATTCCCGCGGAAGGAAGTGCTCAAAAAGAAAAAGCTAACTATGAGCGGTGGGAGCAATCTAATCGTTTAAGTTTGATGCTTGTTAAGTCTAATATAAGCAAGAGCATTAGGGGATCTATTCCCGAGTATGATAAGGTAAAAGCTTATATGAAGGCTATTGAGGAGCAGTTTGTTAGCTCTGACAAGTCGCTGGCTAGCACCTTAATGAAGAAGCTTTCAAGCATGAAGCATGACAAAATTCGAGGTGTGCGTGAGCACATCATGAAAATGAGGGATACTGCTGCTAAACTTAAGTCCCTTAAAGTTAAAATTTCTGAATCATTTCTTGTGCATTTCATACTCAATTCTCTTCCTGTGGAATATGGTCCTTTCAAAATATCCTACAACACACATAAGGATAAATGGTCAATCAATGAACTTTTGACCATGTGTGTTCAAGAGGAGGAGAGATTGAAGCATGAGACACCTGAAAGTGCTCACATGGTGACTCATGATAAAGGAAATCGGAGAAGAGGCAATGGTGTTCCTGGAATCCGCAAAACTGCTCACATGAAGCAGAATAGGAAGAAGGAAAATTGCTTTTTCTGCAAAAAGGTTGGACACATGAAGAGAGATTGTCCTAAATACAAGAAATGTCTCAAAAAGAAAGGTAATTTTGCCTTAACTTGTTTTGAATCAAATTTCATTGAAGTTCTTAGCAATACTTGGTGGATTGATTCAAGTTCTACAATTCACATTGCTAATAATGTGCAGGGCTTTCTAAACCTGCAGAAACTAGTGGGAAGTGAACAAAACATCTATACGGGAAATTGGATGAGTTCACATGCGGAGGCTGTTGGGACTTATAAACTTGTTTTGAATTTTGGATTTTGTTTGCTCTTGGAAAACACTTTTTATGTTCCGTCATTTTCTAGAAACTTGGTTTTTGTTTCTAAACTCACTCGTACTGGTTATCAGTTTTATTTTCGTGATGTTTCTTTTGAACTATTGCATGATAATAAAGTTGTTGGTTCTGGAATTTTGGTTGAAAATTTATTTAAGTTTGAATTAGATCCTGTTTTTGAAACAAGTCTCATAGCCTTACATACCACCAATGTTAGTGCTAAGCGAAGTATTGTAAATGAGAATTCCTTTATTCTTTAGCATAAGAGGTTGGGGCACATTTCTCTTGAAAGACTTAAGAGATTAGTAAAAGAAGGAATTCTTAAGAATTTTGACTTTACTAATTTTGGTACTTGTGTGGAATGCATAAAGGGAAAGCAAACCAACAAACCACTAAAGGTGCCAAAAGAAGTAGTGAGCTTCTTGAAATTATTCATATAGATATCTGTGGTCCGTTTCTCATGCCTTGTTTAAATGGTTAGAGATATTTTATCTCTTTCATTGATGACCATTCAAGATTCATGTATCTTTATCTTCTGTTTGAAAAATCAAAAGTACTTGATACTTTTAAAGTTTTCAAAGCGGAAGTAGAGAAACAAAAGGATAAGAAAATAAAAATCATAAGATCAGATAGAGGCGGGGAATATTATGGAAAATACACAAAGAAGAGACAACAACCTGGTCCATTTGCTAAGTTCCTTATAGAAGAGGGTATTGTTGCCCAATATACTATGATTGGTACACCACAACAAAATGGTGTTGCTGAAAGAAGGAACCGCATACTTATGGACATGGTTAGAAACATGATTAGCAGTTCAAAGGTATTACCTATGTCCTTATGGAGTGAAGCCTTGAAAATCGTTGTATATGTATTAAATAAGATGCCATCTAAGGCTGTTCCAAAGACACCTTTTGAAATTTGGAATAGATGGAAACCTAGTTTAAGACATTTACATGTATGGGGTTGTCCAGTTGAAATAAGGATTTACAATCCAAACATTGGGAAGTTAGACTCAAGAACCACTAGTGGCTATTTTATTGGTTACCCAACTAACTCCAAAGGGTATAAGTTTTATTGTCCTTCACACACTCCTAAAATAGTTGAAGCTAGAAATGCGAAATTTCTTGAAGATCATGAAGTTAGTGGGAGCAGAAATTCTCAACAAATGGAATTTAAGGAAATAAAGGAATCACCTGTGATACCTCAAAGAGCAATAGAGTTAGTTAGTGTTCAACTTAATCAAAACGATACGGTTGAACATCAACCAACTCATCAAGAAACATTTGTTGAGAATATACCACATGATGAACCTACTAATATAGAACCTATTGATCAAGAGCCAATAGCATTAAGGAGATTTACAAGAGATAGAAAATCAGCAATTTCTAGTGACTATATAGTGTACCTTCAAGAGTCTGACTATGATGTTGGACCTAAGGATGATCCTACTACATTTTCACAAGCCATGAATAGAGAAGACTCTAAATTGTGGTATAATGCCATGAAAGATGAAATGGAGTCTATAGCTAAAAATCAAGTTTGGGATCTAGTAGAATTACTAAAAGGAGTTTCTCCTGTTGGTTGTAAATGGGTTTTTAAAACCAAAAGAGATTCAACCGGTAATGTCGAAAGATATAAAGCAAGATTTGTAGCCAAGGGCTTTACTCAAAAAGAAGGTATTGATTATCATGAAACCTTCTCTCCAGTTTCTAAGAAGGATTCATTTAGAATAATCATAGCCTTAGTAGCTCATTTTGATCTAGAGTTACATCAAATGGATGTGAAAACAGCTTTTCTCAATGGGGATCTTGAGGAAGAAGTGTACATGTCACAACCTATGGGCTTTGAAAGTGACAAAGGTAATCACTTAGTTTGCAGGCTTAGAAGATCTATATATGGGCTAAAACAAGCATCTCGCCAATGGTATATAAAGTTTCATAATGTCATTTCCAAATATGGATTTAAGGAAAATATGGTAGATCAATGCATATACCTCAAGGTCAGTGGGAGTAAATTTATCCTTTTAGTCCTATATGTAGATGACATTTTACTTACAAGCAATGATTTAGGTCTCTTGCATGATACAAAACTTTTCCTATCACAAAACTTTGATATGAAGGATATGGGTGAAGCCTCCTATGTCATTGGCATAGAGATTCATAGGGATAGACCTCTAAGGACATTGGGATTATCTCAAAGGGCCTACATTGAAAAAGTTTTAAAAAAGTTTAATATGCAGAATTGTTCATTAATTGTTGCACCTATAGTTAAAGGGAAAAAATTCAATCTTAATCAATGTCCTCAAACAACATTGGAACAAGAGGAGATGAAAGGCATTCCTTATGCTTGAGTAGTATGAAGTCTCATGTATGCTCAGGTCAGCACTAGGCCTGATATTGCATTATGATAACTCTACAAAGTGTAGTTATTTGTGCCCCATATCTGTGTTTCATTGATTGCTAGAGTCCTTATATTCATGCATATTTGGAAAGTTTTATGCTTCTATTTGTGATATCTAATTCTGATACCTTTCCTGTATATTCTGGAGCAAACTGTGCGTATTATGCTATTGATTAAGTGGATTTTATATTAGTTATTAATTTGGTGATTTCTCTAATGCAGGAAGAGCTGTAAAGCTAATTAGAAAGCCCAAGAGGAATCCAAATGAGCAAAAGCAGCAGAAAAACAATGTTGGCTGCAAAATTATGCACCCAGACTTGTTATGCCGCAGCGCTGAGGAGCGTACGCCGCGGCGTGATAATCCCCTGCATCCAAAGGCAGGGGCTTCGAAGAACTTAACGCCGCGGCGCAAGGAAATCAATGCCGCGGCGTCCCTGACCTAATTTGATACGCGCTGCGGCGTAGGCATGTTAATGCCGCGACATGCATCTATTTTGCTGAGTCTATAAATAGATTTTTAACAGATTTTGTAAGGAGAGCTTGGTAGAGTTAGAGAGCTCCGTAAGTTTTAGAGAAGCTGCGGCTTTGTTCTTCATTTCTGGGCTGATTGGAGGCCTAGAGAGGCTAGGTTGGAGGTCCTCTTCCTTAAGGAAGAGGATTCAAGCTTCAAGGATCTCATCAATGGCATCATTCCTCTTCTCCCTGAGTTTTCTTCTCTTCCCCTATCTTTTGAGCATTGTTTTGCTCTGTAAATTCGTGTTCAATGGATTAGAAACTGTATTTGGGAAATACTTTGGATCTTTATATGATTATTGATGTTTATGTTATCTTTTGAGTATCTATTGATGTTTAGCTTTGTTCTTCCATGCCTATGCTTAATGCTTGCTTCTGTTTGATCAACAATTGCATGATCTTAATTGATACAAATGAACAAGACATAGGGATTTGTGGAGATGGACATGGTATGGTTGATGCATGTTCAACAAGTTCAATTGGCTTGGATGAGTTGTGTAACACCCCTTTGGGGATGCCACACATATAAAGAAAAATAAAATAAACAAATAAAATCTACCCAAGTTATAAACCATTCATTCTATAATAATGTGGGTTGTAAAGTAATTCCTGATAAGCATTATTAAAAATAAAATATTACGGAAAACATAAAATAAACAGAAACAACAACACTTTCATAATATACATATGTTCTAAGTTATAAGTTATACAAATAATTTACAACTATAGTTACAAATATTTATACAGAAATAGTAAATAAAAACAGTAAAAGAATCAATATATACATCCATACGCAGACGCGCCAAAAAAAAACATCAAACATATTTACTCCTCTGAAGGATCACTCTCAACATGAAAATGATCATCAGGAGACAAATATCCTGGATGTCTCGACACTCGGCGATAACGTGATCGCGCAGTCGATACGATACTTATCTCACTAGGCTCCGTGGTCATACCACCAAAATGACGCCTAATGGATAAGGGTAACTCTAAGTGTAGAAATACTGTCATAGTCATGATCGGCTCTCCATCAAACCGATGACGTAAGGTCACAGTCATCCGTCCCGCATACGTCACCGAGTCTCTATCTCCTCTCATGTGCCACGAAAGCGATCCACCGTGAAACTCCAGAGTCACGAACCCCAAAAATTCGAGCACCGCCATACCAAAACTAATCAATCTAATGGGTATGGATGATCAGATGGTTCTTGATCGTCAAACTGGTCGTCGACTAGCTGATTTTCCTCCTCTTCGGGGTACAGAACCTCAAGAGGTTGTTCCTCTTCTTCGAACTCTTTACCATATAAACAGGTATATACAGAAAACACATACAATAAAGAGGTAAGACAATCTAAAATCACCACAAACATGGCCAATAAGAAGACGACGACAAACAACGGATATACGGTTCATGCAATATGAAAAGCTATAACATTAATAAGTAACAGTAGGGTAAAGATTCAAAAAGATGTAAATATTCCAACAATACACCATTACGGATAAAATAAAATAAGAAACAAATACTACAATACAATAATAGATAAAACAAATACGGTAAACAAATAAATCAATATAATAAACGGATAAGACAAAATAAATAGATAAGACAAAATAAATAAATAGATCCCAATAAATAAATATAAAACACACCCTACTCCATGGAGCTAAAAACACATAAAGATATCGAGAGAATGACTCGTAAAAATCTATTAGTACCACGGCTGCCCAACCAACTATTGCTTGTTGTCACTGCGTTGCGTCTATAGCCCCACGACACGAGAATCCATCATCCAGGCGTGGTGTAGTTCACTGGTCTCACGTTGTGGCACTACGGTGCAAATGTATTACTAGACTTTACAAATCTCGATTAAATATAGTGCGTGTCGAGTCCATTAGTGTGCTATCGGTTTACTGGCGGCCCGGAGCTACCAACTGTCCATATATGGGATCTCGTACACTAACGTCTCCAAGTTCATTAGAACAATGAACCACACTACGTTTATCGCATCGACAACACGATGTGATTCGTCTCGTCAACCAAAACACCAAAAATTTGGCATAAACACAATACATAATTCCAAAAATATAAAATTACGAAAATGTCCTCAATGGCAGAAAAATAGAAAGCCTGTACGGGTTCACATTTTTCCGACAGCGAAAAATCCTCAAAAGCCTGTACGGGTTCACATTTTCCCGACAACGAAAAATAAATACAGTAACGGTCAATCGCGTAGAAATTTTATCGTGTTTTCACAATCTCGTCGTTTTTACAAACGTTTTGAAATCGCGTAAGTATATTTTTCTGTTTTCAAAATCGCGTAGGATTTTTAATACGTTTTCTCAATCGCGTAAGATTTTTAAATCATTTTCTTGACCGAATTCCTTAAAAATTACTATTTAAATAAACAGAAATAATAAATAATACTTTTAAGCTACGTATAATATTTTCCATACCGTATACTGTGTTTTGGACATCTTTTCTATCTTATTTGTCCGTTTTTACTAAAAATTGACAAGATTTTTGCTTAGAAAATTATATTAATGGTTTCCTAATTTTACCGTAAAAATTCTGTTTATTAAAATTTTAAAACCATATACTTAATCCTTTTGAAAACTACTAACATGCTTCAAAATACAGCATGAGCTATATGTTAAAATTTTTTGAAAGTTACTGTATTTCATTTCTAATAACAAAATCATTAGTTCTAAGTTCTCAAACTTATTTCTAATTGATTCTTTTCTTTAAAACTCATTTTAGAAAAAAAATTCTTTTTAACACATATTGCATCCTTATACTTAGAAAAAGTTTGGATTTAATTTTAGAAACCATGGATACTTGGTTTGGCATGTTGGCCGAATTTCCTAAATATTTTGAAATTGATTTCAAAATTATTTCTCATCTTCTAACTATATGTCAAACTTATTGTATTGTCTAATTTCATGTAACCATTGTTTTTAGAAAATGGTTTTTGAAATCAACACATTCATTTTAGGCATGTTGGCCGAAAATACTAAGTCTTACCATTTGATTTCTAAATTCATTTTCTTTGATCTAATCAACTTGAAACCTTCTTAATTCTCCTAGGTTAATTAAATTACCTTTTAAGAAAATTAAGAGAACATTTTGGTTCTCCATTTTTGTTGGTGGCCGTGAGCCATCATGGAGTGCTCTTTGGAACACACACACATTTCCTTGACATGTTATTCACATCCTATACATTATCATGCAATTCTATACTTTATCATGCAATTCTAACACATGCAATATTATCAAAGCTTGTAGACATGCAACTTAAAGCTTGTAGACATGCAAATTATTACAAACAACAAATAGGAAAGCTATTAACAAATACACAACCACATCAAATAAGCTACTAACAAGCACAAACATGAATCCTTATGGATTCTACAATCACAAAATCAAAACTCCATCTTCTTACCACCATCCATAGGTGATAAGATTTGTCTTCCTCTTACCTTAAATGAAGACAAATGGTATTCTTTCACTCCTCCTAGGGTTCGGTTTTCTCCACCAAAGTACCTAGCAACTCAAACGAAAATCTACAAGTTACTAACCATGAAAAAGAACCTAAGCCATGGATAAATCATGGCTTAGAACTTTGAAAAAGAAGAGAGAAAAGAAAAACAAGAGATTTCACCTCCTTGGTACAAACTTCCAAGTTAGTTTTCAAGCTTCAAATGTAAGAATTTGCAAGAACTCTCAACTAGAGATGTTCTTAGGATGGTGTTTAGGTTTAGAAAAGTTAGTTAGAAGAAATTTTAGGTGATTGGATGGTATGGTTCTTGTCTTGGCCGAATGGTGAAGGAAAGAAACAAGAATGGTGGCTAGGGTTCTTGGATGAGAGAGAAGAGAGAAAAGCAAGAAAGATGAAGTGGTATTTTTGGTCTCCTAACCCCACATGGCCGTAGCACTTCATGCATGCAAGGTGGCCAAATGGTTGGCTTCATCCAAGCCATGGATTGCATCAAAGGCTAGGATTAAAACTTGCTTAACAAGCTTGTCTCCTATTGGTTGATTATTGATGACTCACAAGCCTAATCACATTGTTCATTAATTACCAGCTTAGTCAGCTAGCTCAGTCAGCTTGTTCTGGAAAGTTCTACTGCTAATGATGATTAATTAAGCTACTGATCTAACCATTCGCTAATTGTGGGTCTCGCAAAACATTTCCTGGGTTCATTTGTCATTTTATTATACTTGACTAATAAAATAATATTATAATATTATAAAATTATTTTATTTGTGATCAAATCTAAAAATTAAAAGATTATTCTTCGTCTCATTCAGAATCGGGTTTAGTAAGATCCCCCAATTCTAAATAATAAAATAAGATTTCCCCGGCCCGAAAAATATTATTTTCTTGCCTCGGGGTAAATCACACAAAAAGTCCATATAAAATCACAGACAGTAATATTGGACATTAAATCAAGTAGAAAACAATTAAAAACAGCAAAAATAGCACATTCGGGACGTAATGGTCATTTTCCCATTTTTTCCCACAACGTAGCTAATCATCCAAAAAGTTCAAATAAAATTACAGACAGTATTAATTGTCTGTATATCTTCCAGAAAAATTAAAACAGTAGCTCAGAAAAATTTTTATTTTACCGTCTCGGAACAAATTACGTAAAAAGACCAAATAAAATTTGAGTCTGTATAAACGTAGTTGTATTTCATGCAGAAATCGAGAAACAGTAAAATAGGGACACAACGGTCATTCACACAAAAGCTTGAAAAACAGCAAACAGTACATTCGGAATATTTTCTAAAAATTGGGGTGTTACAAGTTGATTCGCTAGTTAGATAGAAATATACCTTTTAGCCATGTATTAGCGTGTGTTTGAGAATAGATCGTTCATTAGTGGAGTTTATACTAGTCCTCATGCAACCATAAGAACCATAGTGGATTAGGTAAATGTTACTAGGGTCAATTGACCTAGACATAGGCTTTTGACTAAATCAGATTCTCAAGCTAAACTAACTAATCATTGATGTTGCTTATAAGGATTGTATATCATTAGTATGAAGTAGGAGGTGAAGAAGGATTCCCTAGATCTCTAAACCGTTATCTTTATTGCTTTTGTAGTTTAGATTTAGATTATTTATACTTTCTTTATTTTATATGTCCTTGGATAGAATTTAGCTAAGCTATTGGTTGTTACTTAGTAATGGAAACCATGTCCTTGTGGGAACGAACTTTTACTTCGTATCTGTATTACTTGAACGACCCGTGCACTTGCTGGGGAACAATGGTGTATTTCCAAAGAGTTTAACCTTATTCCTTAGCAATTGCTGGGGGATAATGGTTTAATTCCATATTACTAATATCAACAATGAGTTTGGTTAGTTCTAATTCAAGTTGTAAATAATCTATGTTAATTTCAGTCTTCATTCTTTGTATATAGGTACAATAATTGGAGGATGAGCTTCATCATTCGAGGCCTTTGAGGGAGTCGCGACCCCTATATGGAGAACCTCTATTCAGGCGAAGGAAGGCCTACCATCCAATCCATCAATTTTGGGATCAAACCGGCCATGATCGAAAGAGTTGGCGGGTTTGCCTTGTGAAAGTCCTGCCGGGACTATAACTCAGGTCCTGCTTGGGAAGGAACCCAGGTTTTATTGTTTTTGTTAATTAGTATGTATTTAGTAAGTTTTAATTCTTAAATAGGTTAGTATGTTTGATTTTGTGTTTTTGTTAGTTTAGTATGTTTGATTTTGTAGTTTAGTTAGTTTCAATTCTTGTATATATTAGTATGTTTGATTGTTTTGATTTTAGTTAGTTGATATGTTTTTGTTTTGTTATTAGTCATATATAGGTTAAATATGTTGATTTTGTAGTTTTTATAATTTCTAGTTGTACATTTTGTAAAATAACTTTTTGGACAAGTTTTGCTGTTGCTGGAGGCCACTTTGAACCAATTCCAGCAGCAAAACTGTGTAAGCTGCTAAATTTAGTAGTCTGACTTCTTACGTCGCAGCGTTGGCATGTTTAACTCCGCGGCGCCATTGAGTTCTTTCTGCAGAATTCTGCAAACAAGTTGTTACGTCGCGGCGTGGATGCTGTGCGCTACAACGTGATGCTCTGTTTTGTGTATATTTTGTTCATATTTTGTTTATATTCAATTTTTCTTGTTCATATTTCATTCTTTTGTTAATATTATTATTTTTATTATTCAGCTCTCTCAATTTTTTTTTATGTTTATAGACTCAAGTACCCTGGACTCCATGAAAAGTGAGGACTTAGTCTCACTTAAGTTTGGGGGAGTATCTTTACATGCTTTGGATGAATATGATGTATTATGTAATGCATGTGATGATAGTCACTTGATGCAGTTGTGATAGCCACCATGTTTCAATGAGTTTCTATTTGATTTGGTTATTACTGATGGGGTTAAAAAGAAGTTTCAATTTTTACTCTTATGCAAATGATGTATGCATATCATATTGAAAAGTTTGAATCTAATTGAATGCATGCTTTATTGCAAAAGACTGCTAGTGTTGTTTTGGTTGTTCATGATATGAAAGGTTGCTATTTGCCCCCTTATGAGTGAAACATTATGTGATCTGGAAGCAGGTGAAACAATTTAGTTATTTTTATGTATGATTTACATTCTACTTAGATGCAAGTGTAACTTTGAATATGATTTAAATGCATGTTTAGAGAAAGTTTATGGATGTACATGTAGAGTTTCGATTATCCTAGAAATTGTTTTTAAACTCTCTTGAGACGAAATCCTAGATTGTGCATAACTGAGGAAATGATTAGGGCATTCTTTGGACCGATTGAACCTTAAAAAGCTTACCCTGAATGATGATATCTTTGGCTCCCCTTTGAAGCCTGATAATTATTTGGCCTTATATGTTTTTTATTCACCCATGTATTCCTTACCCTGTTCACCATTCTAATGCATGTGAAAGCATCACATTTTCTTCCTACCTTAATGTCTGTTGAGTACATGATGTGTTATTTCTTGAAGTGAGTCCAGTGAGTAGGGGTATGTATATTTGAGAAAAATGAGCCTGAAGGAACTAAATCTGATCAAAAGAAAAAGAATTTGCTTTGTAAAAGTAAAAAGAAAGAAAATGAAAAGAGAGAAAAACAAAGCAGAAAAAGAAAGAAGAAAAGCTTAAAAATGAAAAGCATTGCATGGTTCTGGCAAGTTGTGATCCTTCACTGTTGAATACCCCGCTAGTTCACTTGTTCTCAAGTGTTGAAATAGCATGATTATGTTTCTCAATGTTTATATGTGTCCTTTCCTTTCTTTTCTTACACCCATACTATGGCCTGACATTACAAGCTTTAAAGACCCTCTTGATCCTCAATTGTGTGTAGTTTACATTAGTGGAGAGAGAGTTTAGGATCAATTTTGTGGATTTTATGATTCATATTCATGTATGTTTATAAACTTATCTGAATGTGTATGATTTGAATAGGAGAAGTTTATCTTGCATGTTCGTGGATAATGTGGATTGCATGAAATGAGGCTGAATTGTTGACATGTGTAGGAGTATGTATGTGTGAAGCTGGTTTTGGGGCATTTGCATACTTTTTATGGATTAATGTAATCAGTACATACTAGTAGTTGTGGTTTAATTGAAAGAAAAGAAAGATTGAAACTTGAAAGCTGCTGAATGATAATGAGTTTAAATTGTTAAATGAGTTTGCTTGGTCATACTTTGTTTTGCTCGAGGACAAGTAAAAGGTTAAGTTTGGGGGAGTGATAACTCCACAAAGTGTAGTTATTTGTGCCCCATATCTGTGTTTCATTGATTGCTAAAGTCCTTATATTCATGCATATTTGGAAGGTGTAACATCCCAAAATTTTCGTATCTCTTAAACAATAATTTTGATAGTTAACAAAATTTTACTGTTTAGTAATTTCTGTACACTGTAAAATTATTTTGTTTATTCCATCAGCATATTTGATCGTTTTGAGTGATTTACTCTGTGTCAGGAAAATAATAATTTTCGGGCCAGAGAAAATCTTTAAATATTTATTTCTATTGACTATTAATTATTTTTAATAATCTGACTTAATTTTCATACGTTTTCTAATATTTGTGATTTTTGTGGATGATTATGAATATTTTTTTACTATTTGTGGGCCCATGGGGTGTATGTGGGCCCAGGTGGCCATACGTGGGCCCATGCAGGTCCCGCAAAGTGAAAAATTTTCTACGCATAAAAAAATTTATACTGTTTAGACAGAGACAGGGGATCTTACTAAACCTGAATCTGGAAATAGTTTTAGAAATTTTCTTGTACTGTGTTTGGTACTGTATTTAATTATCGGATGATAAAAATACAGTAAATATAATCTTTCGTGGGGTTTTCACAGATAAAAATAGAAATTATACTATTAAGTCAATATTAGTGATTGTGACAATTTTTGATGGACCAATAGGAAACAAGTCTAATATTGAAGACTTTGACATCAACCGTTGATTTAATCGACAGTAAAGACTTGATCTTGATTTAATCAACGGTGTAGGATAAGTTTAATAAAATGGCTATGACCATTTATAACCATTGGATTTGGATTTAATCAATGGTAGAGATTTGATCTCAAAAAGTAACAAAGACCATTTATGACCATTGGATGAAGAATTAATCAAGGGTGGAGATTTGGTCTTGTAAAGTAACAAGGACCATTTATGATCATTGGATGTAAATTTAATCTATGATAGAGATTTAGTCTTAAAAAGTGACAAAGACTAATTATGACCCTTGGATTAGAAGTAAGAAGGAGTAATCTTGACCCTTCATTTTGGAGACACATCTAAGGGCTAGAATTTAAAAGAGAAAGATTCAATGGCCTAGATTAAGTCTTCTAAAATCAAAAGTCTACCTAAATCCTAACCATTGAATTAATCATTGGCTATAAATGCTCTAGATGGTGGCTAATAATGATGACAACTTCATGAATACATTAGGAAGAGGGAGGACGGTTTTGTGAAGCATTTTGGAGCTAAAGGAAAACTTTATGTCATTGTTAAGTGGTCTTGGTCTATGTTGCATCATTATTGATCATTATTGATCAATTTGCACTCAAGAAGAATGCATTGGAGGGGGGGCTACGGTTTTGAGGAGCTTTAGGACATAGAAAAAGTTTGAAGACCATTATTGCCATCCTTGGTCATCATTAAACATTTTCAAGAAGCTAAGTTACTAAGTTTTCTCTCCATTTCTCTTCTTCAAGCAAGTTTCGGTCAAGCACCTTAGAACCATCATCTAAATTTCTATCATTTCATCCAACTTGATATTCTAAACCTAAACACCATTCTAAGAACATCTCTAGTTATGAGTTTTCTCTAAATCATTCATCTTGATCTTCAAATCCAAGCTTCAAGATTCTACCAAAAATGGTAAATTTCATATTTCTTCTTCTAATCTTCTAGTTTTGATTTTCTAAGCCATGATTGAACCATGGTTTACCTATTTCTACACTTGTTATTGATTGTAACATTTGTTTATGATTTTTAGGAATTTTCCCAAGGAGTTTCACAAAATTTGTGGAAGGAAAAACTAAGTGTTTTCACTTCATCTTTTGTCTTAACCAAGCCTAAGAAGCTTTTCTCTTACAAAAATCAAAAATTTCATCTTTGTTCTTCAAGAGGAATTTCGGCCATACCATCCAAAATCACCATCCAATCCTTTTTAATTTCATCCAACCATAGATCTTGAATCTACATAATATTCTAAGCAATTTTCATGTTGGAGATTTTCTCTAAATCATCTATCTTCAACCTTATTCTTCAAGCTAAAGATTGAAGCTTTAATGGTGAAGTTTGTTACTGTTCACTTTTCTTTTGATTTTCAAGGTTCTAACCATGATGCACATCCATGGTTTTCTTATTCAAGCTTAAGATACTAATAAATATATGTGTTATTTTGTGTTTAAGAAACCCTTGGTGGTGAAGGACTTGGAAAGAGAAACAAATCAATAAACTTTTGAGGATCTTCAAGAGGTAAGAGGGAGATCCATCTCACCAACTAAGCATAGTGGTGAGAGATGGTCTTATATTTGATGGATAGTGAATCCATGTGAGGATTCATATCCATGGTCATGTAAATTATTTGTGTGTATTTATGAACTTTGATTATTTGCCTATGTTTGATATGCTTTGCATGATTTTATGGCTTATAGGGTATGCTTATCATATGCATGATGATAATATGGTATGCTTATAATATGTATGATGAGAATATGTTGAAATTATGTATATGTATGCCATGATGTGATGATAGAAAGAAAATCAATTTTTGGCTTCAATGGCCAAAGAAAAGGAAATACGGTTTTGATACCCATGAAGAGGGTTTCTGTTGAAAATTTTTAAGACAAAGGAATTAATTTTTGGGTTCCTAGAACATTGAGAATTTTGGCCAAGACACCTCAACATAGGTGTTTATAACTTAATATTTTCATGAAAGAATAAAATTGGATTGATTTGAAAAGCATGGAAAATGAACAAAGGATATATTTTTCAAGAGAACAAGAACATGGTTTTTGAAGGATTTTTATTGATTTATTTTGTGTAAAAAGATCCTAAGTGTTTTTCTAAACATGAGTTTTGAATGAAACGGGCAAACGTTGATTTTAAGGATTTGCAAAGAAAGTGAAAATGAATTTGAATAAATGGGTTTGGTTTTTATGACCATAAGTTTTACGGTTTTGAAAGTAAAATTTTAATGGCTTTGTTTGTGTAAAACCATATTGACTTAGGAGGAAAAATGTTTTGATAATTTTCAATAGTCATGTCCACGTTTTCAAAGGCTTGTAATGCCTTGATTTTGATGAAACAAAGTGATTTTCTAAGTGAAAATATAATTGATTTAATACAAGAATTTAGAAAGGGAATTAGAGCATTTTATCACTTGAGAGAATAGAAACTTTCGTAACAGAAAACAAAGAGAGGTTGAAAACATTTGAGTTTCAATTTATTTTGAGGAAGGTTGATTTGGAAATGATTTGAAAAAATGGAGAATATAATGGTATTTTGAAAATTTACTAATGTATAACTGATTTTTGAGTTTTGAAGTACGTTAGGAAATTCTTAAAGTTTGAAACATTGATTTAAATTAATTGAAAAGTGATTTTGTAGGTTATATTTGAAAAAGAATTTCTTGAGTAAAGAACTGTGGAAAAAGATTTTCTTAAGTAAGAAAATATATTAAATGAAGTATAAAGTTATATTATTTTGAGAAAAGTTGAAAATGAATTTTTGAAGGTTAAGAAATATTTTCTGTAATGAAATTGTGGTGAAAAATTATTTGCGTAGCTTAAAAATGATTTGAAATGCAGTAAAATATTTTTACGCAATTTGAAAAATGTGTTGAAAAAGATATTGATTTATTTAAGTCCAAAATAATATTTGGAATATTGAGGAATATTTTACGTGATTGTAAAATGTTAAAAAATATTTTACGTATCTTAAAAACGATTTAAAATATAGTAAAATATTTTTACGCGATTTGAATTACATTTAAATATTTTACGTAATTTGAACTACTATTGAAAAATCAATATGTGATTTAAAAGTGATAGAATATTTTTACGTGATTGTGAAAATGACGGAAAATCGTTATGTGATTTGGAAAGTGTTTTAAATATTTTGAGAATAATGGAAAATAATTTACGCGACTTAAAAGAATGATTTTTAAGATACGCGATTTTGAAATAGTGAAAAAATACTATGCAATTTGAGAAACGTATTTTTTTACGCGATTGAGAAAAACATTGAAAAATTAGTACGTGGTTTAAAAGTGCAACAGAAGAGTTACAACATTTTGAAAATGTAACAGAAATATTACAAAATTTTGTAAACGTAACAGTAGTGTTATGGTATTGTGAAAAAGTAATAAACACGTTTTGGAATTTTAAAAACGTAACAAAAGTGTTACGGTATTTTGAAAATGCAACAGAAGTATTGTGGAATTGTGAAAACGTAACGGGAATGTTGCGCAATTTTGTGAAAACATGACGAAAGTGTCTTATAACTATGAAAATGTGATAACATAATTTTTGCTGTTGAAAGTACAAGATAGTTCTTGTTGAACCAGGTGTCCATACTGCTTTTGTGAAAATGACAAGTTTTGCATATGATTGACATTTGGTGCATTTTACATGCATTGGAAAAATATGCATTGAGGCATATGATTACATTGAACAAATGAAATTGAAAAGATTTGGCCCTTGTGGTTGAAGAGGGAATGAGAATTGATAGTGAGATCTGTGATGGATCTTGGGGTGCGTCAAGGCGCGGCGGTCGACCAGTGGATATCTGTCTATGGGCTAAGGTTGGACCATATGCCACTTGGTGATGCAGTCTGTTGCAACGCATTGATGATACCCGACAAGAATACGATTCTTTTCTACGACTGGGAGATTGTCTGTGGGCTTAGGCTGGGCAATTAACCAGTGCATTCTCCTCGAAATTGTGAAAACCTCCATGGAGTTGTTTTTGAAAAACTGAGTCTATATGCACATGCATGAATCTGAACATTTATATATGTATGATATATTAATTGAGGAATATTGGCTATGACAACTGTTTTGAATACTTGGATTGATATATGATTGAATGATGATAGTTGATTAATATTGAATATATTATTGGAAGTCTGGTATAATATCCCTGTATGATATTGCTGTTTGTGTTTTCTTTGTACTGCCATGTTGGTATTGGTGTAGGTGATCTCACCTTTTTGTTATGTTGTTTTGTTGTGTCTGTACTGTTAAAATCAAATAACAGAAGGATCGAGTTGTCTTAGTCTTAACGGGCGATGGATACTCTGAGATCGAAGACAACATCAGAGAATGACCATTCCAAAGCCAATAGCGTGCAGTGTTGACAAGGAACAGATGTCTGATGCATCAAGAGGGATACAAAAAGGAATAAGTATGTTAAAGTTTCTCGTTAGTGTTGTACCGTGCTATTAAGTAGGACCCGTTATAGGGTTTGCTACTGTTAAAAAAAAAGTCTGTTAATTTTATATTTCTCTTTAAATTGTGAAATATTAATTGGTGTCAATATTGCATAATGAATAGTTGAAATATGATTTTCAATATTACCTAATATTTTCAGTAAATTTATGTTTCAGTAAAGAAGAAATTTTGAAACCTATATTTTCATAAGTCAAACTTTGTGCGAACTTCTTTTCAGATTATGAGTCGGGAGTCGGAAATGTGATGCCCTAAAGAGAGTGTTACAGAAGGTTTTATGCTTCTATTTGTGATATCTAATTCTGATACCTTTCCTGTATGTGATGGAGCAAACTGTGCGTATTATGCTATTGATTAAGTGGATTTTATATTGGTTATTAATTTGGCGATTTCTCTAATGCAGGAAGAGCTGCAAAGCTAATTAGAAAGCCCAAGAGGAATCCAAATGAGCAAAAGCAGCAGAAAAATAGTGTTGGCTACAGAATTATGCAGCCAGACTTGTTACGCTGCGGTGCTGAGAGTGTACACCGCGGCATGATAATTCGATGCATCCAAAGTCAGGGGCTTTGAAGAACTGAACACCGCGGCGCAAGGAAATCAATGCCGTGGCGTCCCTGACCTAATTTGATACGCGCCGCGGCGTAGGCATGTTAATGTCGCGGCGTGCATCTATTTTGCTGAGTCTATAAATAGATTTTTAATAGATTTTGTAAGGAGAGCTTGGTAAAGTTTGAGAGCTTCGTAGGTTTTAGAGAGACTGCGACTTTGTTCTTCATTTCTGGGCTGATTGGAGGCCTAGGGAAGCTAGGTTGGAGGTCCTCTTCCTTAAAGAAGAGGATTCAAGCTTCAAGGATCTCATCAATGGCATCCTTCCTCTTCTCCCTGAGTTTTCTTCTCTTCCCCTATCTTTTGAGCATTGTTTTGCTCTGTAAATTCGTGTTCAATGGATTAGAAGCTATATTTAGGAAATACTTTGGATCTTTATATGATTATTGATGTTTATGTTATCTTTTGAGTATCTATTGATGTTTAGCTTTGTTCTTCCATGCCTATACTTAATGCTTGCTTCTGTTTGATCAACAATTGCATGATCTTAATTAATGCAAATGAACTAGGCATAGGGATTTGTGGAGATGGACATGGTATGATTGATGCATGTTCAACAAGTTCAATTGGCTTGGATGAGTTGATTTGCTAACTGGATAGAAATATACATTTTAGCCATGTATTAGCGTTTGTTTGAGAATAGATCGTTCATTAGTGGAGTTTATACTAGTCCTCATGCAACCATAAGAACCATAGTGGATTAGGTAAATGACACCAGGGTTAATTGACCTAGACATAGGCTTTTGACTAAATCAGATTCTCAAGCTAAACTAACTAATCATTGATGTTGCTTATAAGGATTGCATATCATTAGTATGAAGTAGGAGGTGAAGAAGGATTCCCTAGATCTCTAAACCCTTATCTTTATTGCTTTTGTAGTTTAGATTTAGATTATTTATGCTTTCTTTATTTTATATGTCCTTGGATAGAATTTAGCTAAGCTATTGGTTGTTACTTAGTAATGGAAACTATGTCCTCGTAGGAACGAACTTTTACTTCGTATCTGTATTACTTGAATGACCCGTGCACTTGCGGTACACAAATGGTCTAACACATTAATGTAGGAATGTTGGGAAGATATTAAAGTAATTCAGACAAGGAACATTGGAAGGCAACAAAAAGGGTTATAAGATATCTTCAAGGAACTAAGGATTACAAGTTGACATACAAACACTCTGATGCATTGGAAATAATAGGATATTCAGATTCGAATTTCGCTGGATGCACGAACTCTAAGAAGTCCACTTCGAGCTATATTTTCTTTTTAGCAGAAGGTGCTATCTCTTGGAGAAGCAAAAAACAAATAATTGTTGTGTCATCCACTATGGAAGCGAAATTCGTTGGTTGCTACGAAGCCACATCACAGGCTAAATGGTTGAAGAATTTTGTTTATGGTCTTTAAGTTGTCAATTCAATTGAAAGACCAATAAAGATCTTATGTGATAATTCGACTGCAGTATTCTTTTCAAAGAATAATAAATGCGGAAGCCGAAGCAAGCATATTGATATTAAGTTTTTGGTTGTAAGAGAAGACATCAAACGGGAGTTACTCTCCATAGAATATGTAAACACAAAATCCATGATTGCTGATCCATTAACTAAAGGATTGCCGACTAAAGTGTTTCAGGATCATGTGATTCATATGGGTCTCATTAGTTAATATTGATATTTATGTCTTTTCATTTATTATATGACTTTGTGTACATTAAGTTTGTCATGTAAAGTTATGGTTCGTTTGGATCAATAAAGTTTGGACCTTATTTTACTCACTTGGAAAGAATTATGCATTGGAATATATGGAAGGAAATGTTTGTCTTAAAACATAACCGCCATGATTCATGTATGGTAATTTCAAGGTGATTATCAGGTACATTAAGCTTAAGTTGACAATTATTTTTGTGGCCATATTTAATTGTCAAAAATAAGGATTATCGTTGATAATATATGAGCCAAGTGGGAGAATATTAGAAATAACAATTTAATGTGGCCCATATATTGAATATTAGTATTGCTTGATATTCTTAGAGCTGTCACAAATTCAAATGGGAGCAGCAGTTACAAAAGGTGATTATTGGCTCTTAATGGAGGAGCTAATGAAGGAGCAGTTACAATTCTGCAATCATGAGAGGGTCCCTAGCCTTGCCTATAAAAGTCTGTGATGCTCCATTGGTTCACATACTACAGAAAAAGGCAAAGGCCAGAAGATTTCTCTCCTTTCTCTGAAACTAGTTGCTGGTTTGTGAAGGTGTTTGTTAGATTGCTTGAGAGGAAGAGTGCTTGATAACAATGGCTACTAATAGAGGTAGGCTTCCGCATTCTTCTTTAATCATATGTCTATGATAATGTTTTATATCATGGATCAGTGACAATCATATGAATATATATATTGAATATTCAACATTGCGGTCCAACAGGAGGAACATCAAAAAACAAATTAACAAAGTCCTGAAGATGTCTTTGTCTAGATAGAAGGTAGATCTTCTAAAGTAATTTTAAAATAAGTAAATATTTATTAATTATTAATAAATAAGTTCATTCATCTATTACTAATTAATAAATACTTATTTATTTTAAAATTATTTTAGAAAATCCAAATATGTCTAGATAAGCCATTGCGACTTTATTTGCTTCACTATAAGTGTGAGCTAAGTCCACATTCCAAGGTCTGGCCAGGCCAGCAACTGACGAATATTTTGGATGAGAGGTGCTGCTGGATGGTTCTTGTCTCTACTGTTCGTTTTCTTTTTTGTTTTTTAGGGTACAATGTCTCTGTTGTTCTTCATAAGGCTAAAAGCACTCATTGAGTCCAGCTACAATCTGACCCTTCGACTATAATTTTTATTCCAAGGCCAATATAAGTTGGCTTACTTTTCCATCACACACGCATAGCTTAAGTTGGATTCTGACAATCTCATGTTGATGAATTATCTACAAGTCATAGTCAACTTTGTTAAAATAAGAGCAAATTGATGGATTCAATGGACAATCCGAATCAAGGAAAAATTCGGGTTGCATGTCATAATAAAAAAATTGAGAAGCTTAATAAGACGATTTGATAAATTTAATAATACAATTCCTTAAATTATTCAGGAATGAAGTTTGATATCATGCTGTATTTGACAACAAAAACAAAAAAGAGATCAGCTTATTTCCTTTGTTTATTGTACATGAAAAACTAGATAAATATATTAAATTAAGCAAAAAGCCAATTTTAGCATGTAAAGGTCTAGATGGCATTGGATCTAGTAAAGGTAAGGGTATCTAAATAATCCTTAATCAGGCAGAGATATTGATCATCATCTTCACGGCGTGTCTCGTGGGGATTGGGGTATCTAGTTATTCAATATTTTGTCATATATTTTGCTGGGTACTGATTTTTTTTTTTATGAATTCCTGAAATGAGTAATTAAAAATGTCTTTTAATAACTAATATATGTTAGTTTGAGTTTAAGAATTTGAATATTTTAAATATGTGGTCTTCAATTCGATTTCAAGATTAATGTATATAAAAATAACATCATTATAAAAGGTCTAAAACTAAATATCTAATTATATTTTGGGAGGTTAGTCTCTCATATATCGGATAAGATAATAATATGAGAAACAAAAAAAATTATCTTTTAATAGCCAAATAAATAATAATAGATTTTATCCTAAAAGGAATTGAGACAAAAACAAAAAGTTTGAGGCGAAAAAGAAATTATGTGTAGTCAATTAAGAAGATAATGAAAAAGGAAGATTTAGAACAAAAAAGAAATTGTGTGTAATTGACTAAGAAATCAACGTGACTAATTGAGAGAGAGAGAGAGTATGCAAATATATTTATTTGCTCTCAAGATAGAATAAACATGGTACAAGGAGGGAAATAGTATTAGAAAAAAATAATTTATTCTCAAGAGAGAGTACTCAAATTCACCCATATATAATAAATTACAATATACTCTCTTGAAAGTAATTTATTTTCTTACTATATTTTTCCTCACAAAATGACACTTTTCATTCTTTTTTTTCTTTAAATTTTAAATTCAAATTATATTTTAAATTAATTATAGATATCCCCTTTATAATTTTAGAATATCTTTTTTCTTTTAATTTATATTTTTCTAGATTCTAACTAAATAAATTAATTATACACATCTTTTTTTATCTTTTAATGCATTCTTTTATGTACTAGTTTATAATATAGAGATGGATTTACTCACTCAAGGTTTAAACTAGGGGTATTTTTGCCACTTGTCTTTTTATGGAGTGGAAAACACATAGTTTTATATTACTTCTTCGCTTCACTTTTATCTATCTATTAAGGTTGTTGTATAATAATTTAGAAAGTTATTAAAAGTTATCGATTATAAGCAAAATTAATTATATTGATTGAATTATTTTTTATTAAAATACTCAAAATATTATTATTATTCTATTAATCTTCTTTCTCACTTATTAATACTTAGGATAAAGTTAAAAAATAATTAATGACTCGCTGGTTTTTTAAATGGACAGATAAAATTAGACAAAATAACTTTTCTAAATGGACATATAAAAGTGGATGGAGGGAGTAAATAACAATAATAAAGCATTTTCTTACTAGATAAGATCGACTATATGACTCAAATGACATCATTGCATTCTGACATAAAACATGTATTCAGAAATGTCATTTAAATGTAAGTCATTTTTAATTATTCCACATATAGTTTTTCTTAGTATCACAATACATTTTTTTTGCAGATGATATTATCTTAGTGGGAGAGTCGAGAGGGGGAATAGAAAACTAGAGTTGTGGAGACAAGCTTTAGAAGCACACAACTTACTTTTAAGTTGAAATAAAATGAAGTATATGAAATGTAAGTTTAGTAAAAAAAATGTTAACACTAGCTTAGAGGTGAAAATTAGAGATTATACCATACCACAACTAACATGATTTAAGTATCTTGAATCTATCATATAAAATAATAGAGAAATAAAAGGATATACAAACCATAAGATTCAAGCCGAGTGGATGAAATAAGGGAATGTTTCAGATGTTATTTGTGATACAAATGTGTCTCTCAAGTTTAAAGGAAAATTTTACTGCATAGCTAAAAGACCTGCGATGTTTTATGGTAGTGAATGTTAGGCGGTAAAAAGCCAACAAGAGCATAAGTTGAGTGTTGCAAAAATGAGAATGTTGCATTGAATGAGTAGACATATAAAACAAGATAAGATTAAGAACGATTGTATTAGAGAGAAAGTAGTGACAAAACCTATTATAAAAAAGATGATAAAATCTTACCTTAAGTACTTTGGCCATATAAAAAAAAACTTTTAGAAGCCTAAAACTACAATTTTGTTTACGTTCAAAACGTTAGATTTTATGTTAACTCAAATGGTAGTTAATTAAACTCAAAACCCTCACCCTCGTGACTTCACCTACAATCTTTATGTAAAATCATAAAAATAGAGACATAATACCAAAAATTACTACACCAAATATGATCACTTATCCTTAAATTCTTTTTTAATCCTATCCAAAACCTTATGTACGCTTACATTCATTAATAGCCAATTGAGCGTACATTGTCAAAGATTTTTGGTGAAGACTACAATGCACCTAAATGATTTTTGGTGCATGGATGCACCTTGAGAGTTACTTGTAATAGCAGGTCAATCAATTTTTTTTATCACAAATAAATTTTTTTCTTTCAAATTATGTTTTTTAAATCCAAAATTCTCTGGGAATCTGAAACCTCTCAATTGGAGCACGACACAACTAGGTTTTGAACCATTTTCATCAGCTTTCGACATTGCCCTTTCTAAGCCTCTTCCTTCATCTTCATTTGATTATGAACTTCTAAGCATCCAAATTTGGGTCATCCACCGATGACATTTGGTTGAATGGACTCTCTTTTTATTCCACCACGAAGAGAACCCAAATAGAAACCAAGTCAAAAGGATCGACTCTATTAGATATGAAGTGTCACATTTGATGACCAAAGCTTTTTTTTGGGTATTATTTGATGAAAAAAGTTAATTAAATTTAAACATTCAAATCACTACTTTAAAATTAAAAAATATATATAAAAGAGAAAAAATTGAATTTGGTTTGATTTGAGAAACCCATAAATGAAATCAATCTTTCTCAATGCATCTCCTTTATCAAGCCATGCCCTTGCTCTCTTTGTGAAATTCTGCATTTGGTCATTTTGAGAAATTTTGGACTACACTAGCCTTAATTCATTGAGTCAACTCGCAGTTAGAGTTTTGATGCTTGGCAAAAGACTTCATTTCTAGCGAGGTTTAGGAGTTGCAAAGGTTGTGACCTTTGACGATGGACGTGTATAGGAGCTAAGAACAGGGAATGGGCAATGGCAACGTGGCAAAGGCCAAGAGTGACAACACGACTTAGGTAGCTATGTGATTCTTCGGCAGTGACTCTAGAGGAGGGGTGGAGGGCTCTGCCAATTGGGGTGGTGGTGTGGCCTAGGTTGTGACGAACGAGATTGTGATGAAGTGAAGGAAGAAGAAGAGAAAAAACTTCAAGATTACAAGTTGAATAGGTTTTTAGTCTCTCATCTTTAGCATTCATTTTTTTAAAATTATTAAATCAATGTATTTTTATTTGTGGTGCACCCATGCATCCCCAAAATTTAGGTGTATTGAAGACTACACTATTTTTTGCTTCTACCTATGGTAGCTTCAATGATGCGGCAACGTTTATAATATTCTTATTGAATATTTGAGCATGGATGCTTTACATTTTTTCACCATTGATTTTGTCAAAAAAATGAGTTGATTTTGTATCAATAGTTCTTAGGCTTTACCTGTAACCTTGTTAACAAATAATTTTTTTTTCTTATCTTTCTCTTCCTCTCTCCTTTCTTTCTCTCCCTTTCCCATCATCTTTGCAACGACCACTAACCAAACGGTAACCACTACCAACCAAACACCATCACCCCCATCGTCCCTCCTCCAAACGGCAACCACCACGAAATCAAACTAACACCCTTACCATCTTCAATCTCACCCAAAACAGAGAACCAGAACCCCACCCTTACCTCACCTACAAAAACTAGAAACCAAAAAGCAGTAGCCGTGCACAACCGCTTTGTCGAGCCTTTGTTGCAAGCTCCGGCACAGCCTCATTGTCACCGCTTTGTCGGGCACACGTGGCCTTTGCTCAGATCCGACGAACGTCCACCACCAGACGAACAATGGTATTGAGTGCTGATGGATGGTGTTGCTATGGGTGTCAAAATGAAGAGTGGCTATGACATGTCGGAACGTTGTTGCTTAACAAGTTCCAGTACTCTAGATGCTTGATAGCTGATTGTTTCATATTTTCTTTTATAAATCTAACTTAAAAGATATAGTGATTTTCATTCAAGATGTTGGAATTAATTTTGTTTTTTAATTCATTCATTCATTTTTTATTTATTTATTTATTTTTGTATATGAAAGATCATAAATCTAGTTATGATTTTTTTTTCCAGAGTTTCAAGGTATAAATTAGTGATTTTTCAATTGCTATTAATGGTTGCTATATGGTTGCTGCTTGCTGTTGCATATAACGGTGGGTAGCTTGAAGAATTGTTGACTCATAATTTATGAAGATGGCAGGTGGCCATTGTGAAAGTTCTACACAATTTTGGGACTAACAAGAAATAGACGAATACATTAGGGTTAAAAAATAGATAAGAGAAAAATTAGATTAACTTGTAGTATCAGGTTAACTTGGATGGTGCATTCATGCACCACAAGTATTTAAGTGCATTCTAAACGTTGTCCTATGATGTGCCTAAAAATTTGCGGTGTGTTGGTACACTACCTACTTTGACATGATATAATAAGTTAAGGTATTTTTAACATGTTTGAATGAAATAAATAAATAATTATGATTTTATTATTATTATTTTTTCTCATATTATTTTTTACACATTTTTTCATACCATCAATTATATCACTTTTTTTCATATCAATTATATCCAAAAATGGTATGAAAATGGGTGTATCTCTAAGAGTATCTTTTTCCATAAATAAAAGCCTTTGTAAATGCATCTCCAGCCTTCTCCCATTCTATGCATTCCGTCAGACAGGCACCATTCATCTTGTCCATTCGCTCTCACTAAGCCACCATTCTTTTTGGTCGCACAAAGTCAGAACCTTTTCTCTCACCCTCTATCTCTCTCAGAGTCTAATGCAGTGGCTGATTGCTCACGGGAAGGGGTTAAAATTGTAACTCTGATATTCTTATCGCAAATAATATATACACCTTTTTTCACATTTCATCTAATATCATTTATCATATTTACTTTTTTCTATCACTTTATCTCACTTAATCACACACTTTTAAAAAGGGTGTATATAGTATATACACCCCTAAAAGGAATGTAAGTATCTTTTTCCTTAAAATTGTCATCCACGAGCTTTGGGTCCTAAGATTATAGAAAGCAAGAATATGTTGTTCCTAGTATTGCTTTAATTGAGAGACGAGGCTTAAGGAGATGATTAATGTCTTCATAGTATTGCTTTAATTGTTATAACTTATAAACCTATTTTTCAAGCCAAAAAATAAAAATAAAAATAGATTGTATCATTAATTCATTAATAGATTCTCTGTTGTGTTCGTACAAGATAACCTCAATTCTCAAAATAATTGATAGAGCATGAAACCATGAAGCAATGGGTTGCTGGTGGCGTATAGGTAGATCTACTCCAACAAATCCACCATGGAGGTGACACCCATGACCCACAAGAATAGTGCAGTTTGTGCTAAAGGGATTCTGTAGCTTGCACTTGAAAATGAGATCCTTCTATTATTTTGGTTACTTGAAATTAAAATTTTGCACTTTAAAATGAGATCTTTTTATCTATCGTGACTAAATTTTACACTTGAAAGCTGTTGTTCAGAGAAAATGGAATGATTGTCCCCCTGTTATGTGTTTTCGATGATCTCTTGAACAAGTTTCAAGTAAAGGATCATATAGCCCTTGAGTTTACTTGATGCATGTTACCTCCTCAACAAGTAACAAGTAAGACATCACAATCGTTGATTTTTTATATAATAAATTAATGATAATTTTCACTTAGTATATTCATACACCACATTTTTTCCGGTGTATGTTAGAAGCCACCTCAACCTATACATATGATAACTTCTGTCCATAACCCCTATTCTATTAACATCTAAACAGAGCATCCCCATATGAAGCATTTTTGGAGTCGTCTTTTGCCGTTATCCAATTAATAAGATTATTTGCTTGTGATATGTGTATAGTTAGTAGGTTCCAGCTTAAAAAAAAAATGAATAACTTGGATACTTTGGATGGGTATTTTCAATTCTTCAAACTTGATTTGAATTCTTTTGATTTTTTTAATGTAAAACATATTTAATTATCTGAGATTGGAAGGATGACAATTTTTTTTTTTTAAAAAAAAGAACTATGGTGGGTTTTTTAATACCCATGGCTATGACTTCATGGGTAGGGCCAAGCCACCTTCTATCGAGGGAGAGCCTTTTTTTTATATATAAAGTAACTAGTATTGTTTTAAAAAAAGAAAAAGACTTTAGGTCCCTAAATAATATTATATCATCTTTGCTGTTTAAACCTAACACATTGCACAATTTTCTCAATTCTTTATTGACCAAATTTCCAAGACCGCAAGAGTAAAAATCGTTCTTTCCTAATCTTTCTTTTTCTTGACAACAACTAAGTTATCCTTCTCCTTGATCATATGTACATTTTAGATGTACCAAAAAAAAAATGTACATTTTAGATAACATATTTCTTTTTTTTTTTTTCTTGTTTCTTTTCAATTCTCTTGTATCACCTATGTGATCTCTCTCGTTTGTGGGGTTGACATTTAAAAATCTCTAATTGTTTTTTTTTTTTTATGCTTTTACCACTTCTAGTTCCCGTTTTCACGACTTGAATTTATTCATATTTAAAATTTTAACTTGTTTAATATAATTTTATTGAAAATTTCAAATACTATAATATTGTTATTTAAGAAAATTGATAAAAAAATATTATACTAATTGTAATTTTTTTAATATGATATATTACATTTCTTAAAAGAAGAATAATTTCTTAAGATGATATTATTAATAAATTTAGATTATATTTTTTTATAATTATTAATACTCTTCTAACTTTTGAAGCTGGGCAGGGGGCTTGGCACCGCCACTGTTGATGGTTGATGGGAGAAGATTTGACTTAAAGCAGATGAGCGACAAAGCTCGCTAGTAGGATTTGGCTCCGCCACTGTTTATAATAGGATAAAAATAATAAACCTGACTACACTATCAGCCTTAACAAATAGTAACAGAAACGATGAAGGTAAAGGGTCTAGATACCACCATCAACAGGATAAAACATGAAAATTATATAAAGGTTTTCACATATATTTGGTTAGTTTTGGAGTGGGATCTTTATATCTACCAGCGTACAACTATGTTTTTCTTCCTTTGATAAAATCTGAGAGCACCATACACAGACCCACAGCCCAGACACAGCACCTCTTACACCTCAAAATCTTCACAGCTTAACCCACTTTCCTAGATAAACCCATGTACAATCATCAAACACCCTTCATTACAGAAGAAGGAAAACCAAGTGTGCGCGCATATATATATATATATATATATATATATATATATATATATATATATATATATCATCTCAAATCAACTTGCTCAAGCAGTCAACCAGAATACTCAGACACATGAGAGTCACATTGTGATCACCGTTGTACCTTTGGAACCCAAACCCAACCATCACAAATCAATGGCGACCTTCTAGTCTAAATCGCACCCTTGCCATAGCCACTTCAAACCCAAGCTTCATCCCTTGATAACCAAATTATCAAGGGATGAGAAGAAACAACCATGCATTCTTCATCGGTAGAAGCTCAAGTTTGTTTCTCTGTTTTTAAAGTATAAAAGAAAGAATGAGGTAAACTATATTTTCCCCTTAAATTATAGAATGAAGCAAATACTACATCATGATACATTTTATTGCAGTGTATGCAATAACAAATCCCCTTAACATCTTTCCAACAAAATATCTTTAACACTTTATGGTATATGCCATAGTAAATTCTCATTTTATTGCAGTGGATGCCATAGTAAATCCCTATATTTGATGACAAACAGAATATGAAAATAAAAGTCAATTAGAAATTCAATTGCCACAAATATATAAAAAAACCACCAAAATTTAACAATTAACTAAGATAGTCGATTGGCTAAGATTCACTTCATAGAACAAAACTAGTTTCCCATTTCAGCCACCCCTCATTAAAAGGAGTCCAAGTTTGGCTACAACAAACTAAAAAAAGACCTAATCAAACAAGCTGAACCCCATGTCATCGTCACTCTCTTCCTTTGACTCTTCCTGCAAACACAAATTCATACATGTTAAGTAAGAAAACAAAAAAAAGCCTTGCACAGACAAATAACTGAACTTCTTAGTTCACTATGTACACCAAAATCAAGGTAGTGCAAGTTTAATATATATATATATATGTGTGTGTGTGTGTGTGTGTGTGTGTGTGTGTGTTCAGTTATTTTATATATATTTATCCTAGTTGATAAAACAAAGAATGCCAAAAGACCACGCAAAAAGGAAACACGACACTAGAACAAAGACACATCACATAATGCATGCTATGGCATCTTAGCCATTCTTTAAAGGCTTGGATGCAAGGCTGTAATCTTAACTCAATAGCTGGGGTTTGCAGTGCATCAAGCTATGATAGTTTCATAAACTTTCGTGGAAAGGACAAAAATCTCACCTTAAAAGTACTAATGTGGACAAAGTTAATCAAAGTGCTTCACTGCTTTTGATCATTCTTCAATACAGTTGTTATTACCAAAAAAAAAGCTTTATACAATTACTTCATGAATCAAATTAACTCTCTGTTGCCATTTAGGGGTTAATTTGAGTTGTTAGAATGAGCAATTATGGAACACAGCAGTGATATATGATCACCTCAATGCACAATAAGCCCTGTAATTGCCAGCTTGGATAAATATTTATTTATAACTAAAAATTACCTAGTTACAAGTTCGACAAGACAAATTGCAAATTCTTAGTCAAACTGGGACATAACATTAGTCTGCTCTTAAACCAGTCACAAAACTCAGCAAGATGCTTTAGAGAAAACAATGAAAAATAGAAAAGTTTTTAAAATACTTGGGCTATCTTTATGCAACAAACAATTGTCACAGCTACTTACATCCTTATTACTTAATTTTAAGTTTGAAAAGATAATGATTTTTTTTAGATGCAACTATTTTTTTTCTAAACAAGGGGAGGATCAGTACGTTGATTTTCAAGATTATCTCCGTAAATTTTAGAACAGTAATTAGTGATTAATCAACTCTATAATCTAATACATTTTCAAGATTATTAGGTTCCCTGAGACATTGCAAAGCAACATCTATTTCCTTTTTTTTCCACCTGTATGTGCAGGTAATTTATTAATTCGAATTGACAATAACATGTAGCTATGTGCTATAGAATATAATTTACCTATTACAGTGAAGCTATAAGGCATAAGCAATAAGATATCATTCATAAATATCACCTGAGAAGTAGAATATCCCTTAAAAGGCATTAAAACTAGTACCTTCTTTTCCTCAGCGGCAGGTGCTGCAGCGGCTGCGGCACCTCCACCACCAGCGGCAGCAGGAGCAGCGACGGCAACGGCAGCACCACCGCCGGAGCCGGCATTCAAGACGAGGTCCTCTACGTTCCTCTTCTGGGTAAGCTTGACGAATAGGCTAGGCCAGTACGACTCGACGTCGACATTAGCCGCCTTCAACAAAGCGTTAATCTTCTCCGCCTACAAAAGGAAGAGGTAAAAAAATAAAAGAATAAAACAATTGTTATACAACGCAAAAAGGGGTAACTCAAATCGAGATCTATCATCTGAGGATGATAAAAAAATGTTGAATTGGAAGGAGATATAGACTCACGGTGACTGGGATTCCATCATCGTAGAGGATCAAAGTGGCGTAGGTGCAACCCAACTCGCTGGAACCCATTGCAGAGCAGATTCGACCGCTGTCTTAGCGTAGGAGCTGATTGTGTTTGTTAGGCACAGAGAGGATACTAGGGTTTTGAAATGGAGAGCTGTGAAATATATAGTGTTGTCAGAGAACTAGGGTTTCCTTCGATTTGGATCCCCATTACATGGGCCTTTTGACCCTTTGGGTTGTTTTCGGCCTTTTTTTTTTGGTTGATGAAATAATTTATCAAAATATGTTACTTTTGAGGGATGGGCTAAACTGCAGTGTATTATGGTGCATTTAACGATAGGGATCGACGACCAAACAAAAACCAAAAAGGGTGGGGATCATGTGATGACCGAAAAAAAATAAATGATGGGGTTCTTTCCAATTCATTTAAACATTGATTGGCAACGCTTGATTCAAGTGGTTTAATACATATTCTTTATAAGTATAGTTTTGAATTCAAGTCCTGTAAATAAAAAAAATTTAATGTTATAAAAATTTAATATTTTTATAATCTAATTTGACTCGATTCTAAATTAATCTAAACTTAATGTAACTTTTGAATATCGAGAGATTTACCTACAAAAAATAAAACATTGATTAATAAGTAAAGCTATGTAAACAGGCCTCAACCCACAGCCCAGCCCTTTAACCATAGGTTAGGAATATATTTTGCAGGCCTTTTTAAAAGTTATTTTACAAGTCTTATTTGTTTAGTTTGTGGGTTAAACGGGTTATCTCCCACTAATTTACAAAGTATTTATTAAAAAAAGCATTATTTTTATCTCTCTATTTTTTCAACCGTACTCTTATCTAATAATAATTAAAAAAAATATCTCAAGCCCAAATGACTTTTTTTTTTCAATTTTTAATAGCAACGATTGTTCAATTTTCTTTCTTCTCGTTCACCTGGTCGTTCTCTGCACCACCCATTACAATGTGCATCTTAGCATCTTTGCGGCGGCGTTGGAATGGCCTTCGTGCACCATGGCTAGGTGGCTTCACTGGTTTGCAAGTATGGCAGCTTGGCAGCAGGCTCATGGAAGGGGACATCACTTCTTGGTGGCAGTTGGTCTCATGGAGGTCAAATGGTGGAGGCTGAATGGAGTGTTAGTAGTGTTAGATTGCAATGGTCTCACTCAAAGATAGAACTGTCAAAACGAGTCACACCAGCTTAGGCCAGGCCAAATTAGGTTATGTGAGTTTCAAGCTAACATTTTGGTATGTCAGTCCGCTTTTATGTAATGTTAACGGGTCGGACCATGTCGGACTAATTTGGACTATTTTAATTTTGTGTTCACTTTTACTAACCTAACTCGCCCATTTTGTCAGACTATTCAGGTCAGTCCATCAAACTTGACCTATTTTGATAACTCTACTCAAAGATGGTGGTGACTTGCTAGAGTGGTGATGACAAGTCTCAAGAGACTTTTGTAATGAAAGTATAAAAACCTAATTAGGATAATGCAGACCTAATAATGGGGTTTGGGGGCTGGGCTAGAAGTTGAATTGGCCTTCTTAACAATTTTTTTTTTAAGAAAACAGTGTTGGATTTGGCTAGTTTTTGCATATTAATATTTTGGTATATCAACATATTATTTTTTTATTTGATATATAAAAATTATTATATTATACTAATATATATTAGTGTTCCTTTATTAGTATATTAATTGTTATTAAATATATATAAATTAAAAAAATATATTTAATTATTAACAGTTCAACTATGATTCAATCATTGTTTAACTAGTAAATCATAAATCAGTGTCTTCGCCGATTCAATAACTAATTTGATTTTAAAAACATTGATTAAAAAGCAGGCCAATTCTACTCAATCATTTATAATTAACTCATTGCATGCGGGGACAGTGCGCATTAGGTTGACTTGTTTACCTACCTCAATCAACAAACATTCATGTTTCCCAATAACTATTAATCTCTCACGAACTAAGGGTGCTCATAGGCTTAAGTTGGATTAGGTTTAACTTTATTCGATCTTAACTTAATATTTTGATTGTGCTAATTTTTTACACTCGATGTCTACTCGTTCATAACTATTTTCTTAGACCTTAACCATTAATTTGATGATCTGTTTTTTCTCTTCATTTTTTTAATATATTATAGTATTGTGAAATGCATTTTGAATATTGCTATCAAATTAGATCAATTTGATTGAGTCAAATCGGATCAAATTAAATTGAGTTATATAAATTTTAAGTTAATATTTTATTAATCAAATATAATATTATATAATGTTATTAAAGCAGATTGACTTAACCTATTATGAACTAGACTAATTTAGATTGAATTGATTTACATTATTTTTAATTTTATGTTTATTTTAATTAATCTAACTCACTTATTTTGTGAGGATATTCAAATTGACCAATCTAAAAGACTCATTTTAACGGCTCTAATTTTGGAAGAATTTAGTATTCTAAATCAATCAATCTCTCAAAGGTCTCGAAAGCCTTCATCTCTGAGAAGAGAACCAAGCCCTAGCATCTCTATGACAACCACCAGCGGCGGAGGTGAATTCCTGCGACAGAGTCGAGTTCTTGCTGCATTCGATGACCACCATTGATGGAGACGAGTTGTTACGCGACAGATTGTGTTCTAAGATAAGTTATTGCTACACAACTTGCAACGTCGAAGACCAATGACTACAAAGGCGAGTTCCTACTACGACCTATGACTGTCGACGACCACCAGTTATGGAGGTTTGTGTTGCCGTGCTGCAACTTGCGTTCCTTTCCTTATCTCACAGAAGAAAAAATTATACGTTATTTAATGGTGATTTATCTTTTGAGTGATTTTTGAGTTTTTTTGTGGATGATGTTTGAGTGATTTTTGGCCCTAATCTTGTTTGTGAGTGATTTTGATTTTGATTGAGGTATTTTTCGCTCTAATTATTTTTAGTGTAAATTTTGTTCTGATTTTAATTATTTGTGAATGACCCAATAAACCAAACTGATCAAGTTGGTTCGATTCGGATTAACTGTCAAAAAAATTACAAATCCAAACCAATTGGATATTCTCTATTAAATTCGAACCAACTCGACCCAACACGTGATTTATCTTCATTTTTTTGGTTGCTCGGGGTCAACGGTTTACCACTTTACCTCAACAACTAAGCAGCAGCAGTGCCATCCTCGTTTTTTTCAACAACGAGTACGATGAAGTTCCCGCCTGAGATAATAGCTGAAATACTCTCATGGCTACCCGTCAACGCTATTCTACGCTTGAGGTGCGTTTGCAAGTCATGGCACTCCCTCATCACACACCCCAAATTCATCAACCTCCATCTTTCCCGTTCCGTCATCACAACCCCCAACTACACCATCCTTATCTTCGAACAATCGCGTTACGACCATCAAATCCTCCGTTTGGCACGCTTTGTCGACGACGCCATCTCGGGCCACCCCTTGAGAATTCATCACCCCTTCCGTGGGGAACGTTTTCAAACGTGTCACTGCAATGGCTTGGTTTTCGTCACCAGAGCTTGGGCCAATGTTTTTGTGCTCTGGAACCCATTACTGCAGAAGCAGAAGGCCTTAACTTTACCGCGATTCGAGGGTTGCGGATTTCCCGGTAGTGTTATTTTGGTGGATTTTGGATTTGGGTTTGACACGGTCAGTGGTGACCATAAGATTGTTCGGCTCGTGCTTTATGCTGATTGGGAAAGGGGTGATTATTGGAAGCAGAATTTTTGGACCTCTGAAGTCAAAGTTTATTCTTTCAGGACAAGTTCATGGAGAAGGGTTCATGACTTGCCTTTCAATGACTTAAAGCTTTGTACTCCATCAGTACATGTCAATGGTGCTTTACATTGGTTGGTTTGTGTCAGGGATTCCGGCGAGTCGCCGAGATTTATTATTGCTTTTGATCTTGCAAATGAAGAATTTCAAAACTATCTTGTTCCAAATAACTTGGAATGTGGGTTTTTCTCGTGTTTGAGTGATCTGAATGATTGTCTTTGCTTGTGCCTGAATGATAAAGCAAAGGCTCGTGAAGAGGTTTGGTTGATGAAGGAGTATGGAGTGCATGAGTCTTGGTGTAGACTTTTTGTTTTTGAAAATTGTGAATTGCCTCGCAAGCCATTACTTTTATCCAAGACTAGTTCCAAGGTGCTTATAGAACAGGACTCTAAGGAACTATTTTGGTATGATTACATCAGTGAGCAGATTGAAATGGTCAATATTAGTAGTATCCCTGTTGCTTTTAAAACAGCAGTCTGTGCTGGAAGCCTTCTTTTGCTTGATGGTGATAGTGTGCAAGCTGCTCAATTGTAGAGCTTGTGAGTGACATTACCCTTATCCATGGTAATTGCTTGACTTACTTTATGTAACATGTTTAGTGTATGTGTATATCCATGATATCTAGGTATATGGGTAGCAGTGTTAGCATATTGAAGTGTTATTGTTATTCCAATATCTCAATTGTGTGTGTCTGCTCTTTACCTCTTTATGATTTGTCAGGGAAGATAATCTGCTGGAAGGTCTTAAGCTCTGTAAAATGCTCCAAAAGAAAAAACAAGGACCAAAGCTGAAACATAGCTAATTATTTTTGTAAAAATGATAAATTTGCTTATTCATTTGTCTCTACACTCTAATAATACTGGCTTCTAAATGACTATCCTGGTTAAGATTAGCATCTTTACATTTTAATATATAAATGATGTATAGGATAAATGAAACCTTATTTCCTTTGCACTAGAAATTGCTACTTTATTCTTTGTGTATCATCTGCATTTAAACTCAAATGTTATTCAAATGTGGTAATCACAATCCGAAATGTGTCTTTAGTTCTACACTATGCAATCCAACTTCACTGCATAATCACATTGATTAAAGCATTGCAACGTGCATTTGATATAAAAATCTGGTTAGAATTCCTGGCTATATACCGGTGCTAGTTTATATTTTTTTAATCACTAATACTAATGTTGTTCATGAGATGTTATTTGTATGGATGTTTGGATTTGGAATGGAGGTATAAAAGGCTATATGAAGAAATTTAAATGCTATTGAAATATTCCTACATAATGAAGCGGTTATATTCTTAGGTTGCACATAGAATTGTGTTCTGTCAGTACTCAGTTCTCTTGTTCTTATTGAACTAAAAGCAGACTAACTTTTTTCTTATAGAAAAATGTGGGAAAATAGTTAGAGAGGTTACTGAGGTTTGTGTTTACTGTTAAATTTAGTGATAAAACTTTGATGTTGGATGGCAGGAATGATTTTATTGCAGATCTAAAGTAGAGTAGTTGACAAGGAGTTTCTTAAGGCTCACTATGAATCAAATGTATGTTATTTTTGGCCTTGTATCAAGTTTGTAATGTACATTTTGCAAGGTTCCTTGGAAAAGTTTTCCTAAGTCTATTTTTGCAAGCTTGGAATTTGATCCTTGGTTCTTTCGTTGGATCTATATGGACTATGAAGTTTGATCTTACATTGGACTTCTTCTTAGTCACTTTCCTTTGGGCTGCTCTAGATATTTAATTATCAATTAACATGTAAATTATTTTTTAGTCTATATATGTAATCATGTAATTTTCTTTTCAATTACGAGTATCCTAATAAAGAATCTAAGAAATTGACAACTATAGCAATTTTTAGGGTGAGTGCAAAAATTAGATGCTGAACAATTAGAGTTTTTCGTTTTTTTGTTGTTACATATTACCAAGATTGACCTATGAAATTAGTGGATGATGATTTAAATTAAAGTTGTTTTCAGGTGTTACAGATTAGTAAGATGGATTAATTAACATATCACCCTACAGCTGTTATTAATTGCATACCCCATGGGCAATTGTGCAGCCAAAGCGCACTGCAAGTCTCTAACAAGTGTTACATGAAACCTTGTTTATTGTAACATGTGTCCAAGACAAATTTCGATTCCAATTAGCACTCTAGGAAATGAATTTCTTTCTTTCAAGGACTCTCAAGTGCTTAGTGATTTATGAATCGGATGAGTATCAAAAACTTGTTTCGAGTTTAACAAGAAAATTTAGTGAAGTATTAGTGTAAAAAGTAAGAGTTGAGTTAATAATTGAAAGATGAAGTAGTATTTGAAATTAAAATAATGCAAGTAAATCAATAGTAAATGTAAATGTAAATAGCAATCGAAAATGATGACAAATGAAAGCATGTAAAGGAAGCGAGTAAAGAAAAGCATGAAAAAGAATAAGCAAGTAAATTACAGAACTTATAATTGCATAAAGGTAAATTTGACTATAATTTAAATGAAAACAAGTAAAAGAGAAGTAATAAAGATACAAAAAAATGAACTTGCAAGGAAGTAAATAAAGCAAACAAAAGAAAACAATTAAAGAAAAGCAATAAAATGCAAGAAAATAAAACTTGCAGAAAAATAAAAGAAAAGTTAGTAAAAGAAATTAAATTATTCAAATAATCACTCAAACAAAAGATGAAGGGAAGTTTGTAAGAAATGTAAAGGAATTAATGTAAACTTGCATTATAAAGTAAAAATTACATAAATAAAGTAGGGTGGAAGACATACTTGACTAGTCTATGTGAATATCATTTAAAATCAGTGATAGACGTGATCAGAATTGTGAAAGAATTTATACAAGTGTTTTCCAATAAACTAAATGCCTTCATCCTTTTAATTATTTATAGACAAGGAAAATAACTGTCATTCTAACAAGATTAGGACAAGTGTCTTTGATAGAAATAATTTTCTAATGTAATAGTAATGATTACCTTGTCCTAATATAACAGATTCAACTGTTGAAAACTTCTTAAATTTAAATTTGAACATTTGAATTTGAGTTTTTGAACTAAGTATAACTATATTGAATCTGTCTTAAAATGCTCTTGGTCTTGAAGACATCTTTTGTTATTATGAAAAATCTGCTAAGTATTGTTTGCGGTGTTGTTTTGATCTTTCAATGTACTCTAAACAACTTTTACTCACTTAGTCGAAATTCACCTTGACAATGTATTCGATTATTTGTTGACCTACAAACATTAATTTGAACAAAACTTGAAAATAATTAGTTTTCCATAAGATGATCAAATTCTAAGTTTTTCAATTAGATTGATCAAGATTGTTCAAATGTCAATCTATTTCTTTTAGGGATCGAAAAGATTTTAGTTTATTCCAACACACCTATAATGATAGTCTGATCATGCAAAGGTATTTTTTGAGCCAGTGGAAATTGCAAACGCCTCAAGGGATCTTTATTTTCTTCTTCTTTAGTCCCCCATCTCTTCGATTTGCTCTTTCTTACTGGTCATTGTAACTTGTAAATGTCTAAAGGGATCTTTGTTGTTTTCTTCTTTGTCTGCTTTGATTACCTCCTCAATCTATTCATCTGCTTTGCTTTACCCCCTTTATTTGCTTTCTTGCTGGTTGGTAGTTTCTGTCCAGCAGCACGAGTGTCTTCATGGTATACCTTGTGGTCCTCGAGTTACAGAAATCCTAGTGCGGCTTCTTCCTCTTGTTTGTCAGATCATGTCAGGCTATGTAGTTCGACCTGTAGCAGCTTGCTGTTGTTTGTTGAAGTCATAATTTTGCATATATAATTATGCCATCCGAGGTGTTTGGGAAAGATTATTTCCACCTCAAACAACTTTTTTTTTAAAAAATATTATTGCAACAGTATTTAATTATATTTGTTAAAATTAGTTTTAGTTTTTATACAAAAATCAATGTGTTTTAAAAGTTTTTTTTTCATAATATTGAAATTTTAGTTTATGATTTTAAATTATAGATTATTTATTACACTTTGAGATATAAATATTATTTTATCATCAATTAAATAATTTTTTTAATTTTTTTATACTTATTTTGATAATTTAATGTATAAAAATAATTTTTTTATATTATCTAAATAAAATAAATTATTTTAAAATTATTTTTTAGTTAATATCTAAACATAACCGAATATTAAAACAATCAAATTTTTACAGTTATTCCAAACATGCATAATCCTTTATGACTTATTGCAGTTGTGAACTTATTTTTTCCACTACATATAGGTTATGTTTTGTTATAATATTCATTCTGATCCATGTTAGTTATATTTATGCATAATAATATATAATGTGCACCGCAACTTGATGTTGCTAGGGCCTTGCTAGTGCGTTGTGCGCCATAACTTCTGGACCCCTTGGTGCTACATGTGTTGCTCTCTCTCTCTCTCTCTCTCTCTCTCTCTCTCTCTCTCTCTCTCTCTCTCTCTCTCTATATATATATATATATATATATGTGAGAGGGTAAGATGAGTTTTATTATGAGATGATGAGATGAGTAAATCTGATCGACAATTATATATAAATGGTGAACGTTAAGTTACTTAAAGATTATGTGTCATTTAAAAAAATTATATACATTTATATTTTAATATTACAGTTGAAGTGAGAGAAATAAATTTTGATCATTAAATCTTACATGAATTGTAGAATATTAAAATATAAATATATATAATATTTTTAAGAATCACATAATCTTTAAGAATTTTTAATATTAATAATTCATAAAAAGTTGTATAATCAAGATTTATTCATCTCACCATCTCACAATAAAAACTTTTCTTACTCTCTCACAATAAAAACTCTTCTCTTAATATATGTATCATGTATATACATATATATGTAGCACCAAGGGTCCAGAAGCCATGGCGCAAAACGTACGCACTAGGAAGGCACTAGCAACATCAAGCTGCGGTGCACATTATATATTATTATGCATAAATTCATGTGATCCTATATGTCTTATTGCAGTTGTGAACTCATTTTTTTTAAGAAAATAATCATCTTACATTTTTAAAAGAGGTGTAAGTACTATTTATATTCTTTTTAAAAGATGTGATTGAATAAAAAAAAATGATATAAAAAAATATGTATATGAATAATATTAGATGAGATGTAAAAAAATATATATATATACTATTTGATGTAAGAATATAAGAATTATTTTTTCTACTATATATAGGTTATGTTTTATTATAATAATCATTCTGATCCATGTTAGTTATATTTATGCATAATAATATATAATGTGCACCGCAGCTTGATGTTGTTAGTGCCTTGCTAGCGCGTTGTGCGCCATGGCTTCTGGACCCCTTGTGCTACATGTGTTGTGCTCTGGTTCATATATTATGAGACATATATTAGGAGAATAGTTTTTATTGTGTGAGAATAAAAAAAAATTATTGAAAAAATAAGATGGATAAATTTTAATTATATAATTATATATAAATTATTAATATTAAGAATTATTTAAAGATTATGTGATTATTTAAAAAAATTATATACATTTATATTTTAATATTAACTATTTATATAAAATTTAATAATCAAAATTTATTTCTTTTACTTTTTATAATAAATACTCATTTTATTGAATACACTCTTTATATATATATATATATATATATATATATATATATATATATATATATATTTCGGTCAGATGCTATGGTTCGTACTAAATATTTGAACAATTAGGGTGGGCTGATATCATCCATAAATTTCTCAATAACTTTTGTCGTTATACCTGTATTGAGATTTTGAATTTCTTATACGAGG
This sequence comes from Ormosia emarginata, assembly GCA_029884605.1. NCBI lineage: Eukaryota > Viridiplantae > Streptophyta > Magnoliopsida > Fabales > Fabaceae > Ormosia > Ormosia emarginata. The sequence goes on along the minus strand of JAQQTP010000082.1, from coordinate 52,767,297 downwards.
AATGTTGTATTTTTTACCTAATTTTTTAATTAATTCTTTTAATTATTAAATAAAAAAATTAAATATTTTTTATATTTCTAATACATTAGATATATTTATTTTTTATTTAAAATTTTCTTTATTTAATATTAAAAAATATTTAAAAAATATAAAAATATAACATTACTCTTTTTATATATTAGCTCTCTCAATTTGTGGATCCATAATATGAGATAGCAGTTCTTGTGGTGACCTAGTTACAGAGTCGATGTTCCTACTAGATTGATGAGATGATTAATGTGTTAGTAAATTTAGGGATAAATACTTACCCTCTTTTGGAATAGGTAATGATTTAGTTCACTGAGATTGGCATGATATATTTCTGTGAAGTCTATAAAAATATGTGAGGAATGTGATGCTAGCTTATTGTTGCTTTTATGTTTATCTTTAAATTTTTTAATGAGAAATAAGATATATTTACAGCTTTAATTTGTTTTTTAAATTATTAAATAAATAATTAATAATGATAATTTTGGAAAAATAAAATTGGATACTAAAGTAAATTTATAATAGTAAATTGGCCTGTGGTTAGATTAAACGTGAGCCGTTAATTACCATCAACTGCAATACCAGATATATATTTTTAACATAACAAAAACAATTTTCTTAATATCGTATAATGATGTATTGTTTCATCTTTAAAAGAATTTTATTATGATAATTACTATTTAAGAAGTCGTATAATAATAATAATTTTAATAATATGGCAACAAATGTACATTTGTTAAATTTTTTATAATATCGAAGTAGATGTAATGCTGAGGTTGAGTTAATTTTAATGTAGAGCAAATTATAGTAAAATATAAGCCTTTAAATGAGAGAAAGAGAAGTAAGCATGATATTTATAATTTAGACTTAAATTACCTCTAATTCTAATTTTAACTCTTATATTTTTATATCAAATAATATATATATTTATTTTTATATTTTATCTAATATCATTTATTATACATATTTTTTCCTATCATTTTCTCTCACTCAATCACATCCTTTAAAAATAGTGTAAATAGTGATACACCCCTAAAAAAAGGTGTAAGACTAATATTTTTCTTTTAATTTTGTCGAATGTCTTAAAAATAATGATAGATCATATATCTGACGACTGATATACATTGGATGATACATCATACACATACAATGATTATTTTATGCAATCCCTTGTTGTAGACTAGTTGATAATCTCTCGAGTATAAGGTTGCGTTTGGTGGCCAATATAAGGAGAACCTGATAGTATTAGTTAATAATATCAAACCTTATTAGGTGTTTGGTAGTTTAACCTGATAGTATAATGAAATCAAATCCAATATTTTTATCCTACTTTAACCTGATTATTCTATCCCCTCCTTCATTCCCTGATTAGGCCTGATAGGATATCTCTTCTCATCTTATCCTTTAACTTCATCCTTCTCACTCCAAGCCTCTCTTTCTTTGCCAAGAACCCTATCCCCTCCACCTGGAACAACCACCGTTCCCTCGACCAACAAACCCCTCTGCCACCACCAAACAGACCACCTCGCCACCATCGATTCACCATCTGAGGTGGGTCGCGATCTGGGTTCCATGGTGGGGCAGCAAATGGTGGTCAGGTGTTGACTCGATTTGGGCTGTGAATCAGAGACCATTGCCGAAGCTGACCAAATTTTCTGGTAGATTTGTCTCTGGTTCCAACGATTTGGAAAAGGAGGGAGTTTGAGTAGGCAATTAGGCAGTGGGTCGTGTAGGTCTGGCGAGGAGTGACAGTGGTGGTTCCATGGAGGTGTAACAATGGAAGCTCTGGCTTTGTGGGGAAGACTAGTTCTAGAAATCCTAAATTGGATTTGGAACCCTAGCCTCCATGATCATCACCTTCTTTTCCTTCTTTGCTTGTTTACGTTTTCTAGTGGAAAAATCGACGCTGTTGTTATTGTAGAAACCAACAAACCAAGTCATTTCCAGTTAGCTCAATTTGGGGTCACATAACCGTAAATTTTCTTATTCACCGAGAGGAAAAATCCAAGCGTTTTTTAGTAGAAGGGGGTTCATTTTGTTGATTCTCAAGCTATGGTAACTTCATACGTGTCTTTCTTATTTGTTTCTATCAAATTTTGTTGTTTGGTTTTCAAGGAAAATGAAGAAATGAGAAAATATTTTTATTCCTTGTTGTTTAGCTTCTATGCATAAAGAAAATTAGAAATTGATCCTTTTGGTTGTTCTATATTTTCTCATAAGATTTAGCCATAGAATTTTGAATTGCATTCTTTTCAGGCAAGGTGCAACAATGTAAATTTAGCTCACAGAATTACAGTTGTTTTGGATGTGTTGATTTGCTGATTTTTGCTCATGAGTGATGAAGGGTAGTATGGTCATAGTAGATAGATATATATACTATCAAGTTGTTTATACTATTTACATCAAATATTTGATAGTATAATAATTTATCAGCTTATTTATACTATCAGACCTTATTCTATTACATTATACTATCATATCTTATACTATTTAGTGCACCAAATGTAGCTTAATATTATTAATTAAGAGAACAAGATTAGGCAGAAAGATAAAACAAAAAATTCCTTTTTTATTTGGTACTAATATGAATTAGGCCCAACTTACCTGTAAAGATCCAAACCATTAACTACCCAAACCAAGATATGGGTTTCACATAAGGCTGCACACGGGATGGGTTGGTTCAGGTTTAAGGAAAAAAAAATTCAAACCAATTAGTTAATGTCGAGTCTGGTTTGAATTTTTTTTTCCAGGTAACCCGAACCGACCCAACCCGATACAATCAAATTGGTTCAGGTCGGACAGTTGGGTTGCTCAAATTTGCAAACAAAAAGGGGACAAAGGATTTTATTTACAAAACCTGTGAAATGAAACTCAAGCATCTCAATAACGAGAATCATAACTAAAAATCAAACCAATGTATCCACAATATACAAATCATCACTCACAAATCAACATGATTCATGTTTCCAGCGAACAATAAAGAAAACTTGTTTGTATTATAGAGATTCAAGAATAAAAAGGATAAAACAAAATAAAATGGAAAAAAGGAAACAAAGTTACAGAGGGGTTCTGCGGCTCTGGTGGTACGGTGCAAAGACTGCAGCTAGAGGGGTGGTCGCACGGTGCCACAACGCGGTGGTTGTGTAGGGGAAGACGAAGATAGTGACGTGCGATGGCTCAAGTGACTGAGGGGTTTGGTTAAAGATCCGGTCAGGGTGCTTTAGTACGGCAGCGCAGCAATCAGATATGGGTTGGTTGGCTCATGGATCTAGTGGTTAGGCCGCGAATCTGGGTTAGAAAAATGACGGATCTAGGCGGTGCCGCAACTTGAGTTGAAGCTTGCAATGGCTGGGTCACGGCCATGGGTGGTGGTTCATGTGCAGAGGCGTCGGCGCGAATATGGCTTGTGGCAGAAGGGGTTGGTCCAACGGTAGTAGAGGTCTGATGGGTTGGTGGGTTACGATGGTGGCAGAGGAAGGTGGTGAGATCCGAGCCTTGTAATGCCCTTAAACACATAGTAGACTGATAAATGGTTACCAAAGGTAGCGTTTATCTTGTTTAGCATGCCAGTAAAGTTTTGTGACAAACTGAGTTCGTTTAGGCACTTAGTTATAACACAGAAGTTGTAAAGTAGTTTAAAATGACTCAGATAATAGCATAAGTTGCTAAGTTGAGGGAAATAAATATAGAGAGTTTATTTCTAGGTCACAAATAAGCTAAGAAAGATGTGGTAAAAGTTTCAAGAGAATCAGAGTCAGTTTGGTATTTTTAGGCATACAGGTTGTGCTTTTAATGCCCGATTGATCCCTAGCAGATATAGAAAAATATAAAAATGGTGAAACAACAATTTAGATGAATCCTATGATTTATTCTAAAGTTGTTGGAAGCTGAGAAACTTGAATTAGCATGATTCAAGTGTCCTTAGCAGATATAAGTTTCAGTGTAGAAACTTAAGTTAATCTTTTTTCTTAATTTCCTCTGCATCCCACCCCCTATTTCTCTCTTCTCTCTCGGCAGAGAACCGAAAAAACAGAGAAAGAAAAGAAAGAAAAAGGGAGAAAAGGGAGAAGAAGAAGGAGAAAGGGGAAGAAGGGAAGAAGAAGAGGAAGAAGATCAAGGATTAAGCTTCAGGATCAAGAGTCTTTAAGAGGTAGGGGTTTAAGATTTCTACTCATCTATTCTCTCTAGATTCTCTATGTATGCATATAAACAACCTAATATGCTAAGTTAAGTTTTAGATGAGTTTGATGTGTTTGGCTTGCATGGACGTGTTTCTCTGGTCACTTATGACTTGTTCATAGCATAAGTTTAAGTTAAAAACTTAGAACAACTCATTTAGACCATTGATTCATAAAATGAACTTTAGGTCAAAGAATGAAGGATTTTGATCCATAATCCAAATTAAGAGGTTTAAGATAGTGATTGATGTTTCCTAAGTATTAAGGAACTAGTTATGAACTTAGAATCACTTAGAATTTGGATAGAAATTGCCAGAATCCAAGAAAATGACCAATAGAACAGTAAACCCATAGCTGCAGAATTATGCAGAACTGCTGTTCTGTTATGGGCACCGCGGCGTGTGTTGAGTGGTGCCGCGACGTGAGACCAAAGATCAGCCCAGTATTAGCACTCGAGAGCAGGGCGCCGCGGCGTGAGACCCTAAAGCTCCAAAATGTTGATTTTGGATGTTTTGAAGTTCTATAGTTAGTGGCATCATTTATATATGTTTCCTAAAGTGTGTTAAGACACAAATGATGATATTTTCAAGTGAAAAATATTTACCCATCAAGTATGAGAAAGCATAGGCTTTTAAGCATCCTAAAGGAAATGTTTGCTTTAGGTAATGACATTACTCCTTAGGCAACTTAACGTTGCAATAGATATCACTCAAGATGTGATGATAGTGCAATGGAGATAAGTATACTAGGATGAATAATAGTATTCACTCTAGTAGAGAATGAGAAAGGTATGAACCTTAGAAGATCCAAGAATAGCGGATCATCTTGGGAAGGTACCTAGAACCTTAAACAACGAAGAGTTGTAAGTAAGAACCACTCTTGAGTTAGATTCACTTGAGTGGAGACAAGATTGTGTATTAGTTCCAAGGAGGGAATGTTTAGGTACTAAGTCTCTAGTTAAGTGGGACTTTGTGCATTGATAAATACACAATAAGATGAATTGTGACTAAGAAGATGTCATAATCATAAGGTATAGTAGAAATGTGCAATAACTCATGTATTAGCAAAGATGAGTTAGAAGTGCAAGATAAAAGAGAATTTACTTCCTTAGATACCAATGAAAGTATGGAAGTTAAATTCTTAAGCATTCCATGAGTTTGGAATAATTAAAGAGGTATCTGGAACCTTAAGCACACAAGTGTAGTATAAGCTACTACTAGAAGTGTGATGGAAAGGAAAACTAGATACAACCAGAATAAGTATGTTATATTTATCTAGATGCATGACTTACTCGCTTTAGTTAAAATTGAGTTAATTATACAAAGTTTTAGAGAAATACTCATTTATTTCCTTAAGTAAGGGTAGATGAGGCAGTAGTTAAGATAAACTCTTTCACTAGGATGAGTTGAGTCTATAGGAAAGTTAAGATAGTGGTTATGTAAGAGATAAGCATAACACTAAGCTTTTCACACACTAGTTAATTAATCTAGTATGTATGTGAAGAGTAAGAACCTTAGTGCAACCAAGATTAGTGGTGTGTCATAGGTGAGTACATAACACCTCAGCAACATAGTGTTGCATTAGAAATCACTTAAGAGATATAAGTGATGAGGTGGAGTTAGGTACAAGTATGAGAAATGGTCTAGTAATGTTTACCTGAGAATGTAACGTTATATAACGTGAGATCATTTAGCTAAGAAGGTAAGAAATCAGAGAAGTTCCTAAGGGGACAAGTATTTCTAACCAAATGATAAGGTTACAAGTAGTATGAGGTTATAGATTCTCCTCATTACAAAGGGTAAACATAAGAAGCCAAAGTTCCTAGGAGAATATGCTTAGATCGTAAAGGAACTAAGTATATAAGTACGTATGTAAGTCTACGAATTAGTCAAGTAGTATCGATCTTGGTGAATATCCTTTGATGTTCATTCATGGAGACAAAAGGAGATAGATGGCTGTCCGAAGGATTTTTGAGAAGGACATAACCCTGACGTCTCGACAGTGCCAAGGCCAAAGGAGATAAGTGGAAAATCCAAAGACGTTCTTTGAGCAAGGATGAAGCCTGAATTTCACAGTGTGCCAAGATATGTGTAATGTGAGGATGAGTTTTTTCTCTAATTACCACTGGATGATATACTGACTAGTTCCTAGCAAACTTCCTTGTTTTCAAAATAAACTTTTACATGTATTTCAAAACAAAACACTGCATTTGCATTTCATCCACATACTCTTAGGATTTCCTTAGGCATATTCATATTACATATCATTCTCATTGCATTCATAGACAATTGTATGGGCATTGTCCGTCACTGTTGGTATTTACAGCTGTATGGGCGTTGTATATATTAACAGTGTGTAGGCTATCGGTTGATATCACACTATAAGAAAGTGTGCAGATATGAGAAAAGAGGAGGAAGCTCCTAAGTTAGAATTATAGCATCTGTTATATAATTGTTATATATAATGTTATAGTTAGATGGTATTGGAATTGCCTTTACTGAGAATGTTTATTCTTACCCTAGTTGCTATTCCATGTAAATCCAGATGCAGGAACAGATGCAGGATCAGGCACAGGTACTATGGTATAGACCTTGCTAAGGGTAAAAAGATAAAACATGAAGACTAGAGTAGTTTTTATTGCTTTAAGTAGACAAAACTTATGTAATCAGTTTATATTTGTTCTGTAAGTTTTATGTTATATGTATTACAATAAGCCCTCTTGTGGCTAAGTTTGTGTATATATATATATATATATATATATATATATATATATATATATATATATATATATATATATATATATATATATGTATGAGGTTTAAGTTTTTTCGCAATCTCTCAAGGCTTTCTATAATTACTCAGTTGTGATTATGGATATATGTTAGAATAAAGTATGAGGAAGTGACATTTCTAGTACCGTTATCTTTATATATCGTTGTGAAATTATGATATATCTAGATATCTATATTAGGGTGTTACACGCCTCACCCATCGACGTCATGGTGGTGACTGCAGACTAGGGAGGACAAACGAAGTGGCAAGGAGAGGGGCTAGCTAAGGTTCAGGAACGTAAATCATAAATGAAAGTGAAAGAAGAGGAATTGGGATGGGAAATAAAAAATGAAAGTGAAGGAGTGAAGTTTATGTTTCCATGTAAAATGTAAATGACACAAAACGATAGCGTTTAACTTCGGGTCATCAAGTAGTTGGGTCGGATTCACGGGTTGCATTTGTGAACCTGTTACCCGAACTAACTATTGATCGAGTTAATCAGATATGACCCGATCTGACCAATGACCTGAACCAAATTGGAAACACAAAATTGGGTTGGTCGGGTTGGGTTGACCCATATGCAGCCCTAGTTTCACAAGCTGAGATACTCGGCAAATTGTAAAACCCCCAAGTACAAGGGATTACACATAAATATAAGGGAGACTGATAAGGATAAGGGGATAAAGGGTAAACTCATAAACCTACAAATCTAGGATCAATCCAATTAAAGGATAACCTTTTTGCTAAGAGTTATCCTTAATTATGAAGTATCCTAAAGGGACTCTTTTACTAAATACATCTTCCTCTACTTATTAGTTTTTAAAATTTTCTCTCAACAAGACATCAAAGTGCGTTTGCAGTATGAGAACTAGGGGTATTCAATGTTCGATTTGGATCAGTTTTGAGTCAAAAAGCTAACTGATCCAAATAATATTATTTATATTAATTTGGATTAGATTGGATTGAACTTGTTACATTTTGAAAATTGAACTATTCCAATCTAATTTAAATCGATTTGGTTGGGATCAATTTAATCGGTTTTTGACCTAAAATTTGTTTAAACAAAAAATTTTAATGAGTTAAAAGCAATTTAGCTTATTAAAAAAATAAAATGAAATAGAAAATCGAAAGTAGAAATAACTTATTTCACATGCTTAAAATAATATTTGATCACATAAAATGAGATAAGTGTACAAGAAATTAGAGTTATTATAAGTAAAAATATAAATTATATAATAAAAAATATATTATATAATATTAATTAGTTTCGATTGGATTGGATCTATTTTAAAAATCAAATCTAAAATCCGATCTGATCCAATCGATTTTCAAAAACTTAATCCAAAAAGAACATAATCTGTTCAGTTTTAATTTTGATTTTTTGATTCAATTTTTTACTTTGATTTCAGTTTTGATTGAATTTGAACACCTCTAATGAGAACACTTTCATCGAGTATATTTTTGCAAGTAATTTTTATTTGATTTTTTAAATATTTATCTTCCTTATCCATTTTATAATTTTATTTGAATTTTCAAGTATAATCTAAAGGATTTTTTTATTAAATTAGAAGATCTTGAAGAAAAAGCTTTAAATAGTTTTTATCCAAATCATCTTATCTAAAATTTAAATTGTTAGTGAAGACTCAATAGATTCTAATTAAGGAGTTATAAACTTGATCAAATTAAGTGTGCAAGTCACACACAAAGCGAGAACGGAACACAGAAGATGAGTAGCATGTAGAGCAAGACGCAAGAAAGGAGAGAATACATAACAACTAGGTTTTTATTCTATTTTCTTCTTCTTCCTATAATGAGCATGATGAAATTTTTTATACCATGATGAATTTTCATAAAATTTTCATGAGAACACATACCCTTTAGTTCATAATAAAATTAACTAATAATATAAAAATTTTCATCATGCTTATTATAGGAAGAAGAAGAAAATAGAATAAAAACTTAGTTGACAAGTGTTATTTCCTTCATAGTGCCTTGCTTTGCATGCTACTCCTTTTTTACGTTTCGTTTTCGCTCTACACTTCTCTCTATTTATTTTGATTTGGTGACTTGTGTTGCACTTAATGTAATTAGGTTTCTAATTTCTTAATTTTTTTAATAAGGATAATAATTCAATTAGAATCAGTTTTAAGTCTTCACTAATAATTTTAGATTTAGATAAAATATTTTAAAAGTTTTATCTTTAAAATCTTTTAATTTAATTCAAAATCATTTAGATTAGGTCTGAAAATTAAATAAAGCTATAAAATGAATAGTAAAAATAAAATATTTAAATATAACTAAAACTAATTAAAATGAAATAAGATAAAATCAAATAAAAATAAAAATCTTAACAAATAAAAATATAAAACTAAAAAAAAAAGTGTATAATTTTACATCATATCAATCACTATCTAAGTTATCAACAATTGCTTTATCATAATTTTTTTTGTTATTTATAAAAACGTAGTTGTAATATGTAAATAAACTTAAGAGAATAATTATCTTATACCTTTTTTAAATGTATAAGTATTATTTATATTATTTTTAATAAATATAATTGAATAAAAAAATAATAAAAAATATATATATAATAAATAATATTAAATAAAATATAAAAAAATATACTTTTTAATATAAGAACATAAGAGCACATAAACTTAACCGTCTGTGTCAAGCACGTATAGAGTCAATAAGAGTTCAATTGAATCAAAGTCGGCTTACTCTCTGATTACGATTCAAAAAGGGTTGAAGAGTTGAACGAGTGTACGGTTCAACTACGCCTCAATGCGAGAAACTTCCAGCCCAGTCCCGAGTACACACGTCAACAGCCACCATAGAAAGAAACTTCAATTCCAAATCAATCTTCCACGACTTTTCTTCCAATCCGCCATCTAGTTCAATATAAATACTCATCATCATTGAATTCTTGTAGACACACCAAGCTGAGCACACAGATCAACCAGCTTCTTCATCAATATCTCTATAGCTCATACCCACACAACACAACACATAACAACAAACAGCATCAACATGTTCATGTCCATGTTCAGCCACTTCGAGATCTCGCAGGGCCAGAAGTGGAGATTTTCCTTGGGCGTGGCCCCCTCAAAAGATGGAAAGCCGAAGCTCAACGCGGAAGGCCCTTCTTCCTCCGTCGCCGCCGACTCCAAAATCGCCAGAAAAGATCCGAATCCATCTTCATCATCCGGTGGAGCCAAGCAAAATCCGACCCGTTTGAGGCAGAGGTTTGCGCCCGAGTTGGATGGCCTTCACTGCTTTGAATCCATCGTGCCCTGTTGATGGATTCATTTCAACTACAATCTCAATTTGTTTATCATCAAATCATATCCAATTCTATTCTATTCATTTTTACTGTATAGTTAAATCAATAGTTGAGAAAGCTATGTACTAGTATGAGTGAGGTCAAATTTTGTTTCTCATTAGTAACATGAAAGTTTCTAGTTGAAACTTGAAACAATAGCGTTCTTCTTTTTGCTAATTATACTATGCTATTCTTCTTTCTATACCAGCGGCACTAGCAAGTAATGTCGATCTATCGTCGAATTAAGCAAGCTACAACAACCAATTATACGAATAAACCAAAGGGTTTCATTAAGCGCGATTAATTGTAAATCCTACCGAATAAAATAAATTTTTGAGACGTGAAATTGTGGTTTAATTTCAACTTTTATGCCTCTTTTACCCCTGGCTGAAAAGGGTCTTATATTAGTTAGTTCAATAAAAAAAAATGAAAAGAAAAGAAAAGTAGAGGGTTTGTGTTAGGTGAACGATAATTTCTATACTTGAGCAAGGCAAATACATGGTGGGATTCATCTTTTACATCCATGATAACAATGAAATCAAACACTGAAGCTGAACAATACCAAGTCTTTTAAGCCAAGATCAAGTGTCTTATTTCTCGGTTCAATCCAATCCATTATTCAAAGGCTTTAAGATAAAGACGACATCAAATTAAAGGTAAAGATAATCTTGGATTAAAGGAAGAAGATTTTGAATTAGAAGCAAAGATAACTTCGGATTAGAGGGAAAAGATTTCATGTTCTTCAAGAACAACCTAAGTCTCGAGAAATATCCAAGTAATAAGACCTTGGAAATCAGGTTGATCAAAGCCATGGAAGAAGAATTTGAAAAAATTCCGAGTGCATGAAAAATAGGCAAACATAACCTCATATTAGAAGGGAATTATGTAAGTCCTAAATACCAGCACCAAGACCTCGGCTTTTAAGAGAAATTGCCTGAGTCCTGAGAAATGCATGCATGAAGAATTCGAAAAACTTCGAACAGGCCTTGTAGAAATCAAGGAAACTGGAACTCGATATAATAACAAGCTTAAGAAAAACTCGATTTTTCTTTATCTTGATAAACTCGGTATTTTTTAGCTATACTCTAAAATATCTTGAAACAAAAAATTAAGTATTAACAAAAGAACAAAAATAAACTTGAAATGTCAAGAGCAAAATCGGATCACTACACTACTCATCTCGGGAGTTTGCCCAGGAATAAAGCCAAAAAATTACGACAAGCTTAGAAAAACTCGACCATTTACCTTGTGATTGCTCAAGTTGGGGGATGTGGATCATCCAAGCCCAATAAGCTCAAATAAGTTTAATAATTGCTAATATAAGCTCAGACTATCGTCACTGATCGCCTAAGTTGGGGATTGTGAATCGTATTAGGCCTTTTGGGCTAAGACCGAGTCTCTTATTCCTCGGGTCAACCCGACGAACTATTCGGGGCCTTACCTCCTCTATTTAAGCATGCCTAGGTAAAACACTCATACATGTCCACTTTTTTCTACCTTTACCTTCATCACCGTCTTCTCTTCAAGATTGATTGGTAAGAGTTTTGCAAGAACTCCACCGTGTCACCAACCAGTTGACCACTGGCCAACCATCGTAGAACTCTCCAGCTACCACTCCCTCAAGTAGAAAACAAAATAGAAACATATATGGTGCTTTTATGTACTTGTGTACTCCTGTAATCTCTAATGAAAAGAGATTAAGAAAGAGCACAACTAAAATACAAATAATGTTTTTTACAAAATTCTTATATATGTACAACTATAAAGTTATTTTGTTTAATTTTTTTATCTGTTGTTAAAATATTTTGCTACTTTTTGTTTGAATTTTAAGTAAATGTTTGAAATTCAAATAAGATCATTTTTATCATTGTTTATTGTTATTGTTTGGTAATATGACAATTGGACTTACATTAGCCTTTGTATGGGAATACCCTAATAAAAAATAAAAAAGTAAAACCATATGGTGCGTTTGGATAAACTTTAAGAAAGTAATTTTAATATGGCAAAAAAAGATATTTTTTTCCCTCTCTTGTACTTTTTTTTTCAGAAGTTTATCCTAATTTTTCAAAAAAAAAATAGAAAACTAATTTTTTTATATTCTATATATTTTAAAAATGTTATCCAAACTATTAAAAATATTTGAGAAATATTTTTTCATTAAAAAAGTATTTTTCGTATTAAAAAAACACAAACAAATATATTCTTAATCTCTTTAAGTATGTACATGAGAGAATAAGATTAGGCTAAAAGGTAGGGAAAAAAAAGAATTTCTTATTGTTTAGTACTAATTTGAATTGGGCCCAACTCTGCAAGGCCTAAAATAGGATTAATTGTATGTCACCTTAAATCCGAGGCACTGAGATAACAGTAAAACTCTTCGATATTAGGGAGACATAATAATGACAAGGCTAAACACTTCCCGTTAACTTATGTGGGATCAATCCAATTAACGAGCAACACTTCCTCAAAAACTTATCCCTGTTTAAAGGATTAATAATCCTCAGTTATAAATAATAAGATAACTCATAAATAAATACATCTTTCATTACCTCTTAAGGCGTTAACTTCTTGAGACTTGTGTTCTTCTTTTACGAAAACACCAACAAATTTATCCGTAATTGTTGCACTAATAAATATCTCATTTTTTTTAATTACAAAGAAGCACTTGGATTACTAATAGTCTCGTGAAAAATCGATAACTATTCTTCTTTTGTTAAAAGATAATATGCATCATGAGTAGTCATATTATAATTTTTGTATCATCATGATTTCCTTAATTGATGCGATGATCATTGAATATTTGTTTTGGCCTCATCTACTTCTTGTTTATCATGCTCATGTTCTGGTTCTACTCCTTGTCGCGATCAGGATTGCGGTGAAATAACAATTTACATAATTGTAAATATGAAAATAGAATTGTTATTAATTTTATTTAAATTAAAAAAAAATAAAAAATATTTCTTAAAAAATAGTCTTTAAAAATCAGATTGGATTCGAGAATCGGTTATAGATAAAAAATGGTGAAAACTTAATCCTACAATACCTTTAATACACCTGTCCTAAGACGGTATCTTAAGTTAATTGTGCACAAATTTGATAATCTTAAATATATTTATTTTACTCCTCTCTTTTTTAAAAGGCAATGTAACTATTTTTTTATTTTTATTTTTTTAAAAAAGAAAGAAAGAAAGAAAAAACTAAATTGTAAAAATTTAGTTTTTGACTTGACAGAATAAATATTCTGTTCTTATGTATTCCTACGTGCAATGAAGAACTCAAAGTCATGTAATTCTTTAAAAAATAAGTGTAGACTAGTTGATTTTAATTTTAAAAAAGAGAACCCAAGAAGTTCAAATCAAGTTTGATAACAATGAATTAATTTAAATAAAGCAACAAGTCAATTGACAAACAGTTAAGACAAGATTAAATTAAAGCCACATGTCAACCAATACAATAGTCATGACAACAAAGAAGATAATCAACAAAGAGACAAAGATAAACCATAATTAGCATCAAACCAACCCACAAAAAATATTTTTATTACCTTTTGGCTGTTTTATGTGTTTTTTTTAAATTTTTTTTAATTTTTCCATTTTTTGGCATTTTTTATTTTTTTATGTTTTTTTTATTATTATCTAATCATATACATTTTGTTCCTACATTTTTTAGTTTATTATTTTTTTCTAAGACTCTAAACTACTAAACAAACTAACATTTGCCCAAAATTAAAAGAAACTTAGCCCACTAACACTCTTCCAATACCAACCCCTTTTTTTGTTTTATGTTTTTAGTTTTTTTTTTATATACATTCTGAAAACCAACAAGCCCATCTAATTTTTAATTCTTTATTTTTTTATCAAATCTGATTAAAGTAAACTAAACTACACCCAAACATTCAAATAAAGCCCAAAAAAAAAAACACAAATAACCCAATCTCATTACATTAAATAAAAGCCCAAATAAACAAAGTAACAAACAAAATCAGGGCTCTAGCAAAAAAAAAAAAGAAGATGACCAACATCAGACCAAAAAAAATATTCAAACCCCATTCCCTATATTTCAGAAAGTTATAGCAGATACACATCGGAATCACATTGCAACGAATGAGGAAAATTGAGAGTGAGGTTTTAACCTCTAGTCTCACGCACAAGTGCAGGTGTTGGCTGGTCGGACCTCCATGCTAGCCAGGGTGGGCAGAGTAGCGACTTCGTGGTGCCGGCGTGCGGACAACGGCTAGTTCGACTAGGCATGCAACTCTAGTTCGCAAGGGGAGCGAGATCGATGGCGGTGTCCTGGGGGCTTTTTCAACTAGGCGGCAAGACTCGATGCCGTATCAGGTGCGACACATCGAAAGTGACGGGTCGTGGTGTTATGGGCATACCGCAAACGGCGGGTCTGCGGTCTTGATTCGCCTGATTCAGTTGGATGTGGGTCAGATCTGGCTTCCGTGGTGCGGGGTCGGAACGAGGTGTTGGGTTTTGCGTAAGGCGGTTCGATCCGGTGCTGGCAGCTGGCCGACGGGGCTCGAATCTGGTGCAGCGCCGATAATGCTGCTTCTAGTTCGGGCTACTGGAAATGAGGATGGACTGGAGTGGCGCGGTAGCTTTAGGCGGTGCGGTGCTGGTTCTTATAGTGTGGACGACGGTCCTGTCTTTGGCCGCCTTCGGTTGGGTGGTTTTGGTTTGGGGAATGGTGATTATTATGGTGGTTTATTGTTGTTGATGAAGGTGGTGGGTTTGTGGGTTGAAGATGGTTTATGGTGGGTGTTGAGGTTGATGAAGGTTGATGATGAAGGAGGTGAGTGGTTGGTTGAAGGTGATGTGTTTGTTCATGGTGGTTGAGTGGTTGTTTGGTTGATGGTGGGTGGTGAAGGTGGTTATTATGGATTGTTGGTGGTTATGGTGGGTTTGAAGGTGATAAGTTGAAGATGGAGTAGTTGTTGATGTTTGTTAATAGTGGTTGCAAGGTAGTGGGTTGAAGATGGTGGTGGTGGCTACAAGGTGGTGGGTTGAAAATGGTGGTGGTGGTTGCAAGGTGGTGGGTTATGGCTGCAAGGTGGTGGGTCTTCAAAATTATCAGCTCCGAAAAAAATTCTCTACCTTTTTTGAAAATGGTTCTAGACCATTCTGGGTCCGATAAAGTAAGCCCGATATAGTGGTAGGCCCATCATAATAAGCAGACTTGGCAGAATCCTGCCCGATTTTGTACTCAGTAATGTATCCGACCGATGTATAATGGACAAATACAGTGGTAACAGCCATTTGCCGACCTAATTAAATTAACCAACGACTATAAGCTTGGAATTTAATGAATAGATTGTAACTGAATTCTAACGTTCGGACTTTGAATGTCTTGAACGGCGGGAGTTCGGATTGATCGGGGTCAGAACATCTTTATAAACTGGCCTGGCGACCTAAGCCGGGCATGTTCCATTCTTTAGCCTAGTACATACTGCTTACTGTAAACTTGTGACACGATCCTTATGCTGACTGACTAGCCTGGTTTCTTAAACATCCTGGCACTTGTTCAGAAACAAGAATAAGGTCGCCCTCTAAGCAATCTAGATTCGGTCAGTACCCGGAACATCTGGCGCCCACCGTGGGACTAGGTAAAACTTTCCCACTCCACAACCCTTCAGCTCCTTTCACGGCCCATCCAATCACCTTATAGACCTAAAATGGCCAGCAGTGAAAACGATGTCCTGAACGGAATGAATCAAGGAAGCAACCAGCTCAATACAATGGAGATGCTCCTACAAGCTATTAGAGATATTAATAGCCGAATTGATCAAATGGCCTAGACCAGTAGGGATCAATAGGGGATTGAGCAGGAAGACCAGAGGGAAAGAATTCCAGAAGAAGATATTCGGAACGGGGATTTTCAAAGACATACCAGTATCCTCAGAACAAATGATCATGACAGAAGGAGACAAGCGAATAGCCCACCTGGAGCTGATCATCCTTTCTCCGACTTCATTATGTCAATCCCGCTTCCAGAGGGATTCAGACTCCCGACGATGGAGCTTTACGATGGGACGTCTGACCCACAGGAACATCTGACGATGTTCAATTCTATGATGCTTCTAAATGGAAGCTCTGACCCGATCAAATGCAGGACTTTTCCGACAACTTTAAAAAAATCAGCTTTGCTTTGGTTTTCAAGCATTGAATCAGGTTCGATTTATGATTTTTCTGAATTATCTGCTAAATTTCTTAACCATTTTTCTACGAGCAGGACACATCAGAAGACATCGGCAAGCTTAATCAATCTGAGGCAGGGCCGAGAAGAATCTCTTAAAGATTTCATGAGAAGGTTCGGGGAGGAAGCTGTGCAGATAAGAGACCTCAATCCAGCAGTTTCTTTGCATGCTATCATGGCTGGCTTGCGGCCGGGACCATTTGCAGACTCTCTGGCCAGAAAACCGCCTTTAGACTTGGACGAGTTGAGGAACAGATCTACAGGATACATCAACATGGAAGAAATCGTTCTCGCCAGGAAGCAAATGGAGCAACGTTTTTTCGAACCGGAACGCAGAGAAAAAAATAATCCCAATATTTCTATCAAACCAAGTAGTCATGACCTACCATATAACGGACGGGGAACGGAAATAAGAGGCAGACACTTACAAAGGAATGGTCGGACATACGAAAATGTGCGTGCAATAACGGATAGAGTACAACCTTGGTTTAATGAGTACACTCCGTTAAATTCTCGTCGAGATCGAATATTCCGGGAGATATACAACACGGGTCTAATCCGTCTCCCAAAAAATGCCGGACATCAAAAGACACCACATGGCGTTGACAAAAGTAAAAGGTGTGAGTTCCATAAAACTTACGGACATACCACAGAGGAATGCATCAGCCTGAAAAATAGGATTGAGCAACTCATTCGGGAGGGGCATCTCGGAAAATATGTTTATCGCCGAAGAAGTCGGAGCAGGGAGGCAAAGGCAGGAGGTCAATCCGACCGAAGGGTACCAAGCCTAGATTTGAAGAAAAGGTCCGAGGACACGAGCTCCGGTAACCGAGACTAACCCGTCAGAGGGATCATTGACTTAATTGCAGGGGGATTTGCCGGTGGAGGGAGCTCCAATTCATCTCGGAAACAACATCTCCGAGCAGTAATGTCCTTAAGCTATCCTTCCCCATTACAGCACAAACAATTCGATGATGGACCGGTCATCTCTTTTTCAAGCAGTGATTACGCTGGGTTGGACGAAAACCTGGATGATCCGATGGTTATATCCGTTATAGCAGGGAACTTTCAAATCAAGAAAGTCCTGGTTGATCAAGGAAGTTCGGCCGATGTTCTTTACATGTCCACGCTTCGAAGGTTGCAGATGTCGGAAGACGACTTAACTCCATTCAACGGAACTTTGATCGGGTTCTCAGGGGAGCAGGTAAATGTCAAGGGATTCATCTAGCTTCGAACGACTTTTGGGACAGGTACTCTACTAAAAACTATTCCTGTAAGATATTTGGTTATAGACTGCTATACTCCTTATAATGTTATCCTTGGGAGACCGTCCCTAAATCTTCTAGGGGCTGTCGTCTCAACCCCCCACCTAACAATGAAATTCCCAGTCTCTAAGACTGAGGTCGGTACAATACATGCAGATCAGAAAGAAGCTCGGATTTGCTACAACGAAAGTTTGAAACCCAGACAAGATGAAAAGACTCATAAAACCAACCGTAAGCGACCGATACATAGCATCAACATGGCCGAATTGGACCCAAGGAGTGATGAAAAAGACAGGCCTCAACCGATGGAAGAATTGCAAGTAGTACCATTGGGTCCCAAATCCAACCAAGTAACACATATCGGGGCCCATTTACCAACCGAACTTAAAAGAGCTTTGGAAGAATTATTAAGGAAGAATGTTGATATCTTTGCCTGGACTGCAGCAGATATGCCTGAAATTGATCCCGAGATCATCACCCATAAGCTCTCCTTAGACGTAAAGGTAAAACCAGTAGCTCAGAAAAAAAAGGAAACTAGGATCGGAAAGACAAAGGGCTGCGACCGAGGAGACGAAAAAACTTTTGGAGGCAGGCTTTATAAGAGAAGTTGAATATACCACGTGGTTGTCGAATGTTGTCATGGTGAAAAAGTCATCAGGAAAATGGAGAATGTGTACAGACTTCACTGATCTGAACAAAGCTTGTCCGAAGGATTCTTATCCTCTTCCCAGCATAGACCGACTAGTTGATGGCGCCTCCGGTTATCAGTTCCTTAGCTTTATGGATGCATACTCTGGATACAACCAGATTAGGATGCACCCGGACGATGAACAAAAAACTGCTTTTATCACTGAGTTTGAAAATTTTTGTTACAGGGTGATGGCCTTTGGCCTTAAGAACGCCGGAGCAACTTATCAACGACTGATGAACAGAATATTCGAAAAACAAATTGGAAGAAACATCGAGGTCTATGTAGATGACAAGGTCGCCAAAACACCTGAAGGTGGAGATCATTGTTATGACCTATCTGAGTGCTTTGCCCAAATGAGAAAGTATAACATGAAGTTAAATCCCGAAAAATGTGTGTTCGGAGTTCAAGCAGGAAAGTTCCTTGGCTTTCTCCTCACCAACAGAGGAATAGAAGCAAACCCGGAGAAATGTAGAGCAATAATGGAAATGAGAAGCCCTGCAACGATTAAAGAAGTGCAGAGATTAACAGGACGGATAGCTTCCCTCTCTAGGTTCCTTTCTAAATCGGCCGACCGATCTCTACCGTTTTTTCAATGCCTCAAAAAGACCAAAAATTTTCAATGGACGCAGGAGTGTGAGCAAGCGTTCAGTGAACTGAAAACTTTCTTAGCGACTCCGCCAATTTTGACAAAACCAGAGTTAGGTGATGTTTTATTTTTGTATATTTTTGTTTCTGATAAAGCCTTGAGTTCTGTATTGGTAAAAGAAACAGGAAAGGAGCAACGACCTATTTATTTCGTTAGCCGGGTCTTACAAGGACCAGAAGGTCGCTACCAGAAAATCGAAAAGATGGCATTAGCGCTAGTCACAACGGCTAGGAGGCTCCGACAATATTTTCAAAGTCATTCAGTCATTGTAAGGACAGATCAGCCTATCAGACAAGTACTTCGAAAACCAGAGCTTGCCAGACGAATGATATCATGGTCCATCGAATTGTCGGAATTCGACATTCAATATCAGCCAAGAGGACCTATCAAATCCCAAGTACTATCTGACTTTTTAGTTGAATTATCTTCCCCCTTTCCTCAAAATGAGAATAATGATACTTGGATTCTTTTTGTCGATGGAGCGTCGAATGTCAAAGGAAGTGGAGCTGGAATTATTCTGGAAGGTCCGAACAGAATTTTAATTGAACAGTCCCTGAAGTTTAATTTTCGAGCCAGCAGTAATCAAGCCGAGTACGAAGCACTCATTGCCGGGCTAGTATTGGCAGCAGAATTGGGGGCTACTAGGTTAATCGCAAAGTCGGATTCCCAATTGGTAACAGGGCAAGTAAGTAGCGAGTTCCATACTAAAGATCCGCAATTAGTTAAGTATTTACTCAAAGTACAGGATATGGTTAAAAAGTTTAAACAATTCGAGATTGTTCACATCCCAAGAGAGCAGAATACCCGGGCTGATCTCTTATCAAAGTTAGCCAGCACAAAAGGTCCAGGAAACAACCGATCCGTTATTCAAGAAATGCTTGACCGACCTAGCGTGGAAGAAGAGGAGATATTTTTAGTCGACAACAATATAAGTTCCTGGATGAGCCTAATCGTCAAGTATTTGGAAAGCGGTGAGTTACCAACTGATGAAAAGAAAGCAAAGAAATTACGACGGACGGCAAGCTATTACACGATGATAGGAGGAGAGTTGTTCAAAAGAGGATTTTCTCTTCCCCTCTTGAAGTGTATAAATCAAAATCAAACGAAATCGGTTATGGACGAAGTTCATGAGGGAGTCTATGGTAGTCACATCGGAGGACGATCATTAGCGGGCAAGGTTTTAAGATCGGGAATGTACTGGTCTACTATGAAGTTTGATTGTCTGGAATACGTTCGGAAATGTGACAAGTGCC
Organism: Ormosia emarginata; assembly: GCA_029884605.1. NCBI lineage: Eukaryota > Viridiplantae > Streptophyta > Magnoliopsida > Fabales > Fabaceae > Ormosia > Ormosia emarginata. Next base: position 52,746,945 of record JAQQTP010000082.1, on the reverse strand, counting down.
AGAAATTCGCCAATCTACATAAATCCCCACCTGAAGAATTGCACAGCATTGAGACTCCATGGCCATTTTGCCGATGGGGAGTTGACCTGTTAGGTCCTTTCCCTATAGCTGCCCGACAATTAAGGTACATTGTTGTTGCCATTGACTATTTTACTAAATGGATTGAAGCCGAACCACTTGCAAGTATAACTTTCGAAAAGATTAAAAAGTTTGTTTGGAAAAATATAATATGCCGTTTTGGTTTACCTTATTCGATTGTATCTGATAATGGAACACAATTCACTGACAAGAAATTCCGAGAATTTTGTATGAGAAATGGAATTAAACAGGTATTCACCTCGGTAGAGCATCCACAAACTAACGGATTAGCCGAAGCAGCCAACAAGGTTATATTACTCGGGCTACGAAAGAGGCTTGACTATGCTAAAGGCCTTTGGCCAGAAGAACTTCCGAACATTTTGTGGGCATATCACACTACACCACAGTCGTCAACAAGAGAAACCCCATTCCGACTTACTTTCGGGGTGGATGCTATGATCCCAGTTGAAATCGGGGCACTAAGTTTTCGAAGGTCAGCATTTAATGAAGAAGTAAATGTGGCAGGCAGAAAAACCGATTTGGATTTGTTAGAAGAAGAAAGGGAAATGACACACATTCAGGAAGAAGCTGCGAAAGCTCGGGCAGAAAGAAAATATAATCGGAAGGTGAAAACAAGAAAATTTATGGAAGGGGACCTGGTGCTGCACAAAATTGAAGACTCTAGAAGGGCGCCTGGCGAAGGAAAGCTATCGGCTAATTGGGAAGGACCTTTCAGAATACTTAAAGATATTGGCGGGGGAGCGCATAAGATCAGAGATATCACTGGATGTCCGCTTCCAAGAACTTGGAATTCGGCGTCACTCCGAAGATATTATAGCTAAACTCTTGTTTTTTCTTTTATGGACTTTGTATTGCAAGTTAAAGGTAGTGTACTCTTTTTCCTTATCAGGATTTTTTCTCGATGGGTTTTTTCCTGAAAGGTTTTAACGAGGCCTACCGTTAACTCATTAGTTTACTCAAATAAAGATCATCATCTTAAAACATAGTTTGTACAAGAATGGCCTTCGAGCCAAATTCGGTCAAAGTCACCGATGCCGGTCATAGTCACCGAAGAAAATGGCCTTCGAGTCAAATCCGGTCAAAGTCACCGATGCCGGTCATAGTCACCGAAGAAGTGGCCTTCGAGCCAAATCCGGTCAAAGTCACCGATGCCAGTCATAGTCACCGAAGAAAGTGGCCTTATAGCAAAATCCGGTCAAAGTCACCGATGAATGGTCATAGTCACCACCGAATCCGAGTAAACTGCCGAAAATTCTAAAGTTTGACAAACAAGACCTTTTAACAATCCATAATTTTCAATCAAATCTCTTTAAAACACTTAAATGATGTTTCAAGGGGCATAAATTTTAGTGTTATAGCCGTTAAATGTTATAGGCAACGTTGACATGCATTAAGATATTTTTTGAAATTTAAATAATAAAGACACATACGGTATCTAAAATTCATTGTTTTTAAGACGATAAAGTTACACATTGAAATTTCAAATGCTTAAGATTCTGTTCCCTCCTCTTCATCCTCATCTTCATCTTCAATGATACGACCACCGACTACCTTGTGGAAGGGACCCATCTCCCCGAAGCGATTATCGAAGACTCCGTCGGGATTCAAAAGCTTGGCTTGTTGGAGGCAAGTATCAAAACCAGCGACTCTTTGGTTTGTAATTTCATCTTTCAATCCCTCCAACTCAGCAAACAACTTACTTTTCTCTCCCAAGGCTTCTTTAAGAGCTCGGTCAGACTCCTCCTTATCCTTTAGGGTGGCCGACAAGCTTTCTTCAAAGTTTTTCTTTTCTTCCTCCAGAAGCTTTACCGAAGATTCAAGAGAGTCGACTCGGTGAGCCTTAACTTTTAAAACTTCTATTTCATTTTTTAGCTCGGAGACTTCGGCATGATGAGCCTTCTTTGTTTTTTCCATTTCTGAACGAAAAAGAAGGTTGTTGGATGACACTTTCTTTTTTGTTTCTGCTACTTCAGCCTCAGCAGACCTAAGTACACTAACAGACCGAAGAAGTTGTACTTCGGCCCATCGTATTAGCCCAATATCACCAACCTTGTCTTTGCGTTCCTTGTCGTCCGGAAGAGAAATATGATCATCTATCAAAGACTCGAAGGGAAAAGAAGTCGACCATAGGGAAGACTTGTCTTTTCCAGCCGCAAAACCGCTCAGCCCCTCAAAGGCCGTTTTTAAACCCGAGTTCTGCGAAGAGCCTTCGGCTACTGATGTCAAGGCAGGTTTTTTCATACTTTGCTCCGGGACTTCTGACCGACGTCTTTTTCGAATCATAGGATCCGAGTTGGTATCCGAAGATTCTGGTTGAGGATTAACAGGTATAGGTTCTGGTCGGGAACTGGAGTCATCAACATTTCTTACCGTTGAGGTTCCTTCGTTCTTCAATTTCTTTAGTCTTCGTTGCATTTCGCGAACAGTTATCTTAGGAGCCATTTTTTCTGAAAAAAGATTAAAATAGTTAAAATACATTAGTAGAAATCCAATATCGGTAAAATAGTAAAAATAAATAAGACTTACGCATTATTTTTTGTAATTCGGTTGGATTGTTTCCAAACTTTACCAAGGAAGCAGTATCCAGCACTGAAGCTTCTTCCAAAAAGTCGACTAAAATTCGGTCTTCGGGTGGTAAACTTCTATACTCTATACCCAGTATGGAAGTCGGGTTAGCACGCCAGTATAAGGGGAATTTTTCTATCCCATATTCGTCCAAGAAGAATGATAGGTCGGTCGAAGCAGAACTCACCCGAAAAAATTTATTTTTAAAATTCTTGTACGACGAGTCTAAAGCAGAAAATAATCTTCTATGGGGGTGACTGTTAATTGATACCCAACCCCCTTTACCGACCCCCTTGCATTGAAAAAGGGAAAAGAACACGCTGATACTAGGTTCCCGACTTATGAACCGAAATAGTACTTCGAAAGCTTTGACAAATGCCCAGCTATTTGGATGGAGTTGGGTAGGCGCGATGTTTAACTTAGTCAGGATTTTACATTGAAAATCCGAGAAGGGAAGACGGAGTCCGAGGCGGGTAAAAAAGGTTTCATATGCATAAATCCAACCTAGGTCGTCATCTTTTCCTGGAGACATAAAAATCCTCTCTTCAGGTCGACAATGTCGGCACACAAATTTAGTCTTGTCTCTATTAGATGCCATCACTATACATCTTCGGAGGATGTGTATACTTTCGGCCGAATTAAAATATGAGCAGTAATTTTTAACAGCAGATTTAACCCAGTTGTATTCCTCCTCGGATCTTGGAGGTGATGTCCGACCTTCAAGATCGGGCGTTCCTTCGTCGACTGGGTTTTTTCCTTTGACAGTGGGTAGGCTCGTTATATGTTGACTGGAAACGCCCACCGGAGATTCACCCAGAATCTCTACAGATTCACTATCACTACTATCACTTCTAACGGACATGTTACTACTTACGATCCTAAATCCTAAATGGAGGCAATTTACACAGAGTGAAAGGGAAAGGTGAGAGAAGTACCTGTTTTTGGAAGGCGAAATGTGAAAAGCTTCGTTGCAGTGGAACTTTGTGATGAGATAGTGAAGGGCCTAGGAACTTGATTAAATGCGCTTGATGAGCAAATGAAGAAGGATTCCAGAATGGAGGAAGGCACAACAATGAAATGAAAAAGGAAGCAATACAGAGGGAGATGAAACGTGGAGTGTTTTTGGGAAGCTAACGGTTGGACTTGGAAGAATAATGAGAAGACAGTGGAAGAAGGGCTTTTTTAAATGGCTAGGCCACCACAAATCAAGGGTAATAAAGTCAAGAGAAACGAAAGGTTGTGTTCTCACCCGTCAGATGAATCTTGCGCTCAGGATTGATCCTAGCCAAAATCAACGGTTGGAAGGCCGTTTCAGTGAAGATCAACGGTTGTACGGCGGTTACGGGAACAGTTGCTTTAATGGTGCAATAATGAAACTGACACTTGAGTAATAGGTGAATCACACGTGGCACACGTCTTTTCACTCCTGGAACAACTACGGGTTATACGAGGCATCTTGAACAACGAGTCCTAATGTACATGAGCAAAGTAGGATTGCAGGAAGCTAAGTTTATCTTTTTGGTTTCTAGTAATCGATCAAAGTCGGTAAGGTGATTTTCTCGCTTGATATTGAAGACGATTATTATTTGGCTCTTTCTACCGAATCATTTTTGCACTCGGCATTTTAATCGGTCTCTTATAGTTCGGTACATATTTTCTATATGACCGATCTAGGGAGCTGTGGACCATTTTGTATTCATTTAATCGGTCTCTTATAGTTCGGCACATATTTTCTATATGGCCGATCTAGGGGGCTGTGGACCATTCTGGGTCCGATAAAGTAAGCCCGATATAGTGGTAGGCCCAATATAATAAGCAGACTTGGCAGAATCCTACCCGATTTTGTACTCAGTAATGTATCCGACCGATGTATAACGGGCAAATACAGTGGTAACAGCCATTTGCCGACCTAATTAAATTAACCAACGACTATAAGCTTGGCATTTAATGAATAGATTGTAACTGAATCCCAACGTTCGGACTTTGAATGTCTTGAACGGCGAGAGTTCGGATTGATCGGGGTCAGAACATCTTTATAAACCGGCCTGGCGACCTAAGCCGGGCATGTTCCATTCTTTAGCCTAGTATATACTGCTTACTATAAACTTGTGACACGATCCTTATGCTGACTGACTAGCCTGGTTTCTTAAACATCCTGGTACCTGTTCGGAAACACGAATAAGGTCACCATCTAAGCAATCTAGGTTCGATCAGTACCTGGAACAGGTTCCTCCAAAATTATGATATTCCCCCCTTTTGTTCTGTCCAATCTCCTCTTGTAAGCAGGAAAATTCTGCAACCCCAAGAAATTAACTTAGGTAGAGTGACTGGTTGCAACAGTAGCTCAGTTTGCTATTTTCATGTATTTTCTTTGGATTGAGACCTTCTCCTGCCTGCTACTCTTACCATTTTTGTGTTGCATTGAGCCTTGAGTTTTATGGGCTTGTATCAAATGTGACAATGTGACATAATTTGACAATGGGTAGGGGATGAGTTTTCAATTACATTTTAACTAATAGTTGAAATATTTGAATGAAGGAACAAGCGGAAACCGAGACAGGAACCAAACTGTCTTTCTTTTTTTATCTTTGGTTAAACTGAGATTAATATTCTTTTTTTATCCTTTTTTTATTTTTTATTTTATATATATATATATATATATATATATATATATATATATATATATATATATATATATATATATATATATATATATATATATATATATTTTAACCGGCAAAATTAAGTGTTCACAGTTACTCTTCTTTACTTGTTTCTTACTAGATAATCAGAACAACTACAATTTTTCATATTATCATGGTAAAGAACGAGTAAAGATATAAATCTTAATTTTGCTCAGGAATGCAGAAGATGATAAATGCAAAACAAGGCGAGAATAATAAAATGCAAAGAACCGATGCACTCAAAAGTAAATGACAAGAATTTAAAATGCAGGGAGCCGATGCGTTCAAAGTAAATGATAGAAATTTAAAATGTATGGAGCTGATGCGCTCAAAGATAAAAAAAAAACAAGAGTGAATGCACTCAAAAGTAAAAGACAAGAGCTGATGCACTCAAAAGTAAATGACAGAAATTTAAAATGTATGGAGTTGATGCGCTCAAAAGATAAATGACAAAAAATTAAAATGCATGGAACCGATGCGCTCAAAAGAATTGATAGAAATTTAAAATGTATGGAGCCGATGTGCTCAAAATAAATGACAAAAATTTAAAATGTATGGAGCCGATGCACTCCAAAGAATTGACAGAAATTTAAAATGCATGGAGCCGATGCGCTTAAAGAATTGACATAAATTTAAAATACATGGAGCCGATGCACTCAAAATAAATGACAGAAAATTAACATGCATGGAGCCGATGCGCTCAAAATGAATGACATGAAAGCATCAGTGCTAATTATTCATGGACTTAAATTTTTTTTCTTTTCTCTCTTTTCTTTTCTCTCTCTCTCTTTTTTCTTTATCTTGCATTTTTTTTTATTAAAAGAAGTCATCTAAACCAACGCTATCCTGGAAAGTTTTGACCAATCAAACCCTTTGTTCACGTGCTTTTCTTCATCAGACCCTCTGGATTTAGTCATTTCTTCTTTTTTTATTATTTTTTTTGATCCTCTATTTTCTTCTTGGCAATGCATTGAAATCTATATTTTGAGCTACTTAGATCTTTTAATCCAACTCAATCATTGAAGGATTGCTGTAGAATTGTCAAATCAAATTGTTGATCTTAACTTTATCTTATTTAAGACATAACTCAATGAGTAAACATGCATTCATGAACGGATAAAAATTAGTTGAATGAACAAACTTCGTTTTATTACTTTGGTAATCTAATCATACATGAACTTTGATAAGACAAATACTTGAAAGATGAAAGCATAGAAACAAAAGAAAGTTTCAAGGATTTTTTTAAAAAATTACCCCAGTATTGGTTCATTGTTCCTCATCCAATTGATTCCCTTCAACTGCTTGATAATTCAAATGTTGTCTCTGTTGATACTTCTTTCAACACATATCCTCCTTAACCCTTAAAAAAAAATTTTACCCCAATATGGCTAATTAGATGTAAACGAAATTGCCCATGTGTACCTAATCAGACACAAATCAAAACATTCTTAGTATAGTCAAACCTTCAAGGAGTTTCAAGTTAACTTTCTCTGAGATTTTGCTTATTTATTTGCCCTAACTTTTGCTTAGACTGCCCTTTTTGGTTTTCAGCCTAACAGACTCTTTTCCTCTTTTTCTTCTTTTTTTAATTGCTCTAACTTTTGCTTAGGCCGTCCTTTCAGGTTTTCAACTTAACGAGCTCTTTTTTTTTTCTTTTTTTTTCTTTAGGCATAAAATCTCTTTACAATATTAGTATTCATAGGCCTTGACAATTCTTCTCCATCCATATTATGCAAAATTAATGCTCCTCCTGAAAATGTTTGCTTAACTTTCTAAGAGTCTTCATAACTCAAAGCCCATTTTCCTCTAGCATCCTCTTGGTTAGAGAGAATCTTCTTCAAAACTAAATCCCCTGAACAAAATTTTTTGGGACGAACTTTCTTGTTAAAGGCTTTGGCCATTTTGCTTTGATACAATTATCCATGACAAATAGTGATGTAGTTACGTCTCCCGAGAAAACTTCTCACTTCACGCTCTTTCTTAGGGACATACATCTCTTGTATTACTTTTGCCTTATCTGAATCCACCTTTATCCCTTCTTTACTAACGAAGAACCTGAGTAATTTTCCAATAAATGCTCCAAAAACACATTTAGCTGAATTCAACCTCAGCTTGTACTTTTTGAGTCTTTCAAACAACTTACGTAAAACTGCCATATGACTTTTCCCTTCTTTAGACTTGACAACTATATCATCCACGTACACTTCAATCTTCCTGTGCATCATGCCATGAAATAGTGCAACCATAGCGCGTTGGTAAGTAGCCCCTGCATTCCTTAATCCAAACGACAACACAGTGTAGCAAAACGTTCCCCAAGGAGTGATGAAAGTGGTTTTTTCTTTATCATTGACATACACGAGGATTTGATTATACCTTGAATATCCACCAATGAATGAAAACCTGTGATTCTTAGCAGTGTTATTAACCAGAACATCGATATGAGGGAGTAAGAAATCATCCTTCGGACTGGCCTTATTCAGATTCCTGTAATCCACACACATTCTGACTCTTCCGTCCTTCCTAGGCACATGCATAATATTGGGTACCCACTTTGGGTGTCTTGACACTTCCACAAATCCTGCTTCTAACTGCTTAGTCACCTCTTCCTTGATCTTCAAGGACATATCAAGATGCATTCTCCTTAACTTCTGCTTATTTAGATATAATGAGATTTTATGTGATGTTATCTCCAGATCTAACCTAGGCATATCCCGATAAGACCAAGCAAAGACATCTATATACTCTTTGAATATTGCAATTATTTCTTCAAACTCGAGGTTTTTCACTACTTTCAATTCATTTTTCTCTTCCTCTGTCCCCATGTTGATCACCTCTACTTCCTCGCCATTCAAGTTGAATCCCTTCTCTGAATACTCCAGTAATTTTGTAAAATTTTCAGTAACTCCTCCCTCTTCATCAAATTCAAGGTCTTCTTCATCAAACATCGCAAGGGAATCAATTGATGAGGTTTCGAGGTCCATTTCATGAGGCGAACTTTCTACAAGATTTAGATCCCTAGAAAGTAATTTGTGTGAAGTTGGAAAGGTAAAATAGAATAAAAATGATAAGAGAAGAACAAGATATTATACAAAAATGTAAAAAGAAAACTAATAAATGTAAAATGACAAGTCAAAGGTGCAACGAGAAGGAATGCTGAATATTCATACAAATTCATTTAATTAATATCTCAAATAATATAAATCATAAGTTCAAAACAACTATCTTAAATGTCTGCTTAGTATAATATGACTAAACAATTACTTGGAAACAATCACATCAATCATTGGTTCAAATTGCCAATTCTTCAATGACTCCTCATTAGTAAGAAGACAGATTACCTTGCACTCTTTTGGGCTTTCTTCATGTAATGCATTAGTGAGATGGCATCGGGGGCGAATGACTTCTTCATGCATGATTATCTCGGCCGGTGCTAGAAATGTTTCCCTCAAGTGAGGAATATGCTTCATCTTTCCCTTATCACTCTTTTTTTCTAAGAGTCATGCTCCTTATTCTCTTCTCCAGAGATGATTCGTACCCTATTTGAAACTTGCCTAACTTTTTTCGAGAATGACATTAGCTACCGAGAACCTTGCAGTTAAGAGCTCAGGCTTTTTCCTTTTTGGTATCCACTACTAGTCATAATCCGGGCCACCACCTAGTTCACACTTTGCACCGAAGATTCATCCTTACAAAATCCAGTCTCAACTACTTCAAAACTATGCCATAAATTCTCCCCATCTTTCTCTGTGCTCTCCACATACGACACTGAAACTGGTTTTGACAGCATAATTTCTTCCTCTCCAAGTATGGTAATGACCAACTCATTCTTAATGTATTTAACACTCTGATGCAGGGTAGAAGGAACAGCACCAGTGACATGGATCCATGGTCTCCTTAGGAGCATGGTGTAGTCAGGCTCAATATCCATGACTTGGAATAGTACTTGAAAATTACTTAGACCAATCTCTAGCGGCAACATCATCTCTCCCATAATGCCTCTCCTATTCTCGTCAAAGGCTCGTACCACCATTTCTCGAGGCAACAGTTCATCTTCACTTATTGATAACGAGGTTAAAGTCGACCTAGGTATGATATTCATTATAGATCCCCTATCAATCAACACCTTTATGACTATATACCCTTTGCATTTGAGGGTTACATGCAAAGTCCATGGATTTTTCTCAGATCAAGAGATAATCTTTTCATCAGTAAATGTGATCATGTTGACGCGTTTCACCGGGTCCACCATGTTAACAACATTTTCAGGGGTAACATCAGGCTTAACATAGGCCTCATTCAAAATTCTCAATAACGAATTCTAATGCATCTCAGATGTTAAGACGAGTGACAATAGCGATATTCTAGCTGGAGTCTTTTTCAACTATTCAATTACATCATATTCACTTTGCTTCATTATCTTTAAGAACTCTTCTTCCTCTTCCTTCCCTTTCTCATATTCTCTTAAGGTTTCTTCTCTATATTCTTTAACAATTTTTCCATTTTCTACTTCTCCTGGGCTATAGCATTATCCATTTCTTGTAATTTCTCTTACCCTGACTATGTTAGTTACTCACTCTTCCTCTTGATGTATTTCAGCAACTCGAGCCTTCATAGTCTCTTCCCTGACTCCCTTTATCTCCACCTTAGTTTCATAACTTCATGGCACCGTATGAGTGTCACTATAAGCAAATGACATTGGCTTCTTGATTGTCACTACTATTTTCCCTGGTGTCGAGGCTTGGTTGAGAGGTGGCACCTTGAGCACAAAGCGTTCAACTACGTTGACCTCTTCGGAGGAAGCTAACCCTTGCCTTACTTGTATTTCTCCTCAAATGAGCAATCCTTGTACTTGAACCTTGAATTCCCAACAACCCTCAATATCATGTCTCATTTCCCCACAATGATAAACACAACTTGACTCTTTATCGTGTTTTTCCTCTTCTTTCATCGTGACAGCTGGTGTAATGATATTGTAACCAGCTTTCTTCAACCCCTCGAAAATTTTTGCCATCGGCGTACACAAGCTCATGACATTTCTTATCGATGATCCTTCCATCTCTAAAGCATTTATCACATTCTTTTCACCATGATGAGGAATTGGGTTGTTGACGATACTGGGTCCAATCTCTTCTTGAATGTGAAGCTTCCCATAAGCAATAAGCTTCCTTACTGCAATCTTGAAAGCCTCACAATCTTCAATTGAATGCCCTGAGATATCCATATGGTATTTGCAAGTTAAATTCGGGTTATACTACGCTGGGAATGATGGTTCTAAGGGACGTACATGATTTCTCAAAATGAAGTGAGCATCAAACAACCTTTGGAATAGGTCTGCATTTGAAGTGGATAATCTTAGAAAAGTGGGTAGGTTTTGGGGATGAAAGTGACTTTGATTTTGGAGGTTTAGCCGAGATTGTGGGTGGTTTGGGTAATTTTATGGAGGTGCAGGTGGATATTGGGTATAGGTTGGACGAGTTGGTACATATGGTTGTAGTGTGGGAACATTGTTAATTTGAAATTGTAGGGTTGGAATGATGTTTGCGGTTGACACAATTCGGTGGGATGAGTAATAAGGAGGTATAGGTGTTTGGTATGAGAAATGGGGTTTATGGTTATATGGTGGTTGATGCCTTAGATTTTTGGAGAATATAAAGGTCTAAAGGTCTATTGGCATTGGACATGGTTCATCTCGAGTTCTTTCTTTTTCAGCTGGAATCCCTTCTTAAAAGTAGTATTCTCTGTATTGCTTATTGACAACTTCCTAACTTTGGCCAAGATCTCAATCCTTTCCCCCGCAGTGATTAAGTCAGTAAAATCCTTGTAGCCTGCTTCGGTCATTGTCCTGATAAAAAGATTTCTCAAGGTTCCCAGGAAATACGAACACATCTCGGACAGTGTCAATGGGGGCTGAACTTGAGCTGCCAAGACTCTCCACCTTTGTGCATCGAGCTCAATTGTTCCCAAGTTGGAACTGCATCCAGATTGAATTTGTATTGGTTCATGAATAGATCAACCAATTTCATCCAATGCGAAACCTTAGAGCGGTTTAATTGAAGATGAACTTGTCATCCTTGGACCAAACAACTATCTTGGTCTCATACTGATTAAATGAAATAGAGGGCTGTCACTCCCATCATTCTTGGTAAAATTAGGAATGTTGAAGTCTTTGGGGATTACTACATCCGTGGTAGGACACATTTCTTCTATTCTAATAGGTTCATAAGCACTGGGTCTTTGATTGCCTTGATCTGTCCTCTATTTTTTTCATCTACTCTTCTTTGATCTTGTCTTTCTTAGTCATGATGTGGTTATTTCCAGAGTAGGGCATTGTCGCTTACCCCGGAATAGACATATTAGGTTGTTCCCAGGAAGGGCCAACAAAACTAGGATTTTCCTTATGAGCGCCTTCTAAGGCGCGATACCCCTCCCCAATAGGGATGACTATCGATGTCGTTTGAGGTGGTTGCTCATGGATCCCTATAGCGATGCCTAAGGTTACAACCGAGAATATCGGTACAATTATCGAAGACACATTTACATTTGCTTCAACCTCATTTGCACTTTTATTTTCACTGATTAAGTGGAGAGACTCCGTCACATCTTGTAATATTACTTCCAACCTTGCTTGGGTCTCTGACATCTCATATATCCTCCTTGTCATCTTATCGACCTCCCTACTCAAGTTTCTCCTTGTCTCAGGATTATTAGCAGCCATTCTGGTTTGAGATTTGGTATTGTGAACTCGAGTTTGATTAGTCTATTTTCTCTTAGGTCGTATAATGATTCCTGAACCAAATTGATTTGTTAAAACAAAACAACATTAAATAAAGAAAAAAAGAAAGAAAAGTTCGCACAGACATTCAATAGCAAGGCACGATCTTATATTCAACACTACCAGTTCATCATCCCTTAGGCAAGAATATGGTTGACAGCAACCCAAAGGGAGTATTCTCTCCTCAATTGGTGCTATCTTCTTGGACATTCACAAGCAATGTAGTTATTCTTTCACTAAATACTAAGTTTCTTGTACTTTCGCTAGCGAAAACACAGTTAACAACCTATTAAAGGGGGAATTCACCCCTCAATGAATAGCATCCAGGTGAAAAATAGTAAAATTATGTTTGAAGCAAAACACTGCAACTGTCATTTCAAATTTCTTCAGTACAAGGTCTCAATCTCCTCAAAGTGTAGGATAAACAACATTACATCAACAACTTTGTTTGTTTCTTCCTAAGACCTTTAGCAAGGCATCGACAATACTTCATAAACTCAACTATTTTTTGTGGTAGCCGTAACTAGGGGTTCAGGCGAATCTGAAGGTCTACCTCTTCAAAATGATCAACGAGTTGCGTAGTATGATATGGAAGTTGTTAGACATGTCCTCATATTTCTTTATCCAATATTCCTTTTTAGCCCTTCACTTTGAGCTACCCATTGCCACACTCCTTCATTTTATTCCTTTTGCGTCTGTTGCTTTTGAGCTTCAAGTCTCTATTGCTCATTTTCTTGCTCTATCTCGTGAATTTTCAACTCCAAACGTCTCGTTCTCTTATTTGCTTCCTTGAGTGAATCATAATATTCTGTAGCCAACACTTGTCTTTGATCAGAGTGTTGTTTCACTTCAATCAGAGCTTCTTGCAGGGATTGTATTCTTTGATCTTGTGCTCTAGTGCTTGCTTCCAATTCTTCTTTCCCTTGCAAAATCTTCTATATCATCCCTTCTTGAGCACTTACCTTCACCCGTAACTCTTGGACTTCCAATGTGGTCTTATTTAATTCTACATCTTTTCCTTTCTTTGCCCTTTTTGCTCGGCTCGGGGCTTCAGCAACATCAGTTTGTGCATCCTTTAAGGCCTCAATCTTGTCGGCTAACTTCTGACATCGACTTGTATGGATGACAACTTTTAACTCAGCGGCTTCCTTCCCTTGTTCAAAAAATTGCATTTGCGCTTTCAACCTCTCTATCTAGGTGGTCATTTGAGATATAATCTGGGAGTAGTTTTCATCGCTTAACACTTCCTGAGGGGTACCATTTTGTGCTTTCCTTGCTTCCCTCCATTATAGGTACTCGGGAGTAGGAATTACCACACGCTTTCTCAATTCTTTTACCCCTGCCCTATGAATATTTTTCCAAGCGTCCCTATATATATATATATTTCATTCAGATGTTATGATTCCTACTAAATATTAGAACAATTAGGGTGGGGCTGATATCATCCATAAATTTCTCAATTTTTGTTGTTATGCTTGTATTGAGATGTTGAATTTCTTATATATTAGTTCCCTCAATTTGTGGGTCCATAATCTGAGGTAGCAGTTCTTATGGTGACCTAGTTATAGAGTCGATTTTCCTACTATATTGATGAGATGATTAATGTATTAGTAAATTTGGGGATAAATACTTACTTTTTTTTTGTAATAGGTAATGATTAAGTTCACTGAGATTGGCATGATATTGTTCTGGACCGTGGTTCGAGGTCCCATCTGGAAGGATCGACCCGACACACGAATCGCTGAACTCCACCATTAACACCCCGGCTAAGGTCTTATGACCTCGGTCCAAGGCATCAGACACTAACGATAACCAGACCTATGCAGATTCCCATAACTGCCTACAATAAGGATTGGCTACTAAAGAGACGACCCTGACAAATCAGAGACGGACCTCAACAATCGTGGGACAGTCCCGACAGGTCAGAGACGGACCTCAACGATCGTGGGATAATCCCGACAGGTCAGAGATGGGCCGCAACGATCATGGGCTGAGACCTCTGTCAAGGCACGATCTTGATGTACCTTCATCCTATACAGATTGCATGAGGATTCCAGTCACACTCTCTATATATACCAGACTAAGTTAACCTAAGAAAGGATTTGCTATTTTCATTGCATAACACTACTTGTGCACTTCTTGACTTGAGCGTTGGAGTCCCATTGCAGGTACCTCCTGATTCCATTCGCTTGGCAACTGCTGCGCAAGGAGAAAACTATCGTACACGTGTCTATCTCAAGTACCCTTTGAATCCACTTCAGAACATTGGTACCGTCTGTGGGAAATTCGATAAACTTCCATTCCCGCGTTAACCATGGTGAGCACGAGACACAACTAGAGGAAGGGAAACACTGCGCATGCTGTTCCTGGCCAAATACAGGGCCCAACAGTACAACGTGACCCTCCTTCCGCCACGCCACCAGAAACCTCTACAGCTAGAAGCAGGCCCGCTATGGTGGAAACTCTCAACGATGGACACGAGACTTCAGCCTCTGCTGAAAGCCCCGCTCCATCTGGTTTCAATCCATAACAGGTTTGTCTTTCCTCATGGTGGAGCTAACAAAAACCATGGAGCAAATCATGGAGCTAGGATCCCTGTGCATGCTCGCTCGAGAACCTCCCACGACAACGTGGACCATGCGTCTCACTATGAAGACAATGTCGAATCTGAAACGACGAAGAATGGCCTTCGAGAGTTATTACGTCAACAAACAGCACTCATCGAGGGTCAGCAGCGTCAGCTGGAAGAACAACGTCGTCAGTTAGAGAACCTTGAAAGATCGGTGAGGACAAACAACGACAATGGAGAGCGAGATGTAGCTCGTAATGAGCACACTGTCTAGCTTGCTGGCATCGGGGTTTATGGAAACCATAACTCGGTCCCCAGCCATCAACAACAATTCTCTGATGCCCTAATGACATATAAGGTTCTGAGGAATTTCAAGCCTCCGAGCAATCTGGAGGCCTATGATGGAACTACGGATCCCCAGGAGCACCTGGACGCTTACACTCAGTCCATGCAGCTCTACGAGTACACCCCAAAATTGCTATGCCGAGCTTTTCCCCTCTTTCTAAAGAAGGACGCCCTTCGTTTATTTGTCACCTTATAAAAGAAGATCACTGAATGGGAAGACCTGATGCAACGTTTCTTGCAACACTACACCACAGCAAAGGAACGACCAAAGTCGATTGACTCCCTTTCCGGGATCCGCCAGAGAAGTTCTGAATCCTTGCACGAGTATGTCAAAAGGTTCAATCAGGCCTGTGTGGGCATTGAAAACCTGGACGACAGGATAGCCCTCCATTACGCCAGAAATGAACTCCGAACTGACTCGGGCTTCTTCATGTCATTAGCAAAAAAGAAGCCGACGAACTTAGATGAGTTTCACTTACGGGCGGATAAGTACGTGGAGCTGGAGGAAGTCACTAAGGCCAAAGAGAATCTGGAGAAAGGCGAATCGGTTCACCAGAAAAAGAACCACAACACCAACCAAACCCGTGAATCCTTTAAGAGAGAACAGTATCGGCCCAAGTATTCTGAGTATACTCCTTTGAACACCCCTCGAGAGACAATCTTGAAAGAGGTCCTTCAAACCGAGTTCTAGGATATCAAAAGGTCACCACCCGTAAAGAAGCAATTTCAGAGGAACCTTTCGAAACATTGTAGGTGGCACAAGAGTTATGGCCACGAGACAGAAGATTGTTACTAACTCTGGAATGTTATCGAGTCCCTGATCAAAGAGGGATAATTGCAAAAGTACTTCAGCAGTCTCCGAGGAGGCGAAGACCGCCGTAGGCATAGGGATCGGAGACGAAGCCATAGCCACTGGCGAAGTCCAAACTAGCGCCCAAAACAGAGCTAGAGTCCTACCAGAAGATCCCAAACCCCGCCACGCCACAATGTTGAAATCAGGCAAGGCGAGGAACGGGATACTCAAGGTGGGGGTAATAGGAAAGACAGACTCATCAGTACCATCTCAGGAGGATTTGCAGGGGGTAGTCCATCTAACAATTCCTGGAAAAAGGTACTCTGGACAACGGTTTTAAGCATATCTGGTTCTTCTTCGTGAAGACCTCATGTTGAGAACAAGGACGCGCCATCCATCTTCTTTTCCGATAAGGACTACGACAACATTATCTGAGATCATGACGACCCTCTGGTCATATCCGGAATAATCTCTAACACCGAAGTTCGCCGCATCTCTGTAGATTAGGGGAGTTCAGCGAACATCATGTTCATGGATGCCTTCGAAAGATTGAAGTTCTCCCTGTCTGCACTCACACCAATGAAGGTGAGCTGACCGGTTTCTTCGGAGAAAAAGTTATCCGGTCGGTTACTTTGAAACTTTCTTGACCTTGGGTAACGATGACACGTTCTAAACAATTAAAGTTAGATTTTTGGTCGTGGATTGTCCCTCGGCTTACAACATCATCCTGGGCCGTCCTACGCTAAATAGCATTGCCGCTGTAGTCTCTACCACCCACCAGGCCATGAAGTTCCTCAACAGGAACAACGAAGTGGTCACGGTCAAGGGTGACCAGATTGCAGCCCGCAAATGCTATAATGAGAGCTTGAAGATCAGTAAGACTTCCAAGAAAACGAAGGCACGAACATCCAGCCCCGCTTGGGATCAAGTCAACATCCTGATGATCGAGTTGGATGTCCGTGAGGAAATCCGCATAAGACCTCAGCCTGAAGGAGAATTAATCCCACTCCAACTGGGTGATAACCCCGACCAAGTCACAAAGATAGGAACAAACCTTGAAGAGCAAGAGAAGACCCAGTTGATAAAGCTCTTGTAGAAAAACAAGGATATTTTCATCTGGACATCTGCCGACATGTCTGGGATCGACCCCGCTTTCATTAGTCATCATTTATCTATTAAATGAGATGCAAAGCTGGTCTCCCAAAAGAAGAAAAAAGTTGGCCCCGAGAGGCAACAAGCCATCGAGGAGCAAGTCAAGGAATTACTAAATGTCGTCTTCATCAGGGAGATCTCGTACATCACGTGGCTCTCAAATGTTGTCATGGTAAAAATGTCAAATAGAAAATAGAGGATGTGTATGGACTATACCGACCTGAATAAGGCGTGCCCTAAAGATCTATACCCCATCCCAAATGTTGACAAGCTAGTTGATAGCTCCTCCGGCTTCTGGCTACTATTTTTCATGGACGCTTACTCCGGGTACAATCAAATTCTGATGTATCCCAAAGATCAAGATAAAATGGCCTTCATCACCGAAAGGGCAAATTACTGCTACAAGGTAATGCCATTCAAGTTGAAAAATACCGGGGCCACCTACTAGAGGATGATCAACAAGGTCTTCGAAGAACAGATGGGGAGAATGCTAGAGGTCTACATCGACGATATGATAGTCAAGACTCCATCATCGAGATCACACACCTCGGACCTCGAAGTGTTTACACAGCTAAGAAAGCACGACATGAGACTCAACCCAGAGAAATGCGTATTCGGAGTCCAGGCTAGGAAATTCTTGGGGTTCATGCTGACTCACCGCAGTAATGAGGCAAACCCCGACAAATGCAAGGCTATGCTCGACATGCATAGTCCCCGGAGCGTGAAAGAGGTATAATAGTTAAATGGACGGATAGTGGCTCTCACCAGATTCCTAGCCAAAGCCGCTCACAAATCCCTCCCTCTCTTCAAGCTATTAAAAAAGGGGACCGAATTCGAGTGGACACAAGAATGTGAAGACCTTTCGCATCTCTGAAGAACATTCTGGCATCCCTTCCCGTTCTCATAAGGCCAAAGTCAGGTGAAGCACTATATGTGTACCTTTCCCTCCACGAGGAGGCTGTGAGTTCGGTACTTATCAGAGAAACACCGAAAGGCCAGAAATCGATTTATTTCGTGAGCAAAGTACTGCAAGGCCCCGAACTCAGATATCAAAAGATAGAGAAGGTCGCCTTCGCACTCATCATCACGGAGGAGACTAAGACAGTACTTCCAATGCCATCCTGCGGTAGTAAGGATAGATTAACTCATCCGACAGATACTGCATAAACCGAACCTAGCAAGGAGGATGATTGCCTGGTCCATTGAGCTTTTCTAGTTTGAGATAGCCTACGAACTCAGAGTAGCAATCAAGGCACATGCATTCTCGAATTTTCAGGTTGAACTCACTTTAGATTCCGGTAATACTGAGGAGATATCATGGACCGTATTTGTGGATAGATCCTCAAACCCAAAGGGAAGCGGTGCCAGTATAATCTTGGAAAACTCTGAAGAAGTGACCGTTAAGAATTCGCTAAGGTTCGAATTTCCCACCTCAAACAACTAGGCAGAATATTAAGCATGCATCGCCGGGTTGGCAATGGCTAGAGACTTGGGGGCCGCAAAGATTCGACTTTGTAGTGACTCCCAGCTCGTGACCTCCCAGATCCGAGGCGAATATCAGGCCAAAGAGACCCTCTTGCAGAAATACCTGGCAAGAGTGTAAAAACTCTTCCCAAACTTCCAGCTAGTTAAAGTGGAGCATATACCCCGGGAACAAAACTCCAGGACTGACCTCTTATCCAAGTTGGCTAGCACAAAGAGTCTGGGTAACAACCGCTCAGTGATTCAAGAAACCCTCTCGTACCCGCAGTCTCTGACGTAGCCGTTTTCCAGGTCGATGGGCAAGGGCGTACCTGGATCACGCCACCATTGGAGTACTTACAGTCCGGTAGCCTCCCTAAGGGTTCAAAGGAAGCTGCTAAGTTAAAGAAAGCCACAGTCAGATACATTATCTTCGATGGGCAGTTATACCGGCATGGATTTTCTTTACCCCTTCTCAAATGCCTCATGCCAAAAGAAGCAGAATACGTCCTGGCCGAAGTCCACGAAGGAAGTTATGGGCACCACCTACGAGGTAAGGCTCTAGCGTTAAAGGCACTTAGGGCAGGCTACTATTAGCCCACGATGGAGGCAGACTCTCTTGTGCATGTCTAAGTGTACGATAAATGCCAACGACACCCTGACCACTACCACGCCCCGCCAGAGGAACTGACCACGACATCCATACCCTGACCTTTCTATCAATGGGGCATGGATATCTTAGGTCCTTACCCTCAAGCATTCAGGCAATTGAAGTTTTTGGTTGTAGCCATGGACTACTTTATCAAGTGGATAGAAGCAGAGCCCTTAGTCACCATCACCTCGGCCCAGATTCAAAGGTTCACCTGGCGCCACATTATTACCAGATTCGGGGTCCCAGAATCCATCGTGACAGATAACGGAACGCAGTTCAATGATAAGGGGTTTGAAGAACTGCTCAACGGGCTAAAGATAAAGCATCACTGCAACGCCGTACAAAACTCACGTACAAACGGGCAAGCAGAGGCGGCCAACCATGCTATCGTTAGGGGGTTAAAGAAAAGACTGGATGAATGATGAACCTGCAAAACTTATAATTTTTACGGTTCGTTGTGTGTGTTTTTCATTCTTTTTAATCTTTTTAATTAGGTTTGTTCTTGAGTTTTGTTATATTTTTAGTATTTTAAATTGTGTTGTAATTATGTATTTCTATGTGTTTTTGTTAGGTAAATGCAAAGGATCAAAGAATGGAGATGATTGCATAGAAGATTTGTAAAAAAAAAACTTGATGGATGATGGCATGAATGATGTCAACAAATCGTCACTGTAGCAAGCACTGCAGCATCACGTAGCGTCACTGTAGCACTGTAGCTCCTGTAGCAAAGTTGCCTATAAATAGGCAATCAAATTCTGAAGGAGAAGCGTTCAGAAGCAGAGAATTTCCCTACGTTCTGTTGTTCTCCTTTTCCTTTTTCTTTTTCTTTTCTTCTTTCTCATGTGTAATTAATCTTCATCTTGTTTGGGTGAAAAGGTGAAGCTCTTGGTAATAAGTTAAGGTTAGATTAATTTTTTTCTTGTACTTAAATGATATATTATTAAGCAAATATAATATGCGTTGTATGTTGTTTCTAATTAATTTAGAAACTCTTCTTGTATAATGAATATCTTGATCCATTGTAGACAATAGGATTGGCACATTGGATGCTTTTGATGATTTACAAGTATTGGTAGATAATTATTGGAACCATAATATGATTACATGATTGAACTTTGAATGTTAAATCTTCCGATTGGAATCTTCATTATGCATGATTTCAATTGAGTTATAAAAAGAAATAATCTTATCTTTAATTTATTATCAAGAGTGGATCTCCTAACCCAAGCAAATCCTTTTCATTTGTGAACAACTCATATCATCTTTAATTTTGTGACACATCTTCTCTTTACCTCAATTAATTAGTTTTCCTTCATCAATTCCCTGTGGATCGACCTCGGACTCCCGAGAATTTATTACTTGAGACAACCTACACTTGGGTTTGAAACTTTTAAGTATAATTATATCCCATCAGGTTTTTGGCGCCGTTGCCGGGGACTTGATTTGAAGTTCTAATATATTGAGGTTTTCTTTCTGTAAGTAAACTTCACTATCAGGTATATTCTTCCTCTACTCTTTTCATTTTTATTTATCTATTTACTAACACACTAACTAGTAATTTTTTTATGTGAATAGTAATATGAATAGTACATAAATAGTATGTAAATAGTAATATGAATAGTACATAAATAGTATATAAATAGTAATATGAATAGTACATAAATAGTATGTGAGTAAAAAAATTAAAAAAATAATAATATAAAAAATTTAACCTTTTGTATATACTAACTCAATGAGGGTAACTCTCCCTTTTATTTTACTGTAATTTACTTTTTACATTTTTTTTTATTTGGTGGTTAGTTTATTACCCCATCTTTGTAAACATTTTTTTATTTATTTATGCTTTCTGCTTTTATTATTATTATTATTATTATTATTATTATTATTATTATTATTATTATTATTATTATTATTATTTATGCTTTATGCTTACTAACTTTCTAACTTTTAATTTCTGTCATTTATTTTACTTAATCTAACTTTAATTTATGTCATTTATTTTACGTATCTAACTTTTAAATTGCATGCATTTATTTTTCTCGTCCTCTAACTTAATAAAATAATATTTCTTCTTCTCTTCTCTTTCACCTAGGCTCTGTGGGGCTCTGTCACTCTCCTAGGTTTTCATATTTAAATTTACTTTCTGCACTTTATTTTCTGCATTTTAATTTTTGTTTTTTTATTTTATTTTTCGCACTTTATTTTATGCATTTTTATTTTTATTTTTATTTTTGGGTGGCTGATTTATACCACATCCTTCTTAATATTTAACGGCTGATTTATACCACCTACTTGTCTATTATTTTTATTTTATGTCACTTATTTATGCTTAACTGGTATCGTGATTCAAATTCTGGACGTTTGGTTAAAATTAATCCTAGTAATTTATATATTGATTTATTTGAATCACAATCACACACAATTAACATAATAGCTGAATTTGAAGGTGCACATGTTGAATATGATAATAAAAAACAACGAGCTGAACATGAAAGTATACATGATGAACAAGGAAATCAACCATTGCGAACTATGCGTGCATATTTGCAACCACATCGAAATTCTAGTCCATCATGTTTTATCTTTCCACTCACTGTTAATAATTTTAGATTTAAGCCGGATATGATTTCTTTACTGCCCAATTTTCATGGTTTAGAAAATGAAAGCCCGTATTTACATCTAAATGAATTTGAAGAAGTCTGTGTTACTTTCAATGATCAAAATTGCACTGAAAAAATTGTTAAGCTTAAATTGTTTCCTTTTTCTTTGAAAGATAAAGTATAAACTTGGCTTAATGCTTTGAAACCAAGATCAATTGGCACATGGCAAGAAATGCAAAGTGAGTTTTTAAAGAAATTTTTTCCAACACATAAAACCAATGCTTTGAAAAGACAAATCCAAAATTTTTCCCAAAATTCAAATGAAGCGTATTTTCAAAGTTGGGAACGTTTTAAAGATTTGTTAAATTCTTGCCCACATCATGGTTTTGAAAAATGGCGGACTATAAGCTTCTTTTATGAATGTTTAACACCTGAAACTAAACAATTTATGGAAACGATGTGTAATGACGAGTTTTTTGATAAAGAACCCGAAGATGCTTTAGATTATTTAAACCAGTTGGCTGAAAATTCCCAATCTTGGCATGATACTAATATTTTTAGAAATTCAATTAGATCTAACCTTGCAAATGCTAATAAAGAAAAAAAATAATCTTAGACCAGAATAAGATCTAAATGCTAGGATTGTTAGCTTGGCTAGAAAAATTGAAGTAATGGAATTAGTGAAAGTAAAAGAAATCAAATCTGTGCAAAGTGAAAAAATTTGTGGCATTTGTGATGAATTAGGACATTCGACAAATGAATGTCATAATATTCCTATTTTTAAAGAAGTTGTGCATGAGCAAGTAAATGCAATAAACAATTTTAAAAAGCCATTCACGTCTTTTTTTTCAAATTCTTACAATCCAGGATGGAGAAATCATCCGAACTTCAGTTGAAGGAATAATAATCAAGCACAATTTATGCAACCACCACCTCCTCAGGAACAACAAGATTCTCAAAATCCTCAAGGATATGCACCTTATGTCCCATTATATAGGAAAAACCTTGAAGAAACTTTGAGTGCATTCATAGAAAAGCAAGAGGCCATCAATAAACAAAACACTCAAACCATGATAGACATAAAAGACACTCTTTCCAAACTTACTTCTGTACTCACCATTCACGAGAAAGGAAAATTTCCTTCTCAACCCCAACTGAATCCCAAAGGTCAATATAGTCTAAATGAGGGTAGTTCAGAAAACCAACTAATAAATCAAGTCAATTCGGTAATAACTCTTAGGAATGGAAATGTTGTTGAAGAAAGTAAGGAGATAAAGAGTCAAGTATTCAGAATGATGAACTCCTTGAATGTGAATGAGCTAGAAGATGTGAAAAAGAATCAAGATAATAGCGATGTCGAGTTACCCAAGGAACCTGAGGTGACAAAGAATCCTATTAAGCCAGAAAATAAAGACAAGGGTCACCAAACATACATGATTGACCCAATCAAGGAGAAGGAACTTTTTACAACCTTTGATTCTAATCTCCTTGAGAATCTTCTTGTTAATTCTGAGTTTAATTTTATCAGTAATACATCTAATGTATTTGATAATTGCACTAACTTGTATTTAACTCAGAATCATGACACTCAGGGATGGAGTCCAAAGTTTAAGGAGTTGCTTAATAAAGGATGGAGTTTTCCTGATAAAAAATGTGGTCGTCCCCTGGTCTATTCTCATGAAATTAAATTGGAGGAAGGTAAATGGTCAGCAGTTGAAGCCATAACTTGAGTTAAAAGATCCAGATGTAGTCGAGACTTTGGTAGAAGTTCCTATCTACTAAAGCTAAGGTAAGTTTTTAGTAATTCATTTGTATTTTTTTTAATCGGCTTAAGTGCCTCCCATATTTTGGAGCCTTTGTATGGAGATGTAAATATTGTCGGCCTAAAAAAAAAAGAGATTTTAAAAAGAAAAAAAAATTGTATGTATACATCTTAGGTTTGGCTTTGGTAACACAAAACGTGAATGGGGAAATGTATGCATCCTGATCCAGCCTTCTTAATTGAAAAACAAAGAAGGTAGATTGTATCCCACATGTGAGGCAGCCAGTTGTATTATGACCACTTGTCCCTTTTGGGAGTCCTATGTTGCGCTGGTCTTAAATGGGTCTAATACTGATCAACAATGCTTTGGCACAAAGCCGAAAGAGCAGACTACCTCCATCCCAATCTCAAGTGAGTATACACCCATCTTTCATCAGGTTTCTAACAACTTGAAAAAAAAATAGAGGGCGAAACTACGGTTGTACTTGGTCTTTAATTAGATTAGGAGCCCCAGGCAGATGCCCGTCTTGTCATAGACTCAAGAGGAGACCTTCACACGTCAGTATGTAAATAAAGTTCATGTGCCATGCTCTGTAGTGAGCCGCGTGCTACATTCTCAGTTCTTGGAACTACGGCTCTGTAGCACTGATGGACAGAAAGAAGCGTCCCGTCTTTACAGTGAACGGAAACTGTTAGCTGAGCTGTATACTTACTTTAATTAGAAGGTCTCTATGGAGAGTTCTGATTAACTGCGGTCAGGTACCATCTTCTTAGAATACAGGCCTTTAATTAGGTTTGCAGGAAGATAGAGGGCTGTTCTTTCGTAAGCAAGACGGAAAGGATTCAAAGGTTCTTGTTGTCGGTTCAGCAATCCTTGTGGAATTCATATGTTGCACTGGTGACACGCAACTTAAATACATGCCACTACTGCATTCATGACACGCAGTATAAAGATACGCTATGAAAACTGTACATACAGGTA
Organism: Ormosia emarginata; assembly: GCA_029884605.1. Taxonomy (NCBI): domain Eukaryota; kingdom Viridiplantae; phylum Streptophyta; class Magnoliopsida; order Fabales; family Fabaceae; genus Ormosia; species Ormosia emarginata. Next base: position 52,722,509 of record JAQQTP010000082.1, on the reverse strand, counting down.
TGTCCTTGTTTATTATTATATTTCTTTTATCTTTATATGATTTTGTTGTATTTTGATTTTTGGATAGACGATCCTTTGAGCAGGGTCCTTCAGGGGTTTCTAAACTTCTTTACCCTAATGGTTTTCTTGAAGTTAAAAAAAAAGTTAAAAAAAATTAATTAAAAAAATCCGTGTTTCTTATTTTCAAACTTTTCTGACAACAGCCAACCTACCCTTATAGGTATTATGATTACTTTTTCCCTTCTTTTCTCTATTTAAACACTCCATTTTCTTCACTTTCCTCCAACTCATAATCATTCAGAGGGAAGGTGAAATTATGAGACCTCCTGTTCGTAACCTTAAAAATGTCTGTGTTTTTTGTGGATCAAGTTATGGGAAGGGTTTAGAGTTTGTAAATATAGCAAGCATTCTTGGTCAAACACTTGTTGCAAGAAATATTCATGTTGTATATTAGAGAGGTTATCGTGGGTTAATGGGGGCTGTATCACTCTCTGCATTTGTAGGAGACAGTCAGGTTTTAGGTGTCATTCCTAAACCTTTAACTCAAAATAACATTACGGGAAAGATAGTTGGAGAAGAAATTCAGGTAACATCTATGCATGGACGAATGAAAACAATGCTTGACAACTCTGATGCATTCATTGCCTTACCAGGTGGTTTTGGTACTTTGGAAGAAATTTTTCAAATTGTCTCTTGGGCCCAACTGAACATCCACCATAAACCCATTAGTTTGTTGAATGTTAATAATTTATTTGATCTTTTGTTATTTTTTCTTGATAAAGCTGTAGAACAGAAATTTATCATTCCTTCGGCAAGAAAACTTCTTATCTCTCCCTCCACTATTGATGAGCTGATTGATAAATTAGAATCTTTTGTTTATGAACCTGATAAAGTCCTAGCTCAAATAGATTGGTCAGCAGGAAGCAGTGCGGGAAGCAGTAAGAAAAGAAAGCCAGATCTGACACTTCATCTTTAATGGGTTTGATTTTATTTATCGTCTCTTGTTTCTGTTTTAATTTACGTCAGATTTCTCTAGCATGTAATATCTTCTATCCTTTACTCATCTATATTTTAACATTGCGAACAATGTTGTGATCTGGTTGTAGGGAAAGGATAGTTTAAAAAAAAATTAGGGAAGTATGATATGATTTTCATGAACTTGCTAAACCAATGAATATTAGCCGAGTAAGGAGTAATTTTACTTCTGAGACGCATTTAAATTTAAATTGGGAGGTATGTTTAGTGAGATGACTGTCAGAAACCTATAACAAAACCAATTAAAGATGACAGAGTAAGGAAAAAATTTTGCCTTTAAGGTAATTTTACTCTTGAGACGCATCATAGTTGAGAAAAAAAATGGTTTTAGAAGTAGCAAAAAGCATATCTTGGGTCATAGCATAAATTTTCTTCTTTCTTAAAAATCACATGCTTGGATTTGAATGTTGAATTGGTGAATTGAGAATGATAGAAACATGTCTTGTGAGATTTTCAGCCTATTGATGAATGGATTGAACATTTGTATCATTCTCTTCTTTCTTGTTGATACTCAATTTTGTCCATAAAATTTTTATTTGTGAATTAATAATTGTATTAAATGATGCTTTAGTACAATACACTAAATTCTTTTTTTAAAGGTTTTATTTACCTATATCTTATTTTGAATTATAAATATATATAAATAATAAAAATAAAAAAAAATATTTATAATAATACAAAAAAAGGACCTAACCCACTAATCCTTCCACTATCACACATTCCACTCACCTTCCACTCACCTTCCACTATCACCCACTCACCTTCCACTCACCTTCCACTATCACTCACTCACATTCCACTCACCTTCCATTCACCTTCCACTATCACCCACTCACATTCCACTCACCTTCCACTATCACCCACTCACCTTCCACTCACCTTCCACTATCACCCACTCACCTTCCACTCACCTTCCACTATCACCCACTCACCTTCCACTATCACACATTCCACTCACCTTCCACTATCACACACTCCCACTCACATTCCACTCACCTTCCACTATCACACATTCCACTCACCTTCCACTATCACACATTCCACTCACCTTCCACTATCACACATTCCACTCACCTTCCACTATCACACATTCCACTCACCTTCCACTATCACACATTCCACTCACCTTCCACTATCACCCACTCACATTCCACTCACCTTCCACTATCACACATTCCACACACTCCCACTCACATTCCACTCACCTTCCACTATCACACATTCCACTCACCTCCCACTCACATTCCACTTACCTTCCACTATCACACATTCCACTCACATTCCACTCACCTTCCAACTAACCCACTAATCCACTCACCTTCCACTATCACACACTCCCACTCACATTCCACTCATCATCCACTAATCCACCCACTACTCCTCTATATAATCCTCACTCATCTTAAACTTCAAGTCCCCCACATTCTCATCATCTCCACCTTTATCCACCATCATCTCCATACCCAACTCATTATTTTCTCCTTCAAACTCATCACCTTCCATCATCAATACACACACATTCACTTCTCCACTCCAAGCTCTCCAACCTTCAACTTCATTTTCCATAACCTTCACCTCTTATCTTCACTTTCCATTAATAAACACACACCACAAACCACCACACCTACCACCCTCACCATCTTCCTTACCACACCTTCCATTAGCAACGTCATAACCTCATTCATCAACCTCAAACAACCACTTCCATCTTCACCTCTACCTCCATTATCACCCTACACCATAATCTTCATAATAATCATCAACTCACCATACTTACCTTCATTTCTACCACCCTCACTCACTTTCAACCCATCACTCTACCACCATCACCACTTTACTCCATAATCTTCATAATCATTTTTAACTTTTAACTCACCATACTCATTTTCAATACCATTATCCACAAACCTTTAACCACCATAACACCAAATAATCACAAAATACCACCTTACACCACCGACATCGTCGAGTTCTGTGCCGCCCAGATCTGCTCCGCCAACTACCACAGGTTTTTCCGTTCTTGTGAGCATCTTTTTTTTTGGTAAGTTAGAGTTAATCCATTGCTGACAAATTTGATTTTAAAAGTTTTAAGTTTCTCTCTTAATTAAAATCAATCAACCCACACTCATTTTCTACAGAACTACGTGACTTTGAGTTCCTCATTGCACCCGAGGATACGTAAGAGCAGAATTCTAATTCTGTCAAGCCAAAAAAATAAATTTTCGTAATTTAGTTGTTTCTTTTCTTTCTTTCCTTAAAAAATAAAAAATAAAAATAAAAATAATAGTTATAAAATCTTTTCAAAAAGGGTAAAATAAAATAAATACATTTGAGATTATTAAAATTTGCACAACTAACTTAAGGTACCGTTCTTGTAACGGGCAGTGTAGGGTGCTAATACCTTCTCTACCTGTAATTGACTCCCGAACTCAAACTCATTTTTCAAAAGATCAGTTTTGCCTATTTTAAGGGTTTTTCTAATGTTTTCCCAAATTAAATAAACATTGGTGACGACTCCATTGATTTTCAAAATGCGCTAATCTTTTTCGGTCGTCCCATCGCGATTTCGGTTGCGACATTTCTTGTGTGATTTTCACTCATGAAATTATTACTCTAGAACTTACTTTGATTCTTTTTATGGCTATATTTTCACATGCATACTTAAATATGATTGAGGCATTTTAAAATAGCTACTTTGACCAAATAGTCATCATTGTATATTTTCCCTTGTATAACCCCTTTGAGCTTATTTGGCCACTTCTTATTTTTAGCTTATTACGTGCCTTAAAAAAAAGAACAAAAAAAAAGAACATGTTTTTACCTGACCTTAGGGAATAAGAAAGCATTGACTTTATTCTTAAACAAGTGTAGGGGTGTGTGTGTGTAAAAAAAATGAAAAAAAAAAGAAAAAGAAAAAAAAAGAAAGAGCTGACCATTTGATACACTATATGACATAAATATATCTAGAATAAAGATGGATGCTTGGAAACAACAGGAAGAGAATGAGAAGGTTTATGCCTAACAATGAATTCAACTCATCAATTTGGGATTGATCTTCAACAAAACATTAGTCAAATATTGGTCATTGTCCTTATTGATGAATGTTCTCAAATATCTTTTCCACTCTAACTGTACCATAATATTCTTTTATTCTCTTTGGTATTTATCTTCTTATGTCCATATTATCCATTTTCTTTTACCATGACCCTGTTATAACCTTGAATAAAATCATCTTGATTTTTGTGTGCATGGTTCTGAGTAGTGGAGAAGTAGAAGATAAGCAAGCTTATGGTAGTCTAATTTTTCATGGGTTGAATTGAGTGAAATATCTACCATTTTAAATACTAGAGGGATTGAGAGTGAATCTTGTGAGGATCTTTCATTCTTGATTCAATCTTTTTAACTGAAATTTCCTTGCTTGATGGTTTGAGGTGTGAAGAAATATTAAAAAAAAATGCATTGTTCCCTTGAATGACTAGTTGCTCTTCTTGTTTCATTAAATCTTTTAGAATTTTTAGTTTTTTTAGTACAGTGTCATTTCCTAGCTTTGGTCTTATATATTTTGCCTAGGAGTGCAAAAGCTCAAGTGTGGGGGTGTGATGAACCTGCAAAACTTATAATTTTTATGGTTCATTGTGTGTGTTTTTCATTCTTTTTAATCTTTTTAATTGGGTTTGTTTTTTAGTTTTGTTATATTTTTAGTATTTTAAATTGTGTTGTAATTATGTATTTCTATGTGTTTTTGTTAGGTAAATGCAAAAGATCAAAGAATAGAGGTGATTGCATAGAAGATTTGTAAAAAAAAAAAATACTTGATGGATGATGTCATGGATGATGTCAACAAATCGTCACGTAGCTAGCACTGCAGCATCACGTAGCGTCACTGTAGCATCACTGTAGCACTGTAGCTCCTGCAGCAAATTTGCCTATAGATAGGCAATCAAATTCTGAAGGAGGAGCGTTCGGCAGCAGAGAATTTCCCTACGTTATGTTGTTCTCCTTTTCCTTTTTCTTTTCTTCTTTCTCATATGTAATTAATTTTCATCTTGCTTGGGTGAAAAGGTGAAGCTCTTGGTAATAAGTTAAGGTTACATTAATTTTTTTCTTGTACTTAAATGATATATTATTAAGCAAATATAATATGCGTTGTATGTTGTTTCCAATTAATTTAGAAACTCTTCTTGTATAATGAATATCTTGATCCATTGTAGACAATAGGATTGACACATTGGATGCTTTTGACGATTTACAAGTATTGGTAGATAATTATTGGAACCATAATATGATTACATGATTGAACTTTGAATGTTAAATCTTCCGATTGGAATCTTCATTATGCATGATTTCAATTGAGTTATAAAAAGAAATAATCTTATCTTTAATTTATTATCAAGAGTGGATCTCCTAACCCAAGCAAATCCTTTTCATTTATGAACAACTCATATCATCTTTAATTTTGTGACACATCTTCTCTTTACCTCAATTAAATAGTTTTCCTTCATCAATTCCCTGTGAATCGACCTCGGACTCCCGCGAATTTATTACTTGAGACAACCTACACTTGGGTTTGAAACTTTTAAATATAATTCTATCCCATCAACGAAGCCAAAGGAAATTGGGCCGAACAGTTAGACCACGTCCTTTGGCCCTACCGAACCACTCCTCACTCCACAACGGGTGAAACCCCATTCAAGCTAACCTATGGGTATGAAGCAATGATCCCGGTGGAGATAGGGGAACCGAGTTGGCGTCTCCAGAACTTTTCACCTGATAACAACCCCGGATTAATCAGGGAAGACTTGGATTTGTTGGAGGAAAGAAGGTGCATCGCGCATATATGCAATGTCGCGATCAAACAAAGAATGGTTGTCCGGTATAACCTGAAGGTCATTCCTAGAAGGTTCCAGCTAGGCGATCTAGTACTCCGCAAGGCCGACATCGGCGGAAGGAATGCCTCCCAAGGGAAATTAGCCCCTAACTGGGAAGGCCCCTACCGTATCATGATTAGTACTGGCAAAGGAGCTTACACCCTAGAGACGTTGACGGGCAAACTAGTGAAGAATTTTTGGAACGCAGATAAACTTAGAAAGTACTACAGCTAAGTGCCTTTTAAGGCCTAGTCTCCTAGTCTACTACTTTATGTTTGTTTTGCTCAATTGTCACATGAACCTTAGTCCTTTAAGATGTTTCATAAAATAAGCATCACGAAGTTAGTGCATTCTGATTAAAAAATTTTCAAAGACCCACTACGACGTCCCAAGAGGCCATGATACCAGCTGTGAAGTTGTCTTGTGCTAAATAAGTCGTGCAGTAGAAAAATCCTAACTTGAGAAAATTCTCACACCAAACCATAAGCACAAAAGACTCATGGTACCAACCGGGAAACTATCTTGTGCTAGATAGGTCGTGCAGTAGAAACATCCTGACTCAGGAAAATTCTCGCACCAAACCATAAGCACGAAAGACCCCGGTAAGGACCAGTCCCTCAAACCAAAGTCACGGGAGATCCTAAAAACCAAAACGATTAGTAATGGACCCTGGGCAAGGTTTATAAACCAAAGTCACGCGGCATCCTAAATACTAAAATAATTAGTAATGGACCCCGGACAAGGTTTCTTACCTTAGACACGGATCCCAAATGCCAATCCACCTTGGACATCGGATCCTAAGCCAAGGTTTTGTGATTTCTTATCACACGAAGTCCCAAAGGGAACCCTAAAGCGCTCAACTGTAATAGGCGTTGGACCCGGACCGCGGTCTCTCCTCATCAAATTCGCAAAGTCAAAAAGGGCGTTGGACCCCAAAATAGACAAAAGAATACAACAAAAATCAACTTGATTAAAAACCCTAAAAAACAAAGCAACATTTTTGTCCATACAAAAATAAAACCCCACGCAAGGGGCAAGAAAAAACATCTGAATTACTCCTCGGGAGAATCTGGACCACAGGCCTCGGCAGAAGAACCTTCAACACTTGGACCCTCAGTAGCAAGACGAGAAAGTGCAAGTCAACCATCTCGGGCTACCTTCCCAGAGTCCAAGGAATCCAGAACCAGATCAACCCCGGGATTGAAGAGCTGAACTTGGTTAATGGCATTCTGAAACTGCTCCTCCTCGATATCGGTGCAGACAGTAATAAGCTTCCTGACATCGCCCCGCAAGGAAGTAACTTGGCCGTTAAGACTTCATTCTCGGCGCGAAGACCTTCATTCTCAGCTTTTAGTTCAGTCATACACCTTTTGACCTTTGTCAAGTTTACCTCCTTTTCTTTCACCGCATCCTTAAGGGCAGCCACTTCACTCTCCAACTCCCATACTCGGGCATCAGCATCGTTTTTGACCATTACAGCCTCTTCCTTTGCTCCAAGAGCCTGATTCTCGCCCCGCTCCGCGGTAGCAACCTTCTACGCCAACTTCTACTCATGGTCCTCAAAGATATACTCCAAGTACCGAGCCTCCAAGGCAAGACAGAGCCTAAGAGTCTCGAAACAAGAGAAGGTATCATTCCTGCTACGCGGGGCTAGATGAGCCTCAACCCTTCATCTATGAGCTGGAAGTCGATGAACTCATGGGGATCTGGATGCTCACGGTACAGATTGATTGTCCCCCCGCTACTTGAACTGGTGTCTTCCTCATTCGCAGTCCTCTTATCCTGGTTGTCTGACTGTCCATTGCCAGCCGCTTTTCTCTTACGCCTCGCAGGCGCCGGGGGGGAATCCTCCATTTGGATCGGTTCCCTCTCCACAATTAATACCTCAGTCTGACGGGGCGATGAGACTGGCACAACGTCGGCGGTGAGGTCTGACGGCCCCGATTCACTTCTGGCCCTCGGAGCTTCAAGAATGGCTAGCGTGTTTCCTTCCTGAGACATCTCGGCCAAGCTCTCTGAAAAGCAAACACAGACAATTAGATCCATATAAACGACAAAGGAAAAGAAAATAAACATGAATAACGGCCTATACTACCTAGCACAGCCCAAAGCTCCACACCATCCACGGTATCCAATATATCTTTAGCCGAATTTTACCGACCTCGCTAACCCACATTTTGAAGAAATTGACACACTCAATCTCCTCATCATTTAGGTGGCCGATCTCCCTCTCGAATGATTGGGAAGATGCTCCATGCCGCTGGATTCCAGTGTAAGCTGAATGTTGGCTCCCTGTCACTCCCCAACCAGAAAGGACGAGTGCCGTTAGCCGCCATTAACTTAAAGAACTTTTTCTTGAAGTCCTTATAACTTTCTAAGTAGGGAAAGAAGACTATTCTTCCTTGCCGAGATCGCACCGACAGCCAAGATTATTGACGAGCGCGGGCACCATTAACGGAATACCTCGTATGGAAATAGAAAAACGCCCCATCAGAGAATCGTAACCTCAACAATCAGCATATTCTCTCGAAAGTCAGGATATTTACCCAACCATTGGGGTGAATTTGACTGGGGGAAGCATGAAGAGTCCAGAGGACGGCAATGTGGAAGTCGTTGAAAGGGAGGCGAAGCCCAAACCTCGTGAAGAAATCTTTATAGAGAAACATGAAGTGCTCCCCCGCTTAACGGGTCGAACACACCCGTTCTCTCCCTGGGGACAAGATCAGGAACTCATCATCCCGAGATCCTCCCTCGGTAAGCTCCAAATATTCTATTAATTTGTCCAACTCGGTCCTAGACTCATAGCGGGAGATCCTATCGAAGGTATCGTCCGTGACCCAAGTATAAGGCAACCCCGGACCTTGGCGAATACGAACCGCCTCCTCCTCGACCTCTTGATTCTCTGGTTCTCAAACCTCTGGGACCGGGGCAGGCGTTTCAAGAATGAGCGCTCTCTTTCTGGTCATTTGAATCTTTGGAAGACACACAGAGGCGCAGGGTCAGAACTAGTCAAGTTCAAAGGTTCAAACATGGCAATGGGCGAACAGAAGAAGACTGAATGCACCCATGCACTGGCCTCTGCACCCACCAAGGTTAAAATCTCGGAAGGACACCTCCATCGCACGCAGTACAACGGAGGAGGTGCTCCGTAGGGTAACACCATCAGAAGATAAGGGGCTAAAACAGTTTTCCCCACCCTCGTTCGCGGAAAAGAAAAGGTGTGTAACCGTTCACGAGATGAAAACAAACAGAATCAAAGTCGAGAAAAGGAAATACCTTGAAAAAGAAAAGGAAATAGAAGGAAGAAATCAAGCTCTGGGAAGTCCAAAATCTCTAAAGCCGCTTCGCACTGTCGCAACGCTGGTCGGAAATCACCTCAGACCACCAGTTTTGATGAAAATCGACGAAACGAAACAAAAAGGCTAACACCCTACTTATAGGGGTTATAGTTAGGGGGCAATTCCGTCCGAGCACTTCAGATTTGAAAAGATATGCATCAAGGCGCGTGAAGCACTATGCACGTCAGCTCAACCCGAGCACGCCATGTGGCCCACGTAGCCGTCATGGTAGTCAAAAAGACAGTTATCTAGCAGACCAAGAGACATGCAACCACAGGGTCCAAGAGCTCATAAAACTAGTTCAAACCCTGAAAGCTTGACTACCTTGGTAAAAGTTTCCCTAAGGTACAGAGACCCCGGATCCAAGTGTTCAAACTTGGCACTTCGCTGGTCTCGACTAAGTCCCAAGCTAGGGGCAACTTAATATTTCACGTCCTCAAGGTGAGCATTGGACTCACCCCGGTATAATACAAATACCACGAATAACAGAAAAGAAAAAAATAGAAGACACAAGATTTAAAGCAAAAGAAAAATTTTATTAATATCTCATTTCATACATCATCTTACATCAAAAAGAGGAAAAAGAAAGTATAGAGGCGTGAAAGACCCCAGAGGAGGGAACTAACGTCAACAGTATCCCAGGTCATGTCGTATCCATATTTCCTCCAGAACCAGCACCAGTCTTATCCCCGCGAAGCGGCCTCTTGAAAAAGTGGATAGGCTTCGTAACCCGGAACAGAACACTACTGCCGAACCCTGGGGCTCTGCTACATTCTCCTACTACCTCCTTCGCCAGGATAGTAGAGACCGGGGCGCGCTCTCTTTTATTGGACGGGGCATAGTTTTCCATGGGAAGATCGTTCCACCGAAACCTTGATCACTCCAAACAACTTCAAACCACGAAGCAATCCCAATAGTTCCTCTTGCATATCCAAATACCCTTAAAGGACCCGCCGGGAAAGATAACGACGTTAGGCTCTACTCCTCCAGTTTCCTCCGTCTAACACGACAGATATCACTAGCCTCCCCAGCGATAGAGCGTAGATCAAGTACACCATCGTATGCTGGAAAAGTGAGACATCTGCAGCTAATATACTGAGAATGTGAGATATCTAGAAAAAACACTTACGAAGACATGACGAAGTTTCAAAGATTTGAGGAAGAACAAGAAGAAAACCCTTACAAGAGGCAAAACTCTCCAGAAACACACAGGAAAAGAAGGAACCATTTCTCTGAGAGAAGTCACTTCCAAATAGAGACGCAGAGAGGAAGAAGGGAATGCAAAAATCGAACGCAAACATCCCTTATTTATAAAGAGGATGGAACGCTCTGATTGGTTCCTAAGGAAGGAAGAGTCTGTCAAATCATAAAAACTGCGTTTAATGTTCTTCCGTTACCATTGGCTACAGGAGCAGCGAATGGTTGGAAACTGCGCGAAACTGACGCTCCCCATTAAAAGCTCCTCAATTCTCGAGGAAATCAAGAGCAACGGTTTCCAAATGATCCAAAACCAACGAAGGATGCTGCTGCAAGTCAAAAGACCCCGTGAACTATACTCGGGGGCAACAGAAGGAGAACCTCGAAACAAGGAATGGAAATGTAGGCAATGACCCACCGCAGTCTCCAACTACATCCCAACTTCGAGGGTACCCCATACTCAATGATGGACCTCGGCCTCAACACGAGACACCGCGAAACCTGGCTTTAAAGTTAGGGCGAAGTCTGTAGCGAGCCCGATGATCCTATACCTTGACACTTAGGTCTTATCCAAGCGCCAAGCTGGGAGCAACTGTTCTGGACCATGGTTTGGGGTTCTATTCAGAAGGATAGACCCGACACACGAATCGCCGGACTCTACCATCAACACCCCAGCCAAGGCCTTATGACCTCGGTCCAAGGCATCAGACACTAACGATAGCCAGACCTATGCAGATTCTCATAACTGCCTACAATAAGGATTGGCCGCTAAGGAGACAGCCCTGATAAATCAGAGACGGACCTCAACAATCGTGGGACAGTCCCAACAGGTCAGAGACATACCTCAACGATCGTGGGACAGTCTCGACAGGTCAGAGACGGACCGCAATGATCATGGGCTGAAACTTCTGTCAAAGCATGATCCTGATGTACTTTCATCCTATACGGATTGTATGAGGATTCCAGTCACTCTCTCTATATATACCAGACTAAGTTAACCTAAGAAAGGATCTATTATTTTCATTGCATAACACTACTTATGCACCGTTGTCGACTTGAAATTTTTGAATCCCATCAGCAGTACTCCACCCCCGATTTCATTCGCTTAGCAGCATTACTGTATGAAGGAAAATCACCGTGACACGTTTATTTCGCAGTCTGCTCTGAATTCATTTTAGAATAAATATATTTATGTGAAGTCTATAAAATTATGCAAGGAATGTGATGCTGGCTTATTGTTGCTTTTAGTGTTGCTTATATGTTTATCTTTAAATTTTTGAATGAGAAATAAGATATATTTGCAGTTTTAATTCGTTTTTAAAATTATTAAATAAGTAATTAATAATAGTAATTTTGATAAAATAAAATTGGATACTAAAGCACATTTATAATAGTAATCGGCCTGTGCTTAGATTAAACGTGGGCCGTTATTACCATCAACTACAATACCAAATATATATTTTTAACATAACAAAAATAATATTCATCAACTGCAATACCAGATATATATTTTTAACATAACAAAAATAATTTTCTTAATATCGTATGATGATGTATTGTTTCATCTTTAAAATAATTTTATTATGATAATTACTATTTAAGAAATCAAATAATAATAATAATTTTAATAATATGGCAACAAATGTACATTTGTTAAATTTTTTATAATATAGAAGTCGATGTAATGCTGAGGTTGAGTTAATTTTATTGTAGAGTAAATTATAGTAAAATATAAGCCTTTAAATGAGAGAAAGAGAAGTAAGCATGATATTTATAATTTAGACTTAAATTACCTCTAATTCTAATTTTGTTGGATGTCTCAAAATTAAAGATAGATCATATGTCTTACGACTGACGTACATTGAATGAAACATCGTACATATACAGTGATTATTTTACGCAGTCCCTCGTTGCAGTTGATAGTCTCTCGAGTATAATATTATTAATTAATAGAACGGGATCAAGCAGAAAGATAAAACAAAAAAAATTCCTTTTTATTTGGTAATAATATGAATTGGGCCCAACTTACCAGTAACGGTCCAAACCATTAACTACCCAAACCAAGATATGAGTTTCACAAGCTGAGATAATCGGCCAATTGCAAAACCCCTAGGTACAAGGGAGACTTACTCCTAAATACAAGGGAGACTGATAAGGATAATTGCATAAGGGTAAACTCATAAACTTACAAATTTACGATCAATCTAATTAGGGTTCATTTGGTGGTCAGGATAGAATAAGAGTAGATAGGATAAGAGTAGGATAGGATATTAGCAGGATAAGCTGTTATCTTATCTGACGTTTGGTGTCCACCAGATAACCAACAAGATAACATTATAATTTTAGTATGATTTTAAAATTTTTCTTTTTTATTAGGAATGTTTTCATATTTTATTTGATTTTATTTTTTTATAATTTTAATTTTTTTTAAATTATATAAAAAGACAAATTTATTCTTATGATAAAATTACATATAATTTTTAAAATTTTGAAAATATTGTTTAACTTAAATTAATTTTTTATAATTTTAAATATTTATTTTTAGTTTTTACTTTACATATAGTTAAATTATTAGAATAATTTTATATTTTTCAGTTTTAAAAATAATATAAATAACAAAATTAGCCTTGAGACAAAATAAAAATAATTTTTAAAATTAATTATTAGTATTTTATTTTTAAAATATTATTTTTTTGGTAACCATGTTATATTTTATTATACTTTAATTATTTTATATTTAAAATATTTTTTTATATCATACTTTAAATCACCTTATCATATCCTCTTTGTTGAGCTTCTAACCCAACCCTCCATTCAGGATAGAATTTGAACTAAATAGTCAGGATAGGATAAGTGACAGGATTAATTTATCATATCATGCTGGTTTACCAAACAATAGTTTCAAATAGGATATGATAGTTTATCCTATCCTGTCTCTCTTATCCTGACCACCAAACGAGCCCTAAGGGATAACCTTTTTGCTAAGACTTATCCTTAATTATGAAGTCTCCTAAAGGGACTCTTTTACTAAATACATCTTCCTCTATTTATTGATTTTTAAAATTTTCTCTCAACAAGACATCTAAGTGCCTATGCAGTATGAGAACTAGGGGTATTTGCGGTTTAATTTGAATTAGTTTTGAGTCAAAAAAATTAATTGATTCAAATAATATTATTTATATTAGTTTAAATTAGATTAAACTTGTTACATTTTAAAAATCGAACCATTCAATTCGATTTAAATTGGTTTGAATTAGATCGATTTAATCGATTTTTGACCTAAAAATTTTTTAAACAAAAAATTTTGTGAGTTAAAAGAAATTTAACCTATTAAAAAAAGAAATTGAAGGAAATAGAATATCAAAAGTAGAAATAACTCATTTTACATGCTTAAAATAATATTTTATCACATAAATGAGATAAGTGTGTGAGAAATTAAAGTTATTATAAGTAAAAATATAAATTTTATAATAAACAAATATATTATATAATATTAATTAGTTTGGATTGGATTGGATCGATTTTGAAAATCAAATCTGAAATCTGATCGGATCCAATTGATTTTTAAAAACTTAATCTAAAAAGAATCAAATTTATTCAGTTTTAATCAGATTTCAATTTTTTAATTTGATTTTTGGCTATGTTTTCAATTTTGATTGAATTTGAATACCCCTAATAAGAACACTTTTATTGAGTTTATTTTTGCAAGTAATTTTATTTGATCACTGGTGTGATGTAAAGTTATACACATATTTTGGTTTTATTTGTTAGAATTTTTATTTGATTTTATATCGTTTTATTTATTTTAATTATTTTTATTTAGATTTTAATATATTTATCTTCCCTATCCATTTTATAACTTTATTTGAATTTTTAAGCGTAATCTAAGATTTTGGATTAAATTAGAAGATCTTGAAGATAAAACTTTAAAAAAATTTTATTCAAATCTTCAATCTTATTTAAAACCTAAATTGTTAGTGAAGACTCAAAACATATTCTAATTAGATTGTTATCCTTATAAAAAAAAATTAAAGAGTTAGAAACTTAATCAAATGAGGTGCATAAGTCACACGCAAAGCGAGAATAGAACACAGAAGAGGAGTAGAACGTAGAGCAAGGTGCATGAAAAGAGAGAATACATACCAACTAGGTTTTTATTCTATTTTCTTCTTCTTCTTATAATGAACATGATAAAATTTTCTATACTATGATGAATTTTTATGAGAACACATGCCCTTTAGTTCAAAATAAAATTAACTAATGGTATAGAAAAATTCATCATGCTTATTATAGAAAGGAGAAGAAAATAAAGTAAAAACTCAATTTACATGTGTTCTTTACTTTGCATGCTATTCCTCTTCGGCATTTTGTTCTCACACTCCTCTCTATTTATTCTGATTTAGTGGCTTGTGCTACACCCAATGTAATTAGATTTTTAACTTCTTAATTTTTTAATAAAGATAACAACTCAATTAGAATTAGTTTTGAGTCTTTACCAATAATTTAATATTTGAATAAATTTCCTTTAAAGTTTTATCTTCATAATCTTTAAATTTAATCTAAAATCCTCTATATTACATCTAAAAACAAAATAAAGCTATAAAATGAATAATGAAAATAGAATATTTAAATTTAAATAAAACTAATTAAAATTAAATAAGATAGAATCAAATAAAAATAAAAATCTTGACAAATAAAAGTATAAAACTACAAAATATGTGTGTAATTTTATAGGATAATGCTCAATATGACGAATTCAAATTCGTAAAACGTCACACGAATTCTCAAATTTAAAATAATTGTTATGCGTTTTATTAGTTTAATATTTATTTTAGTAATTTTTTTTAAAAATATTTATTTATTATTACGCGTATTTCACTTTCGTAAAAAATTTACGAAAACCGTTTTCGTTGGAAGTAGCAGTGCTCAATTTTATATCATGTCAATCACCACCTAAGTTATCAACAATTGCTCTATCATAATTTTTTTATTATTTATAAAAAACGCAGTTGTAATATATAAATAAAGAATAAAACTTGATTCAATTTTTTTTCTTCAACCCCTTTAATCATTTTTCATTTGTTACTTTCAACATCACTTAATTGAGTTAATAAATATATAAAAGATAATTAAAAGAGTTTGAAGATCCTCTTATTTTTTTTCTCACAAAAGATTAATTGTAAGAGAAAGAAAAATACAAAAATTATATAAAAAAATGTATACATTATAATTGAATCATACTAATAACTTCTTTTGTATTTTTTTATAATAAACTATTTGAAAAAAAAAATAAAAAAATCTAATCCAAGTTTAAGAAAAAAATTTAAAAAAAATTAAAGTCAAATTTTGTTCAATATATGACATAGTTAGCCGCGTAGCCGTTCTGTCAAGCGCGTATAGAGTCGATAAGAGTTCAATTGAATCAAAGTCGGCTTACTCTTTGATTACGATTCAAAAAGGGGCGAAGAGTTGAACGAGTATACGGTTCGCAAGAAATTTCCAGCCCAGTCCCGAGTCCACACGTCAACAGCCACCATAGAAAGAAACTTCAATTCCAGATCAATCTTCCACGACTTTTCTTCCAACCCGCCATCTAGCTCAATATAAATACTCATCATCATTGAATTCGTGAAGACACACCAAGCTGAGCACACAGATCAACCAGCTTCTTCATCAATATCTCTGTAGCTCATACCCACACACAACAACAAACAACATCAACATGTTCATGTCCATGTTCAGCCACTTCGAGATCTCGCAGGGCCAGAAGTGGAGCTTTTCCTTGGGCGTGGCCCCCGCAAAAGATGGAAAGCCGAAGCCCAACGCGGAAGGCCCTTCTTCCTCCGTCGCCGCCGACTCCAAAACCGCCAGAAAAGATCCGAATCCATCTTCATCATCCGGTGGAGCCAAGCAAAATCCGACCCGTTTGAGGCAGAGGTTTGCCCCCGAGTTGGATGGCCTTCACTGCTTTGAATCCATCGTGCCCTGTTGATGGATTCATTTCAATTCCAATCTCAATTTGTTTACCATCAAATCATATTCTATTCATTTTTCCTGTATAGTTAAATCAATAGTTGAAAAAGCTATGTACTAGTATTAGTGAGGTCAAATTTTGTTTCTCATTAGTAACATGAAAATTGCTAGTTGAAACTTGAAACAATAGCGTTCTTCTTTTTGTTAATTATACTCTGCTATTTCTTCTTTCTATACCAGCGGCACTAGCAAGTAATGTCGATCTATCGTCGAATTAAGCAAGCTACAACAACCAATTATACGAATAAACCAAAGGATTCCATTAAGCGCGATTAATTGTAAATCCTACCAAATAAAAGAAATTTTTGAGACATGTGAAATTGTGGTTTAATTTCAACTTTCATGCCTCTTTTTCCCCTGGCTGAAAAGGGTCTTATATTAGTTAGTTCAATAAAAAAAAATGAAAAAAAGAGAAAAAGTAAAGGGTTTGTGTTAGGTGAACGATAATTTCTATGCTTAAGCAAGGCAAATACATGGTGGGATTCATCTTTTACATCCATGATAACAATGAAATCAGACACTGAAGCTGAACAATACTAGGTCTTTTAAGCCAAGATCGAGTCTCTTATTTCTTGGGTCAATCCGATCCATTATTCAAGGTTGTAAGGCAAAGAAGACATCAGATTAAAGGTAAAGATAATCTTAGTTAGAGGAAGAAAACTTTGGATTAGAAGCAAAGATAACCTCAGATTAGAGACAAAGATCTCATGTTCTTCGGAAACAACCTAAGTCTCGGGAAATATCTAAGTAATAAGACCCTGGAAATCGGGTTGATCAAGGTCCATGGAGGAAAAATTCGAAAAAATTTCGACAGTATGGAAAATAGGTGAACATAACCTCAAATTAAAAGGGAATTACGTAAGTCCTAAACACCAACACCAAGACCTCGACTTTTAAGAGAAATTGCCTACGTTATGGGAAATGCACGCATGAAGAATTCAAAAAACCTCGAACAGGCCTTGTAGAATGTAACACCCTGAAATTTGTTATTTCTCTATAATGCCTGATTGTACTATTTTTGTGGTTTCTGTGCACTGTGAAATTTATTTTGACTGTTTTGTGATTGTGTTTAAACTTTTTGTGTATTTTACTTCGGGCCGGGAAAATAAAAAATTTTGGGTTGAAAAAAATCTTTGACGATTTATTCGGGGCCGGGAGAGCTTACTAAACCCGAATCCGAGAAACACGATTCTCAATCTTTTAATTATTAGAATTTACCTATGAAATAAAATTTTTTCGCGTTTTGTTATCCATTGGACAATGCCTACTGACTTGTAAGCAGTGGTTTCTGTCCATTGGGTAATAGTTTCTGTAACTTTTGTCCATTGGACACTAGTCTTTAGAAAAAGTCTTGGTGACTCATTTTGTGAACCAATTAGAAGGCTTGATGCTTAAGGTGAACCAATGGAAATTGATCAATATTAATGGCTTGAAAATTTAGACATAAACCTAGAGTAACTAACTAGTTAACCTAAGCATAATTGGAATTAATTGAATCAAAACTTAGTTAGCTTTCTCCTTAAGCTCCACGGCCAAGGAGGGTTCTTGCACCTTCTAGAATTTGTGATTCATGCCATGACTCCTTAAGCATGAACCAATAGAAAACCAAGTGACCAAAGCATGACAAGCTTATGACCAACACCATGTGCTCATTCACAAACTTGTTAGCTAAGTCTTTTACTCTCCATGTGATAGCACTCCACGACTAGGATCTTTAGTTTTAGGATATTTCACTTAAGCATATCACACTTGGTGACCAAAAAGCTTTTCTCTTCATTCTCTCTCTTCTAAACACAAAGAAAAAACCTTACCTTCCTCCTTCATGAAGCTCTCGGCCACACCACCATAAAACACCATCCAAGCTTCGATAATTCCATCTAACCTCATTTTCTTAACCTATATACTATTGTAAGACCTTTACATGTTGTGAACCAAGCCTAGTTCTTCCTTTTACTACCTTGAATCCAAGTTAGGGTTTTCTAATCTTCAAGGTAAAGTTCTTGTTTCTTGATTCTAAATTTGATTTTTAAGTTTTTAGACCATGATTATCCATGGTTTTCTTGTTTTCAAGCTTGATTTGTGACTTTATTATGGTTTAAGTTTTCTAGGGTTTGGTTGTGGTGTTACACGAAATCACCAAGAAGGCATCAAGAGGAGTTATTGGTCTTCCTTGAGGTAAGAGGGAGATTAACCTTATCAACCATGTGTTGGTGATGAGGAAATGAATTGTTGGTGGTAAAAAATCCATAAGGATTTATTCACTCGATTGTTTAAGCCTTCATTATTTGTGATTGTTTAGATTTGTATGCTTTATTGCTTTGATGATAAGCATGAATATGTGTTTATAGAAGCATGATGATTGGTGTGTATGGTAGGATGTGATTCACATGAAAATGAAGAGTATGAAGGTTCCAAAGAACCTAGAGGCTCACGGCCTCAACATGATCTTTGGAGCAAATCTTTCTAAATTATTTTACTGATCATGAAATTAAGTGATTTAGTAACAAGTAATTGGATTAGAGATTTTTTTTTACAAAGAAATATAAATTAGAAAATGAATAAATATTTTATAATGAAACATTAGGTGAATTTCGGCCAACATGCCAAGTTTTATTAATCTAGGTCAAAAATAACTTCTTAAGAGTAGATTTAGGGGTTTAAGTAATTAGAATTTAAATTAGTGGTTTTTAAGATATAAAAAGAAAAGAAACAAGTTTTTGGAATCAAATGGAAAAGAAATTCAATTGTAAAGGGAATTAAATTTATAACTTAAAGTTTACTGACGTATAACTCACTCATTGGATTTTGAGGTGCATTAGTAAGCTTTGAGCTATGATATTGGATTAAATCAAAGAAATGAGAATTTTGTGAGAAGTAGTAGAAAATACTCTTTAAAGGAATATTAATGAGAAAATATTATAAGTAAGGCCAAAATATATATATTATAAAGAAAGTTTCAAAATTTAATTTAGAAAGCTAAGCAATAATTTACGCGATATAAAAAAATAGTGATAAAATCGTACGCGTTTCCAAAATAGTGATTTTCAACTTACGAGATTGAGAAAAAGTTTAAAAATCTCTACGCAATTTAGAAAACATTTAAAAATATTTCTGTGATTGCAAAAACATTGGAAAATAATTACAGGATTTGAAAACGTAAAAAAAATGGTACCCGATTGTGAAAACTCGGTAAAAGTACTACGCGATTGAAAATAATAGCTAGTTACTGTCGGGCCGACGTTGTGGACCTGGTTGTGTTGGAAAGTAATACTGCCATGTGATGACGTGTTTTTATGAAAAATAGTGATAATGATATTTATATGTGTATTTGAATCATACATCATGCATTGAAAAAAGTTTCAGCTTTTATTTGGTAAAGGCAAGTTGCCTAGGAGATGGATTACACATCAATGCGGGTGCGATATGCGTAGTGTGATTCACTGGTTGAACTTGGAGGCGTTGGTGTGCAGAGGATTCCACATGTGGTCAGTTGGTAGCTCCTCTTGGCCGTGGTACTGGCAACGCACTAACGATCTCGACAAAGCACTATTCTTAATCACGATCTGGCATAGACTGTCTTGTATAAGTCATGTTGCGTACGCTGAAATTCTATTTTAGCATTTTATTTGGGGCTAACGAGATACAAACAGATCTTCTGGATCTTTCTCTCCGAAATTGTGATTAGCCCCATGGAGTAGGAATTAGTCTATGTACATATGCATAGTGGTCAGCATATTGATGTGACAATTATATTTATCTGATATATTATCTGTGATATGATAACATGGTTCAATGTGTTAATACTATATCTGTATGTTTATTGTCATTTCTATACTGCCATGCTGATATTGATGTAGGGGATCTCACCTCTTCATATTGTGTTTGTTATATTGTATGTTCATATTAATTAAAGATGGTGCAGAGGACGAGCCAGGATCGTCCGATTTCTGTTTGGGATAACTTATCTATTTTCTGTTATGGCTTCTCGGCGTATGATTCTTTGTTATATGCGTGCACGTTTTCATGAGAGTACAACTGCTTGGGATATAGACTTGGAGAACGATCGAGTTGTTTATATAGGAGATGTGACCCTGACATTTAGTGGGACCTGTGATGAGAACCTTATTTTGTCTTCTATTGTATTTGTGCATTTAGATTTCAATATGCCTATGATGGATTTGTGGGATGTTCCTCCTTATGCCCCTAAGGAGACCTCCATGGTATCATCTGCGCGTACACCTATTCTTAGGACTGCGCAGAACCCAGGACCTCTATCTTCTAAGGAGATTGAGGAAAATCCTTCTGAGAGACTTTCTCCTTAGAAGTTTTGAGTTTGAGTAGTTTATGTTTTGGTATAACAGTTTGTATATATTTATCTTTTTGGAGGTACAATGTTATTTATGTAAATTATTTGTGAACAATGTTTCATCTATATGTACATTATGGTGAGTATTATTCAATTACATATTGTGTTTGTGGTTTTATTTATTTTAATAATAAGTTTTTGTTATCCGCAAATGAAATTTTAAAATTAGTATTTTTACAAGATTAATTCTTTTACAACTTGAATAAGTTATATTAGTATTAGTCTTAAATGTGATATCTTACGGTAGGTGTTACATAGAAATCCAGGAAAGTGGAACTCACTATAATAACAAGCCAAAGAAAAACTTGATTTTTCTTTATCTTGATAAAGTTGGTATTTTTAAGTTATACTCTAAAATAACTTGAAACAAAAAATCAAGTATTAACGAAAGAACGAAAAGAAACTTGAAATGTCAAGAGCAAAATCGGATCACTTCACTACTCATCTCGGGAGTTTACACAGGGATGCCAGAAAATTAGGACAAGCTTGGAAAAACTCGACCATTCACCGAGTCTTTCATTCCTTGGATCACTTCACTACCTTTTGGGCCAACACTGAGTCTCTCATTCCTCAGGTCAACTCGACGAACTATTCGAGGTCTTACCTCCTCTATTTAAGCATGCCTAGGTAAAACACTCATACATGTTCAATTTTCTCTACTTTTACTTTTATTATTGTCTTCTCTCCAAGACTGATTTGTAAGAGTTTTGCTAGAACACCACCACATTACCAACCAGTGGACCACCGAACGATTGTCATAGAGCTCTTCGGCTACCACTCCCTCAAGTAGTAGATAGAATAGAAACATATATGGTGCTTTTATGTATTGATGTACTCCTGTAATCTCTAATGAAAAGAGATTAAGCAAGAGTACAACTAAAATACAAATAATGTTTTCTTCAAAAATTTTATATATGTACAATTGTAAAGTTATTTTGTTTAATTTTTTTATCTGTTGTTTGAATTTTTTTTTTGCTACTCTTTTGTTTGAATTTTAAGTAAATGTTTGAAATTCAAATAAGATCATTTATATCATTGTTTATAGTTATCGTTTGGTACTATGACAATTGGACTTACATTAGCCTTTGTACGGAAATACCATAATAAAAAATAAAAAACATATGGTGCATTTGGATAAATTTTAAGAAAGTAATTTTAATATAGTAAAAAAGATATTTTTCTCTTTCTCTCTCTTGTACTTTTTTTACTTTTTTTTCATAAGTTTATCCTAATTTTTTTTAAAAAAGAAAAACTAATTATTTTTTATATCTATTTATTTTAAAAATGTTATCCAAACTATTAAAAATATTTGAGAAATATTTTTTCATTAAAAAGGTATTTTTCATATTAAAAAAAAACACAAACAAACATACTCTTGATCTCTCTAACTATGAAGCACAGATACGTTGTTTTTTAGGCGCATTGTTAGACGTATCCATCTTAAACACAGAGACACTCATAGACACACGTGTCCTGCATGTTAGAATGTGTCTAATTAAAAAATTTTATTTGTTTTTTTAGCTTAGACATGCTTAAACACATTTAGGACATGACTTGGATACGACCCATTAATATTTTAAAAAAAAATTAGTTTACATGACTAACATTCAATTAGTAAGCCCTTAATTCACCCAAGCTCAATCACATGACTAATGTCCTAAGTCACTATTTTCACATACTAGTATTTTAAGTTTTATCTTTTCACACGCCACTATTAGACTTTTAAGTTTTATCTTTTCACACACTATTATTTTTATCTGTTCATTCTACTTCTGCTCGTACCAAGCTGTCAACTTCGTCGTCACTGAAGTTTGCCTCACGCCAATATTCTATCTAGTTAATTTTTTTTATGCACATGTACTTGTACATGGTTAGTTCTATTAAGAGAAATTAGTTTAGGAGATTTTTTAGAATATGTCAATAGAAATTATGCTCCATATTTTTTAAGAGAGACTTACTAAGTAACAAATATTGACACATATGACATATATTAAGATATTATAAATCTTCAAGCTTATAGAAATGATATTAATGAATTATGAATTTTTTTATTAAATTTTACAATATATATATATATATATAGAGGAGGGATCCGTTTATACTAGTGTAAGTTAATTTTCTCTTACACTCATTTTCAACCATTAGTTCTACTTTCATCTAATGGTTGAGATTATTTCATTAAAGGTAACCATTAGATGAAAGTGAAACTAACGGTTAAAAATGAGTGTACGAGAAAATTAACTTATACTGGTGTAAATTAATCATATATATATATATATATATGCCATATCCATATCCTACAATCTTTTAAATTTAGTATATCTTTGTATTCGTGTTCATATCATATCTTGTGTTCGTGTCCGTATATATATCTGTCCTTCATAGCTCTGTAAGTATGTACATGGGAGAATGGGATTAGACTGAAAAAAAAATTCTTATTGTTTAGTAGTAATTTGAATTGGGCCCAACTTCGTTACAAGAACCAAAATAGGATTAACTATATGTCACCTTAAATCCAAGGCACCGAGATAACAGTAAAACTCTTAAATATTAGGGAGACATAATAATGATAAGGCTAAACACTTCCTGTTAACTTATGTGGGATCAATCCAACTAAAGAGTAACACTTCCTCAAAAACTTATCCTTGTTTAAAAGGATTAAAAATCCTCACTTATAAATAGTAAGACAACTCATAAATAAATACATCTTTCACTACCTGTTAACTTCTTGAGACTTTTGTTCTTCTTTTACGAAATCACCAACAAATTTATCCGTAATTGTTGCACTGATAAATATCTCATTTTTTAATTACAAAGAAGCATCTGGATTACTAATAGCCTCCTAAAAAGTCGATGGCTCTCTTTCTTTTATTAAAAGATAATATGCATTATAGCTGGTCTTAACATAGTCTTTGTGTCATGATGATTTTCTTAATTGAAGCAATGATCATTAAACATTTGTTTCAACCTCATTTCCATCTTGTTCATCATGCTCATGCTATGGTTCTGCTCCTAAAGAATCATCTTTTCCAACTTTTCCATTTATTTGAACTATAGTAATCTCTCTAGAAGTGTTGTCATTTTTTTGTTTTCCATGCAATTCATTTTTTGTAAATATCACATCATTGCTGATTACAACTAGGGATGAAAAACTTTTATGCATTTTGGGATATCTGTAGGGACTATCCTCTTTGGGGACTTGAATTTGGAGAATTTTCCCCTACGGGAATGGGGACGATGATAAAAATCCCTCCGAGGCAGATGCAAGGACAAGGACAGAGATCGTATCACCTATCTTGCGAGATCCCTATCCCCGAGAAATTATTAATTGTAATTATTGATTACATCATATATATGTATTACCACTGTGTTCCTTTTAATAATTTTCATCTATATTATTTTTATATTAATTTAAAATTAAATCAAAGTATAAACATACCACTTCATAGTAACTTCTTTTAATTTATTGATATTGTTGACTTAAATTAAAATTGTTTACAACTTAATATATTTTTTTTATTTTTTTTATTTTAAAAATAATATTGGGGTCCCCGCGGGGAACGGGGATAAGGAGAATTTTTCCCCCAAGGCGGGGATCGGGAGTAGGGACTAGAGAAAATTGGGGAGTAGAGGATGGGGATTAGGGAGGTACTCCATGCCCCTGCTCCAAGCGGATGCCATCCCTAACTACAACCTTGCGGACAATGGGATCCCATAGGCGATGCCTCTTAATATCTTCAGCATAACCCAATAATATACATTTACTAGAATTTGAATCCAACTTTGTTCTTTTTTAGGAATTATACATCACATACGAAGGACATTCAAACATATGTAAAGAAGAATAATCTGTTGGCTTATCATTCTACATTTTCATTGGTGTCTTGAAAACAATTGTAGTTGATTGTGACCAGTTTATCACATAATAAGGGGTTTTGACAACTTCTGCCCAAAAAGACTTGACTAGACCTGTAATTTTCAATATAGCCCTCGTTCTTTCTAGGAGAGTTTTATTCATCTGCTCTGCTATTCCATTTTGATAAGGTGTATGAGCAACTGTGAATTGCCTTTGAATACCCTCTTGCTTGCAAAATACCATAAAATTCCTGTTTACATATTCTCCTCTATTATTTGTCCTCAAGCATTTAACCCTCTTTCTATATTCAAGTTCCAATTGTGCTTTGTACTCCTTAAATATTGGAAATACATCAGACTTCGTCTTGATTAAGTATACTCATAATCTCTTAGACTAATCATTAATGAATGATACAAAATATTTTGTTCCTTCTAGAGATATCTCTGGTGACTCCCATACATCAGAATGAATCAGGTCTAATATTTGTTTGCTGCTAACAGTCGATCTTTCAAACTTCAATCTATGTTATTTTCCTATAATACAGTACTCACAAAACGATAAGTTTACCAATCTGAGTCCAAGAAGGAGACAACATTTTGCAAGAATCTTCAAATCACGTTCTGACATATGGTCCAGTCTACGATTCCACATTATTGTTGAATCTGATTGGCCAATTGATGCAACTAATGAATCCGCCTTCTTCAATATGTCTCCTATAAGCATATATAAATTTACAGCAATCCTTTCTGCTTTCATCACCACAAGGGAACCTTTAAGAACCTTCAAAACTCCATCTTCAATATGGGTTTTGCACCCAAGGTTATCTAATTATTCAATAGACAATAAATTATTCTTCAAGCCTTTCACATGTCATACCCCTTGAATTGTGTAAAGTGTACCATCGTACATTTTTATTTTGGCAGTACTAACTCCAACAATTTCTAAGGCATGATCATTTAATATGAACACAGATTCTTCTAAGATATATTCATAAGTGAAAAATCAATCTCGAGGTGAAGTCATGTGTCAGGTTACTCTTGAATCCATTATCTACATATTAGTGAGTTGGTTTCCACCTTTAAAACCAATTGCTACTTTGCTATACAGGATTTCTCCTTCATCAGAGGTACTTGCAACACATCTTTGAGAAGTTAATGCTTTGTGAGACTTATCTACATTCTTCTTATTATACCAATAATCTTTCCTTACATGCCCTTTTATGCCACAGTTATAGCATTTGAAATTTTTTTTCCCTCGTGACTTCGACCTACCATAATTTTGTCTCCCACTAGAGCTACGTTCCATTAATCTCCCTCTCGTCATATAATGCCTCTACTTGCCTTAAGCTTTCTGATCTATCATCCTTGTTTTAGTGCCTAGATTCTTCTTCAGGAATTGCAGCAGTAATATCATCAAAGGATAAATAGCTAGTGAGAGCGTTATTTGTTATGTTGATGATAAGCTTATCATGTGAATGGATAGACTTTGAAGTAGAAGTTTTGCACCTTCATTCTTTGTTATTTTGTAATTCATCACTGTAAGTTAGGAAAATAGCATATTCACATTATTGATGTGATCCGTTACTAGTGTAGATTCACTCATTCGAAGAGTATAAAGTATCATTTTCAAGAATATCTTGTTGTAAAGTGACTTGACCTTGTACTTTAACGTCTTACTTTAATTTTATAATATTACTTAATATTTTTTATATGTAAATTAGATTAACACACAATACTTTTATTGTCAAAAGTTTAATGTACAATATTTTACATTGAGGGTGAAAACCCTTCGAAAGTTAATTATACATATGCCAACACTAGTTAAGTTAAGCACCTATTTCTCAAAAAGTTAGGCTTATAAAAAGCCTTCATAAGGTGCTACTATAGCTTTTACATCTTTACAAAATATCATTTATTATAACTACTCATCAAAGAGTAGAATAATCAAGAACAAGTTTCCCAAAGTCATAGTAAATACATAGTCTCCTAGTTCTAACATATAAACTTGCTGAATGCGAAAATCAATAAGGACTCTAACAGTTAGTCTTATCTGAAACATTATACCACAAAGAAGTGAGATACAATCTCAGTAAGAAAAAACAAAATCAATTATACATTTACCACTCTTTACAATTCTTTCTTTCTTAAAACCATATCCAAGAGTCCACAAAATTAAGATAAGTAAATCATATTTTGAAAAATAAATTAGATGAATAGTAAATAATATAATGGTTAAAATGAAAGAGTAAATAATTCCAAACAGGATAGAAACTTAATGAAAGAGTGAGTATCTCAAAAATTTCTTTTCATCATCCTTATCAATTCATCATAAACATTATCATTTTCTTCTTTATCGTCATCTTATTTCAATACTCTTAACCAAATGTGAATCTTTCTCTTCTTTAAGGCATCCATCAATACTCTCATAATGACCAAAACAATTTTGATTAAGGCGTTCCTTAATCCTCTCATTATGATCACAATCATTATTTTGATTAAGGCGTCCCTTAATTCTCTCATCATGGTTACAATAATTTTAATCAAAGCGTTCCTTAATCTTCTCATCATGGTCACAATAATAATATCTAATTGAAGTGTCCTTCAATTTTCTCATCATAGCCACAATAATTCTCTTTTGCACATTGTTTCATTTTTATCCATGAGACGACATTTCTTAAATATTTCCTTCATAGAAAAATATTTAACATAATCATTACATAAAAATTAGATGTAAAAAAAAATAGGAAATCAATAATTATTACAACTAATATAAAGAATAGCTGATGATAGTAAATCATAAAAAGATTAGTTAGGTGAAAAATTAATGAAAAAGAGTTAAAAGAATAACCGATAAGAGAATTATTTACATTTAAAATCTCATTATGGTGTATGTTATTCGAATAACTTAGAAGTCTATTCGAATAACACCACTCTTTTTCATTTCATATGAATTTTATTCGAATACACAAAAGTTTATTCGAATAAATTTATTAGAATTTCAATTTTAAAGTTTTCTATCAAATTTTATTCGAATAAATTTTTTTTTATCAAAAAAATCTTTTATTCGAATAAATTTTTTTTATCAGAATAAAATTTATGAAAAAATAGTTTTTAGTAAGCTTTATTTAAATAAAACTTGTGTTATTAGAATAAAATAGTCAAAAACTTAAGTAAAGTCACTATTATATCAAGCTAAAAATAGAGTAACGAGAATGGATGCAAATAGATGGATTAGGAGGTATGGTTGGAAGAAATAAATAAGAAAGAATGGTGTTTTCGTCATTTCTTATCTATTTTATAGAATTTGGATCAAGTGAAGGAGTGAGTGAGGGTGAAGATAAAGGATTTGAGTTGCTGAAAACAGAGCTTGAAGGTCTTTGAGTTGGGTGGGCATTTTCTTGCTGAAAAGAGTGAAGAAAGAACGTATTTATAGAGCAAAATAGCTCTGTTCTTATGTTGTTGGAGTGCTTTGCTGTCAATCCGTGCGAAAACCTTCAAAAATATCAAGTTTTCATTTTCCAGAATCCTCTTCTACAATACTTACGTGGTTGGCTTATTTTTCTGCCTGCTATCTCATTCCTTTCACCTTCAATCAAATTTTCATTCCTTTGTAATCATTGTTAATCATGATACAAGAGTTCCTATTGTGACACATGTTCATGCTAACATCATATGCTTAGCTCATCTATAATAAATATTTGAACACTTGTTCTTTCTTAAAGATTACCAATGTATTTTAGCTTGATTTTCTGCCTCTCATTTCATTCATTTAAGTGACACTTGTTGCTACTAATCATAATTCCATATTTTTTCAAGAAGTATTCTTGCTGTCATCTGTTCTTTCCGACTTTTCATTGCTTATCTCATTAATTTTGTCGCATCATTTGGTTCCATTGTAACTAAGGAAATTGAAGTGAAAGAAAACTAAGTTTTCCTTTTGCTGCAACGTGAAGTGAAAGAAAACAAAATTTTTCTTCTGTTGCAACGTAACATGCTTACCCATTTACACTAACAGTATGATTTTTATTCGAATAATATTCTATTTATTTGAATAACTAACAAATTTTCATATACTAACACTAGCTAACTATTTTCATTTCAGTACCTTTATTCGAATAAGGGACCTTTTATTCAAATAATTTTCATTATATTTTATTTTTTAAAAGTGGTTTTATATTACATAATTATTGTAATGCATTATTATTTTCACGTAAATATTTTTTAGGTATTTGTTTTTATTGTTGTTAGTGTTTTTAGGGATGTTACATGTACAATTTGGTGATAGTTCCAAATTTCCTTTATTAACTTTTTCTTTGCATCACTTGAAAAGACTTTATCAGCTAGTAACAAATGCAAATTTCCAATAGCATTATCATCTATCTTCTTCCATTTTGTCATATGTAATGCTAGTGGGTATTCCTTCAATTGCTGGTAAGCAATTGTCCTTCTTCAAAATTACTTTTATTTTCAATTTTCATAGGGATTATTTCTATTAAATTTCTCAATATCATATTTTGCTGTCATAGTATTTATTAGAATCTAGTTCTCTACTAAACGATTCTCTCTTTTACATGAATAATAACTCGTATGTGAAAAGTAATTTAGTCATAACTTACTCTGATACACTGTTAGGTACCAGAGATATTATACAACTAATATATAAAGTTGAGAATAAAAGAATTGATACAAAATATTGGTAAGAAATAAATAGTTTTCTTTTTGAAAAAAATATTAAACATTTTCTCTTAAGGAAAAAATAATAATATTTTCTCTTGACATAAGAAAATACATATCTCTTTAAATAAATGAGGAGGAAACTTCTTATTCTGAAGTGGATTCAGAAGGTACCTAGAGTCGGTACGTATGCGGTGGTTCCTTCCTTGCGTAGCTGTAGCCAAGAGCACGAAGTCCAGGGGGGTGGGTACCTGCAATGGGACTCCAACGCTCAAGTCAGGCAGTGCACCAAAAGGTTAAAGCTAATGGAATAGTAGTAAGGTTCCGATCCCCTCTCGGGGTAACTTAGCCTGGTATATATTGAGAGCGTGATTTGAATCCTCATGCACTCCACGCAGGACAGAGGTACCTTAGGATTGTGTCATGGCAGGGAATTCAGCCCATGATCGTTGAGGTCCGTCTCTAACATTGTCGGGACTGTTCCACGATCGTTGAGGTCCGCTTCTGACATTGTTGGGACTGTTCCACGATCGTTGAGGCTCATCTCTGTTCTGCTGGGGCTGTCTTTCCTTTAATGACCAATCCTTGTACGCAGGCTGTCGTGGTCCCCATTACTGAGAATAGGGAGATGACTGCTATGATCCAAGGTCGCGAGGCCGAAGTGGGGGCGTAGTTGGCAGAGTTTGGTGGTTCGTGTGCCGGGTCGATCTTTCAAGACGGGATCCCGGACCACGGTCCAGAACAGTTGCCCCCAGCTTGGCGCTTGGACGAGGCCCAAGTGTCAAGGTACCATCATACTCAAAGTGGGCGGTATCCTGGCTTTGAGGCCGGGCTTCGTGGTCTTTCACGTTGGTCGGGGCCCGTGATCTCTGAACACGAGACGACTCGGCGGTTGGGATGTGGTTCGGAGGCCGAGGTGGGTCTTTACCTATGTCGCCACCCCTTAGTCTCGTGGTTTTCCTTCAGCTGCCCCCTGGACGCAGTTCTCGGGGTCTTTTGACTTGCCGCAGCGTTCTTCATTGATCTTGAATCGTTGGATCCCTTGGGAAACGCCGCTTTGACCTCCTTGAGAATAAGCGAGTCTTTAATGGGGAGCGTCAGCTTCGTGCAGTTTGCAACCGTCCGCTGCTCTTGTGACCAATGGGGAATGAGGGGCATTGAATGCGGATTTATGGTTTGACAGGTTCTTCAATGTAAAGGGCTAATCAAGGCGTTCCGTTTTCTCTATAAATAGAGGGTTTTTGGGTTTGATCATGGCATTCCTCTTTGCATCTTTGTTTTGAGATGGCTTATCTCAGAGAAATGGTTCTTTCTTCTCCTATGCATTACTGGAGAGTGTTGCCTCTTTCCAGGGTTTTCTTCTTGATCTTTCCCAAATTTCTGAAACTTGGTCGTTTTCGTGTGGAAGGCTTCTTGAGTAGATGTCTCACTTTCTCAGCGTATTAGCGACAGATGCCTCACTTTCCCAGCGTACTGTAATTGCTTCTTTGATATTTCTCGTCGCTGGGAAAGCTTGAGGTATTTGCCACTTTAGACGGAGGCAACCAAAGAGGTGGGCCCAAATTCGCTCTCCTTTCCAGCCGCTTCTAAGAGCAGTTGGATAGGTAGGAGGGACTATTGGGGCTGCTCTTCGGCTTTACAGCTGCTTGAGGTGATTAAGGTTCCCGATGGAACGATCTCCTCACGAGAAAGTTGTGCCTCGTCTATCAAAGGAGAGTGCGCCCCGGTCTCTTCCTGCCTGGCGAAGAAGGGAGTGAAGAAAAGTGGTGGGTACTGAGGTTCAGAAGTGGTGTTCCGTTCCGGGTTTCGAAGCCTATCCACTTTTTCAAGATACTGCTTCGGGAGGGGAAGACCGGTGCTAGCTCTTGGAGGAAATGTAGATGCGACATAGTCCGGGATGCCAATGATGTTAATGGCGGTTCGCACCTCCGGGGTTTCTTTCATTATATGTTCCATGTCTCTATACTCTTTTTTCCTTCTTTTTGTTGTAAGATGATGTATGGAATGAGAAATTTAATAAAATGGCTCCTTTTCCTTTGAATTATGTGCCTTCTGCTTTCCTTTACTTGAGTTGTGGTATTTATACTGCACCGGGGTGAGTCCAAGGCTCATTCCGGCCACGCGATATGTGAAGTTGCCCCCAGCTTGGTACTTAGTCGGGGCCGGCGAAGTGCCAAGTTTGGATACTTGATGCCGGGGTCTCTGTATCTTGGGCTATTACCGGGGCAACATAGTCCCGGGGTGCGAGCGGGTTTCCCGAGCTCTTCGACCCTGCGGTTGCGTGTCCTTTAACTTGTTGGATAACCGTAACGTGAGCTGCCATTATGGCAACGTGGGCCACGTGGCGCGCTCGGGTTGAAAAGACGTGCGTCGTGCTCCGCGCGCTATAATGGGTGCCTTTTCAAATGCGAGGTATCTGGACGAAATTACCCTCTAACCGTGACCCCTATAAATAGGGTGTCAGCTTTTTGGCTTTGTTTCGTTCGACTTTCATCAGAAACGTTGAGACTTGTAGGTGGTTTCTGACGGTCGTTGCGGCGGTGCGAGACGATCTTGCTGGACTTCACAGGAGTGACCTCTTGCTTCTTTTCTTTTGTTACGGTAAAAACTGATTTCTTCCTTTGCTTCTTATTCCTTTGGTTTTTCTTGCTATTTTGAGGAAAAGGTGGGGGGTTGGGGGAAGTGCGCCGACCCCAGTGGAGGGAGGGCAATCAACCTGTACTTCAAGAATCCGGATCCCCGCCGGTTTGTTGATGATTTCCTTCTAGACGAGGAAGTGGAGGCGAAGCTGAACTAGCGTAGTGCTCCAAATACTCTCTGTAGTTTCCAAGTTCTTGGGCTTCGCCTTGCCATGGAGGCTCGGCATTTGGAGTATACAATTGAGGACTTCGAGCGAAGAGTTCTGCTGCGGAGCAGGGTAAAACCCAGGCTCTTTTGGAGAAGGAGGAGGCTGTACGGGCCAAGGAAGAGGCTGCAAAGTCCATGGAGGATGTTGTGGCCCTGAACCGGGAGCTGGGGAACGAAGTAGCCACCCTAAGGAATGCAGTGAAGGAGAGGGAGGCCAGTTTGGCGGATGCCAGAAGGGGCGTGGCCGAGCTAAGAGCTGAGAATGAGGGCCTTCGTTCTGAGACGTCTCGGAGGGCGGGTTACCGCACTGAAAGGCGATGTTGGGACTCTCCTTACTGTTTGTACTGACATTAAAGAGCAGCAATTCCGAAATGCCATCAAGCAAGTTCAGCTCTTCAATCCCGAGGTTGACCTGGTTCTTGATTCTCTGGATTCCGGGAAGGTAGTCCAGAATGGCCAACTCGTCGTTCCCCGCCTTGTTGTTGTGGATCCTGGTACGGTGGATTCTTCTGCCGAGGTTGGTGGTTCCGGGCCTTCCGCAGAGTGATTCGCATTTTTTTTTGCCCCCTGCACGGGGTTCTTTAATATGGTTAGGCAAACATTATTCCATTTTTTCCAAAATATTGTAATGACTTTGTTATTTTTCCGATCTTGTTTTTGGGGTCTAATGCCCTTCTCGTGTATTGCGGAAATTTGACGAGACTTGTGGTCTGGGTCCAACGCCTTATTTTGCCGAGTGTTTTAGGATTTCTCTTAGGATTTTGCGCAATGAGAATGCTCAGAAGCCTTGGCATAGGATCCGATATCTGCAGTAGCTTGCCCTTTAGGAATTCGTGCCCAAGGTAAGGAACCTTGATCTTGGCTTGGAATTCGAAGGTAATGGCAATCTGGGATTTGGAGTCCGTGCCTAAGGGAAGAAACCTTGTCCGAGGTCCATTACCGGTTATTTTAGGTATTTTAGGAGGCCGCGCGACTTGTGGTTTCGGACTGGTCCTTGCCGGGGTCTTTTGTACGGGTGGATTGGTGCGAGAGTTTTCCCCCTGTTGGGCTTTCTCTACTGCACTCCCTACCTAGCACAAGACACCACGGTTGGTACCGTGGTAACTGAGTTCTTGATAATTGAGATGCTTGCTTAAATTCAAAGATTGAAAAAGTGTACAATATAATTGGGGCAGATCAAACATGAAGTAGACTATGAGACTAGGCCTTGAAAGGCGCTTAGCTGTAGTACTTTCTAAGTTTGTCTGCATTTCAAAAATTCTTCACGGGCTTGCCTGTTAACGTTTCCAAAGTATAAGCCCCTTTCCCGGTACTGTTAACCTTTGTCTTTAAATTGCGTCCCGTTGTCCGTAACGATGGATTCCGGGACTCCAAATCTGGTAATGAGGTGGCGCCAAGTGAATTTCTGAATTCGAGCCGAGGTGATGGTGGCCAGGGGCTCTATTTTTATCTACTTGGTGAAATAATCTACAGCGACAACCAAAACTTCAATTGCCCAGGCGCTTGAGGAAAAGGTCCCAAGATATCCATGCCCCACTGGTAGAAAGGCTAAGGGATAGATGTCGTGGACAATTCCTCTGGCGAGGAGTGGTAGTGGTCAGAGTGTCGTTGACACTTATCGCATGTTTGGACATGTGCAAGGAGTCTGCTTCCATTGTGGGCCAGTAGTAGCATGCTCGGAGTACCTTCAATGCCAGGGCCTTGCCTCCTAAATGGTGCCCGCAACTCCCTTCGTGGACTTCGGCCAGGACATACCCGGCTTCTTCAGGCGTTAGGCACTTCAGGAGGGGTGAAGAGAACCCGCGCCGGTACAGCTGCCCATCGAAGATGGTGTATCTGACCGCGGCTTTCTTCAATTTGGATGCCTCCTTAGGGTCCTCGGGGAGACTACCGGACTGCAAGTATTCCATCAGTGGAGTGATCCAGGTACGTTCTTGTTCATTAACCTACAGGACAGTTATGTCGAAAACCGCAGGGTGGGAAAGGGTTGCCTGGATCACTGATCGGTTGTTACTTGGACTTTTGGTATTTGCCAACTTGGATAAGAGATCGGCCCGGGAGTTTTGTTCCCGGGGGATATGATCTACTTTGACTAGCTGGAAGCTTGGGAGGAGTTCTTGCACTTTTTCCAGGTACTTCTGTAGGAGGGGCTCTTTAGCCTGGTATTCGCCTTGGATCTGAGAGGTCACGAGTTGGGAGTCGCTACAAAGTTTATTCTTTGTGGCCCCCAAGTCTCTGGCCATTGCCAGTCCTGCGATGCATGCCTCGTATTCTGCTTGATTGTTTGAGGTGGGAAACTCAAACCTCAGTGAGTTCTCGATAGTTACCCCTTCGGAGTTTTCCAAGATTACCCCGGCGCCGCATCCTTTTGGGTTAGAAGACCCGTCCACGAATATGGTCCAGGGTATTTCCTCTGTATAACCGGGGTCTGAGGTAAGTTCGGCCAAAAAGTCTGAGAGGGCTTGCGCCTTGATTGCTATTCTGGGCTCATAGGTTATCCCGACCTCGAAAGTTCGACGGACCATGCGATCATCCTTCTGCTAAGTCTGGTTTGTGCAGTATTTGTCGGATTGGTTGATCCGTCCTTACCACAATGAGGTGGCATTGGAAATACTGCCTTAATCTTCTAGCCGTGATGATAAGTGCAAAGGCGACCTTCTCAATCTTTTGGTATCTGAGTTCGGGGCCTTGCAGTGCTTTGCTCACGAAATAAACTGGCTTTTGGCCTTCGGATGTTTCCCTGGTCAGTGCTAAACTGACGGCTTCTTCGTTGACGGAGAGATATACGTAAAGGGTCTCGCCTGGTTCGGGTCTTGTGAGGACTGGAGGGGATGCCAGGAGGTTCTTTAGGGATGTAAAAGCGTCTTCGCATTCCTTTGTCTACTCGAATCCGGTCCCCTTTTTCAATAACTTGAAGAGGGGGAGGGATTTGTGAGCGGCTTTGGCTAGGAATCTCGTGAGAGCTGTGATCCGGCCATTCAGCTGTTGCACTTCTTTGATGTTTCGGGGGCTATGCATATCGAGCACCACCTTGCATTTGTCGGGGTTTGCCTTTATGCCGCGGTGGGTCAGCATGAATCCCAAGAATTTCTCTGCTTGGACCCCGAACGCACACTTTCCTGGATTGAGTCTCATGTCGTGCCTTCTTAACTGCGTGAACACTTCTTCAAGGTCCGAGGTGTGTGATCCGGTCGACGGGGTCTTAACTATCATATCGTCGATATAGACCTCTAGCATTTTTCCCATCTGTTTTTCGAAGACTCTATTCATCATCCTCTGGTATGTGGCCCCGGCGTTCTTTAGTCCGAACGGCATTACCTTGTAGCAGTAGCTCGCCCTTTCAGTGATGAAGGCCGTTTTATCCTGGTCTCCGGGGTACATCAGAATTTGATTGTACCCCGAGTAAGCGTCCATGAAGGATAGCGTCCGGAAGCCGGAGGAGCTGTCGACCAGCTTGTCGAAGTTTGGGAGGGGGTATGGATCTTTGGGACATGCCTTGTTCAGGTCGGTATAGTCCACGCACATCCTCCATTTCCCGTTTGCCTTTTTAACCAGGACTACGTTTGAGAGCCAAGTGGTGTACGAGACTTCTCTTATGAATCCGGCGTTCAATAACTCCCTGACTTGCTCCTCGATGGCCTGTTGTCTCTCGGGGCCAACTTTCCTCTTCTTCTGGGCGACCGACTTTGCATCCCGTTTAATAGATAAACGATGGCAGATGAAAGTGGGGTCGATTCCAGGTATGTCGGCGGAAGTCCAAGCAAAAAGATCCTTGTTTTTCTGTAGGAGCTGTGTCAACTGGGTCTTTTCCTGTTCTTCGAGGTTTGTTCCTATCATGGTGACTTGATCGGGCTTGTCGCCCAACTGGAGTGGGATCAGTTCTCCTTCGGGCTGAGGTCTTGTACCTCGGATCTCTTCGCGGACATCCAACTCCGTCATCAAGATGTTGACTTGGTCATGAGTGGAGCTAGATGTTCGTGTCTTTGTTTTTCTCGAGGTCCTGCCGATCTTTAGGCTCTCGTTGTAGCATTTGCGGGCTGCGATCTGGTCGCCCCTGACCGTGACCACTTCATTGTTCCTGTTGAGGAACTTCATGGCCTGGTGGGCGGTGGAAACCACAGCGGCAATGCCGTTTAGGGTTGTGTGGCCCAGGATGATGTTGTAGGCCGAGGGACAATCTACGACTAGAAACCTCACCTTCACCGTTTTATAGGTGTCGTCGTTGCCCAAGGTAAGGAAGGTCTCAAAATAACCCACTGAGGTTACCTTCTCTCCGGAGAATCCGGTTAACTCGCCCTCATATGGGGTAAGCGCGGACAGGGGGAATTCTAACCTTTCGAAGGCGTCCATGAACATGATGTCTGCCGAGCTCCCCTGATCTACAAAGATACGACGGACTTCAGCATTGGAGATTATCCCGGAAATGACGAGGGGGTCGTCGTGATCTCGGATAATATCGCCGTAGTCCTCTTCAGAGAAGGAGATGGGCGGCGCGCCTTTGTTCTCTGCATGGGGCTTTCGGAAGGAGGAACCGGATACGCTCAGAACCGCAGGTCCGAGTGCTTTCTTCCTAGAGTTATTTGACGAGACCGCCCCTGCGAATCCCCCCCGAGATTATGCTTATTAGCCGTTCTTCTTGTGGCCCCTGTCTTGAGTATCCCGTTCCCGGTCTTGCCTGTTCTCATCGTTGTGGCGCGGAGGGGTCCGGGATCTCCTGGCAGGGCTTTTGCTTCTCCTTGGGCACTGGTTCGGAATTCACCGGGGGCTGCGGCTTTGCCTCCGGTTTCTGCGTCTTCCATGGTTTCCATTTTCCCGAAACCCGCTGATATATTTTTGCAAGCGCCCTTCTTTGATCAGGGACTCGATAACGTCCCGGAGTTGGTTGCAATCCTCTGTTTCTTGGCCATAGCTGTTGTGCCACCTGCAGTGTTTTAACTGATCCCTCTGGGAACTGCTTCTTTATGGGCGGTGGTCTCTTGATATTCTGGAACTCGGTTTGAAGGACCTCCTTCAAGATTGTCTCTCAAGGGGTGTTCAAAGGAGTGTACTCAGAATATTTAGGCCGGTATCGCTCGCTTTTTGAGGGGTCACAGGGTTGATTGGAGTTTTGGTTCTTCTTTTGGTGTGCTTCACCTTTCTCCAGGCTCTCCTTCGCTCTGGTGACTTCCTCAAGCTCAACGTATTTGTCCGCCCGTCGGTGAAACTCTTCTAGGCTTTCTGGTTTCTTTTTTGCTAGAGACGCGAAGAAGCTTGAGTTGGTCTGGAGCCCGTTCCTGGCGTAGTGGAGGGCTATCCTGTCGTCTAGGTTTTCTATGCCTACACAGGCTTGGTTAAACCTTCTGACATATTCACGCAAGGATTCTGAACTTCCCTGGCGAATCCCGAAGAGGGAATCAATCGACTTCGGGCGCTCCTTAGCCGTGGTGTATTGTTGCAAGAACCTTTGCGTCAGGTCTTCCCATCCTGTGATCCTTGTTCGCAAGGTGACGAACCATCGGAGGGCGTCCTTCTTCAGGAATAGGGGGAAGGCCCGGCATAAAAGTTTCGGGGTGTATCCGTAGAGCTGCATGGACTGCGTGTAGGCGTCTAAGTGCTCCTGGAGATCCGTTGTTCCGTCATAAGCTTCCAAGTTGCTTGGAGGTTTGAAACTCCTCGGGACCATGTATGACATTAGGGCGTCCGAGAATTGTTGTAGGCGGCCGGGGGCCGGATTACTGTTTCCAATAATCCCGGCGCCAGCGCCTTGATCTGCATGCCCGTTGCGAGCCTCGTCGTGTCCTCCGTTGTCATTTTTCGCCCGTGCTGATCTCTCGAGGTTCTCTAGACGGCGTCTCTGTTCCTCTAGCTGGTGCCGTTGATCCTCGATGAGAGCTGTTTGTTGACGCAACAACTCCCGGAGGCCATTTCTCGTAATCTCGGATTGGACATTGTCTTCGTAATGAGACGCGTGGTCCCCGTTGTCGTGGGAGGCTCCCAAACGAGCGTGGACAGGGATCCTAGCTACATTGTTTCCTCCGCCGGTTACTCCGTAGTTTATGTTATTGGTCTCCCCATGGGGGAAGGCGAGCCTGTTCCTGATTGAGACCCTTCGAGATGGGTCAGGGCTTTCAGCGGAAACTGAAGTCTCGTGCCCATCGTTAAGGGTTTCCACCATGGCAGGCCTGTTTCTGGCGGCGGAGGTTTCTGGTGGTTTGACTGAAGGGGGTTGCGCTGTGCTGCTTGGGTCCTGTATCTGGCCATGGACTGCGTGCGCAGCGCTCCCTCTTTTTTGGTTGTGTCTCGTGCTCACCATGGTTGTTGCGGGAATGGAAATTTATCAGATTCCCACAGACGGCGCCAATGTTCTGAAGTGGATTCAGAAGGTACCTGGAGTCGGTACGTATGCGGTGGTTCCTTCCTCACGCAGTGCAGCCGGAGCACGAAGTCCGGGGGGTGGGTACTGCAACGGGACTCCAACGCCGAAGTCGGCAGGTCTGCACCGAAGGTTAAAGCTAATGGAATAGTAGTAAGGTTCCGATCCCCTCTCGGGGTAACTTAGCTTAGCCTCAGGTATATATTGAGAGCGTGATTTGAATCCCATGCGCACTCCACGCAGACGAGAGAGTACCTTAGGATCGTGTCATGGCGGGAATTCACCCCATGATCGTTGAGGTCCGTCTCTGACATTGTCGGGACTATTCCACGATCGTTGAGGTCTGCTTCTGACATTGTCGGGACTGTTCCACGATAGTTGAGGCTCATCTCTATTCTGCTGGGGCTGTCTTTCCTTTAATG
The DNA here is from genome assembly GCA_029884605.1 of Ormosia emarginata. Lineage (NCBI taxonomy): Eukaryota > Viridiplantae > Streptophyta > Magnoliopsida > Fabales > Fabaceae > Ormosia > Ormosia emarginata. The sequence continues at coordinate 52,683,522 of JAQQTP010000082.1, read as the reverse complement.
GTCAATCCTCAGTACGCAGTGTCGTGGTCCCCATTACTGAGAATAGGAGATGACTGCTACGATCCAAGGTCGCGAGGCCGAAGTGGAGGCGTAGTTGGCAGAGTTTGGTGGTTCGTGTGCCGGGTCGATCTTTCAAGACGGGATCCCAGACCACGGTCCAGAACAGTTCTCAAAATGAAACTAAATGTTTTTTTCTTTTTCACTCTTTAGATGACTTAATGAATTATGAATGATGGAAGATCAATTTATAAGTGAGTTCCTTTATCTCTGATCATTCGTTAATCAAAGGTTAAATTTTTTTTATTGTTAGCCAGAAAAAATAAGAGGCTGCTATTCTTAAGGAAAAATTTTTCCTTCTTTGAATTTTCTAAAAGAGAAAAATTGCTTTACTTAATTTTATATAGAAAAATGATTATATCACATCATTTTTTCCATCACACAATTATTTACATAATTTTTTAATAGTTGTGATTAAATAAAAAAAATAATAAAAAAATGATGTAATTAATAATATAAAAAAATATTATAAAAAATAATATGAAAATAATGATAAAAATATCATTATTATTTTATATATGCCAATGCAAGCATGTACCCAGAAGCCAGAGTTCGAAAAACTACCAGAGCCCAACAAAAGCTTCAGTAGAAAAATCAGTCCTTGACTATGGGCACCAACCACCAAAGAGCGTATACAATTCCAATAACTGTCACTCACCATGAGAAATTAGCAGTAATGGCAATCCTAAAGCCACTAATGTGGATTGCCACCGGTGCTCTTTAAGTAGTAACGGGTGTTACCGAGGAAGAAACTGTCCATGGAAAATGGATGAAAAGATGGGCCCAAAGAAGAGAGTGGGTTATTGACGTGGCTAATAAAGACAAGTTGTTAAAGTCAAATGGAGGATCAATTGTGTATGATGAAGTGTCCAATAGCAGTGTAGCAACATCTGATATGGCTTTTTTTAGAGCAGATATTTTTCTACACCCTTTTGAGTAATATACTTAAAAAAAAAGATCATTTTACATTTTTAAAGAGATATAAATATTATTGATTTTTTTTTAAAAATGTCAACTTTAATGAAAAAATAAAAAAAAAATATAATAAATAATATTAAATAAAATATAAAAATAAATATATATACTATTTAATATAAAATTATCTAAGTTAAATATACTATTTCAATAAAATTATAACACATGGTCATTTATAATTATATAAATAGTTAAATTAAAATTTAAATAATATTTTGTTTGAACTTTTATTTTTAGAATTTACTATTAGTTTAGTGTTACTTTCAAGAAAAATATTTTTTTATAATTTAAATAGATAATTTTAGGATAATTTAAATAAGTGGTGAATGTCTTTAAAATAAGTAATAATTCTAATTATTTATGTGATGATTATTATATTATATATAGTGAATTAAAATTAGAATTAATCATAAAAATAATAAAAATTACCACTTATCACTTTATTGATTAACACATAATAATTTTTGTGTAATATATGATGAATTTTAATTTTAACTTACTATGTGTAATAAAAGAATATTACCACTTAAATAATTAAAATTATTATTTATTTTAAAAGTATTTATCATTTATCTAAATTATCTCAAAATTACTTATTTTAAGTTATTCAAATAACATGACTCTTCTTCTAATAAGTGGAAAACGTTTAGTTTCTTGATATATAGCTTTCTCAGTTAGGTTTAGTGGTATTTTGGCATAAAAAATGCGTTGATTAGTTTTCTGGGTTCCGAATGGTAGGGCAGGAATAGTCATTTTCATTATCAGCTTATCAGGAAGCATTGAAAAGTTATATAATCCACTAATAATTTTTATTATGTGATGTATTTATTTGTTTTATGTGATATTTAACTTTTACAATAATTATTTAAGAATTTTGATTCTGTAATGATATGTTAATACTTTACTAGATGATATTGTAAAAATATTTATATTTATAATGTATCAAATTTAAACTAATCTAAAATTCTTTTCAGGTTGCTTGCACTTAGGGATGACAATGGGACGGGGCGGGGCCAAGAGCGAGGACGGGTAGTGCTTCTTCTGCTTTTGTCACAGGTATCAATTTATGATCGTTGTAGGTAGACAGGATATCTACAGATATCTATGAGTAATTAATAATTTAAAATAAAATTTTAAAAATTACAAAAAAATATAAATAAAATAAATTTTAATATTACATACTACAATTTTGTTCAATAATTTAAGATTCTTAAAAATTAAAAGAATATTATAAATAATAAACTAAATTCAATTATATTTTGTAATAATTAGTTTACATAAATAACTATTACATAAATAATATATATTTTCTCAACAAGTTTTATCATTATAAACTCATTTAATAAAAAATTTATTTTAAAATAATAAATATATATGCATTTTCATTTCATCTCAAAGTTAAAAAAAATCATAATATATGATATATATTAAATAAAAAAATATACTTAATAAATTTATGAATACTTACAAAACAAGTACTATAATTCTCACATATGCCTCTATTTATTAAACAGATACTAATTTTTCATTCCGTCGCGAGTACAATTAATTTTACCATCCTTACTTGCACCACGTCTACTAAAAGGTGTACTTCAAGTAAGGAGAAAAATAAATAGTATTTTGTTTGGTAATTACTTATTGGTTCCATAATCTAAGTCTTCTGACTTAATTTATTTCTCACTTAAATTTTAACCAAGACCAATATAAACCCGTCACACATCTTACAGAGTATATGTGTGCAAATAAATATCAATTTTTTTTCCCTCAATTTGTTTTATTGCTACAATGTCATTTACTAGTAAGTAAAATATGAAGTACGTGCACATTTTCTTTCTTCTTTTTGTTTTTTTCGGTAGTTAATTTGACCAAGTATCCACCCCATACAGTGCATGTAATATGATTGGTACCAAAATCGGTCCTCCTACTCGGTTTCCCAATTGCCGAGTTGAGCCCATGTCAAACGGCTTACATAGAATTTGATGGTCTCCACTCTCCTTCGAGATGGGAAAGACCAACCACGTTTTCAATGGGTGCATCTGCGTATATGATATGATAACTAAAGGTTACTCACATTCTGTTATTTGATTATAGACTTAGAGCCACCTAAAGAAGAAAAACGTATTTTTCGTAGAAAATAATTAGTTAAATTAAAATTTTAATTCTTATTGTTTATACTCGTTTTTAATTTAATTTTATAATTTTTTAAATTAATGCTTGTACTTGTAGATGTTTTAAAAATAATTCATGCTGTCAATTCACATTGTAATACCGTTGGAGGCTCTCGAATCAATATGGCCAACTTTCATCACAGTTTGACCGATCGGTCTCACAGTCAAGCAAGTTTATACCATTACGCTCACTAACACTATTAGTTAACTAAATCAAGTGCTTCTTTATCCGGTAGTATTTTTTTTATATGCTCCTTTTTTTGTAAAAAAAAAAAATTGGTAAGTACTCCTTCGTTCCATTAATTGTTTCTTTCTTTTGAATAGGTGTTCTATTCAACAAATGCTTCCTTAGATTCTTTCTTTTTTTGCTGTAGTAGGGACAAAATTGAAAAATTGATAATAAAGATTAAAGATTACTTTGAAAATATTTGTAAGTGTAAAACTTATTTTAAAAAAAAATTATAGAGACTAAATTAAAAATAAATAAAAAATATAAGAATTAAAATTTTAATTTAACTAAAATAATTTTTATATAAAAACTACCAGAAAATAAAAGAAGAACAGTAAGGGACTTTTTACCCAGTTAATGCACTTTCAAATTTTATTTTCAAATGTACCATTGTTTCAATATTATTTCTCAAAATACGCTTGTTTTAGATAACATTGAGAAGTAATATCTTTTTTTAATATGGTGTTAAATTTTTTTTTTACTTACACTCATTTTTAGTTGATTTTTTATCTAATGGGAGAAATTAAAAATAACCATTAGATGATTTCAACACCATAAATCAAAAATTGACATTTTTCATAAATCAAAAATTTTTTACATCCTTCTTGAGAAGTCGATTGCTTTAAAAACAACTTCTCAACAAGGTCTTTTATTATTATTTTTTGCTTATTAATAATTTTTTACCTATATTTTAAAATAATATAATTTGATTATTTATTAGAAGTGTATGTTGAGTGAGTTTTATAGTATTTTTTGTCTTAAGCAATTCAAGAGTAAGTTGAGTTAAGTTAAATATGTAAATTTAATATACATAAAAAAAAATTATCCTTCTAAAATAAATGCTAAAATATGAAATTAATTTTTTTTTATACATAACACGCCTTACTTAAAAATAACATTATTTAAAAATAGTATATATTCTAATAAATTAAAAAGTTACATATCTAATTTTATACAAATATAATAAGTCTCAAACAAGTTATAAAAATTAATATAAGTTTTAAATAAAATTATAATAATTAGAAAATAAAACCTTGTTTAGAAGTCCCAACATGATATCAAAAAAAATTATATAACATGGTGTTGAAAAGTTGATTTCTTATGTATCGACTTCTCAACGTCATCTTAAAAAGTTTAAATTTTTATGTTGAGAAATCAATTTTAACTAATATGACATTTCTAAGTTATCTAAAATAAGCACATTTTGAGAACAAATATTGAAAGAACGATAGAATGGGAAATAAAGATAAAATTAACTATATTTGGATGAAAAAACCGAAGAATAATAGGTAAATAAAAGCAAAAATAACGGATTATTAGGTTGTAACTTCCAAGTCTGCGTGGAGGATAGAAAAAAGCATCAGCTAACATGCTAAATGGTTTATGCGGTTCCCACATCCCAATGACGTAGCTATTCTTATACAAAGCTTAAAGCAATCACTTCAAGATAGGGTCATCCTTTTGTCAAGCTTCTGTTTTTATTTTGCACATGGATGGAGTAATCCAACAATGGGTAACCTATTCACCACTGACCATCAATAATTTATGCTGAGATTGAAAAAATTGGCATGATGAAATAAAGAAAAAGGAAAATACAAATTACATTTCCTCAATTGACAATGGGAGGGCTTGGAATATATATATATATATATATATATATATATATTTTTAATCATCGATTCATATATATATATTAAAAGTAACTATTAGATGAAAGTGTCTAATGGTTAAAAATGAGTGAAAAAAAAAACTTTATTATCCTCCCTATATATATATATATATATATATATATATATAAAAGAAGTGTATCAAAAAGAGTGTTTATTATGAGAAGGTGAGAGGAATAAATTTTGATTATTGAATCTTATATGAATGGTTAAGATTAGAACATAAATACATGTGACTTTTTTAAGTAATCACATGACTTTTAAGTAATTTTTAATCTTAACTATCCATATATGATTGTATGGTCAAAATTTAATCCTCTTACCTTCTTATAATAATCACTCTTCTCATTAGATATGTTTATATATATATATATGGGGAGGCCTCGGATTTACTTTGCAGTAGGGGTGAATAAAATTCAGAGGAAATAGAAAGGAATAATGTAATTGCTTAACGCAATAACGCTTGAGGAAAATAAAGGCATAATAATACAACATTAATACAGAATATAAGAAGTCTTGTAGTGTCATATATACCTATGTTCATGTCATTTCAAGATTACATTTCACCAAGTTCAAAATATTTCAAATCTGACTTACTTTTTATCCGTTTCCCCTCTTACTTTTTATCCGTTTCCCCTCTTTATAGACCATTCTTTGCTTCTCTTCATCGCCAAAGCATCTCTCTTCTCTCTCTCTCCACCCTTGTTATATATATCGCAGAAAGGCTAGTGGTTCGTTTCAAGAATTCAGCTTTCAAGAAGAGCAATGGCTACGGGAACTATTTATGCAGCTGTGCCTGCTGTTGCAGCTGCTGTGGGATTTTATTTGGCAGACAGAAACTATGTCAAGGTAAGAAAGGGCTATATGTATTGTTTTTATATTAGCTTCGATAAACATTGAGACATAATCGTATACCTAAACTTTTAAAAATTTCACCTACAGAAGATTAGAAAAGGGATTTCTACTTCCGATCAAAAAATGATAGCAGCTGCAGAAGTTAAAGAACAAGTGAAGACCCTTCAGATGCCAAAAGTGGCACCACAGCTCGATGGTTTGCATTGTTTTGAAACCTTGGTAATGAATTAATTTCACTTGGGGCTGTATGAACTTAATTATATTGTGCTAACATATAGATGGCAAACTCTATGTTCACCGCTATTTATGTGACATTATCAGCCTACAATTTCAAATTATTTATTCAATTTATTTCAAATCATATCAATTCCCAATTCAAAAAGGCAAATATTTAAAAATGTTGGAATACTATGACAAGTAAAACTCATAAGCCACAACTACCTGAATAAAATGAAAGATTGTTTCCATGTGAATAATCTCCATCACCAAGCTGAGATGCCAGGTTATGATCGATCGTAAGACAGTTCCCAGGATCAACATTTTGATTCAAATTAGCTCCTGACATTGCAGGGTCGGATCCATAAATGGAACCGAGCTAAAATTGATAGTTAAAATTCTGTAATCTGGACCAACAGTCCAACAAAGATTCATAGTCCAAGAAAAAAGGTTTACAAAACTCAATTAATACCCCTCATCAGCCAGGACTTTTTTCTTTCCCATTGACTTTTTCTTTTTAATTATTTGAATTCGTCCATAATAGAACCTCTAAATTTCCAATAAATAATAAAGCGACTACAATGCTGAATGTCAACTGTACCAAGCAATAGCATTGCAGGAATTGCATTTACCTCTTGTCTAACTATCTTCTACCTATATTAGCAAATCTTCTTGCAACACCAAATATAACATACTTGGTCACAAGTCCCCTATCAAGACTACAGGCAAGAGCAATAGCACCACCAATGACAAGCATCTTGGGTATGTTCACACCCTGTGGTTTCTCAGAAGTCATCTCACTTTCAGTCTCTAATGAATTGTCCGCAACTCCTATGGATTGCAAATAATCAGGATTTATTTTTGTGTTGACCTGGGCCATAAAGGCTGAACGAGAGAGTGGAGCTCCAGAAGCTCTTGCTTCTTGATAGGCTCTCAAACCAGGTTCAATCTTCTGGACTGTTCCCCACATTCCTTTTCGTACTCCAAGCTTTGCAATTTCCCACGGAATGCCCATTTCTTCATGATGGAAGAGTAGAACTTCACAAGCAGTCAGCTGGCCCTTGACTCTCTTTGATTCCACTGGCAAGAAAAACAGCATATTAGTATAGTAGTTAAGGTATGGCTACATTAAAAAGTTGGTTAAACAACACCCTACAGTTAATCTAATACTTAATTAACACGAGTAGCTTCAATTTGGAATTAAAGTTAGTTGATTACAGTAATTCAATAAATGGGACATCGAAGTATACCAGCTCGAATGCACCAACTTGAGTAGTAAGCGTCAACACGTCTTGGTTTGTCTCGTCTTGGTATAGAAGGACAATCTACTCCCTAAATTTGAAAATGGAACAATGCAAAAGATGGTAAGAACATCATTGCAATTCAACAATAGAAATATAATCATCATCCATCAATATCTTTACATATTCCAATTAATAAAGTGTCCTATCTTCTCATACCTTTGTAACACAATAGTATGTTCTTCCTGATTCCCATATTCGTCGACCAATTATGTACTCTCTATCTTTACAGAAAAAGGGAAACTGTACCACAAAGATTTATCAAGCATAAGCACATTGAGCTAAGACAACAATGAATTACACTTAAAAAGATAAATCAAGTTAAGTGGTTTTCCACCTTCCGTATCCATTGAACTTTCATAGTTCCAGTAGTGGGACACTCTTCTATGGTTGTTGAGCTTGCAAGCATGTCATCCCATTTAGATCGGAACTCATCATCCCAGAATAAGTCCCTCACTATCTCCGGAGTGGCATTCTCAAAGACAGTGCTGCTTCGATATTGAGGAGGACCATCCTAACAAATCAACAAGAAAAGAATCAATACATCATATAGGTAATTTTCATAAAACCACAAGACTTTATAGATAATAGTGACAGCAATCTTCTGTTGAATTAGAGAATGTTAAAAACAGATCGAGTAAAGATTTGAAATTGATTTATGAAATAAATATCTTCAAATTAGCAAAATAACCAAAACAAAATATACCTTTGGTTCTCTACGCCATGCTTGGTAGCTCATGGTCGGGGTAGAACGATCCATCATGTGTATCCAAGGGAGACCTCCATCTTTCTCCTCCACAAGCTGGCATAAATGATGTAAATCCTCCATTGTAACAGCATTAGATGTTTCTTCAATGGAATTTAATGTACTGCACAGTACAAACAAAGTGAGAAACATGGCCTCAACTTAATGCTTTAACACACAAGCAGACACAGACAAACATACAAAGCAAAAAATTTCACAATATCAAAACAAACAATAACATAGTATGCTTATATCTCATTTTAATTTTTCACTGCCAGAGAAATTGGTTCTAAACAATATTTGACAAGCCATGACAGTATACAAATTATTTATTCAACTCAGAGATTCAAACATTAAAGTTGTCACGCAAATAACATGAATGCAGGCAACAATAACAAGTTACAAATCGGATGACAACATGTCAATTTTTTTTACTCTCCTTCACCTAGACTGATTTATGGATGGATTTAATTTTGACTTAATAAATTGCTGGAACTATGTGGTATGGTTCAGCAACTAACCCGATTGAATTGTTTGGTCCCAGTCGTTATCTTAATTAGTGTTCAACAACTTAATTCCGTAACAATCTTCCTAGTTCCTAACAACATAAATGACTACAAAGTATAGCTTTAAATTTATACAAATATTTATCCCCAGTAATAGAATAATGGATAAATGTAACATACCTGCTGGAACTAGATGAAGCCTTTTTATCCATCCCTTTATTGACGACCAAAGTTTCTGGATTTGGGGACTGCATTTTAATAGAATTGAGGCAAGGAGAAGAATAGCTCTTCATGGGCGACGACACAGCCTTTGAAGGAGAAGCAGAGGACGGTGAGCAAAAATCCAAGGACTTGGCCAGGGAACTGGTCAATTTCTCTTTCCCTAAGCTCGCCCATTTTGGTTTCCATAACCATCCAATGATGACACCAATGAAAAATGCTAACCAGATAGGACCCAGAAACATGGCCATCCCTGAACACACACCCAAGATTGTGGGGTTTTCCAAAATATCGTGAAAAGGCTGTGGCAAAGCCATAACAACAAAGAAGTTTCAAAATTCAAGAAGAAAAACTATAAGGGAGTAAAAAAAGCACACCCAAAATCTGTTCAGCTCCTAAAAAAAGTTCCTTTTTTTTTTTCTTGTTAGAGCACCTTTTTGGTTTGAATTGAGGTGAAAAAGGTTAAAGGGGTTTGCAAGAAGGAGCCACGGAAGATTTTAGGTGAAGAAAAATCAGGCACAGGAAACAAAAAAGGAGATAAGTTTGGCGAAAAATTAGAGGGAGATTAAGACAAAAGGATATGTGGTGTAGATGGGTGGAGTGATTAAGACGTGAATGATAGAAATAAGAGAAGAAGAAGAAGAATAGATGAGTTTGGCTAAGGTTTCATCCTAGGACGACGCCGTCGTGTGGCGGGGCATCATAGCTATTCGCAACTAATGACCGTGGTGTTGTTGGGAATTGGACTATTGGTGGATGAAAAAGGATAAGTGTTTTGAGGAGCGAATGGGCGTGAAGGGGAATCAGAGGCTAAATAAAAAGAATGAACGGTGGGGAAGGGAAACAAGCGATGGAGGAGAGATGCGTGTGAATTGGTAGAGTGATGTTGAAAGCGAGGGTTTGGAACTTGGAAGTCTAACGTGTGTCAATTGACGGTGTTTGTTTGTTGGATCTAGGGAAAAATGAAAGTAAATGGAGAGGCAATTCAAAGCATGTAGTGCATTGGTTTTTTATAACTTTATATGGCTACCGAGCTTTTACTTGGCCTTGTTTTTCACATTGTTTGTGCGCGTTTTCCTTGCATTTTTTATGTCTAAGTTTTATCACACATTTTTTTTTTTTTAAGTTATTAAGATCAGATGATATCTAAATCTGTTTATACATATAATTTTGAGTATTTATTTATTTTTTTTTAAATCTATAACAAATTGTCAGATATTTATGAAAAATTGATTATACTTAGTAAATCTTAATTATTTTTTTTTTATAAAAAGTAATTATTGATAAAAAAACTTAATATCTTATAAAAAAAAATGATATTTAATTAAAGAAAAACATTTATTTACCCTAACAACTCCTTTTTCATAATATGAACGGCTTAGATGCAGTGGAACACCATGCCATATCAAATACTGTATATGTGGTCCCTTACACGCCACACATATTTCTGTCCTTGCCTTGCCTCGATTGATTGTGGCACCCTACCAAATTTCCCAACACAACTAGCTCCGGTTGGGCGCCGACCTGTTTGGCTTGGTATGTTTAGTCATTTATATTTGACGAGTTCCATCCTTAATTTTCTCTTCTATGGTTAAATTCCATAAGTTGAATATTTAACTTAAGAAATTCATGCAAAACGATCTTCAGTCGTTAGATTTTTTTCACGTTTTCTAATTAAAACATTCTCATGTCTCTATATAATACACTTCTCTTCTTCGCTTTTACCTTTTCAACGAATTAGGACAAACCCTATGAGAAATGTAATTTGTATATAAATATTTGCCTCATATCTCGTAATTAATTAACTGTGAAACTGATTTAATCTCTTAATTAATTATTTACATTTAATTATTTGATGAGATTGAAAAAAATTCATAATTTAAATTCTTATAGTTACACATAAATATATTATTAATCAAATTCGTTTGACACTCGAGTATAATCTCATGTATATGAGATGTGTAAGGGTAATATCATGTGCAGCATCCAACTTATACCAAATAATGAGTGGGAATTGGGTTTATTCCAACTTATAAGTTTATAACATCACCCCAAGCCTTAGTGTTGCAAGTTCCAACTTCTAACACCTTATGTGAAAAAGCACCTATCACATCCAACTAATGAGTGGGAATTGGGTTTATTCCGAAAATATATTGAACAAAAATAAAGAAAGCGAAAGGAAAGGGAAATCAAACATTATGAATTAGTAAAAGTCGAAGTACTCAGCAGCATTCACATTACTACAAAGTGCAATTGATATTCACGTGCCTGGTCAATAATAGATACCTGTTACACTTCGAAATGTAGGGGGTTACCCTGCGATATGCAATTCTCACTTGGTCGATGTAGTTGTTATTATATTATCAAATTGGATGGTCAAGTCTAAGTTCTGCTTTCTAAATAGGAGGCATCTTTTGGTAAAACTGAGCAACAAATCACATAACTAATATAATTATTTCAATAACTTTAAGGTTTGAAGAGACCAAAGTGGATGGTTGACATAGAGGAATTGATGCCTAAGGTTGATATTTGATGCATGTGATGCGTGGGATTTGAATATGTTAAGTCTACATATGATGTAACTTGTGCTACATAAAATATACAATAATAAATTGGGTATAGCTTGGCCTTACGAGTGAAAAAGTCATCAAACACGGTTTTGAAGCACTGTTTCTCTTTCCTGAAAGGAGACACGAATTTAGACCAAAAGCACACTAAAGACTCAGGTTACATGATGACTAATGAGAAGGTAGAAAATTATCTCACCGACCATGTTCCACATTATTGTGATCAAAGATCGATCAAGTGAGGATATGCTAACCGCATTATCTGCAGCAACATATGTGGAAGCTGACACTGCAAAACATTCTTACTAGAGAGAGAATATTATGCAATAATCACTGAAGCTTGGTAATTTTTTTTAAGCGCATCACATCCTCATACTTAATAGCCAGCGGAGTTTCATCCCATAATATCGAGCTATATTGTAACAAACTACTTCTAAATTCTCAAAACTCAGCACAATCTTATGGCACGTTTGTGATAGATTTTAGGAGGGTCCAAACTGGCGTTGAAGATAAGCTAAAAATTCTTCATTCGTGCTAATGTTCCTTAAAAAAAAACTAGGATATTTGCTAATGAAGTCCTTAAAAGCATTGATTAAGCAGCATTCAGTACTTCCTATTAAATAGTTTTTTTATTAACAAATCCCTAAAAGAATATGCAACATTTAGTAAGTAGTTGAGGAAGTTATTACTTATTATCCTCGATATCCCTAAGAACTAGGACTTCACATGTTGATAGTTGATATTTTGATGGGTTATATATAGTACCTACTGTGACTCAATAGTCAGCACGACCATCCTCGTTACTCCTAAAAATGTGGGTTTAATAGCAGAATTGACTGTAATTTTTTTGGAGGAATACACATTAATTTTTAAAGCCTGTTTATATTGTGAATTTGTGATATACATCACCGCTATATATTAGAGAAGTTATGAATGATTCTTTTTAGTGTCGTTGTGTGCTAATTGTGGGCCAACTAATAACCATCATTAGATTGATTCAAAATATCACCTAGTGATGTCCTTAATTATAATATTAGATATGTCCTTAATTATCCTTAATTATAATATTAGATATGTCTTTAATTATCCTAGCTACCAAAAGATAAGAACTGATATATTGCTAATTAAAAATAGCAAACAAAATATTAAACCCCCCGCCCAAAAAAGAGGCAAATGACAACAACAATTCCCGCCAGAGTAGGGTTAGAAACAAATTGGTTTTCCTAATTGACAGGGACGGGGCAGAAGGTGGCCTTCATGCATTTTCTACATACACCTCCATTAGTGAAAGACAGAAAGGTGTTCAAGCAGCACAGCCCAAACGATGTTAAAAAGAAGGTTTACTGTACAAACCGAACACAAAAAAGTCAAACTACAATTATTGTAATCCATTATTATATGAATTTTAAGACAAGCTTTTGTACTAATTAATAGCCTTGCCTGTAAGTTCACTCACATGTTCGATATGTTTTAAGCAAATAAAACTTTTAATTAGTATTGAATATTAAACTATGCATCAAAATAAATTATACAAGTCATTTCTTTTTATAGTTTAAAAATTTAAGAGGCGAATAAAATCAAGACGAAACGCACTTTAATTAGTGAAGAGTTATATATAATTGACACTTCATATACGAATGATGAGAACTATACCTTGTGGATTGGATAAGCTCTACGTCTCTTATCCGTATTATTATTCTCACTATTTCTTCCCCTTGCTGCGTTTCTTACAATTTGTTTTAGGACTATTTTTATGGAGAAATAATAGTAGGATGGAAGAGAAATACATGTCAGCAATTCTAACAAAGTATTCTTCATTTGTTGGCGAGTAATTTTGGAAGGCGAAATTATCGACAGATATTCCGATAATAATTTATCCTAAAAAACTATTTTAGGAAAAAGTTTCTCTTTTTTTTGGCGAATAATCCGTCAATAATTCATTAGGATAAAAAAAAAAAAACAATTTTCTCTGATAAATAATCCATCGATACTCAATTGTAACACTTGTACATAAATAATTAAGACTTTAACTATTATTAATACAATAAAAATCATTTTATATTTTTAAAAGGAATATAAGTATTATTTATATTTTTTTAAGAGATATGATTGAGTGAAAAAAATAATAAACATATATATAATAAATAATATTAAATAAAATATAAAAATATATATATACTATTTGATATAAAATATAAAAATTATTATTAATATGTTAAAAAATTTTATAATTATGCATGTCTGATGTCTAAACCTTTTTAAGTTTATTGTTTGGAAACGGAAAACGAAGTAGCAGGCACGTGAAAGATATGAATAGAAAATTAGGGAATTGAGTACTGAAGTTGTTATATATTTTTTAAAAAATGATGTTATTGTATTATTTTTTATTATATTTTTTAATAATTATGATTAAGTTAAAAAAATGATAGAAAGAAAATGATATAATTAATAATATAGAGATTAATATAAAAATGATGTAAAAAAATAATATAAAAAATCATAATTAATTTTTTTTTAGCGGGAGGAATTGGTAGAGGAGTTTATAGCTTGTACTTGATTAGTATAAATAACAAAACTTGGTTAGCAGTGGTTTTTTTTTTTTTTGTTTTCTGATAAATAACAAGATTTGTATTTAGTGTATGTTTGGTTCGACCAAAAATTTTGATTATTTTAATAATTTATTATAATCGATTATTGTATAAAAACTTTTTTGTTATAATCGATTTATTTTTATTTTATTTTTGGATATATTAATTAAAAAATAATTTTAAATCAATCTATTTCATTTAGTTGACATAAAAAATCGCTTTTATGTATTAAATTATTAAAATAGGTATAGAATGATTAAAAAAGTTATTTGATTGAAGACAAAATAATATTTACATATCAAAATGTAAATAATAATTTATAAATTAGAATCATAAATTTTAATATTCAAAGATTATAAAAATTAGTTTAAAAAAACTTTTATTTTACATTAAATTTTGAATAAAAATTAAAATTGATTTTATCAAATATAATTAAACACTGTTAAAATAATTTTTTTTTGAAAAAAAAACTTAATTTAAGTTAAACAATCTTATCCAAATATGCACTTAGTTAATGACTTGAACTATAAAGTAAGCTTAGAGACTAGTTTTTTCACCTTTTTAAAAAAGTTTTTTTTTCTTAAACTAAGAAAAAGAGAGAAAAAAATATACTCAGAAAAACAGTAAAATAATCCACCATGGAAATATTTGTGTTATATTGTAAAAAGAAATATCTCAATTACTTACATCTGTACACTATCATTGCTGTTGCAGTAACTCCACATATATGTACAAGTAATAGTGATGTAGCAATAATTCTCAAACACCTAGTAAAAAAAAAAGTAATTTTCATATTGGTCTTTTAACTAATTTTCATTCTAAATTCATCTTCTAAATTTTTAAATTCAAACAATGTTTTTCTTAAATTAAACTCCGTTAATAACACTAACGAACTAAACTTACTTGACTTCTATATGACTTTTACTACGTTGGATTCTCGTTAACTGGAGATGGAATGCAAACGACATAGTTTTAGGATTTGTTGAATGTTGAAAACAAGAAATTAAAGAAGTAGAAGAGTTACACCAATGGACGTTATGTAGAAACAAAAAAATTCAGAGCACTCGGGAGGGAATATTGGAAACATTTGTTACCTTTAATCATGTACTCGTGCTTCAAGAAACTTGGAACAATGGTTTGCATTTGGTGGCTTTGGGAGTGGAAGGGGCTCTCAAATGAAGTAGCTGGAGTCAAGTAGCACCAGGGGTGGTGGTGGGGCTTTTGGGTCAATTGAAGTTGGCACACATTCAATGTATTGCTGAATGCTCAAAAGTTTGTGCTTATAACAAATTAAGGTTTCAAGGAAAAATATGAATGTGGGACTAATTTATGGGTTTTGATGGTTAGATAAATTTTGAGTATAAGGGAAAATAAAAAAGGGGTTGAGAATATGGAACGGTTGGACAATAATTACATGGACTGAGATGGGATTTTGGAATCTCAAAACTTCCCCATTGCCCTTGTCATCTTTATTGTTAATGGGTATGGTTTTGGAGGATGGGGAATCTTTGGATTGCTTAGAGACCCAACGCTCCTCCCCTACTGTTGGAAATGAGTACCCATGCTTGAAGAATCTTCAACAAAGAGAGGACTCGCAACTTGGAAAAGTAACAAGAGAAGCAGGAACTTTAACCTAACATTCAAATGGAGATGAAGATGGTCACACAATGTAATGATAATTTTTTTAACCACACATATGCATTTTTCATGTTATATGTCACTATACATATTTTATCAAATCAAATGACATGTAAGTTATCGTTTGTCACGTAAAATGAAACACTAACAAAATTTTAATGCAATAAGATAGAGTTAACTTCAAAGAAATGTTTAAATTTAAAAACTTAGAGGGTGAATTTAGAATAAAAATTAGTTAGTAGGTAAATTTAAAAATTAAAATAAAATTAGAAAACAATTGTATAATTAAAAAAAAAACAATCCTAAAATCATCTCATCTCACGTGTCACATTGTTTGTTGTGTTTGTTGTTCATTGTTTGTACTTCGTAGGCAATAACATTAGGAATGACAACGGAGTGAGGCGAGACAGGTAGTAGTCTCCCATCTCTTGCTTTTGCCTCTGCGAATAATATTCATCCTTGTTTTTGTTTTTATATTTGTACGAATATTTGTTTATTATTTTTTTACGAATAAATAAGTATTTATAAATATCTATATCTTCAATAAAATATAAAAAATAAATAAAATTAAAAAATATAATATAATAATATTTTAATTTATATAATAAAATTTTTAATAATTTTATATAAAATATTTTTATATTTTTTTTACGAACACCTATAGGTATAGAAAAAACTATCTTTATCTTTACCCCCATTTATTAAATAAAAATAATTTAAATAAATATTTATACTTAAAAAAAAAATTAAATAAACATTATTCACTTCCATCACAAATATTATCCGCGAGTACATGTATATGCGGGTAAAATTACCCTCCCTGAGTAACACAAACATGTTTGAATTTGAAAACATAGTAGCACCCTGTCACATTGTGTTCCACGTGGCAATCACCGAGGGATGACGACGACGCGCATTGCGCACCCTTGGCCATTGCCATTGCCCAAATTTTCACATTCACACCCACACTCACATTCACTTGGAACCCCAATTTCTCCAGAACCTTCTTTACTCCCATTCTTCCGTCCACCCACCACCACCATGCTCTGCTCAGCTCCGCCTGGCAAGTCCGGTTCGAACTGGCTCGACCGTCTCCGGTCCAACAGGGGCATCCCAACCGGCGACAACCTCGACCTCGACTCCTTCCTCCTCACCACCGCCCACTCCCATTCCCATAATTCCCTGGATGCCCGCCCTCATAATCCGACCCGAACCCGTTCCCCCGACACCCAAGACCCGCCAATGAGCACCGTCCTGGCCGAGCTTTTCAACATGGGCGCCACCCTCACCCAAAGCCAAACCTTCAAGAAGTGCCCCAGGAAGCAGACCCACCCCAAATTCTTCCTCGCTTCTTCTTCCTCCGCCACCACCACCGCCATCCCCACCTTCCCCGCCACCAATTCGTCTAATATCCATGTTGTAGAGGCAGAAGTAGAAGAAGCCGTGGATCGTGGGGATGACGAGGAGGAAAACGACAAGGAGGGTCACGAGTTGAACGGTTTCTCGAGGAGCGAGGTGACCGTGATCGACACGAGTTGCCCCGGTTGGAAGGTCGACAAGTTCGTGTTTCGGAAGAACAACGTTTGGAAAGTCAGAGAGAGGAAACCAAAGTCAAGGTTTTTGGCCAAGAAGAAGAGCAACGCGACTCTCGTGGCTCATGGGCATGATGATGATGATGATATTAATGGAATTGGGACCTCCAAGTAAGAGCTTACCTTTGGTGTGTTTCCACAATAATGTGTTGCTTCAATTCAATGTTTCAAATGTTTTTTAAACTCGAAAGTTATTCACTGCTAATACCAGTAGAAACTTTATTATTGCCTGCTGTAATGCCTGTGTCTTTGTGTAGACTGTGTTACTGTTACTATATATAAGAGCCGCCACTGTCTTTGATTTTTTTTGTTTCAATATTGGGTGTGTTGCTGTTATGGAATGTCTGGTGTTGTCTGCATTGTTATTGCATGCTAGGAAAATGGTGGTTCCTTTATATTTTATGTTGGTTTTGGCAGATTGCTCGCTTTGCTTTTCATGAATTGTGCCGGTGGGAGTTTAGAATTATGATTTCAGCATCTCTCGTGTGAAAGTTTTAACTTAGATTTGACAGCGTTTTGGTGAACGACAAAATTGCATTTTTTAGTGTAATATGGAAAAAAATTTAGTTTCATTGCTGTTTATTTATGATTGCATGGGATCTCACTCACTATGTGATAACCCTTTCAAGAGGGGATTCAGTATCTTACCTAAAGTTCTCTTTTTTATGCTTGTTTCAGATACCATCAATTTTCCTGTTCTGATATATGATCTTAAGCTTGATTAAGTTTGGCTGCCTGTTGCCCCTTAAAAAAGTTCACGGTACAGCTTGTGTGATAGAAATGTTGGTGTTATTAACAACTAAGCGACAATGATAATACTTCTCATTACAGATTCATATCTGTTTCCTTTTCCATGTTCATATGTAGTGTATAATCTTTGTTTAAGAGCACTTTCTGTGTTCAAGTATAACTTTAGTATTGTTTTTGAAGTTTAATATACCATGTTAATTATGATTATGTTACTTAGGTTTCCATATCAGAAATCTCAGTTCAATTTTATGTGACATTTAGAAGCTAGTAGTGCTGACATGGGTAAATTGTGTTTACTTTGGTAAATATTTATTACAGCTAATGGCTGCCCGCCAAACTTGATGGTATGCTTTAAAAGCTTTCTTTGTATTGAAGCATGCAATGTTGAATAAAAGGCTTATGAGGCTTGTATTTCTCATTGAGTCAGAGTGCTTCTTTTAAGGCAGGCGTGTTGAGCATTTTATACCATATTCCCTTCTCCTTCTGCTACTTAATTAGTAGCACAAGAAATATAAGGAAAAATATATTAGTTATACAGAAAAAAATCCCACCTTCATCAGACGCTGGTTGATAATGTGCTTATGACCTATAAATTCCGTTTAATTGATTGAGATTGGCTAGGAGATCTGCTGATAATCACTTGCATTGTCCTCTCTCTCAAATATGAGCGTGATGATAATTCCTTGATGCCCATATACAACTGTTGGTTGTTGGGAATACAACTTGACAAACAGAAGTAAAGTGAAAAGAAGGAACAAAAGGGAAAGAAATGAATGATAGAAGGGAAGATCATGATGATTAATTTTACTGTTAGGAGATTCTGTTATATATGTATAAGATTATCGCTGTATTTTGAAGATATATCCCTCTGAGCAGCTCAGTTTTCTATTTCCTTTTATTTTCAGCAGTTCACGATTAATTTTGGAGTAATGATACTCTCACACACGGGCACACGGCTCACTCTTTCTCTATAAGCTATTATATATTAGACTAATCCCTCTTAAACTTTTTTCTGAATGGCTTAGGTTATTCACACATAACCACTGTGAAACAATCATCATCCATAACTTTATCCTTGTTCCTTCTCATAAAAAAGAGAGGATTTCATTTAATTCTAAATTTCTAATCAATATTGTTTCTCTATAGTTTTTTAAATAGGTTTTAACACACATTCTTGTTGCAATTCACCATGAATTATCCATGTATTTCAATCTGCATACTCACATGATAAGATTTATATGAATTCTGTTCTTGGTGGTCATTTTGGTTAAATATTACCATTCTACCCCTCCCTTTCAATTTCTCTTAAGCCTATTGAGAAACTTTTCATAAGACATCTTTACGTTGTCTTGACCTAGAGTTAAGAGCTAGCTAGTTTTTTGTGAACTGCTATTGATTTGTGCTTTGTGCTGTTAGGGGATTGCCTTGACAATAGACTTTGTAGATTTACTACCAGTTTTTGCTTAGTATTATTTAATTTTGTTTGACATTAGTAAAATTGATAAGCTATAACACTGCATTTGTTCTCTTTTTTCTATCAGTTTGTACAGTTGGTATGCTGAATATGCATAAATATATATTATGCTGAACCTTTTTGCTTTAAAAGTTGTGAAGCGAGTGATTACATGCAATGCGTTTCATCTTTGAAATAACTTTCCATAAGCCAATCAGCACAATAAACTTTTCTTTTATTTTAGGGTCATTACATGAAGCTAATATCCACATTTCCAGGATGTGGCATGCTTCAAGTACACATAATTGTGCAGGCTTGAGAATTTTTATATTTTTTGTGCTACCATGTTCAGGGACAATGTAATCAACATGAGAGGAGAGAAACCTGTAAAGACACAAATGTTGATCTAATGCGTCATTCCAAAAAGAGGCAAGTGCACATATTGCAAGCTGCTAGTAGTTACTGATTTTTCATTTGATGCTTTAAATAGGCTATTTTGGTAGGAAGGATTTGAAGAGTAGGGAATGGAAGGAGATTGATGTAACTAGCCTACGGGGTAGTCTAGATAGATGGATCTTCCTTTCATTTCACCTCTTCGAATAATTTGTACCAAACGTAGCAATAAATTCCAGTACCCCTTTCTGTGTGTACATTGACTGGAAAAATACCATGATGCATTGCAGGTTTCCTTTACCAAAATCAAGCAAGGAAAACACATCTGTCATTTTAATAAAAGCCATTCCTTCGTTAAATAGCAAAGGAAGAAGAACAAAGCTTAACAACAGCTAAGAGACTCCGAAAATAATTCAAGTCTTTGAAATTTTTATTTGGCTGCAGCTATTTATGATGCAGGCTTCTCTTTGGTGTTATTTCATGGTGGCACTACTGGTCTTCCATTGGCATTCATGAATTAAAAACTACGTTTCCTCTTGAAAAGAGCTTGGTTTAAGTCACATTTGGGGTTCCAAACATCCATGATCCATAGTGCCAAAACGTTTACCTTGTGAATGTCTCTTACATTTTCCATAACTTGCAACATTCTTTCTTCAATATATATGCAACTTTTAGTTGTTTTTCTTTCTTTCCATTCTTTCTTATTCGGATCTTTATTGCGTCAAATGGAAGCTCATGTTTTGGGATAGTTGTTATTAAAGGTGAATTAGCTTAAATTAGTTTAGTTTATTGCGTCAAGGGGAAGAAATAGTTTAGTTTTTGTTGGCTTAAATTACTCTTTAATTGATTGTAAATCAATCAATAAATCCGAGGATATGTGTGTAGCCTAATACACGAGAATGAAACTAGAGCTGTCAAAAAGGCTAAGCTTACCCTATCACATCCTAGCCCACATGGGTTAGGGTAAAAAAGCCCACAAGACAAAAAGGTATTTTGTAAACTATTTAATATTTAATAGCCTATTGAATAATAGAATGAATAAAAGTCAGGAGTATATTGAAGATGCTAAGGGTGACGATGAGATAGCTGGGGGAGGGGCAATACTGATCCTTCACACTTTGTATTTTGCCTTTTCTTATGTAATGCTTATTTCGTTGCTCTTGCCCAGTAAAGGGACATGTTGCGGTTCTTGTGATAAAAATATTGGTGTCATTAAGAACTAAGAGTGAATGATAATGATATTAATACTTCTCATCACAATTCCTATCTGATTCCTTTCCCATCCTCATATATATTGAATAATCTTTGCTTGAGAGCACTTTGTGTGGTCAAGTACAACTTTAGTACTGCTGTTGATGTTTAATATTATGCCATGATAGTTATGATTACTGTGGTTTTAATATGGGAAATGTCATCAGTTCAATTTTATGTGCATTCAGAAGGTTGTGCTGACATGAGTAAGTTTTGTTTATTTTGGTAGAGATTTATTACAGCTAATGGGGTCTTCCAAACTTGATGGTAGGCTTTGAAGAGCTTTTTGTATTGATGCATGTGATGTCGAGCAAAATTGCATGAGGCTTGTATTTTCCCATTCAGTCGGAGTGCCCATTTTAGAGCGGGCATGTTTAGCTTTTTATACCATTTGCCCTTCTCCTTCTGCTACTTAATTATTAGAACAAGAAATATAAGAATATATCTAACTATATGGACAAACTGCCTCCTTGCAATGAGTGGAGGTTGATAAGGTGCTTTTGGTCATGTAATTCCCTTTTATTGAGATTGTCTTGGAGATCTGCAATTAATTGTTATAATATCTAGAATATATCTTAGGATTAAATTAAGTTTGATTTTTTGTTATCTTAAGAATTTAATTCGTACATAATTAGAGATATTATTTTAATTATATTTGATTGTATTTTTTTTTTTTTATATAGATGTTTTCTCTTATAAATAAAAATCTTTTTGTATACACAGATTAATTCAGATATAATTTAAAAAATATACAAAAATCTTTTTCAGACTTTTCTTGTGTCCTTATTTTTTCTATTTTCAACATTAATTACTTTTATCATCATGATATTCCCTTCTTTGATTCCTTCTTTTCATTTTACTTCTGGCTGTCACATGGTGTTGTCAACCAACAACAGTTGTATGTAGTTGAAGAAATTATCATGATATTTATACTTGAGAGAGATGACAATCAGTTAGGGGACTCTGCTGTGTATAAGCTTCTTGATGTATTTTGAAGATGATACCCCTTTGACCAGCTCGGTTTCTTTTTCCTTTTATTTTCAGCTGTTCATAATTAATTTTAATGATACTTTCACACACGTCTCACTCCTTTCTCTATAAGCCATTGTATATTAGAATAACCCCTGTTAAACTCTTCCGAAATGGGTTAGGTTATTACCAAACACCAACTGTGAAACAATTAATCATGATCCATAATTTTATCCTTAATTGTTCCTTCTCATTAAAAACAGAGGGTTGCTTTTAATTATAATCAGTATTGTTCTTTAAAGTTTTTTAAGTGAGTTTTAACCCACACATTGTTGTCGTAATTCAGCATGGATTATCATGTGTGTCAAGAAATGCAGTCTGTTGAACTTCAATCCGCATGCTTACATCATTGGATTTATACGAATTCTGATCTTGGTGGTCATTTTATTTTTATATTACCAATCTACCCCGTCTTCACAATTTCCCTTAAGCTTATTGAGAAACTTTTCATAAGACATCTTTATGTTGCATTGATCTAGAGTCAACAGCTTCCTAGTTTTTTTTTTTTTTTGAATAACTGCTAGTTTTATGTTAACTGCTACTGATTTGTGCCTTGGGCTGTTAGGGGATTGCCTTGACAATAGACCTTGTAGAATTAAGACCAGTTTGTGCTTTTAGCATCATTTAACTTTTTTCTACACGGGTAAAATTGATAAGATATAACACTTTGCATTTGTTCTCTTTTTTTCTATCAGTTCATAAAGTTGGTATGCTGACTATGCATAAATAGATATTAAGCTGAACCATGTTGCTTTAAAAGTTGTGAAGAGTGATACATGCAATGCGTTTCATCTTTGAAATAAGTTCAATAAACTTATTTTATTTTAGGGTCATTACTTGAAGCTAATATCCACATTTTCAGGATGTGGCATTTTTCAAGAACACATAATTGTACAGGCCTGAGAATTTTTATATTTCTTGTGCTGCCTTGTTCATGGACAATGTAGTCAACATGAAAGGATACAAGCCTGTAAAGACACACAAGGAGGAGGGTGATAGAATACGTGTTTTTATATTTTATTAAAAAAATGGTGTAAGAAAAATAGTGTGTAAATATTATTATCCAATTTAATTTGCCTTGTATTGGATTAAGCCGTTCAGTCGAATGTTGAGTTAGCCAACTTTCTACTCTCTCAGGTATATGTCATTAAATGGTTTTTGGTTCAAGAGTTAATTTTTCATTTTCAGGAATATGACTCTTACGAATAATATTCTAAAAAATAGTATTCTTAGAAATCTATCAAGTTATGTTTGATTAACTTTGACCATTCCAAGAGTTTGAGAGCAAGAGTCAGTAAGAGTGTGATTTTGTAGTTTTATAATTATATTCATCATATGAGAATCATTTCAATCCACCTTCCCCTTAGAATAATTTGGTGAAATTAGTGATCAATAAATATTCTTCTAAATGAGACATGAATAAAAATAAGACAAAATTTAAATTTATTTTTTTATGTTTATTATATCTATTCTACTAATCAAGTTATGATATGTGTTCATTAATGTTTTTCTCTTATTTTTTTTTTTAAAAAATATACATATGTTATAACTTGATTGGTGAAATAGATATAATGGACATAAAAAAATAAACTTAAGTTTTATCTATATATCTCTTATTAAATATGATTCTCACCTTAAAAAATTTAAAAATATAAAATTAACTCCTAAATCTAATATTTCGTAAGGGTGTTTGAAAATTTCCAAAAACTAGATATTTAAATACAGGGTAGCTAGTCTTTAAATATAAGATATTTGATAATCATCTAATTTTTTAAAAATTGATTCTTATCTAAACTAATTTTGAGATAAAACTGGATTAAAAAAATCATTTTAAAGTTGATTTTTTCATAATCCAACTTTTTTACTCTCTAATTTTTTTTTTTTTGTGTAACATCTATCTCATCTTTTTTATTCTTTTTTTCTCTCTCATACTTTATTTCTTAATATTTAATTTTAAAATTTTATAAATAATTTAAAATAAATTTTAACTAAATTAAAAATAAATTAAAATTAATTATAAAATAATCTTAATTTATATGACTAATTTATTTTAAATAATTATGAACCTATTTTGAGAGATGTCATACTAAATGTCTTGTGAATGCAAAGCTGCTAAATGAAAAAAACAAAAAAAAAAATTGGTCTACTTATGAGAGAGTAAAAAAGCCAAATAAATGATGAAAAGCCAAGAAAGCAACACGTGGGTATGGTGCTGTAGATTGGACTGAGATATACGGGTGTCCCTATGTGACTTCAGCAGCGTTTTTGAACTTGATCTACTTATTAGAAGAATAAGTTGGGTTGGGTTGGATTGGGTTGTGGAGATTTTTTTGTTCAACTCCACCCAACCTAACTTGCTTAAGAGAGGTTGAGTTTGGTCGAACTTGTTAGTTTGACATGTTTTTTCTTTAATTTTTTTTAAAAAAATCAAAATATAAAATCTAACAAATTAATATCATAAGTCTCAATCTCAAATATAATAGGTTTCAATTTACAAATTAACATTATAAGTCTCAATCGACCTTACTCAAATATAATGTGTCAATCTTAAATAAACTAAACACTATAAGTAAATAAGTGCATAACAAATTAACAACTAACAAGTCTTATTAAATCTAGAATAAACTAAACAAAGTTAC
The DNA here is from genome assembly GCA_029884605.1 of Ormosia emarginata. Lineage (NCBI taxonomy): Eukaryota > Viridiplantae > Streptophyta > Magnoliopsida > Fabales > Fabaceae > Ormosia > Ormosia emarginata. Next base: position 52,658,684 of record JAQQTP010000082.1, on the reverse strand, counting down.
CTATAACTCAAATAACAAATTAGTGTAACCAATCGAAGTTAGTGTCATCACGCATATCATATGTATTGACATAATTATTGACTTCACTTTCTATTTTTTCTATATACTCTTTATCATATAAACGATCTATTAATTTTTCAACACAACTATCATTTAGATGCGTCGAGAGTCTTATGAACTTATTTTCTTTGTTCACTTTGAGAGTGACACTACAATACATATACTTAAACTTATTGGAACAACAGCAAAATCAGGAGAAAACATCCTAAAATGTCACCATGGGCATTTAGAATCCATGGACATCTCATAGAACTCTGCATGACGATGCGCCATCCTTTCCTCCTTGGTCTGTACAATCAATAAGATAATCGTCAAATTACATACAAATTTAAACTCCACAATAAAATAATAAGTATATAAGAATTAGAAAGTCAACTATTAAATCGCAAGCAACTAAAAGAATTAATGTTTAAGACTCACAATTTTTTCTTTAACTGCTGACATATCTAGCATACTAAAAAAGTATTAACAATTAGTAATTGACAATTAGTAAATAATTTTTTACTAAAAAAAACGTGAGTGAGTTGAATTTGCGCAGATTAGATGTGTTCTAACCTGCTACTCAATCGACATACTATGAGTTGAAGTATTTTTTAACTTAACTCAACATAACTTACATTTTATGAGTTGAGTGAAGTCCAAACCTACGAGTTTACGAATTGACCCAATTTACTAGACACTCATAAATAAATAATAAATAGATGTTGCTTGAAGGTTGTTGAGTGAAAGATTGAATGAATAAGATTTTTGTATTATGATTTAATTGGTTTAGTTTGTCAAGTTTATAATTAAATTGCAATTAAAGTGTAATTAAACTAAAAAAATAATAAAATTAAAAACATGATTAATTCTTAATTCAACTGAATGAATCGATTAATTTAATCCAATTTTTAAAATATTGACTGACATATGTATTGGTTCAAGCTTGGAAAGTTATTCCCAGCTAATAAAATCTATGTATATATTTAAAAGAAAATGATGTTTTATATTATTTTTTAATAATTTTTTTATATTATTTTAAATAATTATAATTAAGTGAGAGAAAATACTAATAAAATAATATAATTAATGATATAAAAAATAAAAAAAAATAATATAAAAAAATGTGATAAAAAAATCATAAATAATTTTCAAATTCAAAGCCAAACTTCTAAAAATTTATTCGTAATTTTTCAAAAGAACTGACATTCATCCTGGCTGGCTGGACAAGTGTGCGTGCGATGGGGTTAACTTCTCTGTCCGTCTCCTTATTGCAACTGTTTGTGTAAGGTTTTGCGTGCGATGGGGTTAACTTCTCTCTCCGTCTCCTTATTGCAACTGTTTGTGTAAGGTTTTGTCTTGTATATAGGTACTAATGATAGGCATACTCATATCGAATAGGCCCCCACTTCACATTAGCCTTCACCGTATCTCTATGCGTATCTTGGGTTTCTTTTCTAATTTCTAATAATTATCCCCTGCAAATACGCAGGATGTGTTGTAATTAATAAAAAGAATAACGATAATTATACATATTTATATACATATTAATTTATATTTTTATAATTTTATTATTTAATTATAATTAAATACAACTTAATTTTTAAATTCTTATATTTTGATTTTGTCATAGACAACGGTAAAAGATGTAACTAAAAAAATGTATAGGTAACATTTTTTTAATTAAAAAAAGATAAACAAATAATTAAGACCTTCAAATTTTGAAAATATGAAGTTTTACGAGTATTACTTCAGTACTTATTATTATTTTTTAATAATACGTACATAGATTTTTCTTTAAAGATGATTTAATTTTTAATTTTTATATTTTATATCTTTTAGTCTCTCTTTTCTATTAAGCCATTAATGGTTTTCATGTATATTATGTACAGCAAAATCTGTACATTCAACATTTTTTTTTAGATTTAATATTCAAAGTATATTGTTAAACATTTGATTAATTATTAATTAATTTTTTAGAGTATCTTCTCTTTTAATAGAAAGATTAATTTCTTAAAATATGATTAGATACTTAAACAAAAATTCTTCTCAACAGTATTATTTATATGCACATGAATCTCGAGATCAAACAAAATATTACATGATTAAAGGACTCAAATTCCTTCTACTCGAATCACATACATTACTAATTATTAATTATATTTATCTGAGTAGAAGATATTCGAGTCCCTTAAATATATAATTTTAAATTCGATCTTGAAATTCATGTATATGAAAATAACACTATTAGAATGAAAAAATTATTACATGTTTTTAAAGTGTCACATAGAATTGTGTTTGCATCACTCACATCTTAATATTTTAGTCTTCATTAATGGTGAAATCCACCAGTAACTTATATATTTATTATTCTAACTTGGTTTTTTATTTTTTATGATAAATAATAAAAAACGGCCTCTTCTATAGACAATCTGAATTGAATCAAATGTGAATGAGTTAATCTATTTTCCTTTTGTGTCCATTTTTGCTGCTGCCTCATGGCCTTTACTAAAGAGCATTACTGCAAAAGTAATACTACTTCCACAACACTTAGAGGACAAATATCACCACTTCTTAGATATTGATAGAAAAAAAAAAAGAGGCTGAATCAAATATAAACACATGCAATTGTGGATGTTGCAGCGATTGTGTTTTTGAAGTAGCATTTTTTCTAGTAGAAAAGACCTTATTCTTCACTGGCTACTGCTGCAGGTACTTGCTACTAGTGCTGTGGATATACAAACTTAAAAAAAATACTAGCCTCTTGTTGCAATAAGCCAACCAGTATAATAAACTATTCTTTTATTTTAGGGTCATTACATGAAGCTAGCATTCAATTTCCAGGATGTGGCATGCATCAAGTACACATAATTGTGCGGGCCTGAGAAATTTTATATTTCTTGTGCTGGCATGTTAAGGGACAATATCATCAACATGAGAGGAGAGAAGCCTGTAAAGACACACAAGGTGATCTAATGCCTCATCCCAAAAAGAGGCTAGTGCACTTATTGAAAGCTGCTTGTGGTTACTGATTTTTCTTTAAATGCTTTAGTCAAGCTATTTTGGTAAGAAGAATTTGAAGAATAGGGAATTGAAGGAGATTGATGTTACTAGAATACCAGGTAGTCCTGATTGATTGATTTTCATCCTTTCATTCCTCTTCTTCAAATACTTTGTACCAAACATAGCAATAAATTCCCGTACCTCTTTCTGTTTGTACATTGCCTGGAAATATAACATAATACATTGCAGGTTTCTTTTTTCCTGGTCTTCTTGAAAATCAAGAAAGGAAAACACATCTGTCATTTTAATAAAAGCCATTCCATTGTAAAAGAGTAAAGGAACAAGCACACAGTTTAACAAAAGCTAAGAGAGTCGAAAATAATTGAACTCTTTGCAGGTCATTTACTTGGAATTTTAAGTTGGCTGCAGCTAGTTAATATGCAGGCTTCTCTCTGGTGCTATTTCATGGTGCCACTACTGGTCACCCATTGTCATTTATCAATTAAAAACTATGTTTCCTCTTGAAGATCTTTGTATAAGTCAGGTTTGAGATTCTTGACATCCATTGTAATGCCAAACACCTTGTAAATGTCTCTTCCATTTTCAATAACTTGCAACATTTTTTCTTCAATATATATGCAGCTTTAAGTTGATTTTCTTTCCTTCCTTTGTTATTAGGATCTTTTATTGTCTCTTTATGAAGCTCAAATTTTGGGATAATTCTTATTGAAGGCGTATTAGCTTGAGTTTCGGCTATGTCTCTAAAATTTTCATTAGGGGTGACTGTAGGTTGAGTTGGGTGGTTCAACAACGTTTTTTGACCTGACTCGCTTGCCAAAATAGTAGGTTGAGTTGGGTTAGATCGAAGAGATTTTTTCGCTAAACCTAACCTGACCTGACTCGTTTAAGAGTTGGTTGAGTTGGGTTAAGTTAGGTTGAACCCGTAAGTTTGACATTTTTTTTTCAAAAAAAAAATTCTTGAAAAAAGTCAAAATACAAAATCTAATAAATTAGTATCATAAGTTTCAATCTCAAATAAACTAAACATCATAAGTGAATAAATGTATAACAAATTAACAACTAATAAGTCTTACTAAGTTTAGAATAAATTAAACAAAGTTAGTCATAACTCAAACAACAAATTAGTCTAACAAATCGAAGTCAGTATCATCACGCATGTCATATGTATTGACATAATCATTAACTTCACTCTCCATTTTTTTTATATACTCTTTATCATTTAAACGATCTATTAGTTTTTCAACACAACTGTCACTTAGATGCGTCGAGAGTTTTATGAACTTATTTTCTCTGTTCACCTTGAGAGTGATACCATAATGCCTACACTTAAACTTGATTGGAACAATAGAAAAATGACGAGAAAGCATCCTAAAATGTCACCATGGGTATTTAGGATCCATGGACATCTCATAAAACTTTGCACGATGGCATGCCCTCCTTTCCTCCTTGGTCTGTACAATCAACAAGACAATTGTCAATACTCATACAAATTTAAACTCAACAATAAAATAATAAGTTTATAAAAATTAGAAAGTCAACTATTAAACTGTAAACATCTAAAAGAATCAATATTTAAGACCTTCAATTTCTTCTCTAACAGCTGACATATCTAACATACCAAAAAAGTAATAACAATTAGTAAAGTAATAAAGAATTAGTAATTCATTAAACAAATTGAATGAGTTCTAATATAATACACTATCAGCTTCAAGTTTCTCAATCTCATTCATCTGAGCCCGTATATCAATGGGTATCTTAAAAGTCATCAACCAATTTTGAGCACAAATCAATGTCTCAACAGTGGTGGATTGCAAAGAGTTACGAAAAGAGTCAAGAACTCGCCCTCCAATACTAAATGCTGACTCAGATAAAACTATAGAAACAAGAATTGCTAAGATATCCTTAGCAATGCATGAAAGAACATGATACTTCTTTGTCTTTCCTCTCCACCATGTTAGAATATCAAAACTATCAACATCATCCTCCACATCATCCTCCTTGTACCTCTCAAGCTCATTCTTTTTTACCGCATGTTATTTTTTTTTCACTTTCAATCTGAACTCGGATTTATAACTATCATTATCAACATCAATGTCATCATCAAGTGTAGAGAAAAGAACATCGGATGACTTGCAACTAGAATCATTAGCATCAAGAGGAATATGATGCATATGTTGATAATGTTCAAACAATGTCGTCTAACCTCTTCATAATTTTCACACTCAATTCTAAGTCATACATTTTTTCTAAGCAAAACTCAACATAATCCATTTTATACCTTAGATCAAGGACAATAGCCACAAACAATAAGTAATTTAGAGGACCATCAATGTCATCCCAATATTTATCTAACTTCATTTTTATGGAAATGACCATCTCCTTCAAAATTGGATCATTCCCTCAAATCCACTTCTTTATATACTTATTGATGTCACACAATTTATAGAAGAAAGTATTTAAAGTAACATTGAATGATCCAGAAAAAGTAAGAGTCGCATCAAAAAACCTTCAAAAACTTAATAAATATATGAGCACGCAACCAATCATATGATGATGGAGTTCCTTCTTCAATGACTTCAAAAGGAGGCTCTTCATATTCATAGCAAGCAAATACTTTCTCATACTTCTCAACAGCATTTAACATTAAATAGGTTGAGTTCCACCTAGTTGGCACATCAAGACACAACCCTTACTTACATTCTAGTTTGACATCTACCACACACCTTAGGAAAGTGGGTTTTCTTGAGGGAGAAGATTTCACAAATTTGCATTCATTTATAATCCTAAGGATTGAAGAATCTATTTCCATCAATCCTTCATTGACAATCAAATTAAGAATATGAGCACAACACCTTAAATGCATGAACGCTTCAATCAAGACAGTTGTACCATTCTAATCACTTAACTTATTTTTTAAATAGGCTATAGTCACATTATTAGGACTAGCATTATCAACTATGACCGTGCAAACATTTTCAATCCCTCAATTTCTACTGCATTTTTCTAAAGCCTTTCTTATGGTCTCACCTTTGTGATCACTTACAATAAAAAAAATCCCAATATCTTCTTATTCAAATATCATCCGTCATTAATATAATGAGCAGTCACACACATGTAATTCAAGTTTTGGATTGATGTTTAAGTGTCGGTGGTGAATGAAACCATTAGAGAATTAGATGATAAAATAGACTCCAACTTTGCTTTCTTAAACACATACAATTGCATAACATCTCTACTAACAGTTTGTCTAGAAAGAAATTAGAATTGCAGTTGCATAACTTGAGCAAAACTTTTAAAGCCTTCATTTTCAACAAATTTAAATGGAAGCTAATCAATGATAATCATTTTAGAAAGTGAAATCTTGCACTTTTCTTGATTAAAAGACAACACCTTGAGCTTTGCATTACCATCATTTTCTTCTTCACATTTCTTTAGAAATCCAAGAGTTTTTTTTTTTGCCTCTTGTCAACATGTGTATTGGGGTTTTTCTTACATATTGACAAGTACCTAGATAATTAGTTGTGCCATAATTTCTAGAATCACATGCATATATTTTCCCATAATAATTGCATTCAGCTTTTTCACCACTATCTTTTTTGGTAAAATATTTCCACACATGTGAACTTGGTCTTGTAAGCTTTTTCAGAAATGTGAATACTTCTTTACCAGCAGATGATCATCTTCCTTATTCAGTAACTGAACGCTTAACATGTTGGGAAGGTTGCACACAACTTAGAAGTGTAGGAGTACTTCAAATTCGCTCTCCACTAATTAGTGATTGATCAAGATTTAGTTACCATTCATCAGTCATTTTCTGTCATCAATAAGTAACCCAACAATGTAATAACTATACTACTATCAACGCAATTCACTCCCCACAATGCTTTTGAATTTACAATCTTTGAACAATTTGATTCACTATCTAATTGGAAAATCCATCTTACATTCAAAGCTAAACAATTTCAACTATATACGGTGCCATCAAGTCAAATCAAATACAAATACCAGTCCTCTCCTCATCCGAAACTGAAGAAAAATACCTACACAGACACAACATGATATATGTTGCTTGACCCCTCCCCTGTGTAACTCGTGTAGTATAAAAATCCTAACCACATAATCTATATATATTATATATGTTCATTCCGGACTTGTTAAAATGAAAACCAGAAAACACACACATATATCTCTCATAAAACTTAAAGAAAGATCAGAAATAAATACAGTGGTTAGGAGCAGAACGACGCACATACATATCTTCTTCACTGTGCTGGATGCAGAACGACGCACACGAGCTGGGAGGAGAACGGCGCACACGGACTGCCGGACTGGGACGACAACGACGCCCACGGACTAGGAGGAGAACGACGCACACGGGCTGGGAGGAGAATGGCGCACACGGACTGGGAGGAGAACGACACACACGGACTGGGAGGAGAACGATGCACACGGGCTTGGAGGAGAACGACACACACGGACTGGGAGGAGAACGACACACACAGACTGGGAGGAGAACGACGTACACGAACTGTCGGACTGGGACGAGAACGGCGTACACGGACTGCCAGACTAGGAGGACGGAGAACGGCGCAGTGGCGCACATGGACTGGGAGGGGTTGCACACTTTGGGCCCTAATTTTTTAGCAAGAAATGAAACAAAATGACGCACACTTTCAAGTTTCAGCCACTTTTTACTGAAAAAAATAAAATAATATAAAAGCTGCGTAGGTGCGGTTGGTTGTGGTTTGACTTGTTCTAACTCGATTCATACATTATGAGTTAAAGTATTTTTTAAGTTGACTTAATTTGTAAATTCAACTTAATCTATATTTTATGAGTTGAGTTAGATCGAAACTCACGAGTTCGTAAATTGACTTAATCTGTTGAATATTTTTAATTTTTATATTATCATTATATATATGTATATATATAGAGAGAGAGAGAGTGTGTTTGTGCTTTTTTTATATAAGAAATGTATTTTTTTTTATGAAAAATACATCTCAAATACTTTTAATTATTTTGATAATTTTTTTAAAATAAGTAGAATTTAAAATTAATTAAATTTTTTATTTGTTTTAGAACTTAAGATGAGTTGCTTCTAAAAAAAATTTAAAAGTAGAAGAGAGAAAAAAAAATTTTTACTATCTTAAAATTACTTTTTTTAAAAAAAAAAACCTATCCAAACACAGCCATAACTTCTATTAATTTTGAATAGTATGAGATTTTTATTATTTTGTGTGTTTTTTGGGTAACAATATTAGCCACTTAGCCTTATTTTATATTATTTAGATCATAAGAATGAAATTTCGTTGTATTGAACATTAGCTAATATCAAGTTTTTCATTTCCCAAGTATTATTAGTGCTAACAAAGAGAGGGAGCTGCATCATAGAATACTGTTTTTAAGGAATGTGGATTGGATTCAGGTGATCTTTTCTAGTTCTTGATTTAAGCACCCTTGTTTATAGGCCATTCATTTCATGAAAACATTGCGTATGATGTATAAATTAACTTGTGCTTCTGTTCTGGTCAAGATTGGGCTCAGATATAGGCCAAAGGACTTGGCAACGGCAATTGGATTTACTACTAGGACAAGCTGTGGGAACATGCAAAAGGTGATCAGAACTGGTGTTTGTTTTGAGAATGACAATTATAGGAAGCAAATGAAGGCTGTGCAAAATCTAAGATCAGCAATGACTGAATATTAAACTATAAGAATTCTCAGTACATATTGAAAATAGAATGTAATTAATTTCGCGATTTTGTACTTCTTTTTAGTATTCTTCTAATTTTAGGAATATTTTTTAAAAATTATCCTTTAAATTACTGTTATTTATAATATAATAATTTTCTGAATATGAAAATTTTGTTGTTAAAATAATTATTTTCACTAAAAATCAAATTTTCAATAACAGTTTTCTGGCAGATTTAATTCGTTAATATTATAACAAATTTTTCCACGGATGATCTTAAGGTTTACAATAAGAAAAGAATAATATATAAACACACTTATACATACATTATCTTAATTGCACATCTAATCCGTAACTATGGATGGAAAATCAAGCTTTTCTTTGCAATTTCAAATTAAAAACTTGTTCACTAAGCTTCACACTGCCACGGCTTTTTTCTTCTTCCAGCCTCCGCTTTTCTTGAAGGATTTAAATTTAATTTTATAAATCTAGATCAATTATAGATACAAGATTATAGCATATTATACATATTGTATTCAAGAAATAGATTAAGAATATACGTACTGATTATGATTCCGCAATTCATCATTGTTGTTGGTTAAAATCGAAGAATTTGCTTGTGTGAGAAAAATTGTCTTCAATCACAGAGCCTCTTAAAAACTCACTTTAATTAAAAGTTAGCTTTATAACTTATCAAATGAAAGTAGGAACTTTTCAACGCTACTAAAATGAATAAAAATTCAAACCCATCACGCTACTCACAATAAAAGCTCAAATACAATATTCATGAACCCACTAAGTGTTATTATAAACATAATTCCATAATTAATATATTAATGATTTAAATAATATTTTAATTTTTGATTAATGCTAATCCACATAACATATATATTTGAATTAAAATTTAACATTTCTTTCATTCTCCAGACCTTCTAACTAACATTTCTGCTTAGTCGTCTTCTCAGGTATGCTGTTCATAATGCCTTATCTCTGTTAGAAAATTTGCTTTAGTATATGTATGTGTCTATGTCTTTTGCCAATTCCCTTCCATGCATGAAACTGGTAGTTGTCCTGGGTGGGGAATCTAGCTGTTGCTTTAGTATACCTCCCTTACGATGATGATGTAGGTTAACTTAACCGTAGGTGAGAGAGTTTTGTAAAAATAATAGATAAACAAAATAGATAGATAGCTAAAATTAAATAATATAAATAAATAATTTATCATATATTAATTGAGGTGTATAAATATATTGGGTTTAAGAGAAGTTTGTCATAACAAGTAAATTACTCAGTATAAATAATCTCGTAATTAATATTTTTATGTTACAATAATTATTTCTTACTAACTTTGCATGAAATTGTAAGAACATAAAAACAATTGATAAAATTGTTCACGGAAACTCAATAAAAAAAAAAATAGAAAAAATAATATTTTTTTATGTCTATATTAAAATCATCAACTATTAGTATTTATAATAGTAATGAAGACCGTTAGTTACTGACAAATAAAGGATAAGATACATCAATAACAACTTGCACCAACAGACTAACAAAATTAGTTGGATAAAGTCAAAGATAAAAAAACTAGTGAGTTAGTGCATGTTTGGTTCTCAGTTTGCAATTCCAAACTCACGTTCAAGTTTCTTAAACGATGTGTAATTTTGTTTGGTTTTTTTATGTTTGCATTATTTGAACTAAATTTTGCTATCAAACATACGTTTGTCCAAAAGCAAGAAAATTTTGCTTTTGGGTTAAATTTTATCAATTGATGAATTTTATCTCTTATATTTATTTTATCAAACTCACTTTTGAGATAAAAGTTTCCAAACATAAATTACGTTACTGTAAACTTACTTTTAACTAAACTTAAATTTACAAACACACTTTCAATCAAACTTAAGTTTACCAACTATAATCTAAACACACACTTAAAAATTGTTATGCAAAGTACAACAACAAAATAAAAGGAATATCCATATACAAACGGCAACAAAAATAAAGAGATTATTTGACTTTGAAATACTTAGAATAATAATAAAATACAACAGAGAGGTCATTGGTGGGGCTGTAGATTCCTAATTTCTCGACGGTGCTGTAGGTTTTTGAAATGTTACACTCCAACAAAAACCAGAACACGAGAGCGACAGAGGACCCGTCTTCCAATAATCCCATTAGTGGATCCTGAAGTGTTGAGAATCCCGTCAACCATAGTCCACGGCAAGAAACTGAACAATATTCTCACCTATGCCTACCTCCTCCAACCAGACATTGATCCCAAAACTGTAACGTTTAGAACCTGCAACGAGTTTAAACGTGTTTGCTTGTCTAGGGTTGAGGAAGAGGAGGATTTTTTCTATGTCTATGAGACGTTCCTCGTGAGATTAGGGTTACGGCTTCCATTTTCTGATTTTCAAGTAGGGATTCTAAATGAGATTAATGTAGCTCCAACCCAACTTCACCCTAATGGGTGGGCTTTTGTGAGAAGCTTCGAACTCCTGTTGAGTTTTTAGTGGAGCAAGTGGAAGAACTCAACAAAGAGAAGCATACTGAAAATAACAAGGTGACTGACTACAAGGATGAACTGAATAAGGTGAAGGGTAAGATTGATACGCTCCAGTCTGCCCTTTCTCAATCTAAATCTGAGGTAACCCGACTTGTTGCTGAGCATGACGACGGGGTTAGATGGAACAAGGATAGTTGGGGAGAGGGGCAATGCTAATGTTGATCCTTGGAGACTTGTGTTTTGAATTTTGTTTGTATGTTGGCATTTGTTTGGTAAAGCTTAATTATTTTGCCTCCAAAGAAGGTTCATGTTCATAACAGATTACTATCTGATTCCTTCCCCCATGTTCATATATATATATTGAAGAATCTTTGCTTGAAAGCACCTTGTGTGCTCATGTAAAACTTTAGTACTGTTGTTGAAGTTTAATATGTCATGTTAGTTATGATTACTTTACTTAGGTTTCAATATCAGAAATGTCAGTTCAATTTTATGTGACATTTAATTAGAGGCTTGTAGTGTTGACAGGGGTAAATTGTGTTTACTTTGGTAAATATTTATTACTACTAATGGATGCTCACCAAACTTGATGGTATGCTTTAAGCCTTTGTTTCGATAAAGAGAGAAAATGAGAGGAAAGAAAATGAAGAAAAGAGAAAATTGGTAGAAAATGTGATATTATAACCTAAAATCAATTGACATTAAGTTAAGTGATCCAATATATATATATATCATATTTGAAAGATTGAATTAGACGATGTGAGACTCTTAACACCTTCTTCTATAGATACTTAGACAGAACATGGGAGCCTAACGAAGTAGGCGGGAAAAAGCTATCGAAGTAGGCGGAAGAAGCCTGACGAAGTAGGAGACGAAAATGAGATCTTGACTTTGATACCAAGTTAGAAACAAAAATAGAGAAACAAATATTAATAATTTATATATATTTCTGAATGAATGAATACAAGAGGGCTAAGCTAGCCTCTATTTATACAAAAAGACAGTTATACAAAAAAATAATAAATTATAATTATGTACTAAATCAAATTAATTCTGTACTAAATCAATTATAATCATCCCTAAAATCAATCGTGATCAATCACAATTAATCACGCTAACATCCTCCCTCAAACTTAAGTGGGTGTAAAAGAAACTAACTTGAGTTTAGAAACCAAAGTGCGAAATCTTCCCAGATGATGAGCTTTGGTGAACAAATCTGCTAGCTGATCAAGAGTGCTAATGAAGAAGAGATGAAGAGCACCACAAAGAATGTGTTGACGGATAAAGTGGCAGTCGATCTTAATATGCTTAGTGCGCTCATTAAAAACATCATTGTGAGTAATCTGAATAACACTCCTATTATCACAATAAAGAGCAGTGGGAAAGGACTAAGAAATACCCAAGTTATCAAGAAGCCAACGTAATCAAAGTATCTCAGATGTGGTGTCAGCTAATGCCCTATATATATTCTACTTCAATATTGAAATGTGCAGTTAAAGTCTATTTTTTGCTTTGCTATGAAATAAGTGCATCACCAAGATAGATACAGTAACCAGTTGTGGATCGGCGATCAGTGGGATTTTCAGCCCAGTCAGCATCATAATAAACCGGAAGAACCAAGGAAGAGTTGACTGAGAAATGAAGCCCATGAAATAGAGTTCCTTTTATATACCGAAAAATAGGTAGAACATTAGCATAATGAGTAGTGCATGGAGTTGACATAAACTGATTTACTAGATGAACAACATATGAAATGTCTAGACGAGTAACAGTAAGATAAATCAAGCTACCAATTAACTACCGATAGAGAGTAGGATCATTAAGTGTAGTACCATCCAGAGGTGTAAACCTGATATTAGATTCTAAAGAAGTAGACTTGGTGTGACTGTCTCAAAGACCAACACGAGAAATAAGATCCGAAGCATGTTTAACTTGGGATAAATAAATGCCATCAACAAATGAAAGAACCTCAAGGCCTAGAAAATAACTAAGAGGACCAAGATCCTTCATATCAAAATTGCGGCTCAAAGATGTTTTAAGATCAGCAATATCAGAAGTATCATTACCTGTAATAATGATATTATCAACATAAAGAAGCAATAACACAGTGCCACTATTAGTCTTACAAATGAAGAGTGTTGAATCATGAAAACTAGAGGAGTATCCGAGCTGACTGATGGTGGAACTAAACTTAGCAAACTAGGCTCGAGGAGCTTATTAAGACCTTACAAGACTTTGTGAAGAAGACAAACCTTGTCAGGTGGACAAGAGTACCCTGGTGGTGGTCGCATATATACTTCTTCTTCTAAGTCACCATTAAGAAAAACATTTTTCACATTCATCTGATTAAGAGTCTAGTTATGAGTGGTAGCAATAGCAAGAAGAATGTGAACTGAAGTAAGACGAGCAACTTGAGCAAATGTTTCTTCATAATTAATCTTATATTCTTGAGTAAAACCTTTGGCCACCAAGCGGGTCTTATAAACCCATTTATATCCAACAAGAGCCTTATCAGAAGAAAGATCAACCAAGTGACATTATTCTTCAAAGCCTGTAATTCTTTAGTCATAACTTGTTGCCAATGAGGATCAGTGGATGCCTCTGAATAAGTCTGCAGTTCATGAAGGTGAAGCATGGTAGAAAAACAATGATAATCACGAAGGTAGGTGGGAAGATTTCTTACCCCGAGAAGGACGAATGACAATGTCAGATGCAGAACAACGGTTGGGATAATGTCAGTAGAATGAGTCGAAACTTCAGATGATGATGAGAGCTCACTAGGAGAATCGGAAGAGGAATCTAGAAGTTGAGAACCTATCTCAGACACACCTGAAGACTCTGTATCATAATCATGTTGAAAAAAGTCAATAAATGGTGTGGTGAACAATGGAGTAGAAGTGGAATGAATATACTTGAACTAAGACAATGTGGAGAATATAAAGTATCTTCCCAGAAGATAACATGATGAGAAATATGAATGCGCTGAGAGACTAGATCCCAGCAGCGATAGCCTTTGTGTTCAGTAGCATAACCAAAAAAGCAATAGAAATGGACATTGGGTTCAAGCTTGGTGTGTTCATAGAGTTGAAGAAGAACAAAACAGGCGCAACAAAAAAATTTGAGAGAACTATAGTTTGGAAGTCTTAGGTGAAGACGTTTATAAGGAGATACATTACAAAGAACAAAGGAATAAAGACAATTGATAACATAAACAACAGTAAGAGTAGCTTCACCCCACATACATTCAGGATAAGAAGAGGATGAGCATAGCTCAAACAAGGTCAAGAATATGTCGATGCTTTCTTTCAGTACGACCATTTTGCTGAGATGTACCAGGACATGAAAACTCAGAAAGGGTTACCTGTTTAGTAAGAAAAGCTAGTAGTTTTGAATCACGATATTTAGAGATATTATCACGACAAAAAACCTTAATTATCTTTGAAAAATAAGTTTTAATCATAGTGACAAAAAGGTAATGTAGATTTGCGGAAGTTCAGAACGATTTTTCATTAAATATATCCAGGTAAAACGTGAATAGTCATCAATAAAAATCACAAAATATCGACAACCCCCCACAGTGAGTATAGGAGCTAGATCTCAAACATCAAAATGAACAAGATCAAAGGAGGAAACAGAAATAGAAGTATTTTTATTATAAGATAAAATATGTTGTTTAGTTATTTGATGAGACGTACATTGCAAAGACTCTTCTTTAACAGATTCTAAGACACTTTGAGAAATGAGATGACGTAATTTACTATAAGAGAACTATGACCAAGACATTTATGCCACGATTGAAGAGAAAAAGTAGTAGAAGCAGCACAAATAGTTGACACATAAGGCAGAAGAACATAGAGGTCAGTGGGCTCAAACAATCATCCAACTTTACTAGCATTCTCAATTATCTGCCCCGTCCGTGGATCCTGCACAGAACAATCAGTAGAAGAAAAATTAAGTATATAGCCAAGGTCACACAATTGGCCAACAAAGATGAGATTAAAGTTTAATTTGGGAATAAGGTAAGTATCTAATAGGGTAAAAGTAGGTAAGGAGATAGGACCCTTATGACTTACTTACATAAGATACCCATCAACAGTATGAACAGAATGAATGGTATCTCTAGGCGATAGAAATGAGATTTTGACTCTGATACCATGTGAGGTAGTGACTAAGGCAGTAGGAGTATTACCAGAATGAGAAAGGACTTGCTTAAGAAGAAACTCAATATTAGTAGTGGAAAGAGAGACATAGGAACCTGAGGCATCGTCGGCAATTGAAGTTGCAATTACAGGCTTGGATGAGGAACTAGTACGAGGTTGAAACTTTCTTGATACCATATGAGAATCTAACCTAAAACTAATTAATATTAAATAGAGTGACCCAACAAATGTATAAACCACACCCGAAATATTGAAGCAGACGATGTGAGACTCTTAACAGAAAAGTATGTTTTCTCTCCATGTATTTGGATGAAGAGAAAATAGATGGAAAGAAAATGGAAGTTATGTAAAAATGGCATTGGTGTCGCCATGTGTAATGCACATTTCACCAAGGAAACTACAACACAAGAAACTTGATCAAAGCACACTATTTAGGAACACTATAACCTATATAGTTTTCCTATAACTTAATTTTGGTGGTGTCTAATATACACCATCTAAAAGAGGGTGTATGACACACCACCCAAACCTAAGCCATTGATTTATTCATAAAATAAATCAATAAACTATATCAATTACAAGAAACTTCTTTGAAAAATGGGAAATACATGTTTCTTTTTTTTTAGGTTTTTTTTTAGTTTTTTATATATATATTTTTTACATACTACCACCACTACCGTCATTAGGGAGACATGGGGTCACCACACCATTATATGTTGCTTGTCGGCCATCACTGGATGCCTCCAATTTTTTTTTAAATTGTATAACTGTTTAAATATTATCAATTAAAATTTATAAGATTTTTCAACAAACACAGTTATAGTTTTAGGAAAATCGGTCACCTCCAATTTTTTTTTAGATTGTATAACTGTATAAATATTATCAATTAAAATTTATAAAATTTTTCAACAGCCATAGTTTTAAGAAAAAAATTTCAAAGAAGCTACGCTATTTATGAAAAAAAAATTCCCTATTAACGATATAATTTCAACCAATATTATTTATACAGTTATGTAATTTAAAAAGTAAATAGTAACGGTCGAAGGTTAGGACCATGAGAGGCCTGGCGATGGTGATCATCAAAGTAGCCAAGAATGGTGGCCTTAAAAAAAACAAAATATGTAAAAAAAGAGACAACTTGTAAAAAAAACTTGTTATTAGGGTATATGATACACTCAAACTTTTACAAAACACATAATAACACCTGCCCTTGATTTTATATAACTTGAAAGACCCAAAAAAAAAAAAAGAAAACTACTTCGTAAAGTGACCTTGATTCAAGTAAACAGACTATTGATTTTTTTTTCCTTGCATTTTTTGGTATTTGTATTTCCCTCTTCTTTCATATTTTTTTTAATATTTAATAAATTATCATATTTTATCTAGCTTAATTATAACAAAAATCAGTGTGAGATTTGTAATTTTAAGTAACTTTATTATTTTTCATTTATTTCTATAAAATTTTATTTAAAAATTAAGATAATATCTTTGAGATAAGGGTAATATAGAAAAAATAAATTTAAACTCTTACCATTTCATTCTCTTCTATTAGAATTTCTAAACAATGGAATGAAAGTTTTATTCTATTCCACCATTAAATATCCAAATAATGATATAGAAACTTCACACAATTTTATTTCACTTCACTCCATTTCATTCCATTCATCACAAAATATCCAAACATAGCATTAGGGTAGGCAAGCTTCTTCAACTTTTTATACCATTTTTCTCTTCCCTTTCTGCTACTTAATTTGTAGAACCAGAAATATTAGGAAAATATATATACCCAACCATAGGGACAATTAAATGCCACCTTGCACATGGAGGTTGATGAGGTGCTTTTGGCCTCCTAATTTTCTTTTCTTGAGATAGGCTTGGAGATTTGCTAACAATCACTTGGGTAGTTGTGTTGTCCTCTCTTTCAAATATGTGTATGATGATATTTCCTTCAAGTGCATACAACTGTTTTTGTTGAGGTCACAAACTTGCCAGAAGTAAAATGAAAAGAAGGAAGAAAGGGAAGAAAAAAGGGCAGATCATAATAACTAATTTTACTGTTAGTAGACTATGTTATGTATAAGATTTTCACCTTTTTTTTAAGATAAACCTCTCTGAGTGGTTCAGTTTTCTTTATATATATATATATATATATGTATATATTCAACTGTTCAAATTTAATTTTAAAATTTCATCGAGATTAGTCTCATATTTAAAGAGTGTAGATATATTCATTAAAAACTAAAAAAAAATTAAAATAATAATATTCACACACATCTTAATTAATACTCTTTCTCTATAAGCCGTTGTATATTTGACTAACCTCTTTTCTGAATGCCACTAGTTATTCATTTCACGCACACCCAGTGTGAGTCAACCACCATTATTTTAATCCTTAATTGTCCCTTCTCGTAGAAAAGAGAGGATTGCATTAAATTCCAATTAATATTATTCGCTTTATATTCTTTATGTAAGTTTTAACAAACACATTGTTGTTGCAAGTCTTGCAATTCAGCATGAATTATCTGTGTTCCAAGAAATTCAGCACGTTGTATTTCAGTCTGCAAACTCTAGTGGTTAGTGTGATTTAATATATACCCTTCCCTCTCAATTTCCCTTGAGCTTTATGAGAAACTTTCGATAAGACATCTTTTTGTTAAGTTGATCTAGTGTTAAGAGCATGCTAGTTTTCTGTTAAACTGCAGTTGGGTTGTGCTGTTAGGGTATTACCTTGTACGTAGAATTAATTCCATACCATTTTGTCCTTTGTATTATTTAATTTTGTTTCTAATTGAGTAATAATTGATAAGCTGTAAGTAACTCTTTGCACTTGTTCTCCTTTGGCTATCAGTTCATATTATTATTCATACAGTTGTTATGCTACTATGCGTAAATAAATATATATTATGCTGAACCATGCTGCATTTCAAGTTGTGAAGTTAGCAACTACATGCAATGTGTTTCACCTTTGAAATAAGTTGCAATAAGTCTTATACCAAAAAGAAAAAAGAAAAAAGAAAAAGTTGCAATAAGCCAATCACTATATTTAACTATTCTTTTATTTTAGTGGTTCATTACATGAAGCCAATATCCTCATTTTGAGGATTTGGTTTGCTACATGTACACACAATTGTGCAAGCCAAAAAATTTAGAAACAAAGAAAAAACAAAGGGAGGGACTAAAAGGGGTTTTCTGTTTATCTGAATTTCATATGTAAGAGCCTTTATTTCTATTTATATATATATATATATATATATATATATATATATATATATATATATATATATATATATATATATTTTGATTAGGATTAATTTATACTAAATAAGTTTTTTTTTTTAATTTACACTAGTGTAAGTCTTTTTTGACTTACACTTATTTTCAACCGTTAGATCTACTTTCATCTAATCATTACTTTTAATAAAATCATCTCAACCATTAGATGAAAGTGCCAATCTAACTTTAAAAAATGAGAAACTAAAAGACTTACACTAACGTAACGTTGTCGATCTCTCCTCGTATATATATATATATATATATATATATAATAGCCAACAAGAATTTTTGTATTTCTTTTGCTTCCATGTTCATGGACAAGTGGACAACATACTCAACATGAGAGAAGCCTGTAAAGGCACACAAATATGATCTAACACCTCCCAAAAAAAAAAGGCAAGTGTATTTGCAAGCTGCTTGTGGTTATTGAATTTTTTTCTTCTAATGCTTTAATCAGACTATTTTTGGTAGGAATTATTTGAAGACTAGGAAATGAAAGGAAATTGATGTGACTAGATTATGAGATAGTCCAGATAGATCGATCTTCTTCCTTTCTTTTATCTTCAAATACTCATTGCAATAAATTCCAGTAGCACTTTCTGTTTGTACATTGACTGGAAATATATCATAATACATGATAAAAGTTAACAACATACTCTTTTAGATATTTTTTTAATATGTATTTAATTATTAATTCATTTCATATACTTAAATAATTATTAAAAATAATAAGAATAATACTTATTTTTATATTAATAATAAAATAAATATTAAAAAATATTCAAAAGAATATATTATTAATATTTCTCCATAATACATTGCAGGTTTTCTTCTTTAGATCTCCCTGGAAATCAAGGAAAGAAAACATATCATTAATCATTTCAATAAATGACATTCCTTCATAA
The DNA here is from genome assembly GCA_029884605.1 of Ormosia emarginata. Lineage (NCBI taxonomy): Eukaryota > Viridiplantae > Streptophyta > Magnoliopsida > Fabales > Fabaceae > Ormosia > Ormosia emarginata. The sequence continues at coordinate 52,639,088 of JAQQTP010000082.1, read as the reverse complement.
AAAGAGCAAAGGAACAAGAACAATGTTTTATGTAGTACGGACACGCCTCAAGATTATAAGATTTACGCTATGTTAGACACGCCATCGAAGCACCTCATGAATACTCCATGTATAACACACGTGTCATGTGTGTCTAAATATGTCTGATTAAAAAAAATTATTTTTTCAGTTTAGACACGTCTCAGATATGTTCGAACACTTCTCGGATACACTCAGACACTTCTTGGACACGACTTGAACACGACTCATTAATTTTTTTTTTAAAAAAAACTTAGTTTCCATGACTAACGTTTAATTAGTAAGCTTGTAACTCACTCAAGCTCACATGACTGACGTCTCAAGTCATTATTTTCACATACAAATATTTTAAGTTTTATCTTTTTACATATTACTATTAGACTTTTAAGTTTTATCTTTTCACACAATATTATTTTTATTTTTTTCTACTTACATTAAGTCATTCACTTCGTTGTCACCGAAGATATTATTGTCTCACACCAATATTCTCTCTATTTATTTTTTTACGTGAAATAAATTGAACATATTAAAGTTACTATTAAAAAAATTAGTTTAGAGATTTTTAGACATTAAGCAATAAAATTATATTCTATATTTTTTAAGAGTGACTTATTATGTAAGAAGAATATTGACATATATACATATATTAAAATATTATAAATCTTCAAACTTATAAAATGATATTAATGAATTATGAATTTTTTTTTTAAAATTTTGAAATTATATATATATATATATATATATATATATATATATATATACGCTCTTTGATCAAGTTTCTTATAATTTTTGAAGTTAAATGTGTCTTCATATCCATATTCGTATCGCTAACTTCCATATCCGTCTATTTTTATACTTCATAGACAATGTTTAACTAAAGCATAGCCTTCAGTTTGACAACATGCTGGGACTGAACAATTATGTGTTTCATGTTTGGTGGGCTCCTTGGACAGTTAGGCTATAAAATCTAAGAGACCAAAAGATTAAAGATATTTGCTTTAGAAATTTATTGCCCTATGAAAATAAATTGAATATAAAAAAATAGATAAAAAAATTATAAAAACACTTTTCAGAGTTTTGAGGTGGCAATTTGGCGAAATTAAAATTTGAAACATTATTTGTCAAAAATCTAAATTTGAAGGGATTGTATTAATTTATTCCTAATTTAAGAATGCCAAATCATGTGATGCTGGTGTTTTGCTGCATGATGTAGCCTGATTCTGTTTAACATAGCCTACGATTTTTATCATTTTCGCATGTTTTTTGGGCAACAATATTAGCAATTTAGCCTCATTTTCTCTGGTTATATTATTTAGATCCAAAGAAGTAAATTTTGTGACATTTAGCCTTTAGCTAATATATAGTTTTTCCATTTATTCTAACATCTACATAATTTCTATTATCTCTGGTTGGTAATGTGATCAATTCCAATAACTAATTTCTTTATGTTCAATTTAATTAATTTTTATTTTTTAATACTTTTGTATTTTAATAAATTAAAAAATAAATATTTCCAAGAACACTTTTCTTCCGATCAATAATCACACACTTGTGTTCAGCTGCTTAGAGTGCCAGTTCGCAGAAATGGTTGCAGCACTCGCTCTGTTTGCAAACACTTCCAATCTTTCATGTTCTTGTTCTTCTATGACCTTTCATCCAAACCCACCAAACCCTTCACCTTCCCTTTGTTCATTTTCAACCTTTTATCCTCAACTTCAAGCTCAACCCTTGTTCTCCCTCACCAAAACATTAAGACCCAACCACAAATCACAACCATTAAACAAGGAGTATTTCCTACCACCCATCATTCATGCATTCTTCCGGTGCCGCTGCAGTACCTCCCTCGCCACTCCTTTCACTGAATCAGGTGAGTAACTCTCTGCGTCAAATTCTCAAACACCTTTCGTTCCAACTACATAAACCAGCTACACCCGTTTACTGTGTGTGTCTCACTGCCTCATGTTTGTTTTCAGGGACGCTCTTCTCTTTGTTTCGAGAAATGGGTATTGGATATGACGAAACGGAACTGCTCTTGATCAATAACCCTGAATTTACACTGGTGTCAATTGATTCATTGCGGTCTCGGGTTCTTTCTTTACAGTCTCTGGGGCTTGACCTTGTTGCAATGTATCACTTGGTCACAAAGCGCCCAACTGTGTTGACAGCTAAGGAAATTGACCCCTTGTTAAGTTTTTTGAGAGATGAATTGGAAGGACTACTTGAACAAGCACAGTTGAAGCACCTGTTATCTGCTACAGAACCAAGATCCTTGGTGGGTTTTTCTCAGAAGGTTGAATTGCTTGTTAACCGAGGAGTTCCCCGCGACAAGGTTGTCCATGTGCTCAACAAGGTGAATTTGCCAAAGGCACTGTGTCATAGGTCATTGGATGAAATTGACAGGATCATAGCTTTCTTAGAACCCTTTGGTAGTGTTAGTTTGATTGTAAGGCGCCCCACAATTCTCAACTATGATTTGGAGAATCAACTGATTCCAAGAATTAAAGTCCTGATTGAGCTTAGTGGAGGAGATGAGGATGGCACCGGGAAAGTGCTGTGCAAGCTACCGGCAATTTTGAATTATAGTGTGGAACATGTGGAGGGACATGTTGAGCTTCTGAGGTCTTTTGCAGGGTTAGATGACCAAGAAATATTTAAGATAATACTTGTATTCCCAAGTATAGTTAGTGCTAGCAGAGACAGGAAATTGCGTCCGAGAATACAGTTTCTCAAGAACTGTGGATTGGATTCAGGTGATATCTTCAAGTTCTTGATCAAAGCACCCTTGTTTCTGGGCCATTCATTTCATGAGAACATTGCATATAAACTTGTGTTTCTGGTCAAGATTGGGTTTAAATATAGGACGAAGGACTTGGCAATGGCAATTGCGTCTACTACTAGGACAAGCTGTGAGAACTTGCAAAAGGTGGTCAGTTTGTTCTTGAGTTATGGGTTTTCATGTGAAGACATTGTTGCAATGAGCAAGAAGCAACCACAGATACTGCAGTATAATCATACTTCTTTGGAGAAAAAGATGAAGTACTTGATAGAGGAGATGGATCGTGACATTGAGGAGTTACTGGTTTTTCCTGCATTCCTTGGTTACAAGTTTGATGACAGAATTAAGCATAGGTATGAAGTAAAGAAGAGTACAAGGGGGGCACGAATGTCTCTCAATAAGCTTTTAACTGTTTCAACTGAGAGATTCATTGGCAAACGGAAAAAGGCCTTTGCTATAGACGATCTGAATTGAAACAAAGGTATTGAGTTAGTCTATTTTCCTGCAAAGAGTAATAATACTTCCACAACACTTGGAGGATAACTATTCCACAACACTTGGAGGATAACTATCACCACTACTTAGGTGTTGATGGGAAAAAAAAATGAAATGAGACCACCTCCAATCAAATACAGACATGCACATGCCATTGTGGCCTTTGCGGCTGTGTTTGAGAAGTAGAATTTTTCTACGGCAAAAGACCTATTTTTCACTGGCAACTGCTGCTGATACTTGCTACTTGTGCTGTGCATATACAAACCACAACTTGATTCCCTTGAAGCAGTGAAGATATTGGTTCTATTTTACCGAGATCATGAAGCCTTCCTTATGAAAATACTAGTCTCCTGTTATGTAGAAAGGTATTTGATGAGTGTAAAATACACTCATCTTTTGAGTTTATTTATTATTATTTTTAATTTATTTTTATTTAGTTTTTATTTATTTTTAAATAATTATCTCATTACCTAGTTATATTTGAATTTTTAAGATAAATCATCGATTTTGAAATGTGTAAAAATAAGAAAATTTTAAAAATAAACTTTTGAAGGATTCTTATCTTATTCTTAGATGCTAATTAAATTTAATTGGACGCAAAATCTTATATTGAAGATTGGATAAGGATTCTTAAAAAGATTAGATTTGAAGCAAAATTCAAATTCATACAACATCTTGACCATTTTTAAGTAATGACGTCATATCTTGGGGTGCAAATATCAGATTGATACGTTGTTTGTGGCATTGAAAAGCTAACAAAAAATCCTACAACTTTTTTGTTAAAATTGAGGGTAAATTCAGTCATCTGGAGGGTGAGAAAAATCATACAAGTTAGATATGAAAAGTTGTCAGTTTTTCTATAAAAGAGAAAAAACGAATTTAGTAAAGAAGCTCTCTTTTAGTTCAAAAAATACACGAAAAATAAAGTTTTTGAGGCTCAAAGGTAGGGAATGGATGAGCCCTAAAAGAGGAGGAGGAGTCATCATAGAGCTCTCATGGAGTTGGAGATCAAATTACTATGGAAGATGTTTTGGTTTCTTATCTACGGTTTTATCATGATGAATTTTCTTTTCTCTTCTTATCTCTTCTTCTCTTTTGTCATGAGTAGCTAAATTCGTGTGTTTCTAGGGTGAAGATGTAACTTGATTCAATCGACATGTATTAAGATTAGATTTTTAATTAATTTCTTTTCTATTTAATTTGAATACTTATTATAGTTCTTAATGCTTTTATGAATTGACCACTCATAAATTGATCTAGTGAGATATGTGTAGAATCAAAAGGTTTGCATATGACTTATATCATAAATAATAAGTGTCGTGATATATAATCATCTAGGAATAGATGTTATGAGTTGTGTGAGAGAATTGTAGTATTTTTCATGAGAATTCATAGAGTGAAGATCATGTCTTTAAGAGTTGGGGTTTAGACCAATGATTTGATTAAATTTTGATAATTAAAGAGAATTAACTCGTTAAGGAATTGAGTTTTAATTAATTAAGGAATTTTTTTCATCAATTAAATGACTATAAATTAATTAGAATAAATGTCTCAAAACTATTCTATTGTTTATGATAGATTATTAAATTAAGTGAAATAAGATCCCTAGTGCTTTAATTTTGTGTTTACATTTTAATATGTTTTGTATTCGTGTGCTTTATTCTCAATTTTCTCTTCTAATTTCATGCTTTTTTGTGTGTTTTTATTTTTTATAATTTTGTATTTTTAATTACTTTGAATTATTTTTAATTATTAGTTACTTAGATAATATTAATATTAGATAAGTGGTACTTGATAAGTTAATTTCTCGTGAGAACGATATTTACTCACTCTTTATTACTTGTTCGATTCATGCACTTACGATAATATCACATAAATTAATACATAAGATCAACATTTGTGAAAGATTCTTTCTTTTTTTTTTCAGATTTATTCAGGATGCTGATATACTGTTTTGATTTTTAAACATTAAAGAGAATAAATTATTAGCATATCTAAATCGGATAGAAAAAACAAAATTATTTATAGTACAGGCTTTTAGTTGTATAGGTAGAAGATGTTGATTTGAAGTATGTCATTTTTGTCTACAAAGTGACATAGAAAAAATTTGATTATTCAAGTCCATTAATCCAACATAGAATGTTGTTGTAATTTGCACAAATAACGGAATCAAATAACATATAGTCCTAGTAGACGAGTTACACAAGTAATTCAAATTTCCCAGTGTGTGCTTTTGATTTTTAGAAAGAGAAAAATATTATATTGTAAAAAATTATTACAATTTAGCATTAAAAGTATAAAGGTAGGAATTTAAATTCAGTCTCGCCTTAGTCATAGTCAAACTAATGACCATGTCAAGATTAAATCGATTCAAAATTTAAACAAAATATATAAATTTAAATATTATTTATAATTAAATTATAAAATTTTATAAATATAAAATTAAAATTAAGAGATATTTTATAAAATATTATTTTTAAACAAATTATATTAATAAAAATTATTATCATAATATGCATAAAATATTATTTTAAATAAAAAATAATATAATCTATCTTTGATTTTCAAAAAAATTACCAGTCTTACAATATTTTATATCATTGAATCGGGTCGAGTTACATTGAAATATACAAAAAAAAACATAAATAGGACTAAAAATGTATCTAATTTTTAAGATTCAAATCCACCCTAAATAGTTTCGATCCAAATTAGATTATTGGATCCAGTTGGATTTTGTACAATCCTATTCGTGATATTGAGGAATTAATGATTTTTCTAGCGTATGAATACAAGGTCGATGACAGAATTAAGCACATCTATGAAATAAAGAAGAGTATAAGGTAAAATAGAATGTCTTTCTCTATATGCCTTTAACTATTTCAAAAGAGAGATTGTCGTTGACAGGCCAAAAAAAAAAAGAGGCGGGGGAAATGAAGGGATCATATGTTTGATACAAAAAGTATTATCCGAAAAATTATTCCTATATTTGGTATTGTCAACGTAAAAATATATTTCTTTATTTTTTTGCATTGAAAAAGAGACTATCATATCAAGGGACATAAAAGAGTCCACATTTGCCAAAGTATAAATGTGCTCCGGGACTTCTTCAATCCATACAACATTGTGACTTGATAAAGACATCTGAGCCAAAGCAAAAGCAACACAGTTTCCTGCTCTATAGGAAAAAAAATTAAAAAGATCTAAACCTACTGGCTATAGAGAGACATTCTTCTACAATTAAAAGATCTAAATATGTGTCTACTTAATTAATTGTTACAACTCATATAGGAAGAGAAAATCATAACAAATCAAATACTAAGATTTTTTAGAACTAACACTAATTTCTATTAAAATATTTTATCCCTGTTTCAACTTCTTTGAAAATGTTTCCTAGAAACTTTTGGAAGTATTTCCTTTCCCATTAGTTATTTAATTTTTAGTAAAATGTTAAATTCTACGAAACTCTTTTTTGTAAAACGGCACAACAAAATAGAAAAATGAGATAACTTACTGTTCATTTTATCACTTAAAAGACGATGGTAATGCATGCTAATTGGCGTTGGCTGTGAAGGTTAGAATAAAATACCAGATTATACCCCGAAAAAGAAAAACAAGAAAAAATAACGCACTTTACTTGGTTGACATTAAATAAAACAGGCTCCAACTTATGCACTACGTAATTGATTAGAAAATGTTTCACATACTCCACAAGTTTTATCCTCTCATGAATTATTGATTTATTGTAAAAAATAAAGAATGGATGTGATTAATTATCTGTTACTTAGTTAGCAGATAACAAGTATAATTTGTACATGTAATTTTTTTTATATATTTCAATTAATAATATTTACACATATTTAAACTTATATATAAAAAATTAAATCAATTTTTTTGTTATAAATAATTATACATATAATTTGTTTTTATAAAATTTAATTAATAATATTTACATACAGTAATATAATTCTAGAAAAAAAAAAAACCTGCTGGTAAACTTTGGTGAAGGATGGTACTCCATACGGCAAACGAACTGTTCTCGGGTTGTGATTTTGTCAGTGAATGTTATTCTATTGACTTAAAATCAATAGTTATTCAGAGTTTGATGTGTACCTGAAACTATTTTCCGCCATCCCCAACCAGCAACTCTTTTTTCTCTTTTTTGGTCTGTCCAACTAGCAACTCTGAGATTAGTGATTGAGCTGCCACCGAAATGAGTTGAGTGTGGTCAACTCAAATAATCTGATAAAAATGGGTTAGGTTAACATTTTATTAGCACAGAGCAATTATTGGTCCGGCCTGGCAGTCTGGGTTGGGGCCAAGCTGCCAAGGCCCATTTAAATGGGCATTGTGTTGTGGGTTGAGACTTGTGACCCAATGCCGTCAGAGTGCCCTACGCCCAAAATAAACTCTGGAAGCATACAAGGTAATATAAATGAGTCAAAGACAAACACTTAAAATTCAGATTTCACTAGTAATAAAAAGAATTATTTAAATTTGATTTATTTAATTCATTTATAGTTTAATTATTTTTTAATTAATTTTTAAAAATATTTATATTTATTAATTTAATATTTCATAAATATCTTTATTGTAAAATCTAAGAAAATGAGAGTGAATGAATTTTGTATTTCATTGAATGATTCTATCAATTCAGAGTGACAGGGAACAACTATTTATACTAACTACTAAGGTTGATAACAGAAAGCGGAAAACTAGCTGATCCTAACAGGTCAATCATTACAAACGTAAAATAACCAAGGACTAAGATAGGTAATTGCTAAATTAAAAGGACAAGCTGAATGAGAATTCTACACTCCCCCTCAAGTTGGAGCATGGAGGTTAATAATGTTCAACTTGCTGATAAGAAACTCTAATTTGTCTCTTCCCAAGGGCTTGGTCAACATGTCAGCAACTTGCTCCTTGGTGTTGATCTTCAAAGGCTTAATTTCCTCAGATTGCACTCTTTCTCTAACGAAGTAGAATCCATCTCCACATGTTTGGTTCTCTCGTAAAGACAGGGTTGGCGCTATGTGAAGAGGGCACGCTGGTTATCACAAAACAATGGGGTAGGAGTATCTTGTGGCAACGGATAATTCACTTTGCATAAGATATCTAAGCCAAATAAGCTCACTGACTTGTTGTAGCCATGGACCTATATTCGGCTTCAAAGAGGACTTACTACAACACTTGCCGTTTTGTTCTCCAAGAGACAGAGGATAACTTCAAGAGTGACAATGTATCCTGTGCATGACCTTCTGGTCGAGGCGCACCTCCAATCAAGATCACAACAGGCACATGCCATTGTGGTCATTACTGCTGGGGAGAAGGATGCCCTGTCCTGGAGTGGTTTTAATGTATCTTAGAATTCTGTAAGCAGCATCCATATGTTTTTGCTTTGAGGAATTCATAAACTGACATAGAGTGTTGACAGAATATGTTATGTCAGGTCTAGTGACAGTCAGGTACAACAATCTTCCTAAGAGTCTTCTGTACTGGCCAGCATCTACATCAGGTGCCTCCTCTTCTAATTTCAAGTTGCAATTTTGTTCCATGGGGAAATGGCTAGGTTTGCAATTGTGCATTCCAGTCTCCTTGAGTATGTCAGTTGCATACTTTCTTTGAGTGAGAACCATTCCTTTAGCTGAACGGTTGACTTCAATGCCCAAGAAATATTTGAGCGGTCCCAAGTCTTTGATGGTGAATTCCTTGTGCAGAACCTATTGCATAAAATTCAAGTTATTACCAGCTAGAATAACATCATCTACATAAATGAGAGAAATGAGGAAAACCCCCTTTTGATTGTAGATGAAGAGGAGTGGTCTGATCTGGATTGTGTGAAGCCAATCCCTTTTAAAGCCTGAGTGAATTTTTGATACCAATTCCTTGAGGCTTGCTTCAAGTCATAGAGAGACTTGCTTAACTTGCATACTCTATGGTCTCCCCTTTTAGCAAATCCTTGGGGGATTTTCATATAAATTTCTTCCTTTAGATCTCCATGGAGGAATGCATTGTTCACATTAAGTTGGTGAACAATCCATTCCTTTGCCACAGCTATGGCTAAGAGGCTTCTAATGGTGACAAGTTTAGCTACTGGAGCAAATGTGTCATGGAAGTCCTCTCCCTCTACTTGTGTGAAACCTCTAGCCACAAGCCTAGCCTTCTATCTCTCAACCTCTCCATTTGGCTTATACTTGATTCTGTATATCCACTTTGAATCTACTGCTTGTCTTCCTTCAAGTAATTCTGTCAAGGTCCAAGTTTGATTGCTTTCTAAAGCATCTATCTCCTTTTGCATAGCCTTCTTCCAATGCTCATGCTTTATAGCCTGTGAGAAATTTCTAGGCTCATCTTGCTTAGAGATGGCCAAAAGGTAAGCAGTATGTGCAGTGGAGCATTTATTAAAACATATATAATCAGACAAAGGGTAATGCACAAAATTACCTGATGGAGGAATGGAAATAGGATGCGAGATGAGGGAGGCAAATCCACTTGAAAATCTTTTAGATGACTCGATTTGCCTAGTCCTTGTAGTCCTTGTTCCAAGTGTTAATTCTCGTTTCAAATTAAGCCGGTTTTTGCTTCCAATTGGGCGTATCATTATTGGCAATGTCTTGATCATTTTCATATTGTTCCTTGTCGATTCTCATTACTTGTGGTTATCGATCATTGCTAAATTTTGTGTTTCTTGTGCGGTGTTCCCATTCAATGAAATCTGTTTTTCTTTTTTATTTTCAAAATCATTGTTTTTGAATGGAAACTCCCCTCAAGAAAGATCACATCTCTTGAAACATATATGATATTAGTGTCCCTGTATAAACCTTATAACCCTTCTGACCTAAAGGGTAACCTAGGAAGATGCAAGCCTTTCCCTTCTCATCAAATTTTCCTTGTTTCTTATGTTTCAAAACATAAACTAGACAACCAAAGGCCCTTAAGTAAGAGTAATCAGGTCATGATTATAAAGAATCTCATAGGGACTTTTATTGTTAATAACCTTCAAGGAGCCTATTTATAATGTGTGATTTTTAAAGAAGAACACATTCTCCCCAGAATTTAATGGGAGACTAGCCTGAAACCTAAGGGCTCTGGCAGTTTCTAATATATGCCTATGTTTTCTTTCCACAACACCATTTTGTTGTGGAGTATAAGGGCAACTAAGATCCATCATGATTCCCTTTTGAGCATAAAAATTCTGCAAACTAGTAGAGGTAAATTCTAATCCATTATCCGATCTAACTTTATTAACAGATTTACCAAACTGAGTTTGTATCATGCAAACAAATCTAGGTAACAATTGTTCAATTTCAGATTTAAACTTCATAAGGTAAATCCAAACTCCCCTACTGTAATCATCCACAATAGAGAGAAAGTAATGTGCTCCTGAGATAGAAGGAGTCTTATATGGGCCCCAAATATCACAATGAACAAGATCAAAACAAGATTTAGTCTTTATGGAACTAACAGGAAAAAAGTCTAGTTTGCTTAGCACGTATACAAGAATCACAATGAAAATCATTTTGAATTTTAGCTATATCTAAGCCTATATGGTCTATCTTGGCCTTAGAAGCATGACCAAGCCGAATGTGCCAAAGATGACTGTTAGCAGCTTTGTCAACCTTCATGGCAACAAGAAAAAAAGGCTCAAGGAAATACAATCCATCTTGATGCCTACCCTTCCCAATCACCATCTTGGAATGCAAGTCCTGTATGATGCAATAATCAGCAGTAAATGTTATGGCACAATTTTGCTTCCTAGTTAATCTACTTATTGATAAGAGATTGCACTTAAAATCTGGAATATACAGGGCCTTATCCAAGACTAACTTATTAGGTAGATTAACACTCCCTATTTCTTTAACTGAAACACTGGTGCCATTTGGAATGCAAACAGGTTGGTGCTTAGTATCAACAACATCTTTTAACATATTTTATCACAGGCAATATGTTCAGTGGCACCCGAATCCATAACCCAAGTGCTATTAAGATAAAAATTACCTGCTGCATTGGAATTTGATTTGGCTTGGAAAGCTCCTGAAGTGACTCCAAGATCCATATTTAGGTGTTGAATGAGACGATCATATTGCTGTTGTGTCAGTCCTGGAATGGGACTTTTTGAACTGACTTGAGCCGCTTTGGCCCCAGGCTTCTTTGAATTCTAAGGTCCTTTCTTCTCCCGGTTGGGTTTCCTCCAATCCTGAGGATAACCAACTATCTCCCAACACTCTTCTTGTGTATGGCCAATCTTCTGACAGTGATCACATTTGGGCATTTCTTTCTTTCCGCCTTTGTTGCGATCATCAGTGCCATACTTGGTGTTTTGGGCTTGGAAGGCAGTTGTCTCTATGATAGGCTTATGCATGGCAGTAATGAGTCTTTGTTGCTCATCCTCAGCCACCATGTGATAAGCATGACCAAGGGAAAGATCTGGCATCATACTGAGAATTTGGGATTTCACAGTATTGAATGCCTCATCCAACCCCATAAGGAAATCATAAAGTCGTTCCCTTTCTCTTATTCTTGTAAGACGTTTCTGAATGTCACAAGTTTTATCCTTCACACACACACTTAGGCCAGGGTGAGATGGATCCAACCTCATCCCGTCCCTTTAGCTTGGTGTAATATGCGGGTAATGTCGTTTTGTTGTCCGAGAAGAATATTTAATCGAACGCCCGAGCTCGTAAAAATCCCTGAACTTTCTTTTTGCGAATCTTGCCTCTAATTCCGTCCAAATTTCTTGTAAAATTTAATGGTTGCATATTGACGCTGCGACGAACTTCTTTATCCATCACGCTTTTAAGCCATCCTTTCACCATGGCGTTGCATCGCATCCAGTGTGCAAGATTGAGGGAATTCGCATCATGCATTGGGATCGATCCATCGACAAAACCCATTTTGTTCTTGGCGAAGAAGGCGTTGCTCATGTCCACAACCCATTCTCCGTAATTACCATCATGCAAGGGCTCACTCACAAAGATCTGCCCTGGTTGATCAGAGGCATGAAGGTAGAAAGGGGAGAGAATGTCAATATGGGCTTCGATTTCTTTATCATTCTTCAATGTGCTTTCTTTGGAATTCTTTGGTGGATCTTTCACTTCACTGCTTGAAGGTGATGACCCATCTTGATCTTTGTTTTCTGCCATAGAAAAGAAATGCGATCAAGCTACCAGGATTATAGCTCTTGATACCATGTAAAATCTAAGAAAATGAGAGTGAATGAATTTTGTATTTCATTGAATGATTCAGTTTTCAGAGTGACAGGGAACAACTATTTATACTAGCTACTAAGGTTGATAATGAAAGGGAAAACTAGTGATCCTAATTAATTTTTAAAAAAAATAACCAAATTTAAGATAGGTAAGCTAAATTAAAAAGTTCAATGAGAATTCTACATCTATGTTACATGATAGAATAAAAGATTAAAATTAAAAATAAATTTTTTTTATTCATAATTCATTACATAAATATTTATAACATTTTTATAAAAACTTATAGTTAATAATAATAATAAATAAATAATTATTATCTACACTTTTTTATTTTGAATTATAATTTTTGTGATTTAATTTTTATTATCTATAAAAAATAAATAAATACTCTATACACACACATATACAATTTTTTATGAATTTTTAATGTTAAACTTAAAAAGTTTAAATTTAATTCATTTATGTAATCAAATCTAAGTTTAAGTTTAAGTTTATTATTTGTATAGTTAAACAAACAAGTTTCATAGAACATTTAAAAAATCAAGTTTAAATAGTTTATAAATAGTTCAATTTGCTTACACTCCCAAGATGTAGGTTCCCAAATTTTGAGCTCCCCTTCAATTCCAAACCCAAATCCCCCCATTTGTAGACTCTGACGCACATGGAGGTTGAGTCTTGACTCGCAGTCGCAGGGGCAAAGGTACGTTCACGTTCTGTATGAAGTTGCCATTTAACAAAATAGAAAAGATTGCCGCAATTGTTCTTTACTTTGAATAATAATTTGTCTCAGGAAGAGGTAACAAGTTTACGAATTACCATTAGCATTTATTTGTGTAAACCTATTGGCAATGCCAAGGTTTTGAACCGTGTTTTATCAATTAAAAATGTGCTTTTAGGGTATGTTTGTATTGGTGGTAAAAGTAGGGGTGGAAATAGACCGAGGTAAGCTAAATTAAGCTTAACTCAAGTAACAACAAGTATAGGTTCGTTTTAGGCTCAACTCACAAAAAAAGTGAGTACATTTTTTTGACTCAAGCTCAGATCACTCTTTAACTTACGAGTTGTTCGAGCTTGATAAGTCAAATTCAAATTCTATGTCAAATAATTTTTTAAAAAACTTTTATATATCAATTAAAAGAGTTTAATAATATAAAAAATAAAATCAAATACACACATATATATAGTCAAATTATGAACTAATGAGCCGAACAATAAATGTGGAAGTGAGCCGAGCTTGGCATAGGTCAAGCTTAACTCGATGATGATATGCTCAGCTCAAAATTAGTAAGAAGTGAGCTTAATTTCTAGACTCGAGATCAACTCATTATAAGCTCACGAGCAGTTCAAGCTCAATGAGCTAGTTTGAGTTAGGTACAAATTAAGCTTTTTATGTTTAATAAGTTAGGGAATTTAGTTTTAAGCCCATAACCTACTTTTAACATAATTTCCATATCATATACACAATACAAGTCATATTCATTAATCATTACCAATACACCATAATCTAAATTAATTATAATTCATCTCAAAATATTTCATCTGACCAAACTGACAAATTTGCATTCTAACAAATCCAAGAGTTCAATTAAACAACTACAAACATATTTAACCATGTCTTCTATCATAATTTTTTTTTTAGTATATATATATACCAAGCCAGCTAACGAGTTATTAAGTTGAGTATGACAAAACTCAAGGTCGACTCATTTAATAAATGAGTTCAAATTCTTATCCCAAGCTCAACTCATTAGCTCATGAGCTCATCTTATTGAGTTATTAACGAACCAAGTTGGGAGTAACTCAGGAGTTGTCATGACTCACTTCCAACCTAGGTAAAGGATGGAATGAGGTGGAAAATAATGAAATGGACTTAGTATCATTGTTTAGTTTTTTAAACTTAGGATGAAATGTAATGACATGTCATGGAATGTAATGGTATGGGATGACATCCATTTCATCGCATTCCATCCTAAACTATACTTTTTCTTTCTCCAAATTAAGAGAAATGAGATGAAATGGAATCATATAAGAACAAAATATTTATAATTTTTATTATTTCATTCCATTCTATTAAAATTTCTAAACAATAGAATAGAAACTTTCTTCTATTCCATCATTAAAAATCCAAATAATAGTATGAAAACTTTATGTCATTTTATCTCATTTCATTTTATTTCATCACATCCCATTTCACCGATCATAAGTTATAGAAACATAGCCTTCATCTTTTATATATGCTTGCTGCAACTAAGCTCAAGCATTGAATTGCTTGAACTCTGAATTGATTTGTGGCCTTGATATGCTAACAGAGTTATGCATAATAACATGTCCACCAATCTAAGTTGTGAAGAGCTTCTCATGCTAAGCTTCCAAAATAAAGTAAGCAGAGAAAGAGAAAGAGAAGCAGAAGCGCAACGGGAAGGAACATCGTTATCTGGATATGTTGGAATACTACCCAGTGTCAGTGATACTAGAGATTCTGCTATTGACAAACTTAAGAAGATAACCCTCACTCTCCCTCCAATAAGACCTAATCATCTAGACTTACCAGATGTCAAAGATCTTGTAGTATACAAGGATGATTTTTGCGATGACGAATGGAAAGATAGAGCTGCTATTAAGCTAGAGTTACTGACTGACCAACAAATCATAACCTTGGGAGAATCATTAGTCCCAGCACTATAGACTGGGGTATCAAGGCAGGAGGCTATAGCAACCATTTTTTTGTTGGCATATCAACTCAGAGGAGCCCGGCTTAGAATAACAGAGAGTGTTTTTGGAAGCTCAATTGAGTCGGAGAGTGTGGGAGACATGGCATATATTGAATTCGACGCTGACATCCTGGAGGGAACACATGACGATATATGCCATGTTTGTCAAGGATTCATATCAGACATTTTATTCCATGCCGTGCCCCATATCTGGCATCTCTCTTAAAAGTTTCGTGTTTCAAAACAAACTTTAAAGTTATGATTCTATCTTCTACTTTCTCACATTCACAACATTATTCTTTCAATTCTTATCTACTATTATGCCTATCTCATTTATAAATTTTACTTTGCCGGTGTACCAAAACTTAAAACCCGAAGTGTCGAGTTCTTTTATCTTTTCTCTAACCCACTTAATTTTTTGTAGGTACATAAAATTAATCTTCCTCCTAATCATAGTGTCAACTACCTCCATTGATTTACCTGTAAATGTGCCTATATTCCAAGTTTCAAAATGCATCATACTTTTATGAATTAGCTTTTTTATCCACACTCGTTCATGAAAATGTGGAAACTCTTTTTTATTTTTCACTACACTTAGGCGGCGATTCAGTGGCTCTTGCTCATTTGACACCGTACTCGAATCATACAACATGTTGCTTAAGAGCAACGACTTAGTATTAACACAATCACATCGTTTGTCCATGTCCTAGAGATTCAACAACGTTTTACGTTGGCTATCGACTGACTAACACAACCCTCTTCTTTTATCCAAGCTTGAGATTGGCTATGTAAAGATTTACAACAAGGCTCGACATAGGAAGAGTTGATGTAATAGAACAAATCCACAGATAATTTTCTCAAGATGTTATCTTCAAGGCTACATTATATAGACTGTTACCAAGCAAACGCAAATGATAAACATTTTAAGTCTTAGAAGATTCTTATTTGATCTCCATGTATCCCATACAGGGATGCATATTATTCCCATCTTCTGCAGACTCCGCCGGGCTCTGAACTGTGACAAGGAAGTGTTACTGACTGCAATAAGATCACAAGAATATGAGAGGCAACTGTCTTCCTTTAGAAAATTTCTAAAAATGATCAAGGACCTTGGGCCTGCACATGAGAGACAAATGTGCAAGTATGGGAGAATATTTGATCACACTTATATGACCACTCTGCAAACGAGGACCTGTCCAAAGCTTGTCATGATACTTGCAGCAGCACTGCAGAAAGAAAGACAGAAGAAGAAAGGGATATATTAAACATTCAACAGTTACAAAATATTAGTTATGCTGATAGAGAAAAGTGCATATTTGCTGGAGAACTGCTAGTGAAGCTAGTGAAAAAGATGCAAAATGAATAGAAGTTGTTTATGTTATGACAAGCTAGTGAAAAAGATGCAAAATGTATAATTTAGAGATTTTACCTTACTTTGCTCTACTGTCCTAGAGATTGTGACGACTCTAGGATGATCAGGAAAGAGCTTAGTTTAGCTGTTTTTTTAACCTGTGATATATGAACTTGGATCCTTACTTTTGCAAGTCAGGTGGACAAGAATGTTTTTCTGAAAATGTATTTGTTATTTCTATGTGCTTGTTGATACATCTAGAAAAGATGAAACTCTCTCAAGTTCTTGATCATATATATAAAAAATATTAGCTATGCAGATTGAGAAAAGTGCATATTTGCAGGAGAACAGCTAATGAAGCTAGTGAAAAAGATGCAATGAATAGAAGTTTTGTTATTTATGAAGGAGTTAAAAAAACACTGGTTCAAAAACGAAATCAGCACTTTGCTGGGTTAACATTAACTTAGCATGGTAGTATTTTTGCAACTTTGCTTTTGGGTACCACCAAAGGTTTTTTTGCCAAATTAAGCAAATATAACCTCACAAATAATAATTTCATTTTCGCATATATAAATCATATAGTACCTAATTATTCATTGGAAGAATTTATCATCTAAAAGCATTAACTTTACAAAACAAAACAAAAAAAAAATGCTGCAGTATGGACAACCGATCCGTCTGGGAACCAATATTTTGTGAGGGAGAGCCACGGAAACTTGCTGATCCATTTGATTTTGGAGGCGGGATTGTGAATCCAAATAGGTCAGTAGATCCTGTTCTTGTATATGACATGGATATAGCTGATCATTTACAATACCTCTGCCGTGGGCAACAGTAATCCATCATTTCCCACCTTATGGAACACCCCATGCCCTGCCCCAATCAACAACACTCTGCTAGAAATCAACCTACCTTCCATAACTATTCCACCCCTTAGAAACTCAACAACCATAACTAGAACAGCCACAAATGTTGGACCTGTCAACTCACATTATCAGGCTGCTATAGAGCTTCCATTTGGCATAACTATAGCATAATTAGCATTACAACATGATACGTTAATTTTCAAATTTCAACTCTACATTGAAGACCATAACTGTAGCAGCACAACCAGATACATTAAAGACAAATCTGGCCATTTTATTCTATCACATAAAGACTATTAACTCGCAAACTCTAGTTAGATTTCTCTTGGCAGGCAACATTTACCTAATAAACTCTACACAACACAGTGACACAATAAAATTTGCTAGACAATAAAGAATTGAAGCGAAAACATGATTAACTTTTTATGTTGTAATCTGGAAAAGCAATAGACATGAACCAGGGATCAAAGAAAGTAGGTGGCATTGTTAGAGGAAAGGTGTATTCTGGACATTATGTGCAGTGCACACAGTGGTGCATCTCTTTCATTTTACAATCGCTAGTCATCCAAGTTTATATCATATTTGAAAACTTGGTCTACACTTAAAATGCCAAAGCCTCCATTGAAATTGCCTAAGCCTATGCACTTCTGGCTCCAAAGAAATTGCCCTAATAATGTACAAGCTCTTATTTTCTTACAAAAAGAGTTTCTTGTGAGTGCCCTTCATTCTTTCAGGGAGGGTTCTGTAGCTGGTTCAGCCACTAAAGGCTCCAATTTCTCATCTTTACCATCACCTTTGGGTATAATGAGTCCATAACCTCCTTCTTTTCTTTTGTATACAATATTAATCTCCCCTGAAGCAGAGGGAATAAATTTAGTTCCCAGGATAGCAAAAAATAGATTATTGATACTAGGGGGGGAAAAAGAAGAAAATGGTAGAGGGAGAAACAAAGCCAAACAAAAGACAGCTACACCTAATTGCTCACCAGTTTCTTCATTTCGGAAAGCATAGAAGTCATGATCAACATTTTCGAGCTGCTCAATTGCTTCAGGCACAGTCAATGGAGGCATGTCAAAGTATTTTGTGCGAACAACCTGTAAGACGGTTTCACAACTTGAGTAGGTGTAAGGAAAGAAAAAGAAAACCACCATCTCATGATAAGCAACACTATATCTACCAACAGATAGCATAGGAGTTTTCCAATATGCATGCAAGATTTGAATTACTCATAACAAAAAACCCTTCAAATATATTTCCAAACCAGACAATTCCAATTTTTCTATTCTGTGTGTAGAACAGTTTTCACTTGAACTTCTAGAATATATCACAGCCTAATATTAGGTTTCTTTTTTGGGAGGAGGGGGTAATATTGGAGAAGATCTCAAACTTCTTTTCTGGAATTCATGAACCCAAGTGTAGACACATAAACATGCATGAACCCAATTCAAGATGTGTAGATACATATAAGTTGGGAATAATGCATGGCCGTGATAGATCAAATTTGAGAAATAAATAAAATATAATCCAAAATCATAATAAGTATAATAGGGCAAAGATAGAATGAAACCAAAAAAGAAGACTCATAACTATCAAATACCAACTACCAACCTCGTCAGTTGATTCTTCCTCCTCTTGAGGAGATATCTCATCCTCATCCTCATCCTCATCCAGGGGTAGTGATTCTACCGGCTCCCTAACCTTCAACCTATTGAACCCCTTCATGTGGCGACCATGGTCTGACTCCTTCTCCTTTATCTTCCTCAACTTTCTCTGAATGATTGATGACACCAAATCTATACTTCCATAGGTAGTTTCTGCATGTTCCTCAGCACGCACCACTCCATGCCTTTTTGTAAACAAAGTCACCTAATGCAGTGCAAACAAACAAAAATGAAAAGAAAGAAAAAATGCAAAGTTGGAATCAATGAATTGAAGCCACTTGGTTTGTGTATATAATGCTGCAATCCCACATGACCAAAATTGAAACTTGAAAATGCAAGTAGGCTGACCTCACCTCACATCTACGGGTCAAGGGTCCTCGCCCAAACTCTCCTCCTCCTCGCATAGATAGTCTCACATCAACTTCCCTAACTATGTGGCTGTGCTTCTGAACCGCCTTCCCCACCTTCTCCTCCACATGCTGCTTCACCGCATCAGTGAGCTGAACAGCATGACAATTTACACAGATAATTCATTTTATTCAGTGCCCCTTTAAGTTCCAGTTCAAGATACCTTGAAATTCTGGTTCAAAAAATGTTCTTTTATTTTTTTTTTTGTGAGGAAGAGAAGTGATAGGTTGCTAACCATACCTCTAGATTTTTGCCCTGTATGATCAATTTGACGGAAGAGAGTGGCCCGTCCCATGACATGCGAACGGAGGAGAGTGAACCACCGCCACGGTTGGGTGTGGGTGCGGTGGCATTGGCAGCAGGTTTGAGGGTTTCGGTTGGGGTGAAGAAAGTTGTGAGCTTTGTGGGAGTGGAGGGTCTTCTGGAGAAGTGAGGTGGAGCAAATAGACAGAGTGGAGAAGAAGGGTAAGATGAGGATGAGGATGATGATTGTGATAGTGATAATGATGGTGAGGGGAGATAAGAAGAGGAACAAAGGGTGGTGTGGAAGTGCAAGAGAGTGGCCATTGACAAATGACAAGAAGTGCTGGTGTGAGTTAGTTTGAATGAAGAAGGGAATGATTGAGGGATGATTAGAGAGTCGAGAGGCGTTGTTGTAGGAAGGGGATGAGATGATGATGGCGTTGGATTGAGTGAGAGGGACCGCATTAGAGCATTGAATATTGGGGGTGTCTCTTTCTTTGCTGTTGGATGACGATGAATATTCACTGTTGTCCTGTGTCAGACGTGGCCATACCCAGCTGATTTTTATCCATAACAAAAAGAAATTCTAGAGACTCCGGTCGCCCATTCACTCTTGTTGAATCTAATCTAATGCTAAACAAATGAAGATTATCTATTATCTATTTCTATTATAACGGCAATTGTCAAGTTTGGTATTATTTATGTAAATTTACATTCTAACTTTGTCATTACATTTTATGTAAATTTAATTTAAATTTATTATCTATTATTTATTACTATTATTTATTAATTTTTGAGAACGTTTATAGTGATTTTAACTTTTTTGAGAGCACTATGATTTTATAATAATTTATTATTAAAATAAATTAACGATTTTTATTTATTATTTGTAATTTACATAACAAGTAGTAGGTACAATTATTGTATATATATAAAAAATATTAAGAACTTATTCTTTTTTATTTTTTAATATTTATTTATTATTAATTTATTTTTATACATTTAAAAATATTATTAAGACAAATACTAATAATACTTATTTTTATATTAATAATAAAATAAATATTAAAAAATGTTTAAAAAATGTATTATTAATATTTCTCATATAAAAAACTTTATAAATCTTATTTATTAATATTTGCACGTATACAGACTCAAAAAATTTAGATCAAACTTTTTTGTTATAATTTTTTATAAATTTTAATTAATAATATTTATACACACAATAATAAATTTTTTAAAAAATAATCAATTAACCTACTATTAAATGTAATTTGAATTGTAGCACCACAATCGTAAGTAAAAGTATATAACTTATATAAAAGTCAAGAAAAAACTAAACATGTTTATGTTTTTCTTAAATATTATATGTGGACTTTTGTAATATAAGATTAGACTTTTATTTGACTCAAATTATTTTTGAATGAGTTAAAAATTTATTAATAAAAAAAATATTTTATTTTTAATAAAATCAATTTAAATTGATTTACTATCAATTTTACCGATTCTTAACCAATTTTCTCACAAATCGATTTTGTGATTTAAATAGACTGAACTTGTGAGCAATTCACTAATTTTTTGGTTGAACTGGTTGGTCTGATATGCTGTGATTTTTCAACATCGAAATTTCGTGTTAGGCATATTAATACAAAATTTCTCAACAAATCACTATCTTCCTCTATAATTGCTTTCATGCCTTGTAGCTAGAAGTGGGTATATGGACTCAGGCCTACGGACCAGTCTGCATAACCCGCGATCTGCGCAAGTTAGGACCAAGTAAAGGTAAAATGCTAGTCCGTTTACTTATTGGCTCGATCTGTTTCAACTACCAGTCAAATGGGTTTTGGTCCGTGAACTAGCGAAGCAGTCCACGAGCCTGGTTAATTTTTTTTTTTTAAGAATTGATCATTGGGCCAATACTTGCTGGCTCAACTAAATTAAAAAAATTTAAAATTTTTAATCTATTTAGTACAATATGATGATTGATAAAAATGAGTGTATAACATATTTTAATTTGTTGCATAGCAGCCATAAGTTGCATTACATTATTTCATTGAAAATGACATTTTTGAGTTGAATTTAATAAGAAAGTTGAATTTTATTTTTTTTAAATTACATTTTAAAAATTTGGATATTATTTTCTACTTTATGTTATTTAAAAGAAAAAAAGAAAAGAAAAGTGCAAGTTGTAGACAGGTCCATGGAGTTTGCGGGACAAGGGCAAACTAACAAAATATTGGTTTATTTATTTTGTAAACTAACCCGCATTAATTCATCTAATTGTAATTTATTATAGACAAAATTAATATAAATTGAGTCAACTTGCATATTTATTTTAAGAATTTTTTTGTCTAAATTTATAATATTTAAATTAAATATATCAAGTTAATTAATATTTTATATTTTTATAAAATTTTATATTTTTAATTATGTAATATAAAATTTTATAAAAATATTACATACTAATTAATTTAATATATCTAATTAAATACTTTAAATTTATATAATAATCTCTCTGTCACTTCTACTTGGAGCTTGGGAGGAATGATAATAACATCAGCATGACGATTTATCCTGTCATTTAAGCAGTTCACAACATTAATGATTAGAAGAACAAGCGAGTGTTATTCCGTATAGCACTAGGCCAAGGCAACTTTTTGCTAGTCTGATTACATCTGAGCCAGCATTGTTGTTAAAATTATTGTACGATGTTGTTAAAATTAGATTGGACAATTAATGAATTAGTGAGACTAGAGACTTCCATTACAACGACTAATTGGCTTTACTTCCATTACAATGACTAATTGCCTTTGTTTCATTTTGACCAGTTTAAAATTATAGCACTATGCTAAGGCAACTTTTTGCTAGTCTGATTAGATCTGAGCCAGCATTGTTGTTAAAATTATTGTACGATGTTATTAAAATTAGATTGGACAATTAATGAATTAGTGAGACTTGAGACTTCCATTACAATGACTAATTGGCTTTACTTCCATTACAATGACTAATTGCCTTTGTTTCATTTTGACCAGTTTAAAATTATGTGACTATGAATCTAGTTATATAAAGCTAAAGTGCTGAACTATAACTGGGTGGATGACCGATTCAACAGCGACCAATCAAACCGTCCAATTCAATCTAGATAATATTACATCTATGAATTAAACATGAAATGAAATCATTATTCCACGTATCAAACAAGTTATGGAAAAGTAACACAAGCAATTTCAGCAGGGGAGATACAGAGAGTGCTAAGTGTGGCACATGTCTTTGCGCATAATGGTTTTTTGTTTAGGATGCTTCAAATAAATTTTTACCCATCCTTTTTGTTTCTGTGATGATGTTTTGTTTTCCTTCCTGTTCACCCTTTCTGTTACTTAAGTATTTATAATTTAATTCACATGTAAAACATATGTATGTTCTAAAATTCAGTAAATTAGCATCAAGGGATGATTCTTTGAACATTTTTAGTCTTTGATAGATGCTAATCCGATACTATTCAAGAATTCATATCAAATACGGTAATATAATTCTTAAGCGTATATGGAAGCAGATTTACATATTTTTATTCGTGAAATAATATTTACACATTATTTTTAAAAGTTTTGCTAAAAATTTTAAATATGAAGTTTTAAATGAATAAGTTGTTTTTTAATTTTTAATGTATTGACTATTTTAACCTCACCTAAATTTTTTTATTTTGATTTATTTAATAAGTTGGCTTCTGTTTTTTAACATCATGTTTACATTTTACTTATTTGAAAAATGAAAGATAGACAAAAAAGGATATTGAAATATATTTTTTTCTAATTTTATTATCTAAAAAGAAAAGTAATAAAACAATGATGTAAATAACTAAATATCATAACTCATTCTATCCATTGAAAGAATATTGGGGTGATCATTCTGGGAGCTTAAATCGATGTGGATATATGAAAGTTGCAACCTCATATACATGCTTTAGTTGCACTTTAATCCCTTTATCGAAATTGAAATGGTATAAAAATAATGTAAAAGAAGTTATGCGAAAAAAAAATAATCAAAATTCATTCATGAATTATAAAAATTGTAGAAAAGTCAGTGACAATAACCAAAAAGAAAAATTTTTTACTATCAACATTTGCGTGAAAAAATTAATTATTAAAATGTTATTTTTTTAAATTATTTATCATACCTTTAAAAGTTTATCCAACTCTTTTTTTATCTTTTTTTAATATTTTCTGAAAATAAAGCATTAAGCATCCTATTACCAACAAGCATCAATGAGGACAAATATCCCCCTACACTTTACAAGCTGACTTTTAACCAGCCATGAACTGATGACCCATTTTCTCATTTTTCCTCTCTATGTCTCTCACCACACCAATTCACCATAAAGCGTGCTTCTCTGTTTGAAATATATTAATCTTTATCATATAAGTTTTTATTATTATAATGTTTAGATTTTTTTGTCTATGATTTGTTGGTTGTTTTTATTTTATTTTATTAATGTTAATTATATATTTATGTTATTTTATACGGTCTATGTTATTAATTATTATTTTATTATATACATATGCCATTTTAATTTATTCACTTAGTGTTTAATTTATTTTAATTATCACACTAGAACTCCGGTTACAAAAAAATTAATAAATAAATAAACTAAATTAACGAATGTTAAAATGAATAACATATGAGGCAAAAAAATGATTAATACGTGGCCAACAAATCCTTATAATGCCTGCAAATAGTTTGAATATACGTTAGATTATTAGTGCTGATACCTTGCAGTCTCAGCAGTAGATTTTTCTTTATAGTTTTACTTTATTGCTTACTTTGCCCACTCGTCAAACCAGACTTCTAAATATTGCCAGATTGAGTATTATCCATCACCAAGAATGATCAAATGATTATTTTACATTCATTTGAATTAATTACTTTTGTGATTCCTTTCTTAATTTTCTAAACTATCATTTTGCGTTGTATGACAACCATACATATGAATATATATTCCTCTATACTTCGAGGTTATCTCATATGCATTGAATTATAAAAATAGATCCGGTAATTATTTAGTAGTTTTGATTAAATTACTATCGATATTTAATTTTGGTATCCTAATTAAACATGTATGTCATTTCATTTCTATTGATGATCTTATTTGATTAAATTTTTGCATAACCATAATTTTTTTTTTTACCATAAACTTAATTTCATTAAAAAAGTCTAATAAGACTTACAATTTTAGCATCAATAGATTTATAAAAATATAAAAATATTTATAATTTTCACTCAAATACAACACATGATAAATAAACTAAATTAACAAATGAATAAGTTAAAATGAATAACATATGTATATAATAAAAATAATAATTAATAACATTGACAAAAAAATAATTAATACATAAAATAACATAAATATATAATTAACATTAATAAAATAAAAAA
Source organism: Ormosia emarginata (assembly GCA_029884605.1). Classification (NCBI taxonomy): domain Eukaryota; kingdom Viridiplantae; phylum Streptophyta; class Magnoliopsida; order Fabales; family Fabaceae; genus Ormosia; species Ormosia emarginata. The sequence goes on along the minus strand of JAQQTP010000082.1, from coordinate 52,613,920 downwards.
AATAGTCAACAAATCATAGACAAAAAAATATAAACATTATAATAATAAAAACTTACATATAAGGATAAAGATTAATATTTGAATATCATCAAAAAAGATTCAGACATCAATAACATCAAATGAATTAGGATGATAGTGAAAAAAAATTTATACTAGAGAATAAAAATGAAAAATGATAAGAATTATAATTTTTTATCAACTTCAACAAAGGTCAACCTCAATTATCCATCCTTTAATCCATGTATATGAATCCTTTAAAATAATTAATCTAATGAGAATCAACTTTCATCCTACGTGGTTCAAAAAATATTAAAAAATACCACGTAAGACAAAAGAGTAGCAGTTTAATAAATAGTTTTAAAAAAATAGTATTTTGATAAATAATTTTAAAAAATAGCATTTTAATAATTAGTTTTTCCACAAATAACAATACGAGAAAAAAGCCCAAAAAGAAATATCAATCAACATGGCGTGATTCTTGTTAATTAGCTTCATACCCGTAATAAGTCTCCAACTCTTCTTTATCTTTTTTAGCTGAAAATAAAGCATTGCATTAACCAGAAGCATCAATGAACAAATATCCCCCAGCACTTCTGACTTTTACCAGCCATGAACTGATGACCCTTCTCATCCCTTATGACCACACCAATACCATAAAGCGTGCTTCTCTGTAAATATGGCGACATTAACGTTTATATTGTAGGTGTTTTTAGAGGGTCTCTGCCACTTATGCACACTAGAACTCCGGTGAGAATCCAACGATGGAGAGGCTCTAGCCTCCTTATAAGCCTGCAGGCGGAGATGTGCTGACCTTGCAGTCTCAGCAGTAGATTTCAGTTCCTTGCCCCTCCAAACCAGATTCCTCTGCTGCCAGATTGAGTCCCAACACATCAAGAGCAATGCAAAGTGATTCCTTATCTCTTTTAAACTTCGTTGTAGTGTGAACATATATTTTATACTAAGGTTATATATACATTGAGAAAAATGAGAAATTCGAAACATATTTAAATATAATAATATCTAGAGTTTAATTTTAAGGTACTGTAAGTGTTAAGTTTTTTAGTTTAATTTTGATGTATTATTATTATAAAAATTTACATTATCATTCAATGATATATTATCATATTATTTAATGAATAAAAACTTACATAAGATGTTTAACTCATCTAATAATATGACATTACATCATTGGATAATAGTAAAAAAAATTTTACACTAATCATATATCAAAATTAAATTATGAATTTTTTACATCGTCAATCAATTATGCATTTTCACATATATAACTTTTAAAGTAATTAATATGAGAACAAATATTTTTTATAATATGATAACATAAAATTAAATTATAGTATTTTTAAATTAAATCCTAATATCTAAATGAAAAGATAATATATCTAACATTTATTATATTTTTTTATATCTCTACGACTTACATTAACATTGTTTGTATTTTCAAAAGCTACTTTTAATGGAACTTCACTTCTTCGTCATCATTTTCATTTCCACAGTGCTTGGTGCCCTCCTCTATAACATGGAGTTTAAAATCGTATGTTACGTTATCTTTGAATGATATGTAATGTGGGGAAGTAAAAGAAAATAAGGAGAAATGAAATAATTTTTTTTATTTAAGAGTTTTAAAATACATAAAAAGTGAATAAAATATATAAAGAATTATTTTTTTTTCTTCTTATCAAATGTTCAACTTTTGTTATCCTAAAAATTGAGATGAAATAGAAAGAACACACGTTCCGTTTTGTTAATGAAATTTTCAAATAAAAAAATGATAATTATATTTTATTTATTTCATTCCATTTCTAATTTATCGTCACTTATTCTATTCTATTCCATTAATTAAAAAACATCTAAACACATAATTAATTACAATATAGCCGTCCTCCCCAAATAAGACGAGTCTTTTTACACAAATCAATTAATTCCGTCTTTTCATTCAGATAGTAAATTTTTTATATTTTAAATAATTACAAATTATCCAGTTGTTAATATTTTTGGAGAAATAAAATAATAAAAAGGTTATTATCCAATTCCGACTAATTATATCATCTTCTAAATTAGTATTAGAAAGAAATTATTTACTTTGACGTCTAATTTTTATTTTTTATAATAACAAAAATTAGATACCAAAAAGAATTTTTTTTATAATAATATAGAAAGTAGGGTAAATAAAAGGCTTCATTTAAACTATATTTAGATATTTAGTAAGTGATGAGATGTGATAGGATGGAATAGAAAAAAAGTATCATTTTATTATTTGGATATTTTAAAATAGAATGGAGTAAAGTTATCATTCTATTATTTAGAAAGTAGATAATTTTTTTTATGAGATGAGATGATATTCATATTAAAAAAGATGATTCCATCTCATACCTCTAAATTGGAGGGAAAAAAAATTGACAGTTTCTGATGGGATGGGATAGAATCCATCACACTTACTTTCATTCCATTCCATCTTTTTTTAACATAACTAAACAATAAAACATATCTCTATTTTATTCCATTCTACCAATTCAAACGATCCCTTAAGGTGTGTACCATTTCATTAAAATCGTTTAAATTAAAAATAGATGAATGACTGTAAATAGAGACTAACAGCTTGTGTAATAGGTAAGGCTGTGAAATTTTAATTTCAAAAGTGATCCTTGCAAATAGGAGAATCCAAGGTCGATCGAAATCGCCACTGAGTTCGTCTTCCATGTCGTCGTCGATCTATTTGACTCTCCGTCGGACCTGGCCGCGTCACGCATCAGCCAGTATCTCCAGCTGCGGGTTCCTAAAGGGCAGCAAATGAAGGCTAGAGAATAACAACTTCAAATGCAAACTTCAAATAACAATACTCATAGGACTTCCTCTTAAATAAATTACTGGATTCACTTATAAATACTCAAAACTTATTATACTAGGTAATTTTAGTGGTGCACCAGTGGATCATTGACCACATGTTCCACTGTAGAAGCCACCTAAATAAAATGTTTATGCAGCAAGTAGCGCATGTGACAAACCAAATGTCTTCTCAGGTGTCCCCTTACACTGTCCAAGAGAGTCTTCTACCACTCATAACCCAGGTAACCCAGTTACTTTAGCTTGTTTGTCAAAGTCTAAAGCTTGGCTTCTGGACACACACAGGTGCAACTGACCATGTGTGTCACTCATTAGATCAGTTTCTTACCTATAGGAAGGTCAAGCCCATAAATGTCAGATTACCGGATAGAAGTGAAGCTGTTGCTAATTGTTCAAGCTCCATTTCCTTTTCAAGCCGATTTTATTTTATTAATGTTTTATATATTCCCTAGTTTAATTTTAATATCATCTATGTTGTCAAGTTGGTTGCTTCATTACATTGCAAATTGACCTTTTCTAACATATCTTGTGTTCGGGGATGTACCCACGTTGGTTGGTTTGGAGCCACATGCCCCCATTAAAAAAAAAATCATTATATATGTAAAACATTTATATTTTTTTCTCCTACAAAATTTTAAAAGTTTTTAACTAAATACAAAATTAATTGGATAAATTTTAATTTTAATAAATTATTGTTAATTTATCTCTTTTAAACTTTGTCCAATTTTATTTACATGCTGTTAAATTATTAATTGATTCTCTGCTTGTATAGAATCATATTTATGTATATAATTATTAATTAATTTTAGATAATTTACAAATAAATTTTTTATTAAATAAATTAACGCTTATACATAAAAATAATAATAATCATATTAATATTACATATTAAAAAAATATAATAAATATCAGAACTTTTAAATAAAAATTATTTGACTGATAAAATGGAAAGATTTTACCCCACTAACAAAAATTTCTCATCAATCATTGCTTGTATTATATAGGATTTGACTACCGAAGACGATTGGTGCAGCTGAGGTCACCAATGGACTTTATGCTTTAATATATCCAGCCAACCGAAACTCATTTCCTTCATTTGTAAATTCTCTTACTGCCTCAGATATTGATCTTTAGCACTTTCGTTTAGGCCATTCTTCTATTGATAGACTTCACATAATGCAAAAGTCTTTTCCTTTCATTACACATACACGCCATAATAACCCTTATGATGTTTTTCATTTAGCAAAACAAGAAATTACCCTTTACTTTGAGTACATCTAAATCTGTAAATGTGTTTGACTTAGTGCATATGGATGTATGGGGCCTCTCTCAATTCCCTTTCTTCATGGACAAAAATATTTGCTTACTACAGTAGATGATAAATCTAGATATACTTGGATTTCTCTTTGAAGCATAAATTTGAAGTTTCTCTGGTTGTCTCCACGACGATACGGACTCGACTCGCTCCTATACGCACTCCGGGGCATCATAGCATGTCAGGAATAAGGGAGACATACTAGACATAATCACTCCCTTGGGAGCTATGTCACCCTGCTTTTCAATTATTAATACATAGTTGATTAGGGCTATCACGAACGTTATAAGTGTGGGAGTGATCGAAAAACAAAAAATATTCGAAGTGACAATGATAGAGAGTTTAATTAGTTAAAATTTTATACTTGTAATGAAATTATCCATCGAGAAACACCACAACATAATAGTGTTATAAAAAGAAAATATTAACAAATTTTAAATATTACTAGAGCTTTAATGTTTGAATCCAATTTGCCAAAAAATTTCGGGTCGTATGTCATTTCTCATTCCATATACCTCATTAATAGGTTGTCAACTCCCTTTCTGTTAAATAAGTGTCCTTATGAAGATTTACATGGAAATCCACCATATCTTACTAATCTTAAAATATTTGGTTGCATGTATTATGCATCAACTCTTACTCAGCAAAGAAAATAATTTGATGCTCGTGCAAGAAATTGTACCTTCCTTGGATATAAATTTGGAACCAAATGATTTGTCTTGTTTAATTTAAAAACACGTGAAGTCTTTACCTCTCGAAAACGTGTCCTTCTATGAAAAAGTGTTTCCACTGCAAAACTCTTCTCCTTTGTTACAAACACCTGTTGCTACGTCCTTTTCACCCCTTGATTATTTGGTCTTTTCCCAACTATGCAACATAAACAGTCCAGCGTCCTACCCATTGGTCTCTATGCCTCTAATGGCAGCACATGTGACGATGCACCACCTACTTTACATCCTGCCGTGCCCACCTCACCTAGGCCCTTACCTAGCCATTCTAATGTTAACATGCCCTGCAACGTTAACTTGCCTACTACCACCAGCCATGGTAATTCTTTTCCCATCCAAAATCAACCTTTGTCCAACCTGAACCACCTCTCAACCGCACCCAACCACACACAACTGAGACCATAAACCCACATATATACACCCAACTTATTGAGCCCATACAAACTTAGTTATCTTCTGCATCAGTTGCCACCAGGCACTCTCTTCGCTCACGTAGGCCACCCTCCTACCTAGAGGATTACCACTGCACATTGGGGACCAAGGCTTGCACCTCTCTGTCTTCAGGTAAGCAATATCCACTTTCTTCATAATTAGATTATTGTCATCTTTCCCTTAGGCACTTCACTTTTGCCATTTCTTCTCCTATTGAGCCTAACTCTCATACTCAAGTTGTTGAGCACCAGAGTTGGAGAGAAGCCATAGCCATTGAACTTAGTGCTTTAGAGCACAATGGGACCTGGATTATTAATAGTCTTCCTGATGGGAAAAAGGTATAAAACACGTTTTGTTGCAAAGAGGCATACACAAATTGAAGGATTGGACTATCTAGATACCTTTTCTCCCATTGCAAAGATGAACACAGTAAAGATGTTACTTGCTATAGTTGCAGCTTGTAGTTAGCATTTACAACAGTTGAATGTCAATAACGCATTCCTCCATGGGGATCTCGATGAATAAGTGTACATAAGCCTACCTCATGGTGTTAATTTTAATCTACCTAATCCAATGTGTAAGCTTTATAAATCGTTGTATGACCTGAAACAAGCCAGTCGTCAATGGTTTCTCCAAGTTGTCTACTGCCTTGTTGAATGCTGGATAAACACAATCAATTTTAGATCATTCCGTATTTACCAAGAGGACCTCCTCTCACTTTACGGGCCTTTTGGCTTATGTTGACGATTTGATCTTAGTTAGGGATGATCTTGATGAGATAGTTTGCATGAAGCAGACCCTTGATGATCAGTTTCGGATCAAGGACCTTGGCTCCTTGAAATTCTTCTTAGGGCTTGAAGTTGCTCGTTCAAAGCATGGCATACATCTATCTCAGCGTAAGTATGCATTGGAACTTCTTCAGGATGCTGGCCTTCTGGGCTGTAAGCTTGCCTCAACTCCTATGGATTTTTCCACTAAGCTTCAGTAGGATACTGCCCTTCCTTTTGACAATATTCCCCTATACCGGCGTCTTATAGGTCGACTTCTTTACTTGACCATAACTCGGCCGGACATTGCTTTTACCTTGCAACAGCTAAGTCAGTTCTTGGCTAAGCCCATGGTTTAACATTATAAGGCAGCCACTAGGGTCTTACGGTATCTCAAGTGCACCCCTGCTCATGGGTTATTTTATCTAGCAACTCTTGATTTGCATATATGTGGTTTTAGTGATTCTGATTGAGCCAAATGTGTTGATACTCGACGGTCAATTACTGACTACTGTTTCTTCCTCGGTGCATGGTTCACTGGTTTCTTGGAAGACCAAGAAGTAAACTACTATTTTTCGTTCTTCCTCTGAAGCTGAATACAGAGCTTTGGCTGTAACTTCCTGCGAAGCACAATGGCTCCAATACTTGCTTTAGGATTTTAACTGTGCAACCTCTAAATTAGTGCCTTTATTTTGTGACAATCAGTCTGATCTATACACTGCACCTAATCTTATCTTTGACGAGCACACCAAGTATATTGAGCTTGACTCCCATCTCATATGCAAGAAAGTGTAACAGGGCCTTATTCATTTGTTGCCGGTTTCTACTCATGATCAAGTTGTTGACATATTGACCAAACCATTAGCCCCTGGTCCATTTCTAATCTGATGTCTAAGTTAGGTGTCACCATCATATGCGCCCAAGCTTGCGTAGGGGAGGGGGGTTTCTCACTGCCCATATTAGAGCCCACTTTTGATCAGCCCAAACCCATGCAAGATGTGGTGCATGCTCATAATACTTCTCCAAATAAGAAAGCACCAGAATATAGCCTAAAGCTAGATTAGTTATATTTGTAACTGCCTAACTGTTTCATGCACGTGACCTTCTTGATCACGTAATAGACTTTAGTCTCTTCCTTTTATTTTCAGCAAACACTTGCCCTTTGTTTGGATCAGGAAAGAAAGAAAAAGAGGAGAAAGGAAATAGAGATAAGAAAGAATAGAAAGAAAATTGAAGGTAAAACTCATTTGTCTGGATCTAGAGAAAAAAAAGGAAAGAAAACAGAGACTAGTCCTATATTCCAACACTATCCCTACTCACTTTTCATTTCCACCCCCCCCCCCCCATATCTATCCCTCTTTCTCTGCCATCCACATTTGCTTCCTTCCCTGCCAATGTCTCATCCCTCTTCACTGCCGTCGCCACCGCCTGTAATATTCCCACCCTTCTTCCTCTTTCCTGAAAATCGTATCTTTCATCATATTTGTAGTCTTTAGAATCATTTCTCTGTCCCTCAAGTTGAGCTTTGGGTATTGTCATCCTTCGATTTGAGTCCTTTCGCATCCATGATAGCTGTCGAGAAAATTAAATTATATTAATTTATAAGTCAATTTATTAAATTATTTATAATATGAAGCATAATTAGGTCGAATTTTTAGATTATTTTAATTAAACAATCAAATTAAGAAATTAAAAAAAAAAAGAAAAAGTTACAGAATTGATTAAATGAAAATAATTAAAATCTGTAACTATAATTAAGTAAACAACTAATTTAAGGAAATCGACTAATTTTGAATTTAATTTATCATTGATCACTAAGAATGTATTCAATTAATAATCAAATTCTTGGTCTTAAATCACATCAAGAAGTTTTAAGATGATCCATAAATTTTTTACTGTATAAGTATCTAGAATTTAATTAATCAAAGTTAAATAAATTAAGCACTCATTTAATCCTAATTAATTAACTTAAAATCTAGAATTCAACCAAGCTTAACAATCTATCAAACACCTTTGATGCATTGTTTATTCTATAATCCTTATTAAACAGGTGAAAATTATGCAATTATCACATCAACAACCAAATCAAATTAAGAAATTCAATCAAGATTTAACAAAATCAAAAGAGGCAAAAGAGAACTTGATTAACAAGTAAAAAAGAAACTTGATTAACAAGTAAAAAAGAAACTTGATTAACAAGTAAAGAGAAGCTTGATTAATAATTAAATGTAAGACAATCAAAACAAGATATCAAAATTAAATATCAAGATTAGCAATCCCTAAGATTAATTAAAAGGTTCTAGTCCTCTATGGATAAGAGAGAAGAGAAACAGAAAAGAAAGTAACCTAGAGAGAAGGAAGAGGAAGAGAGATGAAGAGAGAAAGTGCAAGAAAGAACGGCTAAAAGAAAATTAGGGTTAAGTTTGGGATTGTTGCTGCTGCTTAAACACTACAAGAAAACAACTGATTTGTGTCAATTTTTTTTACAGCGGATACCGCAATTGTGGCAAACTTTGCAGCGGATCTACTTATGGCAAATTTTTGCAAAGAAATTTTCGTCGCAAAATTTTTCCAGCACCATTTTAGCTGTGAATTTTTTTTTTGTTGGTTAAAAAAAGTTTGCGGCGGGTACATTCGCCGCAAAATTAATAAATATAATAAAAAATTAGGGAGAAAAATTAAAAAAACTAGTTTTTTTAAAAATTTGCGAGGGATAAATTTGTCGCAAAATTGATAAATATAATAAAAAAATTAAGGAAAAATAAAAAAATATTAAAAAATTGGTGATGAAAATATCTCAAAAAAATCCTAACAAAATAAAAAATTTAGAAAAAAAAATTAAAAAATTTAAAAAAACTTGTTGTGGAAAAATCAGCTACAATTTAAAAAAAGATTTTCCGTTGCAAAATTAATAAACGTAATAAAACTTTTGATAAAAAATATTAAATTTTTTTGTTACGGCAAAATTTGCCGCAAAAAACTCCTGCAATTTAAAAATAAATTTGTGGCGAAAATATCCATCGCAAAATTAAAAAATATAATAAAAAAATTCATGAAAAAAATATTTAAAATTAAAAAAAAATTGCGGCAGGAAGATTCGTTACAATTTAAAAAATTAATTTGCGGCAGAAAGATTCACCGCAATTTAAAAAATTAATTTGCGGCAAATTTTCAGATCTAAAAGTTGTTCTTCCTTCTGCCATCTTCATTTCTCCATTTCTCTTCTCTCCCCTCTCTTCTTCCTTCTCCCTTCTCCCTCTTCCACAGCCACTGCCACCGACCAGCCGCCACCGATCGGGCAGCAGACCGCGAACCCGACTACCCCCGACCCAACGTCTGCGCGACCCTGCGACTCCGACCACCACTGGCGATCCTGACCTGTCGCGACTCAGAATCGAGTGAGACTCGACGACCCCCATAACCCTGGTGCAACCCGGATCCCCGAGCAACCTGGACCCCCCGCTACTCAGAATAGAGATCCATCGCCCTTGACCCGCCGCCCGGTGCCACCCATCCGCCACTGCTCCATGCCTCCACTAGTCCACGTGACGCCACCTTCCAACCAGGCATCCCATTGTTCATTGCTCTGTTCATTGCACCAGCTGCTTCATGCTCTATTCTTTGCTTGTTCTGATTTGCCAACCATGCTCATTTTGAGCATGCTTGTAAGTCATTTGACTGCTATGTATATGATGCATCATTTTTCATTTGATTATGTATTGTAAGATGCTTGATGTCGTAGTAATCTATTAATATTGATTTTGTGTTTGAACCAATGACTTATTTGCTGAGAAGATAAATGTGGTAATGTTTGAGATGGTGTGATAAAGCAGTTTGGGAACATGAAGGTCATTGTGAATTGTAGATTTAGAGTTTGATCACATGCTCACAACCAGATTTAGCAAATTTATTTTTTCATCATCAATTGTCATTTGATTATTGCTATGTACTGTAACTCTGCCTGGTCTTGTTATCTTTGTCATATATTTGATGTTTATGGTAAATTGTATTGGTGAGTGAAGCCTTAGTTTCCTGTTTGAGATTCAATATTAGTGAGCACACATACTTTTTGAAGGTACTGCTCATTATATTGAATCTTGAATTGTCCAAGTTGGATAGTTTGAGAAGAAACTTTTCCTTCACTTGATTATAGTTACTCCTTAAATCTCATACCATATACTTGATGAAATTTTGTTGTGCAACATTTCCTTTTGTTCTCTGGGTGCACACTTGATCGTGGTAGATGTCACCACTTTCTAGTCGTGCACTTGGAGACCAATGGAAAATGCTGTCGAAATTTGGTCAAGTATAAAATGTGTGATTTTTGTGAGTCCTATCAATTAAGTGCTGAAAAAGTCTCTTCTTGAATGGGATAGGGTCATACCATGTTAAGAGAGATGATGATTTTGGAAATACCAGTTGTTTGAATTGAAATATTTATACATGTATAATTTTAAAATATATTAATTATGTAACATATGTTTTGCATTTTGCATTTTTGTATTTTGATTTAAGTGTAAAATTATCATTGCAGAAAATGTTAGTTCCAGAAAATCATAAATAGATGTATAATAGGACTTATTCAGGTCATAGAGGACTTAAACAAGAATTTGTATGTGGAGTTGAAGAGTTTGTGAAGTATGCATATCGATCTTCCCATTACTTAAGTGAAGGAACAATTAGGTGTCCCTGTTTGATGTGTTATAATGGGAAATTTTTGAAACTTGAGATTGTGAAAATTCACTTGTATAAAAAAGGATTCAAACCTAGGTATTGATAATGGATAGATCAAGAAGAGGAAGAGCCTGATCTAATTAGTATAGATATAAACTCTAATGTGAACACTGCTAATAGTCCTATATTAGAGGACGAAGACGTGGTTGATAAATATCAAAATATGGTTTGTGATGTGGCTAGAACAAACTTTGGGGATTTTAGAAGTTGTTTTGAACAAAGTGTTGAGGATGTTGGATCGGGTTAATCGGGTTAATCAGATTAATGAGCAGTTGCAGCAGGAGATGTTGGATCGAGTTTAGGAGATTCAACAGCAAATGGAGCAGCAGAGCCAACAACGTGACCAACAACGTGAGACAGAGTGAAAAATGCGATTTGAACAATACCAGCGTCAACAAAACCAAATGATTAATGAGCTGAAATCATATGTATAAGCCGCTGATACTCAGCCAAGTCAGCAACTACAACTAATAGAAGAAAATAATCAGAATAGTGAAGATGATCATGATGAAGATGACAATGATAATGAGGATTATTAAACTTTGTATTTAAATAATGAGTTATGTTGTATGCAGTTTGTTATGTTTATTTTATGGATTGGTTAAATGCATTGACAAGTTAAAATTGATGTCTAAGTATTGTATATATCGTGGATTTTGAATATTTAATTTAAATTTTTTATATTAAAAAAATTTGTGCCGAATTTTGCGGTGGAAATATCAATTACAAATTTGGGTAGAATTTTACGGCGGAAAAATTCGCAGCAAATTTGCCGATGAAAAATTCATCCCAAAATCCGCCACAAATTTGCAGCAAAAAAATCCACCGCAAATCAGTGGCGAAAAAATCAGTCGCAATTTAGCGGCGAAAAAATCTGCCACAAAATTCACCGCAAATTAGCCTATTTTCGACAACGATTCTGGTATGTTCCTGAAGAGTTTTGCGGCGGATTTTTGTTGAAAATTAAAATCCGCTGCAAACTATATTGCATCAACCGCATTTGCAACGGTCACTAATCTGCTGCAAATTAATAATTTCTGATGGATTTTAAGTAATTTGTGGCTGATTTATCCTTCGCAAATCTCAATTTTTCTTATAGTGAAATAACTATCTCTAAAATTAAAAAAAAATACAGTTTGACGTTAGCTTATGGTTAATCATCTTCTTTTTAACTTTAATTAGATATCTAATTTAATTAATTTGGGGTTAAGATGAGAGAATTATGCTAAGAATATTCTTAACAAATTCTCTCGAACCCGTTAATGACTTCAAAGTGCAACACCCTAACTACTGGGGATGTCACATTTCCGAACAATAAAAATAACCTCTACCCAAGTTATAAATTATTTCGTAATATATAATAATATAGGTTGTAAAAATATTTTTTTTTCTTAAACATTATATTATAAAATAAAATAAACAAAGACATAAAATAAAACAAACTATTACATACACACCATAATTATACATATAATTTTATTTTTTAATAGGTACAAATAATTTACATATTACAAACTATTTAATTAAAACAACAAACCGTTCGGTTTAAAGAAACCATAAACCAAATTGATAACACTAAAAGTTCTTATCCTCCGAAGAATCCTCCTCGGAAGATCATCGAAAGACAGAAATACTCCAATAACACTATACCACGCTGCAATCAATCCATGTGATATGGTTGATCTCGAGGCTCGCCTTCCTCGAATTGGTCACTAGGTTGTTGCTCCTCGTTGTATTGACAATCCAAATGTAATGTACTTTACTAACATAAATAATAATACAAAAAATATATACAAAGAGAGGTGAGACAATCTACATCATTACCAAAGATAAATATAATACAAACAAATATAACTTAATATAACAATTCATATTATCACACATGCAAAATATCATAAATCAAATTATAACTATTCACACAAGAATGCATTAAATATGTCATGTACTTTCGTGACTGCTTCTACTCCATGGAGCCTAAACACAAACATCGAGAGAATGATCCTAGGTAGACATGTCTCGACATCGTCGTTTCAACCAACTATTACACAAATACATCGTGTAAATAAGACACAACAAATACGTCGTGTGAAATGGCACACAAAAATACGTCGTGTGGATAGTAGACAACAAATACGTCAGACGTCCAGAGGATAAGACTGCAGGGCCCTCAATAGATCCCGATTAAGAATAGTATTTGTCGAGATCGCTAAATTCTGCGCCAGGAGCCTACTTTGTCGCATGTGGATTCTACTGCACACTAACGCCTCCAAGTTCTCCACATGAACATACTACGCTTATCACACCCGCAACACGACGTAATTCATCTCGTCACCAATCGTCAATTTCAACCAAATTGACATACCACTCTATGTATGTAATGATTCATAATTACAAAAATACCCTCAAGATCACCACGAATCATAATTACATAAATATCCTCATTGTCACCATAATTATAAAAATACCCTCAAGATCAATAATTCCAAAAATAGATGTCTCCATTTGACAAGATATTTTCCTAACATGTCCTGGATCCACTACTTTGGCCGACAATAAAAACTTACTGTTTCCACAAGTTGCGTAAATATTTTATCGCATTTTTACAATTACGTCACATTTTACAAACATTTTTCAATCGCGTAAATATTTTTCAACGTTTTTCTCAATCGCATAGTTTAAAAATTATTATTTTAAATACGCGTAAAAATTTCTACTATTTTTCACCGTATAAAATATTTCTTGACGTTCCAAATTAAATTTTGAAACTTTCCAAACTAAAAATATTATTTGAACATTATATTCCATTTTTCTTACAAAAATTACTCTAAGTAATAATTTTTGACGTTTTTCCCAAAAATTTGATTTTAATAAATTCTTCTACAGTTAATTTTATTCTTTAACTACGTAAAATATTTCCTTGCTTTCTAAATGACATTTTGAAACATTCTTCAATACTTTTCTTCATTTTTAATCAATTTTGACAAAGATTTCATTTAGAAAATCCACTAAATGATATTTTCTACGCTTTTCCTTTTAAAAATTCATTTAGTTTATTATAACCATAAAATACACTTTGAAAATTGCTAACATATTTTAAAACTCAAAGGTAAGTATTTTTCAAGTATCTAAAATTTATTTCTTTTCTATACTAGACTTCTAATAAAAATTTCTTTACTTATTTATTTCTTGAAAATCCATTGTAAATGAATTCTCTTTAGGTTAACTAACTAGTTTACACTTAGAAAATAATTTTTGGATCAATTAAACATTAAAAGTATATTGTGGCCGAAAATCACCATTTTTATACAAACCATATTTAAAATTATTTTTCATCCATTAAATCATTGAAAAATCCCTTAACTTAGTTAGATCAATTAGGTTATCCTTTTAGAAAATGGTTCAGAACATATTGGTTCTCTTTTCATAAGTAAAAACCATAAGCTTTCTTCATCTTGTGTCTTTGAACACTTTTTGCAAATCTCGACATATTTTGCACATCCAACAATAATTATCATAGATCTATGAACATATACATATATTTATGAACACATACAATAAATTAAAACATTAATAAAACACATACTAAATATCAAAACTATAGACATGCATGCATACATAATAAATCACAAATAGAAAAGATAATAAACATGCACAAAAGTAATCACAAATAGAAAAAGACAATAAACATGCACACAAAATTAATCACAAAGAGAAAAGAAAACAAACAACCAAGTGAATGAATCCTTATGGATTCTTCACCACAAATACATCCATTTTCTCACCACCACATACTTGGTTGATGAGATTAAATCTCTCTTACCTATAAGGAAGACAAGATCTCCTGACTCCTCCTTAAAATTTTGTGTATCTTCAACAAAAATCCTAACAAGCTTAAACAAATTATAAAGTCATAAATTATGGTTGAAAAAAAATAAACCATGGATCAATCATGGCTTAGAACATTTAAAATAAAATTAGAAACAAGAAACAAGAATTTTCACCTTATAGGAAAGAAACTTCAAAGTGATTTTCCAAGCTCCAAATGGATGATTTAGAAAAACTCACAACTAGAGATGTTTTAAATATGGTTTAGGTTTAAGAAATGATGTTAGATAAAATTTTAAATGAGTGGAAGGGTTAGAAGTGGTGTTGGCCGAATGGTAGAGAAAATGGAAACTTAGGAAATTTTCTTGAGCTTTGGGTAGGAGAGAAAAGAGTGAATGATATAGAATGTTAGGAAATTTTAGATGATATGCCGTAGGACTTCAAGCAAAAAGCTATCCATTTTTTTTTTTTTGTTTGACAAATTTGGCTTAATAATAGCCATAGGACACAAATTATGGAGCTTTGTCTCCTTTGTTGACAATTTGCTAACATTATTATTTGGATGGTGGATGACTAAGCATTTAGCAACTTCTTGGTTGCTTCCTTGTTGAATTTTGAGTGCATAATTCATGCATAAGGCCGAAAATGCTATAAGAGAATCAATCAATTTTGATTGATTTTTAATAACTTATTTATCTTAAATCCTCCTAGTTATGTTTAATTAAAAATTAGCTAGGCTTCCTTTATTATTTAGTTAATCATCTATTTATTTAGAAACACTAATCTCCTTCTTAATTATACTAGACTATAATATGGTAAAAATTAATTAGGTTTTAGTCCATTTAATTATCACTCAAACCCCTTTAGATTAACTTAATTAAGTTTTAGACTAATTATTCAATTAAGTTAGGTTTTAAACTAACTAATCTACTAAGTCTAATCATTTTTGTAACTTTTTAACCTTTTGGTTTAGAATTTTACTGGCCTTTTACGCCGCAAATTTTTCCTAAAAGTGGGTCCCACAAACCCAAACGTGGGTCTCACAAGATAAATGTGGGTCCCACAAGCCAAACGTGGGTCCCACAGAATTTTCTGCATGGTAAATATTTTTTTATTATACAGAAAAATTCTAAAAAATAAAAGATTGATATATGTATTATTCTTGACGTTTAGTAAGATCGTCATTCCAATAATCAAACAAGATTTTTCCTACCTAAAAATTATTATTTTCTTGACTTAGAAAATCACACGAAACAATCAAATACGATTCAAAAAACAAATCAAATTAATTTTATAACACATGTAAAAATAAAACAACACAATAAGGACAAAAACGTAATTAATCAAAAATTGGGGTGTTACACAAAGGGCGATAACACTATCAAAATGTCACAGTTTTGATAAGTGATCTTCATAAGAATTGAAGATTTGTATCTCAACTTTCCAATGACACCGCTCTCAACTCTATATGACTCCTACAACCAAAATTATGGTCCAATCTCTACATATTGTTCAGGTTCCAATGACAGCATATTTATTCTGACTTTCAGGCTCAATCTGACCTACTGTATTTCTAATTCAGTCTTCGAACTCTCATCAAAGTTGTAGATCTTTCTCTCATATTTCTTACAAAGGTAAAATTCATAATTTTTAAATGTTTAGAACTCAAATTATGCTCAAAATATAAAAATAGCGTATAATTCTCAATAATACTGAAAAATAAAATTAAACTCAATTTAAATCCAAACTTATAAAATTAATGTGATCAAGACCAATCAATTAAACACATTAGTAATCTAAAAGACTAAATATAATAGTTAACTAATATATGAAAATTGTGTTTATTAATGCACTAGTCGTTGACTTACCAGGCTTCGACATTGTAGATTGTCGGTCTCTTCTAGTAGACGCGTCGAGTCATGTGAAACTGTAAAGAGGTTTTGATCTCTTAGGACCCATCACCATAGACTTCGGAGATTGAACTCTCCCTCTCTCTTCACCCAAACCTAGAAACACCATTATCAAAATCCATGGTTACTTTTGAAAGAACGTGCTTAGCTTTGCTAAAATACTAGAACATTGAATCAGCCTATAAGCTGAAAGTGAATCATTTCCCTAAATCAAAACTTGACCTTGTCCTCCTTCGTCACTAACGGTTGGACAATGGATATGGTAGAAACAATACAACATGTGTATTATTTCATTGATACTAAACCTTGAGTTTTATTTGCAAAATCACAAAAATGAATTCTTGCCTCTTGTAGAGAAATTAGTTTCGTTTGTCGAGAAGTTAGTTTACTCATGGATTTTCTTGGGAAAATATGATAATCTCACATAAAAAATGAGAGGCCTTGGCTTCTCTGGTTGTATGTTGTAAAGGATGGCTTTGGGGTTTCTAACATGGTTCCTTTGCTTCCTGAGCTGTCCGTGTTCGTTTTCTCTCCATTTTCTCGTCATATCAGCGAAGAAAGTTTTTTGGATGGGTTCCACGTCATTTTTTTCTTTCTCCCCAATTTTATTGCCTTATCCAAATGAGAGAAAAGTTTGTTTTCTACTCCTTTTCTCTCCACCCAACTTCTTTCCTTCCAATTTCTCTCCATCCAAACAATGGGTTGGTGCTCATGCTCATATATGTATTCTCTATACATGTAATTATTTAGTGAGTGAATCACAATTCTATTCTCCAGAACTCTTCCTCTGGAGCGCTTTGGATTCTCTCTCGAGCCTTCTATAAGTTTCATATGTTCAGAAGCGGTCACGTCCTTACCTAAGTTGTGTAGTTATTTGATCAGCATTGCATTGAATTGTGTTGCTTTCATCGTAGCTTGCAATCAAAAAGTTGTGGGCAAAATTAGATGGTTATCGCCATTTGCACATGCTCATGCACGTGGCTTTCCACCTGTTTACCGAATGCGGATATCAGAACTAACCTTTCTTTCTTTCTTTTTTCTCTTTTTCCTTTCCTTTGCCGTATTAATTCAGGCACCACATGCACTACTCTTTGTAAAAGTTATTACATTGAGTAATTTCACAATAAAATTGAGGAAATGTTCATTTGTGAATGTACTTCGTGCCACTGGCATTTAATTGTAAAAATTTTAAGCTCTTGCACTGGATTTTGCTTTATCTCTTTCCTGAAGGTAAAACCTATCATATCAATTGTATATGTTTGTTGTTCAATTTAAATTTATGCATTTTTATAATTTTATGAATTACCTTGATTTACTCTAAAAATGAAATTACTTTTTGTCGATCAGTATATGTCATGTAACAGCAAGGCCCATCAATATATGTGTTATACAACTGCATAGGCACATCTACATGTATGTAGGTGTAGGAACAATTTCTCCATCAAACTTTAATGTTAAGCCAATCACAATAAGCTAGTGATGAAATTAAGATCTAGATAACTTATAGAAGGTCATGATTTTAAGCATTTGTGTTAATAAGAATCAAATAGATAAAATGGTCAAACCAAGAGAACTTTGTTTTTTAGCCTATTACGATTTTTATTTTCATTTCATAAATGAATTATCTCATAAGTTATTAGGGACTCTAACCATCCTATTTATGCAAGTAGTCAACAACATTAACTAAAAAATTATATTAAGATTTTTTTTAGCATATTAAGATTTTTATTTTCATTTCATAAATGAATAATCTCATAAGTGATTAGGGACTCTAACCATCCTATTTATACAAGTAGTCAACAACATTAACTAAAAAATTAATTTCCTAATTAATAGTAACTACTTATAGATTAATACTAACTAATAGAAGGTCATGAGTTTACACTAACTAGAAAACTAACTCCCTAATTAATAATAACTACGTATAAATTAATACAAACTGATCGAAGGTCATGAGTTCAAACAACCGTATTGTTGTATAAAAATATTACAAAGAATTATGGAGTACATTGTTCTTGCTTAGGTTTTGGATGAAGTTAGAGGTGAGTAGTACTTTGAGCTCCTTGAGCGTCTTCATGACAAGAAGTTCTCCTCCAATGATACTCTGACCCCAAGTCACTAAGAGTATGATATAAGTGGAGGGTGAAGGCTTAGATATACATACCTTAAGTGTTTTACTTGGGTGTGCTTAAATAGAGAGGGTTTAAGATAGCGGGTCGCTCATGCAAGATTGGGCTTGATAGGGGTACACACGAGTCAGGCCGGTCGAGTTTGGAGAAAAAAAATGTTCAAATCAATTAAATAAAGTTTGGTCGATTCGGGTCGGTTTCAAGCAATTTTTTTTTATAACCCAACCCGATGACAATTGGGTTGGTTCGGGTCGGGTAATTGAGTTAATCGAGTTAGGTAGTTGGGTTGTGAACATTTTCTAATAGAAATTACCTAAAACGATGTCGTTACTTGGGTAATAGGGTCATCGGGTCGAGTCATCGGGTTAAATTACTCAATCCGTCACTCGAACCAATTAAAAATTGGGTTAATCGGGTTTGACCCGAATTAACTCAATGACTCGACCTGACCCATATATATTATATCGAGTCGGTTCGAGTTGATCGGGTTCGCGGGTCGGGTCGGGTTAGACCCATGATCACCCCTAGGGCTTGAGCCTAATAAAAACCTATCGGTCAAGTAGGGATGGCAATAGGGCGGTGGCGGGTAGTGCTTCTCTTGTCCCTGCCTCCGCCTTTGTCGTGAGTATTGGTTTATGATCCCTGCGAGTAAACGAGATATTCATAGGTATTTGCTGGTAGTTAATAATTTAAAATAAAATCTTAAAAGTTACAAAAAAACATAAATAAAATAAACTTTAATACTACATACTACAACTTTGTTCAACAATCTAAGATTCTTACTAAATTAAAAGAATATTATAAATAACAAACTAAATTCAATTATATTTTGTAATAATCGGTTTACATAAATAACTATTACATAAATAAGATATATTTTTTTCAACAAGTTTTATCATTATAAACTCATTCAATAAAAAAATCATTTTAAAATAATAAAAAAATATATGTATTTTCATATCATCTCAAAGTTAAAAAGAAAAAAAAATCATAATATATGATATATATTAAATAAAAAATATACACTTTACTACGGGTTTTGCGGGTATACACGGGCGAAGACTTTATATCTCCGCCCCATTTATTAAAAAGGTACCCATAGAGGTGGCAAAATGGGTTAACCCGCCCCGCTCGACCCATCCTGCATTCAACTCGCAAAAATACAGTGCGGGTTAGCCTGTTTTGAAAAATGGGTTGGAAGAGCCAACCCACCCCGCTTTAGTGTGGGTTAGCGGGTTGACGGGTTGACCGCATAAAGAAAAAAATAAAAAAAAAAAAAAGTAAGTGAGTTGATCTTAAAAAATAAAACAAAATGTATAAAAAATAAAAATTAAATCATAAAAATTAAAAAATAAAAAAATTATAATTTATAAAGATTAAAAAAATAAAAATAAATAAAATAAATTTAGTATCATATCCATAAAAATATCACAAACACAAATAATAAGACTAATTTATAACATTTTTTTTTTAAAAAAACTCAACTCGACGGCCAACCCGCACCCGCCCTGCTTAACCTGCATTAAGCGGGTCGGGTTATGCGGGTTAAAAATTAAAAGTGAGCTAAAATCTTTAACCCAACCCGCAAAAAAAAAAAAAAAAAAGTTGACGGACCAACCCAATGGGTTGAACCCGTTTTGCCACCTCTAGGTACCCATCCCTCGCTCCATCGCAAGTAATCCCAGCAGATTCCTGCGGGTACAAATAATTTTGTCATCCCTACGATCAAGTCAAGATCATATTGATCTTGATCTCATTGAAGAGCTAGGTCTTTTCCTCCATTCTTCAAGTCGTAATGCGGTTCTCAATGAACAAAGTTCTCAAAATTAGAAGTGAAGAGAGGACCTAACCCCTCTCTCTCTCTCTCTTTCTATATATACATACATATATATATATATATGATCTTATTCGGGTGAGAGGAGTGTTTATTATGAGAGGTGAGAGGAGTAAATGTTGAGCATTAGATCTTACATAAATGGTCAAGATTAGAACATAAATGCATGTGCGACTTTTTAAGTGATTACATGACCTTTAAGTAACTTTTAATCTTGACCATTCATATATGGTTGTATGGTCAAGATTTACTTATCTCATCCTCTCACAATAAAAACTCCTCTCATTAGATATGTCTCTATATATATATATATATATATATATATATCACTGTGCACTCCTATACACATTGTTTTACATTTATATAAATTTTATATTCTAATTATAATTAATTTTATTTTACTTTTTATATATTTATATTGTGATTTTGTCATTTATTCCTTATGTAAAGAGATAAATTATTGAATTCATTTGGATGTATATATATATATATATATATATATATATATATATATATATCACTATGCACTCCTATACACATTGTTTTACATTTATATAAATTTTATATTCTAATTATAATTTATTTTATTTTATTTTTTATATATTTATATTGTGATTTTGTCATTTATTCCTTATGTAAAGAGATAAATTATTGAATTCATTTGGATGTGCTATTTAGATAAAAAAAATCTTTATTTTTTTTAATAAAATAAGTATTTTTATTTTTTTTAGTATGTTTGAATGAACCTTTTTTAAAAAAATACTATATGTTTTTTTAGAAGATAGATTTTAGTACTTTTTAAAAAATATTTTTTATAATATAAAAAATATTCAAATATTAAAAAATTACTTCTCTAATATACATTATTTAACATAAATATATCATTTATTTTTTAACAAAATATTTTAAAAAATTATATAAAAAAATATTATTTTAAAAATTCATCCTAACAAACTCATTATATTATATTATATTATATTATATTATATTATATACAAGAGGAATTATTATTCTATAATAACTTTCCGTACACTCACCAATGTGAACAAGTGTGAAAGAATTTTCAGTAAATAAGGACTATTAGGAGATAGGTGTAGGAGTAATTAAACAGTAGAAGTAAAAATAAGTTATGTTAGATTAAATTTTATTTTAAATATGTTTGACTTGTATTTTAATTAAAAGATTTAAGTTTGATTTGTGAGTTTAAAATATATTAATTTTTAAAATTTGATTTGAAAATTTATTTAAAGATTTATTTTATAATGAGACCTTTAAATAGGTTAATAAATATATTTTTAAATAGGTTAATATATTTTTATATAAATTAATAGATCTATTTTTAAATATATCAATATACCTTTACATGATTAATAAACTTAAATATTGAAATAGGTCAACAGACTTACTTAAAATTAATAGGCTTTGTTATAACTTAATACTCACTTTCTATTTTATAGATACTTACTATTTTCTTATTATAATTTTTGTTCGATATGAGATTTAAATATACCAAATTATAAAATTATTAGAGACATATATCTCTAAGTACTCATATTAACTAAAAATCGAGTAAAAAAATAATAAGTATCTATAAAAATAAAAAATAAATATTAACTAATTATTTTTATTTTAATAAATATATTATATTAAATATATTAAAAAATATATTATTTCTATTTTAACTTAATAATTTAAGTTTTAGTTATTAATTTTTAATAAAATTTAATTAAAAATTATGTTAATATATTATAATAAATTAATAATTATAATTATAATTTATAATTATTATAATAATATATATTATATTATAGACAAAGCTATCAACTTTAAAATACCTATTAATAGCCTAAAGCCTTTTTAATTAAATAAATTTTTAAAAAAATTTCATCTAACTTATTTAACAAATAAATCAGATCACATGCTCCCAACGGAGAACTTGATGTATTTTCCCCCCTATTATCATATAATCATCAGATAAGGCGCCTCCCTGGCGGTAACAAATGGGATATCGCAAAGTGTCCCTAGGTTCATTTTAACATAGTCTCAACATCGTTTCCCATCCCCACGCCCAGGGGAAACCCTCACTCTCTCCCAACCCCATTCCATTACGGTAAATTCAATAAAATAATAATTTTTATATTTTAATATTAATTAATATATATATTTATTTTTATATTTTATTTAATATTATTTATTATATATGTATTTTTATTTTTTTTCTCATTCAATCACATTTTTTAAAAATAATATAAATAATAATATATCTATAAAAAAAATACAAGACTATCTTTTTTATAAAACAAAGACCAGTCACCGACTCTCACTCACAGATACCATCCGACCAAGGACCGAGTACCGAACCGCCTCACGCACCCCTGAGCGCGTGACGACGCCCCCTTCTCGTAGATAGCGTTTGACAACTTCGAAGCCACAAAACGAAACATCCTCTAACACAGAGCCACGTGTCGCTGTGAGGTCCATGCGATTCATGGGCACCCTTAAAGCACTCAAAAATATCTTTGAGAGTGGGTTTAAATCTTAATATATTTTCTCCTAAATGGGCCCCACGCAGTACCAATTGTCCCACACAAAAAAATATCTTAATACACATATTTTGATGTTTGGATTTGGATAGAGTGGAAAGCAACGCACAGAGAAATAGCGAACCAAAATTAAAAATGAGAAAAATGAGAAAAGAGGGTGGAAATAATATCCACCACTAATACGAGAACCAACCAGAGAAGCCAATGGGTCTTTTGCTTTAGATCTTTGGCTGAAAATCAGATCTGATTGATGACGTGGCCATGTGGGCCGGCGCTTCCATGTCTTGTTAGATATTTTTGTGTGTGGAGGATATTTTCGGGAACCGTTGGATGAGAGGCAGTTAACGTTGGTGTATCATCCCACGCCGTAGGATCTCCACCCACACTGTTAAACTTAACGGTGTCCATCCAGGTATTGCCTTTTATATTTAATTTATCTTTCTTGTACCCTCCAAAATTGGTATTTGGGGGAAACAAGATATCAAATTGTGTGTTGAGGTTTTGGTTCGAAGCACCACTTAGGAAGATTCTCATACTATACTGTGATTCTTGGTGCTGGGATTGATTCGGTTGTTAAATATGGGTGAGGTGGTGGTTAGTGGTGAGAAGTTACTGGAAGTGGAGGAGGAGAGGGTGGAAGAGAAAGAGGAAGAGGAGGAGGAAGAAGAGAGCAGAGGAGGAGGTGGTGAATTGAAGGGACTGATGAGGTGGGAGAAGTTCTTGCCGAGGATGATATTGAGGGTTTTGTTGGTTGAAGCTGATGACTCCACCAGGCAGATTATTGCCGCGCTTCTCAGGAAATGCAGCTATAAAGGTCATCTCTCTCAACCTCTTCTTTGCTCTCTCTCTATCTAGTTGCTTCTTTCCTTTAATTTCATGGTTTTCGTGAAGATAAATGAATTTCTTTAATCGTTTGGGTTTTCGTCTTCTTCTCTTCTTCTTTGAATGACTTTGTTTGGTTTGTGTGCGTCTATAGTGGAATGAGTTGGTGATTGAGCTCAAAATTCGGTTTTTGAAGCTCGAGTAGGAGATTTTTGTTTTGTTTTTTTTTATCGATTCCACTCGAGCTAAGGCCATGATTACAGTTTCCATGCTTTCTTGCTCTTCGCTCTTTCTTTACGTCTCTGCTCAATTTTTTTTTTTCTCTCTTATGGCTCGCGTGCTCAGTGGCCTACTGTCATATAAGCATCTAGATCTAATGATTCTTCTTCTTCTTCTGTTGTCGTTCCAATTTTCTGGGCTGAAACCGTCAATTTGATTGATAATATTAGAGCATGTTTGGATTTGATTATTTCAGGAAAGTTCTTTCAGTAAGCTTTTGATTATATTTTGAATACAAAATAAGTTAATCCAAACACACTCTTAATATAAACGTTGGTTTATCTTTTCTGAGGTCTGAGCCATTAAGGTTATATCTGACCCGACACAAAGTAAAGGGGGAAAAAAAAAAAAGAAACTGTTAGTTTATCGAAGTTTTTGGACTGCAAATTTGAGAAAGGATTGACATGTGATTTTTTGTAATATAAAGTATACCAGCAACCTCAAAGCTTATAAGGATTTAATACAAACAATTATAAGGGAAAGAAAATAAAAAAATGCGCCCTTTGTTTTTTGTATTGTTTAATAAATTTTTCCTTATGAAAAATGAAATTTTTTTTATCTATTTTCATACAGGTAAGTGATGGGGATTTGGTTTCAATGTAAGTCTAAGGAATTAATGGAACCTTCCAACTTGCTCTATTTAGTAAGAGTCTTGGCAGTCTGGAAACTACAGGCTTAAGCCATAAACTTGATATAATTATTTTGAATGTCTGTTTGCCGTATAAATTTTTTATTATCTACTTTTTCTTCTTGTTTGAAGCTTGTAATTTGAAAAACGTGAGTACTTAAAACTTAATTACATGCTCTTGGAACTTTAAAATAACTTTGTTCGTCTTTTTTGAGCAGTGGCTGCTGTTCCTGATGGCTTGAAGGCATGGGAAATACTCAAGGGAAGACCACACAATATTGATCTAATACTGACAGAAGTGGATCTGCCATCCATATCTGGCTATGCACTTCTCACATTAATTATGGAGCATGAGATTTGCAAAAACATCCCTGTCATAAGTATGATATCAAAGATAAATCTTCTAGCTGTTAAATTACTGAATTTTCCCACTTTATTAATACTTTAATTAATCGTTCTGGATTTTTTTAATGCTTTTCCAGTGATGTCCTCACAAGATTCAGTTAGCACAGTCTACAAATGCATGTTGAGAGGTGCTGCTGACTATCTTGTTAAGCCCCTTAGAAAAAATGAACTGAGGAATTTGTGGCAGCATGTTTGGAGAAGACAATCAGTAGGACTTCTGCTTACTCATTTTTCAGTATTTGTTCTCTTTTTCTCTTAAATGCTCAGATGTTATTGACAACTGGTTGAAAATTTTAATTATTATTAATATATTTGCTGTGTCAGTCAACCATTGGTGTAAATGGCCCCCAAGATGAGAGTGATGCACAGCAGAAGGTTGAAGCCACTGCTGAAAACAATGCTGCTAGTAATCGTTCAAGTGGTGATGCTGCTTGCATTCAGAGAAATAAGGAATTGATTGAGAAAGGAAGTGATGCGCAGGTTAGTTTTCCATTGTTTTCTATGTTATTACTGTTTATTATGAGAACATTTGAAGACATTTATGACAAAGAACAAAGAACAAACACAGTTCAAGTAGATTTGGTATATTATCACCAGAGGTTGTGGACTTCAAATGGAATCCTTTTATTATCCTTCCAATTATTTTTGCTGGTTTATTTATTGCAAATGAGAAGCTTGTTTTTAAGCTGCAAGGATATCTTTATTTGGTAGTACAAGAGTCTCCAGTTTTGACTCTCTTGCATGCTTATCACTGTTCAGCTTGGAAATTCTAGCATATATATGCCCGAAATTGCCCACCAGTTATTTCTTGTGTAAATTTTCTTTTCCACTACTACAGAAGACGCCTTTTGGTATGGTAACAGCCCTCTAGAATCTAGATTGATCAAGTATTAGTCAATGTATTCCAATTGCGTAATGTTTTCCGGGGGATATTTATCTATTTTTATAAGCCTCTTATAGTTAAAAGAAATTTACTTTCAGTTTGGGTTGGCTACATG
The DNA here is from genome assembly GCA_029884605.1 of Ormosia emarginata. NCBI lineage: Eukaryota > Viridiplantae > Streptophyta > Magnoliopsida > Fabales > Fabaceae > Ormosia > Ormosia emarginata. The sequence continues at coordinate 52,587,712 of JAQQTP010000082.1, read as the reverse complement.
AAGTTTTCATATAGACTGCATGTTTTCTGTCTCTTGCAGAGCTCTTGTACAAAGCCTGATTTGGAAGCTGAGAGTGGCCCTGTCGATAATGTGAAGGAATTTTCTCCGCTGAAATGTGGTGAAGCATATCCAAGTGGAACAAAGACGCAAGAGGTTGAAACATACATTCGCTTAGGCCAGACATTGATCATGCATGACAGTCATGCTGGAGGTAAAATTTCTGTCCCTTACTGCAATAATCTTTTGTTCTACTTGACAAGGAAGAATATCTAAAATTGCGGCAAACTTTTATTTTTTAGGATTAACTGTGGGTATCTCCAAAAATGGTGACACAAGCACAACTAATGGCAAGGATGGTAATCCAGAGCATTTTAGGAGTGCTAGCATTAGTGGTGAGGCTCATGACAATCACTATGTTCAAATTAGCTCTTCTAAGGAAGCTATTGACTTGATTGGAGCATTTCATACTCATCCAAACTGCAGTCTCAAAAACTCCACAATTAATTGCACAGGCAAGTTTGACTTTTCTCCACAATTGGATCTTTCCCTGAGAAGATCTCATCCCAGCAACTTTGAGAATGAACTCTCTGAAGAAAGGCGCACCCTCATGCATTCTAATGCTTCAGCTTTCAAGCGGTAACTGCTAAAATCCCTTGTTATTCATCTCTTTTCATTTATGAGATTTAAATTTTTTTTAAAGTCACTTCTAGTATTCATAAACTAGTAGGAATCAGTTGGTTGCTTGTAAATGGCTGTACATCTTTACATATTTAGTCAAGGGATGCAATACCTTCAAAGTTCAAATAAATTAACAGGTGTGGAAATATCAAATCTCCAATATAAATTATGAAGTACAGGATTTTGAGTTTTGTTAAAATACATGGTGAAATATATTAAAAAATCCTGAATGTTGGGTGATAATTTTGAGGAATTCTAAAAGATATAAGATTCTCAGGAATATAAAAACAAAAGTTTAAATAACTAATGTTGAGTGATAATAATATTTTGAATGTTGTCGTGTGGCCTCTAAAAACTTTCCTGTCCCGTTGAATTTCTATATGCTTTTCATTAAAATGAAGTTTCATGCAGGTATACTAACAGGCAATTGCAAGCCTCGCCTGCAGTGTTGATTAACCTCTCCGATCAACAAAGAGAACAGAGAACAAATTATGAGAAAAGTATCTCACATATCGCTACTGGCTGCAACTCAGATAGTTCAACACCTAGTAATCAAAGATGTATTATGTCTCCAGTTACAGCCCAATCAAAAGATTCTGAACACGCAACTTCACATTCCCAGCAAGAGCATTCTCTCCCAATTCCAGTAAAAGGTGTAAGGTTCAATGATCTATGCGCAACCTATGGCTCTGTACTTCCTCCAATGTTTCAGACACAGTCAGTTCCACCATCAATGCCAAGTCCAAGTTCAGTCGTGCTCCTTGAACCAACCTTTCAAGTAAATGCATTTTATCAGTCAAATATTAAAGAAAATAGTTCAGAGCAGCTTTATGAGCCGCGGGGTCCAAATGGAAACAGCGGCTCAAACCACATTGTGTACAGACAGGAACACAAATCAGAACATGCAGAGGATCGAGGCCATATCTCTCCTGCAACTGATCAAAGTGTATCCAGTAGTTTCTGTAATGGAAATGCAAGCCATCTTAACAGCATCGGTTATGGAAGCAATTGTGGAAGTAGCAGCAATGTTGATCAAGTTGCCATTGTCAGGGCGGCTTCAGAGGGTAAGAATGAAGGCCTCACAAACAATGGAAGTTCTCATCGATCTATCCAAAGAGAAGCAGCTCTAAACAAATTCCGCTTGAAACGGAAAGAGAGATGCTATGAGAAGAAGGTCCATCCCTATCAGCATAACCTTTTATTAGCTTGGCTATCATTGTTTCATAAAGATTTTCCTCATATGCTAACTTTTACTTATACTTTTTTAATAGGTTCGATATGAGAGCAGAAAGAAACTAGCAGAGCAGCGTCCCAGAGTGAAAGGACAATTTGTTCGTCAAGTGCATCCTGATCCTCTTGCTGCAGAAAAAGATGGCAAAGAATATGATCATTAGCGGATTTCTGACTCACTGGAGGAGAGCACTGAATTGTTAGTAGTAGTTGCTTGAAGATTTTGTTTTCCTGAATCCTTAAATACCTGAACCACTTGATCTGTATATATGCTCTCTAGAATCATTTTCCTCATTTGCCTTTCCACTAGATCGTGATATATAATATACCTAATGTAATATATCATTGTAATTTTATACGGTTTCAGAGAGATCTTCCTGGTTCATTATTTATTTGTAAGGATTTGTTTACTTACAAGGACTTACTGATTAATCATGTAGGAGCTTTTTATACAATGCCATAACATTCTGATTTTTGGTAATTACAAGTTTACAACCAGTGAAGTTTTTATGTTTTGTTCAAAATTTGTACCTTTTTTTTTAAAAAAAAAAATTGTTTTCACTTTTCCGTCTACCCAACATGGTTGCCTGTTTCTCAAGCAAACTTTCTTGAAGAGTGCATTTGAAAGAGTTTCAAAATGATTCCTGTCCCACCGCCACTGCCCATATTCCCCAAAAAGGAGTATTGGAAAATGAAAAGCAAGATAGATTTTCCCTTGGAAGCTGCCTCAGATCAGGACGCCATTCACCTTTTTATGGTTTTGCCAAGTTATTTCGAAGTTTGTGATGAGGATGAGATATTAATTTTTTTAAGAAAATTAGTATGGGACGTAAAGAATGCCAAGTATAAGAAAATCCAGGAGCTTAAAAACAAATTCTTTTCACAAGCTAATATCAGAGTTTGATCTTATCACCTGAAATTTGAATGGACTCAAACTTATTTTCAAGAATTGCCGGGAGGATCTCCAACGAGATTGTGGATAAAATTTGAGAAGAAATGTAGAAAGAATACATACTTCAGAAATGGACAAATGCAAGTAGCCATATATACTCAATCAGGGACCCTTATCATTCTGGAAATAATAATGCCAAAAGTTGTCTAAACAAGTCATTTCCCCACCATCCCCCTTTTTGTTGCTTGTACTTCCCAACAACCAAATTTAAAGCTTGTTTACTTTTTGGTACAAGAACCTTGTTTACTTTACTCATGCTTTAACAATGCAATTAGCCTATTTGATTGGTTTCTGAGGTTTGTTTGATTGCCAGAGATCTTAGCCCCGGCATACAAGTGATTCAAAGAACCAACATAATCAGAGCTCCGAAAGTTGCATTTTATCTCCCAAAAAAACTAAGCAAAATATATTTTACGCCTTCAATAATCTGAACAAACTGGGAGTCTTTATGGTCCACGAGCAAAGACATAATCAAAAGAAATTGAGAAACAAAGCTGAGAAGAGGAGAAACCACTAAGTTAGGGGGTCATCAACTTTCTCTTTATTGAAGGGCTCAATAATAACTGATAAAAGGAGCTTTTAATGTCAAACATCTCTGCTATCTAAACTCCTAGCTAGAGGGGTCCCATATTGGCAATTAACCCAAAATTCAAGCAATCAAATTGTCCACCAAATTATCCCTTGCTTAATTAATTATTTATTTGGCTAATCAACTGCTTAATAGTTTATCAACATTTTGAAGACCATTCATATTATTAATCAAACAAAGCAAATTAAGGCTGGTCCCTCAACTGGAAAATCATCTTGGAAGTGGGACCTTTTCTCAACTTAAAAAAGAGAGGTCTAAAACATATTTAAGGCCAAGAAATCATCACATAACAATAATTTCCAGGAGATTTCCAAAAAGCCATTTCACTGATTCTCCATGTTCCCTCCTTTTTCTGCTCAATTTGTTGTTTTATGAAATGAAACTGCGCAATTAAAATTAGAAACCCACAACCACAAGTCTCAGTAATTTCTTTGAATAAAACATCACAATAAGCGGCTAGGATATCATTTCCAATAGGCACAAGGGGAGAAGGGCGTGCCACTAGGCCATTTGCACCATATCTCCAATCATGAACAAAGGCTATATAGATAGGCTACTACTTGAATTAGCACTAGATTGAAAATGTTATAATTCTTCGGGGCACGTTACCAATAAAAATTTCTAAGTAAACAAAGATATCTTGAAGTTGGTATTTGTATGATATTGCTTCCCTTCTCAGACATTGAAAAGTTCCCTTGCAGTTTGGCAGGATGTACAGTTCCACGTCTCACCCTCCAAAGTTTGTTAAATACAATTTTATCAATATTTTATTACATTCTAAAATGATTTCAACGGTGGAGATGCATGCAGTTCCAAAAGGAACTTTAATCCCAGTCCGGCAATGATAACATGGTAAAGACGAAGCCAATCAGCCGCATGAAGTGCAAGTCACTGGTGGTGGATTACCAGCTGTAATCACAAAAGTGAGACACGTGGTGTACAAGAGGGTACACCATAATTCAGTGGGTCCTAGGTCCTCAGGTCTCCCAAAGACAACCGGTCCCCACATCACAATATCACATATATTGGATGAAAAAAATAGCTAGTCCACACATTTTCGTACATATTAACTTAGGATACTGCTTAGGTGGTATAATTAAAATTAACAGTAAATATACAAATTGATTCTTAAATTCTATGAATTATGTGTATTTGGTCTTTAAAAATATGCATATACATAATTAATTTTTTGAATTTTGTAAAATGACTCATTAATTTTTTTGTCAGTTCCTGTTACAAAGCTTTAATGAATGTACTGATATATCACGTTAAGTATACATGTGACACGTTAAACTCCGTTAGTAGTGCTGAATTGACATGTTAATAATGAGACAATGATGAAAGAGCAAAACGATGTTGTTTTGGCCCTCTAAAACCTCAAAATATAGCCGTTCAGTTAGGGGTCAAGTTGTGTGCATTCAACTAGAAACTCTCCACCCCAAAACACAGTTGTTTTCACTCTTCCTCTCTAACGGTCATCTCTGAAATAGGGAGTAACAGGGTAGTCGAACCATAAATTCCTAATCTGTCAAATTTATCTCATATCCCTAAGATTCCTAATTTCTCAAAGCTCCCTGGAGTGATGACAACACCAGTGATGTCTACAATAAATGGGTGTGATTTCAGTGAGGAAATTGTAACAATGTACCTTTGTGGCTGTGGGAGGATGTTAAGAAAGATTTAATGTAAGAATGGAAAGAATAGAGGCAGGTGGTATTAGAGATGTCCATCCTTTGGGGTAAGCTCTTTGCTTGCATGATGCATCATTGATTGATGAAGCATAATGCTTGAATCATAGTGCTTAAACATAAGAGTAAATACACAATTTGGTCTCTAAATTATATAAGTTGTGTACATTTGGTCCCTAAAAATAATGTGTATTTACTCTTGAACATAATGTGTTTTTGTATGTAGAGAGAGGACTTGGATTGTGGCTATTTTGAATGGGTTGATGAAGCATCTTCACTAACTCAAATAATAGATGAAGAAAAACTTGCATTGGAAGCTGAAGTTCAGAACCATAAAGCAAAAGTGGACAAGCTAAAGGCTGAAGTATATATGATGAAATCAGAAGTGGTGAAGCAAAACGCTGAAGAAGACAATCTAAAATTAGAAGTAGAGAAACAAAAGAGAGTGATAAGAAAGTTGAAGAAACAGTTAGGGGATTATGAGAATCTTATGTAAAATTTGAAAGTTGATTTTGGGTTTTTTATTATAGTAGTTGCTATTTTACTTGTGTTGGTTGTGAAGAAATAGTTGGGTAGTGTGTTGTCCATGGAGAGCTGATGTGTTGTGTTTTGTAGGAAGAGTGAAATGTGTTGGCCCCCATAGTTATGTTTTGTAATATCTGGTTTGAGTAATAAAAGGACGTGTTTATGCACCAAACTTCAATATTACTTAGTTCACAGTGTAAAACAGAGCAATTATAAACCTGCAAAGTTGCAAATATAAAACTGCCTATAATACTAGAATATAATTCATTTGATGATATAAATATGACTGAATACAAAGCTGCAAATTGGCTCAATTATGACTGCTTGAATAAGTACGAGTGGTTCCAAAATAATTGATAAACCCTTTAACTACCATATCAAGCAGTCCCTATGTTGAAGTTATATACAAAAGAAACTATTGGTCCTTGTGTTCAACTACCAAACCATTCCCATTTACAATTTTCATTTGCAAAATGATTAAACTCCCTAACAATTCTATACATAGCAAAAAAAGAGATTAACTAGCAGCAATCAACCAGCGGCAATTCACTTGGAGGAACAAGTGTCATCCCTTGCACCTTGGCTTCCACTTAATGATTCTTGGGACATAACAATGTTTGAAAACCTCTGGGATGTTGCTTGGCTTGCTGCTAACAATGTCTCCCTCATCACAACTGGCCTACCATGCCAAATATAATCAAAAAGTTGAAACAAGTGTGATTGTGGATGTGGTCTCCTAGCACATGCTAGTACCAGTCCTAGTGGTCTAAAAGGTGTTGCTAGTCTGATAAGAGGCATGTGTGAGCTTGTATCTCGGTTTGAGCCAATTCTTGGTGTTGCAGACCTGTTTGAGTTAGTTGGTGGTGAAGGTCCATTTGGATTGGCAGGTAGTAAGGCTGCAGGCCTCACTGTGGGTAACTTCATCGTATTTCTTAGTGGTGGGCTTGATGTAGGCATAGGTGAGCTTGCTACAAGTCCAACTCTAGATGGGGGTGAGGTTGTTGCAGATAAGCTTCTCCTTACACCTACTCTTGTTGTAGGCCCTAGTGAGATTGTTGTAGTACCAGTTATTGCTGGATACTTGAATTGATTTGGTGGTTTGTATCCCTACATAGCAGACTAGAAACTCATAAATATAAGTAAAAGTAAAAAAGTGTGAAATGTTAATTGGTCAAAAATAAATTGTATGCAATATAATTACCAAAGATTTCCTTCTACCTTTTTGGATTAATTGTGGGGCAGATAGTTAGGATGCTTGTGAGGCAGATAATTATGCATATTGGTGGGAAGCTTGCTGAGAAGATGGCAAGGAAGTAGGCAAGGAAGCTTCCTGAGAAACTTGCTTGGAAGCTTGATGTATAGAAGATTAGGGAGAAGACACTTGAGTTTCAGGCATGTTACTTTGTGTTGCACACCAAGCATCAAATGCAACATATTCCAATATCAACATCACAATAGTCTCATAGTAGTCTCATAGTTGTTTGTACTGATCCTTTTCAATACCTTCCACAATTCTCTTGGCTAGACTCAAAGCTCTGTAAATCTAGAAATCATCCACATGTGCACGCCCTTTATTCATGAGGTAATCAAAAGCCTCATCACAGTTAAGATTAAGATGACCCTTTAGCACCTCAACTAGTTGGGTTGCCAACCATTTCTTGTTTACATTTTTGTTCTTGAAACCCCCTGCACATGTATGGTTAGAAATAAAAGTCTTGATCTGAAAGCAGTTAGCATCACTGCCCCATGCACAATAAATCACCCAAGGACAATTAGCACTCTTACACTTTGCTCTGCACCTTCTCCCATCATTTTTTATGAATTTGATCTCTTTTCCCAAGTATATATTCTAATACCTCGCAGCCAACTTGAAGGCATCCAATGTAGGAAACAACATACCCAACTCCAAGTAAACCTTTCCAAACTTTGCATTGTCATTGAATACCGAATACTTGATGGTAGCAAATGTGTCTCCATCCTCACGTGGGCAATAATACAAAACCATACTAGTGATACGAGCTAATATAACCATGATATTAATACCATACAACGTGGGCAGCTAAATGTATCTGGTCAAAAACACAATTGACTGCCTCCAAATAGAATTGTGATCATAACAGTACAAAAATTTATGTTGCTCAAGCTTTCTTACAAGCCATACACATACTTATATCTTCCCCAGTAGATTATGAAAGATGATTCAGCTGCAAGAATGCATAGCATAATTGCATAAACCCTTTGGTTTAAATTGCCATTTTCGCAACATAAGTGTTTAGTATCTTTTCCAAATTCAACAAGGAAAATGGGAATAGCAAAAAAAAAATGAGGGAAATAAAGCAGCAACATGACAAATAAGAATTTTACAATAAACCAATGCATTCACAATTTCAACAGATGACAAATAATATTTGATCACTAGCAACTCTTTTTTATATGGGTATTTGAATTAACGTAGCGAGGAATAAGAATACAAAACATTTATTGAGTATCTTTTACACAAATAAAGCAAAATAAGAACAACCCCACATGCATACACAGATAAAGCAATCACAATAAAGTAATACACATATAACCAACAAGAATCTTCATAACTACAAGAATCCTAATCTTAGTGGAAACAACATCGATGGCAAAAATAGAGGAGACCATTCACCTTAGCCAACATGAATCTTCACAACTTCACGAATCCATGAGATGATAAAGAGGGAACGAGGGGACCATTGCAAGTAACAACTTTGATGATTGATTAATGGAGGACAACACCTTGAAAAGGGAAGGAATTGGAAGGAAACGATGAAGGATTTTGGGAGAAAATGGGGGGAAGTTTTGGGTAGTTAGGGTAAAAGGCGAAAAAGACTGTGTTTTGGGGTGGGGAGTTTCAGGTTGAATGCACACAATTTGGTCTTTAACAAAACGATTGTATTTTGGGGTTTTAGATGGCTAAAACGATGTTGTTTTGCTCCTTCATCACTCTCTCATTGTTAACATGTCAACTCAACGCCACTACCAGAGACTAACATGCTACATGTACACTTAACGTGATACATCAGCACGTTTGTTAGAGCTCCGCAACTTGAGTTGACAGAAGGATTAATGTGAGTCATTTTACAAATTTGACAACTTAATTGTGCACACATATTTTTAAGAATCAAATGCACACAACTTGTATAATTTAAGAATCAATTCATGTATGTACTCTAAAATTAAATATAAAATGATGTATATATAAATGTGTATAATAAATGTAAGTAATAAATATCCACTGATATCTCAGAAAACCATGTTTTGGGCTTTGCAAATTTAGATGATAATATATACAATTTGAAGAAATTTTTATATAAATATGAAATATTTAAATCAAATATATTTAATCAATCATATTATTAATTAATAAATAATTATTATAATTTACTATAATTGATGATGTATTTAGTTAAATATATTAAACTTGAATATTTTAATTTTTTGCAAGAATCTCATACAATCTGATACTGCCACGATGATTGAAGGAAGAGGATACGGGGATAACACTTCTAGCTAGAATGGTTGATTAGGAAAGAAAAGCAAAAGCAACGCTTTTAAAAGAGCCGTATAGGAGATCACAATTATATTGAATACTTGAAAGTTAATACAATTACAAGAAATGTTTTATTCTTTTATTCAATTTTTTATTAATTTTTTTAATTATTAAATATTTATTAAATATTTTTAAGATATTAAATATATTTATTTTTTTTTATTTTTTTATTTAATATTAAAAAAATTATTAAAAAAAACTTATAGAAAAATATTACATTACTCTACAATTACATATCAAGCTCATGTGAATTATTAATAGGTACAGGTTGAATTCAATTTGCACTTCTTTTTTTTGTTTGGCTTCTCTCAATTCAATTTTCGCTTAAAATGCTCAAACAAAGTTTGTGTGCAGTAGATTTTTTCGTTTTCAGTAAGCTTTTGCGCACCCAATTGCACCAAAGAAAGCATGTTGGACTGGGGACAGTTATTGCCACAAATTTGCTTCCTAGTGTTATATGGCAGTCTAGTCTCAATCTTCTCATTATGCAAAAGTTTGAAAGCGACCAAAGTTTATTACTATTACGGCCTAAAGAAAGGGAGAACAGTGAAAACAACCGTAAATACCTATTGCATTAGCACAGCCAGGTTAGTTTGTAGGCTTTCTACAGTTCATGTGTGAACTTTTTGCTGTTGTTAGCCTTTGAACTATGAACGTATAACGTGCCAATTTGTTTTAAGGGTAAAAGGCTAAGCTTGTCCCACTAAAACTTTGCTCCGTAATTGCTTGCAAAAGGTTGCACCACAAAGAAAAAAAAAAATTTGCTTGCACGCGGAAGAAAACATTTGGTTGAGAAAGTGGTGGAGAATAGTGCAGTGTCAACTGGTTCAATGCACCTAATTACCCGTACCGTATAAACTAGGTCATTCTAAGCGTCCCCAAGTGCATACATATTTAAGGGGCATTTTCCTTTTCTTTTATATATGGAAAAAAAAAGGTGAAAAGACTATTTTTTTTCCTTGGATATGCATAGTTTCTTTGACGTGAGATTAATCATTTGGATACGAAGTAATATCTTTAGATTCACCTCATATGTGGCATCTCAAGAGATTTTAAATCTTTATTTTTTGAAATGCATTTTTTTATGTGAAATTTTTATATAACTTTATAATGTGAAAAGAGATCCTCCCCAATTAAAGAAGAAGACTTGAAAAGCTGTATGCTACAGAAGCCTTATTTTGGCAATTTTTAAGCAAAGTATACAGTTTAATTTACCCATGCTAATGAGACACGCGTTTGCGTCTTTGTCATGATAGAATTTCCCTATATATCAAGCAATTTTCCAGAAGCTTACCACTTTAATATCTTATAATTATAAACTAATCGCCACAAGGAGAATCTTAGAGCTATCAGTCAAGAATGAGATTACTTGTTTTTATTTTGTGTCTTTTTTTTTTGTCTTTTTATTTAAATTTTATTAAATATTTTAAATTTAATTATATTTTTTTATTTTAATTTATTTTATACTTGACAAAATTTAAATAGAGATAGAAAAAAAAACAAAAAACGAGCACAAGTGATCTCCACTCACCAGCCAAAGGCATGCTACAGGGTAAAATAATAGTTGCTTTCTGCTCTCTTTATAACCCCCCAGCCCCTCTTCCTTAACGTTGTAAACATCCCCTGCTTTCAACCTTTCAACTCTCTCTCTCTCTCTCTCTCTCTCTTGCAAATGTCTCAAATCACAATAAAATCTCCGAAACACTGTGCTGACAAGCAAACACTGAGAATTGAGAGGAACTACAGGAAGCTCTTCTTTGCTTTTGCTGCATTTTTTACTACAATCCTATCACTCATACTTCTCATCTGGCTCATCCTCCGCCCTGCCAAGCCTCAGTTCTCCCTTACAGAAGTTGATATCTACCAGCTCAACCTGTCAGGACCAAACCTCAACTCCTCCATCCAACTCACTCTCCTCTCCAAGAATCCAAACCAGAAAGTTGGCATTTACTACGACGAGTTTCAAGTTTATGCAACCTACAAGGGCCAGCAGATAACCGGTGACACCTCTGTGCCTCCCTTCTACCAAGGCCAACAAGAGAGTAATCTCTTAACAGCATCTTTGGTAGGAAATGGGTTACCTGTGGCTCCCTCTTTTGGTTATGAAGTAGGTCGTGATCAAACTGCTGGAAGACTAGTTTTGAATCTCAAGGTTAATGGAAAGCTTCGTTGGAAGGTGGGAACTTGGGTCTCTGGACGTTACAGGTTCAATGTTAATTGTGTTTCTGTGATGGCCTTTGGACCCTCTATGCCTGCAGGTCCTCTGACTTCAAACCAGGGGGCTCAGTGTTCTACCACAATTTAAGAGCATGCATACTATTGGCTATTGCTAACTTCAATATAATCTACTATTCATGTGATATTATAGCGAGTTCTTCAAGTTTTCTTTTTTCTTATTTTCAGCTTTTGGTTGGCTTTGTATTAAAAGTTACTTTGCAGCCACTTAAGTGATTTGTAAATAAAATATATGAATGATAGGACCATACGTTACCAATTTGTGAGTGTCATTGAGAGTGAAAAAAGGATGCATATTAGATGATTAACCTTATCTCTTTGCTTTTAGTTTCATTTCTCTCACTCTCTCTCTCTGTCTCTCTCTTCTCCCACTATTTATCTAAATTGGTTTTGCTTTGCATGTGATGGTAGAGGGCACGGTGAAGGGGTAAAATGAAAAGGAGCAGAAAGGAGATGGATGGATTTCATGGTCTCTTTCTCTAGTAGCTTTTTTCGGGAGTGGATGCATGAGTAGATATTGGGTCACCTTTGTTTCTTTGGTTGTTTTGTGGGTACGAAGGAAATTTTTTGATTGAAGAATATGTAGGCGAGATTCGGAGAAAGAGAGAAAGAAAAGGGAGGGAAATTGGTAGCTTTCTTTGGAGAATCTGCAGATTACATGTCAATTCCTTCCCTTTAAGAATCATATATGGCATACTTTAATAAAACTTTTGGTAGCCATGAATCAGCTTACATTTTTCTCTCTTTTTTGAGCAATACCAAAGAGATGAGATTGGCCATCCATGTCTAAAACGAGTATACCAGGGGATGCTAACAGTAGGAACTGGGAACTGCATAGTTAAACACTTCTGATTTTCAGCATTTTGTCTAAAGCAACATATATCATTGAATTACCAAGAGCTACTTCATCTATGCCATCATTTTCAGAATTCTTTGTTTCTTACATGTGCTGAGCTTGCCAATTGAAGAACTTGTACTTTACCCTCTCAGATGTATCCCATTAATACCTAATTACCTATTATACAATTAGTTCAAGAGGTTTGGGGTGTTTGTATGTGTATTTTGCTATTTAAAGCGAATGATTTACCGAACAGATGCTAAGCCCGTTGCAGAAGTGTAAAACAATAAAAGTTAAGTGCAACTAATTTCGTAATTACTAATTAGTTTAATTGTTTAACATCAGATAGTGTCTCTTATCATATTACCCTTCAAATAAAAAAAATTATGATGCTGAAAAAAACAACTCCACCACCATTGCTTTTTGGAAAAACGAAAAGGAACGGTAAAAAACCAAGTGCCCTGCAAATTTTATAAAGTTAGAAAACTTTTTGAAGATTTAAAAAGCCAGAACTCTCTGCTCTACCTACCGGTCCCTACAACAGGAACTGATATTAACATGAAAATGGCAGAGCAAGCACAGAAACTTGACAATGGCAAGTAATTCCACCCACCATCCCAACTCCCAAGCCCAGTCCCAATGGATGTAGTACATAAAGTAAGTTAATAGTTTCCAATTTCATTAGCTCTAATGTTAGGACTTATTATTAGTAGTTATTTCCGTAATCAAACTCTTAATAAAAATACAAATTGTTGCGACTTAAAGTCTATAAAAAAAGTCTAACTCAAAAAAATAATCTATTGAATGAAAAAGACTTATTTCTTAAATATTATATTAAACTTCCTTATTTATTGAATATATGAGACTCGTAACATCTAATCAGGGCGTGATACAAATACGAGTGCTAGTCTTCAAACATAGGAAGGGGGATAAGTCTTCCCTCTTAAACATCGAGTAGAAACAAGCACTATGGCTAACACTTGTCCGACATAGGATCTTTGTTAAACAAGGTCAGCCAATACGAAACCAACCTCAACAGAAATTCTTTATAAAAAGTAGCTTTAGACTGTCTACCCCAATAAATTAAAGAGTATCCTAGTAACTTTATTTAATTCCGATCTTTATTATAATTCCGATCTTTTTATTATTTTTATTTTTTCATCTAATGATTATTTTAAAAGAAAATTAAAATGAATCTTTAAATATAAGTTAAAAAAAATTTACACTAATATAAATTAATCTATTTTTTATATTTTTTCATATTATTTTTATCTATTTTTCAATTTTTATCTTTCTTCTTATCAATTTTTTTACTTAATTATTATAATTAAAAAATATAATAAAAGTGATGTAAAAACATCATTTTTCAACTTTATTTAGGCCATGAACGTGATACAAGCTACCCATTGTGGGGTTCGGATTTTTTTCACTTCTTTACATGTGTATTCTGCATAGAAAATAATTATTATGCAAAAATTGCGATGTAAAACGGAATTAGTGTCGAAAATCATGATGAAATTAAAAGGATTGGTAAAGCTTGTTACTAACAGCGATATTATTGTCATTAGTAAATGTTCTGTTCTGGTGTTCTAAGGCTGTTTGAGCCAGAACTAGGTCCTACTATGTAGTCTTAGAACTTGGAGTTATTGAATACAGGAGTTGGATACTTGTAAAAATATTTCAATGTTCAAATTAATATAATATATTAAACTTTTTTAAGAGTAAAAAATGTTTATTAACATCCTTGATATTATTATTTATAGGAGAATTCCCTTAGCGATTGACAGGGTACAGATAAGTTTATGTCCTAAAAAGACTTCAAGGTGTGGGCCTTTTTTAAGACACTTGTCAGAGTCTCGTAAGTTCGAAAATTCTCTTATATAGTTAAAGGTTATCTTTTTTATGCTGTTAGGCTGAATCTTAGGAGGCTCAAAACTCTAGGATGAATCAGTAAAATTAAGAACGAGAAAAGAAACAAATAGTTTCAAATTTTATGGAGAGATCAAGTTATATTTAATATTTTTATATCACTTAATAATTTTTTATAAAATGTGATTTTTATCGATCTAATTATTAAATTATAATTATTTAACACTTTGATTATTTATGTCAAATCTTAAAAAAAATTAAATATTAATAAAAATATAATCAAGTAATTTTTATTTTTATATATTTTAAAAATATATATTATATTAATCTTAATATATATCAATAAAGTCTAAATAATTTTAAATTAATATAAAATTTTATAAATATGATCTATATGATAAAAACTTTTAATCTAACAATAAATTTAATAAAAAATTATTTAATAAAAAATTATTTAATAATATAAAAATAACTTTAACTTATACCTATATAACTTAATCTCTCCCCTTCAATCTTAGGCAAGAGCTAGTAATCTGAGGTTATATAAAAGAATGTAACTTAAGTTTAAATGGTAATAATAAATGAGACAAAAAATAAAAGTCTACCTTGATGTTGAGGCAAGAGGTGACCCAATAATTGGTTGTAGATTTTTTGGTTAAGGACATGCAATTACAAGAGTGCTGCTGGGCTGTGATTTAAAATTGATGTGCAAATGCCTTTAAAGTACATGAAAGTCGCTTCCAACCATGTTAGTGCTTGTTACGTGCCTTGGTTATTGATGAACCCGAGAATTCAACTTCGTTTGCTTGAATACCGTGTGACTTAACGAAGGTGTCAAATAATTTTGTCAAAAAGTTGAGTGCGTAATATTACTTATTCGGCTTGCTTCTACCATATACAACTCCAACCCCCTACTCCTCATCCATTATTAGTTTATGCACAAATGAGTAGGGTAACCACCAATCAGAACTTCAGAAGAAGACTTAGTGGTTAAGCTTAAGCATAGGGCACCACCACTTTTAAAAGAATTATAAAATCTAGAAATGATGCTAATTTTAATTTGTAATGCAATATTATTCTTTTTTTTTAACTGATGCAATATTATTCTAAATAACGAAAACTTGGGACCTTGATCACATCACTGGAGAAATAAATTTTGAACAGTAGAAAACACACTTCGTTGACAAAAATAATGAATAGTATGTAAATTTGTATTAATGTGAGGACACACAAATTTAAAAATAAACTTAATGATATAAAATAGAACTATGAGTTTCTCCTTTTCTGAACTTTTATGCCTACAGTATTAAATAATTGTTTTGATTAATCATACGTATTTACTTGACCATCTAATAGAGTAATACACTATTCTAATCCAAGCCGCTTTGTTACAAACATTGCCATAGACATCAGACATCTTAGGTTCATTTAACTGATTTAAGAAGAAATTGATTTTTTATATATAAATAATGTTGCATCCTATACAAGATTCATGCACAACCATTTAGGTATAAGCACATCCAAAAAATCTTAGGGATTTGTCTTTATTCCATCCCATACCGTTAAATACTAACATAATTTTAAATTAATTTAGTACATGTAAACAAACTTTTAAGTATTGGAGAAAATTCTGAGTCATCTCTTATAAATATTTCCATCTCATCCCACCAAAAATCATCCATCTTCCCAAACAATTGATTCTTATCACACTAAGCATCTTTCCTCTTGAATTCCATTCTAAAATATCCAAACAATCAAATCTAATGATGGATTTTTTCCATTCCATCCCATTCCATCTCATCCCATCTCATCCCTATCCCATTCCATTCTATTCATCCTTGGACATATACTAAATATCCAAACATAACCTTATGCCTACAATGGAACTTCAACCTCTATTAAATAATTGTTTTGATTAATCATACGTATTTACTTGACCATCTAATAGAGTAATACACTATTCTAATCCAAGCCGCTTTGTTACAAACATTGCCATAGACATCAGACATCTTAGGTTCATTTAACTGATTTAAGAAGAAATTGATTTTTTATATATAAATAATGTTGCATCCTATACAAGATTCATGCACAACCATTTAGGTATAAGCACATCCAAAAAATCTTAGGGACAATTTGTCTTTAAAAGAAAAGAAATTCTTAAATAGATAGTTAAATACTAACTGTTATAAGTATTTAAATTAATAATTGACATGTGTAAACAAACTTTTAAGTATTGTGAGACAAATTCTGAGTGATTTTTTCATTTATATTTCACATTTAACATTTATTCATGAACATCTTCTATCCTGCTGTTGTTGATTCTTATCACACTAAGCATCTCGTTCCTCTTGATTTTTCTTTTCTTCATTTATTTTTCTCATCTTTCGTTGTGCGTTTTTTTCTTCTCAAGGAAAATCAAAATCTAATGATGGATTATATCATCAATCCAACAAGTCCATTCTTACTCCATCCCAACAAAAATCTATTATGAAAATCTGTCGTTGGTGCTAGTAACACCATTGCTAAATGGTAGAAAGTGTCATCCTTGGACCATATCAATGAAGATGGTTCTTTACTCAAAGAAGAGTTTGAAGAGGTTGAAGTTCATCAATGGAACTTCAACCTCTTCTGGTTAGTGAGACATAGGATATAGGAGAGATGTAATTCCTTGGATTCACAAGTCAATTTCACCTTCGATCGTGCAATCCATTTTGTGGATAGAAAAGGCGTCAGATATGCATGACAATATCTATGTGATAGGTTTTCCCAAGGGAATGTGTCATAAATCATCTCTCCCAAAAGAGATTTTTTGTAGAATACATAAGCCTTCAAGTCCAAAAGAGACTTGGATCAAGTGTAATACACAACCTCTTTCATGTGCTTGTTAAATTTAGACTATTTAATGCTAAATTTTGTATAATTTTGCACCTAGTTCATTGATCACACTATCACACGCAACCATGTCAGCCAGAAGAATGAAATGAGCAAGAATTATTATTCCTTGATGAAGGCTTAATACAATGAAACTCTCAAACTTATTATGGTTGTACATTGAACGACTTATCCTATTTATAGGAGTTCCGCCTCCTCAACAAATGGTGGAGATTTTTCCAAACGGAAGGTGAGGATTTATTTCTTGAACCTTTCTACCTCCTTACTTTAAAATATGTAAGATATTTACATTGAACCTTCTAGAGCTTCCTAGAGAATCTAAGAGATATTTACGAAGGTCTAGAATGTTCTTGAACTCTCATAATACTTAAAGTTCTCTATAATCATCCCCAAGGTTGTAGAACCCTTCAGAGTTTTCTAGAAAGTTTCACAAGGTCCTAGGTCCTTCTAGTGAGTTCTAAAATATTTTTCAAGGTTTTAGAACATTCTAGAAAGTCTTAGATTCTTCTCCAATGTTCTAGACTTTCCTAGAAAACAAGTCTTTGTGTGAAAAATTAACCCGATAAGTGTCTAAGAAAGGTGTAGTGTGACAACACGCTCAGCGTTTGGTATCACTCATCTTTTGAGTTGAATCTAACCACGTTGAGCTGCAAAACAATTCTAGGGACGAGTGTGTTGGGTTTGATTCAAATTTCATTAAAGAGTATTATCGCTAGTTTTATATTTTGTGAAGATTTGAAAGATTAGTGAAGATATAAAAGATATGCAAAGATTTGTGAAGATATGATAGATATGTTAAAGATTTAAAAGATATGTGAAAGATATGTAAAAAATATGTGAGAGGTTTAAAATATATTTGTTTATAATAGGAAACTAGGAATGATTGCTTCTTAAGAAAGATTTGGTAGGCTATAAATATTTGTATTTGAGAATCAGTAGAGGTATGAGAGTGAGAATGAGAGTCTGAAATGAAAAAAATATATGAGATTGATTATAATATTTTATTCTCAAGAAAATTTATAATATAAAAGTATATTGGAAACTGATAAAAAGTAAATACTGTTTATACTCTTTTTAAAAAAATAAATGAAGACAAAATAAATATATAAATAATGAAAATGAAAAAGTATATGTATTATCAAAATAGCGAAGAGAATTCGCATCGGGTTCACATTGCAAAAGTCCTCCGTTTCCCGAGATTTGTTTTAATAGTAAATCTAACTCTTCTCATCTGTAAATGTAGGCATGTTGGTCAAACTATGTAAAACCTTATGTGTGATTGTTTATAATAGGAAACTAGGAATGATTACTTCTTAAGCCAGATTTGGTAGGCTATAAATATTTGTATTAGGAAATTGAAATGGTTATGTGAGTAAGAATTATAATATGAGAAAGACTATCTTGTAAGACTTGTAAGTTAAATTTATTTTGATAGTATATTTGACTTTTCTCATTTGTAAATGTAGGCATGTTGAATAAATTACGTTAAACTTTGTGCATAATTTGTGTGATATTTTTTTTAATTACTAATATTTACAAATATGTTTGTGTATAAGGAGATATGATATTTCTCAAAAAAATTGAAAAGAATATGATATTGCCTAATAAGATCGAAAGGG
Source organism: Ormosia emarginata (assembly GCA_029884605.1). Classification (NCBI taxonomy): domain Eukaryota; kingdom Viridiplantae; phylum Streptophyta; class Magnoliopsida; order Fabales; family Fabaceae; genus Ormosia; species Ormosia emarginata. The sequence continues at coordinate 52,569,020 of JAQQTP010000082.1, read as the reverse complement.
GAATGCAATATTCCCCCTAACAAGATGGATTAATCTTTAAGACTATGTCATACCTTCACAGTCATGAGAAATTGTTGAAGGTAGTTTTTGTTTTGTGATAATTCGGAGAATTTGCAAGAATGAATGAGTCTTTGATAATAGAGTTGAGTACCTCATCAGATTTTGCATAAAGCAAAAGAGGAGCTGAATGAATTTTTATTGGCTAACCGTTTCTCATTGTACAGTAGTTTGGTTGTTGCCAGATTGTATTATGGTACTTATCTTCAAAGACAATGTTTTAATTTAGAAAAAAAAAAAGTAAAAATGCAACATTTTCAACTGCTTGATTGTGTGTGAAGAGAAATTATATGCACCCAGCGGCCTATGAAAAATTTCAACCATTAAATTCATGTAGGTGGTATTGGAAGAAAATATCTTCCTTCAAAGATATATAAGAATTTTCCTTGTGTGACTTGTAAATTTCATAAACTCACTTGGCTTAGGGATTTGTGTAAGTTCATATTTATTTTGACAGAAGAACAAACAGAAAGAATGATAATGGAGAAACCGGAGTAGGTGTAACCCAAAAACCCATTCTCTCATGACTTGGGGTCTTCGGGCTCCCATCCTCTTATCTATTTTATCAAGACCGAATGCCTAGACCCCCACCTTAGCGCTTTGTTATGTTCTTTTTCTTGACTGTCTCTTTTTTCTATTTCAGAGTGATTATGTTCTTAACACATGCCATATTTCAACGATTGAGCCACTTACACTACATTGTAGATATTAGACCCAAAAAAAAACACTACATTGTAGATAATTAACATATTGACAAACGAAAGCTCAATTTGAATTATAATTTTAATGTATAATATTAAAATACTTAATTATATGATTAATTTTTTAATAAAAATTAAGATTCTAAAAATTGGATGGATTGATGAACCGATTAGGAGATTGATTCAAGATTCAATAATTCATCGTTGTTGAATCATAATACAATCAAAGTATAATTGAACATATATATATATACATTAAATGTTCAAAATAAGAATGAAATATAAATAAAACTTGTTACACTTGGAACAAACATCTGTATAGACATGTTGCTTGGTAAGCAAAGGATGGAATGCATCCGGTTTAACGGTCTAAAGTCGGTTTCCTAACACACCAGTTTAAGTAGCATGATTGGACTGGTCCGATTCTCAAAACATTGACAAAAATTGTTATTATAATAATTTTATAAATTTAATAAACACTACGTAATTAAGTACAATCTTATTCAGGCATAGAACAATAACAATATCTACCACAGCCAATCATCTTGTTTCCTTAGATTTTATAAACTAGTAAGCAAGCCCTTGATTTGCACAACATGCTCAGTTTTCTTTTTTAAAAAAAATTATAGTATACTTAGTTTTAATTTTTAAAAATGGTAATGATTTTTTCATATCGAAGTTAATTGAAAAAATAAAAAATTAAGTCTACCTATACTAATTTAGACAACGCTTTTTTTTTTTACAGTGCAAGTATTCCTCTTTAAAGAAGAGAAAAAACCAAAAACTTCAAAAATTACTATAGCATAATTTTCCTTAATAAATTGCTCTCTATTTTTCCAGAAATTCTTCCTATTTTATTCCCTTTTAAGAGATATTTGCAAGAACTCTAGGAAAGTGTGTATAATTTTAATCTACCTTTTATGGTCTATATAGTATATTATAATACAAATAAATAAATTATAAATAGACATACCTAATTCAAATTTCTTAATTTGAGAGATAAGAAAAGTAGAAACTTAAATATAGAAATCCATGAAAATAGAATATCAGTTAATTAAAGAAATAATTATTGAAGAGATAATTAAATATAAGAAATGTGAGAGAAAATATTAAATAAAAGGATATATAATAGCCATTGAGAAAATATATATAATCATTTGAAAAAGAGAGTATAATTAAAATTTTACCTATGTAAATATTCTTATTTATAATATAAAAGAATATTCATTCACAACAGGAAAAAAATGATCCTAAAGAAATGTAAGTACTATTTATATTCTTTTTTAAAAAAAGTGTATAATTGAGAAATAAAAAGTGTTAAAAAAATATAATGAATAATATTAGATAAAATATGAAAATATATATATATATATACATTATTTATAATAAGAATATCAAAATTATACATTTGTAATAAGAATATCAAAATTGTTCAATATATGATCTGAGCGAAGAGAATTCACATCGCTGACTTCAACTTCTTTTAATCAAGGTTCAACAGTGAAGCCCAAGAATAAAACACATCAAAGTCCTCCGTTTCCCGACGGAGACAGAAGATAGATGCATCAGATATAGCAACACGGCCTAAAGCATTAGTAACAGGCTAACAGCATCTCATTCAGTCCATTTTTCATCTATGTTAGCTTACTTCTACTGCCATTTAAAAATACTTCTGAACAGATTGGATCTTTGCCATTCAAGAAAGAAATGCCAACAAATGTAACCAAAAAAAAAAAGAAAAAAAGAAATGGCAATATAGAGCTTCATAATTCACCCATACCTAGGACGCATGGATTCAACATGGACATGAGACATGAATACAATACGGCGTGGACACGAAAATACGACAAATTTTAAAAATTATAAGGCCCGACACAACTATAGTACAACATATAAAATTAGTCTAAAATTAACATAAAAACACAAATCTTATATTAAAAGAGAGAATCAATGTTTTAAAAGTTAACATTACTCATCCTAGACAAAATACTATCGTTTATCTAATTATTATGGTATTCCCATCTGAATTACTATAAAAATTCAAAAAATAAGTAAAAAAATTGTAGAATGCAGCTAGGAGTATCCAAAAGTGTCCGAGCGACTATTTTGAAGCGCCTGTGCTTCCTTGACCCATACCATCATGTCAAAGTTTGCCAATACATATGCTAGAAAATTTAGAGATTCTTAAACATGTCTCCAACATTGATGATTGTAACACAACAAACAAATCCCTAACGCTAAGTATATCAGATTTCAATAGCCTCTTGGTACATTTTCAAATATCATGTATCTTCAGTAAACTCCCAACATGCCACTTGATTGAAGAAATTTCACACCACCACTTACTAGTATCACTACGTCAATTTTTTGCCCATACATATTCATAACTTCATATGAAAGAAATTCAACCTCATGTTCGCTTACAGAACTACTGATGTGCTCAGTAGAAAGTAAATAACTTCATAAGAAACTATTGTGAGTTGTGACAACTCACAAGCATATGCCAGAATGCAGCAGTGAATTGAAAGAGAATCATGAAATGTCATGTTTACAATCAAAGTAAGCAGGTAATGCAACATAATTATTAAAGATAAAATAGCAAATTATATACCTCTTGTAATGGCTTTATTGACATCAACTAGAAGTAGCAGCTTAACTCTCTATCTATAAAACTCCAACAATGAAAAATAATAATTGTACCACCTTATTACCCCCAAAACCTCAAAATGATGTTACTTACAAGAGCAAAAACTGTTGGCATCAATATCCATATGTATAAAATCCTTCAACATAATCAAAAAAGGGGGAAAAAAAATTTCAAAATGTCAGCTCGAAATCAAGGTTTCATGGAATCAACAGCACTAACCCAAGTCCAATAATGCTTCCTGACAGAGACAGCCTGGTCTGCAACTCTCTTCTCATCAAAATCTCCATACTCATCCACCTCGTACGTGCAAAAATCACCCTCGGGCAAACCCTCCACCGTGGCACTCAACGAGTGCAAAACGTAGCAACCGGGTAAACCCGGATAAGAATCCGAATTCCGCTCCTCCACCCTCATATCATACGAATTCGGATCAATCCTCACAATGTCACCCACCTCAAAATCCGACCCTTCACCAATCACGGACCCAAGTTCTTCCCTGATCGCCCTTACGGCGGCGGATTCGGGGTCCTCGTTGGGCTTCATCTTTTCTGACAAGGGTCTTCCCCGCTTCCTCACGTTGCCGTCAGAGAGTTCCTGGTGCGACTCGACCAGGAACTTGCCGTCTTTTCCGGTGACCCGGACCGTGACGACCTGGACGGTTCGAACCGGAGGCGTGGAATCGGCGAGGGAGGTTTCGCCTTCGGCGAGCTCGAGCCAGAGGTTGTGGACGTTCTTGGTGCCGGGTTTGACGCCCCACGAAGCGAAGGAGTCAGAGGGTAAACGGGGTTTGAGCCAGTCGGAGAGGGACTGTGGGGATGCGAAGTTGTGGCGGCGAGGAGGGAGGAGGAGGAGGTTGAGGTTGGTGGAGTTTGATGGTGATGTTGATGGGGTTGTTGAGGAGTGGGACATGGCGGGAATTTTGAGGAAGCGGCGAGGATTGAGAGGGAAGGACAGGAAGGGGCATCTGGTGGTGGTGAGGTGGTGGGACTTGGCGGCGGCGGAGGAGGAGGTGGTGAAGAGGAAGCAGACGGAGAGGGCTGCGAGGAAGAGATCCGGTAAGGAAGGGAGGTTGAGGGGCTGAGATAGGAGGTTGTCGTGGAGGTTGGTAAGTGGCAGCGGCGGCGGTGGTGGTGACATTTCAGCCGTGGTGGTTGTTTTGAGGGTGAAAGTTGTAATTTTGATGAGATAGCAGAAGTGGGGTGGTGGTGGTGAGGTCCATGGTGCTGTGGGAAGAGAAGATGAGAAAGGGGTAAGGGGCCGGGTTGGGTCAAAAACTGAATGGTTTACGGAAAAAATTATAAGAGGTTGGGAACTGGGAAGGGATTGTATTTGTAATTTGTAATTGTTTGGGATGAGGACCAGATATTCTGGTTTTGGTTTATATTCTTTCTTTCATTTGCTTCTTCTGGTCCTTAGTAGTTGTTTCATTGTTCGGTTTGGGGTCTTCTCTTTCTTCATACGTGGCTTCTCTCTGCTCCATTCACTGTGCTCTATCTCTTTTTTTTTTTTTTTTTAGGTCAACACTGTGCTATTTCTATGTGGTTATGAATCTCGTCCCACTTTTCGCATTAGTTGGATTGGAGCATTGGAGTAGTGGCCTGTATATTCAGAGGCCCAATAATACAGGGTCTCTGTGAATTAGGTACTTTTTTTTAGATAATACTTCCACCTTATCATCTTCTAATTGATTAACCTAGTCTAACATTTGTCAATTAACATTGTGAATACTAGTCCTAAACATTAAAAAAGAGCAATGCGTGACATTATGAATACTACTCCTAAACATTAAAAGTAAACCATTGAAAAGGAATGTACTTTGTTGATGATTTTTTTCTTCAAATAAAATTATTTTTAGTGTAGCATATAGCTTTTTTATTGTAAAATTCAACGAAATTATTAACAGTTTTAGTGTTTTTGAATCCTTAAAAACTTCTGAGATAAAGTGTATGTTCTAAAAATATGAAAGTGATAAAAAATGTAATAGTTTCAAATTTGATATGAAAGTGTTGGAAAAAGATTAGCATAAAGGACATCAATGAACATCATCGGTTAATCACTTGGCATGTGGAGTATAATTCTTTTAAAGTTAATTTTCACTTTAACCTCACATGTTTCTCCACTTGCTATTCTAATTATAATTAAATAGCTTATAAGGCTTACGTGCTGTCCCACCCTATTTCGATCCTGATCAACATCATTAATAACGAAGAGTTGATTAATAAGTGGCTAATTCATCTCTGCTTTCAGCATAAGTATGTGATAGCCACAAGAATCCCTGTCCCTGTCAAAGCTAAATGGATGATGTAGAACCGTCAGATTCCCAATATATAAACTCGTTGTCAGAATATGGTGAATTACCACTTCATCATTGGCATTCATGCAACTTTGTCCAATTCGCTTTTAATTTATGTGGATGAGTATAGCTGAGCATAGTCTAAGCTTGCTTAAGTGTCGTGTACGAGTTGTGAATGAAATGAGAAACTCCCTTGATTGCATATTTGCACTTGATCTTTCCTCGCCCAACACTCTAGAACCGGTTGCTATTCAATTTATCTTCTGGTCAAAAGTTTCTGTTGTCAAGTTCAGGTTCCAGCACAAGAAGTTAGTATTCTTTTTTATTTTAGAAGATAATTCTTTCTTTTCCTCAAACCTTTGCTCATCATAATCTTATTATCCGACAGTTATAAATCATGATTAAGCAAGTAATAAATCATACTACAACAGTGTATTTCTATGGCAACAGTGTCTTCATGTTATAGCGCATCATTATAATTATAATCCTCATTAAACGAGTAGAAAATCATCCTATGCTACATCTGTTGGAAATTTCCTAAAAGATATAGATGCAAACGCCATAGAATAGTCTGTTTCAGACTCGGGGCTTCTGGAACGGAACAATTGCTAAGAGCAGGTACACCAACGGTAGCTAAAGCTTCATGCATTTATTCATTTAATTCTTCTTGGATGTTAATATGACCTCAAACGCCCTTGTCTTCTTCCCTTTTACCATCTAGACTAGATTGCATTATTAATTTCTTTGTTTCTACTTCAAAAGCAATTATATTGCTGAAGGAATCCAACATAGCTTTTGGTTGACATGTTGCATTTCTTCCAAAAATGTAAATACCAGCCAAGGTCTCTCAAGGCTAAAGAAATTTAGAAACAAGTGGGTCATTAGATAATTCTGACAAGTAAGGATATTTATTCCCATGTACTTTATATTACCTTTTAATTTAACATTGTCACAACTCCAAGAAACTGGGTTTCACCATGAGAATTAGTGAGGCAATACAGTTGCTCTGCACTATACCAGAATCTTAGAAGGAATAGTTAAATATTCCAGAATATTACGTACCCCTAATTCAGTATATTTATATGCTCGATGTGCAGGAGACAGAGACCTGCGACAATTCTTTAAATTCCCTAACATCACTCAAGATCTATTTCTATAAAGCAAACACTAATCTTTAGTCGTAGACGAGGAGGCCGTGTCAGGCAAAAGTGTCTAAGAACTTCCTAACCATTACTAGGATATCTGCAGAAAAGGAAATGATAAGCTCAAGTAAGTAGGGCATTCATGAATATTCTTATAACTTTGCTTCTAAATAAAATTGATAAATGCAATGAGCAAGCCAACTTATATATGAGTATACACATATCCAACCCTAAAATTGATCACAGAAAACTTTAAATTAATAGAAGTCATGAGCTTCACAACTAAGCGATCCAGTCACATAAGTAGCGGAGACATTTGCAAAAACAGACAAGAGATGTGGTATTAAAATCAACATATGCTAGGATCATAGGATGGTAGGAGCAGGTTGTGGTTCAAAACTGATCAATGACAGAAAAGGGCGGGTATGTCTAAGATACAGAAATAGTGAGCAAACAGCAACTGAAAAAGAAAAAGAGAGAAGAGGAGGTATAATTACAATTTATGTAACCATGGATAACAGATTAACAGTGCCTTGAAGGCTTGAATTATGGAAGATAACAAAATTGAACAGACTAACGAGCAAACAGCCGCTAATTGGTACCTTATACGTTGTAACTCATTAAAAGTAATTAAAACAAGGAGACAACAAATCCATGATATATACATATATTCAGAGTAGAAGCACCTATCATGTTTTCGTCAAGAACCAAGTATTTGACTCAGAAATGGCAGGGCAGGGGATTTATAAGTTCCTACTTCGCTAAGAAAGAATAGTTCCAAATGTCATGTAAAATAAGGAAAACATATCAAGTATGATTGACAATGGTTTGAGTAAGTAAGGATTACAAAATGCTTAAAATCAATAATTCAGTCTACAATATGAAAGTATATCAAACACAGTTTCAAAGAGATCCACAGAGTGTGGTTACTCCACAATGCCACAAGTATATTCATCAAACACCACACAACTTATAGATATAAGGGCAAATATGAAGACCATGCTGAAGACAGAGAGGGGGGAGCGGGGGGAAGAAGAGCATAATGTAGGAAGTAGGGAAGAAAACACAGAATTGTTGTATATGATAAATGATGCCCAAAGAAGCAATATTCCAGGAGGGTAACAAATTACTAAGAACTCAGAATTTGTCGTTAAAACTGCTTTGGACAAAAGCTTGTGTTAATTTTTTTGTTAAATTAAATACCAAAACCACTAAATTTTTTTATCATTAGAAATGCAGAACAGCACTCTGAAAGGCAAATACCAAATGGGCCTGAACAAGTGGCATATTTCTTAATGAGACGAGAGTTTTTGGGTCGAGCTTCAAAGTTAACATGCAATTGTCAAACCTGATCATCAATTTCCACTTAGTAAGTTCCAAAAATTGATAAGTTTGTACCAGTATAAGAATGTCATATTCTCATACTTTAGAATTGCGATTAACACTAAGGATAAAAGACCATGCTTCTTTGAGTATATGCCTACATAAATAGCAAGGATGCTCCATGGCTCCCAAGTCCCAATAAAGGCATTAGCAAAGTTTCAAAAATAAGCATTTGCTACATTGCCACTAATCTAATCCTGCATATAAATTGACTTTTTCAAAAAGTAGTGGAGGCATCAAAGCAGACGATTCAAAACTAGTGATCCATACATACCAGGGTGTTTTAATAACAATTAAATGAGAATAGACTTCGAATATTTAACTACTATTATCTAAATGGGCAGCAATTCCAATATTAAATTGATCAATTTCATCTTCAACAGAGAAATACTCGTGTAGACCTTGTCTACACAAGTTGTGTGGATTAAACCCAACAACAAGTGACACATTGTCACTTTTAATGTAAAATGTATAATAATTGTGTAACACAAAAATCTATGAAATTATTAAGTGTTGATTAGTTTAGTCCACACAACTCGTAGACAAAGTCTACCTAAGTATTTCTCTCTTCAACAACCAAATGCAACTTCGAATTTGCTACAAACGGCAAACTAGTTTGTACCAACTATAATGGCACTAACTCTCATACACAAGCTAAAAAAATTGAAAAGCAGCATAGTTTAAGACCAAAAGAAGCTATGGCATACCTCTCCCATTATATTAACCAGTAATTAAGCATATGCATATGAAATAAATCATATCTGGTGCACATTCAAGTTTCACTACAACGTGTGATTGATTTCCTATCAGTAAGCTATTCTCTTACCTCAAACCTTCAAAAGCTGCATCTTGTTGGCAAAAGCAATTGCAATCCAGTCAGGCTGAGCCGCAGACCACTGCAGCTGATTAATTTCAACACCAGCAGAATACATTGACATAGGATCAATCCCACTGGGACCAGCCACAGTAGGCAATTCCCAAATTAAAGCCTGTGCATCATCTCCAGCAGAACAAATATGCCTAGAACTCTGAGGAGCCCAAGCAATGGCACTGACACTCCCACGGTGCCTCTCCAACTCCGCCACCGGCATAGTAGGCGATCGAATATCCAAAATCACAACTTTATTACTATCCATCAAAATAGTAGCCATGTACCTCAAGTCCTGCTTGTTCCAAGCCAAACGGAGCAAAGGGGTATCGGGTTGCGGACTCTCATAGATGATGGTGGAGTGTTCCTTGTCCCTGAGATCGAAAATCCTAACAGACCCATCAGCCGAAACGGACGCAAAGACTCGAGCTTCGCCCCAAGCAATGTCGTAAACCTCTTTATCGTGCGCGATGAGCTGCGTTTCGACGACACCCTTTTCAATGTCCCAGATGGTGCATGTGGTGTCAATACTGGAAGTGCCGATTCGTTTCGGTTCGACGTCGTTCCAGTCGAAAGAGGTTAAAGGGGCGCAGAATTCGCTGGTCTTGCTATTGTTAAAGAGGGAGAGGGCTTCAACGGAGGTGTCGCGGACCTCCCAGAGGCGGAGGTAGTCGCCGGAGGTGGCGAGGAGGTCGGAGGAGGGGTTGTTGCGGTGGTGGTGGGAGGAGGGTTGGAACATGAGCTTGGTGGGAGGGTAAGGGTGGTCGAAGGAGAGAGAAGGGTGGGGTCGGAGGGAGAGAGTGTCGGGGTTGAAAGAGAGGATGTCGACACGGTTGGTGTATTCTTCGATGAAGCTTCCGATGGCGATGCGTTGGGGGTGGGAGTGGGTAGAAGGGGTGGAAGAGAAGGCCATGGCGTAGACAGGGTAGGGGGACTCGTAGGTTACGGAGTTCTCGGATCGGAGGTGGGATTCTTGGGTGGAATTATCCATTTTTTGTTTTTTTCTCGGGAAAGTGAAGGAAAATGGAGCGGGGAATTGATTTGCGGTGTGGAGGAAGTTAATGATGAAATGGGTGTTGTTGTAAGTTGTAACTTATAACCGGTAAGGGGAAGGTGAACGTGTGGGAGATAAAAGTTAGGTGGCAGAGGAGACTGGAGTCAATGAGGAAGACTGAAGAAAATTAAGAGCGCCTTGACTGACTTCACCTTCATCTCCTTCCCTAGGTCTTCGTTGATTAGATAATCCCTCGCGAGGGTGGTAGCTATGCGTGTAGGACGCAAGTATTGACAAGTATACCATCTTAAACTAGCATACTACCCGTTAGGGTAACTCCTTGTTTATATAATGAAAAATGTTTTTCGAACATTAAAAATATACATATTATATTTATGTTATATATTTATATAAGAGATATATTAAATTAAGTTATATATAATTATAATTTTTTACAAAATATAGAATAAATTTGTAAGTATATTAAAAAAATTTAAAATATAAAAATTAAACGAATAATAGAATTATTATAGAATAAACATCTAATTTAGTTCATAAGAAAAATTTGGTCTCCTTCTTAGTTTTGAAAAAAAAAATAATAACTTGTGATTTCCAAAGACAACGATCTTTGTCTCTATTGTCCTTATGTTAGATTAATTCTGTTATACTTAATTAATGTGCATATGTGACACGTTAAATTGGTAAGTTGGCGTCCATTATTGACACTTAGATATTATTGTCCAACAAGATAAATGGAACGACATCATTTGGATCAGAAAATCCAATAACTCTCCACTCATTTCCACACAAAACGTTGCATTTCCTCACCTGAGAAGGGTAAAGAACCTTAGGTGAAACATTTTCCCTCCAAATCACCTATCATTTTCCCTCTAATTTGTGAATTACAGGGTAAAAAACCCTCTACACTCACATTTGTTCCCAACAATTTGTGAACGCTGTAAATTTATGTGCTATTTTAGTTGTTGTATGACTTGGTTGATAAAGGCATTCAAAGAATCTTGTGATTTGTAAAAACATTTATGGAATCTTCTAAGGTAAATAGATTGATTTCCTCTCAATATGCCTTTCTTTTTTTGAAAATTTCCCTCTTTGTGGTCCCAAATATAATGTTTGAGAATAAAATAAGTTTTATCCTAGACAATGGTGTGTGTAGTCCCTTTGTATATGTCTTGGTTGGCTGAGTTTGGACTGAGTGCTTGTGTGGCCCCTGTGTGCATCTGTTGGTTGGCTGAGTGTGGACCCTGTGTGTGTAAAATAACAGTTGTGCTGGTGAATATGGTGTTTGAGTGCTTGTGTGGTCCCTTTGTGCATGTTCCTTTTTGGTAAAATGTTCATGCTTGATGTGTATGTTATTGGTAAAATATGAATGATTTATGTGACGCTTGGTCACTCTTATTTACATATGACTGAATACATTCCACCCGTATTTCATCATGGGGGTCTATTTGTAAAAGAGAACAATGCTCTGCTAAATTATATACATGGAAAAGTGGATTATTTGCCTAGGATGGATGTGAATTTGGTGAATCTGTTTGCCTTACAAAATATATTTAAAGAGTTTGGATATCGTGCCTATAAAAACCATGTTTTGGGCAATGCTTGACCTTGAATTGGGATTAAAGGTTATAAATGGGGAAAATGACATTAATGCCATATGTGAGGTTACTTTAAGTAATAGGTATGAGAGTGAGATGCATATTTACTTTGAGCATCCCATAGTAGAACTTGAGGTTATAGAAATTAATGATGACAATAAAGGGTCAATATGTGAGTTGGGAAATGAAAAACCTACTAGTGAGATAGGAGAAAATGAAGGTCATGAGGGCAACGGGCAAGGAAATGGCATACCTCTCAGTTCCTCTCATGATGATTATAAGAGTGCAGGATTCACCATATAGGTCTCCCCCACCATATGAAGAAGACCAAGATGAGGAAGAGTATGTAGATGTTTGGCCTAAAGAGAAGAATAAGATAGGAAAAAAAAACAAGCACCTAAGAGCAAAGTTGGAAAAAAATCTCAGAATCACGATCATAACCTTGTAATATGGACACCCAAAGAATGGTCTATTTGGGTTCTTAACAATCTTTTAGGTGTAGACTTCAACATTCCTCCCACATTTACACTTCGGAGCACCACCCATGCTATGAAGCCTAGTTCCCACGCTTGCAGGACTCCCACTCCAGCTAACCTCAGCCACTGCTTGTCTCTGTCAATGCGAGCTCCCCACTCCACAACCATTCATCATTTTACAAATCAAAATGGATCATTAATGGAGGCTTTCTGGTTTGTTGCACAAATGAAGAGGATGGGGATGAAGATGATATTTTGGCTTTTCAAGATCGATTGAGGAAGAAGATAGAATTTTGGATTTGGGAATTTTAGAAACCTTATACCCCAAACGAGGTCATTTAGGCTGAAGATTACAAATTCTACCCCAACTGAAAAATTTAATTCCAACTTGAAAAATACAAATGCCAACTCACGAGCTTAACATGTCAAGTGTGCACATATGTTTAGTATAATAGAGCTAATTTAACATAGCGACAAACGTGGCAAACAATCATCATCCTCAGGGACCACATGTTATGTTTTTTTTTGCTTAAGGACTAATATGAGGTGTGAAGCTTTTTCAGGGACGAATTGGGTATTTATTATTGTTCAAATTATTTTAATAACAATTTATTTCCATAAAAAAAATACTATTCTAACATATGGATTCATTTAATAAGTTAGTAATTAGAAAGATAAACTAATTAAAAGATTGTACACCAATAATTACAAAAGACAATAGCATAAAAATAAGGATTTAATTTATATACACTATTAGTGTAAAGCTTTTTACACCATTAACCAAATATATATTTTCACATCATTAAAAATGTTTGATACTCATAATAATCACTTCAAAAGTCACACATGTAATAATGCATAATTGATTGATAGTATAAAAAAGTTTACACTAACAATGCATCAAAATTAAACTCAAATAATAAAACATATCAAATATAATATTTCAATTTTATTTTGATGATTTTTAAGATTTTATATTAAATTATTAAATATTTGCAGATACCCATTGGTACCTCATCTCTCCTACGGAGATCATAAATAGGTACTCACGATGTGGATAGGGAGAAACACTACCCATTCCCACCCCATTGGCATTCCCATCTTAGAACATGTAAATAATGTAGATTGGAAAAAAAATAAGATTAACAATGTAACAAATAAGATTTTTTATTCATCAAATTTTTAGCAAAAAAAATTGTCTTTGGTGGATATAATTCGACTTCAATAAACTCTGAAGATGCTAAAATTTATTTTATTATTATGTTTTCTATTGGTGAATTTTAAAATTTTATATTAAATTATTAAATATTCGAAAATATCCATGGACGCCTGCCACCTCTACATGGATAAAAAAATTGGTATCGTAATGGGGACTGAAAAGGCAATACCTGCCGGACCCTTGCTCATTATATGAAGATATGTAAATAATGTAGATAAGAACATAGAAATAAGAATAAAATTAGCAATGTAGCTAATAAGATTTTTAGTCATTGAGTTTTCAGCAAAAGAAACTACTTTTGGCAGATAGAATTCAACTTAATCAAATTCAATAGATGTTAAAATTTATTTTATTGTTATGGTTTTTTGGTGAATTTTTAAATTTTATATTGAATTATCAAATACCTATGAATACCTATAGGTACTCATTTCCTTTTGCAAAAATGGGTACCCGCAAACGGGATTGGGGAAGCACTACTCATTCCGCTTCCATCCCATTAGCTAGGGACATGTAAATAATGAAGATAAGAAAATAAAAAAAATAAGATTAGTAATGTAGTTAATAAGAATAAGTTTTAATGAAAAGAAACTACTTTTGATTGATAGAATTTAGGTTAAGCAAATTTAGTGAATGTGAATCATAAATGGGTACCCGTTATAGGAAGGAGAAGCACTACCCCTATCCTGTTAACATTTCTATACTGGAATATATGTACAATTTCTATATAAAAATATGTAAATAATAATGTAAATAGAAAAATAAAAAGATGAGATTTCTTTAAAAAAAAAATAAAAATGAGTTTTGGAGGTAAAATTATTTCTCAATGAATGACATGTGAACTGGAGTGGAATTTCTTTTAATATATAGTAATAGAATATAATAATAGAAGTTTAATTCTAAACAATAGAATCAAGATTATCTCCTGTCGATAGAATAACACAAGAGGATCATGTTGGGAGAAAGATACAATTTTCTTGAAACAAAATTAATGGATCCTATAACTCATTATGGTAGGTCCTATAAAAATATGTAAAAAGTTTTTGTATTTATTTCTCTCAAATAACATGGTCCTATACCATGAGAGGATCCTTAGCCTACATGGTATTAGTTGGGTTTGGATAAGTTTTAAAAAAAAATTAAGATAATAAAGAACAATAATTTTTTTAAAATTTTTATGAAAATCATGTTATTTTGTATTTGGATACAATTGCAAAACATACTTTTTCCTTTCTCTCTCTTCTATTACATTTCTCCTAAAACTGATTACTCATTTCAGCTTCTGATTAAAAGTAGAACAATAATTTTTTTAGATTTTATTTTAAAAAAATCTTATCTAAATAATTACATATATCTCAGAAGTGATCTTTTTAATAAAAAATGTTTTTTTAAAATTAAGTACAAACAAATGCACTCATACTTTATAATGAATAATGCTACATGCACACATTTACACATATATCATCTTACTTCTATATAATTTTGATCATCTGATTTTATCTAATCCTTATCGTTTTCTGCACACACACATTCTCTAATTTTGCTACATCACACGAATATAAAGTAATGTACTTCTTAGTAATATGCACCTAACATTTATATATATATATATACACACACACACACACTAATGTCTTCCTTTTTTTTATAATTACATTCACCTCCTTTAAAGATACATTCACCTCCTTTTTTCTTTTAAGATAACGCTAATTACACACTAACCTTGTTTTCTTTACATTCACCTCCTTTAAAGATAACGCTAATTATACCTAACCTTGTTTTCTTTTTGAAATTGCATGTGCATCTCTTAATTTATCAATGATTAGTCTGTTACTACACCATCATTCTTTATGTTAGATATATGAAATCATTCATGTGTCTTCATCTAACAACTTAACCTTTTGGAATAGTTAGTTCATGATATGGTATCAGAAGTCTCCTTAAACTAACCAACACCTTTGATTTTCATCAATTAACGGCCTCTAAAAACTCCAATGCTACTACCCAACCCATCCCTTTACCGGCTACACCTATTCTTGTCCCCAAGGATCTTGTTCACTTCAACACCATTTAACTTCCTATCAAACTTATTGGCAAAAACTATATTGTAGTGCAAACAAATATTAACTCTCTTCTTGTTGGTCATAATCTTGTTGGCTGGAGCTACTTCTTGTCCGCTTGCTACCATTATTAATGGTGTGACAACCACATCCAATCTTACACATTCTTATTGGGTGCGTCAAGACTAGCTCCTGTATCTGTTGTTGATTTTTCGCAAGTGTACAGATTGTACAAGTAGTAAATAAAGATCGTTCTTATGAGGATCGGTTAATTACTAACTCTTACGGGTACTTTGATTATTTAAGCGAATAAAATTAATAGTGAAAGCTAAATTAAAATCAAAACTATAAAGAAAGCAAATAAATCAAGAAAAGTCAAGATTCAACCAAGGTTTAAAGGCCTAAGACTGAGAATCCACTACACTACCACTTATGCTAAATTGTAATCCTATATTTGTTTATGTTCAATTATGTTCTTGAAGTCGATTTGTCCTAAATTATTTAAAGCTCAATTTCTTGGCACTAAAAACGTGCTAAAACTTCACTAATCTCATTGTCATGGTAATTAATTCAAGTTTCAATCCATTAAGATTCATGACAATCATTTAACCCTCGAAGGATTTAAACCTATGTCTAGGTCTCAATTCCTAAGTTCAATTCTTAGATTATCAAGTAATTAGATTTTATCTTTCGATCCTTCACCTAAAGCTTAAGATCATGTAAATATGGTCGGCAATATACTACAAGCATTAAGTACACTAAGAATGAATTAAGAATAATAATTTTATTAACAAAGAATCAAATTAACAATTCAACATAAAGAAATAAAGAATATCATCTCAATCCTAAAAAAAAAGGTTTAGCCACTCATAAAAATTGAAGCACAAACAAGAATAAAGGGTAAAGAAACAATCATAATTCCAAAATAAAAGAAAAGATGGAGAAGATGAAAATGGAGAAGATATCTTCAATGGTTGAACTTCAATACTCTTTCTCTTGTCTTCTGAACCCTAGCCTTAAATCCTTGTGCCTCTCAAAGTTTCCTGTAGTCTCTAACTAAAAAGTCCCCTTAGGTTTAATGTTTTTGTCCAATTTATAATGATTTGGAGGCAAAACTTCTTTTTTCACGTCAGAGGGACTCACACGACTGTGTATAAGCTCGACACGGCCGTGTGAGCTTAAAAAATAGCGTAATTTACACGTTCGGAGAAGATACGACCGTGTGTCCAAGAGACACGGCCGTATCTTAAAGTCAGAAGCTTCATTGGAGTTAAACGGGATCATGTGAGCTTGACAGAAGTATTTTCCAAGTTAGATACGGTTGTGTCTAACTCTTAAATCACTCAAAACATCATTTTTTAGAAAAGTAGTTTTCATGAAAGTTGTAGATCTTTTTCTTAGCTTTCTAATGGCACTAAAATCATCTTATTTCAACTTTTTTAGCTCAAGTTATGCTCATTTTATTGCACAAAGGTCAAAAACTCTATGAATCTTAATCATATAAATTCTGAACTAAACTTCATTACAATGAATCCATCCAAAACTTCATAGAGTCATGTCAAAAATCTCTTTTGGACCTAAAAACATAGAGAAAGATCAATCATGAAATACCAAAGATAAATAGATTAAATGTGGCATAATTCTAACATAAATCAATCAAAGCACACCTAAATCTATCTCAAATCAAGTATAATATATGTATATTTTATCACTCAAAATGTCAATTTTTGAAAAAGTGGTTTTCATGAAAGTTGTAAATCTTTTTCTTAGCTTTCTAATGACACTAAAATCACCTCGTTTTGACTTCTGTAACTCAAGTTATGCTCATTTTATTGCATAAAGGTAAAAAAAACTCTATAAATCTTAGTCATATAAATTCTGAGCTTAATTTCATTACAATGAATTTATCCAAAACTTCATAGAGTCATGTCAAAGCATCTCTTTTGGACCTAAAAACATAGAAAAAGACCAATCATGAGATACAAAGGATAAATAGATTAATTGTGACTTAAATTCTAACATAAATCAATCAAAACACACCTAAATTCACCTCAAATCAAGTACAAGATGTGTATATTTTATCCACACATCAATATCTTACAATTCTTGACTCTTATGAAGTTGAAGCATGTGTCGTTATGTCTTCTGATAATACTTTCACTAAAGCATGGCTCAAGCTTCAATGTGCTTATGCCAGTCACTCCCACTCACGCATCATCTCTCCTAAAGAACGTCTGTGCTCTATCACCAAAGGTACGCCATCCATGCCTGACTACCTTCATTCTCTCCAGAATATTGCAAATGAGTTGGCCCTTATTGGCCATCCTCTTCACACTTTGGAGATAACGATTCCTTTAATGGATCACTACACACATGCTATGACTTCTGACGAATTTTTTTGTTTCCCTTCATCAGAGAAATGATGATTGTGTCCCTTAATCTTTTTCCTCAACACTCCATACATGAAAGTAGGAATCTCTTCTCTTCACTATAGCATCTCCAGATTAGGGTTGGCATTTTTGCACCCCAACCCCGTCTCCCCCCAACCCTATCCCCTCCCCTTCACGGGGGATTTTTTCCTCCTATCTCTATTCCTCGAATTCTCGCGAGGATTTCTAGCTATATTAAAAAATAAAAAAATTAAAAAAATAAGAAAAAGATGAAATAAATTATTTTAATATTTTTAATTTTAAATAAATATAAAATTTAATAAAAGATGAAATTATTAAATACATATTTATTTATATAATAATACATATATACATATATATTATAAATGATATTTTAATAATTTTTTTCAGGGACGAGACTCCAGTAGGCAGAACTATGGTCCCCATCCCCGTCCTCGAGTACACCACGAAAAGATTTTTCTCTTCGTTCCCATATTCGTGAAAAGAAAAATCTCGTATTTGGAGCCTCATTCAGGACAGTCTTCGCAGAAATCTCCAAAATACGATGAGAATTATCATCCCTACTCTAGATCGAACCACCACTAGTAACGCCTTAATTACCACTATTGTGTCTCTAGACTTTGACCAACAACATTAACCCCTTCAAAATATGAATGTCAACTTCAAATTATACATTAGTGCATATATTTTTCATTAAATGATATATACTAATACAATGTTTATGTTAAAGCCTTGAAACTTTAACTTCATGCTTATATGTATTTTTTTTTTAAAAAAATCTTAAAAATAAACGTTAACAAAATCTTTATTATTATCGTGGTGATTTTTTTGTAAGTTTATCGTGGATTCAACACCATCCCACCAGTAGTACATAATCATACAATCCAATATTTTTTTTTTCTTGAGAAAAAAACTTAGGGCTATAGGAGGTCAAGGTAAGCTCCCGAACTCAATAAGTATTTACCGAAATACTTACAAATTCCTGTAAAATTTAGACATTGACTAATTTAATTGATGCCGATTATGCTAACTATTGTTGGCTAAAAGAATACAATTCGGTCTCTGTGTGTTGTATACATGCTCGCACATTGGCACCTACGTATTACGTAATCTATTTTACGTTTCCTATATCACTTTCATGATGATATTTTTTTTTTTTTATAGTTGGTATTTTTATCACGATTTAAATATACATGCGGTATAAGATCTATTATAAATAATTTTATATTTTTATTATAAATAGATATATACTTATTTTCACATTAATTTAATATCATTTATTATATATATTTTTATTTTTTTCTTTTTAATCATATACTTTTAAAAAAGATATATATAATGTTAAAAGTATAGGACCATCATTATTCTATTATAAAGTAAAAACTCAATGACTGTGTCTATGTATGAAATTATTGTCTATATAAAAATTTCTCAAAATAGAAAAAATTACTTAAATATTAAGTATTATACTCAACTGTTGAAATTTAATTTAAATTTTATTATATAATATTTTAAATCTAATTTTTACGGCATGTATAATATACCATTCAAGTATTATAATTTTTAGTGAATTAGGAATAATACTTTTTTTTTTATAAATAACGGGACAAAGGTCCAGATGATAAGGCTTAACTCTTTTAAGAGTTTTTCTTTTAAAAAAAATATCTTGAACCCCATGGGCCTTGGCCTTAAAAAAATCAATAAAGTAAGGCCGTATCCTGCAAGGCCCAGATTGGGTTGAGTATTTGGTATGACCGTATGATGCCATTTGACAGGGCAACACGCAGGGAAGCATTAATTTTGCATTTGTATAGTCCAAATCGCAAGTAGACCAAAGTGTTCTTTACTATTTCAAAAGAGACTAATATTGGAGCGCTTTCAAGCCCAGAATCAGAATATTATCAAATTAGGAATGGGCAAAACTGCTAAGTCCCAACTCCTAAGTCCATAATATGGAACGACGCTATAAATGTGCTCCTGCTCGCCCAATGAATTTGCTGCCGCGACATTGGAACGATGAAACAGAGCAACAAATGTGAAGGAAGGTCCGAGTTAATGAAAAATTCTTATATATGAACTTTTTATCAGAAGCACTCAAATTATTAAATAATATATATAAAATTATGTGAGTTGAATTAAAAATAAAAATAAAATCATTTACACATATATACTATTGATTTGAGTGTTGAACCATCCAGACTCAATTGTCATTCGATCATTTAAAAACTCGATTTATCTTTGCAAATGATCGAGTTAGAGGGCTATGGATTGTCTAAGACCTAAGACATAATAGGTCTGTCATGACTAAAGTAAACTTTAACGAACTGAGTATACAAACCCAACATATGTGTTAGGTAGGCTCATTTAGAAATGACAAACCCAAAAAAGTCCATGTCAACCGGACTAAAGTCCTGCCTGTAAAATCTGACTGGCCAATACATAAGCAGGTAATGACTCACTAAACACGTACTTAATACGATCTGGCAATAGTCATCTATCGTTTGACGCCATGTTGACTAATGGCTTCATGTCATAATGATCAAACATAACATAATTCTAACGTTTAGAGCCTTAAATGGCAGGAATGAAGGGTATACGAGGAGTCAGTCCTCCAGAGTCCTATATAAATCGGTCTAACAATTTAGGCTAGACATGTTCCATCTTTTACCCAGACACTCTAACCAACCTACTTTGCATACAATCTGACCAATCTCCTAACCTGTTGTTAGACCATTTGTGTACCGCAAGTGTACGGGTCATTCAAGTAATATAGATACAGAGTATAAATTCGTTCCCACGAGGATATATGGCTTCCATTACTAAGTAACAACTAATAGCTTAGCTAAATTCTATTCAAGAACATATAAAATAGAGAAAGCATAAATAATCTAAATCTAAACTACAAAAGCAATAAAGATAATGGTTTAGAGATCTAGGAAATCCTTCTTCACCTTCTACTTCATACTAATGATATGCAATCCTTCCAAGTAACATCAATGAATTGTTAAGTTAGCTTGAGAATCTGATTTAGTCAAAAGCCTATGTCGAGGTCAATCAATCATAGTGTCATTTACCTAATCCACTATGTTTCTATGAGAACTAGTGTAAACTCTATTAATGAACGATCTATTCTCAAACACTCGGTATACATAGCTAAAAGGCATATTTTCATCCAGTTAGCGAATCAACTCATCCAAGCCAATTGAACTCGTCGAACATGTATCAACCATACGTATGATCTAAGATCCAAATTCCTATGTCTAGGTTCATCAGATTTCAACAAATCATTCAAAAGCTGATCAAACCTTCAAAAGCATTGAGAACCATATGATTGAACAAAGCTAAACATCAATATATACTCAAAAGATAACATAAACATCAATATTCTTATAAAGGATTCAAAGTATCCCTAAATACAGTTAGCCTAATCCATGAACACGAAATTACACATCAAAACAGTGTTCAAAAGATAAGGGAGAGAATAAAACTAAGGGAGAAGGAAGTAGATATCATCTTTGAAGCTCAAACCATCTTCCCTAAGGTAGATGACCTTCATCCTTGACTTCTTCAGCCTCCAATCTGCCTAGAAATGAAGAACAAGCCGCAACTTCTCTAAAACCTAAAAACTAACGCGGAGCTTTCTTGTAAAATCTGTTAAAATTCTATTTATGGACTCAGAAAAACAGAGGCATGCCACGTCATTAACATGTCTACGCTGCGGCGTGTTTACATTTAGGTCAGTGACGCTGCGACATTGATTTCCTTGCGCTGCGACGTTCAATTCTTCGAGCTATCTGACTTTGATGCAGGGGATTCACCACCCTGCCGCGGCGTGATAAGTTTGTCTGCAGAATTCTGTAACAAACACAGTTTTGCTGTTGTTTTTGCTCTTTTAGGTTCTTCTTGGGCTTTCTCATCATCGTTGATCCAAATCTTCCATCAATCTGTTCGTTTGCAGCTCTTCCTACAATAGAGAAATCACCAAATTAATGACAAATGCAAAATCCACTTAATCAATAACATAATACGTACAGTTTGCTCAATATCATATAGGGAAAGTATCAGAATTGGATATAACAAATATAAGTACAAAACCTTCTAAATATGTATAAATATAATGACTTTACCAATAAGAGAAATACAGATATGGGGCACAAATAACTACACATTGTGGAGTTATCAACTACCTAGGCTCATTTTGACCTTGTTGTTGCCTCCCTTATAGGTCTCCAACGAGTCTCTCCTGCTTATCGACTTCAGCCTCTATCAGAACTCGGAACATCTGATGCCCACTGTGGGGCTCAGGTAAAGCTTTCCTACCCCACAACCAACCTTCAAACTTCGACCAACCTTAAAACCACCTAAATCACTTATCCAACAAAAGCCATTGCCACTAACAGAAGAAATGTCAACAACAAAACCAACCAAGAAAATGCCTAACCTAACAGTATTGAAATATTGATGCAGGCCATTCGTGACATTCACACTAGGATTGATCAGATGACCAACAAAGAGCCGCAACATACAAAGCCGGAAAGGGAGGGCGAAAGCGACCACCGCTACAAGGAGAATTGGGTCCAAAATACTCAGAGTAGAAACATTCGCTGGCAGACCAACTATCCTTCTCATACTGCTAATCATCCTTTTTCTGAGTTCATAATGTCGATTCCATTATCGGAGGGCTTTCATTTGCTTACCATAGAGCTCAATGATGCTTTTGAATGGCGGAACCGATCCAATCAAGTGCAGGGATTTCCCGACCACTTTGAAGAAGTCTATGTTACTTTTGTTCTTAAGCCTTGAAGCTAGATCAATTTACAATTTTGTAGAACTTTCAACCAAATTTCTTAATCATTTCTCTACCAACGGAGTCCACTAAAAGAAGTTGACTAGCCTCATTAATCTAAAACAAGGACGGAATGATTCGCTTAAGGAGTTTATGAGAAGATTTACCGAGGAAACGATTCAAATCAAGGATCTTAACCCTGTTGTGTCTTTACATGCCATCATGGCTGGCTTGAGACCAGGACCCTTTGCAGACTCGCTGGCTAGAAAACCCTCAATGAACCTAGATGATTTGAGGACTAGGTCTATGGGATACATCAACATAGAGGAGATAGTGACTATGAGAAGACAAATGGACCACCAGTTCTTAGAGCCAAAAGCTAGAGGAAACAAGATTAATCCTCAAATCTCCATCCACTTGAGCTTCCAAGACCGACCGTATAGAGGACGAGGAGTAAACCAAAGAGGAAGACTGATGAGGATGGATGAGCGATCCGACTGATTTGGTTGCAATAGTTTGGCTATTTCAAGCAACCCGCAAGATGAGAACAAATATTTCAGGAGTTTTACAACACATACATCATTCTGCATCTAAGGAATGCAAAACAATATAAAGTGTCGCACAACAAAAATAAAAGTAAGCAGTGTGACTATCATAAAATGTACGGGCACACGACTGAGGAATGCATAACTTTGAAGGACAAAATTTGGCAATTGATCCAAGAATGACATCTCAGAAAATATGTCTACTGAAGAAGAAGCTGAAGTAGAGAAGCCAAAGAAGGGGATCAGTCCAGACGGAGGGGTCCGAGTTCGGGAGGAAAGAACAAAGTTGTTGCAGCGATCACGGATGCCTGAGACCAGGTGATCAGGGGCATGATCAATTTAATAGCCAGAGGGTTCATAGCTGTAACAACCTAATATTTGTACCTTAGTATATCTTACATATACCTGGATAAATAGTATCAGTTCTGCTACTTCTAACTAAATATAAACTAATCCATAATAATTAAACAAATTATTATGGAGAGTCATAACTAAAAGTCATATACAAATATATAACTTTTACATCCTTAAAACAAATTTAAATAATTACATAATCTTTGAACTAAAAATATAAACTAAACTCTTCTACTTTCTTCATTTTTTTACCCTATTGTAGGGCCTAGTTGGCAAGAGTTGAGCCCCATAGAGCCAAATTGATAAGAGTTGAGCGTTATAGGGCCTAGTTGGCAAGATTTCAGTATAGTAGGACCCAGTTAGCATGAGATGGTTCCTCTATGGGATGAACATAGTAAATGATTCCTCTATGGGTTGAACCTAGTAAGTGGCTCCCCTACGGGTTGAACCTAGTAAATGGCTCCCCTATGGGTTGAACCTAGTAAGTGGCTCTCCTATGGGTTGAACCCTAGTAAATTGGCTCCCTTATGTAATAAGGTTAAACCGTAGTGAATTGGTTCCCTTATACAATAAGGTGGAACCCTAGTGAATTGGTTCTCTTACGGTTGAACCTAGAGATTAGTTCCTTTACGATTGAACCACAGTAACGGGGAGTGGTCACCGGTGCAAAGAGATGAAGTACGGACAAGGAGCGGCTCCTGACAGGTTTCTAGGCAAAGGGACACATGAATGAACTGAATATACACCGGAATGAGAGGGATTCAGAGACTATGCAAGTATGAGACTGCATAGTTGAGGATGGCTTAAAGGAATTGATTAACACCACTCATATCAACAAGATGCATCTTCTTTTCGGGAGCTAAGAACATAAGTACTCCATGGTTAAGTGTGCTTGACTTGGAGCACTTATGAGATGGGTGACCTCTTGGGAAGTTTCCTAGGATGCTTGTGAGTGAGGACAAAGCACACTGAAAAGACCCGTATTAATTTGTGGGGGCACTCATCAATCCTGTAGGCAGTCCCGAGACGTTACAATAGGAGGCAGAAGTTCGAGTTCATTTAAAAAGTCCACCTCCAAGCAGTGATTTTGGTAAGTCATCCACCTCCTCTTCAAGTTAAATCGCATGATGAAGGACCAATGATTTCAATTTCCAATAAGGATTTTGCTGGCCTTGATGAGAATTTGGACGATCTGATTGTGATTTCTATTATAGCTAGGAATTATCAAACCAGAAGGGTGTTGGTCGATCAAGGTAGCTTGGTTGAGATCATGTACATATCCACCCTCCAGAGACTTCAGATTCCAGAAAACGCTTTAAACGCTTTCAACAGATGCTTGGTCGGCTTCTTCGGGGAGCAGGTAAATGTAAAGGGGTATATTGAGCTCTAGACGACCTTCAGAATAGGTACACTTCTTAAAACTATTCCAGTTAAATATCTGGTAATTGACTGTCATACTACATACAATGCTATTCTTGGGATACCATCCCTTAACACTCTTGAAGAAGTAGTCTTAACTCCCCACCTAACGATGAAGTTCCCAGTCTTGAAGAATGAGGTTGGAGTAGTTCACGCAGATCAGAAGAAGGCCAGGATCTGCTACAACGAAAGCTTAAAACCAAAGTCTAGAGTTTCGGCTGACCATGTAGATCACTGCAATAAACGATCGATTCATAATGTTAACATGGTCGAGCTCGATCCGAGAAGCAATTAACAGGATCAACCTCGGCTAATCGAGGAGTTGTAGCCCATTTCGTTGGGCCTCAAACCCGACCAGGTAACTCATATCGAGACCCATTTACTAATCAGCATCAAACAAGAGTTGGAGGAGTTATTGAAGAAAAACTCAAAATTATTTGCTTGGATTGTCGTGGACATGCTTGAGATTGATCCAAAATTTATTTCCCACAAGCTCTCTCTGGATCCAAAAGCAAAACTGGTCACCCAGAAGAAAAGGAAGGTGGGTGCCGAGAGACAAAAAACTGCTGCTGAGGAAACCAAGAAGCTTTTGGAAGCATGATTCATCAGAGATGTGGAGTACACTACTTGGTTATCCAATGTAGTTACGGTGAAGAAGTCATCGAGTAAATAGAGGATGTGCATGGACTTCACTGATCTCAATAAAGCATGTCCTAAGGATTCCTATCCTCTGCCCAACATAGACCGATTAGTCGACGAGGCGTCTGGCTATCAATTCCTTAGTTTCATGGGCGTATATTCTGGGTATAACCAGATCTGGATGTATCCATATGATAATGAGAAGACCACCTTTATCCCTAAGTTTGGGAATTTCTATTACAGAGTGATGACTTTTGGTCTGAAGAATGCCAACGCGACATACCAGATATTAATGAACAAGGTATTCGAAGACTAAATCAATCAGAACATTGAAGTTTACGTCGATGATATGGTGGCCAAGACTCTGATCAAAGGAAGTCACTGCTTTGACCTTGTAGAGATTTTGGCTCAATTAAGAAAACACAATATGAGGCTGAACCCTGAGAAATGTGCTTTTGGGGTTCATGTCAGGAAGTTTCCAGGTTTTCTTCTCACAAGCAAAGGAATTGAAGCTAACTAGGACAAGTGCAAGGCTATCATAGATATGAGGACTAGAGCTTAGATATCAGAAAATTGAGAAAATAGTGCTTGGTTTAGTAGTAACTGCTCAAAGACTTCGACAGTACTTCTAAAGTCATCTTATCACTATAAGAACTAACTAACCAATTAGACAAGTCTCAGAAAGTTGAAACTTGTCAGGCGGCTGATCTCATGGTCGGTCAAGTTATCCGAGTTTGGCATTTAGTATCAACCCAACAGTACGATTAAATCATATGTATTATCTGATTTCTTGGTTGAATTATCTTTGTCCCTTCCATATGATTCGAAATGTAACACTTGGTATTTATTTGTTGATGGAGCTTCCAACATAAAAGGAAGTAGGGCAGGGATAACCCTGGAAGGGATGAACGAAGTCCTAATTGAGTAATTTTTGAGGTTCAACTTGAAAACAAGCAACAATCAGGTCAAATATGAAGTTGTTATAACTGGACTCGCCTTGACTATAGAAATGGGGGTGACCCGACTGATCACTAAGTCAGATTCTCAACTGGTAACAGGATAAGTCAAAGGGGGATTTCAGACGAAGCACCCTTCGTTGACCAAGTACCTGATGAAGGTTCAGAATCCTGTCAACAAATTCGAATAGTTTGAGATCCTGCACATCCCGAGGGATCAAAATTCTCGGGTTGACTTACTCTCAAACTAGCTAGCACGAAGGGGCCCGTAAATTACCAATCAGTAATTCATGAGGTAATTGAGCGATTGAGCACTGAAGTGGAGGAGTCCTTCACCATTGACAACAATTCGAACTCCTGGATAAGTCCGTCATCATATACTTATGGGATGGTGAGCTTCCGACTGATGACAAAAGAGCAAAGAAGCTGAAGAAGTCGATCAGTTATTATACCCTGGTCAATGGAGAACTATTCAAGAGAGGGTTTTCACTCCTGCTGCTAAAATGTATTGACCAAGATCGAGCTCAGTTGGTCATGGAAAAGGTTCATGAAGGAGTATGTGAAATCCACATAAGAGGACGATATCTGGAAGAGAAGGTGTTAAGGGTTGGATTTTATTGGCCAATTATGAAGGTTGATTGTTTAAAGTACGTCTGAAAATGTGAATTATGTCAAAAGTTTGCAAATTTATACAAGGCCCATCCCGAAGAGCTACACAGTCTAGAGACTCCATGGTCGTTCTGTAGATGGGAGATCGATCTACTAGGACCATTCCCAATTGCAGTCAAACAATTGAGGTATATCGTTGTTGCAATATATTATTTCACAAAGTGGATCGAGGCTAAACCTTTCTCTATTATTACATCAGAAAAGGTAAGAAACTTTGTTTGGAAAAATATAATCTGCCAATTTAGTTTACCATTTGTAATTGTATATGACGAGGAACTCAGTTTACTGATAAAAAATTCTGAGAGTTTTGTGTTAAGAACGGAATAAAACATGCATTTACCTTGGTTGAACACTCTCAGACAAATGGGTTGGCCAAGACAACAAATAAAGTTATCCTAGCCAGATTGAAAAAGAGGTTGGACCGAGCCAAAGGGTTATGGGCAGAAGAGTTGCCCAGTGTCCTTTGGGCATACCACACCACGACACAATCATCTACTTAAGAAACCCCTTCTAAATAACATTTGGAGCTAATGTAATGATCCTTGTCGAAGTCAGAGAACCGAGCTTCATAAGATCTGCTTTCAATGAAGAATTTAATGCCAAAGGAAGGAAGAATGATCTTGATTTTTTAGAGGAAGAAAATGAGATTGTTCATATCCGAGAAGAGGCTACTAAGCCAGGGTAGCCAAAAAATATAACGAGAAGGTTTGAGCAAGGAAATTCAAAGAAGAAGACCTGGTTTTGTGCAAAATTGAGGATTCTAGAAAATCGCCTAGCGAAGGAAATTAGGCCGCCAATTGGGAAGGACCTTTCCGAATTCTAAAGGACATCAGTGATGGAGCTTACAAGGTCGGAGATCTCACTAGGAGAGCTCTCCCCAAAACGTGGAATTTAGCTTCTCTTCGGAAGTACATTAGTTAAGTTTTTTTATAGTCTTCATTCTTTTTTAATGTATTTTTAATTGATTACCAATTGATGTACAAGACTTAGGATGATGTACTCTTTTCCCTTACTAGGATTTTTTTTCACTGGGTTTTGCCTAGAAGGTTTTAACGAGACACATCTTAATTCTATTATATTAATAAAGTTTTTTCCACTGTTGTCTCAGATAGAATAATATGAATGACCCAGCTCGGGAAAGTCTGAGATCATGGTCAATTCATAATGTCCCTCCAAGAATGGCCTAACTCGGGAAAGTCCGAAGTCATGGTCAATCTGTGATTTCCCTCAAGAATGACCCAGTTCGGGAAAGTCCGAGGTCATGACCACCATTTTTGAGGGGCATCATGAATTGACCATGACCTCAGACTTTTCTGAGCTGGGCCATTCTAAGAGAGGCATCATGGATTAATCATGATTTCGAACTTTTTTGAGTTGGGCAATTCACATTTATTCTATCTGAGATAATAGAGGAAAAACTTTATTAATATAATAAAATTAAGATGTATCTCGTTAAAACTTTCATTGAATGAGTCAGGTGACCTATTTTAACAGCTTAAATCATAAGTACATTGATTATTAATCCTTAAGTCTAAATGTAAATCATCAAGTCTCTAACATTTAAAAATCAATCAAACATTCATTCTATATTAAACATTCAAGTTTCAAACCTTTTTTTTCTTTTTCTGAGATTAGGTTGGCACATTGGTCTTTAGTTAACATATTGTTACCCATGTAACAAATGGATTAAACAAGTTAGGTTTGGTTGATCCAATTTTAAACGAGCCCTTACTAGGGTAAGAACCAGATTAGTCGACAAATCAATCCACAAGCCAAGACTTGTTATACTAGTTAGCTATCTATGTGTCCAAAAACGAAAGTTATCTATCCCAAAAGCCAAGTTCATGGTCTAAATTATTACTATAGTTAGAGAGCTTCAGTTTAGTTAATTTCATTAGAGATTAGGTAGATTATTTTGTAGAGCCAGTAAATTAGTTACTAATTTGTTATTTTATCTTCTATATGCTTGTGTACATGATGTGGCTATGACCAGTGATTTTGCACACAATTTTTCATGATAAATTTTTAAGTTATTATAATTTATTATATTATTTTTTAAATATTTAAATTAATATTTAATATATATAAAAATATTTATAAATAGTAATATATTTTTAACATAATTTTCAAAACTTTCTAATTATTAAATAATAATTTAAATATTTATAATAAATTATATTTAACTAATTAATACTCATTTTCCATTCTTCTCTCCCCTCGTTTCTCTCAACTCTCTCACGCTCTATCATGCTCCAAAAACATAAATAATGCTTGTGGCACAAGACCTACATTATAAAAAAGGAAGTAAGTGTTGACTGACTTCATCTAACTATACTGTCGTGTGACAATGAAAGAGTGTCTTAAATTTTATAACTCTGATAATTTTATATTAAATAATGTATATAATTTTTTTATATTTTATTTAATATTATTTATTATATATATTTATTATTATTATTTTTTTATTAAATATAATACTTTTTAAAAAAATCAATAATATATACACTTTTTTAAGAGTATAAAATGATATTTTTCTTAAATTTTAATCTTTGATTCAGCAAAGTCTCGAGCAGAATCTTATAACACCTATTTGTTAGTTGTCTCGATGTTCGTGAAATGATTTTTCCAATTGATAGCCTTCTAATCAAATATTTAACTTCCTCATCAGTGATGATAATTGACGAAGAATCTCATCCCGTGTGCCGTTGAAAAGTATACTATTCAATCGAATTGCTAGGGGTATAGATAATATTTAATAAAGAAAGACTTGAAGCGAGCATTTAGAAGGTCGGGACAGCTAAAAATAAAAATAAAAATAAAAATCATGCGATAATCATATCGATTTTCAATAAGAATATGGTTAAAATAAAACTCATTAATGCTATTTATGTCATACTAGTGCAAATGAGAATGACAATTATAATATTCTATTGGTTTTGAAATGAATATTTGCTCTATTATTGTGTAAAGAGCGGGATAGGTTGCTCCATTGAGAAGACTTTTGAGTGCTATTTGGCCTACCGCAGCTTGATTGCTGTTTAGAAGTTTATACTTGCAAGATACCTCTAACACTTGAACTGCCTAAACAATTTAAAATAATTGTTTTAAAAATTGCCATTTTATGGTTTAAAGCTATCACTCTGTCTCATTTATTAATTAATAATAATATTTTAAATTGAGATATGTATTTTTGGAATTTGAATCTCCAGCAGTGCAGTTAGAAAACATGAAGAATAAGTAGGACTCAATGTAGATCTCACTTGTAAGTTTCACAAGCATGCTTTCTTCTTTTCTCTCTTACTGCATCCCGTGCAATAGCAGAGGGGATTCAAATCTGTGATTTTAAAACTTTTAAAGGACTTGTATTTCGTTGCTCCAACTCCATTAAATGCTCTCTCAACTGTAATAACTAGGATTAGTGCACACAAATCTTTAGTGCTTCAACTCTGTTTGGTACTATTACTAGTGAGTAGTGAACATTATGTTTGTCGGCTTGACACTCGCGAGTATTGAATTAATAACCATTGGCGGAACTTTTCATGGCCTAAGGGGGCAGCTGCGTCCCAAGGTTTTATACTCAAAACTTCATTTACAGTATGCTGAGCTAAGTCCAAATGTAAGGTTTTTAATCATCTAATCTCTAAATTGATTATAATTATGGAAGGTTTTTTATTATCTAAGCTCTAAGCTTTAAATGAAAGATTAATTATAATTAAAAGATTGATGTCAAATTGATTTAATTTTTGAACTTTACTAGCTTCCCCCTTACTTTTACATTTTATAATTATGTACATATAATTTTGGTATTTCTTACTCTCTATGAAGGAGGGGATGAAATATTATATATAAAATACCAATCTAAGTTATAATTAATCTCTACTAAGCATTTAAGTCGAGTTTTAAAACTTTTGCCCCCCAAAAATTTATGTTTAACTTCGGCCGCTGTGATAACCTCACTTTTACCTAAATAAACAAATTGGTTGTAGTCGTAGACTGTAGAATCTTGAAAGTTATTATTACTAAGGGTGAAAATAGCTTAGGTCATCTGTCAGGGTTTATGATTTAGTTTGTTTGAAATTTGACTTAACTTGACTTATTTATTAAGTATATTAAGTTAAGATTTTTTTAAAAGTTCATTTAATTAAAAAGATCATGTTTCACACTATCTAATAAGTCTTTTAGATGTGACAGATTGACATGACTTGTTTAATTATATATAATATAATATATATTATAATTATTATTATTATTATTATTATTAATTTATTATAATATATTAATATTTTTTAATTAAATTTTAATAAAAGTCAATAACTAAAATATAAATTAATAAGTTAGAATAAAAATAACATATTATAATTATGTTATAATTTAACATTCATCTCTTATTTTTATAAATGTTCACAATTTTCTTATTCTAATCTTTGGTCGATATAAGACTTGAAGATATACTTAAATTACAAAATTATTAAAAGTATATTATTATAAAATATAAATATTGAACTTATGCTTTTTTTTTTTTTACTAAATTATTGAAAATATATAGTTGTAAAATATATTATTTCTCACTCCCATTGCATATCAAATTATCATATATTTTAGGACAAAGAGGCTGCAGAAAACATAATGCGTAAAATAGTGAATGTTATGAGAAGTTCATTGCATTAACACACACAACATTGACAAAACTCGGTGCAGTGCAATCTTTTATTTAAATTCTATATGCCATCATATCCTAAACTGATTAAGGTTCGTCATCATTTGTCTTGTAGGTCATTCATCCATTAGATGCTCAAGCTGAGGGGGAGTTAAGTCTATCAGTTGATGATTATGTTGTAGCTCGTCAGGTATTTCTTTAAGGACTTTGCAGCTATTTATGCTGCATCAATTGTTCTCTAGATAAACCCGCTCCTTTTCAAGCTTAAATTTTGTTCTTGTAAGTAAAGATGGACATTTTGATGTTCATAATTGTTGGTCGTTGGTTGGGGTCCTAAAAGTCACTTGTCTTTTCTTCTTGTGAAGTTGAATCAGAGGGGAAAATAGAGATGTAATTCAAACTAAATCACAATTCATTTGTATAAATTTTTTTATCCCTAGATAACATTTGACTTGAACTCTGTCTTAGAATGGCAGTAAATGAATCTTTTTTTGGAGGTAATTTTTGTGATTCGGTTTTCATACCTTCACATACTCTTATATCCATGTCTGTTACTTGAACATCAGGAACAGATAATTTTAATGTAGAAGTCAATTCACCACTTAATCATTATCTTAATAAACATTAACGTTGCTAGGCACGCTTTTACCCCTTAACATATTCTTATGCTGAAGTTTATGGTGAGTGTGCATTTTCCTGCTAGTAGCACTGTTGATTTAGTAATTATAAAAATAAGGTATAATCTTTTTGTGAATGAAATCAGCCTATCACTGATTTGAGTTATATTCGTATTTTCTTTTTCGTAGTTATATTTTCAGGTTGCTCCCAATTGATGGTCTGAAGGAGAACGCAAGGGCAATGGTGGATGGTTTCCCTCTGCTTATGTACAGAGACAGGACTTAATACCAGCCAGTAGGATAATGGAATAACGTCAACGTGATGCCAGCATTGTCTTTGATTAGGTGAGGCAAAATTTGTATATTTTCGTTAGCAGAGAATCGGTCAATTTAAAAAATAATTATTATATTCTTATATTAAATAATATATATATATTTTAATATTTTATTTAATACTAATAATATATATATATATTTTATTATTTTTTCTCATTTAATTATATCATTTAAAAATAATATAAATAATAATATATTTTTAAAAAGAATATAAAACTATCTTTTTCTTTAAAAAGTCATAGGTGTTTACAATTATTTTTGGGTGGTTCTATCATCTGTGCAGTATGTTGTATATGTGAGCATAAATTATAATAGGAAATAACAGTTTTCATCTGTCAGGGAAAAGATGAAAACAAATTCTTCAGTTGTTAAGAAGCATTCTTTAATAATTTTATAATTTAATATATTTTTAAGTCTAATATTAATTAAAGATTAAAGTAAAAAAATAGTAAATATCTATAAAAATAAAGAGTATTAAGTTATAATAAAAATATATATTAATTTATTTTAAAATTTAAATTTATTAATTTATGTAAAAGTTTATTTAAAATATACGTCTATTAATTTATGTAAAAATTTATTAATTTATTTAAAAATTAATTTGTTAATTTACTTAAAAATTTATTATTTATTTAAAAATAAATCTGTTAATTTATTTAGATGTTTTATTACAAATTAAATTTTTAAATAAATTTTCAAGTTAAATCAAATTTTAAAAATTTATTTATTTCAAGTTTACAAATTAAAATCAGACTTTATAATTATAATATAAGTTAAATCAATTTAAAATAAAATCTAACCTAACCTAAGTTATTTCAACCCTTTATTTCTACACTAGATTGTAGAAACTATATCATGCTAGAAATTTGTCCTGCTAGTAAATCAAACAAGAGATACAACCAAAAAAAAAAACAGATGCTGCCTTGGTGTGGGGCATCTGCATGGGTATACGAAATGACTATTGAGAGTACACAAGTGGACATTGTCAAGGATTAATAGACGTACGTCACAGCATCGTCATGTGATGACGTAAAATCCATGACATTTGAGAAGCATCACACGCATCAATCCACAAATATGCCAAAAGTAACAGCTGTACTGATCATTTTAAATTTTTCGAGTAATATTATTCTAATATCACCATTCGTGGTCTAAACGTCGGCATTCAAAAATCGCATCAGATTTTAATTAAGAATAATAATGGTCTAATACTTTTTTAAGAGATATAGATATTATATATATATTTTTTAAAAATATATAATTAATAGAATAAAAATGATAAAAAATAAATATAATAAATAATATTATATTAAATGTAAAAATATATATATATATACTATTTATGATAAAAATATCAAGATTATTTAATTAATTTAAAGTTAAGTTAAGTTTGATTATAAAAGTATAAAATTTTTTAATATTAGTTTTTAATTTATAAAATTTGAACTTGAAATCTTATTTAATTATATCACCATTCTGATTATACATCATTAATCTTCCTTTATTTTTTTTTATAAAAAAAAGTGAGAAAAAAAATCTTCTCTTTTTCACTTTTTCTCATAAAAGAAATATATAAAGGGTGATATATTAGAGATTAATGTAAGAATAGCTTATTCTAATTTGCTTTTAATTTTTCTTTTTTTAGATAAAGTATGAAAAAATAAATAACTTAATATCTAAAATTATTCTTCATTTATAGTTTAGTCCCAAAATTTATTTATATGTATGAGCCAGTTTTTAAATTTATAAAAGTTATATCAAATTATTCATTCTTATAAATTAAAGTGAGATACAATAAAAATTAACATAATGCATGTACCCTAAAAAAAATCACAAACATAATACAAGTTTTAGAAAGTTATGAACTTATACACACAAATAAATATATGGACTAAATTACAAATAAAAATAATTTTAAGAACTAAGTTGTCTATTTACACAAAATGTTTGATTGATTGAGTTGAATTGACTAATACTTACTGGGACTACATACAAAATGTGATTCCCTGAACTCCAACCTTGTAGTATAGTTGTATGGATCAAATTGAAATTCACAAATTGGCCCCTAAGTCGATCTAGTCTACATGAATGATTCTTGTGATAAAATACATTTAACCACTAAATCATGCACTCTTGTTGAGCAATAATCTCCATTTTTTTAATTCATATGATTGTTTAATCAATTTAGTTTTCAAACAATGATGCTTGTTTGGTTACATTATATAGTATTTTTCAAATAAAATATTTTTTCATATAATAATTTTATATAGTACTCTTTCATATATTTTTTTCTTATATAAAGTAGTAAAGTACTTGTTTCATGTGGTATTTTTAAATATTTTTTTCTTTATTTATTAGGATTTTCTCGTACAGTAACTGAGTGACTTAAACTTTTGCCTAAATGAACCTCTAATCCAAGATATACAAGTACGCGTACAACTAGAAGCACTTTTGTACCTGCAATCAGGCAAACCTTATTGTAGGACTTTAGGCTACTAATTAGCCTTGGACTAACACTATAGGAGTGGCGAGTAGTTAGATGAGATAAATCTTGGATCCTACGACGTTTTCTTTTATCAACGTTAAGGTTATTTTTGATATTTAGTGATTGATAGAATTGAATGAAATGTGATATGATAAGATGGAATGAAATGAGAAAAAAATATTATTTTATTATTTGAATATTTTAAGATAGAATAAAAAAAGTTATCATTCTATTGTTTGAAAAATGAATAATTTTTGATAGAATGAGATGACATTTATATTAAAAAATGATTCCATCTCATACCTTTCAAATTAAGAGAAAGAAAATTGATATTTTCTAATGAGATAGGATGGATTCTGGTGGGATGGGATGAAATTCATCTCATCCACTCCCATCTAATTCCATCTTTTTTTTATTATAACCAAATAATGAAACTTATCTCTATTTTATTTCATTTCTTTCCATTCCATTTAATCCCACCAATCCAAATGAACGCTAAGAGAGAATGTTAAAGAAAGGCAAATATAATTATATAAAAGATTTGTGCATAATTACAAAAGAACTAATAGGTATAATATAAGGTATATTTGTATAGAGGAATGAAGAAATAGTGGGAGCTGTAAACTCTAAGATTCAAGTTGAGTGAATAAAATAGAATAATGCTTGATGTATTATTTGTGATCTTAATGTACCTATCAAGCTAAAAGAAAAATTTTATTCCATAACCATAAACCAACATTGGTATTGAATGTTGGGAAGTAAAGTGTCAACAAGAGCATAAGATAAGTGTTGTAGAGATGATAATGTTGCGTATGAGTGGTTATACAAGAAAAAATAAGATCGAGAATGCATGTATTAGAGAAAAAGTATGATTGGTACCTACAGAGGGAAAGATTCTAAAATCGCGCCTAAGATGACATAAACATATGAGAAGAAGACCAATAGAAGCCTAATTTAGAAAAGTTAATCAGATGATGGATAACCCAATAATTAGAGATAGAGGAAGACCAATAAAAACTCTAAGTAAAACCATTAAAAATATTTTAGATCTAAATAGCCTTCTTGAAAATTTGGGTTTTGACAAAACATAGTGGCGTTGTTTGATATATGTAGTTCACCCTACTTAATGGAAAAAGGTATTGGTTATTATTGTTGTTGTTTTCTCACTCCTTTGCGGTGCTTTGAGTCCTTTCATAGATATTTCTCTAATAAGGTTACTGCATCTATCTTTTAGCAATAGCTTTTTCCATCTTTTTTCGAGTTTTTCTTGTTTTTGCAATTATTTCTCTAATAAATTTATCAAAATCTTTTAAATATGTTATTTTTTGAATAGATTTAAGAGTTCGATTTAGAATTTCTCATATCTGCCTCATGTCTTGATATATTTGAAATTTTTAGCATTATTTTTCTCAAATCTACCTCATGTTTTGGCCTTACAAAATAGTAAGACCTTCAGATCTACTAAGATAAAAAATGTAATACCTTCTTCATATGACAACATGCTATATGTCAGTCTTTATAATGAAATATGTGTCATCATCAATAGTATTTAGATTAAGAGTAAAGCTATATATCATTGGTTAGTTGTGGGCGAAGATTGTATTTATTTTCTTTTCTTAATAGATCTATTATTTTATTACTGAAATTGTAAGTGTCACTGGACTTTTGTTTGAATGAATTTCAATTTATAGTAAAAAAGAATAAACGTTATATTAGTTAAAGACTTTATTATTTTGTCTCACATTTAATATATAATTATGGAGGCTCAATGTGGTACTAAAGTCATGATGCTCTCTCTCTTAGGATGAGCTCTCCTCATAGACTTGAGTATAATAATTTGTGCTTAGCCAACCCAGAAGGAGCTACCTAGAATGGAAAAATTAGGGAAAGAGCTACTTGTTATTAGAAGGTATAGAGTGAAAGCTACCCTGAGTGCTTACTAAGAGCGAGTAGCAAGTATAGATCTTCACATATGCTAACTTTCAATGAGTTGTGCAATATATGATAGAGTTCTCGGATCAATTAACCCTAAATTATGGCAATACCCAAATAATATATGATGTGTGAATAAAATACACATGTCTTGTGCTTGATTTGAGGGAAATTTAGGTTTACTTTGATTGATTTATGTTAGAATTTATGTCACATTTAATCTTATTATCCTTGGTACCTCATGATTAGTATTTCTCTATATTTTTAGGTCCAAATTAGGTGTTTTGACATGGCTATATGAAAATTTGGATGGATTCATTGTAATGGAGTTGAGCTCGGAATTTATATGACTAAGATTCGCAGAGTCTTTGACCTTTGTACGATAAAATGAGCATAACTTGAGTTATGAAGGTCGAAACGAGGTGATTCAGGTGGCATTGGAAAGCTGAGACAAAATCCTTCAACTTTCATGAAGATCACTTATCCAAAATCCAATCTCTGAGCGATTGAGGAGTTAGGCACGACCGTGTCTAACTTAAAAAATGCTTCTGTCAAGCTCACACGGCCCTGTCTAACTTCAATGAAGCTTCTCTGTGGGAGACACGGCGTGTCTCTTGGACACACGACTGCGTCGAGCTTTGACACGGCCGTGTGAGGTTTCCTAAGCCTAAAAACAGTAATTTTTCACCCCAAACATTATAAATAGAGGCAAATCCCTAAACCTAAGAGGAACCTTTTGGCTAGAGACTTGTGTGACGACAAGTTTTCAAAGGCAG
Source organism: Ormosia emarginata (assembly GCA_029884605.1). NCBI lineage: Eukaryota > Viridiplantae > Streptophyta > Magnoliopsida > Fabales > Fabaceae > Ormosia > Ormosia emarginata. The sequence goes on along the minus strand of JAQQTP010000082.1, from coordinate 52,530,985 downwards.
ATGCAAGGATTAGAGGCAAAAGCTTGGAAGGCAAGAGCAAGAGTTCAACCATTGAAGTTCTTTTCTCTATCATCTTCTTCTCCATCTTTTCTTTTTTGTTTAGAAATCATGATTGTTTCTTTAATCTTTGTTCTTGATTGTGCTACAAAATTCATGAACGGCTAAACTCTTTTTTTCTAGGATTAGGATGAAACTCTCTGTTTCTCTATATTGAATTGTTAATTTAATTCTTTGTTAATGTGAAATTATTATTCTTGATTTGTTCTTAATATGCTTAATGCTTGTGGTATGTTGCGTGCCATATTTACATGATCTTAGGCTTTAGGTAAAGGATCGAGATATGAAATCTAATTGTTTGATAATCTAAGAATTGAACTTAGGAATTGAGATATAGACATAAACTTAACTCTTTCGAGGGATAAACGATTGTCATAAAACTTATTGCGTTAGAACTTGAATTAATTGCCATGAGAATAAGATTGATGAAGTTTTAACACATTTTTAGTGCCAAGAAATTTGGTTTTAAATAATTTAAGACAAATCGCCTTCAAGAACATAATTGAACATTAGCAAAGCTAGGATTTCAATTTATCATAGGGGGTAATGTAGTGAATTTTTAATCCTAGGCCTTTGTTGAGCCTCATTTTTTCTATTTTTATTTCTTTACTTTATTGCTCTGCTTTTTGTTTTAATTTTAATTGAGCTTTTACTATCGATTTACTCACTTCAATAATCAACGTCGTCGTAAGAGTTAGTAATCAACCGATCCCCATGGGAACGATCTTTATTTTACTAGTTGTACGATTCGTATGCTTGTGAAAAATTAACAACAATATAGAATGAGTTATATGGTTACCTTGAAAAGATGCCAATGAAGTTGTCATGATTGAATCCTTGAAAGTGATCTCGATGAGGGAAAGATACTATTCATATCACACAGTAGTCACTTATGCGTCAGTATTAATGTAGTAATTGTACGTACTAGATGTTAGTCATGGCAACCATCACCCAAGAGGGGGGTGAATTGGGTGATTACAGATTTTTAAAGCAACTTTGAGAAATTATGCATTTTCATATTTTCAATCAACACATGCAGCGAAATAAATTTAACAAATATACAATTATTGTAAATTACTCAAATACAACTTGAGTTATGAGATAAATCAAGCAAATAAGCTAAATGTCAAATTCAACTTAAGCATATATAATTAAAGCGTAAATGTAAAGGAGGTAGAAATTCTTTGAAAACTTTTATCAAATACTTAAAAAATAATTTTCTTTGAAGCTATTTTTCAATTAAAATGAATGAATAAATAAGATAAAAGGATGCACTTGTAAATGAACAACCCACATAGAAAGCATTCGAGCAAATATATGAAATTAAAACACAAATATAAAGGAGTTTGAGTTTAGAGAAGCAAACATAATGATTTATCCTGGTTTAGCCACTAACCACTTATGGCCTACGTCCAGTTTTCAAGTAACCACCCGAGATTTTTCACTATCAATGCAAGCTTGAACAGGTGCTTGCTACTGTTACAGACTAGAGGGCTCCTCACACTTTGGGATACCTCACCCTTGTGCTTGAGCCTCAACTTTTAGGGATACCTCATCCTTACAATTTTTCTGAGGGATACCTCACCCTCGTTACAATTTCTCTGAGGGATACCTCATCCTCATTACAAAGAATCAAAGAGTAGAAGAAGGAAGAAACTCTCTCAAGAGTATGTATTATAAATTGAAGCACTATGAAACTCTTTTAGGATATCTCAAATTTTGGCGAAAAGAGCACATGAAATAGTAAAAATATAAAATACGAATCAAAGCATAAAAGAATTATTTTAGATAGTTAGGTATATGTAAAAGATGACCCAAAATTATGTATTTATAGTGTTCTTGAGAAAATAGTCGTTGGGTATCATTTATTTCATTGTTGAATGCATAGAAAAATAGTCGTTGTGTGTTCTGGGTCGTGTTTATTCAAATAACCCTTTAGTTATTCGAATAAATAGTAAAAAACATGTTCTGGAACATTTTCTAGGCTGTTATTCGAATAACCCTTTGGTTATTCGAATAACCCTTTGGTTATTCGAATAACCCTTTGGTTATTCGAATAACCCTTTGGTTATTCGAATAAATCTTTAAAAACACGTTCTGAAACGTTTTCTGGGGTGTGTTATTCAAATAACACACCCCTTATTCGAATAAACTACTATGATTTTGAAAACGGACTTTAAATAGTCATAACTTCCTCATTTCTCATCTATTTAAAGCAAATGACCACTCATTGGAAAGATCTTTGAGTTTATTTTCCAATGGAACAAGTTTTAGAACAAAACTCAAAGTATTTTGGAATATATGATCCAAAGAGTAACCAAAGGTCAGTTTTGTAAAACTCAAATTTGACTATTTTTCATAATTTTGAACTACCACAATAACTAGCTTTTCAAAACTTGCTTGTTGGACATTTTAGCATGTGAAAACCATTTGTAAAGATTTGAAAACATATTTGAGAAATCCAAAAGGCTTCTTCCATAAAAAACGCTAAGTCCTATAAGTTATACCATTTAATCTTCATTTGGACTTGGTCTTTGACATGTCTTTGTTGTTTATCAAAACCTTCATGAGATATGCATGCACATTCTCCTTGAGTTAAACATAATTGAGATCTTTGCTTTCTTGTTGTAATACTCACTCTTGGTACTTGGACTATCTTACAAAGTATTGCTCACTTAAAACATAGTTAGTCCAAACTCATAATTCAATATCTTCATATAATCTATTAAGTACATCTATGTAACATAAGCATTATTCTTTTTGTCTTATATTTGTCATCATCTAAACTTAACATATTAAACCATTAGGGCAAATTTATTTCCACACTAGAGTGGCTAGGAATATTGTAACATCCTGGGACTACCTGTAGGATTGACGAGTGTCTCTACAAACTAATACAGGTCTTTTCAGCGTGCCTTGTCCTCACTTACACGCATCCTAGGAAACTTCCCAAGAGGTCACTCATCCCACAATTGCTCCAGGTCAAGCACGCTTAATCATGAAGTTCTTATGTTCTAGGCTCCCGAAAAGAAGTTGTAATTTGTTGATATGGTTACGCCTAATCAATTCCTTTAAGCCATCCTTAACTATGTAGTCTCATACCTGCACAGTCTCTGAATCCCTCTCATTCCGGTGCGTATTCAGTTCATTCATGGGGCCCTTCGCCTAAAAGCCTGCCAGGAGCCGCTTATTGATGCTTTCACTTTAGTACCGGCGATCACTCCCTGCCCTCGTCGGCCCCTGGACGCCACAAATATGGGTCTCTCCTTGTATATTTAGAATAATTAAAATGGACTAAACCTACCCACTATGACAGACACATATACTTAATCTATAAACAAAACTCATTTATAAGCAGTGCTTAACAACAACAGGTCTGTTAACAATATTGATCACAATTTGGTCTAAAGAAAATGCTCTAATCATTTTGACATCTAATTAATCTGGCTTTTATAAAATTATAATATGATTTATATTAGTTCAAATAAAATATTATAACAATATCGCACTTGGACATCATAAGTCATATTACTTTATTTCAATAAGAAAATAATTTTCAAAATTAATTAAACAATATGTGGCCACAATATGATGTCAAAATCGAGCTAGCACTCTCAATCATTGGTCCAAAATGAGACTACATGCACCTCAACAATGAAGAAAATCATACTCAATAAGAGTACTGATATCATACATGCAAGATATTCATATTCTAATGACCCAACAAAATATAGTATATGGGTAACGTGAAAACACATCAAAATTGTATGTCAATATGTGATCAAAGTGCATTTCCCAATAAAATCACCTCAGCATCCTCCCAAGATGCTTTACGAGATTTAACAAAATATCTCAACATAATAACAAAATGAGACTAGGTCCAAAATATCTCCACAATATATCATAATACAAATAAATAAAACTGCACAGATAATAATAAACGACAATAATAGCCATATAATTTTTCAAGATCTCGAGACATAATAATAAAATGAAGTCACAATAAAAATTATAAAACAAACTCCCTCTAACTCAAAACATCAAAAGACCTCAGTATACTTATACAAGTTACACGATCAATAAAAACTTCAACAACTAAACCTTTAGTTAGGAGATCTGCAACCATAAGCTTTGTAGGGATATGCTCGACACGAGTAAGAAACTCTTGAATCTTCTCTCTAACAAACATATATTTTGTCAAAATACTTTGAGCGCTTAGAGCTCTTATTGATTTGAGAGAAGTACACTGCGACAGAGTTATCACAATAGATATTAAAAGGCTTGGAAAAACTCTCCATAACACGAAACTTAGTAATCAAATTCTTCAACCATATCACTTGACGCGTAGCCTCATAACAAGCTCTGTACTTTGCCTCCATAGTAGAAATAGCTATACATGTCTGCTTAACACTTTTCCAAGAAACAACTCCTCCTGTCAACATAAAGATATACCCTGATGTGAACTTGTGGTCATCTGGACAACCACCATAATCAGAATAGCCTATCACATTAAGGTGATTCGATTTCCTATAAGTGAGCATATAATCTTTGGTACCCTGTAGAAATATTATAACTCGTTTTGCAGCCTGCCAATAAGTCATACCAAGTTTGCTCAAGAATCTCCTAAGTACACTAACAACAAAAATAATATCAGGACATGTACAAGCTTAATCATACATAAAGTTGCCTACAACGAAAGCATATAGGAACTTTTCCATTTCAACAACATCTTTAACATTTTGAGGATACTAGGTATTAGAGAGTCTTTCACCCTTTCGAATGAGTGCAGTGCAATGATTACAAGATTTCATATTAAAACTACTCAGAATCTTTTCAATATAAACTTTATGAGACAAACTAAAAATACCATGAGATCTGTTACAATGAATCTCAATGCCTAAAACCAAAGAGGCATCACAAAGATCTTATCAAAGTGCACTGTCAACATCTGCTAAGTCTCATACAGAAAATTAATATCATTACTAGCCAACAATATGTTACCAATATATGAGACAAGAATGATGAATTTGCTCCCACTAAACTTTAGATAAATGCGTTGATTAACAATATTTTCTTTAAAGCTAAGAGAGCCAACAATATGATCAAATTTGAAGTACCATTGCTTGGAATCTTGTTTCAATCCATAAACAGATCTTCTCAATTTAAATACCATATGATCTTTACCATTTTCAATAAAACCATCAGGGTGATCCATATACATATCATCATACAAATCACTATTTAAGAAAGCAATCTTAACATCCATATGCTGGAGCTCCAAATCAAAATGAGCAACCAAGGCCATCACAACACAAAAGGAGTCTTTATGGTGAGAAAGTCTCCTTATAATCAATGTATTCCCTCTGGTTATATCCTTTAGCAATGTGGCTTTATACCTTTCAATTTCACATCTGGCATCACATTTGGTCTTAATTACCCATTTGCAACCAATAATTTTACAACCAACAGACAACTCCAACAATTCTCAAACAACATTCTTTCACATAGAAGATAACTCATCCTCCATAGCTAGCAACCATTGTGCACTATCAGGATTAGGCATGACATCTTGAAAGGAAATAAGATCATAATCCTCAACTGAGTTAAACTCATGCTCCTGCAGATACATAACACAATCCTTGAATCTAATAGACCCAATGGATATAAGAGCCCTCTCAAATCTTCTAGGAGGAACCATAACAACATTTGGATTCTATACATTATCTTCGACTTGTTGAGGGATATCAACATTATCAACAACATCATCATGAATCAAAGGAGATGACATTACCTCTAGAAAGGGAACAACAAGAATAGGAACGATAACATGCTCTTATGTAAAATCAATAATATGTGTTTCCTGAGTTCCACCATGCTCTAAGTTCCCTTCAAAACAGACAGCCAGATCAGATTCAATAACTCTAGTAGTATGAGATTGACAATAGAACCCAGAACCCTTTGAGCCAATACAATAACCAATAAAAAAAATCACTAATGATTTTGGGATCAGGCTTATTTAACTATAGGTTATAAGGCCTTACCTCTACCTTTCACCCCCAAACACAAAAATGTCTCAAAGTATGTCGCTTGTCTAACATAAGCTTATATGGAGTCTTCGACATAGATTCGCTTAGCACGTGATTCAGTATATAAGCAGCAATCTTCAAGGAATCTCCCCACAAGAATTTTGGAAGAGTAGAATGAGTAAGCATACATCTCACCATATCCATAAAAGTGTGGTTTCGTCTTTTTACAACTCCATTTTTCTACAAAGTGCCAGGCATAGTGTACAATGCCTCAATATAACAATCCTGTAAGAATCTAGTAAAGCGTCTAGGATTTCTACCAGTTTCATCATACCTGTCATAGTACTCACCACCTCTATCAGACCTCACACATTTGATCTACTTATTAAATTTCAATTCAACAATGACTTTGAATGCTTTAAAGGAATTTACAGATTAAGATTTTTCATATAGCAAATCAATCCAATTGTACTTAGAGATATCGTCAATAAGGTGATAAAGTACCTAAAACTACTCATAGCAATAGGAGTAATTGACCCATAAACATTTGTATGAATTAACTGTAATACTCCTTCACTCCTAGTAACCTCACTCTTTCTGACTCCAACTACTAGTTTCCTTTTTATACAATCAACACAAGTATCAAGTCAAAGAAGTCTAGATCATGAAGAATATTCTCCTTGATCAACCTCTCCATTCTCTCCCTAGAGATGTGTCTTAAACGTTTGTGTCACAACATAGAAGAGTTTTCAGCAACTTTATTATGTTTGTTCCCAACAACATTGTTAACATCTAAATGTCGTTGATTAACAAAAAAAGGGATCAACGTCCAACATGTATAGACCACTAGACAAGACTCCAGAACTAACAAGAGCATAATCATAATATAAAAAAACATTTTCATTACTAAAGTGAAAATAGTAGCCACAACTATCCAAAACAAAAACTAAAACCAAATTCCTCCTCATAGAAGGTACATAAACGATATCTTTCAAAACTAAAACTTGTCCAGTACATAATTTTAATGAAACCTCTCATATACATTTTAATTTGACACTAACTCAATTTCCTACTGTGATCATTAACTCCGCTTCACTTAGTCTCCTCTTGTTACTAAATTCCTATAATAAGTTTGTAATATGAATACTTGCACCAGTATCTAACCACCATATATTTGAAGGAACATTAACTAGATTTGATTCAAAACTTACTAGAGCCAAGGGGTTACCTTCTTTTTTCTCAAGCCAGCTCTTGAACCTTAAACAATCAAACTGCTTATGCTCACATATGTCACAGAACTTACAATTTCTATTAAATCGTATTTAGACTTAACACCAAAAGACTTATCAGGACCAAAAGATGGTCCAGATAGTGGCCTAGAAGGATATCCAAGCTTATCATTCCTTTTTTTCTTAAACTGGGGCTTACTGTTCTTCCATTTAACAAATTTCTTCTTCTTGTCACCATTCTTGTGGGAAGCAAATTGAATATCCCACATTGCATTCTCAAACTTGCAATTGCCTATAATGCAAGGAATTGTAAATGTGTCTGGATCTTTGCATTTTTTAGGAATTGGTTGAATGATGACTGAAACAATCTGCCTTATATTGACTTTTTCATTGCCCTTCAATCACTTCTGGTGCAATCATAACTCCTTTAGAAACTTGGAATACTTCAAAATTTGCTTAATAACATCCAGTAGTGGAATGTTCACTTCAACGTTCCTGAAGATCTCCATAAGTTCTTTATCCTTTTCTACCTCATCCATTTTCTTGGACTAGAGTGCTCTTTGTGGTCCACCTTAGCTTCAGGTTATGCAGAATCTGATTTTTCTGCATAATTAATTTCCTCTACTGACTGCTGCTTGCTTACTGGTTGAGGGTCTTCTACTATCTTGTCACTTCTCAACATAATAGGATTAACATTTCCCTTTGGGTTTAGAATTATTTGAGTTAGAAGTTGCTCAAAGCCTTGTGCCTTCATTTGACTCAACGAAAAAGCTAACTTTCCAATCTAAGTTTCCAAATTCTAAATGGTGGTTTCTGTTCTTTACTGGAATTGGATGTTGTTGGTGGCTATTCACTTGACTAGGTTCTCTAATGTAGGCTCAAATTAAGTAGGACCATATTGCTGCACAGGTGGCCACGATATCTGTTGTCTAGTAGGCTGCTAGAATTGCTGCCTACTTGGCCCAAAATTTTGCTAAAACTGGTGTAGCCTAACTGGTGGTAGGCTGCTAGAATGGCTGTTGTGGTGCTGTTATTGCATTTCTATATCTGAAATTTAGATGATCCCTCTAGTCAGGATTGTAAATGCTAGAGTAAGGGTCATATCTAGGCTACTGGTGTTGTTGGTACTGAGGTTTATTAGGGAAAATACCTGCTGCAACAATATAAGCCAGAGGTGCATAATTGTCTTCTTGGAGTTTGGGGCACGCATCTGTGGGATGGGATAGACAAGCACAAAGTCCACATAGTTTGGCAGGCCCCTACATAGGTATTTGTTTGCCCATTTTCAATTGCCTTACCAAGGAAGTCAACTCATCAAGTCTATTCTTCATCCTCTGCTAGTCAGCATAAGACACATGAACCTCATTCACTCCTCTGGTAGAAGTAATCATCCAAGTACCAAACTGCTTAGAGTTAGCAGCTATGTTTGCAATCAAATCTTTGGCAGCAACTAGGGTTTTGTCAACCAATGCACCTCCACTAGCAGTATCAATAATACTTCTATCAATAGGGAACAATCCTTCATAGAAATACTGAATCAATAGCTGGTCACTAATCTAATGGTGTGAACAACTTGCACATAATTTTTTGACCCTTTCCCAATATTCATGCAGAGTCTCTCCAAAATTCTGCCTTATCCCACTTATGTCATTTTTTATGGTAGCAACTTTAGAAATAAGGAAAAACTTCTCCAAGAACAGCCTCTTCATGTCATTCTAACTAGTCACAGAACCAAGGGGAAGATAATATAACCAATCCTTGGCGGCATTAGTAAGGGAGAAAGGGAAAGCTAACAACTTGATGTGCTCCTCAGGAATGTCTTGTGGTTTCATGGTGGAACATAGCACATAAAACTCCTTCAGATGCTTGTGAGGATCTTCACCACAGAACTTTGGTAACAAGTGTAATAATCAAAATTTAAGTTCAAAATCAACATTTAAATTAGGATACTGAATGCATAAAGGTTGATAATTGACATCAGAGGCTGCTAGTTCTTTAAGGGTTCTATTATGTACGTTATCACCCATGTTTGCATTATTCCTATTTTAGTTTCAGTATCTGTGTTATCAACCATGGTTACATGATTGCTTATAGTCTCAAGTTCAGTTTTAGTTTCAACTTGAATCTCATAAATTATCCTCTCACTAAGCCTACGAGCCTATCAAGTGCATGCAAAGTTCCATCAATTTTAGGATCAATGTTCAACAAATGACTACTGGAAGGCCTAGACATACAACATGCAAAAGTAGGCAGAAACACAAACAACACAAGTTATGCACAATGGAAAATACTACACTAATCGGTTACCAAAATGACTACAGTTACCTTATCTACAAATTTTTAAAAAATATGGCACTTGTACAAGATGAAAGCTACTAAAAAATGGAACCCAAAAATGTAATAAAAAATGTTCAGAAAATAGAAAATTGGTCTAAATGATGGAATCGGGACAAAATAGGGGCGACCTCAATGAGCCTTGTGGAAAACTCTATTTTCCTTCAACTGACCAATTGTTAACTCATTCTAAGCACAAATTTCAGTACAATAATTATGAAAATGCCATTGGATGAAGGTTTTTGGTGAAAACTACCTGAAATACCAAAACAGAGGTTGGTGAATGGTTAGTAGTTCAATATACACCCAATATGATTGATTTGACTTAGAATGGTTCCCGACAATAGCGCTAAAATTTGATAGCTGCCGAGACCACCAAATTAGACGAGATTTGTTAATCTATTCACCAAGAACTTGTATATATGGTGCAATTAGGTTGAGCCATTGGATCATTTCAATTAATTAATTATATTAAGAAGTTAACAATAGAGGGGTTTGGTTGCAAGAGTAATTAAATAAAGTAATTAAAAGATTGTAAACAAAGTGAAAAAAACAACCAATCTAAAGGAATTAACAACTCTTGAGTTTAATCCATCCTTGACCACTAAGGATTCATTCACTAGCTAACTAGATTTTTGGTTTTAGGTCACATTAAGAAACCTTAAGACGACCTATGAATTCTCTACTAAATATGCATCTAGCATTTGGTTAATCAAAGTTAGATGAAGTTAGCATCCATCCAACCCTAAATCAACCTAAAACTCAGAATTCAACCAAGTTAGGCAATTCATCAATCACCTTTGATGCATTACCTTGTCTTTGTGTAATCATCTTCCAACATGAACTCTCTACTAGGTAAGCACCTAAGGTTTGGTCAATCAATAAAAAAAAAAGGATTAAGCATCCTTTTAATCCTAAATCAACCTCATTTCCAAAATTCATGTAAGCTAGACAATTCATCAAATACCTTTAATGCATTGTTTAGTTTCTGGAATTCTCATTAAACACATGATAGTTATGCAGCCATCATATGAACACCAAGACCAAGTGAAGCACTTAATCAAGGAGTAACATAATAAAAAAAATGGAAGAGAGAAATATAATTAACAAGTAAATTAAACATTCAAATCAAGGTCTCAATATTAAACATTAAGAGTGTTTCAACCCTTAGGATTGATTGCAATGCTTTAGATCTCCATGAATGGAGATCATAACAAAAAAAAATGAAGAAAACCCAGAGAAAGTGAGAAGAGAAGAGAGCAAGAAAGAAGATGAAAACTAAAGTGAGAAGTGTCCCACTGCATAGCCTCGGTTATGGGCTCAAAACATCACATAACATACACTAAAGGTAAAAATACAAGTATGCCCCTAGCTTAGGACGTTTGCTCTTCCAAATAGTTTTAATTAGATACCTAATTTGTAAGATTTGGACACCTAATTAAAGAGTTATGGTCAAAACACGTTTAACAGCTCCTAGATCCCGTCAACAACCTTCAGTTGTTAATAACCTCATCAAAAAGTCACCTTTTTGAAAAGTTGTCTTATTAAAGTTGAAGGTTTTTATCTCAAATTTTGTATGGAACGAGTTTCAGCCCTTGTTACGACCCAATCTTTGCACATTACTCAGGTTCCAGTGATAGCTCCTCTGTGTCGACTTCTAGGCCCAATATGACCCATTGGACATCCGATTAAGCTCTAGAGTTCTCATCAAAGTTGTAGAGATTCATCTCAGCTTTCTTAAAAGGTAACATTCATAATTTTTAGATGTCTATAACTCAAGTTGTATTCAAAACATAGAAATCATGCAAAATTACCACAATGCTGAAAAATACAACTAAACTCAATTTGAACTGAAACTTATAAATGATGGCCAAAACCAATTAATTAAGCACATGATATATCTAAAATGCTGAATATGACTAATATATAAAAATAGTGTTTATCATCAAGCATATCAACATATATATTTTTTCAGCAAATAAGCATAATGGAGTTCTTTCATACAATTGTAATCCCGCTAAGGGTCTAGAATTACAACACATGAGCAAACTCCTCCTATGGACATCAAAATCATGTCCCTAAAGCTGGTACTAAGAGGATACTAAGAACTCTAAATACACAATCTTAATGCCTTTAATAAATCACCAGGAATGATATTAATAAAGACAAATTGATAAGGTAAGTGCATCATTAACACAATCCTCAATGCAACATTGTTAACAAAATATCAACAAAATGACACCTCAACATAATTGGTCCCGCAAAGGTGACCTCACGATCATGCAAAGCGCCCCAAAATAGTACCACAATACTGTAAACAACAACTCTCAGAATCATATTGCATAAATATCGACAAGATAAATAGTTTTCAAAATATTACATTTTAATTTATGCACAAAATAACACCAAAAATTATTTCAGCAACTAAACAACATCAACTCTGAGAGTGCACAATATATATCTTACCCAACAACATCACAATAATATAAAAAAAAAAATTCCAAAAAAAGAGAGGAGAGTATCATACAAGTCTAAACTCTAAATTTTGGACGTGTGGAGAACAAAAAAAAAACAAAATTAGTATGCGTGGAGAACAACCAAAAAAACATAATTGAAAAAGCATGCCTAGAATTACCTCACGCGCCTACACGCGCTCAATGTGCGCGTGGGAAAACAAAGAAAGTTGCGTCTTCCTTACACATGTCACTGATCCAGGTTGCTCGACCCATTACAAAACCCTGAATTTGGTTCGCGGGTTGCAGTCTAATTCTTCTTCAATACTTAACCATTTCATGTGATTTATATCTCGTTGGAATCGTTGGAAAGTGATCTATAATATCCCCAAAAAGATTGAAAAAATGCTTAAAAATGGGTTTTAATAAGCTATACCAAAAAGGAATTTCATGAGTTTTGATACCCGTAAAATACATTAACAGTTAGTACATTCTATCGTATAGTAACATAGGACTTGAGTCCAGCTAACGATCCCACGGAAAATAAGAGGTAATTACTAAATTCGTTAAACTCTTGATTATTTAAATAATCGTAGTTGTAAGAAGGAACTCAAAATAAAATCAAACCACAAATAAAGAAGAATGATAGACAATTAAATAATATAGAGATAAATTACTTAGAGAGAAACTAGGGCGCAAGGTTCACTTGAATCCAATTAACCAGATTTTTATTCATTTATGATATAAGGTAATTCTCTTGCCAAATTCTCTTAATTACTATTGAATCTCAATGGTCATAGATAAACAATATTCTATTCCCAATTAATCACCTATTTGGTCATTTATTTGAATTAACTAGGAATGTATTAATACAATAAACCCAATGAAATTACCATAATCAAATTTGAATTGAAAATCAATTAATTAGGAAAACATGATCCCCCATAGCCCTAACTATGGGTTTACTTATTCGTGATCAATACAAATAATCCCAAATCATAATACAAATCCATGGAAAGAAAACCCTAAAGAAAAGGGAAAGACTAGAAGGAAGAGAAATCAAAACCCCTTTAATGTAGATTGTAATCTTCAAACCTTCAAGATTTGTGTCTTCTCTTCATAGCCATCTTCCAGAGATTCGTTGTCATCTTCCCTTGTGAATTATCTTTTCAAAGTCTACTGCTGCTAAAGTCTACCTCAAGTTTAGGAATTTGCTTCTATTTATAATAGTGAGGGGAAAAACGTTTGTTTTTATGCACAGGAGACCTTACACGGCCGTGTTTAAGCTCGACACGACCGTGTGAGCATGAAAACGTGTACTTTTAACGTTAGGAGGGAGACACGACTATGTCTCCGAGTTAGGAGCGTTCTTTAAGTTAGACAAGGCCCTGTCTAACTTAAGAATTGCTTTTGAGTTTACAAAGGGCCCTGCCTAACTTAGGAATCACTTCTTTTGCTCTCAAAACGCGGTGTCTTCACCTACTTTCACTCCAAATGTGAGGAACCCTTTTAATCTGCAAAAATTGAATACAATGATAAGTATCAAACGAAAATTCATCAATAAATACAAGTAAATTACCATAATTTATCCGGCTTGAGACTACAAAATATGGACTTATCAATTCTCCCATAGTTGAGTTTTACTTATTCTCAAGCAAAGAATAGACATAAAAAATAAGATTAAACTCAACATCCAGAAATATGAATCAAGGAAAATTTCACAATTAAAGAATTTAATCAAGTTTGGCAATCAAATCCAGTCTAACAAGATCATTTAGTACTTAATACAATTGAAGGCTTGGGTCTGACTTGCATCTTTTCTCTTTACCAACCAATTGAGGTCACTCATCTTTGCATCTCACAAGTGTTTAAGGACAAGGAGATCACTCTACATTCTCTCGAAAATTGCATTATCATAGGCTTGGTTATCACTCTCATCTCCACTTACAAGTTCACATACGTCACAAGAATCAAAAGGGCTTCCAAGGCCAAGGAGAATAATGAAAGGTAAGAAAAAGATAAATAAGGGTAAATAGAATCAGGTTGAAAAGATGATAAATAGAACATAATGCACAATGGTATAAAAGATTCTCACTTTCAATCTAAAATTCTCATTATTCTTCACCAACAATCATTTTTTTTCCTTTTCTATTTTTTTAATCAAGTCTTGAAGACAAAAGTAACCCTTAATGACCTTTCAATTAACCCATCAGTTGCTCCATTATTCTAAAAAAAATTAATGAATCCAACTTGATTATCCAATTAAGTATCCAAAGAAATCAAATTCAGACTCAAATGAGGCAACTAAGGGATTATTTTCTCAATGCAACTCTGAAAGTCAAGAAAGAGGAAACCCTAATTGCCTTAATCATGTTCAAGCATGTATGTCAACCATTAAAGTCTCAACAGGATATCAAAACAAGTTTTAGCGCATATAAATCAAGAGAAAACTCAGACAAAAAAAAGTAGGATTTTGTTTGTGAAAAATCCAATCATTAAAGCTCAAAACTCACTTTTTGACTAAGTTAATAGAGAGAACAAATGCAAGCAGACATGACTAATTTTTAACTAAAATGCTAAATTTTTCTTTACTGAATTGAAAAAGATTGCTTCGCACAATATCAACTCATGATTAATAGATTCTCTTCTTAAACATATCTTTATCAGCTCAGTATTAATTCAAGCAATTAACATATAAATCTTGCTTAATTACTAGCAATACTCAAGTGTTTTTTGATTGCACAATTAAGGTGTACCCACCCCATACACACTTAAGATAAACATGATCCTCAACATGGAAAAATAATAAAAATAACAGAACAAAGAATAATGAAACTTCCTTGAAAATTAAACACAAGATCACGAAGGAGGTAGGGGAGGTGGAGCCTAAGGGAGCCTTGTAGCTATGAACTCAAACATCTGGTCTAACTGAGCGCCGACATGTTGTCAAAAACTGCACAAGAAAAACAAAAACCGTCAATACATTTTATTTATTTATTTTTAAAAAAACAAGTAAAAACTGAAAAATCAAATGCAAGGACTAAGAGTGCTATGAAAAGGGATAGAAACACAGGTTGCCTCCGGTGAAGTGTTTGTTTAACGTCATTAGCTCGACGTTTCCTTTTGTTGAGGTTGATCAAGGTGGCTTCAAGCAAGAGACATGAGATGACTCATTCCATTTTTAAAAGTATTCCTTCCATCCTTGGTCAATGACCTTGGAGATGCCTCCAAAGACATTTTGAGCTCGACTTGAGATTGGTTGTTCTGAATGCGCGTTGGCATAAGAGATTCTACTAGGCCATAGTGGCTTCAATTAACCATAAGATGACGAACCAATTTGCAATAAACTTGGGGTTTCAGCAATAAGAGGACTTTTTTCCTGAATGTAATTAATGAGAGCATAAAGATCAGATGTTGGTGCAGACTTATAAAAGACAATGATAGTCACTTGATCTCCATCTACCCTCAAAATGAGTTCACCTCGCAGTACATCAATTAATGCCCTCGAAGTTGCCAAAAGTGGTCTTTCAAGAATCAGAGAGATATCACCATCCTCTTCCATATCCAACACTACGAAGTCAGCTGGAAAAATATATTTGACCACCTTCACCAAAACATCCTGCACCACACCGCGAGGGTAAATGATAGATCTATCGGCCAGCTGTAGTGAAATGTTAGTAGGCTTTGGTTCTGGCAGTTCTAATTTCTTAAAAAATAGAGAAAGACATAAAATTTATACTGGCACCTAAATCACATAATGCTTTCTCAAAATAAGAGTTACCAATAGTGCAAGAAATAGTAAAACTCTTAGGATCTTTTAATTTCAGTAGTAGCTTCATCAAGAAATTAGCAGAGCACTCCTAATTTAGCCTTATCGTCTCAAATTCCTCAAGTTTGCGTTTTTTTTTTATAAGTATTTCCTTTAAGAACTTTGCATATTTGGGCATTTGGGAGATGACTTCAACAAACAAAATATTAATTTGTAATTTCTTGAAAATCTCTAAGAATTTAGCAAATTGCTTGTCTTACTGAGTGTTCTTGAACCTCTAAGGGAATGGAATAAATGACTTATGTGGCTCACTTACATGTACCGCGGAGGGTGCTTCACTTGCCTTCTCATTTTCTACATGAACTGACTCATCAAGAGTATCTTCATGCTTTAAAATTTGTTCTTTTTTTTTCTTGGAGGACTCCTCAAGCTCCTTGCCACTTCTCAGGATAATTGTCTTAACATGGTCCTTCAGATTAGGCTTGGTAGTCCCAAGCAATGTCCCTGGTGCCCTTTCTGACATCTAGGAAGCCAACTGGCTAACATGAGTTTCTTTGCTCTTCATTCGGGACTCTGAATTCTGAATGTATTTCATTACAACATTTTCAAAGCTTGGCTTCCCTTCAGGTGCTTGGAAACCTGGGGGTGGTTGTGGAACTCACTGATGGCTCTATTGATTGCCTTGTTGATTTGCCCATTTAAAATTAGGGTGGTCCTTTCAACCGGGATTGTAAGCATTGGAATATGAATTGTACTGTGACCAGTTGAAATTGCCAACAAAATTTACTTCTTGGAGCTCGGGCGCAAATGGACTACCAACATAACAATTTGAACTTTTATGTCCCCGTTCGCCACATGCTTCATAAATGATTGGCAGGGCTGCACTATTTGCCATCATCAGAGTCTTAACCTTCTTCGTCAGTGCTTCTAGTTAACTTAAAATGGCAGTAGAGGAGTCAACAACATGCACACCAACTTGTTTCTTAGGCACTTGGAGCTCATTTTGCCATTCATAGTTGTTAAGCGCCATTTCTTCAATCAATTCATAGATTTCAGTTAATGTTTTCCTCCAAATTGTACCTCCCACGGCAGCATCAATAAGTGAACGGTTGGCTGGCGACAGACCATTGTAAAAAGTTTGTACTTGCTGCCATACAGAAAATTCGTGATGTGGACGTCTCCTCACCAACTCTTGAAAATGTTCCCAAGCTTCATAGAGAATATCCATATTAAACTACACAAAAGTAGAAATAACATTCCTTAACTTAGCAAATATAGAGGGAGGAAGATACTTATCTAGAAATTATTGTGTCAATTGATCCCATATGATGATGGAACCCCTTGGTAGTAATGTTAACCATTGACTCACCTTATTCCTAAGAGAAAAAGGAAAGAGTCGTAATTGGATTGCATCATCTTTTACCCCATTATATTTAAAAGTATCACACAACTGTAAGAACTTGGTCAAATATTGATTTGAATTATCCGAAGGTAACCCACCAAACTGAATAGAAGTTTGAATCATAGAGATCAATACTGGTTTGATCTCGAAATTGTTAGCCGCCATGACTGGTCTTGTAATACTCCTTTCGTATCCTCCAGCCATGGACATGGAATATTCAAGCATTGTCCGCTCTGCTAGAGTGGCTCGTTCTTCACGAGTCCCATCAATTGTCTTTCTCTCTCCATCCTCTTTGTAGCCACTTCTATCACAGCTTCAGTATTAGATTGTTTCCTTAACCTGTGAGCTATTTTCTCAATTTCTAGATCTAATGTCAAATTAAGAGATTGAGAACGAGTAAGCATACACAATAAATATAAGCAAAGAGATGAAGTGACAAATGAATTAAAATAAAAATAAAATAAGAAATAAAATAAAAATTAGTCTAAATTAATTAGAGTTTTTTGCCTTTAATATTTCCAAACTTATTCCCCGAAAACAATGCCAAAAACTTGATACGCGTAAAATACACTAAGAGCAACTGTACTCTATCGTATACTAATATAGAACTTGAGTCTCAGTTATCGATCTCACTAGGAATAAGAGGTAATTACTTAATTCGTTAAACTCTTGATTATTTAAACAATCTTAGTTGTAAGAAGAAACTCAAAATAAAATCAAACCACAAATAAAGAAGAATCATGGACAATTAAACAATATAGAGATAAATCACTTAGAAGGAAATTAGGGTGCAAGGTTCACTTGACTTTAATTAACCAGATTTTTATTTATTTATGATGTAAGATAATTCTCATTCCAAATTCTCTTAATTGCTATTGAGTCACAATGGTCATAGATAAACAATATTCTATTCCTAATTAATCACCTATTTGGTCATTTAGTTGAATTAACTAAGAATGCATTAAGTCCCAATCCAAGAGATGAATTAACATAATCGTCAATTCAATTGGTAGAATAAATTAATATTTAGTCATTCACTAATCTAATCCTAGGTTTATTATATAAGCCCACTCATCGGTTGCGGATGGTCATCGCGTGAATGCTTATGTCATGGAGCTCATAATGATTTTGATGATAACAAAGTGCAGATGATGACCAAGTACAAATGGATGCAAAGCTAACATAGTTTTAGGCTTTAGGATCTTAATTTAAGAAGCTCTCTTGGTATCTCAATTATTTTCTTAAAAAGAGCTTTTCAAATCAAGTGGTTTTTAAATATTGGATTATGAAAATCAAGCTTATTTCTTTAAAAATCCAAGTTTTCTAAATCTCAATGTTTATCATGGTTAAATGGGCTTAACAATGATTTCAAGGATGTTTGTAATCATTGATCTTAGGTCTAGTAATCATTTTATAACTTCTTTGGTGGCTTGTAATCAATTACAATGACATGGTAATCAATTACATCCATGTGAGAATCAATTTTTCTAAAGTCAGTAGCTATGTAATCAATTACATGAGATTTGTAATCGATTACACTACTTCCAGAGGCTTCAGAATCGATTACGTAAGGCTTGTAAACGATTATATCTCTGGCAGAGATCATGTAATCGATTACATTAAGGTCGTAATTAATTACAAACACCCCAGAAAGCCCAGAATGTGTTTTACGAACAATATAATCGATTATATCGCTATTGTAATCAATTACAACATGGCTGTAAGTGCGCAAACATTTCACCTTAAGCATCTATTACTCACATTAAAAGCCCTAACAACTCTTTTTCTTTAAAACACTATATATGGACTCTATTGGATCATCTTTTATATATAACAACCATTAAGAAACATCATTCTATTGCTCTTAATCTGAGTTTCATAATTTTTTCCTCTATTGCTCTGTTTTTGAGATTATCGAGATATTCTTTGAGAGAGCCTTATAGCGCTTCAAGTTATAATACACACTCTTTGAGAGAGTTTCTTCTTGTCCTACTCTTGATTGATTGTAACGAGGGTGAAGTATCCCTCAAAAAATTTGTGAGAGTGGGGTATTCTTGTTGTTGAGGCTCAAGCACAAGGGTGAGACATCCCAAGGTGTGAGGAGCACTCTGCTTTGTAACGGTAGCAAGCACCTATTGAAGCTTGCATTAATAGTGAAAAAATGTCAGGTGATTTCTTGAGGACTAAACGTAGGTCACAAGTGATTGGTGGTTGAACCAGGATAAATCTCAGTGTTTGCTTTTCTGAACCCTTATTCCTTTTATTCGCACTTAAAGTTTTATATAATTGTTTAAATAATTTATTTTTGGCTTGTTAAATTTGTGAGAATTTTTTTATCTTCTTGGTTCGTTCATTTCAATTGATAAATAGCTTCAACGTAATATGCTCTTAATGTGTTTGTGAAAAGTTTTCAAAAGAATTTTTAACTACTCAATTCATCCTCTCTCTTGAGTAAAGAAGCCACTTGAGTAACACATCAATCAAACAATGAATTCAAGCATGCCAAAATTGATCAAGTCTTGACAAGAATTCAAATAATACCATAAACCCAATGAAATTACCTTAATCAAATTCGAATTAAAAATCAATTAATTAGAAAAACAAGATCCCTCATAGCCCTAGCTATGGATTTAGCTATTCATGTTCAATATAAATAATCCCAAAACATAACACAAATCCATGGAAAGAAAACCCTAAAGAAAAGGGAAAGACTAGAAGGAAGAGAAATCAAAACCCCTTTAATAGAGATTGTAATCTTCAAGCCTTCAAGCATTGTGTCCTTTCTTCGTACTACCTTCCAGAGATTCGTGACTGCCTTCCCTTGTGAATTATCTTTTCAAAGTCTACTACTACCAAAGTCTCCTTCAAGTTTAGGGATTTGCTTCTATTTATAATAGTGAGAGGCAAACTGTCCATTTTTACGCATAAGAGACTTTACATGGTTATGTCTAAGCTTGACACGGCTGTGTGAGCATGAAAACGCATAATTTTAACGTCAGGAGGGAGACACGGCCATGTCTCTAGGTCAGAAGAATTCTTCAAGTTAGACAAGGCCCTATCTAACTTAGGAATCACTTCTGAGTTGACATAGAGCCCTGACTAACTCAGGAATCGTTTCTTTTGCTCTGAAAATAGTGTCTTCACCTGCTTTCACTCCAAATATGATGAACCCCTTTAATATGCAAAAACTGAATATAATGATAAGGATCCATCTAAAATTAATCAATAAACACAATCAAATCACCATAATTTATCATGTTTGAGACTACAAAATATGGACTTATCAAGTTTTTACAAAATTCTCATTGTTTTCTCAGCAAAAATTCACGATATTGGTATCTTTAGATTTAGGAAGACGAGATATACAAAACCCCCCAAACAAATTTTACAAAACAATACACCAAAAGGAAAAATTGGTTTTTGGGATAAAATTCCTCACCAAATTCTAATCCATTTGACACAATATGCACGTTGTTAAAATCAGTAAATTCTGATCTACAAAAGCCCTAACTTGATTTTCAAAATTAATCATAAAAAATTTTGAATTGCACATCATATTTGTTTGGGTTTTGGGTTTCTTCAATTTTAAACTTCGAACAATTTTTTAGAAAGATAGAAAAATTGATAGCTATAATTAGAGTTAAAATTGCTCTGATACTAATTGCTAGAGTTCCTGAATCAATTAACCCTAAATTATGGCATACCCAAATAATATAGAATGAGAGATAAGGTTACCTTAAAAAGATGCCGATGAGATTGCCATGATTGAATCCTTGAAAGCGATCTCGATGAAGGAGATATACTATTTCTATCCACAGTAGTCGTTCACATGTCAATATCAATGAGGCAACTGTACGCACTAGAGTGACTAGGAATATGAGTCTCTCCCTGTATATATAGAATAACTAAAATGAGCTAAATCTACCCACTATGGTAAGCTCATATACTAGAACCATAAATAAAACTCACATATAAGCAGTGCTTAACAACAACAGGCTCAATAATAATATTGATCACAATTTGAGATAAACAAAATGCTCTAATAATTTTAACATCTAATTAATATAAGTTTTATAAAATTATAATATAATTTATGTTAGTCCAAATAAAATATTCTAACAATATATTCCACATTGAGCAAACATGATAACGAGGATCTCCCACCACAGAAATAGGGACAACAAAGTTTCATGTGTCTATGAAGATTCACGGGAATTATCTGTGATAGGATAAGGATGGTTACCCACTTAATAAATGAAAATGAGATTATATCATAATACCCTCCCAGTGCTTACTTGAAAAATATATTTTCTATTTTTAATATTTTTCACATATTGTGATTTTTCTTTTTTTATTTGAGAAGAGATGAGAATCTTTATTTTCTTATTATTCTACAATGGATTTTTTTTTAGAAGAGTCTATAATGATTGAGATTGTTGCAAAAAAACTTATACCACTCAAATACTAATTACATGCAATCAAAGACTTCAAGTTTTATATTCTTATATCAATTATTTTAATTTTTTTTTGACATCTTGAGACACTGTTAATATGTCAAATGCTTTATAATAACGTTTATTTTTTAGAGTTATATGATTTTTTCTCAAGATAAATAAATTAAAAATAATTAATCTATTTTTTATTTTGTTAAATTATAATGAATGACAAATTAATATTTAAAAAAGTATTCACATTTAATTTAACAAATCCATGCGCACGCTGTAGTAAAATTAGTTCATAAATAAATTTAAGCCAATTTTCATTAAAGTTTCAAAATTAAAATTCATATGGATTGATTATTACAAACATAGTTGAACTTGATATGTTACTTGTGACATTCTTTTAATTTTGTAAATAATTTAAATTGTTGAGCAAAATTATGATATGCGGAGCGAAATTTTATTCATTTACGTTTTAGCATGTTTTGTGATTTTTAAAATATCATTTAAAATTAATAGATACCTATGAATACAGGTGTTCTAAATCCATCTCGACCTAAGCTAATTGGAACAAGTTCGAGTTTTAGGAATTAGATTCAATGTGTTTTTAAGTCAAATTTGAATCACACTTCGAGTTATTCAAACTCGAACCAATGTCAGACAATATTTTAATATGTATAAAATCAAATATAAAATATTAATTTCGTCTTAATATATGTAATATATCAATTTAGTCTAAATACACAATGTCCCAATGTTTCTAAAATTATTTTATAATTAAATATATGCAAAAGAATGTATATTTTATTAAGTTACAAGTTCAAATATTACTCATTAAGTCTAAAAGTTCAATTTATATAATATTTGTATTAGTTCATTAAATTAAAAAATTTCATAAACTTTAACATAAGTCTAGTTTGAGCCAAAAAAGAATAGGTTTGATTTCAAAGAATAGGTTTGATTTCTTATTGAGTTGAGCTTAAGTCAAGTCAAATTTAACTTAGCTCGGCTTATTGTCAGCCTAGATATAATGTTAGCATGTTGTTTTTATACCTTATTTATGTGTTTATGTTTTTTTAGCTGAATATTAAATTTATATTCAATGAAAGCATCAGAAAGTAACAACTGAGAAATCACAGATGGGGGATCCTCTATCCAGCTGCTAGAATCACAATTACTAGAAAACTTTACAAGA
Source organism: Ormosia emarginata (assembly GCA_029884605.1). Lineage (NCBI taxonomy): Eukaryota > Viridiplantae > Streptophyta > Magnoliopsida > Fabales > Fabaceae > Ormosia > Ormosia emarginata. Next base: position 52,508,081 of record JAQQTP010000082.1, on the reverse strand, counting down.
ACATCCACTACTAAATTACAAGAACGAGGAACGTAACCACAATCAAAACATGAAAACCAAGATGCAACTAAAGCAACGTTCTTCAAAAAAGACTCATCGTAAGAAATATCACAAGACCCTTCTTGAAGGCTAGGATAGACTTTCTTAGCATGACATTCCTAATAAACAAATATAATAGTAAACAAATAAAATGGAAAACAAATAACTAATGTAATTGTAAATTATAAGAAAAGGTATATGATGATTAGTCTCACAACAATGTGTGTAAAAATATTTGATAAAAAACTAGAAAATTATAAGAAAAGGGGTATGAGAAAAATCGAAATATCAGAGTTAATTGCGTAAATAAAATGCGCCAATTAGTTGCGAAATGGATGGAGGAAGCCGCAAATTCAATAGGAAAATGCGTGTTTTGAACATTAATATATCACAGGTCATACTATCCTACCTTCGTATAACTCTTAACTCTCTAAGTTAAAAAACTTTTAAAAACGGGTTTTTATATTAAAATAATAATATAAATAATATTAAAAATAAATAATAATTATTTAATGAAAGAGCACTTGAGGGTAGGATTATATCCTTGAAGAGAAATGATAGCAATATATTTTTTATTACATTTTTTTTAACACATTCTCTTTTGTTAGATCATGTTATACAAAACATACACTTAACTTTGATTAGTATATAATTTACTCAATTAATTTGTAATCAAGTTTAAATTTGTAATTTAGTATATAATGTGACACAAAAAAAAAAGATTATATTAAAAAGAATGTGATAGAGAGCGTGCTGCTAGCACTTCTCTATCCTTGAATAAATTGAAATTTTCGATTTTGGAATCTCTCAATTTTTTTGAGAAATGTTTTATCCTTTTATTCAATCTTCATATTAATTCATCTAATTACTAAATGAAGAAAATATTGAATACTTTTTATATTCTTAAAACATTAAATGTATTTACATTTTTATTTAATATTTTTTATTTAATATTAAGAAGATTATTATGAATAACTTGTAGATTGATATAACGTTACTCTTTTTTTTCTCAAGTGATCAAATAGAGGAGGAACATACACACAAAAATTATAAAAAAATTTACATATTATAACTGAGTCTCGCTAATAATTTTTTTTATATCTATTTTTTATTTTATTTAATCATTTGAAAAAAAAATTAAGAGAATCTAAATTCAGAATTCTCCAGATCAGAACTTAAAGCAGGGATTTTAATAAGCATCAGAGTTTCTGGTATATTGGCATTGATTCTCTGCCTACCCTCACTTTTGACCTTAATTGGGGAAGCCGCGAATTGCACAAGAAATGCATCTTATAGAAATGAATTAAATGTAATGACGAGGGTTGGCTCAAATTTAAAAAATATATATATAATTATTTTTAACTAAATTATCTCTTAATAAAATACATAAAATTATAATTTCATTAATGTTTTCTTATTTCCTTTAGTGAAAATATAGATAAAGATAAAATTGAAAAAAAATTAATATCTTTTTAATTTTCTAAAGTGACGAATAAAATGATATATAATCCATTCTCTAGAAGGACAAATATTTTAAAAGTGAGTGTGTTACTTTGACTTTGATATTGAACAATTTCGTTTTCTCTAAATTCACCCCTAGGGTTTGTTTAACTAGTATCCTAAAACAATAGTAAAGCAAAGAAAATAATAATAAATATTAATTGAAAAGTAAAGTATTTAATGTCATAGAAATTAAAAAAAATTGTAATACTTACTATTTTAATTTTTTAAAGTCACTTGTTAACAAAATCTTACACTTTTTTTTTATTCTGAATAACTGTTGTTTTAGGTTTAAGTTTGTTTTAATTTATTTGTCACTTTAAAATATCAAAGAGGTTTTAATTATTTTTTTTTCAATTTTACCATTGCCTCTATCTATCCTTATTAAATATACTACTCCCTCAATTTTTAAATAATAGTTACTTTTCAAAAACTTATTTTGTTCAAAATTATTTGTCACATTTAGATAATGAAGAAAACATTTATTGTTGGCTTTCAACTTTACCCTTATTTATTGTTATCTCCACTAACAACCTTTTTTTTTTCTCTCATATTAGTTGTTTCTTGTCTTCTTAAGGGTAATGATGTTAAATATTAGTTTTTTTACCTAAAATTTGATAATTTATTATAACATCCCGAGAATTCGTATTTTATTTGTTTTGGTCGATTCATAATTATTTTGAGTAATCCAATTTGACTTCTTTGAATTTTATAATTTTTGTGATTTTTAAAATTTTTTTGGAGTTTTTATGTTTTTAATTATTTTAATATTATTTTTGAAATTTGTGTATATAAGCGTTCGTATTTTATTTTTTTTTGGCAATTCTTAATTATTTTTATCAATCTGATTTGATTTTCATAAATTTCACAATTGTTATGATTTTTGTGATATTTTAAATATTTTAATATATTTTAGATATTTTAAGATATTTTGAATATTTTATTATATTTTAGATATTTTAAGATATTTTGATATATTTTAAGATATTTTAAAGATATTTTGAATATTATATTATATTTTTGATATTTTGGCATATTTAATATGTTTATGATATTTTGGGTTGTGTGTGAGACTGGGCGGGCTCGGAAAGATAAAAAGTTTTATTGGCCAGAAATTTTTGTATTGTTAATTCGGAGTCGGGGGATCTTACTAAATCCGAAACCGGAAACAGTTTATGAAATTTTATTTTTCTATGATTTTATCTGACAAATAAAATCGGGATATGTTTTATCATCCCTTGGATAATATCTTCCGAAAAAATATCTAGTAGATGATTCTAGACGCAAGCTTAGTCACCCACTCTAGAATGTTCTAGACGATGACTCATAGTTTGGTGACTCACCTAGGTGACTAGCCTAGTGACTCATATGTTCCAGCTTGTTCTAGAAGACTCTAGAAAACGCCTCGTCACGTGCCTAGTCATCAAGTGCTTTACACATGGACCAATGGGGAGTCGGTCAAAGTTGGTGGCGTGACTCATCGCGAAGGACCAATAGAAGCTTGACATGTGGCGTGACACCTCAACACCTATGACTCAACATATTCGGGAAGCTTGTAAACACCGAATTTTGTCCGGGATATTTTGTAAATAAAATAAAAATAATAAAATCAAAAATAAAAATATTCAACCCATACCCTAAACCAACTCAAACTCTCAAAACTTATCCTAATCAAATCATGTCACCATCCTAGACCAACCCCAATACTTATCCTAAACGATCTTAACTCATCATCTCAAGCCAAATCCTAATCACACTCAAACTAAAACTCCTCACCCTAATCCCTTCCTATATTAACCCATAACCCCACACACTTTTGGGTAGACTCTAAACCCTCGCAAGCTTATTCCCACCTCGACTTTTTGACTAAAACATACAAATTAAACACACAAAACTTCCTTCAAAGAAACAAGCCTCCAAATCTCAACACACTATTTTTTTAGCCACTCACCCAAACGATACTTACCAACTTCATTCACCCAATCATGACCACATCAACGTCTTCCTCACAATCACACCCCACCACTATTACCACCAAATAGACTTCTTCCTCTGCCACCCAACAACACCTTCATCCTTATTCCATAACCACCCAAAAAAATCATCATCCTCACCAAGGAAAACCATTCAACTTCGGCTTCACCACGGACCCACCATTCCCAAAGAACCACCATCTCCAAATAAACTTCATCTTTATCCCCCACCAAACTCAATACCCAACCACCGTACCAACTCGCTCCAAGCACCAAACCGCACCTCCAGCGTCGGCGAGCATCGGACCGCGCAGCACCAGTGTCATCCACCGCCGTTCCTATCGCGCGACCCACCATGACTTGTTAGTCGAGAAACGGTCAAGCATCACCATACCTGAACCAGTTGGACCGCACAGTACTATCCCGACGCCAGCCCCTAGACCCGCCAGTTCCGTCACGCCGGAAAACGCAGATTCGACGAACCAGCCGCACTGCTCCACGTCCATTTCGGAACCACCGTTGAGCCGCTCGCCAAGCGCCAGATCTGGTAGGATCTGAAACGTCTCGCATTGTGCGTCCCGCCAAGCACGACGCCGTCGGACAACTCCGTCGAACCCGGTCCGTCGAACCGTTGCTCCTCTGACTTCGTTTTCTCCGATCTCTGCAACTCTCAAGAAAGAAACAAAAGAAACCCCCCTTTCTTTGTTCTGTTTTTTCCGTAAGTTTGTTTGATTTTGAATTTTTTTTTTTTTGGTTGCTGTTTTAAGTAAAATGGGTTAGGATAGTGAATGTGGGCAAAAAAAAATGAGGAATTAAAAAAAATAATGTTAGTAACAACAATAAAATTTAAAAGGGTAATAATAATAATAATAAATTAATTTTTTTTAAAAATAATAATAATATAAATAAATAAATAAATAAATGAGACTAACCGAGTTGTGACATGACTTGTTAATCTCATAACTATTTTTGGATCATCGAGTTGTGACAACTCAATGATTCAAATTATTTTAAATAAATTATTATTTAATAAAGGCTCAAAATTTATTTTTAATAAACTTAACAATCATGGGTGACGTCTAGCGTGGCGCAAGCTTCACTTCATTCAAACTTTAATTTGATTACAGAGTCGCGACGACTGTTAATTCAAATTTTTATAAAAATAAAAAAAATTAATCTTTTCTTTAAATAAAATCAACTAACCCGCATTTATTTTCTAAAGAACTACGTGACTTTGAGTTCCTCATTGCACTGAGTGCGTAGGAGCGAAATTTTTATTTCGTCAAGCCAAGTTTTAAATTTTCACAAATTATTTATTTTTTAGTTTTTTAAATAAAATGGGTAAAACAAATATATTACGAGATTATTAAATTTTTGCATAACTAATTTAGGGTAACCGTTTAGACGGATGTATTAGGGGTGCTGTGGGGTTAAGTCTCCGCCCTTCCCTATGCATAATCGACTCCCGAATCCAATCTGGTTCCAAAGACCATTTTCTAAAAGGGTTTTCCAATTTTTCCTAATTTAAATAAAATTGGTGGCGACTCCTAACATTATTTATTTTGTTTCGCCGCTCCCGCCGCGATTTCGGTCGCGACAAAGCTTCCAGAAGCAGTGACTCGCCATGTTCTAGAAGTAGTGACTCGCCACATTCTAGAAATGCTGACTCGTCCTGTGACTCGCCGCAGTGAGTCACACATTCCAGAAGGTTCTATGCTGACTCAGCTAGTGACTCGCCATGCTGACTCACCTGTTCTAGAAATTTCTACGCTGACTCATCATGCTGACTCATCGTAGTGAGTCACATGTTCTAAAAACTTCTCTTTAATGACTCGCTCTATGACTCGTTAAGGTTAATCAGTAGAAAAATGATCAACAATAGTTGCTACCCAACTGGAGTAAGAGAAAAATTTATGTGTATTTTATTATCCATTGGACAATAGACATTGACTTTATAAGCAGTAATTATTGTTCATTGCTTACAGTATACCGAAAAATATCTTAAGCCTTCATCTTTTTCATGAAGTTTATAAATAGGAGGGTTTTGGTTCATTTTCAACTTTGGCAAGAAGCTCTCACCCTTTTCTCTCCTTGTGTTCCACGGCTAAACACTCTTGGAGGCCAAATTTCTACACTTGCTCATCTTTTATTCATCTCCACCCAAGAAGCCAAATGATATACACAAAACTCTCTCACTTTCTCTCCCTCCATAGATTTGGCTAAGCACTCAAGAACCACTCTTCAAATTTTTATAATTCCTACCAATATCATTTCTTGAATCCTCTCATTAATCCAAGACACTTTCATGTTAGGAATTTCTCAAGATTCATTCATTTCCATCTTCCTATCAAACAAAGAACACAAAAGCTCCTATCTTTCTCTTCTCCAAGCTCACGGCCAAGGGGCCATAGTGCTACCATCACTCTTCAATAATTTACACCAACCATATATCTTGAATCCTTACCTTGTTTCAAGACACTTTGTAGTTGGAGTCTTGACCAAAATCACTTATCTTCAAGGAGTTCTTTCAAAGTCAAACACATAACTCTCACCTTTCCTCTCTCACAAAGCCCACGGCCAACCACCACAAAATCACCTTCCAAGCTTCAATAATTCTAAACAACCTTAGATCTTGAATCTCCATGCAATTCTAAGGAACTTTCATGTTGAGACCATCTTGCAAATCATCCATCTTCAAGCATTTTTTCTAAGATCTAAGTTTGAAGAATAACGAGTGAAATTCTTGATATCCTCTTCTAATCATAGATTCAAAGTTCTAAACCATATTTTGATCCATGGTTTTTTTTTTAAGCCTTAGATATTAATATTTCACGTTTTCTTTAATTTTTCAAGAAAACACTTGGTGGTTGAAGTTCTTCTTGAAGGAGACAACAAGAGGACATACAAGGAGCTTTGGAGGTTTCACCAAGAGGTAAGATGGAGATTACCCTTATCAACCATGTGTTGGTGGTGAGGAATGGATGTGTTTGTAGTGAATAATCCATAAGGATTCATTCACTTGGTTGTTTAAAGTTTTTCTATTTATGATTGATTTTGTGTGCAAACATGTCTATAGCTTTAAAATATATGGTATATGTTTTATGATTACTTCAATATATGATATGTATTCATAGATGCATGATAATTATTGTAGCATGTGAATAACATGTAAAGTTTGCATGAGTGTTCCAAAGAACACAACATGAAGCTCACGGCTTCACCATGAAAAAAAGGACCAAAATGTTCTCAACTTTTTTTCTAAAAGAATGACCTAAATGATTTAATTGGATTAATGGATTTTTCAATGATTTAGAAGATGAAAAATAATTTTAAGATGAATTATAAGGACATGTAAAATTTCGGCCAACATGCCATATACCTTTGATCCAAAAATTATTTTCTAACTATGGACTAGATGATCTAATAAAAATAAATTAGATTAAGAGTTTTACAAGAGATTAAATGCATGGAAATAATTAGGGATGAAATATAATGCATAGAATGATTTTTGGTCAACATGCCTACTTATGATGTTTTTAATCCAAAACTATTTTAAAAGTGTGGACTTATGAAATTAATTTAATGAGAACTTAATTAAATGGATTTTTGGATAAACAATGAAAAGTAATTTAATTTTAGAGTTAAATTAGTGAATTTAAGGAATGATATAAATACTTGAAAGGTACTAACATATAGTTCACTCATTGAGTTTTGAAACGCGTTAGCAAATTTCGAGATGTAAATATTAGTTATGATTAAGAAAAGTAAATTTTTGGATGGAAACGTAGAAAATATCACTTAATGAAATTTTTAAACAAAATATTGTCAAAATTAATTAAAAATGGACTAATCATAGAGAAAGTTTCAATATAAAATTTGAACGTAAAGAAAATATTATTCGTAGTTGAGAAATACTAGAAATAGCTTACGCGTATTTTAAAATAATAATTTTAAGCTACGCGATTGAGAAAATGATTTAAAAATATTACGCGATATTTAAAATGTTGAAAAATATTTAAGCGATTTAAAAATGTTTTGAAAAAGGTGACGCTGTTATGAAAATGCGATAAAATTTCTATACGATTAATTGGAACTGTGAGTTTTGCTGTCAGGCCAAAGTGGTGGACCCAGACTTGTTGAGATGTGCTATTGTCAAATGGAGACGTACTATATATTGGAATATTGAGATTGATGGCGTTTTTGTAAATATGGTAATATTTTGAGACCAAGGGTATTTTTGTAAATATAATTCTTATTCATGCATTGACAGTTGTGTCAATTGGTTGAAAATTGGCGATTGATTGACGAGACGAATTACACCGTGTTGTCGGTGTGATAAGCGTAGTGTGGCTCATCGAGTGGACTTGGAGGCATAAGTGTGCGGAGTATTCCACATGTGGACAGTTGGTAGCTCCTCTAGGCTGTAGTAACTGGCAACACACTAATGATCTCGACACGTACTATTCTTAATCGAGATTTGGGGAGATTGTTTAGTACAATGCCTGTAGTGCACGATGTGCTTGGACTGTGTACTACTACACAATGTTGGACTGTGGGTTATAGACACGACGTTGGACAGTGTAATAGTTTGGTTAGGCAGCCTGAGGTACTGATAGTTCTTTTCGGATCATTCTCTCTGATGCCTGTGTCTAGCTCCATGGAGTAGGAATGAGTCTGTGTATATTTGTATATGTGGTCTGCATCTTAATGTGGTTATTTATATTCAATGTTGAGATGTTATGTATGATGTGTTAATATGAGTTATTATGCATGACGTGATTATATGGTTTATTGTATCAATTGTTATATCTGTTATGGTAATATTATTGTTGTTCATTTTATTACAATATATGTTTATTGAAATTATTTGTAAATTGATAACATGATTATATTTGTGATATCTGTGTGTATGGAATGACTTTGTCATTCGCATCATTCTTTGCTGCCGTACTGGTATTGGTGAAAGGGGATCTCACCTCTTTGCTGTATTATTTTGTTGTGTTTGTATTGTTAAATTCGTATAGTAGGTGAAACGAGTTTCTTAGACTTACTGGAGGCGATGTTCTGAGATCGGTGACGGCGTAGAGGAATGATCTTCCAAGTTTTCAACAGTGAGTAGTTTGCTGGAGAAACGGAACAAGTATGTTGAGTTTTCTCGTTAGTGTTGTTACCGTGCTATTAAGTAGGACTCATTATTAGGTTTACTACTGTTGCTTGAATCTGTAAAATTTATGTTTTAAAATGTTATTGAATATTATGTGATATAAGTAATATGTGTATTAATCAGTTCAGTCTATTTTTCTGTATTATTTATATTTTCGGTAAGTTTATGTTTCCGTAAAAATGAATTTTTAAAATCCACATTTTAGAACTCAAAGCTTTTATATAATGACTTTTCAGGTTTGAAGTTTTTAGTCGAAAATGTGATACTCTACGGAAGGTGTTACAATTATTACATGCTTTTGAAGCGCTATGTATGATTGTGCGTACTTAATTCACAATTAATTAATTGTGGTGTCCACTACTATCTTGCATATTTATTATTTAATATTTTTAAAAAAATAAAAAACAAGACTGAGATAATAAACATTTCCTCCATTTCATTTTAAGTATCACTTTGATGAAAAAAAATTGATCTATTATAAGTGTCGTTTTCGCATACCAATAAAGTCTTAATTATTGTTTTTCCATCTTTATCGTTATACTTTAATAGTCTCAGCTACTCATGAAAATTGGATGAACATGGTAAATTAGAGTAATTAATTCAAATAAATAAGGGTAACTTAATAAAAAATCTCACAATTAAGACTTGATTTAATGTTTCTTAATTCTTATACTTTACACGTAAGTGACACCTAAAATGGATCAGAAAGAGTATACAAGTTAATGGTGCGGCTAAAATGTCAAAATATAAATGAAGTAAGCATAATCCTATGCGGGGTGCCGAGGCTCGAGGAGCACATATAATAATTTCTCCTAAAATTTTGGGTCCTTTAATTAGTTTCTTAATTAGTGTGTTTAAACTTTAAACGACTATTATTCAGAAATAGAAGAAGTAATAACTACATGTATTTATTAATTTCATTTTCTTAATATATCTCAACTAATAAAATCTTATCTCCTTTGTTCATATTAAATTTATTTCATTTCCCTAAAATATCTCAATAGAAGTTGTGTTAGTACTCCACCATTGCAAACAAGAATAATGAGGCTAAATAAATGGGGTTATAATTTTAATAATAAATAGGCAATTTTGTCATATTAACTTATTTTTTACTATTTGTAAGGTTATTTACTTACTTTATTAATTTGTGTGCAAAACCTTAAACGACAATTATTCAAAACTGGAAGGAGTACTAAATTAGATGATAGAGTACATCTTTTTTAGAATGGTTCAATTTGTTTTTTATATGATATAGGACCAATGGAGAAAAGGAATAGTAAATCCTCGAGGTTTTAAAAGTACTTAGTGTCAAGAGTCTCGATTTCAAAGTAAAAAAGCTTATAACAACATATTTTTCATAAAATATTTTTATGATGAATAAAATTTTAACTTCTTTAACTCGAATAATTTTTTTGGTTTTATTTTACAATAGTTGCTTCTAATAAGAAGAGATTAAAAATATTTTAAAAGATATATTTATAAGTAGATTTTTATGAAAATATATTTATAAGAAGATATTTATGAATTAATTATTATTATAATATAAAAATCTATCTTAAATATCTAAGTGTCATTATTACTAAAGATAAAAATCTAAAATGTAATTATAACTTTAATTTTAAAAAAATGGTGCTATGTTGCACCTAGAGGATTGGTGCAACACACCCTCGACATCATCAAAAGCCATTTGTTATGGCTATAAAAATGGATGGGGTTAGCACACAAAAAAAAGGGCGGGGGATGGAGGAAGAATCAACAAGAGAGAAAAAAGAAAGAGTTAAAAAGTGTGAAACTGAGAGAGATAAAAAAGGAAGAGAAAGAGAAAAAGGAAAAGGAAGAAAGAGAGAGAGGGGAGGCGGCGGGAGAAAGATAAAGAAAAGAAAAGAAAAGGAAAGAGAAAGAGAAAAGAGAGGAAAAAGAAAAAAAAGTCTACACAAGGTAAGTAAGAATTGAATCCTCTTTTAAAAAGAAAATAAAATCATGGCATTAAGTATATGTTTTATTATTTTAATATTTTATACATATTGTTATTCTTGTTAAATTTATTATGCACATATAATGTTATTATATTATGAAAACTGGATATTTACTTGACTTTGAAATGTTTATGATATTTGACAAAATTTAGAATTATTATAATTTGAATGTTGACTCTTTCACGAGACCAATATAATAACTTATAAAAATTAAAATATTACCAAAGACTTAAGTTAAGTAAATATTTTTGATTATATTGTGCAATACATATATGTGTTTGATTTACATGAATTTCCTTATATTTTCCTTGACTTAGGTGCAATTTTATGACTTTTATTTTGACATTTGCAATAAAAAGACCTTTGTGCAATGAATTCACTATCAAGATTAGGACAAACTATGAATCATGATGATGATCTGATAAAATGTAGATTGTGATGTGGACTTTTAAAAAAACTATTTAATGAATTTTAAATAATAGTTGGTCCCTTGAAGAACTGACCTTTAAATTTAATGATTCTAAGTTTTGTGAATTTTATTTTATTGTCATGATTAATTTATAGACTTGTATATGATGAGTTTATTTGTGATGTATCGGTGGTTTGTATTGCTTATGTTTATGTGTGATAGCAAACAAGTGATTCAAGGAAAAAATTGTACCTAGCCATTGAGAAGGCAGAAGGATGTAACACCCTTAATAACATGTTAGACTTATAAATAGTTACAGAGGTAGCCTAATACGTGTTTGACATGCCAGTTCAGTTTTGTGACAAACTGAATTAGTTTCGGCATTTTGCTGCAACACAGAAAGTGGAAAATAGCTTAAAATAACTCAGAAAATGGCTTTAAATGCTAAGTTGAGGGAAACATGTATGAATAACTTGTTTCTAGGTTATAAATGAGTTAAGTAAGATGCAGTTAAAATTTGAGGATAATCAAAGTTAGTTTAGTATTTTTAAGCATACTGAGAGTATGCTTTAATACCAGATTGAATAGCAGCAAATATGAAAAATTAGAAAAAAGTGAAATAACTACTTAGATAAATCCTAAGATTTATTCTAAAGTTGTTGGAAGTTAGGAAACTTGATTTAGTATAATTCAAGTATCCTTAGCATATATAAGTTTCAACAGAGAAACTTAAGTTTCCAAGTTTGGCCTTATACTCATTTTCTCTCCTTTATCATGAAGGATGTTTAGAGAAACAGAGAAAGAAAAAGAGAAGAGAGAAATGGAAAAGAAGAGGAAGAGGAAGAATGAAGGATCAAGAGGAAGACAAAGGCTTCAAGGTCATCATCTACACAAGAGGTAGGGGTGTTTTTCAGCTTTTCCTCCATTTCCTTCTTCCTCCCTCCATATTTGTTATCATTTGAGCTTGGAATGGGTTATGGTTGGGATGAGTTTCCTTGAGTTTGAGTGAAGGAACTCTTAGGAATCTTGAAATATGGCTGTTTTTGAGTTGATCTATGCATGAGTTATGGTGTAAATCCTCATTGTATCCAAGAATTACTTGGGTTGAAAGTGGTGAAATGCATAGAAGAATTAGGGTTTTGGTTGGTAACTCATGCTTAGATGGTTAGAAATCATACATGTGATGTATTTGATGCATAGAGGTGCTAAGGATCATGGTTATGATTTGGAAACCTTTTAATTGTTTGGGAATAATGGTTCTCGGGTTGATTTCTGCAGAATTTTGGAGAAACCAAGTTTTTGAGTGAGAGTCGTGGCACATTCCAGGGAGAGCAGCAGCACTCTAGTCTCTACCTGTGTATGGATTTTCAGCTAATAGTAGGGAGCCATGACACAAATGAGCATGAGTCGCGGCACAACCTGTTATGCCACAACACAAAAGAGTTGGAGCGGCGACACTTTCTGGGAAAATTCTTCCCGCACTTTATTAGATCCCCCCCAAGGGTGTTCTTGCAATGCTTGAAGTCCTGGTTGTTTCCTTATAGAGAAATGGATCCTTTATGCAATAAGGTTGAATCATAGAGAAATGGATCCCTTGTGCAACAAGGTTGAGTCATAGAGAAATGGATCCCTTATGTAATGAGGTTGATCTATAGAGATGAAACCTTTATATAATGAGGTTAATCCATAGAGATAGAATTCTTATGTAATGAGGTTGATCCATAGATATATAACCCTTATGTAATGAGGTTGATCCATAGAGATATGGATCCCTTATGTAATAAGGTTGATCCATAGAGATGAAACCTTTATATAATGAGGTTGATCCATAGAGATTGAACCCTTATGTAATAAGATTGATCTATAGAGAAATGGATCCCTTATGTAATAAGGTTGATCCATAGAGATGAAACCTTTATGTAATGAGGTTGATCTATAGAGAAATAAATCCCATATGTAATAAGGTTGATCCATTATGTAATGAGGTTGATCTATAGAGATGGAACCTTTATATAATAAGATTGATCCATAGAGATGAAACCCTTATGTATTGAGGTTGATCCATAGAGATAGAACCCTTATGTAATATGATTGATCCATAGAGAAATGAATCCCTTATATAATAAGTTTGATCCGTAGAGATGGATCACTTATGTAATGAGGTTAATTCGTAGAGAAATAAAACCCTTATGTAATGAGGTTGATCCATGAGATAGAACCCTTATGTAATGAGGTTGAACCATAACAAGAGTTAGTTCCTTTATCTTTTAAAGTTGAACCTGGTAAATAGTAGTTCCTTTACTTGTTAAAGTTGAACCATAGTAACACAATTCCTAACTAAGGGAGCGAGGCAAGCCCTTTGACCTTGCAAAGGAGTGAAAAAAGTACTTTGCTATAGGTGAAGTTGTGATGAGATAAGTCTTATGCTAGGCTAAAGATGAGTTATGTCCTATGCCAGATGAATGATGAGATAAAATGAGTTAAGTATTATTCCACAAGAGTCCCTATCATTAAGGTCAGGGTTACTAGTTTGATATTGTGGAAGCAGTACATGGTACAGTCCACTCATTATCAGGTATGTTGTGAAAGTAGTATATGGAATAGTCCACTCATCATCAGGTATGTAGTGGAAGTAGTACACTCAATATTGTGTGATGGAACAGTCCACACATTACCATGTAGTCTAAGGGTTATTTAGCATATTCTACATAGATAAGTACAAAGGAACACGGTTCTTGAGAATAGCTAAGTTATTTGCATGAGTTTAGTGTTAGATTATAAGATTTCTAGGTGAATGTTTACATAGTCAGAATGTGAATATTCTAATGGTAGTAAGTATAGTCTCACTTACCCGTTGCAATCATTAATCCAAAGCTAGCATTGTTATTTGTTGAAAGTGATATTTGTTTAGTACTTTTTTCATGTTAATGAATAACTAGAACAAAGAAGTTAGCATACTATGTCTACTTTAAAGAGTAAAGATGAGACATGAGAAGACTTTTGATATTTTACAGTTGTGTAGCCACTTGTTTAATATCGATAATATGATCAATTTCAGATTTCATTTATTCAATATAAATGTTTAAATGTTAGTATTGGTTACTTATACTGAGAATTATAATTTTTCACCTCGCTATGTCTCCATGTAAATCCAGGTCAAGGCCCTACAAGAGGGTAAGAAGATGAAGAACATAGAAAAACTAGATTAGTTTAGTTTTAGTATTTTTAGTTCAAAGCTTATGTAATTATTTATATTTGCTTTAAAAATATAAAAGTTGTATAAATATTTATGACTTTTAGATATTACTCTCCATAATTATTTGTTTAAATGTTATGGATTAGTTGATGTTTAAGTTAAAAGTAGCATGACTGATACTACTTATCCAAGTATATGTTAGATATAATAGGGTAACAGTATTAGACTGTTACAGGGGATATATTTGCTTTTATGTTACCTGTATATTACTTGCCTTGGTTAGTGTGGGTGTATCTGACTTTGTCGTCATAATGTTAAAGTAACACCAGAGATATGGTAGATTCCCTATGGAAGTGAAGACCTTCGAATGTGATGTGAGATAAACAGACATAGAAAGAAAAAGAAAAGAAAACATTGGATTCCCTGTGATGAGGAACTTGTTTGCTTATGTTTGGTTATAATGTTGTATTGAGTGAATTATTTAGCATTCGTTGAGTTATGCTGCTGGAATTATTTTATTCTTGTCATACTTTAGTTGTCATGTGATTTGCTGTATATGTTACCCAACTGAAACTCATCATGTCTTTTCGAATGTTCTTTTAACTTTTCATTTTCTATTGAGAATTTTTAATTCTTACTTTGTTCATAGTATTTTCATACTAGTACCAGACGTATTATGGTTATCATTATTCAGATAGACTATACATGGATTTTAGTTCCAAAAGAGGGGAATATATATATATATATATATATATATATATATATATATATATATTATAGAGTTATTTGAAATATATGTATTGTTGTTGACTTTCTTAATTAAAACTTATGCTTCTAATTTCATTTTTTACTTACTATTGTTTCTTTCTCTTGTCGAAAAATAATAATAAAACCGAGACATTTTTTTGTTTTGTAAAAATTCTTATCTTTCTTTATTTTGAGTTTCAATTAGAAACTTATCAACTAATTTCTCTTGAACTATTGAGTGTTCAAAATATACAAAATTTTATTAGCCAAAAATTAAATTTTTATGGATAGAGAGATAAAGGATAATATCCTTAATTAGTAATTTTGCTATTCGGTTTAATTTTATTAAGGGGGTTACAAATATAATCCATTGAATTCAATAATCAACAACTATCAAAGTGCATATGAAGGGTATTTATAACCTTCAAACAAAATAAATTAATTCTAAATCAAATACAACTAATTAAATAGAAGAATTTAGATTTGATAGAATCTCGTTAAAACAGGAATCCTAAAATAGATAAGATCTCCAAAAATAACATAATTATCTATAAAATCTTAAATTACCAAAATCATAAATAATCATAATCCATTACGCATCATTCTCCCCCTCTGAGAAGACTCTCCTCTGGAAAGTTAAAAAGTTGATACTCCTCTAAAAGAGGAGGGTCTAAGAGACGAAGGTAATCCTAAAAAATCCAAGTAGGTTTGAGAGGTAGAAATTTGTTACTCATCCTAAAAAATTTTGTAATCTTGTAGATTTGAGGTTTCCAATTCTAATGGTGGTGTTGGTGTCTCAAAACGTGGTTCGAATGACAACGTTTTGAAGAAGTCCATACGATTGTGTTTATTGATGAAGGAAACGCAAGTTCAGGCGACTTTTCGACAGATATCTAATGAATGGTAAGCGGCGGAACAACTATGGCTCTGCAAAATCTTTTCTTTCAAATAGCTCAAAGCATGATATCAACAATACTCGAATGCCAAATTGACGTGTGACCAATGAAAAAAGGGAACAATGAACCATTGGGGTTTTGTGCTAAGAGATTCGAACTCAAAGTATAAATATAAGTCATTGAATTTAATAATCAATAATTAACAACTTTCAAAGTACATAGAAAGAGTATTTATAACCCTCAAATAAAATAAATCAAATCTAAATCAAATACAACTATTTAAAGATAATATTTGAGATTTGATAGAATCTTATTAAAATTAAAATCTTAAAATAGATAAAATTCCTAAAAATAATATAATTATCTATCAAATCTTAAATTTCCAAAATTATAAATAATTTTAATCCATGCATCATTATATTTTTCTCAACAATAATAACATATGTTATTCTTAAATTTCCTTTATTTTTTAATTTTTAAATTTAAATTCTCTTATAATTTAATTATGTATATTCCTCATTTTTGCTATAAATATTTTCTCCTTTTTAATTTATAATTTTTTAAAACTCTAACAATATTTAAAAAACATGTGTAATGCACGGATACTCACCACTTTTCTTAAAAAAAGAAAAAAAGAAATTTGAACTCAATGTGAATTTAACCAGGAATTAATTAGCTTCAGAGTTCATGCAGATTGGCACTTTGGCATTGCCTTTCTGGCGACCGTCAATTGTCGGCTAGTCAACAAATTTTAGATGAAAGTTAACAAAAGCATAAAGCCGACCTCATAACAGGAAATGGATAAGACTAGCAAGCTTTCCATGCGTGCAACTTCTAGAATGGATGGCCGAAACTTTAATTTGGATTTACATCCTTTGTTTCCAGAAACAACGTGGATATTGTATTATATTGTAAAAAAAAAAACGTGGATATTGTATTATGGGTTTTTTTATTTAGAAAGAGAACATTTTTTTATTTTTTATACTAAATTCAAATATTTAAAAAATTACGTATGAGGAGATGTATGGGGAAAAAAATATTTAAAAAGTTATGAGTAATAATATTTGTATAAATTTATACTCATACACTCTTGTAACTCCTATCTAAGTTATTAAATATTATTGGTCTAACATTTTGAATAACCCAAATTGTCTACGTAATTTGTACAAATATTTTTTCTAAAAACTCATAAACTCAAAATTATCAAACAATACTTTCTATTATTTGCAAGAAATCTATATCACTTATAATGTTGTGCATTATTGCACTTTTTATATATTTCCAATCTCCTTATTTGTTCTGATAATTTAAGTTTTGAGTATTTGTCATTTGGTGCGATTCAAATATTAAAGAGTGAAACCGAGAAAAAAAATTTGATAAGAATGAAATTTAAGGTAGACCTATCGACTCATTTTTCTAATAGGATAAACTACACATTTGGAATGAAAACGAAGATAGGGACACTGTTTCACTGTCGGCCACTTGAAAACACGCTCAGACTTAATGAGAAATTTTTGTATGCTCTTGAATTCTTCCTCCAGAAACATCCTGGACCGTACAGGCCTATAATATATTCGGTATACCCAGCTTTAGATATCTTTATAAATAACTAAGCTGGGAATTGTTGACTGTGTTAGTCGTCCAACCAATGGCTCAACCCATCCTTGCAGATGGCCAAACTGAAAATTTCTAGAGCGCTTTAAATCGATCACAAACCGATACGGTTAATGACAAACTCAGTTCATTAAGAACTTTGACAAGTCAAACTGACACTGGTCAAGCCGACTTGGTCTGGGTTAACCTGGGTTATCATTAGCTTGAATATAGAACTTGGTCAACATTCTAATACCAAATCAATGTGACCCAAAATTAGTACCCCAACCATAGCTGGTAATGGTTTTATGCATCATCACAGTCATCGCCAGGGGCAATCAAGGCTAAACGCGCAAGTTTTTCACCCAATATACATTTTTGTGACTTTAGCTTGGGAGCCCTTAAAAAAGTGGTCTAGTTACTTGAGTCAGGCATGTTATACTTTCACTCTAAACACCTAAGCCTACCAACATAGTATTTGTTCTTAAGTAAATTTAGAGAAGTATCTGAGATAGGCACGTTACGGTGGATTCCTCCGTAGCATAGCAGCGACAACGGTGATGCGAGGGGGTGGGTACCTGCAAAAGGCACTCCGACGCTCAAGTTAGACCGTGCACAATAGGAATAATCTGTATATCAGAAGAGATGTATACCTTTGACGCTTGGCATGGTATTTATAGGAGCGTACGCAGAATCTTAGGGGGATTCCTTTTAGATGCAGATAATTTAGAATTGATATCTTGATGATAATCACATTTCTATTATCGTAATATATATCCCTATAAATCCGGGATTAATATAAGGAAAGTATCTAGCCATCAAAGATATCTATAAATCCTATAATATCGTAAGCTGACAATTGACAGTTGCGCATATTTAGGGTTTTATCCTCTGCGTGGATCAATCAGCCACGATGTCATATAGTAACACCGCTCAGGTGTCTTGATCCGTGGTCCGAAGCACGTCGTGAGTCTTCCTCCACGACAGGTAGGAGGAGTCCGGTAATGCGCACGCCGGGTTGATCCCATGGGTCGGGATCCCAGATCTCGGTCCAGAACAGTTGCCCCCAGCTTGGCTCTTGGATGAGACAGACCAGAGCCAAGTTTAGAATGGATCAACCACCACATGGCTGACGTAGTAATTTAATAGATAGGTGTTAGACCCCAAGTTATTACCGACGTCCTTGTTTTACTTAATTATGAGCAAAAATTACTGCTCTCCAGTACGAGTGCTGGAGACATATTCATCATGAATCCCGAATGTGATATCTGGTGACTTCAGCTTACGATTCTCTGGGAAACTGATACTTGGACTTTATTGGGAAATAACGATTCTTTTAAAGAAAACGTCAGTTTCATAAGGATTTTCTCAACTGCTCCCTATCTTTGTGACCAACCAGAGATCTAAGCATTTATTTTGGCTGACTTCATGGGATCAGGTCACCTTTTACGCGACCAATCAGAATCCTTTATGCACGCTATAAGTACAGAACACTTCTTCATGAGCTTGCATTCTCTTCTTCTTCACTATCGCATAGAGATGATTTTTCCCAAGGGGGTGAGTGTAGTTCTTTCTTCTTTCTCATTTTTTGTGAAGAGAGCTTCATCACTTACAAAAATCATATTTTTATTTTTTCCAAAGTCCTTGAAGAGATTTGATCTTCTCCGAGCGTTTTTTCTTTCTGACAGAGGCCTTTCTATCTTAGCGTAAAACTGGGTTGCTATGCATTTAGGGAGGCGGAAGCCTTTCTATCCCGGCGTACACGGGGGTGTCTGATCCTACGTGTTGTTAGGATGGAATCATGCTTCCGTCCTCCGTTGCATGGGGACCCAGTGGAACACATTGTTCCTCTCTCCATCTTCTCGGCGGGTTACTTGAAAGCATCTGGCCGGTCTTTCTCGTAGTAACGGTTGGAAATGCAAGGATACCTGATCAAAGGAGTGAGAACCCCCTTGGAGCAACTTGGGGTGGTCTGCTTTCTTTGACTTGCTTTCAAGGAAGTGACGGGAATCCGCTTCTGCCGCTATCCGTTGAGAAGGTCGGAGAAGGACGAGTGAGCGGAGGATTTTTACTCCGGAGTGGCTTCAGTCCGTTCCGGGGTGGAAAACCCGCTGTAGCTACTCCATGACTTGAGGCAACTTGGAATGGCTGACACCGGTGAAGGATTCTTCAGCTAGAGAGGTCGTACCCTTTCCATCGAGTGAAAGAAGATCTCGGCCTTTAATTGCATCACGGAGAGGTTGTGTAAAGAGCATTGACGTTCTCTCCGGGGTCATGGTCTCGGTTTGCCAATGTTCTGCAAAGCCAATCCACTTTTTTAGGAGACCAAGGTTTGGAGATGTGGACGGGTACGAGCCAGGTGGCCGGAGATATTTGCCCCCTTTCCCGGGATTTCCTTATACATTCCATGTCTCAATATTTTCCTTTCCCTCTTATTCAGTTGTATGACGATGTATGGAATGAGAATGATTCAATAGACTTTTTCCTTTTCTGAATTTGTTCTGTATTTTCATTTCATTTTTCCACCGAAGTAACTCTGCCGGGATGAGTCCAACGCTTATCCCGGTAAAAACCAAGTAAAGACATTGCCGGGGTTGGTCCAATGCCAACCCGGAGTAATGGCCATAAACACACCTCGGAATTAGCACGTCGTGTGCAATGTCAATAGTAAATTGGGCCTGGAATCCGTGGTACCAACCCGGGTTCTCATCCAACATTCGTACGACGTTTTAGATTACTGCGTAGCCGTCCTTTCAACTGCTATTACAGCTGTGTGGGCCACGTGTTGCGATTTCATTGGAGGGACGTGCCTAGAGCTCCGCGAGCCATGATGAGCACCTGAATTTGCATTGGAGGGGACAAGAATGCCCCCTAACCGTTCAAGCCTTAATAGACCCTTTATAAATAAGAGTCAAAGGTTTGTCTTCCTTACTCTATCATTTTTAGCCTCCTTCACCGTGCGTTGAAAGCTTTGGCTTCCTTTTGGATGCTTTCCACTCGCAACTTCTCCATTGTTCTAGCGCAGCTTCTCCACTCTCTGCTTTTACACAGTAAGTTGCTTTCTTTCAGTCTTTTTGTCATTTGTGCTTTTCAAAAAGTAGAGTAGCTACGCATTCCTGCTTTTGCTTGTCTTCAAATAGGGCTTAGTAATTTAGGTAGATACAGTCGCCTCCCTGAAATACCAACTTCGCCGCGCCATCCGCTGTGGTGAAGTTCCCCTGAATGCTTTATTTCCGGTAGGACAGGAGGTCGGTAGGGGAGGTTAAGGTTACCTCGCTCTCCCTGTGTCTGAATCTATGAAACTATTGATTCTGACAGTTTCTTACCGACTTCTTTGGATGTTCTCAGGGTTTCATGGCCAAAGGAAAAACTAGGGTTCGGCCCCCATCTCACGACGTCCGTGATCCGGCGGAAGATGAGCTGGTTCGAGTGCGGCGAGGCCCCAGGTTGCTATGTACGTGGGTAGTGGACGACGTGTGGGATCGTCGATCCAGGTTTTCAAGTGAAGCCGTACTCTGAGAGTCTCTCTTCGCCTTGGAGTTAACCGTGAACAAGGCTCGAGATGACGAGTTCGAAGTTGTCTGTCCGAACTGGAATGAGAGGGTGTGTTCCTGTCGAGAAGAGGGTTCGCATTTCATATTCCTGTACGAGCCGCTTTTCCTTAAGTTAGGGCTGAGGATGCCGTTCTCTGACTTTCAAATGGACATACTCCGCATTCTCCAAGTGGCCCCTTCACAGATCCATCCTAACGGTTGGGGCTACATCATATCGTTCGAGAGGTTTTGTCGGTTGATGGGTCTTAAGTGCTCGGCAAATACCTTTTTTTATTTTTATACAAGAATAAACACCCAGGGGACGGTAAGGCAGACGAGCTGGCTTGTCATCCGATCCCGGCTCGGTCGTAAGTCCTTTAATATTTTCGAAGAAAGCTTCAAAGGGTTTAAGACTGTGTTTTCCAAGATAAAAGCCAAGGAGGGATGTCATCCCTTTTTCCTCAAGCCGGACGGGGAGCCAGAATTTCCTCTTTATTGGACACAGAGGTGCTGGGACGTGCCTCTCGACATGATTGAAAAAGAAGAGGGAGATCTCGACCCCGAAGAATTTAGGACCGCGAAATTCATAATCCGATACGCTGAGAAGCATGGGAACATCAACATTAGAGATGTCCTTTGTGTCCCTGGTGATGATCTTCTTTACTCTTTGTTAGGTAGGAATTAGAACGTTTATACCTCTAGTGTGTCCCTAGGAGTTTGCCTTATCTTCATATATCAATGTTTCGAGATGTACTGACTGTATTTGTTTCTGCTTCTTTTCAGTTAGCAACATGACATCTGGATCTTCCATGGTTACACTGCAGTCTTCAAGAAACCAGAGGAAAGGGAAGAAAACTGCGGCTTCTTCTTCCACAGCCATTCCGGACTCATCCGACCGGGGCGTTGCCATTGGAAAGCAAGATGAGCCGGGATCCCTTACCCCCTTCTCAGAGGGAGAAAAAGGAAGCTGTCGAAGAGCCTTCTGAGCGTGATGGACGATCGTCAGAGGGCGGCGAGAAGGAAATGGCGGACTTCTTGCCCATCATCACGGGGAACTCTGAGCCCGGGTCCTTCATAGTTGGGCGACTTTTGAGTGGCGAGGTGAAGCAATATATTGCCGAACAAGGTCTGGGCCAAACCTTAGCCGCGCTCCAGAGGCAAACTCTCCGGGCGGCAGCCAAGATCCGTGTCATCGAGGTCATTATCGAGAACGCTGATCGCCGGGCGTCGGCAGAGCTGAGTACCTTGAAGAAAGAAAAGGAGGAGATCGACCAGAAGTTGGCCGCGTCCCTAAAAGCCAGTGAGGATAATATGATGAGAGCCCTCGAACTGGAAAATAAAGTCACTGAACTGGAAAAGGCATTGGCGGACTCTGAGGCTGCCAGGAAGGTCGAGAAGCTTGAAGCCGACAAAAGTATTGGCGCTCTGAGGGCCGAGGTGGCGGAGCTTGAGAAGGAGGTGGAGGAGCTGGACGGAGTGGCTGGAAACGTTGGGGAGGAGCAGTTCCAAAATGCTGTGAAGCAAATCCAGCACTTCAATCCCGGGGTCGACCTTATCTTGGAGGGTGTGACCTCAGAGAAGATGTTTCATAATGGTCAGCTTGTAGCTGTCGAGGAATTAGCCGCGAAAGCTCCTGGGGGCAACGTGGAGGTTATTCAGATCCCGGAAGAGGAAGAGGCCGGCATTTGAGTTGCTTTTTTTTTTGCCCCCTGCATGGGGTTTTACTGTTTGTACAGACAATTGCCCCGTGTTTGGGGTTTTATAAATAATCACTTTGTTTAGTCCTTCGTTTTCGTTTTTCATGGTCCGACCTGGGTCCAACGCCAATTTTCGTAGTCGTTATGTCGGACTTAGAAAACTATGCTGTGAAAACCATGGTCCGGGATCCTTCACTCATGTCATTAATTGAGTGGCATTCCCTTGGACTTAGGTAAGAAAAGGCCTTGATCTTTAATCTAACGCTTATAATAATGAAACGTCAAGAAATTTTAGACTTAGGCGAAGTAAGACCTTAATTCGTATTCTAGTGCTTGCTACGGGAAGCGTTTGGAATTGCAGGCATAGGTAAGAGTAGCGCCTGGTTAGGGCATTTTACGCGAAGACCCTTTTGCCCAAGGTGCCAGCATTGCTTTCAACCTTGCCCGGGGTAAGTATCCTAATAATCGTACAGATTTTAGGATCCCTTCTTGGCTTAGGTATAAGGAAGGAGGGTGTACATATGATCCGTACTGTCTCCTATCGACTTTCTAGAGCAACGCGTTGGATCAGACCTGATTTCCTGAATAATAACTTTATTGTTGAACCTGGGAGAATAGGAGTCCGTACATAGCGTACTTATTTAAAACAAGAACGAATCAAAGATAATTCTACTGAAGGGCTAAGCCGCTATGGGCATTTAGCTATAGTATTTCCTTAGTTTGTCCGTATTCCAGTAATTCTTGACCGGGGTCCCAGATAACGTTTCCAATGTGTTGGGGGCCAGTTTTCCTTGGGAGGCATTTTTCCCTCATATGTCGACTCTTCTGAGGACTAGATCGCCGGGTTGGAATTTTCTCGGGACTACTTTCTTGTTGTACCTGGTCGCTGTCTTCTGCTTGAGGGCAGCATCCCGTATGTGGGCTACGTTTCTTCTTTCTTCGAGCAAGTCTAGGTCCTCTCTGATTAGGCCGGGGTTGCTGTCGGATGAGAACTGTTGGTAGCGCCAGCTAGGCTCCCCTATCTCCACCGGGATCATGGCTTCGCAGCCATAAGTCAGCTTGAAAGGAGTCTCTCCCGTCGTGGAATGGGGGGTGGTCCGGTATGCCCAGAGAACATGGTCAAGTTGCTCGATCCAGTTCCCTTTGGCTTCGTCTAACCTCTTTTTCAAGCCTCGCATGATGATTCTATTGGCGGCCTCGGCTTGTCCGTTCATCCTAGGGTTCTCGACGGAGCTGCAGTGATGCTTTATTTTCAGACCGGCTAGTAGCTCCTCAAAAGCTTTGTCTTTGAAGTTGGTTCCGTTGTCTGTGACTACAGATTCCGGTATGCCGAACCTGGTGATGATATGGCGCCAAGTAAACTTCTGAATTCGAGCTGAGGTGATGGTGATCAGGGGTTCGGCCTCGATCCATTTAGTAAAATAGTCTACTGCTACCACCAAGTATTTAAACTGCCCTGGGGCCTGGGGGAGCGGACCTAAGATGTCCATACCCCACCGGTAAAAGGGCCAAGGAACCGACATCGTGGATAGCTCTTTAGAAGGGGCTTGAAAATGATCTGCATGACGCTGACACTTGTTGCAGGTTTGAACATGTGCATGAGAGTCAGCTTCCATTGTTGGCCAATAGAATCCTGCCCTTAATACTTTTTGGGTTAGGGCTTTGGCTCCTAAGTGGTGACCGCAACTCCCTTCATAAACTTCAGCTAGGGCGTATTATGATTCTTTGGGGGTTAAGCACTTTAGAAGAGGGGAAGAGAAACCACGCCGGTATAGTCGACCGTTGTAAATGATGTATCTGACCGACGTCTTTACTAATCTGGAAGCCTCCTTCGGGTCCGTTGGCAGCTTTCCATGCTGCAGATAGCCTAGTATAGGAGTGATCCAAGATGGCTGATGGTCCTCCACTTGGGATATGCTATGATCCGTGATGGAGAGTTGGGAAAGAGTTTCTTGGATTACAGACCGATTGTTGCTAGGGCATTTTGTGCTGGCCAGTTTAGAAAAGAGGTCAGCTCTGGAGTTCTGTTCCCTTAGGATATGCTCTATCCTGACTTCTTCAAAATCTTTTAAAAGTTCTTGGACCTTGTTCAAGTATTTCTGTAGGAGGGGCTCTTTAGCTTGATAGTCACCTTGGATTTAAGAGGTTAATAGCTGGGAGTCACTGCAAAGTGTGATCCGCGTTGCCTCCAAATCCTTTGCCATTAGCAACCCGGTGATGCAGGCCTCGTACTCGGCCTGATTGTTTGAAGTTGGGAATTCAAACTTCCGGGAGTGCTCCAAAGTCAAACCCTTTGAATTTTTTACTATCACCCCGGCCCCACTTCCTTTGGGGTTCGACGATCCGTCGACAAAAATGGTCCAGAAAGCTTTCTTTGGGTCGTCGTTGTCTGTTGTGAGTTCTGCCAGGAAGTCGGACAATGCTTGGGCTTTTATTGCAAGTCGTGGTTCGTATGTAATCCCAAATTTTGAGAGTTCAATCGACCACGCAATCATTCGCCCGGCCAGATCTGGTTTGTGTAGTACCTGTCGGATAGGTTGGTCGATTCTTACCACCACATGGTGGCATTGGAAGTATTGTCGAAGTCTTCTTGCGGTGATGATGAGCGCAAAGGCGACTTTCTCAACCTTTTGGTATCGGAGCTTAGGTCCCTGGAGGACCTTACTCACGAAGTAGACAGGTTTCTGTCCCTCGTTGGTTTCTCTGATCAAAATTGAGCTTATGGCTTCATCGTGGACGGATAGGTACAAGTAAAGTGTTTCCCTGATGTCTGGCCTTGTCAAGATAGGGGGGAGGACAAAAGGTTTTTCAACGATGTGAAGACGTCCTCGCACTCTTGAGTCCATTCAAAACTTCTTCCCTTCTTGAGCAATTTGAAGAGGGGGAGAGACTTGTGAGCGGCTTTGGCTAAGAACCTTGTGAGGGTCGCTATGCGCCCCATGAGCTGTTGTACTTCTTTGACATTCCGGGGGCTCCTCATGTTGAGGACGGCCTGACATTTATCCGGATTGGCTTCAATTCCTCTATGCTTTAGAATGAACCCCAAAAATTTACCTGCCTGGACCCCAAAAGCGCATTTCTCCGGGTTTAGCCTCATATTGTATTTCTGGATTTGTGCAAATACTTCTTCAAGATCCGCCGTGTGAGATCCGGCGTGTGGGGTCTTGACTATCATGTCGTCTATATAGACTTTAGCATCTTTCCCACTTAGTTTTCAAAAACCTTGTTCATCATCCTCTGGTAGGTGGCTCCTGCATTCTTCAGGCCAAAAGGCATGACCTTGTAGCAGTAGCTCGCCCTATCGGTAATGAAGGTGGTTTTATCTTCATCCCCAGCGTACATGGGAATCTCGTTATATCCGGAATACGCATCCATGAATGAGAGCCACCTGAACCCGGAGGATCCGTCCACTAATTTATCCACATTGGGGAGTGGATATGGGTCCTTGGGACAAGCTTTATTCAGGTCGGTATAGTCTGCGCACATCCTCCATTTTCCGTTGGACTTTTTTACCAGGACCACGTTGGAAAGCCATGTGGTATAGGAAATTTCTCTGATGAAGTTGCCATTTAGCAGTTCTTTAACTTGGTCTTCGACGACTTGCTACCTCTCGGGTCCGACCTTCCTCTTTTTTTGCGCAACCGGTTTGGCGCCTTCTTTAATCGACAACCGATGGCAAATAAAGCTGGGATCGAGTCCGGGCATGTCGGAGAAAGTCCAAGCGAAAAGGTCTTTGTTTTTCAACAAGAGTTCTGAGAGCTGTTGTTTTTCTCCTTCACCCAGACGAGCTCCGATTTTAGTTACCTGTCCAGGATTGTTCCCGAGTTAAAGGGATTTCAGTTCACCTTTAGGTTGTGGTCGGGTATCCCGGATTTCTTCTCTGATATCCAGCTCGGTCATCAGAATGTTAACCTAGTCGACAGCCGGGGTAGAGACAGAGCGGCTTGATGTCCGGGGTACTTTATATATCTTCAAGCTCTCGTTATAGCATTTTCTGGCTACAACCTGGTCGCCTTTACTAGTGACGACGTGATTGTTCTTATTGAGGAACTTCATCACGAGGTGAGTGGTGGATACCACTGCCCCGAGGGCGTTGAGAGGCGGACAACCCAGGATAATGTTATAGGCCGAGAGGCAGTCCATGACCAGGAATTTTACTTCACAGTCCTGAAGAGTGTAGATGATCCAAGAGTTAGGTGGGTTTCGTAATATCCTTACGGAGTGATCTTCTCACTGGTGAAACCCGTCAATTCTCCAACATGGGGAGTCAAGTCGGATTGCAGAAGTTCCAATTTTTGGTAAAGGTCTAGGAACATAATGTCGGCTGAACTCCCTTGATCGACGAAAATTCGGCGGACTTCGGCATTAGAAATTACTCTGGAGATGACGAGTGGGTCGTCGTGATCCGGGATTATTACGCTGTAGTCTTCGTCTGAGAAGGTAATAAGAGACGCTTTCCTCTTTTCCACTTGTGTTCTTAATCTTGAGTGGGCCACGCTAAAAACTGTCATTCTGAGGGCTTTCTTTCGAGCTCTATTGGAGGATCCTCCTCCGGCAAAACCACCAGCAATGGTATGGATCGTTCTGTTGGGCTCGGCGCGGTGATCATCGTTACCGGCGGGGGGAGTGTTTCTATCCCGACCCTGTCGGTCGCTGTTATTACGTTGAGGTGGAGTCCGGGATCTTCTCCTCGGGCTTCTTGTCCTTCTTCTGCGAGGAGGGAATGGACTCCGATGTTTGCTGTCTGTGCGTCTGTTATCCCCTTCGTTATTTTGCGCGGGGAGGATATACTGCTGCAGGCGCCCGGCCTTGATTAGAAATTCAATGGCATCACGCAGCTGATAGCAATCCTCCGTATCGTGGCCATAGGCTTTGTGCCATGTGCAATGTTTGGAGTGATCCTTTTGCCTATGCCTCTTGATAAGAGGCGGTCTCGGGATGTTCTGAAACTCCGTGTTCATCACTTCCCTCAAGATCATTTCTCTGGGTGTGTTCAAAGGAGTATAGTTTGCATAGTTTCTCTGGGGTGGGCTACCCTTTGGGGGTCGTGACCTTGAGGAATTTTGGTTGAGCTTTTGGTGAGAAGGTTCACTTTTGTCCCACCTCCTGTGGTCTTCTGTTGCCTCTTCCAGGTAGACGTACTTCTCGGAACGTTTTTGGAAGTCGATCAGATTGTCTGGCTTCTTTTTTGCCAGGGACTTGAAGAAGTCGGAGCCTATCCGGAGACCGCTTCTGGCGTAATGCAAGGCTATTCTGTTTTCAAAGTTTTCTACGTTGGTGCAGGTAGCCATAAAACGTCTGACATAGTCCCGGAGGCTTTCATCCTTTCCCTGGCGGATCTTGGCCAAGGATTCGATGGATTTAGGTTGTTCCTTACTCGTGGTGAACTGCAGCAGGAAACGCTGCTTGAGGTCGAACTAATCCACGATGGTTCCCCGTGGTTGGCTGGTGAACCATTTAAGGGCCCCCTTTTTGAGGGAGAGAGGGAAGGCTCGGCACAACAGTTCCATGGATCTGCCATAGAAGCATAGGGACTGCTCGTAGGCATTGATGTGTTCCTGGGGATCCGTGGTCCCGTCGTAAATTTCAAGGTTTGGAGGAAACTTGAAATTTCTCGGAACCCGGAATTCTATGAGCTGGTCGGAGAAAGGTTGTTCCACGGTTCCTTGGTTCCGATTGTTGTCCCCAGTATGAAGAATTCCCTCATCATCGTGGGCCCTTGTCCTATTATTTTCCACGTCGGTCCGTTTGTCAGGTCGGCGTGGCTCTGGTTGACCTTCATGCATGGCGCGCTGCATGTCTTCCAGTCTTCTAAACTGGTCATTGAGCAGATCCATATGTTGTTGCAACATATCCTGGAATTGGCGTTAAGAAGCCCGAGATTGATGTTGATGTTCAGAACGTGATGCACGATCGTCGAACTCGTTGGTCGGGTTTCCCAAGCGTTGGTGTACAGGAATTCTGCGTTCTTGAAGGTTCTGGCCGCCCTTCTGGGCTGGGAATTCAAGTCTATCCCTGACAGAAATCCTGCGTGATGGGTTAGGAGACTCCTCAGAAAAGGAGGTGGAGTGCCCATCACGTCGGCTTCCTGGTCGGGGCGCCTGGTTTCTCACAGCAGAGGTTTGAGCCACAAGTGGAGGCAATGGTGGTGGTGGATGTTGCATGTCAAGATCTTGTCTCTGGTTGACAGTGGCTTGAGCAGCGTCTCTTCTGAAGTTTTGCCTCGTATTCACCATGATTGGGTGGGATTAGAATTTTACGGTTCCCCACAGACGGCGCCAATGTTCTGAAGTAAATTCAGAGGAGTACCTGAGATAGACACGTTACGGTGGATTCCTCCGTAGACAAAGAATGGCGACAACGGTGATGCGAGGGGTGGAGTGCAGCAAAGCGCACTCCGACGCTCAAGTTAGGCCGTCTGCACATAGAACAGTCAGTATATCAGAGGAGATGTATACCTTTGACGCTTGGCATGGTATTTATAGGAGCGTACGCAAAATCCTACGGGGATTCCTTTTAGATGCAGATAATTTAGGATTGATATCTCGATGATAATCACCTTTCCATTATCATAAGATATATCCCTATAAATTCGGGATTAATATAAGGAAAGTATCTAGCCATCAAAGATATCTATAAATCCTATAATATCGTAAGCTGATGATTGACAGTTGTGCATATTTAGGGTTTTATCCTCTGCATGGATCAATCAACCACGATGTCATATAATAACACCGCTCAGGTGTCTTGATCCGTGGTCCGAAGCACGTCGTGAGTCTTCCTCCACGACAGGTAGGAGGAGTCCGATAATGCGCACGCCGGGTTGATCCCATGGGTCGGGATCCCGGATCTCGATCCACCAAAACAGTATTCAACCTTAATTTTCATTTGACCAGCATAAGTTCACAGTTGCCCTCGCTGTCGCCTTCTGCACAGGTCTCCAGCGAATTTTCCTGATCTTCGGTCCTAACTCTTGGCCACTGTCTGGAACACATACTAATCATTAAATTTATCTATATGATTTTTTCTGATTATGTGAATCATTGATCCATGCAAACATCAACGGTGGTTGGGCTAGTGGAAGAAAAATTTTCCTCTTCCAAAGAGCAGACAAGAAGTTTTCCAGTCATGTCCAAATCTCCTGAAGACTCATTGGTTTAGATTTGACACTAAGTCTTCGAAGGCGGTAGAAGATGAAGGCAAAAATCAAACTTAAAAAAGGACCCCACAAATTAAAATTGGCACATGCACGACATTTTATTCAAATTCAATGTACCTTTCCTCTGCCGTCTAATAAATGAGAACCACCCACTGAAAAATCAGCACATAGAATGGCCGGATTCTGCTGATTTATCATAGTGCAAGTAGAACTCTGTACAATGTTAACCGACCTATACGTTATATAGTGCAAGCCACTCTCAAGAGGTGAACCTGTCCAACACTACGAACGGTGCCTAATTAAACTAGGGTTATAATTATGTTTTTTTTTTTCTGGACGTTTTTCTTTTAACTTTCATTTTTTCCATTTAGACTTGCACTGTACGATGTTTGCTGTTCGATTTTGGTTAATTTTGAATAAAAAAATTAACTAATCTAAATAATATTATTTATATAAATTTAGATTAAATTAATTATATTCTAAAAATTAATTTAAATCGATTTTGGATTAAATTGATTTAATTTGTTCTTGACCAAATTTATTTTAAACCTAAAATATTATGAGTTAAAATTAATTAAATTTATTAAAAAAATAAGAAATAATGAAAATAAAAACTAAAAATAATTCATTTCACAAGTTCAAAATAATATTTGATTATATAAAATGAGATAAATATATGAAAATTTTGAGTTATTATAAGTAAAAATATAAATTTAATAACAAATAAATATTGTTGAAAACGTGTAAATATCTTTTGTATTTATGTAGTTTTCTTTTATAGGTTAATCAAATCATAACCCTAATATTTGTATTTATTATTATAGATCTATATAAACAGCTCTCCGACGTGTAGTTGAGACACGCGGTTTCTGAATCTCTATGCTTTTGTTTTCTCTCTTAACATGGTATCTAGAGCCTAAACAGATGCAATCCCAGAACCGTGCATACCCGGTGGGTCCACTGCTCTCCGGTGAATTTTTTTTTCGGCCAACCGTGTTTTCATTTCGGTTTACCGGCCTTTTTCCCTTGCCGTGACCTCTTTTCAGCCTGTTTCCTCCCTTCTCCGTCGCTGTCACCACCGTCCGCCGCCTCCTTTCCAGCCGCCGACCCCACCATCTGAACTGTCTCCCGCCAACCGGCCAGACCCCAAAAGCCCAGCCCCAACGCCGCCAGGACGCACCGCCTTTCGCCGCAGCCAAACAGCCACTGCACGGCTCGTTTTCCGGCGCGTCCGGCCGCCCTTCCGGCCACCGATTCTCTTGCCTGACTCGTCTCGGCCTCCTCTACGCCGATCTGCCCTCAGATCCTTGTTCTCTTGCGTTGGATTTTTCAGGTATCTTGTGTTTTTCATTTTTGCCTTTTATATTCTGATCTATGGCGAGTTCTACCTCCCCAGATGGCTCTAAAGATCATCCCAAGGCTGAGCCTCCTGTTTTCACAAGTTACCTTCATACCCCTCTCTCTGTTGATAAGTTAGATGACAATAACTATGATACTTGAGCTTCAGACATCAAGTTGTGGCTTGAAAGTCAAGGCTATGAAGACCACCTCACCACATACCTTACCTTTGTGCCTACGAAGGAACAACCCGGGTGGAAGAAGATTGATAAACAGTTGTGCGTTGTCATCAAGTCCACCATTCACTCCTATCTCAAGCAGATCTTCCCTGCTCAGACCACGTGTGCTTCTATTTGGGAGCAAGCCAAGGTTCTTTACACTAATGACACTTAGCGGCTATATGGGGTTTGTCACAACCTCATGAGTATTATTGCTCCTCGTCAGTTTGATGGATCTATGTCTGCTTACCTAGGCAAGGCTCATGGTGCTTTCTTTGATTTCAATGAGTTGCTACCCCCTGCTGCTACCCCAACACAAGAACTCGAGCAACGTAGCACCTTCTTCATGCTCATGGCCTTGTATGGTTTACCTCTAGAATATTCTGTCAATCGTGATTAGATTTTGGGTTCGCCTACTATCCCCACTCTGTCCTCAGCTTGGTCTACTTTGCTTCGGGTCCCAGCGAAGCAACTCTCTGGTTCTGTCCTAGCCCCGGCTCCAGTTGATACTTCTGCCCTCGTCTCCCATAGTGTCAATCGTGGTCGTTCTCATCCTGGCACCTCGGGTAGGCCCCGTCCGAAGTATACATTCTATAACAGGTTGGGTCATACTGAGGATCGCTGTTGGACCAAACATGGTCGTCCTCCATTGGCCGCCAATATTGCCCAGGCTGCTGTACCTGATTTACCTGAGCCTTCTGCTCCACCGACCCCATCTCCGGCAGCCTATGCAGATTTTCTGAAATGGTTTAAGCAACAACAGGCTTATAACTCTACTGCATCTGTTGAGCACACTGGTAATGCATTTGCTTGTCTCTCTCAATTGCCACCCTTAGGTCCTTGGGTACTTGACTCTAGTGCTTCTGACCATATCTCTGGTAATAAACATCTTTTCTTCAAATTCTCTAACTCTGGCTATTTACCTATAATTACTTTAGCAAATGGTTCCCAAACACAGCCCGAAAGGATTAACACTGTCCATCCCCTCCCTTCTCTGTCTGTTGATTCTGTTCTTTATGTCCCTGGTTGTCTTTTTAATTTTCTATCTGTCATTATGCAGGACCGGAGTTCGGGACGGATGATTGGCGCCGAATGCGAATCTAATGGCCTTTACCAACTCTTTGCCACCTCTCGTGTGTGCTCTGTTATAGATTCCCCTCTCACCATCCATGCTTAGTTGGGTCATCCTAGTCTTGCCAAGCTACAGCAAATGGTGCCAATCTTTTCTAAGTTATCTACTTTACCTTGTGAGTTGTGTCAACTTGGGAAACACACTCATAGTCCGTTTCCCGATAGAGTGTCTCGTCGAGCTATGTCTCCTTTTGCTTTAGTGTATTCTGATATTTGGGGTCCTAATTGTGTTGAGTCTACTTTTGGGTCAAAATACTTTGTTACTTTCATTGATGATTATTCTCGGTGTACTTGGTTATTTTTAATGAAAAACGGATCAGAGTTGTTTTCAATTTTTAAGACCTTTTATAATGAAATCAAAACTCAGTTTGGTGTTCCAATTCTTATTTTGTGTAGTGACAATGCCTGTGAATTTTTGTTTCACAATTTTCAAACTTTTATAGCATCTCATGCCGTTCTTCACCAAATATCTTGTGCTTATACCCCTCAACAAAATGGGGTTGCTGAGCACAAAAATAGACATCTTATTGAAACAACTCGGACTTTTTTGAATCATGGTCGTGTTCCCTTTCATTTTTGGGGCGATGCGGTTCTCACTGCTTGCTATTTGATTAATCGTATGCCCTCTTCTGTTCTTAATAACTGGGTACCCCATTCTGTTTTTTCCCTCACCAACCCCTCCACACTCTTCCGCCTCGTGTCTTCGGGTCGACATGTTCGCTCCATCAAATGTATTTTTCTTGGTTACCATCGGTCTCAAAAGGGTTATCGGTGTTTTTCACCCATTCTTAAGCATTATCTAGTCTCTGTCGATGTCATATTCTTCGAGTCTGTTCCTTTCTTTGAGTCTCCTGACCTGCCTCTTCTACCCATCACTGAGGTCCTCCCTATTTTTCCTCCTCTTGTCCCTGTTGACCCTGCTCCATCACCACCTTCACCTGTTGGTGCCCCGGTCCCTACTACTGGCCCTCTCCAAGTTTATCATCGTCGGCCACAGCCACCACCACCATCAGAGGTTGTTGAGATTACTGAGGCCCCTTTGGACTCTCATCCGGCACCACTTCCTTTACCAGCTCTGACACTGCCTCCTGCGTCAGACCTTCCCATTGCTCTTCGAAAAGGTATCCGATCCACTCGTAACCCTTCTCCTCACTATGTTACTCTTTGTTACCATTGCCTCTCTTTATTGCATTATGCTTGCCTTTCTACCTTGTCTTCTGTGTCTTTTCCTAAATCTCAAGGTGAAGCTTTATCCCATCCTGAGTAGCGATAAGCAATGATTGATGAAATGTGTGCACTTCAGAGCAGTGGTACTTGGGAACTTGTTCCTTTTCCTCCTGGGAAGTCTGTTGTCGGTTGCCGGTGGATTTATACAGTCAAAGCTGGCCCTGATGGCACTCTTGATCACCTAAAAACTCATTTGGTAGCAAATGGGTATACCCAGATATTTGGTTTGGATTATGGCGACATTTTCTCACCAGTGGCGAAGATGGTTTCTGCTCGGCTTTTTCTGTCTATGGCGGCTATTCGCCATTGGTCCCTTCATCAGGTGGATATCAAGAATGATTTTCTTCATGTTGATTTGGAAGAAGAAGTCTACATGGAGCAACCTCCAGGATTTGTTGCTCAGGGGGAGTATTATGGCCTCGTTTGTCGTCTACACAAGTCCTTGTATGGTCTCAAACAATCTCCCCGAGCTTGGTGATTTAGTACTGTTGTGCAGCAGTTTGGCATGACTCGCAGTGAGGCTGACCACTCTGTCTTCTATCACCATACAATCCGAGGCTGTATCTATTTGATTGTGTATGTGGATGACATTGTTATCACCGGCAGTGATCACCAAAGTATAACTCAGATAAAATAGCACTTCTGTCATCACTTTCATACCAAAGATCTTGGCAGACTTCGTTATTTCTTGAGAATTGAAGTGACACAATCCAAGGATGATATAGTAATCTCACAAAGGAAGTATGTTTTGGACATTCTTGAAGAAACATGACTATTGAATGTAAAGCCGGTTGACACCCCTATGGATCCCAATGTTAGACTTTTACTGGATCAGGGGGACCCACTTTCAGACCAAGGAAAATATAGACGATTGCTTGGAAAACTTAACTATTTTACTGTTACCCGTCCAGATATCTCCTTTGCGGTGAGCGTAGTAAGCCAATTTCTAAACTCACCTTGTGAAGGGCATTGAGATGCAGTGATTCGTATTCTTAGATATATTAAAGGAGCTCCAGGAAAAGGCGTTGTCTATGAAGACAAAGGACACACTCAGATTGTAGGGTATTCAGATGCTGATTGGACAGGTTCTCCCACTGATAGGAGATCCACTTCTGGTTATTGTGTATCCATTGGGAGTAATCTGATTTTCTGGAAAAATAAAAAACAAAATGTGGTTGCAAGGTCAAGTGCCGAAACATAATATCGAGTCATGGCCTCAGCTACTTGCGAGCTTATTTGGTTAAAACAGCTTCTTAAAGAGCTTTAGTTTGGAAACGTTATACAAATGATTCTTATTTGTGATAATCAAGCTGCTTTGTATATCGCTTCCAATCCAATATTTCATGATAGGACTAAATACATTGAGATATATTGTCACTTTATTAGAGAAAAGATCTTGTCTGGAGACATCACTACTAGCTTCGTAAATTCAAATGATCAACTGGCAGATGTTTTTACTAAGTCTTTGAGAGGTCCTCGAATAAACTATATTTATAACAAGCTTGGTACATATGACTTATATGCTGTAACTTGAGAGAGAGTGTTGAAAACGTGTAAATATCTTTTGTATTTATGTAGTTTCCTTGTATAGGCTAATCAAATCATAATCCTAATCTTTGTATTTATTATCATAGATCTATATAAACAGCTCTCCGTCGTATAGTTGAGATACGCGGTTTCTCAATCCCTATGCTTCTATTTTTTCTCTTAATAAATATATTATATAATATTAATCAGTTTAAATTAAATTGAATCAATTTTCAAAAAAAAAAAATTCAAATTTATTTAGTTTTAATTGTATTTCAATTTTTTTAATTTAGTTTTCGGCTTGAATTGAATTTGAACACTCTTACTTGCATGCATGGCAAAATATACATTTAATTAAATTTGCACTAAATTCATCTAATTTTAAATAAATAAATTTAGAATTTTTTTTATATGACTCAAATTCTTTATGCTTTCTGTATTAAATGTGGGCTTGGTGTAAAAAAAAAAAATCAGGGTTTGCATTATATCTCATTTCACTTTTAAAAAAAAATAGTATTAGCTTCTTAGTTGATTTTTTTTGTATAAAACAATAAAAACTAAACATGCAATCAACGTTAAGAAAATATTTTTTTTCCTTCCAACATAGCTACAGTATAGTAAGATAAATAAATGTTACATTTGTAAAATAGATAAGCAATTATAAATAGTCTATGCTTCAAAAAATAATAAAGCAGAAAAAATTTGTAACTAACACATGCCTAAATTTTGAACTTGAGTCTGGATCCTTAAATTATTAATCCTCTTCTCACTTATAAAAAAAGTATTAATCCTCAACCTCCATTACTATATACATATTGAAGGATATCACCGCCAAGGTTAAGTCAATATTCGAGTACCTCTGAAGGGAGATTTGTTTATAACAGTAATTATATATAATGATTAAGTGACATACCCTCAAATTGATTGCAAATTAATCATTATTTATTTGCATTTTATGAAATCATTTGAAATGATCAGTTAAAAAAAAAAAAGAAATCATTTGAAATGATCGGTTAGCAGCACCTGCTTACATTATTCTCAATGTCTGCCCCAATCCTAACTATTTAAGGATTTTTTTGGATCAGATATATAATAAAAATAACTAGGGCAGGTAGACATTTTGATAGAAGTCTTAATTTTTGAATTATAACGATAACTATATACATATGGGTAAACTGATCGTAATATTGGTGATAATCATTAATAAAAGTAATGAAGACGATGACTACAATATAATATTGAAAATAAAATCGGTTCATCCTACTTTTACAAAGCGAATTTGTTTCGGGGTTGGATGCCAATACTCTCCTTGATAATAAGAGATGTCTGAGCTTCCTCGTTGATATGGTCTTGGGCATTTAATTATTTTCTTCCTTTTTTTTGTCTTTTACCAAAAATAGATAAAATTCATTATTACAGAAAAGGAAAAAGGAATCAAAGTCTCAAGAATAATTGAAACAGGCATTTGTCCAACCATTTAACAAGCTTGGAAGTATAGCAAATTTGCGCCTTGGGCGCAACCAAAATAGTTAAATAATGACCATGCAATTGAGTTTTCCTATCCCATATTCTCTACTTTTCTGATCTTCTACATTAGCAAAACCACTGACTAAAATCATTCTTATTGGCTTTGTTTCGGATACTGACTGGGACTTATGTCAGTAGGTTGAAAGGGTTCTCATTAGAGTCTTATAGGTGAGATAACAACGAGACCAAGGGTAGAGGTGTCTAGTGGGTAGGATCAACATGTAAAATTACAGGTTTTGACTCAACTCAACCTATAAAATATGGGTGAAATTGAGTTTGCTGGTTGGGTTGGGTTGAAAAATGCTTCAACCCGCAGTGTGTGGGTCAAGTAGCAAACCCGACCCATCCATTCTTTTTTTAAAAAAAAAATTATTTAAATTATAAAGAGTATATGAAAAAAATAGAAAGTGAAGTTATTGATTATGTCAATACATATAACATGCGTGATGACACTAACTTCGATTGGTTAGACTAATTTGTTGTTTGAGTCATGACTAACTTTGTTTAGTTTATTCCAAACTTAGTAAGACTTGTTAGTTGTTAATTTGCTATGTACTTATTGACATATGATATTAAATTTATTTGAGATTGGGACATATTATGTTTGAGTACACTACAAGAAATCAGTAAATAAGCGAGGGAAGTTTCCTTCACTAATCTCATTAGCGAGGGAAAAGTCCGTCGGTTTGTTTTGGTCGCTAATTACCGAGGGAACGTATTCCCTCGCTAATCCCTCGCTAACCACAAAAATTTTCCTTGTTAAACCCTCGCAAAATTTAAAACAACTGGCGGATGTATTCCCTTGCAAATTAGCGAGAGAAATTGCGTCGCTATTTCGTCGCTAGATAAAGAATATACGTAGCAATTTTGGATCTATTACAATCAAATCCCTCGTTATTCCTTCGCCAATCCCTCGCTGACTTCCCTCGCTATTCTCTCGCTAATCCCTAGCTGATTTCCTCGCTATTCCCTTGCTGATTTTCCTCGCTAAACCATCGCTAATTTCCCTCGCTAACCCGTCGCTAATTTCCCTCACTATTCTCTCGCTAATCCCTAGCTAATTACGTTATATAATTTCCTCGCTATTCCATCGCCAATCCCTCGCAAATTAGTTTTTTTTTCCAATTTAAATATAAAAGATTGAGTTTTTAATATCCAATATACGTGTAAATCTTGTCAATCAAGATGAAATTCAGCAAATAATGAAAAGCAACAAAATACAAATAATCCAAAAGAAATCTACTAATTATTCAAAGTTATAAGTTATGTAAGTTCAAAATTTCATACAATGTCGTACAAAACAAGAATAAACAGAACATGCAATCAATCTAAGTTTGCTTCGTCTTCGTCTTCATAATCATCATCCTCTCGACCCTCCCCAGTTGCTTCGCCTTGCAATGGTGCTTGTGGAGCAACATTTGCTGATTGGATTGCAGATAGGAAGGGCACAAACATAGGGACTAGTTAAGTCTGGACAAAGGAAGTCATCGTTGTTGCCATTGCTACACTTACGGCTGTATTTACAGCTGTATTGACGGCTTCAGTTATGTCCTGTGTCAATGGTGTATAGCGAGAAGGACCCGTAACCTCTGAGGATGAAGTATGCATGGTGTTATTATTAATGACAATGTGTAAGATGTTACCTATGCCATGTATTCGTTGGGACCCGCCGCATCCAACCATACCTGCGGGTCAACCATAGGATGGGTGGAAGAGTATTCTTTATATTTTTCTGACATCGGGGTGTCATATGACTCCTAAAATAACAAAAAAAAAATATTAGCAGAAAAATTAACAACTTAACAAATATAAATGACTTAAATTATAAAGACACTTACAATGAAGTTCCTTGAGCGCTCAGAGACATAGCTTTCATCTTTCTTCTTATGAACTTTGGCATAGAGATCTCTGTATGAAACTGGATGTTTTAATTCTACCTCCTGTAATCACATATAGAAGAATATATAATAAACACATGTCAAAAGTAATTAGACAAACCCTTTAAAATACCAATGTCCTTATGTCATACTCAAGATAAGCAAATAACTCAAGTAATTACAAAAAATAAGAGATTATCCTCCATTAATATATAGCTAAACACTACATAAAAGATTAATTTCTTTTATATTTGTAATTTCCTTAATGAGTTCTCTCCTAGCCCTAGTCCTGACAGCTGTATTGCTAGTGTGGATTATGTATATCATCACTCTCTAACAGGTTGTAAGGCTAATACGTTTTACTATCTTCAATATCTCATAAATGTGAGAGAGTCTTGTGCATATGAGTTAAGGAAAAATGATATTTTCATGAACTAGAGAGTGCTCAATAACATTAACAATGAATTTCTAAACCACTATTTACTTCAGCCGAGAAACATGCAACTATTTCAATTACACAATCCATTCAATAGATACATATATAGGTATACACATAATCAATACATTAGTAAAGAGCTACACGATAAAACATGAAATTTTCACTAATCGAGGAATGTATTCATTTTACCCACGTTATTCTATTTCATGTTAGGATGATCTCCCTTATTCAGCTATGGCATGATCCTTTCATATGGTACATGCTTTGTTATGAGACACAATCAAACAAATAAAGGGCAGCACTATGAATCAACCTCAATTTCAGAATTTACCTATCACAAGCATCCTCCAATAGGGGATTTTATACGTAAAATGTGGTCTCTGACTTAGAGTTTGGCTATATCTCCTTTAGGGAGTTTAAGAAGAAATATGAGACATCGAAAACCCACAAATAGCTTCAAAACACACACATGCAATCCCTTATTCCTTAGATAATAGATAAATGAAAATTCTTTTTGATATTTTAATATGTTTATATTCACAACTCAAAACTTTAAATGATTTTTATATTACCATCTTGTGCTTATGTTAACCAAAGGAAATCGACCCTCATGTATGCTTCAAGGCATCAGGCATAGCTGCCCTGTTCCTTCGGGCAGCTTCAGACTTTCGCATCCATTTTTTTGTCAGCCAAATGTCCACCAGCCCATCCCACACTTCTGTCCTAAGTCCTCTGGGCCCATGGCCCTTAACATCAGTCAAGTTGTTTGAATTTGCCTTCTCAAAGGCCTTCTCCTACGCTCTGTTCAAATGGTTTGAATAATAGTCTATGCAAGTCTGTTCCTAGACAGCTCTAGCCATGTCGTGCTCAGAATCGGATACGAACCGATGCTTATCCTACACAAATGTTAGGTAAGTATATTTATTTTTCAATGAACATATAATATATAATTCTTGAAACACAATTACTTACGATAAAATCCTTAAATAGTATTTCCTTCATTTCAGGAGGATAATCTCTCCACGTACTAGCTGGAATAGGCATCCTTGTCATGACATTATACATAATGTCTGGCGTCACTCTTGATAGGAAAAACCTTCTCCTATAAGTACAAAAAGTTAATATTAGTAACATAAAAGTAAATAAATGTAATAAAAGATGATAATCACTATTACTTACAGTTCAGCGATATGTGCCAAATATATAAGTTCCCTGCTATCAGTTTCTATATGAGATATATTCTTAAAACTTAAGCAGCCAACATACCAGAAAAAGCAGCTTCTTTAGAGTTGATGGAACATTTGCTTCAAGAAAGTCTTTTCCTCAAAGGAGGCAATGTTCAGAGGAAGAAGGACATAATTAGTTCTCGTGCAATTCCTACATACATGGCTGCAACAAAATAAGCACAAGTAAACGTAAGATCAACAAGCTCTCCATAAGTAAGTACAGGAGGGATTTTGAACATAAATTGTAGTAGCTATTCACCATGTAAGAAAAAGCTATCTATTGAAACTTTCACCAACAACAAGGTGTTCAGTGTGGTAGGATGGGCAACCACAGTAGTAATCACAAAGATCTCCAAGCTTAAATGGCCTTTCAAGCTCACATGTAGTTTAAGCTCATTATTTTATTATATAAATTAAAGAAAAATCAGCCCTAATTAAGCAAGGAATTAACTGAAACCATAACTTTTTTTATTTATAGCTCTGAAACCATGGAGGGACCAGCATTTTTTTTAGGCTAAGGTGGAGGTACCGACTTTGCCCTAACTTCTCTTGTACCTTTCATCTTTTTTCCAGTAACTTTGGTGATGTAAATCTCCATATACCATTTTTTTTTTCTGAGAAGTTTGAATTTCCCGCCTTTACATCAAGTTCTTCGATTATTTACATAATTTATACCTGCACTTCCACAACCAAGTGAATAAAAGTCCACCACAAACTAAGCATCATCAACGGTGAGCAAAGAATGAACCAATTATAGCTTTGAAAGAATCCCAATTATTAGGCTTCAGGGTATTCTTCCATTACCACACATGTCGGCTAATGCAAATCATTGTACACAATATATTTGAAACTTTACAGCTTATACAATATACCAAAATGTTGCATGTGTAAAAAATTGTACATGCAACATAGCTACAAATATAACATGTGAAAAAAAATCAGTCCATTTTTTTTAAAATAATATCATTGTAACTGCTTCAATAAAATTAAGTCAAAATCGTGTCCTGCCCCATCACCTGGATGAGAGCTTTTCACCTGCAGAATGTGATACCATTAAAGGACATCTCAGAGAAACAAAATAAAAAATTTACAAAGTACCAACATTAATATCTAGTAATTAGCAGACATACCATTTAAAACAAAGAGTCAGAGCTCCACTGGATCAGGTTGAGAGACATGTTAATGACATTCATGCAATTCCCATTTATTATATATGCAACCTACAGTAAAAGTAAAATTCAGTTAAGGACAGTGGAAACAAGAGCACAAACAACTATAACAACTACCACCAGTAACAACTAACTTCCTTACGTGAGTTAATAAAAGTCCACTTTATCCTATCTTCACCTTCAGAAGGAAGCAATGTTTCTTGGATATCCTCTTAAGTGTACCTGCATATCAGAGGGTAAAGTGATTGAGTATAGTGAAAACTGCCTGCATATCAGAGGGTAAAAAGATTAAGTATAGTGAAAACATGGTACATCGTTGTGCATGAGGAGCCATTAATATATTGTATAATAAATCAGTCTTAATTTTCACACATTTGCCCTTAGGAAGTTTAACAGAAATTTATGTTAATTCTTACTTTTAAATTTTTTATTTCCCCTCTTATACAACTAATGTATTTTCACTAAAAGCATTTTAGGTAGATAATCATGATATCAAAATATCCATTAAATAGAGAGGAAGAGGGAAGAAACTCAAAATTTAGCCTCAAAAGGATATTTAGTTGTAATCATGAGATACATTATAAGAAACACTACTTAAACATGTAATATCTCATATCTTAATTCCAGTTCATGCAATTAATCTAAATGAGCCAATCCCAAGAAAGTAATATGAACAAAGCTACAACACAAACAAAATTAAAATTTAGTACTTTTCATTCACCCCTAGTTTCATTCAAAGACTTCACAAGACCAAGAAGATGCTCAATCAATTTAACCATTGAGGTAAGCAAGCAAAAATTGGAAATGTTTTATTGTTAAATTCCATGGTCTTTATACCATACGTTGTAAGAAAGTTATATTAACTTGGTACATGTAGTAAAAAACATAGCCTATTCTAGTTGTTAGATCCAAGCCAACAATGACTAATCGTGCATACTGACAGCCATTATGGAAGAAACAAATAATATCACCACCAAACCAATAAATTCCAGGGAAAAAAAGAAGAGTTTAATTCTTGTCAAAACTGAATGATCATAGTTATACTGTCAAATAACACAAAGTAGTATAAACATAAAAGATTCATATGAGCAATGAAACTAAATGCTAAGGATCAAGATTGCATTAGATAAGCATTGGGAACAAAGAAGGCCATTGGGAGCAAAGAAATTAAAGGCAAACATTGAGAGCTGAAGTCATTAATAAGACAGATGAGCAAGAAAGAGAAATTCCAAACCAAAGCCATACAGATTGGAGTTTTCATGTGGCAGATTTTATTAGAGCTAAATGTCAAAACAGAATTCCACATGACAGAGTCAACTTCCACATGTCAAATTCAACCCGGGTCTAGCTTACTCCTAGTACAAATGGATGCCTTAAAAGTGGATTTCAATCATCTTGGGAGAATTTTTTGGATGCTTTGGAG
Organism: Ormosia emarginata; assembly: GCA_029884605.1. Lineage (NCBI taxonomy): Eukaryota > Viridiplantae > Streptophyta > Magnoliopsida > Fabales > Fabaceae > Ormosia > Ormosia emarginata. The sequence continues at coordinate 52,465,097 of JAQQTP010000082.1, read as the reverse complement.
ATCCTAACACTGCTCTTAAGGAATACAAGCAACATAACTCAATTACAGAATATCAAGAAAATCTTTCTACAAAGGTAACAAGGTTGAGTGAATCTTAATTATTTAGTTTTTTCACTGCAAGGTTACAAGAGCCATTGATATACAAACTCTTGTTGACAAAACCTAACAACTATTTTCAAGTTGTTTCTTTAGCTAAATTTCCATGACAAAACAACAACATACCATTCCCAAACAATTTCAAATTTCAAGACTTCATCAATCCACAACATACCCTTGACCAATATCTGTCTTACCAACCCTTGCCAATAGCTGCAGTACACTATTACCTAACAATTTAATCACTCCCCATAACAAAACATGTTTTATCAAAAACTGAAGCTAGGCAGACAACCAATTTCGATTGATGTTTGGCTATAGGTACCATTTGTTATATGATACTAAATGTGCAGCAGTTGACTTCATGAATATACATGGGTATTCATTTATCATTTACTTCATGAAAACTAAAATTCTTCATTCATGAAAGATCGTTATCATTAAATATTTGTAGATCCCATTGATTTGACAAGTCGAATAATCAAATGAAAGATAGAGGATATTATGGGAAGTAGAATTTTTCCCCGACCACCCTCTTATCTCCCCTATAAATACATTTCCTTTTTCACCCTCATGAAGCCCCACAACGCTCTCAAACATAGTTGCCAAGCCAAAAACTTTCCAATATCTAAAGCTTCTTTCGCATAAGAAGTATGTCCCCGATGGCCTATAACATCTGCTTGAGGGCTCTAGCAATCATTGCCTTTACATTATCCATCACAGTGCAAAGAACTCTTGGTAAGACATATTTATCTTTCTAATCAAATCCACAGATATATGGCAAAAAAATAAAAAAAATTCCCTAGCTAGGATCGATTTGCATCATTAGTTTCTATTTCTCATGAAAACCTTTAGTCTTAGACCATTGTTGGTGAAATGCAGGAGGGATAGAATGTGAGCTTCTGAACCAAGAAATGGAAGGTGAAGTAACCCCATCCACCCCAATATATGAATTGATGTACAGATTATAGAGACAAGAAGAAGAAAAAGGAGAACAGAGCAAACCTGATTGCAAGCCGGGTTTCACGGCAGCTAGGCAAAGGTTGCTGCTTTGGGTCGCGGTTGCGCGTGGTGCGTCACAGATCTGGACATGCGATAGCAAGAACACTGGGTTTTCGTCAAGAATGAGGCAGCGAAAGTGAGAGCAAGAGCGCGAGTGAGAGGGGGGTTCTGCTGCAGTGAGAGTAAGAGGAAGAGGGAGAGGACAAGAGACTGAGAGGGAGAGCGCGAGAGAGAGTGAGAGGGAATACGAAAGTGAGCGTGAGTGTGAGTGAGAGGGAATGTGAAAGTGAGATGGAGATGTAATATGTTAAAATATTTTAATTTATTTATTTATCATTTTGTGAGGGATTTGCGACGGAAATATCCTTCGCTAAAATTTATCAGTTTAGCGAGGGGAGCTTTCCCTCACAAATCTCTCGCTATTTTTAGCGAGAGAAATTATCCTTCGCTAAGTTGACTAAGTTTTAACAATGCTTTTAGCAAGAGAAATTATCCCTTGCAATTCCCTCACTAAAATTAGCGAGGAAAATTATTCATCGCAATTCCCTTGCTAATTTTTGCGAAGGAAATTATCCCTCGCAATCCCCTCGCTAATTTTTGCTAGGAACATTTCCTTCGCTAATTCCCTAGCTATTAACTCGTTATTTTCCCCTTAAACTTATTTTTGAAATTTAGAAATGACTCAAATTTTCCTCGCTAATTAGCAAGGAAATTTTTTTCTCGCAAAATTTCATCACTAAATCACGAATTTCTTGTAGTGGTAAGGTCGATTGAGACTTATGGTGTTAATTTGTTAGATTGAGACCTATTATGTTTGGAATTGAGACTTATTGTATTAATTTGTTAGATTTTGTATTTTGACTTTTTTTAAAGAATTTTTTTTTTAAAAAAAAGTCAAACTCACGGGTTCGACCCAACCTAATCTACTTTTGAGTGGATCGAGTTGAGCGAAAAAATCTTTTTGATCCAACTCAACCCAATTACTCTGGGGACCGAATCGAGTCCAAAAACGTTGTTAAACCTACCAAACACACCCAACAGACACCCCTAGTCAAGGATACCTAGGGAAGTCAAAAGAATGATCGCAAAGTACGCAAAGTAGGCTAGTCTGAGTGTCTGGGTAAAAAATAGAATATGCTTGACTTAGGATGTCATGCCGTTCATATAGATGATATGAGGACTGACTTTTCGAATACCCGTCGTTCAGACTATTTAGGGCTTTGGATGTTAGAATGACGTTATGTCCGATCATTATGGTATAAAGCTATTAACTTTCATTGGCCATGATGGCGCTGAATGTCCTATAATCGTTGGCAAATCGTACTAGGCACATGTTTAACGAATCATTTCTCATTCGAGTATTAGCTAATCGGGTCTTGCAGGCAGTACTTCGGTCGGGTTGACCCGAGCTTCTTGGGCATATAGCTAGGAAATAAGCCTACCTAGCACATACGTTGGCTTATATGGTTGGTCTATTAAGGTCTGCTTTGGTCATGGAAGGCTTATTGTAAGGCTTAGGACGGTTCATAGTTCTTCAGCTCGGTCATCTATAAAGATAAGCTGAGCTTATGAATGACCAAATGACAAATTAGGACAGGACGGTCTAGGCTTCATTTGATTATCATAAATAGAATTTGACCTTGTTGATTACTCTTCCTTCGACTTGTTAGATAATGTCTTAGGCAATTTGAATTTGAAGATTTAACCCAACAAAAATGATTAGGCTAGCAATGATAGTCTCCCAATTCAACATTGTCGCGACCGGAATCGCGGCGGGATAACGACTTAAAATTACCAAAATTTAAGATTAAGGGAGTCGCCACCAATTTTATTTTCTTTAGGAAAAATTGGAAAACCTAAAAGAGATTGTCTACGTTCAAAAACTCAGGTTCGGGAGCCTAATTATGCACAGGGAAGGGTGGGGACTTAACCCCACAGCACCCCTGATACACCTTAAATTAGTTGTGCGATTTGTATAACTTTTAAAAATTTATTTCACCCATTTATTAAAAGATAAATAAGTAAATTATGAAAATTTAATTTTGTTTCAAAATTTCACTCAAGCCTTTTTTAAAAAAAAAAAAATCATCAAACTGTCACAATTTAGATGATTCCAAAAAGGCAAAATTAACAAGATGTCACAGCTCAGTTAATCTTATTTTTTTATCTTCTTTTCACAAAGTTCAATTATTTTTATTCTATTGTTTTTTTTTAATATTTTTTTAGAGTTAATTATTCATTTATTTATTTTAGTGAAGAGATAAAAGATAACAAAGAAATTAAAATTAAAATATAAATGTGTAAAAACGTACAAGAGCCAATATGTACAAATGAAAGAGTTAAAGAAAAGGTATTAAGAACAGCACAAACTCAACCCATTGAATCAAAGGAAATTTCGTTTCACCATCTATATAAAATAGACAAGAACCTTTTGGATAAAAATGTAAAAATTCAATTTGAAAAGAATCTTGTTTCAAAATTTCACTTAAAATTTTTTTAGAGAAATGAATCATCAAACTGTCACAATTTAGATGATCCTAAAAAGGCAAGATTAGTAAGCTGTCACAGCTCAACCATCCTTGTTTTATTTTCTCCATACAAGGTTCAATTATTTTTTTTATTTTATTTTTATTTTTACTTTTATCATTTTATTTTTACTTTTGTTTTCAACTCTTTATTTTTTCTAAAAAAAAACACCAACGATGCCTAAAAAAAAGAGAAAGAAAAAATTAACTAAACAAATAAAACTAAAAGGGAAAAGATAAACTACTAGCACAAAGGATAAACTACTAATAAAAAAAAAAGAAAGGAAAGCTGATATTCATATAAAGCATTTCACGTAGATTACTACCATTATTCCCATCATCCATATTCAAGTCTACTTATTTCTTTTTGGTCGTTTCTTTTGTTCCAATTCAGAATGATTTGACCTTTTCTTTTCCACATTTTCAAACTTGATAAGAATGCAAATTGATGCATAGGGACCACTAGCCACACAATGGTCCCTGCCTCTAGAGTTCCTTCCCACATAAAGACACGTTAGGCACACATATAAGACATTGTGCAATTTTGATCACAACAGGTTATCCAATTAGAAATTGCTATTAATTCGGAATCAAATGAAGTAACAAGTAGCTAAACTAGAGCACGGTCAACAAATGCAGGCTCCATAGACAGCCATATGGAAAGAAATGTCATGGAACATGCAGAATCAAATCTCAGCCTGAACTCCATCATCAAGAGGAATGAAAAATCACAAGGAAAAAAAAGAACATGATACAAGCACTTCGAACTCCAGCCAACCAACATCAAATTTGGACATTCACCAGAACATGTCTACGCATCCAATCATTGACAAAATGGAGACTTATTATCGATAGGAAATAATTAGGATCAGGGACATCACAAAAACAATTGATAAGGAATTAAACCAAGAACCACAATTCTGATAAGAACTTTTCTTTCTCACTTCTATGAACGGACAACCATGAGCAGATATGCAAATTCTCTAAATGAAGCAAGCAATAATAAACACAATGAAATCTCTCTTAAGCATCTTCATCAACTGAAATCAGATTAATACTAATAATACAGAAGGTACCCCTGAGGAAAGGAACCAAAGATTCTAAACATGAGACAGGGCAGGTTTTAAATAAATCCACACCAACATGACAAAAGGAGACAGGATAACAATGACACTAAATTGACTTCCCAAAATAGTATGATAAGATTCAATGAAATAAAAAAAAAAAGGTCATGCACCCATAAAACAACACATACACGCATGATGGCTTCTTGTCAAATACCAGGCATACAACCTTGTTGAACAGATTATAATATTCGAAGGAAGAAAAATGGTTACCTACTTGCTCAAGAAAGCATAGCCAAGTATCAATCCTCATCAGTTATTCAGTAGAGCAGATAAAAGGAACCAAAACAGCAAGCACCAAAACATTCTCCAATAGTTACTATCAATTTTCTCACAGACCGTTCCAACATTTAGTCATGTAACTTGGGAGCAAAACGAACCAACATCATAGGAAAGGAATAATTTTATACATCAGAGCTCAACTCCAAACCTTATGTAAACTAGACTAAACAATCAAATGTCTCACAACACAAAAATGAACCCAGCAACTCAGATCAGGCAGAGAATAGATAGTTTAACCAAGAACAAAAACTCACAGAAATGCAAGGTTTGAACACACAGTATCAGATGTTCATTTCGTCAAACAAGCAGTAAGCAACATAAAAAGGAAACTAAATGAAATAAGAAAATGGACCAAACCGCCATCTTCAATCAAGGTATCAGAACAGACTAAGAAACGAATGTGATAACTTCTATTCATAATATTCTCAATACAACCATGGCAGAAAGAAAGAAAAAAAAAAAGAGAAGAAGAAAAAACAAAATTTATCGAGTGAAGGTCTTTCAAGAATAGCTCAAAAAACACCCGAAAAATTCTCTCTACAAAGGAAATTTATACCAACCCCTCTAATTTTCTCTCAGAGAACCCTCTTTCCAATCGAACACTCAGAGAAAAATAAAAAAATTCACCAAGGGGAAAAGAAAACCGAACCCCTTTCTCGTCTTCATCCTTCGTATTTATGGTGGCTGGTTGGGTGAGAAAATGACGGTTGCCTGTGCTTCAGAGCGTTTGTCTTCTCAAACATTCCATTTTTGTACTTCTTTTCTTTGTTCCACGCAAACTCCACCCTCTGACTCCTGCAATCTTGAACTCCCCTCACAACTTCCATTTTTGCATGCTCTTCCTCTGCTCCACGCAAAATCCTACCCCAAAATGGTATCCTCGCGCCGTGAGCTTTGTTAGAAGGGGCTCAAAGATTCGCTGGTGAAAGCGAATCCAGGTCTCTACGTTGGGGTTGTTTAGCGCCGCTGCCATGGTGCCTTGAAGCTCGCGATGGAGGCTGCACAGCTTGGTCGCGTGAAGGAGTAGTCTGACGAGGGTGAGTGTCTTCTCATACGTGTAGCAGTGGTGGTAGCAGAGCTTGGAGCCCTGTGAAGTTGAGTTAGGCGTGCTGCTAGGGAGAGGGAGAGGGAGCAGCTAGGGTTTGGAGAGGTAGGGGGAATTTGGGTTATGGGTATGGGTCATGGGTAAAGGACTTAGTGGACGCAGGCCGTGGGTGAACCCAGGTTTAATGGATCCTGGGCTGATCAAGCCCAAACCCCTTCTCTCCTTTTTTTTTTTTTTGTTCTTTATTTTTTTTTGTTTTTCATTATATTTTTTAGATTTATTATTTTCTATATTATTATTATTATTTATTAATTAATAAAATTAATTTAATTAGTTTTAATTTTTTTTAATTTTTAATAATAATAATTTTTTTTAAAACTAATTTTTTTTTAATTTAAAAATTTTTAGCGTCCGGACAAAATTGGGTGTTCACAAACATTACAGAGATATGACTAGCCAGTGACTAATTCCTCTTTCTTTCTTTGTGAAATAGAAACAGTACAAAGTTGGTTCGATCCCTTCGTAGTCGGTTCCCTCTAGCTTAGACCAAATGGTAGGCACGACAGTGTCCATGAAGGCTTCCCCTTGAGGATAGGCCAAACAAACCTTACCAAATTGATCTCGACGAGCTACTTCCATTTGGGAAATAAGGTCTCAAGCTACTATGCGGCCAGGTCAAGGTTGATTGTCTCACAACAGGAAGCCACACAAAGCACTTAAGCAATTAAACATGGGCTCCTCGCTTGAACACCACCAGCAGAGATCTATACCAGTAGCGGGTCGAGAATAGCGACCCAGAGATGATGAAGGGATGTTGCTATGACGAGAATAGCAACCCAGATCGGAGGAAGCGAAGGTGGTTTGTGAGGTAGAGGTGTCAATGGTGGACTTTGGAACTAGAAAAGAACTGATGTGAGCAGATGGATTGACACAATTACGAAACAGAACAGAGGCAATGAACCGATGCTGACAAAATGCTAGATAGACTAGAGAGACACCAAAAGGGAAAGGACGAGCACAGTCATGGAAACGGTTGCATAAGGATACATGGCAGCGCCAACTAAGGGTGTAAGTGGGTGGTTTGGTTTGGGTTTTGAGGAAAAATAAATCTGAACTAATTAAAATCAATTGGTTCAGTTTGGTTTGATTTTCTTATTTTTTGATAGTCAAATCCGAACCAAACCAAATCAAATATCTATGGTTTAGTTTGGCTTGGGTGATCGGGTTGACTATTATCTTTTAACATAAAAATTAGTTAAACAATTATACATGTAATATAAAAAAGTGCACATAATATATCTAAAATTTCAAATAATATTAGAACATAGACTAACCTTTGCTCTTTCATCAGGCAATGAACATTCAATTTCAAGTTAAGTCACACGATCATTGGTTTTTGAAATTTTTTGTTTATATCAAATCAAAAATGTTAAAATATTGAGAAAAAAAAACTTCCTAGTAGGCGATAGAAAAATAGAATACATAATAAAAAGTTCAGGCAATAATTAGACAGCAGTCAGAAGCATAATCTTGGTAAAGATCAAGTATGACATACAATTTTTGTGGTCTCATAAATAGGCGATAGAAAATGACTAAGAGGATAACCAAAGCAAAACTACTAGCCATATGATATACATGACTTTTATCCAATATCAATATATAGCAAGTACAAACAAAATATGGCATCACCCAAAATTAATCCAAACTCAGTCAAAACTCAATCCAAACATAAAAAAATGATTCATTAAACATGATTCATCAAATTGAATTTATCTTTCAACTTCATTTACATCCTGCAATAAAGACAAACAAAATGTTAGAATTTGTGAATACTAGATTTTAACAATCAATCATAATTAATGTACTTATAAATATTACATTAAAAGCTTGTCAGAGACTTATTAAAGCTCAACTTCAAGATTTGAAGATAATCTTAGTAACTCTAAAAATTCAAGCATAAAATGTCTAATGTCTTTGTACGTGTAATAGTAGTTTGGTTCGAGTGGTTCTTCGGATTTGAAATTCTCCATCCGAGAACTGAACCAATTAAGCTTTCATTAGTTTGAATTTTATTCGAACCAATCTAAATATCAAAATCAAACCAAACTAACTTAATTAGTTTAATTCGAATTGATCAGATTGATCAAGTTATCTGAACTAATTTACACTCCTAGAGTCAACCGGCCTCATGGAAGAGGTCGTGTTTTAGGAGCGAATATTATACATTTAATTTTTTTGTTGATGAAAAAAAATAAAATGAAGAGACCAAGTTCCTACCTTACGGAATTATCATCATGAGTAAATCAAAATCTATTAGCCTTATAATTACTGGGAAACAATTTTCCTGTTGCATAAGGAATTGATTCTGGTGAGAACTTAAGATATTAAAAATAATATCTATATAAAATATTCAATTTTGACTGAGTCATTACAAAAATACAGACTAATATGTAGGAAAATTTTTCAAACGTATGAATAATTAAAATAAAAGATTAAATAGTCAATTGTAGGGATTATTCATTTGTTTTAAAATAAATAAATTAAACTGATTATTTAGTTCCTCATTATAATTATAAAAATAAAAAGTTTATTACACGTAAATCCTTTTATAAAAACCTCAAAAAAATTGTTTTTGTTTTGCTTTTCAAAAAAATATATTCTGCGCAGTTCAGATAAGTCTTTTTCTAAATTTCGAAGGCTAGTTCTGGGCAATCTTAATACTGTGTCCTACACTACTAAAAATAGCACCCAACAAAGAAGGACCACATACTGATGATGAATAGTCCGATTAGAGAGCAGTGTCTGATTTCTTGCTCATTTTTGGGAAGAAGGACCACATGTTGATGATGATAAGAATGTGCTTGTCCTGTGGAAGACGCTTGAGTACACCTACTTAGGTTTCACGGGTTGCAATCATGCAGCCATCGTACATTAAAAGATCAGATATAATTACTTTTACATTTGTTTATTTATATAGTAAAATAAGAATAAAAATATAAAAAAAAATAAAATAAAAACATATATAATTAAATGATAAAAATTATGTAAATATAAAATGACACAAGCAAAAATTCATGTGATTAGAATTACCTCATATATAAAAAATAATTTTGCTGTTTCTTTTCTAAGAAAATATATATAACTTAAAAAAAAAACTTTGACGCGTGCATGTTTAAATAGATCTCATCCACATGGTTTTGGTTCAATGTATTGTTGACACTTACAACAATGATATTTAATTTTTTTACACCAATCTTATTATATTATTTTTATATTTCTGTTTTACAATAATATATATATAAATAGAAGGGGAATCGATTTATATCAAGATGTTTTTTGATTTACATTTATTTTTAACCGTTAGATTTATTTTTATCTAATGATTGAGATTATTTTATTAAAAATAATCATTAGATGAAAGTGAATCTAACAACTAAAAATGAGTGTAAATAAATAAAAATTTATACTAATATAAGTTGATCCTACCTCACATATATATATATATCTTAATATACATTCTTATCTTGTTTGTTTTCTTGAATAAGGTGGTTTGAAAAAAAAGTATGAAAAACTTGATGTACATATAGCATCTTTCTAACATTATAAATTACATCGATGGGAAGATTAATTAAAAAAAACTAAAGGATAAGTCATAAAACAGGTTTAGTTTCGTACGGTTCCTCGCAAATTGTTGGTACATGGGAGGATTAAAAAATGCAGGGAAATATGTAACGAATGGATCTATCAAGGAAATCATATCAATAGAATATCAAAAAAAAAAAAAATGAAGACGTAATGTTCCTTTAATTCAATTAATTCAAGGAATAAAGGAATTGATAAGATTTGTCAATCCTTTCTTGCACCTTTCAAAGATCTATTTTCTTGAAAATGTGCATACAAGCTGAAAAGATTCCTTATTGTTTATACCGTACATAAATCTATTATAATAATTTACACAATTCCAAACAAACAAGCTTTTGAGATTCTTCAATTATTACTGCATATTAATTAATTCAAGTTTTAAAATCAAATGTAAAATTAATATGCAGTAATAATTGAGAAATCTCAAAAACTTGTTTGTTTGGAATTGTGTAAATTGTAATAGATTTATGTACGGTGTAAACAATAAGGAATCTTTTCAGCTTGTATGCATACAGCATATTTTTCAAGAAAATAGATCTTTGAAAGGTGCAAGAAAGGATCGGCAATCGCCTTTCACTTGATATCTATGAATCTATGCGGTATCAATTCCCACTTCCCCGGGTCATTTTGCAACTCTGATTTTTTTTATATTATTTTTTTATATTATTTTTTTATTATTTTATTTTACTTAATTATACACATTCAAAATAAATATAAAAAATATATAAAAAAATGACGTATAAACATCATTTCCGCTTCAGTTAAAACCAGTGTTGCGTCCAGAAAAACATATTCTGTCACTCCCAGGGCCACCACACTCAATATACAGTGGTTCCAACATATTTGTGTGGGCCGACTGCCGGGTTAGTGCGACTAAAAAACCCGCAATTGGGTCAAATTTCCGTGACTTGCCGACTAGAATTTGAACCAAATATCTAAAGAATTCTTATAATAAAATATATTTATCATTACATTACATGTTTTTGTTGAATAATATCAATTTTTTAATTTATACTATTATTTAACAAATTTAATTTTAAAAAATTAAGTTGAATAATTATTGTTACTGATTTAGTTATATCATTAATAATTTTTTATATGATATATTTTTTCATATAATATTTTATTATATAAAATATTTTTATGAAAAAAATATTTTATTCTTTATTCAATTTTTTCAATTCAATCATTTAAATTTGCAATTGGATCGCTGATCTGTGTACTCAACCTTTGATCAGATTAACCTTCCATCCGAGTTATCTAACAATGGTTTCAAACCGCATCTACGCCCTTTTAGTTTAGGGTCAATTCTTCTATCCCCTCTCAGGGGTTAACTTTGCAACGTGAGGTCTCCACCCCTGATGGACCAACCAGTACCTGCGCTCTGGAAAGATGTCATTTTTCTGGCCCACTAATTTCTGATATATTCAAACAGAAACACACATCCCTTCAACATTTTTATCTACTCAAGCTCGCTCTACGCCTGGAAAAATTATCAGGTCGAAATTGAACCCCTTATTTTTGGTATTAAAATTGGATCCTTTTTAATATGAGATGGTAAAGCAACTATATTAAAATAATTATCTTCACAATGATATATCTATAACTGTTTTATGCATTCAAGCCATAATATTCAATTTGATTTTGATCCATCTCAATTTTATGATCATATAAAGTGTTGGCTCAAGGCCAATAATCTATCATAAGTTCATAACATCTACCACGTGCCTTGCCTGTCTCGCAGTACTAATGGTTGGCTGACTCTCATCCCAGCAGTTTGCTGCAGGTTCGAGAGCACTCCACCACAACCTTCCAAACTCGTGTTTTATTAGGATTTTTTTTAAAACTGTTATTTGTACTTTTTTTAACATTAAAATATTGCAACTTCTTTTTTAAGTATACGATATTCTAATTTAAAATAAATTAATATTAAATGAAATAATTTAATAAATATATAAATTATACTTAAAAAATTGAGAGAGACAATAAGAGATGCTTAACACTTTCTCTACATATGTCTAAACAAAACAGGTGAACCTATCGAAGTAGGCAAGAATAAGCCTAACGAAGTAAGTGATAGATATGAAATTTTGACTCTGAAAACATGTAATATTCTAACTTAAAATTAATTGACATTAAGTCGAATGACCTAATAGATATATAAATTGTATCTAAAAAATTGAAATAGATGATATAAGATTCTTAATAAAATAAAAAAAAAATACTTCTTCTAACACTTATTCTTTCTCTTTTTCTTTTTTAAAAAAGAAAAATGTAAAAGTTTGATGTAAAAAAAAATGCAAATAATATTTAATTTTCTTCTGTCAATATGTCTTATTAGGAATTGAGCTGGACAATGTTATCGTAAAAAAAAAAATAGGAATTTAACTGTAAATTTTAAGGGAATAAAGTAAAGATTGTGTAAGTAAAAGGATTTATAAATTTACTACTTTAAAGTTTTAGACTGAGATGTGATTTTAGGTCACTATTATAATTTCTCATTAAATCCATTAGAATTAGATTCCTTTACGTTTTGAGCTCTCCTTTTTCTAAGAAAAACAACATTTTATACTACCTATTGTGATTTTACTTTGTATGCTTATTATTATATATTAGAAGAATGCGTTTTGTGTGTGAGAATATTTAGTTAAAAGTAATTTTGTTAAAATGAGTTTTGTATGGATAATATTAGATAAAATTTTTTACTATAAAATTATTATAAATATATAATAAAAACTTAAAATATTTTTAAATATTACAAATAAGAACAAATTTATAAAATTACGTGAAGTTAAGAAAATGCATTCTCCCTCAAGGATATCCACTCTGTTTAAGGCAGAAGAATGCACTCTGATAGAAAATATTAAGTGTTGTTTGACATATTAAATTAGGCTTAGAATTAAGTCTTAGAATTGGAATTGGATTTTTAAATTCTAATTATTTTGTCTGGTGTGCATATTAAAATTTGAATTCTAATTCCAATTTCAATTCCATGCAATTGGAAAATAATTATTTTATATTGTTTTCAATTCTTAGCTTAGACTATAAGAATTACCAATTCCAAACACAAAAGTTAAAAACAATATGTTACAATTATTATTTATTATATTTGTTGCATACTTCGACAACCATTGTTACCGATGTCAGTATCGTCACTGAAGGCATCCTCTGACCACCGTCGTCGATGGCGTCCTCTGACCACCGTTGTCGGTGGCATCCATCAACCACTGTCACTGAACCAGTGTCCTCTGGGCACTATCCCTAATGGCATCCACGACCACCGTCGCTGGCAACATCTTCTGACCACCATCATCGGTGGCGTCCTTCGACCACCATCTTTAGAATCGCCCTTCGACCACCATCACTTGCAGCGTCATCTGACCACTATCATCGACGACGACCTCCAACAACCATCACCCACAACGTCCACCGACCATAGTCACTGACGCCGTCCGACCACAATCACTGGCGGCGCCCTCTAACAACCATCGTCACTGACAACATCCTGCAATTCAATTACAACTTTATTCCTTAATTCTTTTTTTGCTATTTCCAATTTTGACAGATTTGAAATTCAAATTAAAATTCTATGTTCTATTTTCAAATCCAACATCCCATTGAATCCCTAGTATTATTAGTAATGGGTTTGAGCTAATAGTAGTAGTATTAGTACTTGACCTAATTAAAAATATGAATAAGTGCATTATGTTATTGTATTTGTATAACATCTTACTATCAATCTCATACCACATTGTTAGCCATCATTCACTATTTTTCTTTTCCCTTGTCTAAATATTAAAATTTTAACATGGCATCAAAGCAATATCATCCACCTTGAATGAATTTGCCCTTTCCACTATGTTGAGTTCTATAAAACTCTTTTCCTTCCTTGTTTCCTATTAGTTTCCAAGTCAGTTTGTTTTTAAAACTATCACGAATAAACATTTGGGTAGCTTGGTTGGTCTTTAGATTTCCAAGCTACCCAAGGGTGGTCACTTATGATTCAAGGCTAGTCATGGTCGACCTGTGTTGATGAGAAGAATAGAGAGGCAAGTAGTGGCGCCTTCCCCATTGCGAAGGCTCTGTTTTTTGTTTTGGCATCATTCCGCTGTATCGATATTCGATTTTTAGGTTACATTAGCAACCAATGGTGGATGCTAGCCAACTGTATTCGACAAGAGCCAAATAAGGACTGACAGAACTTGTGGTGGTTGGTGGTGGGCGTAGCAGCTCTTGCAAGTGTTTATGTGCATTCCTTGTTTTATGTGTTTTGTTACAAACAACCAGTTGGGTGGCTAGAGATGCAACAATGAGGTGCAACTAGACAAGCTGTTGTCTTGAAGTGTTGGTTGGTGGTGAATAGAGTTAGTGACCGAAAGTCTGACTTCCAACGACTCTATTTTAGACTCTGTTTTCTTCATATTTTTGTTTTAGGTTCAATTCCTTTCTTTCCTATTCTACATATGGATGACATTTCTTTGTGCTTTATTTGGTTATGTTTTCCTCTATTTATAGTCAGATTCGCCTTGTTTACTCTTCCTTAATCAATTTTGCCTCAATTCAACTCTGTTTAAAATGTTAGGATTGTTTAGTTGTTGTTTCGCCTCTTTTTGGCATGTTTGGTTGTTGTTCTGCTTTCACATTACATGTTTAGCTTTGGAACAAGATGTTGTTTGAGGTTTTAGAGTAGTTTCTTATGTTTGGTGTTATTATGAGTTTATTGTTCATGATTTCTTTCTTCTGTTGTTGACGATTTGTTGATTAAAGACTTTGAACACTAGTAAAAGACCAAATTTGTGTTATTGAGTAGTATAATATTTGAATCAATGTTTGTAGACTTGGTTAAAGGTTAGTACCAGGTGATATGATACCCATTTCAATGTTTTGTAAAACAGTTTAGTGGTTAAATGGGTCATTAAAGAGAAAGGTTGAAGACTCCAAAAATAACCTTATTTTCTTGGGATGTGTGCCAAGAAGAAACAAGGAGCTATATATCTGTCAAAAATGTTGCCAATGATTTGTTATTCAAGGGGAGTACTAGTTACCTAAGTTCTTCATTAAGATTGGTTGGATTGGTTTAATTGTTGGTAGTATTTTTTGTTTTCAATTTATAGATTTAATACTTGTAAGTAAGCTTACACTAGTAATACTTGTGTTTGAGCTTGTATTGGGTTTGAGCTTGTACTAGTAATACTTGTACCTAACCTAATTAGGAATATAAATAAGTGCATTAAGTTATTATATTTACATATTATCGTATTATCACTCTCATAATACATTGTTAGCCACCATTCACTCGTTTCTCATTTTATTCTTTTATCTAAACCTTAAAGTTTCGGCGTTGTTATGGGCCGGGTTATGAGTTAACGGATCAAGAGTAACCCAACCCACTAGAATAGTATCCAACTATTATTACATGCTATCTTGATAAGTACATCTGTCTATTTATGAGACATTAATTATTCACAGAATCTTTGATAAATATGAACACTAATTACGTCTCACATAAATAGAAAAATTAGTTATATGAGATAATAATCTCCTATATTCTAGTTATAGAAGATAACAATATCATAGATTCTAATCCTAAATAACAATATTCAATTCAGATTGAATTACAATTCTTGACACCCAAGACGCCTCTATAAATACCATGTAAGGTCTTAAAGGTATGCATCTAATCCAATACTACTCATTGTCTTCCTTGTGCATGGTCTAACTTTACCGTCAGAGTGCCTTCTGTAGGCACTCACCCCCTCGCACTACTATTGCAGTTGTTGTGCCACGAAGGTTTCTACCTTCAACCACCTACTCTGGTAACCCTCAGAATTTTATTTTGAACATTGACACCGTCTGTGTGAAATTGATAAACTTCTATTCCTAACACTATCATCATGGTTAGCACGAGGAGAAGACAAGCCTCTACCAATCAAAATAGAGCCTCTGTTGTGCGGAATCCACCTCATTCACTGTCTCCAAACTACTATTTGGCATTTGCCCATGTTCATGAGTTAATCCCAGAACCAGTTGTTGCCTAACCGGAACCCATGCAGGATGGGGTAGATACTTCTTTTACTGGAAAGAATCTCCCCCTCCACCCCCACGAGTTCTAGTGAGGCAGCGTCTCGGTCCACAAAGGGATCATTGTGGAGTTGTCAGAGAGCAAGTATCAGCGTTGCAATGCCTTGGAGCTTGTGTAAAAAATGAAGAAGTTCAGTCTCATCGTGCTGAAGTCGCTCATCAGGAGCTATCCAGAGCAGAACTCCTTTCTCTGGTTAAACTCTAGGATGAATGGATCCATGACTTGGAAAGAGCTATTAACTAGGAGTATGGAGGCAATAATCGATCTCCGAGAAGGAAACGAGAAAATTGAAGGGATAGAGCCCAAGATGAAGCTCATCCAGAAAATTCAAGGATCGTAGACCTCGATTGTATTGCTAAAATCCTTGTTCAACCAAGCAAGGAGCTTGATTTAACAAAATCAACATTTCTATGATAAACTGATGGCTTATGAGATCCCTAAACGTTTCAAATATTGTACAAATATTAAAGCCTTTGATAGGACCAAAGACCTTCAAGAGCACTTAGATGCTTATGTTTCAACACACCTGTTTGTTAGAGGTAATGACTCACTCAAGTGTCATGCTTTCCCTCTATCTTTGAAGAAGTCACCTTGAGATAGTTTACCACCATAACTCATAAATTTGTTGTTAATTGGGAGAGCCTGTTCTTGAGATTTTTGCTACACTTCACCATCAACAAGGTACAGCCTAAATCCATCTCATGCCTCTCCCAGATCAAATAAGGAAATGATGAGTCTTTTTGAGACTTTATAACCCTATTCGATAAGGAGATTGTGGATGTACGCTATTGGGATGAAATGCTCAAACTGTATTACGTAAGAGGAGGTCTCAGACCTAGGCCACTTTCTTTTTCTCTTGCCAAAAACGAGCCCAAAACCATGGATGAGCTCCATACCCGTACAGACAAATACTTCAATGTCGAGAACGTTCTCTGGGCTAGGAAGCATCTTGAGAAAGGAGAAGATACAAAATTGAAGTCTGGACAACCCAATTAGTAAGGCCAGAATTCAAAACAACCTTTTAAAGCAAAGTATGAAGACTTCACTCCTATCAACATATCTTGGGCTCAGATTTACCAGGAAGTAATGAATACCGAGCTCTGAGATGTCCGAAGACCTCTTCTATTGAAGAAGCATTCACAAAAAGATAAGTCCAAGAACTGTGTATGACATGATGGCCATGGACATAACACAGATGACTACATCAACCTCTAAGATGTCATCGAGTCGCTGATTCGAGATGGTCGCTTGAGCCGTTATATGTACCAATCTCAAAACAACCAGAAGAGAAGGTAAAACTACAGGAAACAGAGCTACAACCCATATAAAAGCTCATCTTCTCCATATCAGAGAAGATGTTCCTCGGCCAAGAGTGAAAATCCCGGTGCAGGCTCATCTGGGGTAACACCAAAAACCAAGAATGGGTACAAACCTGAGATGACAGTTAGGATAATGATCGCACTTATACTGAAGTAACCTGGACAATCAACACTATCTCAGGGACTTCGCGGATGGCGGTGGGTTAGGAAACGCCAGGAAGAAGACTCTCTAGGTTGTGCAGAGTGTAGCATCACTATTGGGAACTAAGTCGGGCAACGACACAAGAAAAATTCCATTGATTTCGTTCTTTGACGAGGATTATGAAAACACAATCCCAAATCACAAGGACCCCATGGTTATCTTTGGGATAAACACAAATGTTAAGGTTCATAGAATATTTGTCGACCAAGAGAGCTCAGTTGATATTATGTTCTTAGACTTGTTTGGAAAGCTAGGATTATCACAAGAAAAATTAGTCATGTACACCAATGAGTTGATTGGATTTATAAGAGACAAGATCATTCTGGTTAGGTATATTGAGACCTATATAGGAAAATATTCCATCTTCAAAATTGTTAAGGTCAAGTTCTTAGCGGTTGACTATCATTCGGCTTATAATGTCATATTAGGTCACCCATCACTAAACATCTTTAGGGCTGTGATCTCCACACCTCATTTGGCCATGAAATTTCTAGACCAACATATAGGGATGTGATAGTAAAAGAAGACTAAGCTATGGCTAGGAAATATTACAATGAGAGCCTAAGAATTGCTAAGAAACCTCGGGTTATAGACTAATGTAGCGATCTGACTCTAGTCACTGCAGACACCGTTAACATTTTCTTGACTAAGTTAGACGCACACAAAGATATTCGTAGTACATGTCCCCAACCTGACAGAGAGGTCTAGCCCCTTCAACTTGGTGCCGAGCCAAACTAGGTAACCCAGATTAGCGGACAACTCAGTCAGGAAGAAAGATCCTACTTAACTGAGCTTTTGCAAAAAAATAAGAATTTGTTTGCCTGGACTTCTGCAAACATACTAAGTTTAGACCCAGAATTCATCTGTCACCGATTTTTTAATGTGAAGAATGCAAAATCGATGGCCCTGTATAAAAGGAAGGTTGGTCTTGAAAGGCAAAAGATGATCCAAAAATAGGTAAAGGAGCTCCTAGACACTGAATTCATCAAGGAGGTCTTCTACATCACACGACTCTCTAATGTGGTCTTAGTCAAGAAGGCTAATGGGATGTGGTGTATGTACATTGATTACACTGATCTGAACAAAACATGTCCAAAAGACCTTTACTCATTTCCCAATATTGATAAGCTGGTGGATAACTAGTTTGGTTTTAGGCTATTTTCCTACATAGATGCCAATTCCATATACAACTAGATCCTTATGAACCTAAAAGATGAAGATAAGACTGCCTTCATACCCAAGATGTGGAGTTACTACTGTCGTATCATGCTATTCAGATTGAATAATGCAGTGGCAACTTACCAACAAATGATGAATAAAGTCTTCGAAGGATAGATAAGTAAGATAGTAGAAGTCTACATTGACGATATGATAGTCAAGATAACGGATACTGGTGACCACATCAAAGACTTGCACGAAGTATTCACCCAAATTCGAAAGCACAATATATGACTTAACCCAGAGAAGTAAGTCTTTGGTATATAGGTTGGTAAGTTTATGGGTTTTTTTATTAACAAATCGAGATATTGAGGCCAACCCATAGAAATGTCAAGTCATGCTCGATATACATAGTCCGCAGTCTGTCAAAGAAGTGCAGTAGTTGACTGACTGAATAGTAGTCTTCACATGTTTCCTAGCTAAGGTTGTCCAAAAATCTCTTCCCTTCTTCAAAACTCTAAAAAAGGAAAGAATTTTAAGTGGACTCTAGAGTGTGAGGTCGTTTTCCAAGAGCTGAAGAAGATGTTGTTCACGCCCCCAATTCTGACAAGGTTGGACCCCTGTGAGACACTTTATACTTACCTCTCTGTTAGCAACGAGACGATTATCTCAGTTCTAATAAAAGAAATAGACAAAGGTCAAAGGTCAGTTTATTTTGTCAGTAAAGTCCTACAAGGCCTCGAGATCTATTACCAGAACATCGAGAAACTAGTTCTAGCACTATTGATCACTGCAAGAAGGATGAGACAATACTGTCAATGCCACCCAGTAATAGTAAGGACAGACTAGCTAATCAGATAAGTACTGTATAAGCTGAATCTCGTGGGGAGATTGAATTCTTGGTTAGTAGAGCTCTCTGAATTTGGAATTACTTACGAGCCAAGGCCAGCTATAAAGGCTCAAGTATTGTCCGACTTCCTGGCTGAGCTCACGCTAGTGACCGGACTCCAATCATCCTAGAGCATATTTCTGGACCTTCTACTTTGATGAAACCTCGAATCCCAAAAGGAGTAGTGTCAGGGTAATATTGGAAAACGAAGTTGATCTTATATTGGAACATTTTTTTATGTTCGAGTTTCTTACGTTAAACAATTAAGCTGAGTATGAAGCATGCATTGTAGCCATTAAGATGGCAAATGAGATGGGTGCCACATATATAGTCCTACGCAGTGACTCACAGTTGGCGACATCCCAAATTTGAGGCGAATACCAAGCTAAGAAACCCATACTATAGAAGTACTTAGCCAAGGTTAAAAGGCTAATGAAAGCAGCGTGAAGGTGGAGCACATCCTAAGGGAGAAGAACGCCACAACTGATATACTGTCAAAGCCTATCAGTATTAAGAGCCCGAGCAATAATAGATCTATCATCCAATCACCCTACTCGCTCCCAGTATTACAGACAATGAAGTCCTCCTACTGGAAGATGAAGAAACTTGGATGATGCCTATAATTGCCTACCTCCGAAATGGCTTATTACCTAAAGATCAGAATGAAGCCCAAAAGATAGTGCGGATAGTGGCCTGATACACCATTGATAATCTGCTAGATTATCTATTTTTCCAAAGTCTTTTGAGTGGATTTCACTGCTTAAGCCTAACTTTTGACGTTGTTTTGACCTTAAAATAGTTTTATTTTGTCTTTTAATTGATATATTTTAGTTTGTTAGATTGAGTTCATTTTGATTAGAATTATTGGTGCTTTACCTCATTTGCCATTGTTTTAATTGTAAGCACCAAGAGAAATATGACGAAACTCAATGTGGCAAAGAAAAACACTCAAAGAAGAAGAATTAAGAGCCTTGGAAGCGGATTAGGAAGCATTTTTTCTGTACGTCGAGCGCCCAGGTGCTCCAGAAGCAGCGTCTGGGCTCCCTAGAGTGCATTAGAAGATATTCTCTGGACGTTGAGTGCCAAGGCACTCAAAACAATGCGCCTAGGCACTACTGCTCATGACAGCAAAATGCGTTCTGGACGTTCAGCGCCCAGGCGCTCCAGACGCAGCGCCTAGGCGCCCATGCCAGAGTATAAATTTATCTTTTCTAACCTAAAAGAGGGGGGCTGCGTGAAAAGAAGAGTATGGAGCCGTTTTGGAGCAGAGAAAAGCCCTATTTTGGGACATCTACAGTGGATTTGAAGAGAAGAAGAGTGGAAGCTCATATTTTCTTCAATCTTCCGTGGAGTTTTGGATCTTCTTCCCTATTGTTTTAGTTTCTATATTTATTTCTATGTCTAGCTAAACTCTCCCTTGTTAGGATTAGGTGGATTTTGATGGATCTTGATTGTTATTGACATTGGATTCAATTAATATAAGTTGTTATCTCTATTTTAAGTTTATGATCTCTTCTCTTAATGCTTTCTAAAGATAAGTCCTCTTTAGAATGATTTTTAGGATTGTATGTTGAATGGAAATTTGATATATGATTTGTGATATGAGATTATGAACCTTGTTTATCTCTATGCTTGGAATAGTCATTGATTTGCTTGTTACCTCTTTGAATTCTAAACCGTACTGCTTGTTATCTCCTAGATTCACATAAGGAATTAGGGTTTTTAATTGGGAACAAAGGGTCAATCACCTAGGGAATTAATGTTTGATTAAATTAGAGTATTCAATAACAAAATAGGAATAATAGCTTGTATTAATTCCAATTGATATGCAACAAGTGAAATCAAATGAAGCTTGATCCCAACTCTTTCATTAATTGATTGTTTTTCATCTCGCATACCAAGTGTTTGAAAATTTGCCAACTAAAAAAATCCAAAAATATTGTCATTGCTTTTATTTCTTTTGATTTTGTTATTGTTATTGAAACCCACTTTGATCCAAATCTTGGTTTAAATAGTAGCTAACTTCGTGAATTGGTACTTGGCCATCGATCCCTGAGAACGATATCCGATTTCTCACAGTTTTTATTACTTGACAATCTGGTACACTTACTGTGGTCCCATCAACATATTTGATAACTAACTCTATCGTCGCGGGTACTCTTCGACCCTCCTCAAGTGTCTTGGACCTAAGGAGGTTGAATATGTCTTGGATGAGATTCATGAAGGAAGTTAGGACCATCATCTTGGCAGAAAGTCTTTATCACGGAAAGCGCTGAAGGCTGGATACTATTGACCCACCATGGAAGCTGACAGAAAGGAACATGTGCAAAACTGTGACCAATGCCAGTATCATTCAGACATCGATGTAGCACCACTAGAGGAGTTGTCTATGATGTTCATTCCCTGGCCATTCTACCAGTGGGGATGGACATCTTAGGACCTTTCCCCTAAACTCTGGGGCAGATAAAGTATTTAGTAGTAACTATTGATTACTTCACTAAGTGGATTAAGATAGAATCGTTGTTTACAATCACCTCTGTGCGAATCCAAAAATTCATTTTCAAGAATATCATAAGCAGATTTGAAATCTCATAGTCAATTATTATAGATAACGAAGCAAAAGTCACAGACCAGAAGTTCAAGGATCTC
The DNA here is from genome assembly GCA_029884605.1 of Ormosia emarginata. Taxonomy (NCBI): domain Eukaryota; kingdom Viridiplantae; phylum Streptophyta; class Magnoliopsida; order Fabales; family Fabaceae; genus Ormosia; species Ormosia emarginata. Next base: position 52,443,082 of record JAQQTP010000082.1, on the reverse strand, counting down.
TTTGTTGAGCTCAAGATCAAACAACACTTCACCTCAGTGGAATATCCAAAAACCAATAGGCAAGCTGAAGTCGTCAACTGGGTTATACTTAGAGAGATAAAAATAGTCTTAACGATGCTAAGGGGAATTGGGTGGAGCAACTCGATCATGTCTTATGGGTATACCAGACCATGCCTCATTCCTTCGCAAGAGAAACTCCCTTTAACCTAACATATGTTTGCGATGTCATGATCCCAGTGAAAATAGGAGAGCCATGCTGGAGAAAATAGAACTTTTTCGAAGAAGCCAACCCGGATCTCATTTGCCATGAACTAGACTTGCCAGAAGAACAGTGCCACATTGCCTATGTCCAGGAAGCAACTCCCAAATAGAGGATTTTTATGTAGTATAACTCCAAAGTGATTCTATGGCAGTTTAACCCCAGTGATCTTGTGCTACGCGGGGCGAATATCAGAGGGAAAATACAAAAGATGGGAAATTAGCTCTTGAATGGGAAGGACCGTATAAAATTACGTCTAAAACCAATACGGGGAGCCTATACCTTAGAAATCCTCTCTGGCAGAGCCATCAAGAATTTATGGAATATGGACAAGTTAAGAAAGTATTATAGTTAAATAATTTTAAATAGTTACTTTTGTCGTGTTAGAGACATTTTCCAGTTAACACACCTTGGTGAGGTCCGATGGATACAAGGTTCAAAGAGGATTAGCTATTCCGATATACATACATGATGATCAGACGGGGGAATCCACTTGAACAACATCTGAGTTCAAGGAATGCATTCAAGTGTTTTCACTCGTACCCTTATGGCTTGATCTTAACCCATAAATTGACTAGGTTTACAGTAGTTAAGCATAGCCGACTGTAACCCGAGACAGTGGATTCCACACTAAGAAGCTTTTGTGTCAACTATACTTAACAATTCCAAGACTAGAATTAACTCATAAACGTAAAAGTTTAACTCGGTTACAACACTAAACTTAACCCATAAGCCTGGAAAAGGTTTAATGTGGCTATATGCTTCAGGTCATTGCTTAGGATAGTGAACATCACTCTAAGAGGTTTCTGTGTCACATTACACCTAAAGTTTGACTAAATGTCAACAATTCTTAAATGAACCCAACCACCAAGATCGAGCATTGGACTCATCTCAGTTTGGTAAAACGAATGTTTTTTAATAGCCACCGAGATCAAGCATTGGACTTATCTTGGTAAATTGTGCAAGTAAATTGCTATGTAAAACAAATACCAAGATCGAGCATTAGATCCATCTTAGCATTGCAAAAGTAAAAATGTAGTTTAAAAGACTCACCGAGATCAAGCGTTGGACTCATCCCGATGAAGAAAAAGAAAAACAATAGGAATGATAAAAATACTAAGTGCTGAATACTTAAATAAAAAACGCTCAAGATCGGGACTTGTCTATATATAATACCCCGCGCAGGGAGAAACAAGTAAGAAAGGTATGGTTAAACATCATCTTCTGGGGTCACCACCACTACCTCGGTTTCACAAGTTGTAGCCTCCTCATGCCTGCCCTTCATTGTTGCATCTTCCTCTTCTCTGCCATCAACCCTTTAGTTAACTTGGTTATTAGGAGCAGACATGGGAACAACAACATCAATGATTTAACCATCTCGAACAATCTTCAATGAACTAATTCCTTCTTCATTAAGGTTCGGGTTTAGAAGGCGAAGTTAGGCAAGAGCGTTTTCAAATTACGCATCCTCATACTTTGACCAATCATCTTCCATTTCTATAATTTCTTCGTTTAGCTTGTTCTCGTTCTAACAGTGGAGTTCATTCTCAACCTAGATGCCAGCGAGGGTAGACTCGGCAGAGGCTAAGTATTCTTTCATTATGTTCTCCCGAGCTACTGTTTCAGTAAGTTGTACTTAGAGCGTGTTTACTTCGGCGGCTTGAGCTTGAAGTGTAGCCACTTCAACAACTTAAGCCTAGAGAGCAACTATCGTGGCAACATTCTTGGTAAGGTGGGTGACCTTGGCCTAGAGCCTGGCAATCTCGGTTCCACGCAACTCGAGTTCTTTTGTTGCTTGAGCCAACTGCCCATCCCTTTGGGCGATAGTCAGCTCAAGATTTTGTTTCTCACCCCGAAGGGTGTTAAACTCGCTCTCCAAACCTTGAGCCTCTCAAAAATACTCAAAGGCCCCCTCTAGATACTGAAGGACGGAGGCGTTGCACAGACACCGAATCTGGGCGTCCAGAAAGAGCTCCACCATGTTGCGCTCAATGAGCACATCGGTGCCAACATGACACAATAAGGTGTTATCAATGATCATTGTATGGTCAACATTATGAGTCCATACTGGCCCGAAAGGAAAGCATAATGGAGCACCCTCCGAGATGGATGACCCCAGACCGATTGGAATTTCATGTACTTTAGCACCCTCCTGAATGGCCTCGACAATTGGCCTCTTGCCACGTTGGTCCCTTCTGTTTTCAGTCCTCATCTTCTGGGATCATAGTGGTTGTATGAGAAAACTAGTTTCCACTTCTTGAACCTCAAGTGGAGGTGAGGAGACTGCTATGGTTGGAGGCAGGGAGATTGATATAGTCACCCTTAAGGCAGCCGCTGGGGCCCGAGATCTGAATGCTCCAGCTCTCCTAGCTGCCAACCTTTGGGTGAGACGTTAAAGTCTAGCTAGAGGGGCCATGCTTTTTGCAAAAGAAAATAAGTGTTATAACACTTAGAAAAATATTAAATGCAAGAAAAACAAACGTGCAAGATGAAATACCTAATAATGATTTTATAGAATTAGTGGGCTCGTCCAAAACATCCTTACAATAAATGGCCCCATTTATGTTGGCTCACTCTACAAGAAAGTGAAGGACCCCAGCCTTATCCTCAAGAAGCTTGGATATCGAAGTTTCAATTTCTTCGTTCATTCACTCACAAACGGTCTGGGTTCAGTACAAGTATAGACACGGTTGGCAATCTGGGGTAACAAAAAAAAAAGAGTTGACCCCAGAGCCTCTTCTATTCTGAAGAAGTCTTTTTTGAAGTTCTTAAAGGACTCTTGGTAGGGCTTTGGATTGCACCAGCAGAGTAACCTACCTTTTTTGTTGGTTATTCTTGGTGGGCAAGAACCAGGTGAAGAGAAAGAAGAAAGATCTTATCAAGTAGGGTCACTCAAAGACTTAACATACGAGTTCAAATGCTAGGACAAACCCTTACGTGTTTGGGTGAAGCTGAGTTGGCACCACGTGCAGAAGATTTAAGACACTGATCTTGAAATCAGAGAACAAAAGTCACACTCCAATCCTGGTGAAGAGCGCTTCGTACATATACATGAAGTGTCCCATTCAGTACGCTCGAAACACACTCTTTCTTCCTCGAGTGGATGCCGGATTGCATACTCCCTGTCCCTTAGCCCTTTCGGGGTCAGTTGAACATATTGTTGCTTCTCGTAAACATCCTTAGTGCTAACCACACGAGAAGGAGTGCCTAAGACCTCCTATTCAACCCACTAATACAAGTTGATATCACGAGGGAAGGTAAGATCCTTTTGATCTGAATGTGCCACCCTCCGGCATTGTGTCATGACGTCACCTACAGAGGACGCACCCATGTTAAATTCTAAAAAGTCACTTAAGTTTCCTAATGCTATCATAAGCTCAGAGAGCAGACGGGCTAACCCTTGCCTTGCTAGCTCTCTTGCATGAGCCACTCTCCGAATCGCCTCCAAGATCCTCATCCTAGTCAAGGAATCCAGACCATCATCAGAGTCCCCACCGTGGGTTTAAAGCCTCTGTTGTGGTTGAGGCGATGAGGATGATGGAGAACTCAAAACCTCTACTGACAGACAACTATTCGGCATTGTCTCCTCACTCCTTGACATTTTTCCCCCCACTAAATTTTGTTTTCATAAAAAAAAATGAAAATGAAGAATATCTTGAATTTAAACAGTGAAGAAAACTTGGAAAGGCTTAAAACCATTGTAGGTACTTGTGCAAAAATCGCCTAGTTCACCAAAGAAGAAAGACAAAAATGAGAGAGAAGGTAGGCGTAGGAGGGGATAAACCCCACTCCTATTTATAAGCGAGGAAAAAATTCCCCAACCGTTGTCATGAGTAGGGGCAGAAATGTCTTTTTACTTTGAAAAACCGAGTACGAATAATCATGACACCTTCATTTTGAAAATTAAAAATGGCTAATCATGACATTACAAATCCCAAACGATGGCTTCCACTATTCTTTAACCACTTGGAGTACTATTTTTGAACAAAAATAACTGAAAGGATAATGCTCAAAACGATCAAAATTGAAACGATGAATAATGTTTCAGTAGGACACCCAATAAGCCGGATCACAGACTTTTATCAAGACATTATAGTAAAACTATAACACAGATCTTGGTTCTAGACCGAATTACATTCATTAGACGGGCCTCACAAACTCCACATAGGGTCAACCTACTACATATCCCGGATAACGATATGATGACTTAAGCAAAGAGATACATGCCAGATCTCGGCCTTACTCATTAACCCTAGGAGCATACTATGATACGTCACAGACATCAGCCCTTTGGAAAAAAACATCGCAAGATTCAACATTAATATTATGAGTTGGATCCCTTTGTCCATCGTATGCCGTGTGCTCCTACTAACTCGAATATCTTGACACTTAGTTATTCCATCTAAGGGCCAAGTTAGAGGCAATTGTTCAAGACCATGTTATTGGTCAACAGATCAAGAGCAACCCAACTCACCAGAAAAATATCCAGATATTGTTACATGTTATCTTGATAAGTACATTTGTCAATTTATGAGGCATTAATCTTTCACAGAATCTTTGATAGATATAAACACTAATTACATCACACATAAATAGGAAAATTAGTTATAGAAGATAATAATATCTTATATTTAGGTTATAGAATATGACAATCTCTTATATTCTAATCATAAATAACAGTATTCAATTCAGATTGAATTACGATTCTTAACACCTAAGACGTTCTTATAAATACCTTATAAAGTCTAAAAAATATGCATCTACTCTAATACTACTCACCACCTTCCTTGTACATTGTCGCGATCGAAATCGCGGTGGGAGCGACGAACAAAATAAATTAAAGTTAAGAGTCGCCACCAATTTTATTGAAATTAGGAAAAATTAGAAAAACCTTTTTAGAAAAATGGTCTTTGAAACCAGATTGGATTCGGGAGTCGGTTATGCATAGGGAAGGGTGGACACTTAACCCCACAGTACCCCTAATACATCCGTCCTAAATGGTTACCCTAAATTGGTTATGCAAAACTTAATAATCTCATAATATATTTGTTTTACCCCTTTTTATTAAAAAAACTAAAAAATAAATAATTTATGAAAATTTAAACTTTGGCTTGACAGAATAAAGATTCTGCTTCTACGTACCCTCAAGTACAATGAGGAACTCAAAGTCACGTAGTTCTATAGAAAATAAATGTGGGTTAGTTGATTTTATTTAAAGAAATGATTTAATTTTTCTTATTATTATTTTTTAATAAAAGTTTTAATTAACAGGTCGTCGCGACTCTGTTAATCAAATCAAGGGTTGAATAGGTGAAGCTCGCGTCACGCTAGAGATGTTACCCACTGATTATTGAATTTTATTTTTACTTTTTTTAAAATAATTTGAATGATTAGGTTATCACAACTCAGATGATCCAGAATAGTTATAAGATTAATAAGTTGTCACAACTCGGTTAATCCTATTTATTTCTTTAAAAAAACATTTAATTATTTTATATTTTTACTTTGTAGTTTTATCATTTTTTTACCTTTTTCGTTTGTTTATCCCTTTTTAGTTTTTTAGCTCAATGAACACATTACATCAAGCCTATTCCTTCCTTAAAAAAATAAAAAAATATATATCAGAGTTTGAAGAAAAAAAATAGAGATAATCTTACAGAAAATGAAAAGGGTGGGGGATTCTATTTTTAGGAAATTTGCAGTTGACTTGGAGTAAAAATAGAGGCTGGCGGTGACAGTGCCCCGACGGATCGGAAACGGCGCGACTGGTCAGGTGGCGAACGGCACTGACGAGGCGGGATCCGGATCTGATGTCGGGTTCGGCGGTGCAAGGGGTGTCAAAATGGGCCAGGCTGGCCCAGTCGGGCCAGCCTATTCGGGCTCGGGCCATTTTCGGGACGGCCCATTTGGGCCACATAAAATTTGGGCTGGTATTTTGCCAGCTCAATCCAGCCCATTTAACCTTATGTAGTGTTAAAAGAACAGACTGACCTGGCCCATTCGGGCCATGTAAGTTTTGGGCTAGCATTTTGCTAACCTAGCCTATCCATTTTGTTGGGCTAATCGGGCCAGCCCATCGGACTTGACCCATTTTGACACCCCAAGGCGGAGTGACGTGTGGGTAACGTCAGCGAGATGAACGGCACGAACTCGACGGTTCACAGGGTATTGGTCAGAACGAGTCATGGTCGGATGGCAGGGAGCGGTGATTCGTCGGATCTGGTTGACGGGTCTGATTTGGACTATCCTAGGCGGCGCACTGTTCTAGTCCATAGAGTGGGTCCTGGGTCGACGGTGGTGCAGCGCAGCGATGACGGTAAGACGTGCGGAATGGATAGGCGGCAACGAGGTTCGCGGGTCACATGAAGCTGCGACGGTTCGCGTTTGACGGTGATGTGTAAAATCGACATATGCACCAATTTGCAACAAGTAATAAAGTAGTGAAAAGAGTATCGTCCCACAAGGATTATATTGCCAATTACTAATTTCGTTAAACTAACATTATTTAGGCTTCGCAAAAGATGAGATTTGACAAAAGCAAGAATGAAACAATTAAAGAAAAATAATTAAAATAAGCAAGGGTTGAAAACAATGATGGGAAAGTGTTAGGGTTCAGACTTCACTTGAACTCTTTAAATGCACAATCAAATATTAGTTTAACTATGTTCTATTTCAAAGATTTATGGTTAATTCCCAAAATTAATCAATACCCAGTCCCTTGGTATATTAATCCTCTTACGCTGTTTGAAATTAACTAATTCCTTAGTCTAACCTCAAATAGAAATGCATTATCACGAACAAAGGAATTAAAAAAAAGACCACATAACTCATAACGTCTATTCCTAGCGATTGCAAAGATTATGGTGTTTATCATGTGTTCTAAGTTCATGCAAATTTTTTCAAATCATACATAAACCCAAAAATCATTCCTAAATTGATCAGGTTTAGAAAAGCATTAAGAATAGAGATAAACACATAAATCATGAAATAGAAACTTAAATTAAACCCATAAAAGAAGTTACATAACCCAAGTATCAAGATCCATCATCCCCCTAACAAAAGGAAATTAGTTACACATGGAAAAAGAATAAAACTGAGAGAAGAATATGACAAACTCCATAGAAGGCTAGTGGAAAGAAAGAAGAAAATCTCTAATCTTTACTCATGAATGAGCCCATTCCAAACTAGGATTTGTCTCTGTTGAAAACTGTCTCTATCTCTTTCTGTATCTCACTCTGTGGGCTGAAAAATCTAATTTAAAACAGAATGACGTGTTCTGTTACGCAACCAACGCTCAAGCGTTGGGCTTCTAGCGCTCAAGCATTGGCCCATTCATGTTACGCCGTGTTTTACGCGTTCAACACTCAAGTGCTAACTTCCCAACGCTTAGGCGCTGAACTACTAAAAGGGAATCTCCTGCGCACGTTGCACGCTCAAGCGCGGAAGGTCCAGCGCTCAGGCGCTGGGCCTCTGAATTGAATTTTTTGCTTCTTTTGTTGCTTCTTCCAAAGTTTATTCTTTCCATATGCAATTACCGACAAAAATACATAAAAACACATATTAAAACATAATTTAAAATAACAAAAAAAATAACAAAACTCAAGAACAAACTCAGTTAAAAAGATTAAAGAGAATGAAAAACTCAAAATAATGAACTGCAAAATATGAATTTTTGCAAGTTCATCACTCCCCCAATAACATCATGCATATTCCGCAATCTAAGCCTCAAAATTAAGAACAAGTGCAACACAGAGCATAAGAATTCATCACTTTATTTGCGTAATTATTTTTTTTCTTTCAACAATTTCCACCATCAAACTTATTTCTCTGCAAAACTTTAGGTGGAATTTTTCTTTTTGACTTTTTCTTCCATTTCTTTCTTCTTCTTCTTCTTTTCTTTTCAACTCCTAAAATATTTCATGCTCACAAAAATAACAAAAGCTTGAATAATGAAATAATACAAGACATGCACTCAACAAAGGGTGAATAAAAAGGAATTTTTTTTTCATGGGTATGGGAAAAGGAAAATGTGGGTAAAAGAAAAGAAATAAAGGTCAAACAATAAACAAGGCTACAAAAGGGACCTAAGGATACATCGTGTTCATAGGTTGGCTTGAAAGGCTCAAACGGTCCAAAGAAGGCCCTAATCATTTCCTTAATCATGCATCATTTAAGATTTCACCTCAAGAGAGAATTAAACAACTTCTAGGTGCAAATCATTCACACACAAGCATTTCCATAAACTTTCTCTAAGCCTGACATGCAATTGATAATCCAAGATCTATCAAACATAAAGATGGGAAGAATATCTATACATAATTGAAACAATAGAGATAAACATAACTCATGAATTCTCATGTGTTATCCCAAGAAACCAAATCAATCCACAATTCAAACAATCATTGGATATTCAATTCAACACACCGGCAAGCACAGAAAGACTCAAAACACAAAAAGGTGATGATAAAAATTAAAATAAAATATTAAAAAAAAGGAAAAGAAAAACTCTTTTTGGCGGCCGACAACTATATACATTCCTCTACAAAAGCTCCGAACTCGGGAGGCACTTAAGCCGACTCAACATTACCTTCAAAACAAATTAAAAATAGAAAAATGTGAATTAACAAAATAAAAGCAAAAACAAATAACTCACTAAAGAAAAAATAAAAATAAAAATAAATAAATACAAAAATAAAGAGTGAGGGAAAAGAAATAAATTTGGGTTGCCTCCCAAAAAGCGCTTGTTTAACGTCATTAGCTCGACGTTGCCTTTTTAACTCATCAAGGTGGCTTGAAACAGGAGAAGTAGGATGACGCCTTTCTCTTATTAGATCTTTGCTTCCATACTCGGTCACTGCCTTTGAAATCCCCTCCAAAGGCGTTTGAAACTTGACTTGAACCTGATTGTTCTGAATAAACCTTAGCATGTGAGATTTTATCAGGCCATGGAGGTCTCAATTTTTTCACTGGTAAGGGATTAGCTTGCAATGAACCATGGATAATGAGAGGACCTTTCTCTGTCTCATCAGTTTTAGAAATGGGAGAGTCAACATTAATCAATGATGAGGAACTTTTACTAACCGAATCCTTTTAAGCTTTACTTTAGAAGCAATTAACAGGGGCATAAAGATCCGATGTCGGTGCAGATTTATCAAAAACATTAATGGTCACCTGATCTCCATCTACCCTCAAATCAGTTCACCTCTGGGCATATCAATCAATGTTCTTAAAGTAGCTAAGAACGGTCTTCCAAGAATCAAAGGGATATCAGCATCCTCTTCCATATATAGAACCACAAAGTCAACTAGAAAAATAAATTTATCCACCTTAACTAACACATCTTTGACTATACCATAAGGGTGCTTGATAGATCGATCTGCTAGTTAAAGGGAGATCATTGTTGACTTTACCTTTTCAATTCTCAGCTTGTGCATGATAAATAGTGGCATGAGATTGATACTTGTCCCAAGATCACAAAGAGCTTTTTTAATATTCTGCTTCCCAATAGTGCAAGGAATAGAAAAACTACCTGGATCTTTCAATTTAGGTAGTAGTTTCCTCTGAATTATAACGCTACACTCTTCAGTAAGTGCCACAGTCTCATCTTCTTTTAGCTTCCTTTACTTTGACAACAAATCCCTCATAAATCGGGCATAAGATGACATCTGCTCAAGTGCCTCAGCAAAAGGAATATTTATTTGTAATTTCTTGAAGACTTCTAAGAACTTGGAAAACTGCTTCTCTTGAATCTCTTTCTTAAATCTTTGAGGATATGGAAGTTTAGCATACAGTGAAGGATCAATTGTTTTCTTCAGCTCTAAGTCTTTCTTTCTCCTCTGTACTCTCAGTTTTCCTCTCTAGCTTCAACCTCTTTAGTAGCGTCCTAAGACAAATCCTCTTCAATTAAAATCTCATTGCTTCCATTCTCATTTCCTATAGATCGGGATGCTTCTTTCTTTTCTTCCTCTACGGTATTACCACTTCTTAAAATGATTGCATGACATTGTTCCTTTGGATTTACCACAGTATCACTGGTCAAACTTCATGGAGGTCTCTCTTGAAACTGTTTTGTTATTTGCCCCACTTGATTCTCAAGACTTCTGATAACAACCTCATGATGCTTGAAATTGGTTCTCGACTCCTCCATGAAAGCTGAAGTCTGTTGCACAAACACAGAGGTCTGTAGAGAAAGTTTCTCCATTGCAATCTTAAGAGGAGACTTTTGTTCTGGTTGAGCATTCAGTGGAACAGCATGATTCTTCTAAGAGAAATTAGGGTGATTCCTCCATCCTGAATTGTAAGTATTTAAGTAAGGATTACCCTGTGGCCTTGAAAGATTTCCCATGTAGTTCACCTGTTCTGGAGCAACAACACCTGAATTCTCTGCTTGACATTGACCATTAACATGGCTGCCTCCACATAAATCGCAAGTCATGCCTTAGTGATTAACTGAATTTACTTGCAAAGTGCCAACTTGCTTAGTAAGGTTGACAACATGCTGCAGCAACTTTTGATTCTGTGCAAAGATGGCATCAACAGCACCCAGCTCCAATACTCCCTGTTTGACTGTCGATCTTCCACTAGGAATCTGATATTCATTAGTAGCCATGGTCTCAAATAATTCTTGGGCCTCCTCTGGAGTCTTTGTGTTTATGGACCCACCTGCAGATGCATCGACCATTGCTCTAGTAGGATGACTCAACAAATTGTAGAAGATCTGTACTTGCTGCCAAACCTCAAAAGCATGATGAGGACATTTTTTAAGTAACTCCTGGAATCTTTCTCATGCTTCATAAAGAGATTCACCTTGGTTTTGAGTGAAGCAAGCAATCTCACTCTTTGTCTTCACAAACATCGATGGAGGAAAATACCGAGTGAGGAATTTACTGACCAGATCATCTCAAGTGGATATACTACCTTGAGGCTGGGTTTGTAGCCAGCTCTTGGCTTTATCTCTCAAAGAGAATGGGAACAGTCGCAATCGAATGGCATCATCACTGGCTCCATTAAACTTAATAGTGTCACAGAGCTGCAAGAAGCTGGTAATGTGCAAATTAAGATCTTCTGTGTTACTTCTCCCAAACTGATTCTATTGCACCAGCTGTAGAAGAGCTGGTTTTATCTCAAAGTTATTCGCTTGGATGGCAGGCCGCACAATACTGGTTGCGACACTTTCAGAAGATGGAGTGGCATAGTCAGCCATAGCGTGTCATCTCTGTGCATTATTAATCTCAGCCATCTTTGATTCTTCAATCCTCTTCGCTTCTCTAATTACTTTTCTGATTGCACTTTCTGTCCTTGTTATCTCTTGATCAAAAAGTAATACTTTTGATTCCAAAGAACCTTGCATAAATAAGCAAACAAGCAAACCAGAGTGAAGTAAAGAAAAGAAATTAAAAATAAAATAAAAATAAAATAAATAACAAACTAAAATCTAAAATAAATAAAAAGGAACAAAATAAAAAGAAAATTAAATCAAGAAAAACAAAATTAAATAATTAAAATAATTATCTATAAAAAGAGACGAATAAAATAAAACAAATTAAAATTAAAACTAAACAACTAAAATTAAAAATAAACAAATAAAAAAATGCCTAAATTAGTGTTCTTTTAACTACTACTTAATATTGACAATTAATAATTCCCGGTAACGGCACTAAAAACTTGATGTGTAAAAACGGCAAGTGTACCGAATCGCAACAAGTAATAAAGTAGTGAAAAGAGTATCGTCCCTCAAGGATTATATTGCTAATTACCAATTTCGTTAAACTAACACTATTTAGGCTTCGCAAAAGATGAGATTTGACCAAAGCAAGAATGAAACAATTAAAGAAAAATAATTAAAATAAGCAAGGGTTGAAAACAATGATGGGAAAATGTTAGGGTTCAGACTTCACTTGAACTCCTTAAATGCACAATTAAATATTGATTTAACTATGTTCTATTTCAAAGATTTATGGTCAATTTCCAAAATTAATCAATACCCAATCCCTTGGTATATTAATCCTTTTACGCTGTTTGGAATTAACTAATTCCTTAGTCTAACCCCAAATAGAAAGGCATTATCAAGAACAAGGGAATTAAAATAAAGACCACATAACCCACAACATCTATTCCTAGCGATTGCAGAAATTATGGTGTTTATTACGTGTTCTAAGTTTATGCAATTTTTTTCAAATCATACATAAACCCAAAAATCATTCCCAAATTGATCAGGTTTAGAAAAGCATTAAGAATAGAGATAAACACGTAAATCATGAAATAGAAACATAAATTAAACCTATAAAAGAAGTTACATAATCCAAGTATTAAGATCCATCATCCCCCTAACAAAGGGAAATTAGTTACACATGGAAAAAGAATAAAACAGAGAGAAGAATATGACAAACTCAATAGAAGGCTAGTGGAAATGAAGAAGAAAATCCTTAATCTTTACTCTTGAATGCGTCCACACCAAACTAGGATTTGTCTTTGCTGAAAACTGTCTCTATCTCTTTCTGTATCTCACTCTGTAGGCTGAAAAATCTAATTTAAAACAGAATGACGTGTTCTGTTATGCAACCAATGCTCAAGCGTTGGGCTTCTAGCGCTTAAGCGCTGGCCCATTAATGTTACGCCGTGTTTTACGCGTTCAATGCTCAAGAGCTAACTTCCCAGCACTCAGGCGCTGAACTAGTAGAAGGGAATGTCCTGCGCACGTTGGGTGCTCAAGCGTTGAAGGCCCAGCGCCTGAATTGAATTTTCTGCTTCTTTTGTTGCTTTTTCCAATGTTTATTCTTTCCATATGCAATTACCTACAAAAATACATTAAAACACAAAATTAAAACACAAATTAAAATAACAAAAGAAAACAAAACTCAAGAATAAACTCAATTAAAAGATTAAAGAGAATGAAAAATCCAAAATAATGAACTGTAAAATATGAATTTTTGCAAGTTCATCAGACAGCGTCTAGTGGTGCGGGTTTGGTCGTGCATTGAAGATGGAGGGGCTGTTTTGATGGAAGTCAAAAATGGTGGTGTGGGTGCTTAGTTGAAAATAAAGATGAAGATGGTAATGGATTCTGTAGTGGTTTTCGGTTGGGTTAGATGAAGATAGTGAGGTGGGTGATTTTGGTTGCTGAAGATTTAATGGTTATGGTGATTAAGAAGATGGGTTTGACTGAGGAAGAAGATTAAAGAAGATGAAGGGTGCAAGGAAGGTTATGGCAATGAGAAAAAAATGTTAAAGCTGAGAGTGCTTAGGCCCCAAAAATAGTCCCCTTTTCAGTGTGTGAATTATGTATTTTTATAGAGGGATTAGGCTAAGTGTTTGTGTAACGCCCCTTTTTGGGAGGGAACGTCACATTGTCAAAATAGAAGAAAATGCGGAAATTAAAATTTTTCTAAATTAAGACCCGGTTCATTTTGGTCAAGATTAGTTTGTCCACTTTATCAGTACATGAGTAAAATGACGGTATATTTTTTTTCTTTTCTTTTTTGTTAATTAATTAAAATGGAGTGACTGAAATATGAATAACAATAAGAATTAAACAAGAAATAAACCTCGCACTTGAGTAACATGCATATATATATTTATATTGACATCAACTGTACTTAGGTACAAGCCTGGAAATTTCTAAAAAAGAGCAAAACTACATCTGCCTAAGGATTTTACATATACATCCCTCAGAGTATATCAAAATATACAGCCTACTCAAAAGTAATACATCAGGCCCCCAAAACAAAACACTGGCAGTCATCAGTAGCTACCAGTAAAATCAGTCTCTCAAAGGAGGAGGCACCGTATCAGGGTCCTCAGCAGGGTCTTCCTCGTCCGAGGAAACCTCCATCGGAATCACAGAGCCACGGGCAGATGCCCCAGCAGTGGAATCAAAAGAGTCTTCCTGCGGAGTGTAGTAACGGTCACCCCACATCTCCCGAATGAGCAAGTAAAACTCCAGGCGCAGGCTGACATAGCAAGTGAAAACCGGCGTCTCATGACGTCTCCAGGCTAAAGCAATCGACACGTCTCCCAAATAGACACAGCGGTCGGAACTCAAGTTGATGTGCCAACACTCTGGCCCCCCAAGGAAGGTCAGACGCACATCTCCCAGAAATCCGTGCATACGTGCCGCCATGCTCTGCAACAACTGTCAATCGAGATAAGGCCAGACGTCGGGGGAAACGGAAGCTCCAACTTCCTTGCCGTCGTCTTTGATGAACAAGGTACACATATAGAGGCAGATAACAGAAACGCAGAAAAAGATAAAACATCCTACCATCATTACCAATTATAGCAGCCAGAAACCAATACGGCGCAACGCGCCCATATAGCATTCCAAAAATAATAACAATAATAATAGACAGTAAATACAGTAAACAAATAAATAGTTCCAGGCAGGCATTTCATCATAATAATAATGCAAACAGCTCAGATTCACATAAGGCAGTAATTATCAACAATACAACGTATCATGATGCACATGCACACAGTACTCAAAATCCTACTCCATGGAACTAGACTCAAACAGTCGGAGAGAAAGATCAGGAGACATGTCCGTAACTCGGCTGCCGCGGCCAAAGTGCTGAAACCAATAATTCCCACGTGCACATCAAGCATTGTACAGACAGTCCATGCTAGATCACGATATAGGACAGTGTCTCGATCCGGATCGTCGGTGCATTTGCATCGGTTTGCCCCACGGGTAGGAGAGCTACTAACTACCCATTGTGAAGGACCCACACCCCGACGCCCCCAAGGTCATAACATGACCTACACTAGTCTACTCGCACCCGCACTAAGGTGTGTTCAATCTCCTAAGCAACTTGGCCTTACAACAGTCCACAGGACATTCACAATGCATAAGACTCTATGCATGAACATGTATGATCATCAATTTCATACAATTCCATAATATGCCACAATTTGCCAAGAGAGCATCAATATACAAATGGTCACTCAGATGGACCCATAATGTCTCAATATTGAAATCAAATAAGGCAATACATTTTTAAGATCCGTTACGCATTCTTATTCAAGATTTGTCATTCTTACAAGAATCCATCACTAAGTAAGTCTTCAAAATCAATTAAGTTTTTTTTTTTTCTAAAGCAATTTATCCTCATACACTTAGAAGGTTATTCTAAGGTCTCAAGACCTCACACTCTCTTGTTCTTGCTCTTGTAAAATTTCTCAAGCTTCATGACAAGTTCCTTTCTTGGTTCTTTAAAATTTATGAATCTCCGATTTTATTTCATTCTTCCAAATTTACTAATTTGCTAATCTATTATCTATGTTTTAACCATTTAATTTTTCCAATCTCCAAGATTACCAAAATTTACATATTTAAGTCTCAATTTGCCCTAGAGGCTGTGGCCTCCCTAAAGGGTTCAATCCTCAATTTTCCATTCCATTGATTTTATACTACACACTCGATTAATTTAACCATTCACTTGTTAAAATTTGTTCACAAAGAACACATCAATTTAAACCTCAAAACCGTGGCCACCCAAGAGCCATTCCAAATTCATTTTCTTCCATTTCAAGCCATCCAATCCAATCCAATATATCAATATACACAATCAATCCAATCAAGGTCATGAATTCCATAAAATCAACATATAAGCATACTAATCACAAAATCAAAGGATAACCCTCATTAGGGTTTTTCCACAAACAACACAATCAAAATTCCTAAATGCTAATAGAGGTTGAGGAGGAGTGTCTTCCTCTTACCTAAGTGTAGAAATTAAGAAGAACCACCAAGAAACTCCTTGCAAATTCGGATTGGGTGCCACCAAAACCCTAGAAATTTCAACTTGGTTAAAACAACACCAATGCTTGAAAAATAAAGCATGGATGGTCACCAAGAGGACCATGAACACGAAAAATGAAGAGAGGGAAGGAAGAATCAAAAATCTTACCCAAGAACTCAAAGCTTGAAGCTTGAAGTTTGAAGAAGATGGTGAAAATGGTGGAATTTCAAGATGCTCCAAGTAAGAGAAGTGTTTAGGAGGTGGAGAGAATTAAGAAAATGTGGTTGGTTAGAATTTTTGTGATGGATGAGTGGGGAGGAAGAGGGTTGGTTGTAGCTCTAGAGAGAAGGAGGAGAAGAGGAAAATGAAGAAAGAAGAAGAAGAAGAAGATAGAGAAGTGCTTTAGGTTTTTGTTTTGAAATTAATCAAGGTAATTAGTTAAAGGAAAAATCAATTCTTTCCTCCCCAAAATGATGGTCCAGCCGTGCATGAAGGAGAGAGAAGAGGGAGAGTGGGCTGCATTTTGCATGGGGAAAGGGAGAAGGAAATTTCTAAGAAACTTCCTCCAAGCTTGCATGAGAAGCTTCGCACGTTTCACAATAAAGTGAAAGTAAGATTGCATCCTAATTAAGCACACTAACACAGATGAATATTTACACTGTCAGTATTATTTTTCCCCCAGTGTAGGAGAGTCACAAATGATGAAAATAATATTTTATTGTTCATCGGATGATTTTACGGTTCCGCGATTTCATTTATCGGGTAAAAATCTCGTAAAACGTAAACCTCATAAATTGTGCCCGGTCTCGGGTTTAGTAAGATTCCCCGCCGACAAGTCCACAATTTTAGAGTTTACCAGACATAGGGAAAATATTGCGTTTTCCCGGGTATGCTTAGCGCGCATGCAAAACGAGAAATATATTAAAATATTTATTGTTTTCGAAAAATTCTGAAAGAATTCACATAAATCGCAAATAATAGAAAATGACCATTCATGACAAAATAAATGATTTCCGAAGCGTTACACTGACCTCAGCAGGTCTCTGCTCAGTATGCACGTAAAACGAGAAATATATTAAAATATTCGTCGTTTCTGAAAAATTCCAGAAAAATTCATATAATTCACAAATATTTGAAAATGACCATTCATAATAAAATAATTGATTTTCGGAGCGTTACACTGACATCAACAGGTTTCTGCTCAGTGCGCATGCAAAACGAGGATTATATTAAAATATTCGTCGTTTCTGAAAAATTCCAAAAAAATTCCTAAAAATCAAGAATATTATAAAATGATTATTGATGATTAAATAAACACTTTTTGGGTGGTTACAGTTTGAGTTATAGTGTAATTAGAGTTTTTTTAAGATGATAGGCTACAATCTGTTTAGGATGTGTTATGGTTGGTTTAGAATAGGTTTGTTTATGATGAGTTTAAGGGTTAGGATAACTGATGAGATTTGTTTAGGATAAGTACTGGTATATGGATTGTGGGTTAATGGGTTGGATCATAGGTTATGGGTTAACAGGTTGAATCATAAGTTATGTGTTAATGGGTCAATAGTAAGAAAATGAGCCAAAAATGAGTATTTCTTTTTTTTTAATTTCTTTTATTTATTTATTTTACAAAAATATCCCGGACAAAATTAAATTTTACATACATAAACTAATTTAAACATAAGAATATTTTTTATATATACTCATCTCCTCACACTATCGTTATAATTACCATGCCACCGAAATTTTCACCTTTAACCATCTATTCAAATAGGAAAACGTTTTTCGTCCAACTAAATACTTCAACTTTCATCCACTGTATGCTTCCGTACATATGTTTATTGACTTTTTCGTATGTCAATGTTTTCATTTTCCGCTTCTCATTTCCTTTTTTTCACCAGAAACCTATACTGATTAACCATTTATTCCTAACGTATTAACCAGTTATTCATTATTTGGAATCATAGTTGGATTAACCAGAAACCTATAATGATTAACCACTTATTCCTAATATAGTAACCAGTTATTCATTATTCAGAATTCTTACTTGGATTCACCAGAAACTGATATAGATTAACCACTTATTTTTAATGTATTAACAAGTTAATTTGAATTCACCAATTAATGAGATTTACCAGAAACCTATACTGATTAACCAGTTATTCATTATTCGGAATTCTTAGTTAGATTCACCAAAAACCTATACTGATTAACCACTTATTCTAACGTATTAACCAGTTATTCATTATTGGGAATTCTTACTTGGATTCACCAGAAACTGATATAGATTAACCACTTATTTCTAATGTATTAACTAGTTAATTTAGATTCACCAATTAATGAGATTCACCAGAAACCTATAATGATTAATCACTTATTCCTAACATATGAACCAGTTATTCATTATTCAGAATTCTTGGTTAGATTCACCAGAAACCTATACTGATTAACCACGTATTCCTAATGTATTAACCAGTTATTCATTATTTGAAATTCTTATTTAGATTCACCATAAATTTATACTGATTAATCATTTATTCCTAATGCATTAACCAGAAATCTTATCTTTGCGCTCTACAAAGATCGTCATTGTGTGAGCAGTTCACCAAATTTTAAATTTCAAAATTTAAATTCTCTCAAATAAATCAATAAAATATATAAATAAATAAAAATTAGAGTCTTTTAAGTGAACAAATAACGCGATCGATTCAAATAACCCTCATAATTTTGTTATGAATAGACGCATTCTACCGACATCAAATAAACGTGAATGTACAATACAATAGTCAAAATGCACTTTTCATACTAAAGTAATTCCCACATCAAACATGCTCTAATTTCAACTTATTTACAATATATTTTCATGACTTATAAATTTGAGCATATGATAATAAACTATTAATAAACAAAGGACCTAAAATCTTTGAATATTTTTGCGAAAAGAGCTTCAGCTATTTGGTTGCGATTGAAGAATTTTTTTTTTAAAATTTCTAGCACAGTTCATGGGAAAAAAAAAGCATTTTTCTTGTAGGTATTTAAAACTTGGAGAAAGTATGAAATAATGAACCAATAAGAATGTGACAACTCAATCACGACGAGGTCAACATAAATTAAGATTGGCCAGCCACCCCGCTTTATTTTTTTATATAAATGCATGCTATGTCACTCTTTAGGCTCATCTTCCTCGAAGCTGCTCTTTCCTTCCTCACTTCCCCCAAGTCCCACAGAGGTGTATATTCTGTTGCTATTTTTTTTTTTTTGTTCCTTTTGGTTCTTTGTTTGTCTTTTCCAAACCTAGCTTTAAAGATTTTAAGTAATGGACACCAAGGTGCTATCCTCCGGAATCCGGTACTCAAATTTGCCGGAGAGTTATATCAGGCCAGAATCCGAGCGACCTCGTCTTTCTGAAGTCTCTGAGTGTGATGATGTCCCTATCATCGACTTGGGTACTCACAACAGAACCCAAATTGTGCAGCAAATCGGTGAAGCCTGCAGTTTCTATGGCTTTTTCCAGGTCCTGCCCCATGTTTCAATATTTTCCTTATTTTTTATTAATTATATATTATAAGATGTTGTTATTGATATTTTTAATTGTCTATTTACACTTTTCATTAACTATTCATAATTTTTTAAAAAAGAAAAATTAAAATTTTGAGTGATTAATATGAAGTATGAATAGGCATTTAATACTGCTATTAAACCTACTCTATATTATAATATCGTTACTTTTGGGAAGTTATATACTTTTTTTATTAATTTTACAGGTAATTAATCATGGGGTGCCTTTAGAAGCAGTGAAGGAAATGGCAGAGGTGGCACATGAATTCTTCAAGTTGCCTGTGGAGGAGAAGCTCAAGTTGTACTCAGATGATCCATCAAAGACAATGAGACTGTCCACTAGTTTTAATGTGAACAAAGAGACGGTGCATAATTGGAGAGACTACCTTAGGCTCCATTGCTATCCCTTGGACAAGTATGTGCCTGAGTGGCCTTCTAATCCTCCCTCATTCAAGTAAGTCCTCTCTCTATCTTCATTTCTCTCGAGCCATACATATGTGAGTGGACTATTGTTGCTGACTAGGTCGTACTTTGTGACATGTTTCATACTTATTTGAAACATTTGTTTTTATTAAAAATTATGATGCAATATACATGAGGGGCTCTCTTACTTTATGATATAAGGGTATAGATATATATACAGAATTACTTCTCTCACAGAAATTACGCAACCGTTTAATCAACTATTACTTTATACATTATATAAATAATTTCAACCATCTATTTTTTTTTTGTGAAATTTCTGTTTTTTATTATGATAAAAGAAATAAAAATATAATTCTTACACTTATTTTTTTTTTAATTTTTTACACTTGTCCTTTATGAGAAAAACAAGAGAAAATTTACTTTTTTTTTATTTTCATAAAAGGTAATAAAAAGTATACAAATTTAAGTATACGAATAATATTGCTAAAAGTAAATAACTTTAAAAAAAATAATGGCATGTACAAACTTTTTTAATTATGCACGTGTATGTCTTCACTTTAACATTATTTATCATATTTTCTTTTGGTATATAAATTAGTTGTCATAATTTCGTTATAAAGTGCTGTGGTCCAATCAGTATCATATGTGTAAAAAATAAATTAAATAATAAGATTTGATTGACTATTTTCATATTTTATTTCATTATCTGATACATTCTTGCAATTTTCAGTTATGGTTAAAAAAATATAATATTAATTTTTTATATAATCAGTTCTTTTTAATATTGAAATTTAGTCAAGAAGAAGATTTAAGTTTAAATCTTTAAAAAAATTATTGTTGAACTTAAAGAGAGTTTATTAATCACAATAGTACTTGAGAGATTAATCATATAGCAATACTTAGATGGATATCTTAGTCAAATATTAAAAAAAAAAACATCTTTTTTAGTAAACTTTTTCCTTGTTTGAGTATTTTCACACTTTTTAAATATGAAATTAACCTTATTTGCTAATATTGTAGAGGTCATTTAATTGTTGAGTTTAAGCTTCCTTGTCACTCGAACACTCCTTATGGGAGACTTTTTTAATTAAGATATGAGAGTAATTTATTTCTATAAATTCTTACTTTTTTTTTAATATCCATAAATTTTTACTTAATTTGGGATAAATTAAGAAAAAAATTGTTATTCCAAAACTTTAATCTTCTCCATCTTTTTAAGACTGATTTAAAGCAGATTTTTTCTCTGAAAAAACAGATGATACTTTAAACTTGCCAAATACAAAATATGGCATTATTCATATATATAAAAAAAATTGTGTTTCTTTTCACTCGTGTTTTAATTAAAAGCTTAGCTTCTTGAGAGTAATTGAACTTAAATTTCTAAAAGATGCAAAAATTTTAATTATTATTTTTTTGAACATAATTTTTTGTATCTTCCAAGATTATATAACTTATTAAATGTGAGACTAATCTTGACATGAGACATTAAATATGTCCCTTCCTACATATACTTTTCCACCCATATCTATTAATAATTTATTTTATTTTTATGTGGCTCAAAACTACAACATATCTAGTAAATAGGCAACTTATTTTTTTAAAATTATCGTTACTTGAAGTTTAGCCCTTGAATTCATTTATTTGTATTTAAATTTACAAAACGCACTTTAAGTTAGTCTTTTTAAAGACTAAAATAAAATAAAATAAAACTAATTTAATACAAATTTTATAAATTTATCGATTAATTCATACGCATAATAAATTCATGAAATAAATTAAGAGTAAATAATAATTCCAAAGGCTAATTTACATATTTACTAGAAAAATATCGTCAAGTCTTTCAATTTCTTGTTTTACTTTTTAGCAGTGTTAATTAAACATACGTCTAACCACACAGATGATCGCTTAAATTTATTTTAGGTGTCTTTTTGCCCCTCTCTCCTCTGAACAAGATAAACAATATAATAAAAAAATCAAATCTGTGAGCTCGGTGAATATTCTTCTCAGCGTAAGTAGTATTTCGTTTGTTTTTTTAGGTCATATCAATCTTATTTTTAATTTCTTTTAACTTTTTTATACAGACCTTACCATGTACCTACATGTGATGTTCTTGAGGAGGTTAATTTTTTAAATTAGCTAGATCGTTAAGATGATGTAGCGAGATTAACTACAAATATAAAGACAAAAATATCCTTCTCCTAAGTAATTTAGCATACTAGCCTTGGCCTATTCTTAATTTCGTATTCTTTGAATTCCAACATTTATTTTCCTTGATATAATCTTTCTATTCTCAAAACACAAAGATTTAATATTTTAACGTAAGGGAAAATTTCAAAAACAATACGGACAAAGTGGGATAATGCAAAACGCTGTGGGAGTTGTGGCAATTTCTGGCTACACAAGTGGAAAGACAGAAAAGTGACAAAGCCTAGGATTAGAAAACGAATTAATAATAGTGTCCCTGGGGAGGTATTAAATAACTATATAAAGTCTTTTGTAGGTAAGTGTAGGATTTTAGAATTAAATCTTACATCCACTCTTCTTCCTTTTTATGTGTGTGAAATTACTTACAACATGTTTAGTTTGAATTATTTTAAGAACAATAATTATTTATTATTTTAAAAAATTAAAAAATTAATTATAAATTATTTTAAATACAAAATAAATTAATCTAACCTATTTAAATCACAGAATTTTTTATATTCAAACTATTTATGGAAAAAAAATTAAATAGTGTCCGTCATTTTGGTGCATGTATATTTGTACACGCTCTTCTAGGTGGCCCCTCATCGTATGCCTAGATTGCCGTAGCAAGCGACTTTGTGCCGAATTTTCTGACGAAACGGTTGGCTTGAAAGAAGTGCCTCTTTTTACACATTGACTTTGGTTTTTGATTTTGTTTTAGAATAAAACTTTGAATCTAATTTTTTTTCTTTAATTATTTTTTAATTTCTTTAATTATATTTTATTTGTTACTTTAAAAAATACATAAAAAATAATTAAAAAATTAAAAAAATTGAAAAGAAAATATTAGAGGTAAGTTTTATTCTTTATTTTATATAACTACATATTTTGAATCATTGGAGTATTTTTTGGGTACATAATCTTTAGAGTATATTTACTTATCTTCTAGAACTTGTTTTATATTTATATGTATTTTGAAAGTTTAAACTTTTAAGTCACTTGCTGAAAGAGTTTGAAAAGTACTTATATATGGAAATATTTAGGTAAAAAGAATTCTTTTCTTTATCTTTATTTTTTAATTTGTTTTCATAAACTTTAATTTTCTCTATCAATGTAGTCCTTTTAAGTTTGAATCACTAATTAATGTGATTTTTTGTAATAATTTTGTCACTTAAACTAATAGAAGTAATAATGTATAGATGATATGACTATAATATAACAATAACAATGATGCTGCTATCACCGATCAATGATATGTTATTATTTTTGTTAGTAAGGTGATAGAAAAATCACATTGATTAACAATTCAAATTTTAAGAAATCAAATTGAATGAAAAAAATATGAGATTAAATTAAAAAAATAAAGTTATAAAAGGATCAAAATAACATTTTTACCAAATATCTAAGAATACAATATTTTATAGTATAACATTAGTTTTTTTTTAATTTAGTATATAGCATTAGTCTAAACTAATTATATTAACGCATTGGGAGTGAGATATGACTAGCTGGACTATCTGTTGGGTAGATTCACTCAGTCTCTAGTTATTAGAGGTGTTCTTGGATCGATTTGGATCGGTTTTGAAGCAAAAAATCATCCGATCCAAACAAAGTAAATATCATCGGTTTAGTTTGGATTTGATGAATTCCAATAACCAAACAGATTCAATCCAAACCAATTTTAATCCGTTTGGATTGGATTGGATGATTCAGTTTTTGACAGATAACAAATTGCAATAAGGGAAATGTGCTTTGGAATATAACAAAGGGAAAAAATAAAGGCAGAACAGCACCAACGCACAGTGGTGCGACGCAGAGGATCAAGGATCGGTCAGATATGGTCGGCTCCGGCTAAAGCGACGTGCGGGCGAGCTTCACGTTGGTCTGGGTTCAAGCGGCGCGAGGTGGATCTGAGGTGCAGCGCAACGCAACTCGATTCGCAAGTTGGGCTTGGATTTGGGCGACGCAAAGTTGGAGGTGCCGATCTTGGAGGGGATTGCGACGAGGATGGAGAAGTGGTGCTACACGGGCCTGACTCGAGTGGTACTTGTAGTGGCAGTTCGAGATCGAGTTGCGCGGCTCACGGTGTGGCTGGTTTCGCTGATTTGGCGGTGGATCTGCATTGTAAGGGGTGTGCGGATCTAGAGAGTGGAGGCACATCTGGTACAGGTGGGGGGGGGATGAGGCGCGGCGGGGAAGGCACGGTATAGGCGAGAGGGATGATGGGGCGCGATGGGGGAATGGGGTGGGGCATGGGGACTCGCGGTGGGGGATGGGACTAGCGTCGCAATGGGGGAATGGAGAGGGAGGCTCGTTGGCTTGGTGGTCGGTTGGGGAATGGAGGGGGAGGAAGGGGTGAAGGGGGGAATGGAATATGGATGCTTTGCTGAAAACGTGAAGGAGTGAAGGGGGTTGAAAACATAATTTTATGAATATTATAGGAACATTTAAGTCATTTTATATGTATATGTATAATATAATCGGTTCGGTTCCGTTTGGATCGGTTTCATAAAATGAAACCGAAAACCGAACCGAACCAATTGATTCTTTAAAATTTTCATCTAAAACAATTCAATTCATTTCGATTTTTGTCAATTTTTGTTTTTTTTAAATCTATTTTTGATTTTTTTTTATTAGTTTGGATCTGAACATCCCTACTAGTTATTGAACCAAATCTGTTCATTTTGTTTCTCTCATTCCATCAAATAGTGATACATTTCATATCTTTCTCTCTTTAAATCTCATTCATAAATCAATATTTATTTCTCTCTTGAATTTCTTTACTCTACACACGGAGTAAGTGTGCTGTATTTACTCCTGTCCTGTAGTGTTATTTCTCATCCAAATCGTTCTGGTGAAAGCTATGAAGCACGCATGACACGACACGGATTTTTTAGATACGGACACCTTTGACACACTTTGGCATATATATATATATATATATATATATATATATATATATATATATATATAAAATTTCAAAATTTAAAAAATCATAATTCATTAATATCATTTCTATAAGCTTGAAGATTTATAATATTTTAATATATGTCATATATGCCAATATTTGCTATTTAGCAAGCCTCTTTTAAAAAATATGGAACATAATTTCTATTGACATAATCTAAAAATCTCCTAAACTAACTTCTCCTAATAAACTAATCGTATGCAAGTACGTATGCGTAAAAAAAATAATTAGATGAAATATTGGTGTGAGGCAAGCTTCGATAACAACGAAGTAGATGACTTGGTACGAGCAGAGGTAGAAGGAGGAGATGAAAATAGTGTTGTGTGAAAAGATAAAACTTAAAAGTATAATAGTGACGTGTGAAAAGATAAAACTTAAAATATTGGTATGTGAAAATAGTGGCTTGGGACGTCAGTCATGTGAGCTTGAGTGAACTACAAGCTTACTGATTGAACATTAGTCATAGAAACTAAGTTTTTTTAAGAAAATATTAATGGGTTGTGTTCAAGTCGTATCCTAATTGTGTCCGAAAAGTGTTCGAGCGTGTCCAAGAAATGTCCGAGCATGATCGAGAAGTGTTCGAACGTGTCCGAGACGTGTTCAAACTAAAAAAATAAATTTTTTAATCGGACACATTTAAACACACATGACATGTGTGTCGTACGAGTGTCTCCATATGTCTGACACGGACACGTGTCCGACACGCGGACACGCCTCCGTGCTTCATAGGGTGAAAGTAATTCTTTTAGCAAGTTGGCTGTATGTCGCAAGGACCTTTGCATCTTGCACAAAATGTTAAAACTCTAGTTAGGATGATAATCAACTATTAAAAACAACAATTAACATGATTTGAAGTAAGATCATTCATAATTATTTCACTATTTTTACTATTCCAATTTCTTGTAGCAGGTTTAGGGTTTATGAATTATTGGTTTTTACTATATGAAAAGTTTATAAAGTTAAAAATGAGTGATTGAAAGAAGGCACTATAGTAATCACTTATAATTAATATAAAATATATTATAATAATCCTTAAACGTAGACGTAACTCTTTGACTTTTACGCACTTATTTTATGAATTTTTAAAGGGAAGATTAGGTTTAGCAAGAGGAAGACAAAATTGAAAGGTATGTAAAATAAAATAAAATAATACTACTCACACATATTTATACGTATATTATTTTATATTTATATATTTTTTATTATTTGATTATAATTGATCTTACATCATTTTTTATGTATCTATATTTTGATTTTACCACTTAAATAAATGTGAAAGATGTGAGACATTAAGGGATGTGTAAGAAGTATTTCTCAATAAAATAATAGTAGCGCTTTTAGTTTTTTTCCATAGTTGTATGGATTTGATCGGCCGGTTCAATTAGAAAACTCATAACTAGAGGTGATAAAATAGGTTCAATCTGTTGGGTTAATCTGTTAACCTCCTATTTTTTTGCGGGTTAGATTCAAGATTTCAATCTATTTTTATTTTTCAACCCGCATAACCCACGGGTTAAGCGGGGCGAGAACATGTTGGCCCATTGGGTTGAGGTTTTTTTAAGTATTATAAATGAATCTTTTTATTTGTATTTGTGGTATTTTTATGGGTATGATACTTAATTTTATTTTATTTTTTTTAGTCTCTATAAATTATATTTTTTATTTTTTTTAAATTTTTATGATTTTTTTTGTTTTTTATACTTTTTTTTTGTTTTTTTTAGGTGGGTTTGGCGGGTTGACTCACCAACTCGCTTACTTTTTCTCATTTTTTCTTTTAAGCGGGTCAATCCGCTAACTCATCTTAAAACGGGATGGGTTGATTCTTCCAACCCATTTTCTAAAACGGGTCAACCCACCTCCCCATATTTTGATGAGTTAAATGCGGGGTAGGGCAAATGGGGTGGGTTGGTCCGTTTTACCACCTCTACTCGTAACTTAGGTTCTAGGCCGGTTCAGTTCTTGGTTAGAACGATTTTGGTCATTGATCCGATCAAACCAGTCAGACTCGAGTGACCCGCCCGGCCAGGTTGACCTAGATTGACCTGGTTTCTTTTTTTAAAAAATTTAAGTTTTAAAAAGATAAATTTGTAAGATTTAAACATATTACTTAGAAAACTAATGAGATAAAATATATTTTATTATTAAAACATATATACTATTGAGTAATATTTTTTATTTTTTAATTTATATTATTATTTAACTAATTTAAAATTAAATAATTATCATTGTTAGTTTATTTACACTATTAATATTTTTTACATAATTTAATTTTTTTAATTTTTGTTATTTTGTTTAAATTTTTTAGTCCACTTATTTAATTTACAATCAAATTATTGACCTATTGACTCAACTTTATTATCAAGTCAACTTCTAATTTAAATTATACAATTATGATTTTTTTCTTTTTATCTGAGCTCACTCACTATTAGTGTTGGATGGGTTTTAGAGTTAGATAACAAGTAGGAGGGCAAGAATGGGATCGGTATTCAAGGTTGTCCAAACACTAGGACCCATAAATAATAAATAAAGGAAAGGAATCTTTTAAAGTAACTTCAATGTAAGTAAACATTTATTGTGAGCTCACTCATTTATTAATAATTGATAGATATTTATTTATTTTAAAATTATTTTAAAAAAATTAAATTTGTAAATAAGATATATATGAAGATCTATACTTGGGTCGCTTTTATTATTATAAGTTTTTTTAAATGTATTTTTGAAAAAAAAATCAAATGAAAAGGAAATAGAAGAATAAGGTAGTTAAAAATAATGATGATATTTTAATATTTAATAAAATTTTATAAATTTAAGTTTTTTTTTTAACAATATATGTATAAAAATGAATAAAGAATTATTTTGAAAGATCACATAAAAAACTCTGTTTTTTATTTTTCTAATTTTATAAAACATTTTCTTTTTAAGTGCCAGATCAGGTCAGGGGTTTGATATTTTGGTTGGGTAGTGACGTCACTTGATTTTTCCGTGTTGACGTAACCTTTTTGATTCATTGATCTACAGATCTAATCCTTGTCCCGACCCTACCCCGATATCGCCTTAACGTGGTCCCCACTGCCCTTTTCTTTGAAAAATTCCTCACCAGATGTGACCGTATGTATTAAACTGTAGAATGTATTTTTTAGTGTGAATTTTTATATGATAAATTTATGTAGGGAAGAGAGATAAATATATAAAAAAATTATTAATGAAACTTACTTAAAATTTATAGAATTTATTTTATATTTTTATATTTATCTCTTTTTTTTTACATAATTTTATCATATAAAAAATTACTTTTATTACACTCTAACTAAAGGTTTGTTATATAATCATAAAATATTATTTTAATAATTATAATATTGAATAAAAATATTAAATAAAAAATGAATTTAATATTTTAGAATATAAAAATTAATCAATATTTTTTCTTTTATTAATTATAAAAATTATTAAAAAGAAAAACTCATATATATATATATATATATATATATATATATATATATATATATATATATATATATATATATATATATACTTTCACACAATTAAATGACTTTTTATTGAATAATTTTTTCATTAAATCTATAGTTAGATTAAAAGTTTTATCATATAAATTATATTTATAAAATTTTATATCAATCCAAAATTATTTACTATTTCATTGATATACGTTAAAATTAACGTAATATATATTTTTTAAATATATAAAAACAAGAACTACTTGATTACATTCCTTATTAATATTTAATTTTTTTAAGATTTGACACAAATGTCCTAAGCTACTTGTTGAAGAATCAAGAATCATAAGTTTTAAATAAAAAGTATAATTTTTTTTAATTTTTAATGTAGTAAATACTCTACTTTTTATTTAAAATTTGTTAGTATTAGTTTCTTAATAAGTATTCTTAGGATACTTATTAGCAAAATCCTTATATCTATATTGGATTAAATTTAAAATATAATATAATAAGATTTAAATTAAATTTTTACATTAAAAAGTTAGTACTCAGATTATTTTAAAAAAAATTCCTTACCCATAACCGTTTTTTCATATACTTATGAGTACATACTGGCTTCTTTTACGAGTAAAACTAGGAGTATTATACATATATAACTCATAATTTTTTTATTAATTATAAACTTGTTCTAACTTCTTGTTTCTTAGTGTGTTGTTTTGAGGTGATGGGTAATTGCCAAAAAAAAAAAATGTTTGATGCGTAGATTGTTAGGATGTTGAATAATTGAATTCACTCCCATTTTCAAATCATTACAGATTTGAAGAATATTTATGAAATGATAGAAAATGATTTTAGAATCATTACATGGGGTTAGGGATGGCAATGGGGCGAGTGAGACAAAGGCGGATAGTATTTTTTTTCATTCTCGTCATCATTTTTATTATGGGTATCCGTTTATAATTTTTGTAGGTAAATGAGATATCTACAAGATCTGCGGGTAATTAATAATTTAAAATAAAATTTTAAAAGTTACAAAAAAATATAAATAAAATAAAGTATAACACTACATACTACAACTTAGTTTAATAATTTAAGATTTTTACAAAATTAAAAGAATATTATAAATAACAAACTAAATTTAATTATATTTTGTAATAATCAATTTACATAAATAACTATTACATAAATAATATATATTTTTTTAATAAATTTTATTATTATAGACTCATTTAATAAAAAATTTATTTTAAAATAATAAAAATATATGTATTTTTATCTTATCTAAAAATTAAAAAGAAAAAGAATGATAATATATGATATATATTAAATAAAAAAAATACTTAATAAATTTTGTAAATACTCTTGAGTTGGGTACTATAATTCCCGTTCTTATCCCTATTTATTAAATGGATACTTATTTTCTGTCCTGTCGTGAGTAATCTCTTCGAATTTTTGCGAGTACAAATAATTTTACCATCCTTACGTGCGGTAAGCCCTTCTGTACAAAAAAAAAAAAGTTCATATTTATAAGGTTAGGAGGTCACAGGATATAGGTAAAGATTTGTTATAACCATGAAACATTTTTCTATGGGCGGCATGAGACAGGTTGAATCTAGTGCATTTAGGTCCAATGCTCCAAGTCCATTACAGTATAGCATTTGAATTAGGTTTAAATCCAAGATATAAGTTACAGCATCTCGTTTTTTACTGGTAAGTTTTAACACCTTTTTTGGAAATGCGATACAGTCGAGTTGCTACTTTTAGTATTTCGTAAATTCTGATTGTTTGTTTGGCTGGGCTAATTTGGGCGAAAAAGAAATGATTTAGATTCCTGTTCTCTTCCACTGTGAGGTTCATTTATGAAGAGAATGAAAGAAAAAATCTTAGATGCTCCTCCTAGAGTAAAGGAATAAATATGTCACTTCATTTCCTTCCAATTATAGCAAACAACGATAATGGATGCTCTTTACTCTTTTGGACTTTTCTTTCCTTTAACATCACATCATTTTCTACAACCCCCCTCTGCCGTTTATTTCTTTTCACCATTTATTTAGCAATAGACTTCCCACATAATTGTGACAAGAGTTTTAATCATTATTTTAATAATATGATCAAACTGATCAGTTCAACTAATTGAAATATGAATCAGTCATATTTTTTATTTAAATAATATATGATTAAATTGCAGTTTAATTATGATTTAATTATAAATTTAACTGGTTGAATTAATTAAATTAAAATAAAAAAATCTCACATCTCCTATTCAGTTTAATCATCAATTTTTGTTTTGGTTGGAAAATGATGTATAAGCAAATAACTTTTCTACATAATTGGTAGAAAATGTTAGTTTTATACTTCTTTTTAATAGTGTATTACTATTTACATTATTTTTAAGATATGTGATTAAGTGAGAGAAAATAATAAAAAAAAATTGTATAATAAATGATATTAAATAAAATATAAAAAGAGATGTATGTACTGTTTAATATAAAAATATAAAAGTTGTTCATAAATCGTTTGGCATTGACAGGGAAACTGTGACAAGTTACTGCAAAGAAGTTCGGGAATTGGGCTGCAGAATACAAGAATATATATCAGAGAGCTTGGGCCTAGAAAAAGATTACATAAACAATGTTTTGGGGGAACAAGGGCAGCACATGGCAGTGAACTACTATCCACCATGCCCAGAACCAGAACTTACCTATGGACTGCCAGGGCACACAGACCCAAATGCACTTACAATTCTGCTCCAAGACCAGCAGGTCACTGGCCTTCAAGTTCTCAAAGACGGCAAGTGGCTCGCCGTTAAGCCCCACCCTGATGCCTTTGTCATTAACATTGGCGATCAACTGCAGGTAACATGTTTATAATATACAAGCCTAATTTGGTAGCTCAATTTAGGAGCCTTTACTCGAACACACTCATCCTATAGCAACAGCTCATTTCGAAAGGTCCCAAGTTCCCAATTCATTGTCCCCTTGAAGTAATCAACAGTTATTTTTTTAAAAGAAAAAAAATATTTTGCTTGATTTAGCTTTCCATTATGCACGTTCTAACTAGAGCTGTTCATGGGTGAAGCCAAGTCTAACATTGCCTATACCCTTGTGGGCTTTTAAGTGTTTGGGTCTAAGCCCAAGCTTAATCTTAGCTTAGGTCCATTATTCATAAGCTAGGCTTGGATCAAGCAAATGGGCAAAGCCTACAATATGACAAAACGTGAGCACAAAAATTAAATTTGGTATAAATTTAAGAGCATTTATATTTAGAAAACGAGGATAAAAGTAATATATTTTTAGAGAGTTTTGTTATATCTTCCTACAGGTTTCTCGTAATAATTCTCTTAATACTAAATGAAGAAAGTATTAAATAAAAAAATAAATGCATTTAGTAATTAAAAAAATTACTAGTATGATTGGGTATGAGAATTTATAATTATTCATTTTTAAGACAGTCTCGTGTTAGCAGCTCAATTAATAGGAGCTCGTGACATGTAAGTAAAGTAGTGAGGTTCAATTCTCAAAATTAATGTGCATCTCAATTTTTCTTCTCCTATTTCATACCCCTCCACAAAATGAAAATGTTGCA
Source organism: Ormosia emarginata (assembly GCA_029884605.1). NCBI lineage: Eukaryota > Viridiplantae > Streptophyta > Magnoliopsida > Fabales > Fabaceae > Ormosia > Ormosia emarginata. The sequence goes on along the minus strand of JAQQTP010000082.1, from coordinate 52,410,913 downwards.
ATGCTCCTTATAATTAGATAGAAAAGGTTTCATTTCAGCCAACTCTTGCGGTTGCCTATAGGCCCATGGCCGTTAAAGTGCGCAAGATTAGGCTCGATGGGCTGTGCCCTCAGGTTACCAATCCATGAACAGCTCTAACTGACTATATTTGTGACAAACATTTTGATATTGCACTTGAGTGGTTGCAGGCTTTGAGTAATGGGCTTTATAAGAGTGTCTGGCACCGGGCTGTTGTCAATGTTGATAAGCCAAGACTTTCTGTTGCTTCCTTTCTTTGTCCGTATGACGAGGCATTGATAAGCCCTGCAAAACCACTCACAGAAGATGGAACTGGAGCCATATACAGGGGATTTACATATGCAGAATACTATAAGAAGTTTTGGAGTAGGAACTTGGACCAAGAACACTGTTTGGAACTTTTCAAGAACAAGTGACTTTTAAGGTGTGATTGGCGAGAGCCAAAATAAGGGTAATGGAGGAGGAGGGAGAAAAAAAAAATTGACTACGTATTTGACAAAACGAATATCTTGATATATTGTCAAACTTTACTCCTCCCTCCCTTCTTCCTATTTTATCCTCACTCCTTTTAAGCACAGTATTATTGTCAATTCTCTATTGCTTTTGCCGTTTTATTGTTAGTGTCTATGCTTATTGCAAATTGAAGTTGGTCACATAACTTTATGTCAGACGCTCATCAATTTCTCATGAATTGGGCTGCAAGGCAGAAGTGCTTATTCTTTTGCTCCATGTGGATGTAGTTAGTCACATCTTTCCTCAGAAGCAAGCATGCCCTTGTAGCCTTATGGTAGGAAGGGAAAAATGTAATGTAATATTCATATGTTGAACCTTCAAAATTTCTTAGTGCTGCTTATTTATTCTTGGTCTAAGATGAACATTATGGAAAAGTATCTTAGTTTGGAACTCTATTGTCATAGTTCTGAGAATGGTGTTGAAAATTTTTCTTATGTAGGTTATAATTAATTTTGAGGTTTTGTTCTGTGAAAAATGAGTTGACGGTATTATTTTAGTTATAGGCAAGTACGATAAGCTCAAAATTAATTAATATTAAAAAATGGGCTGCACGACACAACCCTCATCACCCTTACCCACCCCCTGTCCCTCACCCTCACCCCTCACCCCCACTGTCAGATTGAGACTGCCATGCCCCACCCCTACCACACTGGCCAACGCCGACCATTGGTGCCCGACCCGATCCGTGATCACTTTATTATGTTATCTGACTTGTTTCATTAACAGCCGTCTATTACAAGAGGTGGATAAAAAAAATTTCTAATTAAAAGAGTTTTCTTTGTCACAACCTTAATTAATTGCTATGGTCAATTCAGTTACGCTTTATATTTTGCTTTAATTTTGTTGATGCCTTGAATTTACATGATACATGATGTTCCTTAAATTGCTGTATTGTGGTTATGAAGCAAACATTGCTGACTATCTTTTATACACTGAAGAACCACTGGCCATAGTGTACTCATTGGACTAGGGTCGATCTGAGGTTAATGTGTTAGCTCTTTATTATAATGTTCTGTTCATTTAAAAAGAGGATGGATTTGCCACCAAGGAAAATTATAACCTTGGTCAGTGGAATTTTATTAACATATATACGTTTCTATAAAATATAAAACTATAATCCACAATATAAAACTTGTCCTTTTATATAGGCAGAATACAATGAACCTTTTGATTATTCATTTCCTAGTGTATTACATTTTCCGGGAAAGCTTTTGTAAGTAGAACCACAACCACAATCTCAAAATGCAAATGCAACTGATAAGAATCCACGCCAAAGAACTTAAACCTTCTTAAGAAATTCCATGACATAGGTGTTGAAAGCACAGCACAAGACTCGGAAACCTTGGAATCCGGCCCCCTTGGCCAGGGCCTCAAACTCTTTCTCTGTTCTCTCTTTCCCACCAGGGTTATGAGCCAACATTATCACATCGATGTGAACCACACCCTTTGTGGCCAAGCTAGAGTCTGGACCCACTGGAAGAATGCATTCAGCCACAATCACCTTCCCGTTGTCTGGAAGTGCCTCATAGCAGTTCTTCAAAAATTTCAAGCAGTGCTCATCACTCCAGTCATGACAAATCCACTGAATGTTTATGTGATATTAACGTCATTAGCATAAACAAGTGTAACATAATTTGAGGTATCAAAAAGTAAATGCTAAAACTTTATTCTAACTTCTAATCCAAGAGTTATACAAGCTGAATAAACTAGAGAAGATGGCACTGGATACCATATAATATATATGAGCGTCTAACTTGTAAAATTCACCTTCATAAAAATAGCATCAGCTTTTGGAACACTGACAAACATGTCTCCACCAACATGCTCCACTCCTACACGAAACATCAATGTTAAATTTTAAATTATCATGTCTTAAGAAAATGTCATCTCAGGTCCAAGTAGGGTAACCAATAGCCAAGCAATATTATTCAAATAAATAAAGCCTAGCACTAACTGCAGTTGGCAATTCTAGGTAAACGGAGCAGGGCCTCTAAACTTCACATGATGTGAACTTAAAAATACCTGGATAAGATGGAGCATCTTCAATGACATGGGGCAAATCAAAATTAATTCCCTTTATAGAGGGATACTTTGAGACAATCATGTTCACTACTGCTCCAGTCCCACCACCAACATCAACCAGAGATTTAAGACCCTCAAAGCCTGTGTAGGTCTCAAGAATTTTCCTCATTGTGATGGTAGAGTGATCAGACATCCCCTTGTTGAAAACCTTGTTGAACCTTGGATCTGTGCCATGGTATTCAAAGGCTGTCATTCCATACGCCTTGTTAAATGGAATGCCACCTTCAAGGACTGCATCTTTCAAGTAGTACCTACAAGAACACAATCATGTCAACCCGGCCATTATTTTACTGTTTACCAAATGATTTAATTCAATTACTTAAGCATGGACGTGATCCAACTCTTCTTAATTGTCTAGAATCTTTTTCCTTTTTTTTTTCTGTGTGGCAAAAAGTATTAGATCAAAATCACATAAATTTTAAAAAAAATCAAACTGAGCCCTTCAGTGTTTATACTTTTTAGTGATGCCACTCTCAAATTAATTTTAGAGATTTATAAATAATCTTGAACTTAATTTTGAGCCAAGTTGACATATTTAAGTATTGTGTTTTTGGTATAATATTTAAGTATTTAACTATTAATCTTAGACGGAAAGTAATTTTGACAAAGTGACATTTGTTACCTTTAATAAAAAATTATTTAAGTTTGTTCAACTACTCCCATCATGTAGACATGTATAGAAAAGAGAAAATAAAGAATAGAATAGTCTTGAAAAAGAAGATCGACCATTATAGGTGAATTGTCTTAATGTTCATATTAGGAGCCTTAAAAGAAAGATTGGTTCACAGTTGATCGGTGGTAGGTAATATGGTGACCTCTCATAGTGGGGGGTCCCGGTTATCATTTCCACATATAGTTTGAGTGAGGCTTTGACTTTCATTAGGGTGTTCATGCCTATTGTGTCCGTCTCTGCCCTAATCGTCCTCAATATAATCAACATTTTTAGTTTCCATTTGAGTTAGTTAATTTTATATTTAAAATAATTTATAATTAAGTATTTTTCAAATATCTTTAAAAAAATGATTATTTTCTCAAAATTAAGCGTTATCAAACATGCATACAGTAGAATTAGGGGTTTAACTTTCTCATGTCTGTTGATTATTGTGTCCTTTTTAGGTATAATGATTATTATGTCTCTAAGCAATAATAATAAAGAAAAAATATATAAAGGCATGCAGTCTTTTTCAAGGTGGTAATCGTCAATTTAGGCAAGACTCGAAACTCATGATCATGTTTACATAAATTTCATGTATGGGCATATAAAAAAATGTACCTACGATCCAAATAACTTACAATGACTGATAAATGATAATTATGTTATATATATTATATCTGAACAGAATTAAGCTGAACAGAGCAAAGATTCATTCTAATTTTGTTTTGGACTTATTCTCGCATTATCATTTAATGTTGTTACATAAAATTTGACTTAATAAGTTAATAATACTTCCTTATATTTTAACTTTTTTCTGTACCAAAAAAAAAAAAACCTTTAAATCTCAGTTAAAGAAGACAGAGTTCCTCTAACTTCCCTTCATCGCTTACTCTTCCTTCCTTTTCTTTTCCCCCCTTCTCTTCTATTTCTCCCTTATCAAAAACTTCCAAAAATATAAGAATGACCACCATAAATTACTAACTTAGAAGAACAGAGAGGTATAGAGGATGAAAATTGGCGAAATTAAAATTCATATGCTTCTAGCGGATCAAGCCAGTGCTAATTTTTGAATATGGAGTCCTTAGACAGTAAAAAAGAGAAGGACTAACTAGAAATAGGGTAAAAAGAGAAAGAGTAATATAAGAAATAGTGAGATACCAGCTTTCCATGAGGACTTTGTCCTGATTCATGAGGTTGAGAGCAGAAAGAGAGACACCATCTTCATTCTTGACCAAGTATTTAGCAACAGGTGCCAGACCATAGCGCCTCTCAACCTTTCCATCATCAAGGGTGCGCAGAGAGTAAGTGAGGATGCTGTAGCTAGCCAAGAGACGCAAGATGCGGTCCAGCATGACTGGTGCATCAGGGTTGTTTGTTGGGAGCTGAGAAGCAATGTCAGTGGGGGAAAGGTGAACTCCAGGGCCAGCCTTGGCAATGATTTCTAAGAGATCGAGCTCAAGGGCTGATTTTAGGACCATGGGGAGGACAGAGGCACTGGCTAGTTGCATGGCAAAGAGGTTTGCTTCTTCATCAGATACGTGGGTTGGAGTTATCTGGGTCTCACCGGTTGAACCCATGGTTGAGGCTTCAGGCTTTGGCTGAGAGTGTGTAGGTCAGGTTGTGGTGTAAAGAATGGGATTATTAGAAGAAATGATTTGCTTTGTTGTGACCACATGGGTGTCATGTGGTTATATATTGCATAGAATTATTGTAGGTGTTTATGGCCCTTCCATCTTGCAATTGTGCCCCACTTCAACCACCACACGAAGGCCCCACATGAGAGGATACCGGATATGCATGTATGTATGTGAATAGCCAAATACTGATGCTGAATATTAAGTGAAAAAAGGACCAGAAAGAAATTAGTATATTAATTTTCTAACTTCACAGAAATTTACAATTTTAATTTTTTTTAAGGCATGTTCTTCACTTGGTGGTTGCGCTTTGCACAAGCTTCATTAGGCTTTAGAATAGAATAGAGGTGTAAAAATAGATAATGCTGTCAAAACGAACTGGTATGGCCATGCCATAGTTAGTCTAGAACGAGTTGAACTGCACTAGTGTATTTTTTTTTACTAGTAAGCGTACTAATTGAGTTCGTATATTAGTTTTATCTAGAAAACAAATCTGATCCTCTTTACTCTAAATCTTAAATGAATAGTTGGTGAAGTTTCAACATGTATGACTATATGCTTAGAAGTTTCTGATAAAAACTCGTACAACTGGGTGAATATCAAGCAAATAAAACTCCAATCAGGAGGACTCTTCTTCTGTGTCCTCATGTTTCATGTCTCGGGTATTGAAAATGAGGCAGGGCATTACCCTTACCTAATATGTGTCACTATTGAATTGGACTTTCAACTAGCTTGCGTAAGAGTCAACATTTGTGTCTACTTTAAACTACTCTACGTAGACAAGTGGTATTCAAATTAAAATTATTCATAAAAATAAGTATACTTTAATAATGATGAGCCCTACAGGCCATTGGAGCTACATGCCTACATGGATTATAATTATAAATTATGTGGCCAATGTGTATTCAAGACCATAACGAGACTGCAGAGTAATAGTTCATTTCCTACGTTAAGAAAAGACATGATAAGTCTTCAAAACCACTACAAGGATGAGCATAAAAAATTCAAAATCTCCTATAACATATGGTGTTACTTTAATCTTAAGCAACAATTATAGTTATGATTTTTGTACTGATTTCTTGTGATCCACTTAACTTACCTAATATTGTGAAAAGATTAATTGTTGCAAATCGGGGCCATGCCATGGTTTCAAAGGACAAGAAAGGGGACAAAAGAGAGCCTTCGCCATCAAGAGCAAAAAAGACATATTAGTTAATATGTGTTTGAATTAGAGTTTATAAATATAAATTTAAGTTAATTTAATTTTATAAATTTAAGTTTAGTTGAAAATGAATTTAAAATAACATGATTTATGTTTAAAAAATTTTATCTTAAAAATGAGTTTGACAAAATAAATATTATTTAGATAAAAGATTAAAATTATTTTTAAAGCAATATTAAAAAGAAAAATATCTCCAATGAAATTTTGCCCAATAGACAAGTAAGAATTTAAAACTTTCACTCCAATTGAAATTTGAGACAATTATCATTGAAGTTAACTGAATTTTATTAACAAAAAATTTTATCAAACATATTGGTACATATTTTAATGTTTCAAACTTACTTTTAAAATGTTCAAATGTAAAACCAAACATACTCTTAAAAGCACGAAAAAATGACAATTTGTACAAAATTGAGGTTATAAATAGTTATCACAATTTCTTTTTTTTTGTGAAAAATATCATTAATTTTAAATTACCATATTTGATAATTAAATTTTTATATGCACACAACATAATTCTTTTAAATGTATTTATATATATATAACTATTATTAATTTATTATTATTAACATGATACCTCAAAAATTGACAACAAAGTACTAACTTAATTTTTTTTGGGTATAATGATAATAATAAAGCTTAAACTTATAACTTCATGCTTCACCACTGACACAAACCTAACGACCTGATACTAAATTCATTTTAGTTGTTTATAAAAAGCACTTTAGCTAACGAGATAATTATCATTTCTAAGGAATCCTAATTCATCTCTCTCTCTTTACGAATCCTAACGCCAATTACTCTTTTTTTCTTTCTTTTTCATCCACCAGAGGAGAGTGATTTGAGTCATTTTTTGGCTTAGAATCACCCATCTACATCATTCTTTTTCTCCTTTTATCTAAATAAGTGGTTTTTCCACATAGATCTGATTTTTCTTTCGTGTTTTTCGGTGTTTTCGTCGTCTGCGTGCAGCGGTGTTTGGTTCGTCGTTTTGATGCGGCGTCGTTTGATTTCTCGTCTTGTTGCGGTGGTTTTCTGTCTTAGTGCGGTGTTCGTTTGCTTCAGATTAGTAGATCAGTTTCGATCCATTACAGATTCAATCAAGACTTAGACGTCGAATTCTGAGATCCCAAGCGTAGGTGTTACGATCACTTTGATTTTGTCACATTTTTAGGTATTTTGTCGTGTTATCTTTATTAATCTAGGTCTTTGTGAGTTTGTTCGCAGATTCATTTTTTTTAATTTTTAATGATGTTAAATTTGTATTGTTCTCGATGTATTCTATTAATTTAAATGAATGAATATCTTTTTTAATTAAAAAAAAAGCACTTTAGCTTATCCCGTATTTTATTGACAAACATGACATCCTAATTGGGTCATGGGTAACATTCCCACATGTCAACATCTTACCCAATCTTACTGCAATTTGCGGAAGAAAGAAAGGTATAACTAAGCAGGAATGGATTTTTTTGTAGTTTTTTTACATAACTTTTGTCGTGTGAAGAAAAGATATAAACACAAAAAGTTAAAATGAAAATTTTATAAGTTTTGACTAAATTATATTAATAAAATTTTTTATATTTATTTCTCTTCCTTACATAATAATATCATATAAAGAATTATATGAGATCATCTATTCCCATAAACAAACCAATAACTATAAGATTGACCCCACCCTTGTTCTGAAACTACAGCCGTCATTCACTACCTTTAATAAGCTCAAAGAAATTTCAAGAACAAAAATTATTTCCGTCACCAACTTCCCACCAACTTCGGGTTTCTTATTCATGTTTAACATCATTTATGAAGAAGGGAGCACAATTGCTTCAAGTTTGATACTTTCTCCAATGTTTCTTTTTATTATACAAATGCAGGATTTTAATCTAAAATGAGCTTAGACTATAGACTAAATATTTATATTAAAAAAATTTAACTATCACACAATATATACATATAATATAAGAATTGGGTTATGTTTAGGAGACTACCAATATATATAAAAAAAAAAAATTGGAAGTTGGGAGATTCAAAGCTACCTTTGATCTTCCTTTCCTTCCCTTATGTATAAATATATGGTAATGATATTTATACATTAAAAAAATTTATATTATTTTTACATCACTTTTTTTAGATAATAAAATAAAAAAATACGCATCTTCACATATACTCCCTATCTTTTTTATCCAAAACAACAAAAGATGTAAAAGTCTTACGTATTTATCTTGTCATACGGTTTGTTTTTTATTTAAAGCGTTGCTCGTGGCTGAGATAAAAATAAGAAGTGGATTAGCCACTTGCTGTATAACACTACTGTTCTTTTATTGAACTTTATTAGTAGCATAATAATTAGAAGATTTTAGACAAAATTTTGTACAGCATTAATTTATGAATTCGGTTTCACCCGTTTGTCAACAAATCAAGGAAGCGATCTAAACACTCAATCAATTAGTCATTTTCAATCTTGTTAAGGAATGAAAAATGATAAATTTTAAATAAAAAGAAAAAAAAAATTCTTAATACATATTTTATTTTTTATTTAATATTTATTATCTTCGATTCTTAACAAATATCGTACTCATTACAAAAATCCAAATTTAATAATCCTATAGCTGCGTTTGAAAGTAATAAAATAAAAAATAATTTAATTTATAAATTTAATTTAATTAAATTATCTTTAAAATATTAAAAAATAAAAAATAATTTGATTTAAAAGTTACATGAATTTTATTCTTTTTATTTTAAAAATTCTATCAATTTTGATATGATTTGTTAGGATTTGATTTGAAATAAATAGATTATTTTACCCTTAATAACTACCTCTAATTAGGGGTGTCCTGGCCCATTCAGGTCAGGTCATTTTCGAACTAACCCATTTAAGTCATGCAAGTTTCAGGTTAGTATTTTGTTAACCCAATTTAACCCATTTAGTCTTATATGATATTAAAAGAGCGGTTAGGCTAATTTCACTCATTTAATTTCAACCCATTTAGGTAAATATAAGTTTCATTGATATTTTCCTAAATCAATTTATCTATTTTGTCGGTATTGATCGGCAAGCCTATCGACTGGCCCATTTTGACATTACTACCTCTCATAAGAATTAAAATATAAAATAATAAAATCAAATCAATTCTCATTTTAATAAATTAAACATAAAATTTAATTTATAATTCAATTTAAATTTTATTTTTTTAAATTTTAAATATAAAATTTAATTTTAAATTAAATTAAATTTAATTATTTTTTATTTTTATTTATTCCAACCACACTATATTTTGAACCGACACCGTGACAATGAAAATTGCTTGGAATTGGAACAATGTTATCTAGTAGGCGCAGTTATCAAGGTGCACTGCCAAACATGAATTTAAAGTTTTTATGGGTCGTTTGAATTGAAATAGCAGCTTCCTAGTTTGTAAGGCAAATCATGCATGCGGTAGGTGGTCTTTGTCCAATTAAGTGATTGATAGGTCAAATAAATATATCCTTCAATTTTATTATACAAATTAAGCTTACACGGAATGCCAATTTGGTAGTTTTTTATTATTATTTTTTTTTCAGATTGATAAGTGAAATTCAAGCAAAAGATTTCCGAGACGCAACTAAAGACGAGATCATTGAATATAGATAGATAAATGCCCTTCTGTCGGCTTTTTTGTTTTTTTGTCTTTTTTTATCTTGTTGTCATTATTGGGCCGAATAAAAAGCAAGCATTCAAAACTCAAAAGCCCCAAGAGTTCGGATCTGCTACACTTGCAACGACGCCGCATTGGTCAGGGGAACGCGAACGGTCATCTGAGACTCCGAATTTCGAATTTTATCTGTTCTATGAGCCTTGGAAATGCTATTTGTTGGGTCTACTTTCTTGGCAGCCAAACAGGGAAAGGGAAGAAACTAGAGAGCAAGAAAAATGGAAGAAAATGACGATGAGAAAAGTTCAGTCCTTTGTTCACCAAAAGAGGAGACCCCAGTGAGGGCCATAGTTTGTGTGAAAAGAAAAGAGGACATGAAACGTTTCGAGGAAACCGAGGAGTGCTTCATCTTAGATTTCGACCCATCTGAATGGCTTGAACTATCCAAGCTTTCGTTGGACAACAAGAACAATCCTGCTAGTGCTTCTCATAGCCATGACGACGATGATGATGACGCTGATTTCTCTGTTGTTGCTGAAAAGGGTCCGGTAAATACAACTTCCATTTCTCACTACAAAAACCAGTTAGTTATATTTATAGTAAAGTAAAAAAGATTAATCTTTTGGCACTTAGTTTAGTTTATTACACTATTATTTTGGAATTGGAATGTAAGATTTGGAGAATTAAATATATATATATAAGATCATGATCACCCAGTTAGGTTTAAGTTTCATTAAAGAGGGTGAGTAGTCGTTTCAACTTTCAAGTTTCAGTTATCTTGTTATTATTGTATTGAACAATGTCATACTGTTCATTCCCTTAACAATCTTAGGTTTGGACTCAAATGAGTTGTTGTCTAACCCAAATTATGCTGATGAATATTTGTGACAAATTTATAGGTAGCTTGCAGAGATTACCCGCATTCAAGACATCTGTGTCTTAAATTTCCGTTCAGTACAACACCTCATGAGAGCTACTGTGAAATGGTAATGATATTGATTGATGGGAGTTGCTTTCCTAATTATATGTTTATTTATTTTTGGTACAACATTTTATGTTTTTTTATCTCCACCTTGCCCCTGACATATAAACTTGTTCTGAAATCTTTGGTCGAATGCAGTGTTACTGTTATGTATGTGATTCAGCTGCCCCTTGTAAGTACTGGACCCAACCTCTAGCCCCTCACTGTAATGCAGATAGGTCTGATTACTGGAAGGAGCAGAGGAATATGAACAAACTTGCATTTATAGAAGAGTCTCACTATTAATTATAACAAACTCTTGTTTGATGTTGATTGTTCACTTGAATGGTATATGGGAATGGGACACAGAAAATCAGCTTGGATTTTGGCTTTTTGGATATGCTCTATATTTATTACATATATCATGTGGACATGCGATCCCAAGATAGTTTATTTATGATGATTTAATTTCAACTCTTACTGGTGTCGGCCAAACTAATTGAGGACCGATGGATAAAATGGATTGAATTATGATTTGAGGATATATATCTTTTTTAATAAACTAATGAAGGGATTCAACTTTCATTTTACTAATGGATAATTAGAATGAACTCCCCAAAAAGGAGGGTTTATTACACTGACATCTTTAGTGTTGGAAGATTATACTAATACTATCTGTTCTGAAGTAAATTCAGTAGGGTACCTGTGGTAGGCACTCTTCTGAAGTAAATTCAGTAGGGTACCTGTGGTAGGCACAATGCGGTGGATTCCTCCGTAGCTTGGCAGCGGCAACGGTGGTGTGAGTGGGTGGAGTACGCAAAAGCATCTGACGCCAATTTCAGGTTAGACCCGTGCTGATAGGGATAACTTATATCTCGGAGGAAGTGCTTACCTTTGGCGCTTGGCCTAGTATTTATAGGAGCATATGCGAGAATCCTAGAAGGACTCGTCTTGGATGCGGGTGAATCGGATTGATATCTTAGTGAAGATTATCCTTCCTTTATTGTAGGATATATCCCTATAATCTGGGATTAATATAAGGAAGGTATCCGATCATCGAGATATCTATAAATCTATAATATCGTGAACGACGATTGGCGATTACGTATATTTAGGGATTTATCCTCGAATATATTAGTCGGCCGTGGTCACTGCTTGTCTTGACCGTGGTCCGAAGCGTGTCGTGAGTCTTTCTCCACGACGGTGGGGGAATCGATTACGCGCGCATGTCGGGTTGATCCCATGGATCGGGATCCGGATCTCGGTCCCGAAACGATTGCCCCAACTTGGCTCTTGGATGAGACAGGACCGAGTCAAGTTTAAGATGGATCAACCACCACATGGGCGACGTAACGATTTACTAATAAGGTGTTAAACCTCAAGTTATTACCGACGTCCTTGTTTTACTTGGTTATGAGCAAAAACTACTTTGTTTTCCGGTTCGAGTGCTTGAATATATTCAATGCGAATCCCGAATGTGATCTCTCGTGACTTCACTTGCGATTCTCGGGAAACGATACGTGGACTTTATTGGGATATAAAGATTCTTGGGAAATAACGTTTCTTTTTAGGGAAAACGTTAGTTTCGTGGGGATTTCCTTAATCGCTTGCTCCTATCTTTGTGGCCAATAAAAGATCGGGACATTTATTTTGGTGACTTCATGGGATCAGGTTGCCCTTCACGCGACCAATCAGAGTCTTGCATTCATGCTATAAGTACTGGATGCTTCTTCATGAGCTTGCATGCTCTTCTTCACCATCGCGCAAAGATGATTTTTCCCCGGGGTTGAGTGTAGTTCTTTCTTCTTTCTCCTCTGTTGTGAAGAGAGTTTCATCGTCTATAGAAACCATACTCTTATTTTTCCCAAAGTTCTTAAAGAGATTTGATCTTCCCCTCGCGTTTTTCTTCCCGACAGAGGCCTTTCTATCTTGGCGTAAAACCGGGGTTGTATGCATTTGGGGAGGCGGAAGCCTTTCTATCTGGCGTACACGGGAAGTCGACCCTACGTGTTGTTAGGATGGAATCATGCTTCCGTCCTCCGTTGCATGGGGACCCGTTGGAGCACACCTTGTTCTCTCTCGTCTTCTCGGCGGTTTTACGCGAGCATCCGGCCGGTCTTTTCAAGTAACGGTGGAGATGCAAGGATGCTGGCCGAAGGAGTGATGACTCCGCAGGGCAACCTGGGTGGTCTGCTCTCTTTGGCTCGCTACGCGAGAAAGCGGCGGGTATCCGCTTCCGCCGCCGTCCGTTGAGAAGGTGGGAGAAGGACGGGTGAACAGAGGGTTTCTATTCGGAGTGGCTTCGGTCTGTTCGGGGTGGAAAACCCGTTGTGGCTGCTCCATGACTTGAGGCAACTCGGAATGGGCGACACCGGCGGAGGATTCTTCGGCTAGAGAGGCGGGCTTCCAACGAGCGCAAGGAGATCCGGTCTTTAATTGCATCGCGGATAGGTCGTGCAAAGAGCATTGGCGTTCTTTCCGTGGTCACGATCCCGGTTGGTCAATGTTCTGCAAAACCAATCCACTTTTTTAAGAGACCGTGGTTTGGAGATGTGGACGGGGTACCAGCCAGGTGGCCGAAGATACTTGCCCCCTTTTCCGGGACTTCCTTATGCTTTCCTTGTCTCAAGATTTTGCTTTTCTTCTTATTCAGTTGTATGACGATGTGTGGAATGAAAATGATTCAATATATGTTTTCCTTTTTCTGAATTTGTTCTATATTTCTGCTTGACCTTTTGTCCCACGCGATTCTGCCGGGGTGAGTCCAACGCTTATCCCGAAAAACCAAATAAAGACATTGCTTAGGGGTTGTTTCGATTAGGCCCTTAGTAACGGCTGTAAATATGCCTCGGAATTAACACGTCGTGTGTAGTAGTTAATTGGTCCCGGAATCAGTGGTACCAACCCGGTTCTCATTCAACGACGCTTTAGATTCTTGTGTAACCATCCTTTCACCGCTACTACGGTGTGTGGGCTACGTGTCGCGTTTTTATTGGAGGGACGTGCACAGAGCTCCGCGAGCCATGATGGGCGTCTTTTGAATTTTGCCTTGGAGGGGACGGAAATGCCCCTAACCGTTCATCCGTTGATGGACCCTTTATAAATAAGGGTCGAGAGATTTGTCTTCTTTACTCTATCGTTTTCAAACACCGTTGCAACTTTGCTGAAAGCTTTGGCTCCTGTTGCTTTTCCATTGTTCTGGCACAGCTTCTCTGCTTTCTGCTTTTACCCAGTAAGTTGCTTCCTTTCTAATTTCTTGTCGTTTGCGCTTTTCAGAAAGTAGAATAGCTAGGTGTTTCTGGTTTTTGCTTATTTTCAAGTTGGGCTTAGTAGTTTAGGTAGATACGGTCACCTCCCTGAGGCACCAACTTCGCCGCGCCCCGCGGTGGGGGAGTTCCCCGAATGCTTTATTTCCAGGTGGGACGGGAGGTCGGTAGGGGATGTTAGGGTTACCGCTCTCCCGTGTCCGAATACGTGAAACTATTGATTCGACGGTTTTTTGCCGACTTCTTTGGATGTTCTCGGGGTTTCCATGGCCAAGGGAAAGAAAGCTAAGGTTCGGCCCTCACTTCACGATGCCGTGATCCGGCGGTAGACGAGTTGGTTCGAGTGCGGCGGGGTCCGGGTTGGTATGCACTTGGGTGGTGGATGATGTATGGGAACGTCAATCTAGGTTTTCGAGAGAGCCGGGTGCTCGAGAGTCCTCTTTGCCTTGGAGTTGACCGTGAACAAGGCTCGAGACGACGAGTTTGAAGTTGTCTGTCCGAGTTGGAACGAGAGGGTGTGTTCTGTAGGGAAGAGGGATCACATTTCATGTTCTGTACGAGCCGCTTTTCCTTAAGTTGGGACTGAGGATGCCGTTCTCTGACTTCCAGATGGATATACTCCGCACTCTTCAAGTAGTCCCTTCACAGATCCATCCTAACGGTTGGGGCTACATCATTTCGTTCGAGAGGTTTTGTCGGTTGATGGGCCTTAAATGCTGGGCGAAGACCTTTTTTTATTTTTATACAAGAATAAACACCCAGGGGTCGGTGAGGCAGACGAGTTGGCTTGTCATTCGATCCCGGCTTGGTCGTAAGTCTTTTGATGTTTTCGAAGAAAGCTTCAAAGGGTTTAAGACCTCGTTTTCAAGATAAAAGCCGAGGAGGGATGCCATCCTTTCTTCCTTAAAGCGGATGGGGAGCCGGAATTTCCATTTGTATTGGACGCGTCGGTCTTTGGGACGTGCCTCTCAACATGATTGAGAAAGAAGAGGGGGATCTCGACCCCGAGGAACTTAGGACCGCGAAGTTCATAACCCGATATCTTTGAAAGCATGGGTACATCAACATTAGAGATGTCCTTCAAGTCCCTGGTGATGATCTTCTTTACACTTTGTTAGGTAGGGATTAGGGCGTTTAGTGTGTCCCTAGGAGTCTTCATATATCAATGTTTCGAGATGTACTGACTGTATTTGTTTTTGTTTCTTTTCAGTTAGCAATATGACGTCGGGATCTTCCATGATTGCATTGCGGTCTTCAAGGAGCCGGAGGAAAGGGAAGAAAACCGCGGCTTCTTCCTCCACAGCCATTCCGGACTCATCCGATCGGGGTGTGGCTGCGATCGAAGAGCAAGACGAGCCGAGTCCCCCCCCCATTCTTAGGTCCGGAAAAGGCAAGGCCGTCGAAGGGCCTTCGAGCATGATGGCGGTCGTCGGAGTGCGGCGACAGGGAAATGGCGGACTTTTGCCGGTCATCACGGGGTCGAGCCGGGCCCTTCATAGATGGGCGACTCCCGAGTGGCGAGGTGAGGCGGCATATTGCCGAAGGGGTGCTGCGCCAAACCTTAGCCGCGCTCCGAGACGGGCTCTCGGGCGGCGGCCGAGATCCGTGTGATTGAGGTCACTATCGAGAATGCTTGATCGCCGGGCGTCGGCGGTGAGACCGAAGAAGGAAAAAAGAGGAGGCAGAGCGAAGTTGGCCGCGTCCCTAAAAGCCAGTGAAGACAATAGAGAGAGGGTCGTCGAACTGGAGAACAAAGTCGCTGAGCTGGAAAAGGCGTTGGCGGACTCTGAAGCTGCTAGGAAGGCCGAGAAGCTTGAAGCCGACCGAAGCATTGGCGCTCTGAGGGCCGAGGTGGCGGAGCTTGAGAAGGAGGTGGAGGAACTGGACGGAGTGGCTGGAAACGTTGGGGAGGAGCGGTTCAAAATGTTGTGAAGCAGATCCAAAGCACTTCAACCACAGGGTTGACCTTATCTTGGAGGGTGTGTCCTCGGACAAGATGTTTCATAACGGCCGGCGTGTAGGCTGTCGAGGCTTTAGCCGCGAAGGCTCTGGTGGCACCCGGAGGTTATTCGGGTCCCAGAAGAGGAAGAAGCGGTGTTTGAACGCCCCTGTTTTTTTTTTTTGCCCTGCGTGGGGTTTTACTTGTTTGTAAGGACAATTACCCCGTGTTTGGGGTTTTATATCTAATTGCTTTGTTTGGTTATTCATTTTTGTTTTTCATGGTCCGACTGGGTCCAACGCCCATTTTGGTAGTTGTTATGCTTGGACTTAGAAAGCTGTCTTTGTGAAAACCATGGTCAGGGATCCTTCACTCATGTCATTAATTGAGTGGTATTCCCAGGGACTTAGGTAGGAAAGAGGCCTTGGTCTTTAATCTAACGCTTATAATAATGAAACGTAAAGAGATTTTAGACTTAGGCCAAATGAAACCTTAATCCGTATTCCAGTGCTTGTTGCGGGAAGCGTTTGGAATTTGAACATAGGTAAGAGTGGCGCCTGGTTAGGGCATTTTTCGCGAAGGCCCTTTTGTCCAGGGCGCTAGCATTGCTTTTGACCTCGCCGGGGTAAGTATCCTATTAATCGTTCGATTTTAGGAACCACTTCTTGGCTTAGGTGTGAGGAAGGAGTGTGTACATATGATCCGTCTTGTCTCCTATCGACTTTTTAGAGCAACGCGTTAAACCGAACCAGGTTTCCGTGAATAGTAACTTTATTACGAACTTGGGAGAACAGTCTCGTACACAAAGTACTTATTTAAAACAAGAATGGATCGAAGATAATTCTTACGAAGAAATTTGAGCCGTATGGGCTTTTAGCTATAGTATTTCCTTAGTTTGTCCGTATTCCGGTAGTTTTTGACCAGGGGTCCCGGATAACGTTTCCGGTGTGTGGGCTCCTTTACCGTCTTGGTGACGACACGATAGGGGCCTTCCCGGTTAGGGGCCGAGTTTTCCCAGGAGGCATTTTTCCTTCCTATGTCGGCTCTTACGAGGACTAGGTCGCCGGACCGTGGAATTTTCTCGGGACCACTTTCTTGTTGTATCGGCCGCCGTCTTACGCGAGGGCGACATCCCGTATGTGGGCTACGTTTCTCCTTTCTTCGAGCAAGTCCAAGTCCTCTCGATTAAGTGGGGTTCTTTGTCGGATGAAAAATGTTGGTATCGCCACTCGGTTCCCTATTTCCACCGGGATCATGGCTTCGCGGCCCATAAGTCGGCTTGAAAGGGGTTTCTCCCGTCGTGGAATGGGGGGTGGTCCTGGGGTATGCCCAAAGAACATGGTCAAGTTGCTCGACCCGGTTCCGCTTTGGCTTCGTCTAACCTTTTTTTTAAGCCCCGCACGATGATTCTATTGGCGGTCCTCTGCTTGTCGTTCGTTCGTCTGGGGTTCTCGACGAGGCTGCGGTGGTGTTTAATTTTCGAGGCCAGAGCTAGTAGCTCCTCGAAGGCTTTGTCTTTGAACCGGGTTCCGTTGTACGTGACTACGATTCTAGTATCTTAGAACCTGGTGATGATGTGGCGCCAAGTAAACTTCGGGTCGGTAGAGGTGATGGTGATCGGGGTTCGGCCTCGATCCATTTGGTAAAATAGTCTCTGCTACCACCAAATATTTAAAGCGCCACGGGGCACAGGGGAACGGACCTAGGATGTCCATACCCCAGGTAAAGGGCCATGGGGCCGACGTCGTGGATAATTCTTCGAGAGGGGCTTGAAAATGATCTGCGTATGCGTTGACACTTGTCGCAAGTTTGTACGTGTGCGTGAGAGTCGGCTTCCATCGTTGGCCAATAGAATCCACGCCCTTAATACTTTTTGGGCTAAGGCTTTGGCACCTAAGTGGTGACCATGCACTTCCTTCATGTACTTCGACTAGGGCGTACTCTACCTTCTTTGGGGGTCAAACACTTTAGAAGGGGAGAAGAGAAACCACACCGGTATAGTCGACCGTTGTAAATGGTGTACCTGACCGACGTCTTTACTAATTTGGAAGCCTCCTTTGGGTCTGTTGGCAGCTTTCCGTGGTGCAGGTAGCCCAGTATAGGAGTTATCCAAGATGGTTGATGATCCTCCACTTGAGATACGCTATGATCCGTGATGGAGGGTTGGGAAAGAGTTTCTTGAATTACAGACCGGTTGTTGCTGGGGCTTTTTGTGCTGGCCAGCTTAGATAAGAGGTCGGCTCTGGAGTTCTGTTCCCTTGGGATGTGCTCATCTGACTTCTTCAAAATATTTTAAAATTTCTTGGACCTTGCTCAAGTATCTCTGTAGGAGGGGCTCTTTAGCTTGATAGTCATCTCGGATTTGAGAGGTTACTAGTGGGAGTCACTTGCGAGTTTGATCCGTGTTGCCTCCCGGATCCTTTGCCATTAGCGGTCCGGCGATACGAGGCCTCGTACTCGGCACGATTGTTTGAAGTTGAGAACTCAGCTTCGGGGAGTGCTCCAAAGTCAAACCTTCTACGAATTTTCGACTATCACCCCGGCCCCGCTTCCTTTGGGGTTCGACGATCCGTCAACAAAGATGGTCCAAAAGGCTTTCTTTGGGTCGCCGTTGTCTGTTGTGAGTTCTGCCAGGAAGTCGGACAAAGCATGGGCTTTTATTGCAAGTCGTGGTTCGTATGTAATTCCAAATTCTGAGAGTTCAATCGACCACGCAATCATTCGCCCGGCCAGGTCCAGTTTGTGTAGTACCTGTCGGATAGGTTGGTCGGTTCTCACTACCAGAGGGTGGCACTGAAAGTATTGCGACTTTCTCGATGAGCGCGAAGGCGACTTTCTCGACCTTTTGGTACCGGAGCTCAGGCCCCTGGAGGACCTTGCTCACGAAATAGACAGGCTTCTGTCCCTCGTCGGTTTCCCTGATCAAAACGAGCTTACGGCTTCATCGTGGACGGACGGTACAAGTAAAGTGTCTCTCCGCCCGGCCTTGTCAAGATAGGGGGAGGACAAAAGACTTTTCAAAGATGTGAAGGCGTCCTCGCACTCTTGAGTCCATTCAAAACTTCTTCCCTTCTTGAGCAATTTGAAGAGGGGGAGAGACTTGTAAGCGGCTTTGGCTAAGAACCTTGTGAGGGCCGCTATACGCCCGTAAGGCTGTTGTACCTCTTTGACGTTGCGGGGACTCCTCATGTTGAGGACGGCACGGCATTTATTCGGATTGGCCTCAATTCCTACATGCGTTAGCATGAATCCCAAGAACTTACGGCCTAGACCCAGAAAGCGCATTTTTCGGGTTTAACCTCATATTGTATTTCGGTTGTGCAAATACTTCTTCGAGATCCGCCGTGTGGGAGCCGGTGTGTGGGGTCTTGACTATCATGTCGTCTATATAGACTTCTAGCATTTTTCCACTTGGTTTTCGAAAACCTTGTTCATCATCCTCCGGTAGGTGGCTCCTGCGTTCTTTAGGCCGAAAGGCATGACCTTGTAGTAGATGGCTCGCCACTATCGGTGATGAAAGCGGTTTATCTTCATCCCCAGCGTACATGGGAATCTGGTTGTATCCAATATGCGTCCATAAATGATAACCATCGAACCGGAGGATCCGTCTACTAACTTTGTCCACGTTGAGGAGTGGATATGGGTCCTTGGGGCGGGCTTTATTCGGTCGGTATAGTCTACGCAGATCCTCCATTTTCCGTTGGACTTTTTAACCGGGACCACGTTGGAAAGCCATGTGGTGTAGGAGATTTCTCGATGAAATTGCCATTTAGCGGTTCCTTAACCTGGTCTTCGACGACTTGTTGTCTCTCGGGACCGACCTTTCTCTTTTTTTTGCGCGGCCGAAGCAGCGCCTTCTTTGATCGACAGTAGGTGGCAAATGAAGGCCGGATCGAGTCCGGGCATGTCGGAGGAAGTCCGGGAAAAAGGTCCTTGTTTTTCAACAAGAGTTACGAAAGGCTGCTTTTTTTCTCCTTCATCCGGACGAGCTCAGACTTTGGTTACACGCCCGGGATCGTTCCCGAGTTGAAGGGATTCCGGTTCGCCTTCGGGTTGTGGTCGGGTATCCGGTTTCTTCTCGACGTCCAACTCGGTCATCGAGAATGTTGACTGGTCAATAGTCGGTGTAGATACGGGGCGGTTTGATGTCCGGGGTATTTTGCAAATCTTCAAACTCTCATTATAATATTTTACATTTGAAACACAGTCGCCTTTAATAGTGACGACGTCATTGTTCTTGTTGAGGAACTTCATCACGAGGTGAGTGGTGGATATTACCGCCCCGAGAGCGTTGAGAGACGGACGGCCCAGGATAATGTTGTAGGCCGAGGGGCAGTCCACGACCAGGAATTTTACCTTCACAGTCTGAAGAAGAGTGTAGATGACCCCAGGGTTAGATGGGTTTCGTAATATCCTCCTGGAGTGATCTTCTCACCGGTGAAGCCGTCAATTCTCCGGCATGGGGGTCAAGTCGGATTGCGGGAGTTCCAATTTTTGGTAAAGGTCTAAGAACATAATATCGGCCGAACTCCCTTGATCGACGAAAATTCGACGGACTTCGGCGTTGGAGATTACCGGAGATGACGAGTGGGTCATCATGATCAGGGATTATTCCGCCGTAGTCTTCGTCGAGAAGGTGATGAGAGACGCTTTCTTATTTTCGACTGTGTTCTTGATCTGAGTGGGCCACGCTAAAAGCGCCATTCGAGGGCTTTCTTTCGAGCTCCGTTGGAGGATCCTCCGCCGGCGAAACCACCGACAATGGTATGGATCGTCTGTTGGGCTCGGCGCGGTGATCATTGTTGCGGCGGGGGTATTCCTATCCACCGCCCGTCGGTCGCCGTTATTACGGCGAGGTGGAGTCAGGGATCTTCTCCTCGGACTTCTCGTCTTTCTTCTGCGCGGAGGGACGGACTCGTCTTTTCTTTGTCTCCGCGCTGTCATCTCCTTTCTTTGTTTGGGCACGGAGGACATCTTGCTGCTGCGGCGCCGCCTTGATTAGAAATTCAATGGCGTCACGCGGTGATGGCAATCTTACGTATCGTGGCCATAGGCTTTGTGCCACGTGCAGTGTTTGGAGTGATCTTTCTGCCACTGTCTCTTGATAGGGGGTGGTCTCGGGACGTTACGGAACTCCGTGTTCATTACTTCCCTCAAGATCGTTTCCGGGTTGTGTTCAAAGGAGTATAGTCCGCATAGTTTCTTCGGGGTGGGCTACCGCTGGAGGTCGTGACCTTGAGGGATTACGGCCGGGCTTTTGGTGAGGAGGTTCGCTTTTGTTGTCCCACCTCCTGTGGTCTTCATTGCCTCTTCCCGGATAGACGTACTTCTCGGAACGTTTACGGAAGTCGGTCGGTGTCGCTTCTTTTTGCTAGGGACTTGAAGAAATCGGAGCCTATCCGGAGGCCGCACGGCGTAGTGCAAGGCTATTTTGTCCTCAAAGTTTTCTACGTTGGTGCGGGCGGCCATAAAACGTCGACGTAATCCGGAGGCTTTCATCCTTTCCACTGGCGGACCTTGGCCAAGGATTCGATGGATTTAGGTTGTTCCTTGCTCGTGGTGTGCTGCGGCAGAGGCCGGCGCTTGAGGTCGGACCAATCCACGATGGTCCCTCGTGGCTGGCTGGTGAACCATTTGAGGGCCCCCTTCTTGAGGGAGAGAGAGAAAGCTCGGCACAACAATTCCATGGATCCGCCGTAGAAGCATAGGGATTGCTCATAGGCATTGATGTGCTCCTGAGGGTTCGTGGTTCCGTCATAAATTTTGAGGTTTGGAGGAAACTTGAAGTTTCTCGGAACCCGGAATTCCATAAGCTTGTCGGAGAAAGGTTGTTCTATGGTTCCTTGGTTCCGGTTGTTATCTCCATTGTGAGGAATTTTCTCATCGTCGTGGGCCCTCGTCATGTTATTTTCCATGTCGGTTCGTCTGTCACGTCGGCGAGGCTCTGGTTGACCTCCATGCATGGCGCGTTGCATGTCTTCGAGTCTCCTGACCTGGTCGTTGAGTAGATCCATATGTTGTTGCAGCATATCCTGGAGTTGGCGTTGAGAAGCCCGAGATTGGTGCGTGTGTTCGGAGTGTGACGCACGATCGTCGAACTCGTTGCTCGGGTTTCCCAAGCGTTGGTGTACGAGGTGCGTTCTTGAAGGCTCGCGCCGCTTTTTGGCCGGGAATTCGAGTCTATCACGACGGGAATCTGCGTGACGGGTTAGGAGATTCCTCGAGAAAAAGAGGTGGAGTGCCCATCACGTCGGCTTCTGGTCGGGCGTTTGGTTTCTCACGGCGAGGCTTGAGCCACGGCGGAGGTAATGGCGGTGGTGGATCTTGCATGTCGGGATCTTGTCTTTGGTTGGTGAGACTTGAGCGGCGTCTCTCCGGAGTTTTGCCTCGTATTCACCATGATTGGGTGGGATTAGAATTTTAAAGTTTCCCACGGACGGCGCCAATGTTCGAAGTAAATTCGGTAGGGGTACTGTGGTAGGCACTCTTACAAGTAAATTCGGGGGTACTGTGGTAGGCACGATGCGGTGGATTCCTCCGTAGCTTGGCGGCGGCAACGGTGGTGTGAGTGGGTGGAGTACTGCAAAGGCGCTCCGACGCTCAAGTTAGGCCGTGCCTGATAGGGATAGCTTATATCTCGGAGGAAGTGCTTACCTTTGGCGCTTGGCCTAGTATTTATAGGAGCATATGCGAGAATCCTAGAAGGACTCGTCTTGGATGCGGGTGAATGCGGATTGATATCTTAGTGAAGATTATCCTTCCTTTATTGTAGGATATATCCCATAATCTGGGATTAATATAAGGAAGGTATCCGATCATCTGAGATATCTATAAATCTATAATATCGTGAAGCGACGATTGACGATTACGTATATTTAGGGATTTATCCTCGAGAATAGATTAGTCGGCCGTGGTCACTGCTTGTCTTGACCGTGGTCGAGCGTGTCGTGAGTCTTTCTCCACGACGGTGGGGGAATCCGGTTACGCGCATGCCGGGTTGATCCCATGGATCGGGATCCCGGATCTCGGTCCAGAACACTATCCGTTTCTTTACGCATTGTTCTTATATATGGACACTTTTTTCTTTTTATTTAAAAAATTATACATGCCTCTTGTAATTTATGTATGGACCCTATATAAAGTCCTTTTAAAAATACTAAAATTAAAGAGGTATGTGTAATTTCTCAAATAAGAAGAATATTAATTAAATAAACACTAATTTTAAGAGAAGATTGGATACTTATCCCTCTTAATATTGATAATTATCCTTATTAAATAATTGATAAGGTAAAAATATCTAATTAAACATTCAAATGCTCTTATTTGAATGTCATGACAGTATTTAGGAGATTAATTTCTCTCTTGATAAGTGAGAGATACTTTAAAAAACTAAAAAAAATGATATATTAAAAATTAAAAAAAGAAATTCAAATAATTTAAAATGTGAGCAAAACACTCGTGTCATTTTGACCCTACTTACATATTTCATGATGATTCAAATGCCAGAATCCAATATATTTCTAACCTTCCGAACTTTCAAATATAATTTTTTAAGCGACATTTCAATTCTATCCTTACTTTAGCTGAATTGAATATCTAGAAAAGTAAAAAAAATAAAAAATAGTTCATGTAGGATGAAAAATTATTACAATTATCTTTGTTCGAAACAAAAATCACTTATCTCTTAAGATCTGCTTGGATAGTAGAATTAGAATTGAAATATAAAATTTTAATTTCAATCTTCATTCTTTCATAATTAGAATTTGTCGAATTTTAAATTCTATGTTTAAGATTGTCAAATAATTAAAATAAAAAATTATAATTCTAAATTCAGTTATAATTTTATTATTTAAATGTATGATCTAAAATATTAAAAAATTATTTATAAAATTAAAATTAAATAAAAACATTCATACAATAATAATTTTATAATATAAAGTAATTTTTTTCATAAAAAAATTTTTATGAATTTTTTTAGAAAAAAAATAAATAGTTATTATAATAATTTTTATATAAATATAAAAGTAATTTTCTATATAAATATAGAATCTCAATAAATATGATTGTTCATAAATAAATGTGTAGAGAGAGATAAATAGTTTAATTTTTAAGTTATGAAATTAGTAATTCTTAAGATATAAGTTAAGAATTGAGAAAAATTTAATTTTGTTGTTTTTCAATTCTATAGAATTAGTTTATGGAATTACAATTCCAATTTTAAATGAAATTCTAAACATAAAAATTAGAATTAAGAGGTCCAATTTCAATTTCAAACTCTAATTTCATGTTCAATTCCAAAAACCAAACGAACACGTAATGTTATTAACCAATGATAATATACTACCGTCTTTAAGTTACAATAATAATTATCTTTATTTATATTTCATTTATTTTTTGGATACAATTTATATTTCTTTTATATTTAAGTCTAAATTTGAATTGTATTTAAGTGTCTTTAATATATTTACAAAATAATAATGATATTTTAAAAAAAATTGTAAGAGAATATCATTTATAGTAGTATAAAATGAATAAGGTAAAGTACATCTATTTCCTATCCATTTTTATTTTCTATATTCCATTTTGTAATTATGTTTTAGCTTGCTTTTTGAATTTAATCTTGATCTTTAGGTAGGGGTGTCAAAATGGGCTGACCCAAATAGTCCGACAAAATAGACAGTACGAAATTTAAATCAAAATCTAGTCCAAAACTTACATGCTGAATGGTTGAAATTTAACCCGCTTCTTTTAACATTACATAAGAAATAAATTTGAGATGGTGATGTGTAAAATCTGGTCAAAAAAATTTATATGGCCTGATTAGTGGCCTACCACCGAGAATCCGAATAGGCCGGGCCGTTTTGACACCCCTATCTTTAGGTAAGAATTTGTTTGGGAATACTACTTTTCCTTCTGCACATGCTTTATATGCAGTGGTGGATCTTTGTAATTATGACAAGGCTCCCCTAAAAATTATGGATCCCTTGGACTTCCCTCATAGATCTCCCAAGAGTTTTATAACTCCTTAGGCTCCCCTTACATCATGTTTAACTAGGAGCTGAGTTTTTTGCTACCATGGGAACCCTATTTCTGGTGTGCTAAAACAGGGGTGTTGTATTTATTTTATGTGGGTTCAATGTATGCGGATTTGGCCTTCATAATTATATTGAAACTAAGTTTGTGTTGCATGTGTTCACTATGAGTATGTAACATCCTCCTATTTAAAATAAAATAAAATAATATGAATAAATATAAATAAATGCATTAATTCCTAATGGCCTTGGAAATTGAGAAAAAAATATAAATTTTAAATAATTGTTTTTGGAAAATTAGGAAATAGTAAATAGAATAAAATAAGTGAGGATTTTAAGGAAATCAAGGAAGGTAAGGTTGTGAAAACAATAAAATTTAATTATTTTAATGATAAGGACTATTAATACTTAAATTTTAAATTTTATATTCTTAAGATTACAATAAATTTTAGGATGGTAAACTAGGAATTACCTTCTTAGTATAAAGGATTAAAATAGGAAATGATAAATATTTTTTTAATATTATTTATGGATTAAAATAGATTTTCTATCCCTGACCTATTTGTAATTCTTTAGCTTAACTAAGGTTAGCATTCATACTCACCTTTTTATCCTCTAGTGATCCCACAGTTTGGACTTGGGACTTTATAAAGCTCCTTCTGCCTTTTCATTTTTTCTTTTTGGTATTGGGTCTAAGGGAAGCTCCAACAGGTCAGTTTAATATGAACCTCTTAGTTCAAGGTCCATCATAGGACCTTTGACTTTACCTATAATCATGGATAAATTTTTATATTATTTTTACATCTTCCAACTAATTGTATTTGTAAATGAGTCCTTGTGTTTGGTTTTATTATCCAAATTGCTTCATCTTCTTCACAACCCTCCTCCTCCACTGGTAACCCCCACCACCACTGGCAACCATAGCCATTAAGCACCACCAAAGCCACCGTCGCGCGCTAGCCTCTCTGCCACCATCTTAAGCCAGCACTAGCATATCACGCCTCAAACCAGATCTGCACATCTTCCTCCACCCAAACGCTCAGCACCAAGGAGCCACCACTCCCTCCCCCATTTCAAATCCCAGATCTGCACCATGCGCTGCCCACCGAAGCCGCATGCCACCCATCGTAGCTACACGCCACTGTCGTCAGCGTCCATGCCATAAGCCAGCTCAATCCATCGTGCCAACGCCCATCAACCCAGATCCTTGAAAGAAGGTCATTTTCCTCTGCCACACTCACCACCGCGCAAGCTGCCTCCGCGCCACACACGGCTTTTGTCCAAATCAAGCCACCTCTCTGTCGCTATTGAAGCCGCACACCACCGGGCCCCGTCGTTGCAGATCTGCCCTTTGCAATTGCGTGCCACCGAGATTGGACTAGATCCCGTCACTTGAAGCCGCACGAGCCATCAGAATCGGGACCTCCGAGATCGTCCCACCTTGCGTCATCCTCCACCCCGCACAAAATGAGCCAGACCGCTGCACATCACCGTGACACAGCCTCCACGCTGTGCTGCAAACCAAGCCCACACCGTCTCTGCCAGCGCTCCACCGTCTTGAGCTCCATCATAACCCTCTTCCCCTTTTTTCCTCTTTCACGTAACCTCCAATGCTCCAACATTAATCTTGATCGTGGTTGTGTTATGGTTGTTGCATAATTTCCTTTTGTTAAAAGATTAATTTTGTAATTATCAACATTGCACATTAACTTGTTTATCAGGTTATAGGTCATTGATCTTGACCATCCATTTTAATTTCTATGCATCCAACGCTTAATATGGCAAGGATCATGGATGGACCCTAAATTGCAGGGTTCATGTTAAAACGACCCAGCCCCAACCTAAGGTGGGATTTATGGGTGTCCCACTTGTAACATTCTAATATTTTTATCCCAATATATTTGACATATAAAAGAATAACAAATACTAGTCATGCTACTTCAAAACATACAACAACTAAACTCATAACATTTATATAAATAATTATGGAGAGCCACGATAATGAAAGTTATATATATATATATATATATATATATATATATATATATATATATATATATATATATATATATATATATATATATAGGTTCTTACTCGGTGAGAGAAGTCTTTATTATAAGAGATGAGAGGAATGAATGTTGGCCATTGGATCTTACATGAATGGTCAAGATTATAACATAAATGCATGTGACTTTTTTAAGTAGTCACATGACCGTTAAGTAACTTTTAATCTTGACCATCCATGTATGATTGTATGGTCAAGATTTACTCCTCTCACCCTCTCACAATAAAAACTCCTCTCACTAGATATGTCCCTGTTAGACCATTTGTGTACCGCAAGTACACAGGTCGTTCAAGTAATACAGATACGAAGTAAAAGTTTGTTTCCACAAGGACAAGGTTTCCATTACTAAGTAGCAATCAATAGCTCAGCTAGATTCTAGTCAAGGACATATAAAATAAAGGAAAGCAATTAATCTAAATCTAAACTACCAAAGCAATAACATAGGGGTTTGGAAATCTAGGGAATCCTTCTTCACTTCCTACTTCATACTAATGATATGCAATCCTTACAAGTAACATCAATGCTTAGTTAGTTTAGCTTGAGAATCTGATTTAGTCAAAAGCCTATGTCTAGGTCGATCAACCCTGGTGTCATTTACCTAATCCACTATGGTTCTTATGGTTGCATGAGGACTAGTGTAAACTCTACTAATGAACGATCTATTCTCAAACACACGCTAATACATGGCTAAAAGGTATATTTCTATCCAGTTAGCGAATCAACTCATCCAAGCCAATTGAACTCGTCGAACATGCATCAACCATACCATGTCCATCTCCACAAATCCATATGTCTAGTTCATTTGCATCAATTAAGATCATGCAATTGTTGATCAAACAGAAGCAAGCATTAAGCATAGGCATGGAAGAACAAAGCTAAACATCAATAGAAACTCAAATTCATACATAAACATCAATAATCATATAAAGATTCAAAGTATTTTCTAAATACAGCTTCTAATCAATTGAACACGAATTTACAGAGCAAAACAATACTCAAAAGATAAGGGAGAAGAAGAAAACTCAGGGAGAAGAGGAAGGATGCCATTGATGAGATCCTTGAAGCTTGAATCCTCTTCCTTAAGGAATAAGATCTCCAACCTAGCCTCCCTAGGCCTCCAATCAGCCCAGAAATGAAGCACAAAGTCGTAGCTCCTCTAAAACCTAAAACTATTTACGGAGCTCTCCAAACTCCTCTTTACAAAATCTATTAAAAATCTATTTATAGACTCAGCAAAATAGGGGCACGCCGCGGCATTAACATGCCTACGCCGCGGTGCGTGTTAAATTAGGTTACGTACGCCGCAGCATTAATTCCCTGCGCCGCGGCGTTAAAATCTTCGAAGTTCCTGACTTTGGATGCAGGGGATGTCACGCCGCGACATCAACATGCCACGCCGGCGTTGAGTGCCGAAGTGCTAATTTGGCTTCCTCTTCCTATTTCAGCTCAAACGCTCCACATATCATCTTGTTTGGAACCCTTCCTGTGATAGAGAAAACACCAAATCAATAACAAATATAAATTCACTTAATCACATATCAAATCTGCTTAGTTTGCTCATATAACATACTGGAAAGGTATCAGAATTGGATATAACAAATATAAGCATAAAACCTTCCAAATATGCACGAATACAAGGACTTTAGCACTCTTTATAACTCAGATATAGGGCACAAATAACTACACTTTGTGTAGTTATCAGCCCCCTATATATATATATATATATATATATATATATATAACTAGTAGTGAGATGAGTGTTTATTGTGAGAGGGTGAGATGAGTGAATCTTGACCATGCAACCATACATAGATGGTCAAGATTAAAAGTTACTTAAATGTTATGTGACCACTTAAAAAAGTCACATGTATTTATATTCTAATCTTGACTCTTCATATAAGATCCAATGGTCAGCATTTACTCCTCTCACCTCTTACAATAAACACTCATCTCACCAGAGTAAGATCATATATATATACACATCCTTGCCTTAACAGGTACATTATAATACATAAACTCTCAAAACAACAAGATCTAGTATAATATACAAGCTTTGTCAACATCAAGCCTATAACTATACTAATCTTCATAAATCTTCTTCTTCCCTTTTGAAGAACTTGCACCTGGATTTATATGGCAACACAATCGGGGTGAGAAATCACAATTCTCAATAAAAGTATTCTAAAATCAGCATTTTATACAATCATAGAGAATTTACAAATACCAAATTAACACTTCAACCACAGAAGTACCCAATAACAACATCTCCATCTCAGAGACATGCAACCACCTATACAATTGCAATGCTATGAGTTCATGTCATGATAGTAATCGTCCATACAATTGTCATGCTATGTCAAATTATATCTAGGATGTATGCCTATGCAATAACTTATGTATGAAATGAATAATGTTATGATATCAAGTCTATGGTAATGTCATGAATGCATGAGTCCTGAACAAAATAATAAAAGTCACATCTATAACCTTGAACAAGCACTAAAAATCCATCCAGAAGTCAACGCTCTGGGTAGTGAAATCCATCAACTACACGATCTTCATCAATTAACAAGGATATTCATCTTCAAAACCATAAGGAAATTCATCCTTAATATCACAACAAACATAGAGAGTATACCACTCACCTCAACTATGTTCCACAATCTTATCATGTAATATAATTACTGATTACTTCCTATAATTAGCCTCACAATTGATTTATATGCATATCAAGTTTATTTTTCAAACACTTCATTCAATACTTTTAAAAGTACCTTATCACTCTTAAAAGAGCATTTATGAGTAAGTCCAACATTTAGGGAAGTTCATTTCCTCAATTCATCACAATACACAATATGTACATATATAGTCATGTGCAATTAATTCTAACAATTAACATTACAAACCATTTTTTTTGATGCATTACATTCGCTCTTCATTAAATACTCCTACAAGAGTCTCATTACTCACAAAGAAGCATAAAAAAAGAAGCTACACCTTTCATAGGCTTAATTGAATCACATTTCAATTCTTTTCCATGTTTGGAAGTCACGCCTAGGCGCCACCATCCCACGCTTAGGCGTGAAGGTGACAGGGAAACAACCTTGTAACTCCTATGAAACCACGCCTAGGCGCAGTTCTGTCACGCCTAAGCGTGATACTCTCTGTCTCACCCATGCCTAAGCGTAGTTCAATCACGCCTAGGCATGACCCTGCGACAGAGTTTTTTAGAATTCTGCAGAAAACAACCACTGTTCCATTAAGGAACAATGGCTTTCTAACCATTCAAAACTCCAAACCAAGTGATTTCCAATCATATACAAGGTCCCTAATCATGTTTTAACTCTCAAATTAATTTTAAAACATCTTTACATGAATCAATGAATTAATTCATCCAACTTGAACCCTAAAACTCAACTTTTATCTTAACAGAAACCAAAGGTGTTTAATTGATGAAAATTCGTCATCAATTGTTAAACAACCTAAAAACATGCTATACTCAAGTTCTACAACATGATTTAAGCATAAAACAACAAAGACAAAACTCCACCATCACTTGCCTCATCAAGGCCTCTCTAGAACAAGATGAAGGAAATGGAGTAAAGAGTCAAGAATAAGGATCCCCCTACCTCTAATGGCTAGAAACAAAGTCACTTACAGCTCCTCTCCACCATTAAGCTTTTCCTTCTCTTTGGTTATTATTGATTCACCTTGGTCTTCTCTCTTTGCTTTCCCTTTGCTCTTCCTTGTGGCTGCCATATGAAATGAAAAGAAAATGAGAAAATTATCTCATTTTAAACAAGAAAGTCAAGGTGAAAAAGAAGGAAAAAATCGTGGGATACTTAAGTCACTTAAGTGACTTAAGCTGGAAATTTCGATCTGCTACGAACAGTTAGATTTTTCCAAACTAAGTTTCCTAACTTCCAATAAGTTTAAAATAAATCTTAAGATTCATAACAAATCTTATTCTACCATTATCACATTTTTTATATCTGCTGGTAGTCAATTCGACATTAAAACACACAACTAATATGCTTAAAAATATCAAACTAACTCTGATTAACCTCAAATTTTAACTGTAGCACAGTTCACACATTTATGACTTAAAAATAAATTCTCCACATTTATTTCCACCAACTAAGCAGTTTAAGTCATTTATGGAGCTAAAAACAGTTATATACCACACATAACGTTGCAGCAAAGTGATTAAACGTGCTCAAAATGCCACAAAATTAAACATACATGATAATCAGGCATTAAGTTACCTCCGTAACCATATACAAGTCTATCAAGTTTTTCACGGGTCTTACACCACTGGGATACCAAGAGAAATGAGGGAAGAGAAAAATGAGAGTGTATTGATAGAAAATTGAACCTCTGTCACACTTTTTTCATCAATGTCGTACATCCATTAAAGTAAAGGCTCATCCGCCAACTTTTCACCTTTAACCCACTACAACAAGGAGAAGTCTAATATGGACTTCTTAAGAAGAGGTTCATGAATGAACCATGTCTTTTGAGTTATTGATTTATTATTAAAATAAATAATGACTCAAATTAAAAGGTAGATTTTAACTAGTAATACTCAGATTCATACAGAAATTTAGTCTAATCACTTTTTTATATATAAATAATTACATATACAAGTAACTTACAAATTTTAAATAATAATTTTTTATACACTTATATATATATATATATATATAGGAGCATATCTAGTGAGAGAAGTTTTTATTGTGAGAGGATGAAAGGAATAAATCTTGACCATACAACTATACATGGATGGTCAAGATTAAAAGTTACTTAAAGGTCATGTGACCACTTAAAAAAGTTACATGCATTTATGTTCTAATCTTGACCATTCATGTAAGATCCAATGGTCAATATTTTTTCCTCTCACCTCTCATAATAAACACTCCTCTCACTCAGTAGTAAGATTTATATATATATATATATATATATATATATATATATATATATATATATATATAATATATAAAATAGAAGTGATCGATGGACCCAATTTTGGGTCCATGATATAAACCATCCTTACAACAAATATTTTTAACCCACTGTAACAAATAAAACAAATAAACACACAAGCACGAACACACCATAGAATAGAGAGTGAGTGTGAGGATTGAGAGAGACATAGGGCTATGCTGGTTCATCACCAGAGGCGTTTTCTAACCTTCGTTCCACACCAACATTTTGGATTCACCTTCCATTTTTTCAGATATGAGACCACTTCTAGGTAGAAAAGAGAAAAAGTCTTCTTTTATTCCTTGTTTTTTTACTTTTCCTAAACCTTGGCCATGAATATTCACCCTTTTTCTATTGTTGTTGTTTATTCACTTCCCTAACCTGATGTTTAAAGCCGACAAGTTTAAGAATGTATATAGGCTGTTTTTTTTCAATGTTTAGGGTTTACTCCTTAATGGAGGTGAAAAACAAAGGTTTTGATTCTTCTATTTTGAGGTTTTCTTCCTGATTTGCTTCTGCTTTGAGAAAATGGGATGAATTTCATACTTCTTACCAGTTTTCTTGTGATTTTCGGTTAAGAGATGTTGAGACTTTGAACTTATAGATTAAAACTTGATTGCTGTATGGATAATTTCTCTTCTTTTTTTCTTTGTTTAAAGAAATTCGAACCACATGAATATAGACCTTAACCTGAGAGGTTTAAAGGTTGTAACTTGATGATTGTAATGTTATTTCTCTTCTTCCTCTCTTTCTATAACTGAAAAAATACAATGGGAAGACTTGAACTTTTGAACCTATGACCGATGCTTGGGTGAAAAAGTGACTTCGGCTATGGAGAAATTAGGGTTTTTTTTTTATTATGATGGACCTCTCTCAGAGGACTGAACTTTGTTGAGAACATGATAGATTCATTGGACCTATGATCACCTACACTATTATTTGTGGAAAAGGATTGAAGTTTGTTAATATTTTTCAGATTCAAATAACTCTTAATACCATAATTGGTGAATTTTGTGTACCTATAGGATATTCTTGATTGCTGATGAATTGCATCGATACAGATTCAACATTGTAACTTAACACTTATAATTTTGCATTTCTGTAATAAGGCTTTTGAAATTCAAGGACTTTTAGGCTGCGTTTGACGCACATGATAATATAAGACCTGATAGTATAAAATAGTAGGATAAAAGCTGATAGTATAAAAGACCTAATTAGTTCCTATACAATCAGTTGTTTGATGTATGGTTGTATAAGAAACCTGATAGTGTAATGTTATTCTATCTGGTGTTTGTTATCAAATATGATATAACTTGATAATATAAAAAATGTTTATTTAAACAAAAATACCTTTTATGCAAAAATAGTAAAAAAAAAAAAGTTTTTTGACTAGTAAGTCATATACTCAACTTTTAAATTCTTACTATTAATAAAAAAATCCAAAAAAATGAAAAAGAATTAAAATGCCTTAAAAAATTTATATATATATATATATATATATATATATATATATATATATATATATATATATATATATATATATATATATATATATATATATATATATATATATATATATATATAGACATATCTAGTGAGAGGAGTTGTTATTGTGAGAGGGTGAGAGGAGTAAAAAGCTTGACCATACAACCATACATGGATGGTCAAGATTAAAGGTTACTTAAAGGTCATGTGACCACTTAAAAAAGTCATATGCATTTATGTTTTAATCTCAACTATTCATATAAGATCCAATGGTCAAGATTCACTCATCTCACTCTCTCATAATAAACACTGGTTATTGTGAGAGGGTGAAAGGAGTAAATCTTGACCATACAACCATACATGGATGGTCAAGATTAAAAGTTACTTAAAGGTGATGTGACCACTTAAAAAAGTCACATGCATTTATGTTTTAATATTGACCATTCATATAAGATCCAATGGTCAAGATTCACTCCTCTCACCCTCTCATAATAAACACTCCTTTCACTTGATATACTTCCTATATATATATATATAGGGAGGGGATCCACTTACACCTAGTGTAAGTAAAAAAGACTTACACTGAATTTTACACCCTTCATTTTATTGTGATTTTGTGGCTACCATTTATCTTCTATCGTAGCCATAGGATCACAATAAAATAAAAGGTGTAAAATTTAGTGTAAGTCTTTTTTACTTACACTAGGTGTAAGTGGATCCCTTTCCATATATATATATATATATATATATATATATATATATATATATATATAGGTAGAGAGATAGATAGATAGATAGATTACGCAAGCATTTTTATTTTAGCCACCTCAAGTTTTTATGTCTTCATTCTTCAATTACGTCAACTGTATTTGATATGCATGAACTCACAAAAAAGAGTTTATGACT
This sequence comes from Ormosia emarginata, assembly GCA_029884605.1. Classification (NCBI taxonomy): domain Eukaryota; kingdom Viridiplantae; phylum Streptophyta; class Magnoliopsida; order Fabales; family Fabaceae; genus Ormosia; species Ormosia emarginata. Next base: position 52,376,520 of record JAQQTP010000082.1, on the reverse strand, counting down.
TATGAGAGTGTTTCGTACATAGTTAAGTAGAGTACATGGTATTTCCTATATATATATATATAATTCAGCAACAATCATAACTTTCTCATAAAACATGTAACAAAAAGGTAAATACATAATAATCCCACTAGTATGTTAGATAGACTTCACAACAATTTATCAAATAAACATTATGTTTGTCTTAAAAACTATGTATACCAACGAAGTCCAGTAACATTATACTCCAAAATATTAATTTGATAAATACAAAATTAGTCCAAACAACTCATTTATGTAGAATCTAACTCTCAAGTAAGGCCTTAATCATTTCAAGGCGATGTTCTTCATCAAATCCCCAAAATGAGTGCACTAGTTAGGGGTTTTGCATAATTTTCTGAGTAGCCATCACACGGTCCCTAAGGGTAAGTTCTTTCATCTTCTGTAATTCAGTAGGCACTTTCCTAAAGTCTTCATAAAATTTCTTCACAACCTTCACACCGCCCTGACCTCTCCCAACAAAGTTGAAGTTTCTTGCAAAGCACTAGCCATTTCTTTTCCAAAGGAAGTGATGCTAGCAACAAGTTAGTCAGTAGACCTTGACCTCTTCCTAGAACGAACATAAGAATCTCTAAGGCTCTTATCGCAGCCATTGGGTGTTTGGTTAACAAACATTGAGTTAGTGATATCCATAATATCATCATCAATATCATTCATTAGTTCAATTGTTTCCTCTTTTTCTAAATCCTCCACTACATCAGTCGATGCTTCAGCAGCTTTTCTATTAGCATGATCTTTTCCAAATATATAGGCAAGCCTATCATAAGGGGAATGACTTATCTTTATATCTTGTTGCATTTGGAAATTGCTACAAGCACAAACAAACATAAAACATTGTTATATAATGCATTAAACACTATAATCCATCTATTATAGACAACAATATTATGCATTATGGTGCATACAAACTTTAATATAAGTATTCCACGCTTCATCACTATCCACATGAATGCACTTCTTCTCATCATCCTAGCCAAACCCACTCTTGTTTATCATATCATACAGTATATGATAATCATTATTTAGCCTTCGTAACGCTGACTCGATATGTGGTTTCACCTTAATGTTAGCATTGGGAAATTTGCCAGCCAAAACTTCTATTTATTTCAAGGTTCCTGGCTTGAATGTGCCAGCATCACATCTCTTTCCTTTGCCCACAACTTCTTCTAAGTAGTCAATCAAGACAAGTTCCTCCTATTTAGCCCATGACTTACGCTCCCTTTTAGGCTTAACTTGTGTGCTTACAGGTTCCATACCTATAAAATATTTTAATGAGGCATATAATAACTAATTTCAATTCAGTTTGTAGATGAAACCCAAAATTAAATAGAGCACGAATCAGTAAAGAGCAACATAATATCAAATAAAGAGCATCATAATTGACATACATGATTAAATATCAAGTACAAAACATCAATGGAATCTCATACTAGTTTTTCTTATACTAAACATGAATTAATTTGTTAAGTACATTTTTGTCTCAGTACACAATATTTAACAAAATTATTAGAAATAGACCCTAAGTTTTATGACCAACTCATTCATTATACATCTCATTAGCTAATTCATCTCTCCAAGTAGACTAAACATTACTAGCCTCAATTGTGTTTATGTAATTCGTGTTCTCCTCATTATTTGGCATTGGTAAATTGTTCAACATTTCTTCCATAGGATCTGTTGGCATCTCTCTCATAATCAAATTATGTAGGAGACAACAAACTATAATTATTCTGACTTGAGTTTTAATAGGATAAAAAGAAAGGCTTCTAAGAATTGTCCATCGGATCTTCAACAAGCCAAATGTCCTTTCAATCACATTTCTTGCTACTGAATACCTCCAATTGAACATTTCTTGACGGGTTGTTGCGGCGCTACCATGTCTCCATTCATTCAAATGATAACGAGTTCTTTTATAAGGTGCAAGAAAACCTCCCCATTCTTGTAACCAGCATCCACAAGATAAAAACAACCTATTGCCCCAAAACATACCATTCAATCTTAGTTTATGTCATACATTGCATAACTAAACAAGTTAACCATAAAATTTTACCCGTTAAAACTTTTAAGCCATTTTTCCTAGAAATAGCATCACACAGTACCCTAGAGTCTGAAGCAGAACCTTCCCATCTTGGCAATACATACACGAATTTCATGTCTCTTGAACATGCCCCTAACACATTAGTGGCTAATTCTCCCTTCCTGGTTCGATAACTTGATTTATCAACTTCGGGAACATTCACCTTAATATATGTCTCATCTAATGCTCCAAGACAATTCTTTCAACAATAAAGACAAGAATAAAATTCATAAAACAAAACAACTGACAAAACCACTATAGATGCAAAATAATCATAATAATACCTTAAACCATTTCCACCTATCATCGATGCAATTCTCAGTAATAGGAGTTGGAGTCTCAAGTAAATACTTGTGTAGTCTTAAAACAGAATTTAACACTAGATTAAAATATTTACTCACAGTCTCTCCTGAATATTGAAATTTAAACTTGATAACTTGATTCTTAGTATAATGGGCCAAGATCTGAAGAAACATTGTAATTTGTTCTTCTATTAATACCAACCTATCTTCTTTCAACTTGCCTTCATTATGACAAAGCTCACAAAACATATGAAATGTTATCCTATTCATCCTTAATTGCTCAATACATGCAACATCACCATTTAAAAACATTCCTAAGAACTCCTCCTTAATATTAGCTCTTATCCTGGATTGTGGTATAAATCTACACCTATTATATAGCCTATGACTAGCAGCACACACAAACAAATAGGACATCATGCAAGCTGCAAGCATCTCCAAGAAAGCTTGTTTCAAAATTAAATACGGAGTGACTTCCTCAATAATCTCATTTGGATCACTAAATCACATAATTGGATCCATCATCACCTAAAGCATCAAACATAAATTAAAAAATGTTACAATGTGTTACACAATAATAGTTAGGTTTTCATATCATAATTTCTTTCATATCATATCATAATAAGTTCTTGCTATAGTTCAGCCAGTCAATTTCTTTCTCATTTATCTTCTACAATAATAATTAGGCTTTCATATCATAATTTCTAATTTAATAATTACCTGAACTGCATTGATGGCTAAATGATTTTTTTAACCAACACACTATAATTTCATATTATTCAATAAAATTTGAATGAGACTTGGTTGGAGCTATTTCCAACACCTCGTTCAGGATGGCATGTGCCAATAGTCAAAGCAACTGAGCCATGACTTCCTATCACATGCTTTTGAAGTTGGGGTGAGATTGAGATGAGCTTTTCACCATATAGCATTCTAAATATAATTGCTTGTTGATTTACTTGATTTTGTAGGCTTTCGAACTCTGATTGATGTTAAAGGACTAGTTTCATCTATTATAAAGCTATGTGGCTTCTTAATTATGGTTCCAGGTTGTTTATATTATTGCAATTTTTCATATTGTTTTAATTAGAAACTTCAAAATCTCTATTTGTTAGGTCTCAACTATTCTTATTTGTAATAGAGAGATCTATGTACTATGTCATGAGATCTGGTTTCCTTTTTATCCCTTCCTCATATGTGTTGAGTTACTATGATTTTCTTTAACTTTATTGAAGGTAATTTTACTCTACCAATCACCTATTTCTCAAATAACTTATTTACATTGATCAACTCCCAATCATGGTAATAAAAAACATAAGTATAGCTTATTTTTCTGCTATCATATTATTATTGACAACTTTATCACAGAAAACTCTGCCATATCATGCAAATACACAGGTATAGCTTTGCCTTTCCTTAATGTCTTTTTGTGATTGAAAGGAACTATTAATATATGATTACATTAATGGAATAAAAAATGACATACCATCCCCCTATTATTTCAAATTGGACGAAACAGAATGTTGAAGTTTGTTAAAGAGTATTTAGGAAAGTCTTGTGGGTTTCTTGTTGTGCATCCAAAGTAACAGGTATAAGTGTCACTTGGTGGTCATAACTCCAGTATAAATAAAGGTCTAGCCTTAGCTTATGTAGTACAACTATTCTGAGCCACTTTAGTGAATCTATATCTACTTCAATGTAGACACAAACTTATTTGCACACAGACAAATACACACTATGTTTTCACACCTATTTATAAGATAACATTTAAATTCAATTAGAATAATCTAAACTTCAACTAGAGTCTTTCTGCACCTACTTTAATTTCTTTGGTATTGGTATAAATATTTCACAACTATATGGGTGAGTTTATCCAAGTTCAAATGGACCACCAATGACTTCATATATACAAGTGTGTATGCTTATGAACTTTTAAGGGTTGTGTAAGTAGCGATACAGGGAGTCCTACAAGGATTTCACATTAGCACATGCTAATAGGGATTTTCACTGCATGGCATTTTGTCTTATAGGTTCCTTGACAAAGCTACTTGTGGTTACTGAATTTTCTTTAAATGCTTTAGTCAAGCTATTTTGGAAAGAAGAATTTGAAGAGTAGGGAATTGAAGGAGATTGATGTTACTAGAATACTAGTAAATAAATAAATAAAATACTTACTAAACTACATAATAGTCTTTAATCAAAATAAATAAAATTTAAAACAAAACAAAAACAAACACTACTCAGCAGTGCTTTCTAAATATCAGTTTTTCCTTTATACACAAGTTCTCTTTCTTTTATCTAAAAAAGAGAGGATTTAGTATTCAGAATAAAAATCCCTTTAACTCAACTGTTGTCACTTTCTCAACATGGCACTTGAACAAAGTTTCCAAATCAGGAGAAGTAAAGAACTCCCTAACACGATTGAAGTTATTGTTATATACTTATGAAAACCAAATATTGTTATATACTTATGAAAACCAAATATTGTTATAGACTTATGAAAACCAAACCCATGAGTATGGACGGGATACGCAACAACAGCAGTGCAATTCCCATCCCATCCTATCCTAATAAAGTTGTACTGTTATGTTACAGACCCTTTTACTCAAAAAGCTTTGGATTCTTCTTGTGCATCCCCATTGATCTACTATTCCTAATTACCAAAACCCCTAAGCCAATTCCCAATTACCAATACCCAGTTTTTAGCAAATATCCAGTTATTCAAAATAACACATAGGAAACAAAAGAAGCAAGATGAATAAAAAAATCACAAAACCCAAAAAAACGATAAAGTACAAGAGGACGATTAGCAAGTGTGCTTACCTTTGGTAGAGACAAGACGACGACACTACTGAAGCAGCAAGATGAAGATAAAGGTAGCAAGACGAAGTAGCAGCGCAACGATGGAGCAAATAGATATTATATAATATTTGCGTTACAGAGGACAAGGTGGGAAGGGAAATATTGGTTGATATCGGGTAATTTCTTATCATGTCTAACCAGGGGATGAAGTGAGGATTGGGTAATCAGGTTAGAGTAAGATAAAAAAATTTAACTTGATTTAATTATACTATCAGGTTAAATCATCAAACATCTGATAAAATCTGATAGTATTAGCTAATACTATCAGGTCCTTCTTATCATGCCACCAAACGCAGCCTTATTGTATTAAAAAGGGAATTATGGTTTAAGTTGATAATGAAGGTGGCATATTCTACTATGTGGAAATGATTAAATTATCTTTACTAGCACATGCTTGACAACTCGATGAGCAATATGCCTAATCAATGCCTTTTCATGCTTTGAGTGACTCAAATCTTTTATTATTTCTTTAGTTTGGTTGTTGCCCTCATGGGAAGATTAAAGAAGTGAATGAATAAGTTTAATTGTTTTTTTTTTGTTTTAAAGAAGTTTTGATTCAACCCTTTTACAATATCCCCTAGTTTTGGTTGCTCTTTTGGGAGAGCAAAGAAATAAATAGGTAAGTTTCACGGTTTTAAATTCAAATTAAGAAAGAAAATTTTCAAATTACTACTTCCTTTTTAGGCCATTCAGCCTTCACTTTTTTTTTTACATTTTTTTTACAAACTAGAAAAATGATTTTGATGCAAAGAAAAGCCTTTAGAGAATGATTATCCCTAAAAGAAAAGGATCCATGTGCCATATTTTATAAGATAATGGCCAAAGAAGGAGAAAGAATGGCCAAAGAAAGAAAGCACATAACATATGATTAAGAATAGAAAGAGAAAAAAGGGGGGGAGGGAAGACCCTAGTATATATTTGCAAGGGATAAGAATAAATAAAAAGAGATTAATTTCCTCCAAGTTTCTTAAACTTTGTTTTCTCATGATTATTTAAAGAGTTATATTGTTTTGTTCCTTTGAACTTTTGAGATTTAATATGAGTAACACTACAAAAAAACACGCTAAATTGCGGCTGTTTTTTTGCGGGGGTTATCAAACTCCACAAATTGCAGGCGTTTCTTTTTCTTTTTTTTCCTTTTAGTGGAGGTTATTAACCCCTACAAATTAAAAAAAGACTTATTTTTATATTCCCTCTATTTTTTGGCCTCCCTCTCACTCTTCCTCTCACCGCTGCCGTGCGAAGGCCCAGAACTCCCAACGTCCGTCATCCGTCACCAGATCCGTAAGTATTCGTCGTTCGTCTTGCACAGTCATGCCATCATCTGCTCTCACTAGCATCCTCTGCACCTCACCAGAACTCCCAACGTCACCCACAAACCCAGATCCGCCTTGCACAGCCGCGCGACGCACGATTCTGCCTAGATCTGGCGCCATTATCAGGTATGGTTCTCCATTCACTCTCTATGTTTACAGAGAAATTATAATATATTTTTAGAATAATAATAAATATATATTTTAAATATCTATCTAAAATAATGTATAGGCATCTCAAACATAGAAGTAGAATCTTGGTTGTATGTTTTAAGCTCAGGTAGAAATATTTTTTTATCAAGAAATTAACTCAAGCACAAATAGATGAAGGGCATGAGTTATGCTACCCTGGCTTGCCTTTGTTACTTTTAAAATCTCAACACCTTTATGATTGTCCTGTCTCATGAAGCATACCTTGTTTTCAGTTTTATTAGTGTGCCTCATCTTGTTAGATATGGTTGAGCATGGCAAAACTCGCAAAATTTATTTGGCTGAAATTTTTTTGTTGGCATGACTTATGGAAGCAAGAAGTATCTATCCCTTAAATTTGTTTATTCTTAGAGTTTAAAATTTATTTTAGTAGGATAGGTCGATGATTATTATTTAAGAAGTTATAAACTTTACTTTATGCTAGTTTATGTGGTTGGTTTAATTCATGTATGGCATGCGTTTCTTAATGAGTAACAGATGAATATATAAGACATTCTTAAATGAGTACTTTCTATCTTGTTGAGCTGTTCAACTTACGCTTCATCATAAAAGGGATATTGACAGTTTGGTAAAATGTGATAATTTTAGAGATTATGAATATTTTTAATGCGATTTGATTCACATTTATATCAGCAGTTTTATAAAATTAATTGTTCTAAATGTGCATCTTGAACGTTATTAGAATTAAAAATTAAATATGTAATAATTTTTTTTAAAAAAAAAATCATCAGATGAATAAGAAAGTAAAAAACTTGTTTACAATAATCAAATAGCGGCGGTTTACAACCTCTGCAATTTTTTGGTAAACAAAATCACGCAAATATATAGTGGAGGTTAAAAATTGCCGCAATTTAAAAAAAAGCTGCCACAAATTGTTTGGTAAAAAGATTCAGGCTAAAAGATAGTGGAGGTTAAAAACCACCTCAAAATTGTGGGAGTTTTAAACCGTAACAATATATTACGGCGAACGTAAAAATAACATTTTGTAAAACCGCCGTAATTTAATTTGCAAGGGTTAAAAACCACCGCAAGTTGTGAAAAAAATTACCGCAAATTAATGCGTTTTTTGTAGTGTAATCTTGAGATTATGTTTTGAAAAAAGAATTAGAAAGAAAAGAAATAAAAATATTTTTTGTACTTGTACATTTGAAATATCATTAGTTCAAAAATTGTTATATAGTTTTTTTCTTCTAAGAATTTATTCTCACATTTTTAGCTTGGTATTTCAAACAAGTTAAAGAAGCCTTTCATACACATAGTCAAAAAGGTTCACTACGTCTGGGAATATGAGGACCGATGTAGCACCTAATGCTACTAACTTGTTTTTTGTTTTTTTAAAGCACCTCTTTAGGGCTTAGTAAAATGCCTAACCTATTTTGATTAGTATAGCACTAACTAGGGTGTTGTTTCTTCTAACTAGAAGGTGCTACGAATGTTATGTTGCTATATTTTGGCCTAACTCATACTGTAGTAGTATGTAAGTGATGAGTATTGGGGTACACTGAATGATGCGTAATGTATTTTTTTTCTGATTATTCCCAATTGGAGAAGGGAATGGATCACCTAAGAAAGGGGGAAGGACTAGAGATTCTGGCCAACTTTCTTCTCTTTTTTTCATTCATTCAGCGTAACTATATAAAAGCATATTTCAACCTCTTTCCTAAATTTCAGGATCTGTGGACACATGTCCTCACTCTATTTTCCTATTCTGATTTTATTTCAAATTCCTAATTGACTAGTATTCTGGAATCTTCATTACAGGTCAGCTATATTACTAATTAAATAAAATCATTGAAATGTGCAGGTCTGGACTTGTTCGTTTTGGGCTTGGAATTGGCAATTGAAGGCCCATTAACTGCTCTTGCTGGACCACCCATATCATTACCCATATCTCCGAAAATGATCTTGTCCTCAAGATCTGAAGTGGGATAAGTGGTTGCAAGGGTTGTCTTATTCTCCCATGTGGCTTCCTCAGCTGACTGTCCTTCCCATTGAACCAAGAGCTCCTCCTCGGTACCAGTAGCCCCGGAAACAGATTGGCGACCTAGAATGGCAACCGGAACGAGCGCAGGTTGTGACGCGACGATGGTGGCAGGCAGAGGAAAGATCTGAGTAGTCAGTTCTCCATGGCACGGTTTCAAGAGAGATACATGGAACACTAGGTGGATACGAGCTGTGGCAGGGAGATCGAGCAATAGGTGACGGAGCCGATGCGGCGGAGAATACGGAACGGCCCGTAAAAACACTTGGCCAGCTTCTGTGAAGGACGACGATGCACCATGAGCTGGCGGTACGGCTGGAGCTTGAGGTAAACCCATTGGCCTTCCTCAAAGGTCTTATCTTTGCGCTTGGTGTTGGCATGTTGAGTCATTCGATTACAGGCTCTAACCAAGTTAAACTTCAAAAGTTTCAGAATTTGTGATCTTTGGGTCAGGGTCTCATCCAAGGTAGCAACTTTGGAGCTTCCAGCTATGTAAGTAGGCAAGGTTGGAGGGGGACGGCCATACAAAGCTTTAAACAGCGTCATGCCGATGGCGGAATGAAATGAAGAGTTGTACCAGAACTCTGCCAAGGGCAAGAATAGGAGCCACTGATGAGGTTCCTAGCTAACAAAGCACTGGAGGTACGTTTCTAAGCACCGATTAAGAACCTCGATTTGCCCGTCAGTCTGTGGATGATACGAGCTGCTAAAAGCAAGTGTTGTGCCTAGAGCTTTAAGCAATTCCCTCCAAAATTTGCTGATAAAAACTTTATCCCGGTCACTGACAATGGTTTTGGGTGGTCCATGTAGGCGATAAATCTCTGCAAGGAAAATAGAGGCCAAAGATGAAGCAGTAAATCCACTAGGTAAGGCCACAAAATAGGCAAATTTGGTGAGGCGGTCAACAACCACCCAGATCACAGTCTTGCCGGAAGCACTGGGCAAGTTAGTGATGAAGTCCATGGAGATGTCCTCCCAGACCTGATTGGGCGTGGGAAGTGGCTGGAGCAAACCATACGGTGCTTCAGTATTGTATTTGTTGTACTGACAGGTAGAGCAAGCTTTCACGAAAGTTTTGACATCAGCATACATGCCAGGCCAATAAAAGGATGCTGATAAACGAGCCAAGGTGGCCTTAATGCCGGAATGACCACCCAACGGGGAGCTGTGAAATTCCTGTAACAGAGATGGAATCAAGCCGGAATCACGAGGGATGAAGACCCTCTCTTGAAAGTACAACAACCCAGACTTGAAGGAAAATTTCTGCCTCATAGTGGGGCTCTCCTGAAACTTAATGATCAATTGTTGCCCGGCAGTGTGAGAAGAATAGAAATCCTAAAGTTGAGTAAACATGGGAAATGATGGTGAACTGATAGTGGCTCAAATAGCATCAGCGGTGTCTTCGGGCAGTCGAGAGAGTGCATCTACCACAACATTTTCTTTCCCAGGTTTGTACAAAATTTCATAACTGTAACCAATAAGTTTAGTTAACCATTTCTGCTGCTCAGGAGTTTGTATGGTCTATGTCATTAGGCTGCGAATACTTTTGTGATCAATATAAATTTTGAATGTGGAACCTAATAGATACTGACGCCATTTCTTTACTGCTTCTGTGATAGCAAAAAGTTCCCTGACATAGGTGGAGGAGGAGCACAACCGAGGACACATTTTTCTGTTAAAGAAAGCCAGAGGGTGACCCTGCTGAGAAAGGACAGCTCCAACTGCCACATTAGAGGCGTCAGTGGTGACTTCAAAGGGCATAGAGAAATCAGGGAGAGCTAACAAAGGTAAACTCATCATTGTTGTTTTTAATTTCTGAAATGCTTGAGCAGCCGAGTCTGGCCAACAGAATTTAGAGGCCTTTAAGAGATCTGTTAAGGGGCTTGCTATAGTTGCATAGTGCTGAACAAATCTCCTGTAGAACCCAGTAAGCCCCAAAAAGCCCGAAGAGCTGTGAGTGACTTAGGGGCTGGCCAATCTAGTATAGATTGGATCTTGGCAGGGTCCGCTTGCACACCTTGCCCTGTGATAATATGGCCCAAATAGTCTACAGAGTTCACACCAAAAGTACATTTAGATAGCTTTGCAAAAAATTGATGAGTAAACAGTAAATGCAAAATCTGTTCTAAATGAGTTAAATGATCAGACCATGTATGACTATAGATTAGAATGTCATCAAAGAAAACTAGGGCAAACTTCCTTAAGAACGGAGGCAAGAGGTCATTCATGGCCGCTTGGAAGGTTGATGGTGCGTTGGTGAGGCCAAACGGCATCACTAGGAACTCATAGTGGCCATTAAATGTCCTAAACCCAGTTTTAGGAATGTCCTCTTGAGCCAATCTGATTTGGTGATATCTAGAACGTAGGTCGATCTTAGAGAAGTAGGTAGCCCCATTGAGCTCATCAAGGAGCTCATCAATGGTAGGAATTGGGAAACGATCCCTAATAGTGATAGCGTTGAGTGCGCGGTAGTCCACGCAAAAACGCCAGAACCCGTCCTTCTTCTTAACTAAGAGAACCGGGGAAGAGTAAGGGCTTGTACTAGGGCATATGATGCCCTCTTTCAACATATCTGCAATGAGATGGGTCATAGCCTCCTTTTGGAAGTGTGGGTAGCGGTACGGTTTGATGTTAACAGGTGTAGATTCAGGTTGTAGGTATATGTGATGGTCATGGGGCCTGTTAGGTGGTAAGCCGTGGGGTATGGTGAATATGTAGGCATATTAGTGAAGGAGGGTGGCTAAGTCCGGTGGGAAGGAGTCTAGGATGGTATGGTCTTCGGGTGATAGGGAAGTAAGGTCATGAGTGTCTAAGGTGGGAGTGGAGGAGGGTAGCATGGTGATAGTGTGTAAGGTGGCCACTGCATCCGTATGGAGCATGCGATGAAGTTGAGGAAATGTAGCAAAGGCAATGGTGGGAGCTAGCATACCGGTGAGGGTAATGAGGGACCCATTATGATAAAACTGCATAGAGGGGATCGTGTAGTCAGAGACAAATGGTCCTAAGGTTTGTAGCCATTACACACCAAGGACAACATCGGCACCTTGGATAAGAAGTAAATACAAGGAAACCGTGAAAGTATTCTGATGAACCACTAAGGGTACATCAGAACAGTACCCAGAACAATGAAGGTGGTCACCATTTCCCACCATAACAGAAAATGTAGGGAGGCTCTGTATAGGTAAGCCCATAAACATAGCAACGCGGGGCTGAATAATGTTATGAGAACTCCCAGTGTCCACCAAAACTGAAACACTATGGCCAAGGATGCGAGCCTAAAAACGCAAGGTGCGCGGTGAAGGGTGACCCGCTACAGCTTGCATAGAGAGATGAAACTGGTCATGGTTAGGCTCAGGTGGTGGGGTAGGGAAATCAGGTTGTTGGGTAGAAATATCAGGGGAATTTGCGAGGAATGACGAAGGCATAAGTGGTGGGTCATTTGTAAACAGAAACAGATCTTCAGAAGTAATGGGTTCTGCAATAGGTTCAACATCAGGTGCCAGTAGGAGCAAAAACTGCCTAGACTTGCAGCGATGCCCCGTATGGAAGCGCTCATCGCAGTTAAAACAGAGGCCCTTGGCCCTGCGAGCGTCCAATTCGGTGCGTGAGAGCTGTCGTATGGGAAAGGATGGTCTGGTAGGGGGTGGTGCAGGTAATGCTAAGCGGGTAGGGAGAGTGGGTAGTAAGGGAGGGGGTGGGCGAGGGGGTGGTGGGCGTGGTGCTGATGCCAGTAAAGGGCGCGCAGCCTGTAATTTAGACTCAATTAATTTGGCTAACCCGATGGCTTGGCTTATGGATATGGGAGCCAAAATTACAAGTTCATTCTGGATTTCTAGGCGTAGTTCAGAAATGAAACAGTCTAGGATCGCGTGATGTGGAAGGCCTATGACCCTGTTACATAGACGCTCAAAATCATGTTGATAGTCTGATACCGTGGTGCTCTATTTCAGCTTGAATAAGGCTTGCTGGTGGTTCTCGAACGCCAAGGGTCCAAAGCGCAGTTTCAAGGCGCGAGTAAAGTCTTCCTAAGATGAGAGGAGATGGTTATTGTGCATCCATTGAAACCACCCTACTGCATCTCCTGACATATAGCAGGACACGCGAGACAGGCGCATGTGGGTAGGAATGGAGTAATGGGTGAAATACTGATCCGCCTGAAAAAGCCATTCCAGGGGATTAGATCCATCAAAAGTTTGAAGAAATAGCTTGGGGGGTTTGATGGTTTGGTCACTGTGTGTGGGGGTGGTGGTAGGGGGAATGAGCTGCTGGTTTCAAGTTGGGTTTGGAGAAGTTGGAAGGTATGGAGATAGGAGTCATGGCGTGAGTCTTGGTTGGTTTTGAATTCACCAAATGCAGTGGTGAGGGCAAGGATGGATTCCTGGAGTTGCTGAATTTCAGATCGCTCGGTTTGGCCGCGGTGTTCATAGTTACAGAATGAAAGCACCAACGATGAGTAATGGGGTACACTGAATGATGCGTAATGTATTTTTTTTTCTGATTATTCCCAATTGGAGAAGGGAATGGGTCTCCTAAGAAAGGGGGAGGGACTAGAGATTCTGGCCAACTTTCTTCTCTTTTTTTCATTCATTCAGCGTAACTATATAAAAGCATATTTCAACCTCTTTCCTAAATTTTAGGATCTGTGGACACATGTCCTCACTCTATTTTCCTATTCTGATTTTATTTCAAATTTCTAACTGACTAGTATTTTGGAATCTTCATTACAGGTCAACTCTATTACTAATTAAATGAAATCATTGAAATGTGCAGGTCTAGACTTGTTCGTTTTGGACTTGGAATTGGCAATTGAAGGCCCATTAACTGCTCTTACTGGACCACCCGTATCAGTAAGCTTGAAACCTTATGCATATAATGAAGGAAGTAATGTATTTCAGTATTTATTTTGAGTAGTTAAGAGTTATTAGTTTACTTGAATATCTATATACATATAATAAATAAATTGAAATAGTATGTATTTCCAGCCATGTTTAATGGTCCCAGTGATATTCTTTCTTCCTGGATCCCTAGGTGTTGTAGTCTGGTCATGGAATATCAAATGGCTATAGATTCTAGGAATTCATGTCCTGATAAGGTTCCTGCGTATATTATCACCATGGTTGGCGGGAAGCCTCCGAAGGCTGGGTGGATTAAATGGAATGTCAACGGCTCCTTCCTAGCTAACCAATGTAATGCTGCTTACGGAGGAATAGATAGGAATGAATATGGGGTGTCTTGCATATTTTTGCTGCAAACTTGGGTGAAGTTTCTATCACTATGGCTGAGCTCCAGGGAATCCTCAATCGACTGTTACTTGCACGTGAGATGGGGACATAAAGATTGGTTATTAAGACAGATTCCAAAAGTGCATTAAACATTATTCACTCTACTCTGGACACTTGGCACCCTTATGCAGTGACGGTCTCTACTATCCAAAGTTTGATTCAGTTTAAATGGCAAGTGGTGTTTCAACACACCTATAGAGAAGGAAACAATTATGTTGATTAGCTGGCTAAGCACGGTCATACCCTTCTTGTGGGAGTGCATAGATTCTAGGTGGTTACTTCCTTTTTATCAGTTGCTTTATTGCTAATGCAAGTAACATTTCCTTTAGTTGCAATATAACTTTGTAGTTTTTTTTTTTGGATTTTTACTCCTAAGTTTATAAAAAAAAAAAAGAAAGTAATATATATATATAAGGGAATTCGTTTACATTTGTAGTTTTTTTTTTTTCATTTTTACTTTAACTTTAAGTTTATATTAAAAAAAAAATTAGATGAAAGAAAGTATATATATATATATATATATATATATATATATATATATATATATCTAGGAGTTTTTATCGTAAGAGGAGTAAATCTTGATCATATAATTATATATAGATGATCAATATTTAAAGTTACTTAAATGTTATGTGGCGACCACTTAAAAATTATTTATGTTTAATTTTACTTTGTTCATTCTTTTCTCATTCTTATAATAAACACTTATTTCTCCAGAAACACTTTTATATATATATATATATATATATATATATATATATATATATAATGTGAGAAACATCTAAATTTAAATCATAGTTTTGCTTGTATGATACAATGGGATTTATTTTAGATAAGAGCAGTGTTATATATAACGAAATAGACTTTCACGACCATTCATGAATGGTTTTTATTGGTCCTTTTCTTTTGTGTTATAATTAAAAAGAATATCAGCTTCATAAAACGCAAAAGTGATTTCTCTATTTTGTTGATTCGTATGCCGTTCTATGAAATTTCTTTGGTGGGATTTAGCATTTCTCTTTAGAAAAATAAACCTAGATAAAAATAAAATAAAAATATTTATTTAAATAATTAAAAATAGTTAAACATAAAATGGGAAATAGAATTAATAATAATAATAATGATTAAAAATTAATTTAAATGATTGGTCATATTGAAGAATACAAAAATAGATTGCTATAGACGATAATAAAAAATTCGACATGGCTTAGAAGATAAAATCTAATCATACTTAGATACCTTAGAAATGTTAAAATTACGTAAATTATAAAATTTGGCATCACTTTAAAAATAAAACAGAATTACATGAAACATTTATACAAGGCGTTTGATAAGAATGCAAAATGTAATATTTTTCTCTATTAATGTTTAGTTTTTTATATTTATTTGGTGTCTAAATATACTCATTATTGTTATATTTTGATGAAACTAATTGGATGATTTTGCATAGTTTTGACATCGTTTCGTAATCTGGGCATAATTATCTCATCCAAGCTGTGATTGAGATGATTCAAGATGATCATTCTGTTTTGAGTTTTGAGATATATATATATACGATGTTCTGGGATGTACACAAATCTGACATAGTGTATTTTTGAAAATTTGGTGCATATAAATTTTTATAATATTTTTTAATTAGTTAGAATTATCTAATATGACAACACACTAGTGTTATCGGGTGTTTGGGTGTGTACGAGAGATTTAAGGGAATAAACTAATGGTTACTCTTGGAATCTTTGGCAAGGAGAGAGGTTTTAGGGTTGTATTTAGATTAAGATTGTGGGGGAAAAGAACTTGGTTCCTATAAGCATTTTTGTGAGCATGATAAGCATGACTATAGTGTATAAACAATTTGGCATCCCTAAATCATCTTTTGAAGCTTCGCCACTATTTATAAATACATATATTCAAGCAAAAATTATCACAAATAAAATGTGATTTGTCCTATCAAGTCAATATCCATTTGTGAGAAAAGATAGATAAAGTTGTAAGCGATCTACTGCAACATTATTAACAAATTTTCCCTCATTTTCATGTCTTCTGCAGTGCAACTACTCTCTCTATTCTTTTTTATTTGTAATAGTAGATTTTTATTTTCCTTTTGTATGTCATTTTAGAAAATCACTACAAAAAATTAATTATTTTATTCTAATTTTATTCTTAGTATTAATAAGTAAAAATAAAAGATAAAATTAATAGAGTAGTAATAATATCTTAAGTATTTTAATAAAGAATAATTCAATCAAATATAAATATTTTTCTTATAATTAGGGTATTTTATGTCTTTTCATTTTTTTAACGTTTAATAACTTTCTTAATTCATGTAAAAAAAAATTCTTAAACTAGATAAAAAAGAATATATAATATATTTGTAACTCTAAAAATTAATCATCCTTACACACTTCATATTAATTAAGAATTTTCCTAATTTCTATTTTAAAATAAATATTTTTAATATCTCTCACACATCTTTTATATTTTTCACATTTTTTATATCTATCACACATCTTATCTTATATTAATTATAAAATTATAATTTTATCAATAAAATAAAAAATTATCTATAACAACCTTTAAATTAACAAATTATCTCTAATAGTATTTAAATTAAAAAAAATATCTAATTATTTAAATTGAAAACTATATGCCGTAACTGTACATAGTAAACTGATACTAATTTTTCGTATAAGGAAATTCATATATTGTGATTGTACCGAAAAAACCTCAAACGGTCAGATTTCAAATTCCGAAAATTTCGTACTTTGAATTTGATCTACTATTCAAAATTCATTCTATCTAACTCGCTACACTAAACTCCACTTGCTAGTTGGTGATAGTCGATCCTCGATGCGCCATTGAAGATTGAACCAACCAAGGTGGGTGGGATTCGATCAATTACGGCGGCGACACAGCACACACTCTTCTCATGGTTGCCAAACAGAACAAAACTGAAGAAAGCAACATGAAATCATCGTGCAAATCAGGGAAAGTGGGGAAGAAGACGAAGAAGACCATTCACGGAACAACACTCCCTTCTTCCCCACAAGACGACAGCCCAATCAGAGCCATAGTGTGTCTCAAAAAGATCAACGACATGAAGCGTTTCGAGGAAACCGAGGACTGCTTCATCCTAGGATTCGACCCTTCTGAACCTGTTGCCCTGTCCAAGCTCTCGTTGGACAAGAATGACCCTGCTTCTGAACACCACGACGATGCCCCTGATCTCTCCGTTATTGCTGAAAAGGGCCAGGTACAACAACTACAACCCTCCATTCTTCAAGTTTCTTCTGCTTTCCTTCGATTCCCACGATTTTCTTAATGGGTTCTTCTTCGACTCACCAAAAGGTTGACTTTGATGGAAAATTGAAAACCCATTTGATTTTGGTGTTGCTTACCATATTTCTCCATTCTCTGTGTTAAAGAAAAGGATATTTTTTTTACGCTTGCAATATTTTTTGAGTATTAGAAATTTAGAATTCATGATTTGGGGAACTAAATGTCAGATTGAAATGACCCAGTTGGGTTTCACTTTTCAGTTTCATTGAAAGAGAGTATTTTTAGAGTTATTTTTATTATTGGACAATAGCACTATGCCATATTATCATTCATGGCAATCTGTTTAGCAATCTGTGTTTTTTTATTATAAAAAAAGAGTCAAATGTCCTGATTAAAGATAATGTCAAATAGGTAGCTTGCAGAGATTATCCGCATTCAAGACATCTTTGTCTCAAATTTCCATTCAAGACCACACCTCATGAGAGCTATTGTGAAATGGTAATGGAACTTGCTTTCTTATATATACATATACTATTCTGTACTGATTGATTGTGCATTTTCTCCCTATATTACTTTTCTGACAATAATTTGTTTTGAACTATTTGGCTGAACGCAGTGCTACTGTTATGTTTGTGATTCGGCTGCCCCCTGTAAGTACTGGACCCTTGCTGGTCATTGCAATGCAGAGAGTGTTGGTTACTACTGGAAGGATCAGAGGAAGAATATGAAGAAACAACCACCAGTGGCTGTGGCTTGTCCTTACCCGTAAATGATAATAACTTGCTCAAAGTTCTGTGCACTCCATTGGTATTTGGCACTCTATAAACTCTACATATATGTGTGTATTAAGCTGTCAAATTCACACTTGGAATTTGGCATTTTGGTGGGTACTATAGTCCATAGATAAGTTTCATATGGTGTAGCAAAACATTCTGTTTAAAAAGGCATGTGGCACCATGATAATTATAGGCGGCTAGTATCTTTTATTCTTGGGATTAGGGGAATGTTTGAGACTTAAAGAGTAGCATGAGCTGTTACTGAATCTATTGGATCCTTCATGAAGAATGAACAAGAAAATGTGTAGAGTTTATTTCAGATTCTTCAAGAATTCTTTTTATAACTACTAGTTTTTACACTCAAGCATTTCTATGCAACACTCTACTTTATTATGACATTTAGGCACTAGAAGGATGCCGATGTAACTAATTGTGCTATGTCAAACACCAAGCATCAATATATGTAGCAGTCAACTAATTAGTGGACAGTTGTAGGATTCAATATTAGATGAGCCTTACCATGAGCAAAAAGTAGAGGTTATTGAGTCTATATTGAAAAATGAAGACAATATCTTTTTTCTCTTCTTTTCTTTTTTCTTTTTTATTCCAAATGATGAACTTGAATAATATATGAAAGGATAAGAGGAAAAAGAAACCAACAAGTATGATTCAACAAGCAAATCAGCACATATGCCAAAACATATATATGATTCAGCTCCAAAGTGGAAATGATGTACTTCTTTTTAGGAGGGAGTTTTTGTTGGGTACTTAAATGTTGGCGTTTAGAGGAATCTAAAAGTAAAAGAGATTTTTATTAGTGGACTAAATGAAAAATTATAATAAATGAGTCTAATGTCACATCTTGATTCAAAATTTTAAAACAATGAGTCTATGAATTTTTTTAATTAAATACTCTTCAGTTAATGTATTTTTTATTAATATAAAACTTTAACATCCATATTTAAATTTTTAATACTAAAACTTCATTTTAAGGTCGTAAACTTTATCTTTGGAATTGGAAACAAACGAGCAAGATAATCCAGTTGGTTCTATATAAATAAATAAATAAATATATATATATATATATATATATATATATATATATATATATATATATATATATATATATAACTGAAAACAATATATTAAGAATACAAATCTGCAACCAGGTACAGAAATTAGTATACAATGCTACTGCAAATACATTTTAGAGACAAACAAGTTTCGAATGAGTTTAAGTTATAACACTCAGATTTAAGCACACACTAAACATTCTTTCATAACATTCTTTCATAGAATAATCATAGGAAAAAAGAAACCAAAAAACTGAGTTGACAGTAATGATTATCTTTGAGTAATTTTTTGGGGGTGACCAAACAATGTGTATATACTTGTTTGTGCCTTTCCGAATCATGATCTAAAGAATTTGTGTCAAATTTATCAAGTGTTATTCTTATTATAATTTTGGAAGTTTGTTTTTTCCTTATGTTCAATTCTTCTTGTTCTGGATCGTGATCCAGGGTTCCATCTGGAAGGATCGATTCGACGCACGAACTACCGAACTCCTCCATAAACATCCAGACTAAGGCCTCATGACCTCGGTCCATGGCATCGGACACTAACGATAGCTAGACCTATGCAGATTCCCCTAAAACAAGGATTGGCCACCAAGGTAACAACCTTGATAGATCAGAGACGGACCTCCACGATCGTGGGACAATCCCGACAAAGTCAGAGACGAATCTCAACGATCGTAGGACAGTACCAACAAGGTCAGAGACGGATCTCAACAATCATGGGCTGAAACCTCTGCCAAGGCACGATCCTAATATACCTTCGTCCTACGTGGATTGCATGAGGATTCCAGTCACGCTCTCTATATATACTAGGTTAAGTTAACCTAATAACGGATCTGCTATTATTTGATATTCCCTTACATAACACCTACTTGTGCATTGCCTGACTTGAGCGTTGGAGTCTCATTGCAGGTACCCACCCCCCTGATTCCATACGCTTGGTTGCAGCTGCGCAATGAGGAAACTACCATATACATGCCCATCTCAGGTACTCTCTGAATTCATTTCAGAACATTAGTGCCATCTGTGAGAATCTGATAAACTTTTATTTCTACGTTAACCATGGTGAGCACGAGACACAACCAGAGGAAGGGAAGTACTGCGCATGCTGCCCCTGGCCAAATACAGGGCCCAGTAGTACAACACGACCCTCCTTCCGTCACACCACCAGAAACCTCCGCTGCCAGAAATAGGTCTGTTATGGTGGAAACTCTCAACGATGGACACGAGACTTCAGCCTCTGCTGAAAGCCCTGCTCCATCTTGAAGGGTTTCAATTCGTAACAAACTTGTCTTTCCTCATGGTGGAACAAACAATACAAACCATGGGGTTAGGATCCCAGTATATGCTCGCTTAGGAACCTCCCACGACAACGTGGACTATGCGTCTCACTACGAAGACAATGTCGAATCTGACACAACGAAGAATGACCTTCGAGAGTTGTTGCGTCAACAAACAGCGCTCATTGAGGGCCAGCTGCGTCAGCTTGAAGAACAGTGCCGTCGGTTAGAGAACCTCGAAAGATCAGTGAGGACGGACAATAACAACGGAGAGCGGGATGTAGCTTGTAATGAGCACATCGTCCAGCGTACCGACGCCGGGGTTTATGGAAACCATAACCCGGCCCCCGGCCGTCAACAACAATTCTCTGATACTCTAATGGCATACAGGGTTCCGAGGAACTTCAAGCCTCCGAGTAATTTGGAGGCCTATGATGGAATTACGGACCCCCAGGAGCACCTGGATGCTTACGCTCAGTCTATGCAGCTCTACAGGTACACCCCAGAACTACTATGCCGGGTTTTTCCCCTCTTTCTAAAGAAGGACGCCCTCTGTTGGTTTGTCACCTTACGCACAAAGATCAACGGATGGGAAGACTTGACGCAACGTTTCTTGCAACACTACACCACAGCAAAGGAACGACCGAAGTCGATCGAGTCCCTTTTCGGGATTCGCCAGGGAAGTTTTGAATCTTTGCGCGAGTATGTCAAAAGGTTCAATCAGGCCTGTGTGGGCATTGAGAACCTGAACGACAGGATAGCCTTCCATTACGCCAGAAACAAACTTTGAACTGACTCGGGCTTCTTCATGTCTCTGGCAAAAAAGAAGCTGGCAAGCTTAGTTAGATGAGTTTCACTTGCGGGCTGACAAGTACGTCGAACTAGAGGAAGTCACCAGAGCCAAAGAGAATCTGAAAAAGGGCGAACCGGCCTACCAGAAAAAGAACCACAACTCCAAACAACCCCGTGACTCCACCAAAAGCGAACGGTATCGGTCCAAGTATTCCTAGTATACTCCTTTGAACACCCCTCGAGAGACAATCTTGAAGGAGGTTCTTCAAACCGAGTTCCAGGATATCAAAAGACCACCACCTGTAAAGAAGCAATTCCAGAGGGACCTTTCGAAACATTGCAGGTGACATAAGAGCTATGGCCACGAGATGGATGATTGCTACTAACTTCGGGATGTTATCGAGTCCCTAATCAAGGAGTGACGACTACAAAAGTACATCAGCGGTCTCCGAGGAAGAGAAGACTGCGGTATGCGCAACGACCAGAGACGAAGCCGCAGCCCTCGGTGAAGTCCAAACTAGTGTCCACAGAGAAGCCAGAGTCCTACCAGAAGATCCTGGACCCCTCCGCGCCGCAATGTTGAAAACAGGCAAGACTAGGAATGGGATACTCAAGGTGGGGGTAACAAGAATGACAGGCTCATTAGTACCATCTCAGGGGGATTTGCAGGGGGCGGTCCGTCTAATAACTCTCGGAAGAAGGTACTCTGGACAATGGTCCTGAGCGTATCTGGCTCTTCTTCGCGAAAACTCCACGTTAAGAACAAGGACGCACCATCTATCTCCTTCTTCGATAAGGACTACAACGACATTATTCGAGATCATGACAACCCTCTAGTCATATCCGGAATAATCTCTAACGCTGAAGTCTGTCACATCTTTGTAGACCAGGGGAGTTCAGCGGACATAATGTTCATAGATGCCTTCGAGAGACTGGAGTTCCCTTTGTTCGCACTTACACCGAATGAAGGCGAGCTAATCGGATTCTCCGAAGAAAAAGTTACCCCGGTTGGTTACTTTGAAACTTTCTTGACCCTGGGTAACGACGACACCTACAAAACGGTGAAGGTGAAATTCTTGGTCGTAGATTGTTCCTCGGTTTACAACATCATCTTGAGCCGCCCTACGCTAAATGGCATTGCCGTTCTACGCTAAATGGCATTGCCACTGTAGTCTCTACCGCCCACCAGGCCATAAAGTTCCTCAACAGGAACAACGAAGTGGTCACAGTCAAGGGCAACCAAATTGCAGCCCGCAAATGGTATAATGAGAGCTTGAAGATTAATAAGGCCTCCAGAAAAACAAAGGCACGAACATCCAGCCCCGCCCACGATCAAGTCAACATCCTGATAACTAAGTTGGATGTCCGTAAAGAGATCCGAGGTATGAGACCCCAGTCTGAAGGAGATTTAATCCCACTTCGACTGGGTGATAAACCCGACCAAGTCACCATGATAAGAGCAAACCTCGAAGGGCAGGAGAAGATTTAGTTGATAGAGCTCTTACAAAAAAATAAGGATCTTTTTGCCTGGATATCTACTGACATGCTTAGGATCGACCCCGCTTTCATCTGTCATCGTTTATCTATTAAACATGAATAAAAAGTCGGTCTCCCAGAAAAAGAGAAAAGTTGGCCCCGAGAGGCAACAGGCCATTGAGGAGCAAGTTAAGGAACTACTAAACGCTGGCTTCATCAGGGAGATCTCGTACACCACTTGGCTCTCGAAAGTTGTCCTAGTTAAGAAGTCAAACGAGAAATGGAGGATGTGTGTGGACTACACCGACCTGAACAAGGCGTATCCTAAAGACCTATACCCCATCCCAAACATTGACAAGCTAGTTGATAGCTCTTTCGGCTTCCAGATATTGTCCTTCATGGACGCTTCCTTCGGGTACAACCAGATTCTGATATACCTCAGAGACTAAAATAAAATAGCCTTCATCACTGAACGGGCAAGTTACTGCTATAAGGTAATACCTTTCGGGTTAAAAAATGTCGGGGCCACCTACCAGAGGATGATGAACAGGGTCTTTGAAGAACAGATGGGGAGAATGCTAGAGGTCTACATCGATGATATGATAGTCAAGACCCCATCGTCTGGATCATATACCTTGGACCTCGAAGAAGTGTTTACGCAGCTAAGAAAGTACGACATAAGACTCAATCCAGGAAAGTGTGCATTCGGGGTCCAAGCTGGAAAATTCCTAGGGTTCATGCTGACCCACTGCGGCATAGAGGCAAACCCCGACAAATGCAAGGCGGTGCTCGATATGCATAGCCCCCGGAGCGTGAAAGAGGTACAATAGTTAAATGGACGAATCGCAGCTCTCACTAGATTATTGGCCAAAGCCGCTCATAAATCCCTCCCTCTTTTCAAGCTATTGAAAAAGGGGACCGGATTCGAGTGGACACAAGACTGTGAAGATGCTTTCACATCCCTGAAGAACATTCTGGCATCCCCTCCCATCCTCACAATACCAGAGTCAGGTGAAACACTCTACGTGTATCTCTCCGTTCACGAGGAAGCCGTGAGTTCAGTACTCATCAAAGAAACACCGGAAGGCCAGAAATTGGTTTATTTCGTGAGCAAAGTACTGCAAGACTCCAAACTCAGATATCAAAAGATAGAGAAGATTGTCTTCGCACTCATCATCACGGCCAGGAAATTGAGGCAGTACTTCCAATGTCATTATATGGTAGTAAGGACCGATCAACCCATCTGACAAATACTGCATAAACCGGACTTAGCAGGGAGGATGATCGTCTGGTCCATTGAGCTTTCTGAGTTCGGGATAGCCTACGAGCCCAGAGTAGCAATCAAAGCACAAGCACTCTCGGATTTCCTGGTCGAACTCACCTCAGACTCCGGTTGCACCAAGGAAATATCCTGGACCGTATTCATGGACAGCTCCTCAAACCCAAAAGGATGCGGTGCCGGGGTAATCTTGGAAAACTCAGAGAGGGTGACCATAAAGAATTCACTAAGGTTTGAATTCTCCACTTCGAACAATCAGGCAGAATATGAGGCATACATCGCGGTACTGGCAATGGCCAGAGACTTTAAGGCCACAAAGATTAGACTTTTTAGTGACTCCCAGCTCGTGACCTCCCAGATCCGAGGCGAGTATTAGGCCAAAGAGCCCCTCTTGCAGAAATACTTGGCGAGCGTGCAAGAACTCCTCCCAAACTTCTAGCTAGTTAAAGTGGAGCATATACCCCGGGAACAAAACTCCAGGGCCGATCTCTTATCCAAACTGGCGAGCACCAAGAGTCCGGGCAACAACCGTTCAGTGATCCAGGAAACCCTCTCGCACCTCGCAATCTCCGACGTAGCCATCTTCCAGGTTGACGAGCAAGAGCGTACCTGTATCACGCCGCTATGGGATTACTTACAGTCCGGTAGTCTCCTCGAGGATTCAAAGGAAGTTGCTAAGTTAAAGAAAATAGCAGTCAGATACACCATCTTCGATGGGCAGTTATATCGGCGCGGATTTTCTTCACCCCTCCTCAAATGCCTCACGTCAAAAGAGGTTGAATACGTCCTAACCGAAGTACACGAAGGAAGTTGTGGGCACCATCTAGGAGGTAAGACCCTAGCATTAAAGGCACTCAGGGCAGGCTACTACTGGCCCACGATGGAAGCAAACTCCTTTGCGTACGTCCAAGTGTGCGATAAATGCCAATGACACTCTGACCACTATCACGCCCCGCCAGAGGAACTGACCACGACATCCATACCCTGGCCTTTCTATCAATGGGGCATGGATATCTTGGGTCCTTTCCCTCAAGCGTCGGGGCAGTTGAAGTTTTTGGTTGTAGCTGTGGACTACTTTACCAAGTGGATAGAAGCAGAGCCCTTGGTCACCATCACCTCGGCCCGGATTCAAAGGTTCACTTGGCGCCAAATTATTATCCGATTCGGGGTCTCAGAGTCCATCGTGACAGATTACGGGACGTAGTTTAAGGACAAAGGGTTCGAAGAACTACTTGACGGGTTGAAGATAAAACACCACTGTAGTGCTGTAGAAAACTCCCGTACAAACGGGCAAGCTGAAACGGCCAACCGTGTTATCGTCAGGGGGTTAAAGAGAAGACTGGACGAAGCCAAAGGAAATTGGGCCGAACAGTTAGACCACGTCCTTTGGGCCTACCAAACCACTCCTCACTCCACAATGGGCGAAACCCCATTCAAGCTAACCTACGGATGTGAAGCAATGATCCCAGTGGAGATAGAAGAACCAAGTTAGCGACTCCAGAACTTTTCATCAGATAACAACCCCGGATTAATTAGGAAAGACTTGGATCTATTAGAAGAAAGAAAGTGCATCGCACACATACGTGACGCCGCGATCAAGCAAAGAACGGCAGCCCGATATAACCTAAAGGTCATTCTTAGAAGATTCTAGCCAGGCGATTTAGTACTCCGCAGACCTGACATCGATGAAAGGAATGCCTCCCAAGGGAAATTAGCCCCTAACAGGGAAGACCCTTACCGTATCGTAATCAGTATCGACAAAGGAACTTATACTCTAGAAACATTGATGGGCAAGCCAGTGAAGAATTTTTGGAACGCAGGCAAACGTAAAAAGTACTACGGCTAAGTGTCTTTTAAGGCCTGGTCTCCTAGTCTACTTTATGTTTGATCTGCCCCAATTGTTATATGGATCTTAGTCCTTCAAGAAATTTAATAAAACATCCATCACGAAGTTAGTGTAATTTGTTAAACGAAGTTTTCAAAGACCAGCCACGACGACCCAAGACTTATCGTACCAACCATGAAGTTGTCTTGTACTAAATAGGTTGTGCAATAGAAAAATCACAACTTGGGAAAATTCTTACACCAAACCATAAGCACGAAAGACCCATGGTACCACCTGGGAAATTGTCTTGTGCTAAGATAGGTAGTGCAATAGAAAAATCCCGACTTAGGAAAATTCTTGCACCAAACCATAAGCACGAAAGATCCCGGCAAGGACCAGTCCCTAAACCAAAGTCTCGTGGCCTCCTAAATACCAAAGTTTTTGGTAATGGACCCCAGACATGGTTTCTTACCTTAGACACGGATCCCAAATGTCAAACCACTTTGGACATCGGATCCTAAGCCAAGATTTCTAAAATCTTTTATCACGTGAAGTCCTAAAGGGAACCCTAAGGCGCTCAACAGAAATGGGCGTTGGACTTGGACTGCGGTCTCGTCAAAATTCACAAATTTGAAAAGGGCATTGGACCCCGAAATAAACAAAAAAATACAATAAAAGTCAATTCGATTGCAACTCCAAAAAAACAGGAGCAACATTTGTCCATACAAAAATAAAACCCCACACAGGGGGCAAGGATAAACATCTGAATCACTCCACAGGAGGATCTGGATCACAAACCTCGGCGGAAGAGTCTCCAGCACTCGGACCCTCAGCAGCAAGACGAAGAAGGGCGAGTTGGCCATCTCGGACTACTTTCCCGGAGTCCAAGGGATCTAGAACCAGATCAACCTTGGGATTGAAGAGCTGGACTTGGTTAATGGCATTCTGAAACTGTTGTTTCTTGATATCGGTACAGACAATAATAAGCGTCCTAACATCGCCCTGCAAGGAAGTAACCTGACCGCCAAGATGATTGTTCTCGGCGTGAAGACCTTCATTCTCAGTTCTTAACTTGGCCATACACCTTCTGACCTCTGCCAAGCTGGCCTCCTTCTCCTTCACTGCATCTTTTAGGGTGGCCACATCATTCGTCAGCTCCCGGTTCAAGGCCTTAACATCATTCTTGGCCTTAATAGCCTCCTCATTTTCTCTAAGAGCTTGGTTTTCACCCCGCTCCGCAGCAGTAACCTTCTTGGCCAACTCCCGCTCATTGCCTTCAACCAAATCCTCCAAGTACCGAGCCTCTAGGGCAAGACGGAGCCCAAGGGTTTGAAAACAAGCAAGGGCATCCTTCTTGCTGCGAAGAACTAGTTGAGCCATCACTTCTTCATCTAAGAGCTGGTAGTCGATGAATTCCCGGGGATCCGAATTCTCAAGATACAGATTGATTGGCCTGGTGTGGTCGTTTTTCCCGGTATCTTCTTCAACTGTGGTCCTCTTACCCCGGTTTCCTGACTGCCTCTCACCAGCCGCTTTCCTCTTACACCTCGCACGTGGGGGAGGGGGGATCCTCCATTTGGATTGGTTCCCTCTCTGCATTCGGTACCTCGGTCCGACGGGGTAATAAGACTAACACCGCGTCCGCGGTAAGATCTGAAGACCCCGGTTCACTTATGGCCCTCAAAGCTTCAAGAATGGCCAGAGTGTTTCCTTCCTCAGATATCTAGACCAAGCTCTCAAAAAAGCAAAAATTAGCAATTAGATCCATATAAACGGCAGAGGAAAAGAAAATAAGCATGAGTAACGGCCTATACTACCTAGCACAGCCCAAAGTTCCACATCATCCACGACATCCAGTATATCTTTAGGCCGAATTTTATCGACCTCGCCAACCCACATTTTGAAGAAATTGACACACTCAATCTCTTCGTCATCTAGGTGGCGAATCTCCCTCTCGAAAGATTAGGGCGGGATGCTCCATGCCGTCGGATTCCAGTATAGGCTGAATGTTGATTTTCCGTCATTCCCCAACCAGAAAGGATGAGTGCCGCCAGCCGCCATTAACTTAAAGAACTTTTCCTTGAAGTCCTTATAACTTTTCAAGTATGGAAAGAAGATTGTTCTTCCTTGCCGGGATCGCACTGACAGCCAAGACTGTTGACGAGCGTGAGCACCGTGAACAGAATACCTCGTATAGAAATAGAAGAATGCCCCGTCGGAGCATCACAACCCCAACAACTGGCAAATTCTTTCAAAAGCCAAGATGTTAGCCCAACCATTGGGATGGAGCTGACTGGGGGCGGCATGAAGAGTCCGGAGTACGGCAATATGAAAATCATTGAAGGAGATGCGAAGCCCAAACATAGTGAAGAAGTCCTCGTAGAGAAACATGAAATGTTCCCCCGCTTGATGGGCCGAACACACCCGTTCTCTCCCCAGGGACAAGATCAGGAACTCATCATCTCGAGATCTTCCCTCAGTAAGCTCCAAGTAATCTTTTAATTTGTCCAACTCAGCCCTAGACTCATAGTGGGAGATCCTATCAAAGGCATCGTCTGTGACCCAGGTATAAGGCAATCCCGGACCTCGGCGAATGCGAATCGCCTCCTCCTCGGCCTGTTGATTCTCCGGTTCCCGAACTTCTGGAACCGGGGCAGGCTCCTCAATTCTTAGCACTATTCTCCTAGCCATTTGAATTCCTGGAAGACACACAGAGGCTCAGGATCAGAACCAATTCAAGTTCGAAGATCCAAATGCAGCAGTGGGCAAACACAGAAAACTAAATCACACCCACGTACTGGCCTCTGCACCTACCAAGGCAAAAAGCCTCATAAGGACACCTCCGCCGCACACGATGCGATGGAAGAGGTGCTCCATGAAAGGCAAACGCTGTTGGCAGGAGAGGAAAACAATATACCCCCCCTTCGTTCGCAGAAAAGAAAGAGAAAATTAAACAAGAAACAGAGCAAGGGCAAGGGAATACCTTGAAGAAAAGGAAGAAATCAGCTCTGAGAAATCCGAAAACTTTGGAACCACCTTTGATAGCCGTCGAACTCGTCGTAAAGCTCACTCAGACCACCTGCTTTTTTGGAGTATCGGAACGAAAAAAGAAAAAAGGCTAAGATCCTACTTATAGGGGTTACAGTTAGGGGGCACTTCTGTCCGAATACTTCAGATTTGAAAAGGTATTCATCATGACACGCGAAGTACTATGCACGTCCATTCAACCTGAGCGCACCACGTGGCCCACGTAGCCGTAATGGAAGTAGAAAGGACAGTTATCTAGCAGACTAAGAGACACGCAACCGCAGGGTCCAAGAGCCTGGAAAACTCGCTCAGACCTCGGAAGATCGACTATCCCTGTAACTGTTCCCCTAAGGTATAGAGACCCCGGACTTAAGTATTTAAACTTGGCTCTTCACCGGTCTCGACTAAGTACCAAGCTGGGGCAACTTAACATCGCGTAGTCAAGGTGAGCGTTGGACTCACCCCGATATAATATAAATACCACGATTAATAGAAGAGAGAAGAATAAAAGACACAAGATTCAAAGCAAAAGAAAAAATTCTATTAATTTCTCATTCCATACATCGTTAGAAATTAAAAAAGAAGGAAGTGGAAACATTTGAGACATGAAACATATAAGGAAAAAGACCCCGGAGGCCGGAACCGATATCATCGTCAACCGTATCCCGAGCCATGTCGCATCCACATTTCCT
Source organism: Ormosia emarginata (assembly GCA_029884605.1). Taxonomy (NCBI): domain Eukaryota; kingdom Viridiplantae; phylum Streptophyta; class Magnoliopsida; order Fabales; family Fabaceae; genus Ormosia; species Ormosia emarginata. The sequence continues at coordinate 52,346,958 of JAQQTP010000082.1, read as the reverse complement.
CAAGAACCAGCACCGGTATCCTCCCCGTGAAGCAACATCTTGAAAAAGCGGATTGACTTTGTAACTTGGAACAGAATATTGCTGCCGAACTCCGAGGCTCTTCCACTTTTCTTCACTTCTTTCTTCGCCAGGGAGGAAAAGACCAGGACACATTCTCCTTTGTTGGATGGGGCACAGGCTTTCATGGGAAGATCGTTCCTTTTAAACCATGATCACCCCAAGTCATTCCAAAATTGTAGAACAAGTCTCAATAGTCCCTCCTGCATGTCCAACTGCTCTTAGGATTTTCCAGCAAGGAGAGCGACGTTGGGCTCTATTTCTGCAATTACCTCCTCCCAACACGACAGATATCTCAAGTCTCTCCAGCGACTACAAATATCAAACAAGCAACCACAGTACGCTGGGAAAGTGAGACATCTACCGCTAATACGTTGAGAAAGTGAGATATCTACTCAAGGAACCATTTCAGAACAATGACCAAGTTTCAGAGATTTGGGAAAGAACAAGAAGAAAACTCTCGCAAGAGGCACAACTCTCCACAAACGCACAGGAAAAGAAAGAACCATTTCTCTGAGAGAAGTCACTTCCAAAATAAAGACGCAGAAAGGAACAAAGGGGAATGTCATAGTTGAATGCAAATATCCTCTATTTATATAAAGAATGGAACGCTTCGATTGGTTCCTAGGAAGGAAGAGCCTGTCAAACCATAAAATCCGTGTTTAATGCTCTCCCCTTCACATTGGCTACAAGAGCAGAGGACGGTTAGAAACTGCGCAAAGCTAACGTCCCCCATTAAAGGCTCCTTAATTCTCGAGGAAATCAAGGGCAGCGGTTTCCAAAGGATCCAAACATCAGCGAAGAACGCTGCTGCAAGACAAAAGACCCCGTGAACCGCCATCGGGGGCAACAGGAAGAAAACCTCGGAACAAAGAATGGCAATGTAGGCAAGGACCCACCGCGGTCTCCAACCACATCCCGACCTCCAGGGTACCCGGTGCTCAATGATGGACCTCGGTCTCAACACAAAACATCGCGAAACCTGGCTTTAAAGCTAGAGCAAAGTCTGTGGCGAACCTGACGATCCTATACCTTGACATTTAGGTCTTATCCAAAGCGCCAAGCTAGGGACAACTGTTCTGGACCGTGGTCCAGGGTTCCATCCGGAAGGATCGACCCAATGCACGAACCACTAGACTCCTCCATAAACACCCCGGCTAAGGTCTCATGACCTCGGTCCACGGCATCGGACACTAACGATAGCCAGACCTATACAGATTCCCCTAAAAGAAGGATTGGCCACCAAGGTAACAGCCCTGACAGATCAGAGATGGACCATCACGATCGTGGGACAGTCCCGACAAAGTCAGAGACGGACCTCAATAATCGTAGGACAGTCCCGACAAGGTCAGAGACAGACCTCAACGATCGTGGGCTGAAACATCTACCAAGGCAGGATCCTAATGTACATTCGTCCTATGTGAATTGCATGAGGATTCCAGTCATGCTTTCTATATATATCAGGTGTCGCGACCGGGATCGCGGCGAAATAGCAACTCGCGTGATTTTAAAAATGATAAATATGGAGTCGCCACCAATTTTATTTAAATTTAGGAAAAATTAGAAAACCTTTTTAGAAAATGATCTTTGGAACCAAATCGGATTCGGGAGTCGGTTATGGATAGAGAAGGGTGGAAACTTAATCCCACTGCACCCCTATCACACCCGTCATGAGACGGTACCTTAAGTCAGTTGTGCAAAAACTTGATAATCTCAAATTTATTTATTTTACCCTTATTAAAAAGATTTTGCAGTTTATTTTATTTTTATTTTTATTTTTTTATTTTTTTTAAAAGAAAAGAAAAACCAAATTGTGAAAATTTAATTTTTGACTTGACAGAATGAAAATTCTGCTCCTACGTACCCTCAGGTGCAATGAGGAACTCAAAGTTACGTAGTTACGTATAAAAATAAGTGTGAGTTGATTTATTTTAATTAAGAAAATTTTATTGTTTGAAACTAAAAAAACATTCTTGCACAGGGGTTCAAGTTAAGACTAAATTTCTTCAATAAACCCTTGTGATCCAAACGACATTGAAGATAACATCCACTATTCAATCAACATCATTGGTCATTGCGGATATAATTTTTATATTTTATTTTTTTATTTTTATTATTATATATTCTTTTTTATTACCTTTATTTTTTTTATTTTTTATTTTTTATTTCTTTTTTTTTTTATTATTATTATTCAAATTTCTAACCAACAGATTCTCATATCAAAAACCCAAACCTAACCCAAATCAATATTATTTTTACCCTCACGTTTGATATGCAATTAACCCATTTAGGCAAAACCAAACTTTGACCAAAATAAGAAAAACAAAATCAAAACACATACTTAAGCCATACTTATCAAGCTAAAAAAAAAATAATAATTAAAAATAAATAAATATATACATAAAAGGGACAAGATGGCTTCCAAATCTCTTTTTACGTTTTCACCTTTCTTTTATATATATATATATATATATATATATATATATATATAAAAAAAGAAAAGACCACCACCACAATAAACCCAAAAAACACTTACCTTCAGTTTTTGAACAACGAAACCAAAAACACAGCAAAGGTGCTCTTCTTCGGTGAACGGACGCGCGGTGGGTAAGCTAGGTGGTAAATTTACGACGGGTGGAGCGGTTCGCTGACATCGGGCTCGACTCGATTTTTTAATTCGGGTTCTTTTGGGTGGAGTTCGAGGCAAATCGAGCAAAGCCGGCGGGGCGTCGGTGTCCCGGTGTGGTGGCTGGTTCGGTGCTTGGGCCGGGTCATGGTGTCGAAGCTAGATGCGGATGGCGGTTCTTGAGCTCTCGGTTTGAACCGCGAGGCCGAGACGGCCCGGTGAAGACGAGGGTCGCGCGAGCTCTTGTGTCGCCGGGTGTTCGACGACGAGCCGTGGTGCGCGACGCGGCGGAGGCGGTCGATCCGGCGGCTCGCGGACGTGAAAGGAGGAGCGGGTCCGAGCTTTTCCGGGCCGGGTCGCTGGTCCGAAACGAGCCCGATGAGGGCGGAGCCTGGTGCTGTTCGGGCGGTGGTCCGCGACGCGTTGGGTGTGGGCTGCGGGTTCGAACGCGGCACGGTTTCTGGCAACAGAGGTAGATGGTGGCAGGAGTTTGGTGCAGCTTGGTCACGGTGTTGGAGGTTGGACGTGGTGATGCATGGAGGATGGAGTTTTACGGTGCTGGGTAACAGCGGACACGGCGGAGGTCACGTGCGGTATGGGTCGCGGTGGGCTACAAAGGAGAGGCACGACGGGACGACGGTGGCCTCGGGTTGCTGCGTTGCGCGCGGTGGAGCTCTGGGGTGTACTGGACGTGCGGCTGCTGCTCGGTTGCAGGTGGTCTGGACGTGCGGCTGCTGCTCTGTTTTACGGTTTGGACGTGCGGCTGCTGCTCTGTTTTACGGTTTGGACGTGGTGAAAAGGACGTGGTGGAATGGTTGGAGGTTGTTCAGTGGTGGTTTGAAGGTGAATGGTTATGGAAGATGTGGTTGATGGTTCTTTGGTGAGGAGATGAAGATTGTGGTGGGTTGGAAGTGATGAAGTGAAGAAGGTTATGGGTGGTGGTGAGGACCGTGAGTATGGAGTGCGAGGAAGGTTGAAGATGAGTGATGGTTATGGAGCGTTGTTAATGGAGGAAAGGTGAGGGTAAAGATGAGGTGGTGGAGTTGGAGAAGATGGTTTAAAGATGGTGTGGGTGGCTTTAGGAAAATGGTGGTGGTGAGGGTGAGGTAGAGGTGGTGGAGTGGAGAGTTAGGAAAAAAAATGAGTGAAGATGATTATGGAAGAACCAAGAAAAAGGTGGGTGGTGATGGAATGGATGAAGATGGCGACAAGCGGTCCATGCGTGGGAAGAGAAAAATGAAGAAGAAAGAATGTTGCCCCCCAGTATGCCTTTGTGCTTGCGTGAGTGTGTATCCGAGTCGAGAAAGAAATCCATCCCCCCTTACTAGAAGATGACGCCCCTCCCCTCATGCCCCTGTGCTTGCGTGAGTGTGTGTTGTGCAAGAAAAGAAACGTGCGTGAAATGGGTGCAAAGCGGTGATAGTAGGTGAGTTCTCGGTGAGTGAAATTACCGAGAAGATATGCGTGTGTGCGAGTGAAAATGTGAGAGCGGTATGGGTGCAACAGATTTTTTTTTTTTTTTTTTTTTTCTTTTATTTTATTTTATTTTTCTTTTCTAGTTTTTTAGTTTTTTGGTTTTTTTTTTTTGTTTTTTCATTTTTTTTTTTTTTTTTTTGAAAAGGGCTTATGGGTTTGGGCTAAGAAAAAGGCTAAGAAAAATGGACCACAACCTTTTTTTCTTTTGTTGTTTTTTATTCTTTTTACTTTTTTTTTATTATTATTATTGTATATTTTTTATTTATTTTTTAGTTTTTAGCCGGTCAAAATTGGGTGTTCGCATTAGTTGTCCTCTTTACTTGTTTTCTTACTAGATAATAAGAATAACTGTAGTTTTCATGTTATCGTCGTAAGAAACGAGTAAAGACATGAACTTCAATTTTGTCCGGCAAATGCAGAAGATAGAATGCATAACAAAGCAAGAACAAATAAAAGCGAAAAGCTGACACGCTCAAAGAAATAGCGGAACTCAAAGTGTATGGAGCCAATGCGCTCAAAAGAAATTAAAATGCATGGAGTCGATGTGCTCAACAGAAAAATAAAATGCATGGAGCTGATGCGCTCAACACGAAATTAAAATGCGTGGAGCCGATGCGCTCAACAGAAAATTAAAATGCAAGGAGCCGATGCGCTCAACAGAAAATTAAAATGCATGGAGCCGATGCGCTCAACAGAAAAATTAAAATGCAAGGAGCCGATGCGCTCAACAGGAAATTAAAATGCAAGGAGCCGATGCGCTCAACAGGAATTAAAATGCATGGAGCCGATGCGCTCAACAGAAAAATTAAAATGCAAGGAGCCGATGCGCTCAACAGGAAATTAAAATGCAAGGAGCCGATGCGCTCAACAGGAATTAAAATGCATGGAGCCGATGCGCTCAACGAAAAAATTAAAATGCAAGGAGCCGATCGCTCAACAGAAATTAAAATGCATGGAGCCGATGCGCTCAACAGAAAATTAAAATGCAAGGAGCCGATGCGCTCAACAGAAAATTAAAATGCAAGGAGCCGATGCGCTCAACAGGAATTAAAATGCATGGAGCCGATGCGCTCAACGAGAAAAATTAAAATGCAAGGAGTCGATGCGCTCAACAGAAATTAAAATGCAAGGAGCCGATGCGCTCAACGAAATTAAAATGCATGGAGCCGATGCGTTCAACGAAAAAATTAAAATGCAAGGAGGAGCCGATCGCTCAACAGAAATTAAAATGCAAGGAGCCGATGCGCTCAACAGGAATTAAAATGCATGGAGCCGATGCGCTCAACGAAAAAATTAAAATGTAAGGAGTGATGCGCTCAACAGAAATTAAAATGCAAGGAGCCGATGCGCTCAACAGAATTAAAATGCATGGAGCCGATGCGCTCAACTAAAAATTAAAATGCAAGGAGCCGATGCGCTCAACAGGAAATTAAAATGCAAGGAGCCGATGCGCTCAACAGAAATTAAAATGCATGGACTTAAAAACTTCTTTTCTCTTTTTTTCTTTTCTTTTCTCTCTTTCTTTTTTTCTCTCTTTTTTTTCCCCTTTTTTCTTTTCTTTTTTTTCTTTTCTTTTTTCTTTTTCTTATTTTATTCAGTAAAAGTCCTTTGAACCAACAACGATCTTGGAAAGCTTTGACCAATCAAACCCTTTGTCCACATGCTTTTCTCCATCAGACCCTCTTGTCGGCTGAGACTCCCTCAGATCTTCTCATTTCCTTTTTATTTTTCTGACCACCTTGTCCCCTTGGCAACACATCACAACTTGTATCTTGAATTACTAAGATCCTTTAATCTAAATTAATCATTGAGGGATTGCTGCACAATTGTCAGATCAAATTGTCGACCTTAAGTTTATTTTATTTGAGACATAAATTAATGAGTAAGCATGCATTCATGAATGGACAGAAATTTGTTGAATGAACAAACTTTCTTTTTATTATTTTGGTAATGTAATCGTACATGACTTTTGACAAGACACGTACTTGAAAGACAAAAGAAAGGTTGCAAGAAAAATAAAAACTTTGTCCCAGTATTGGTTCCTTGTTCCTCATTCAATTGATTCATTGCAAATGCTTGACAACTCAACCGCTGCCTCTGCTGATACCTCCTTCAACATGGATTCTCTTTAATTCCTCAAAAATTTTACCCCAGTATGGCCAATTCGATGCGAACAACTTGCCCCGTGTAACTGATTGGACGCACATCAAAAATTGCCTCAGTTTGGTGAATCCCTCGAAGAGTTTCAGGCCCACTTTCTTTGAGATTTTACCTATTCATTTGTCCTAACTTTTGCTTAGACCGCCTTTTCAGGTTTTCAGCCTAACGGACTTTTCTTTTTTCGTTTTTTCAATTGCTCTAACTTTTGCCTAGTCCGCCCTTTCGGGTTTTCAACCTAACAAGCTTTTTCTTTTTTAGGTATAGAATCTCTTGACAACATCGGTATTCACGAGCCTTGGCAGTTCTTCTCCATCCATATTTTATAAAATTAACGCTCCTCCTGAAAATGCCTGCTTGACTATGTACGGGCCTTCATAATTCGGAACCCATTTTCCTCTGGCATCCTCTTGGTTAGGGAGAATCTTTTTCAAAACCAAATCCCCTGAACAGAATTCCCTGGGACGAACTTTCTTGTTGAAGGCTTTAGCCATTCTGCTTTGATACAACTGCCCATGACACATAGCTGTCAATCTCTTCTCTTCTATCATATTCAATTGTTCATACCGAGTCTTCATCCATTCAGATTCCTCTAACTCTGCTTCTATCAAAACTCTTAGGGAATGGATCTCAATTTCTATTGGAGAGACTGCTTCCATCCCATATACCAAAGAGAAAGGCGTTGCCCCAGTGCTTGATCGTATATTGGTACGATATGCATGCAGAGCATAGGGTAACATTTCATGCCAGTCCTTGTAATTTACTACCATCTTGGCAACAATTTTCTTCACATTCTTATTTGCTGCTTCAACTGCACCGTTCATTTGAGGCCCAAGGAGAGCTGAATTATGATGCTTAATTTTGAAATTCTCACAGAACTTTTTAATCTCAGCACCATTGAGATTGGTACCATTATCTGTGATTATCCTTTCTGGAATCCCATATCTGCAGACAATATCCCTTTTGAGGAATTTCAAAAACACCTTTTGAGTGATGCTGGCATAAGAAGAAGCTTCTACCCACTTGGTGAAATAGTCAATCGCCACTAAGATGAAGCGATGACCATTGGAAGCTTTGGGATTAATGGGCCCGATGACATCTATTCCCCACATTGAGAAAGGCCAGGGAGATACCAAATTATGCAAAGGAAAAGGAGGTGTGTTGACTCGATCTGCATACATCTGGCATTTTTGACACTTCCGTACATAATCTATGCAGTCTGTTTCCATTGTGGACCAATAATAACCACTCCTTAGAATTTTTCGAGCCATCATATGACCATTAGCATGAGTTCCACAGATTCCTTCATGGACCTCAGTCATGATTATACGAGCTTCACAAGCATCCACGCATCTAAGTAAAGTACCATCATGACTCCTTTTGTACAAAACCTCTCCATTCAAGAAAAAGGTCATCGCCAACCGGCGGATAGTCTTCTTATTCACCTCACTTGCCCCTGTTGGGTATTCTTTATGCTGAATATACCACTTGATATCATGATACCACGGTTTACCATCTGGCTCGCCTTCAACATTAGCACAATACGCAGGCTCACTGTGCGTCTTCACTTGAATGGGTTGGACATTATTATGAATATCCAACTTGGTCATTACAGCCAAAGTGGCCAAGGCATCTGCAAACTGATTCTTGTCTCGGGTTAAATGGGAGAAGGTCACCTCTTCAAACTTTTCAACCAACTGGATCAAATACTTTTGATAAGGCACCAATTTCGGATCCTTGGTTTGCCATTCACCGTTCACCTGATAAATGATGAGTGCTGAGTCTCCAAATACTTTTAACTGCTTGATCCCCAAGTCAATTGCAACTTGTAAACCATTAGCACAAGCCTCATACTCCGCAACATTATTGGTGCACTCAAATTCCAGCTTGATAGCGACCGGGTATTGTTTTCCAATTAGTGAAATAACCACGGCTCCTATGCCACTGCCATGCATATTAACCGCTCCATCAAAATACATCTTCCAGCCAGGTTCTTCTCCTTCTTCCGCCATCAGTATTTCTCCATCAGGGAATTCAGATGTCACTTGTTGTCCACCCTCAAGAGGGTTTTCAGCTAAATGATCAGCAATCGCACTTCCTTTGATGGATTTCCGAGTCATGTACTTCATATCGAACTCTGATAGCATCACTTGCCACTTTGAAACCCTTAATAAAACATGAGGACTTTCAAATATGTACTTCAGAGGGTCTATTCGGGAGATCAACCACGTGGTGTAATAGAGCATGTACTGTCGTAACCGCTTTGAGGTCCATACCAGCGCACAACAAGTCTTCTCAATAGCCATGTATCGAGCTTCACAGTCATTGAACTTCTTACTCAAATAGTAAATTGCTTGCTCTTTTTTTTCGATTCATCATGTTTCCCAATATTGCCCCCATCGAGGTTGGCAATACAGTTAGGTACAAAATTAAAGGGCGACCCGGCGTAGGGGGTACCAAAACAGGAGGATTCATTAAATAAGCCTTTATCTTGTCAAAAGCTTCCTGACATTCTTCATCCCATTTGCCTGGTTGATGCTTTTTCAACAACTTGAATATAGGCTCACAGGTGCTAGTTAAGTTAGCAATGAATCTAGCAATGTAATTGAGTCTCCCGAGAAAACTTCGCACTTCACGCTCCGTCTTAGGGGCAGACATCTCTTGTATTGCTTTTGTTTTATCCGGATCCACCTTTATTCCTTCTCTGCTAACAATGAATCCAAGTAACTTCCCAGTAGATGCTCCAAAAACACACTTAGCAGGATTCAACCTCAACTTGTACTTTCTGAGTCTTTCAAACAGCTTACGCAAGACCGCCACATGACTTTCTCCTTCTTTAGACTTGGCTACTATATCATCCACGTACACTTCAATCTCCTTGTGCATCATGTCATGAAACAGTGCCACCATAGCACGTTGGTAAGTAGCTCCAAGCATTCCTTAACCCGAACGGCATCACCGTGTAACAAAAAGTTCCCAAGGAGTGATGAAAGTGGTCTTTTCTTTGTCATTAACATCCATCGAATTTGAATGTACCACGAGTATCCATCCATGAATGAGAACCTATGATTCTTAGCGTGTTATCAACAAGAACATCGATGTGAGGAGTGGGAAATCATCCTTCTGGGCCGGCCTTATTCGATCTCTATAGTCCACACACATTCGACTTTTCCATCCTTCTTAGGCACCGGCACGATATTGGCTACCCACTCGGGGTGTCTCGACACTTCCACAAATCCTGCTTCCACCGCTTAGTCACCTCTTCCTTGATCTTCAGGGACATATCAGGATGCATCCTCCTTAACTTCTGCTTCTTTGCCTCAATATTCGGGTATAGTGGAATTTTATGCGATGCTATATCTGGGTCTAACCCAGGCATATCCCGATAAGACCAAGCAAAAACATCCATATACTCTTTGAATAGTATGACCATCTCTTCAAACTCCGGGTTTGCCACTATTTTCAATTCCTTCTTCTCTTCCTCTGTCCCCATGTTGACCACCTCTGCTTCCTCATCATTCAAGACAAATCCCTTCTCTGAGTACTCCAGTAACTTTGCAAAATTTTCAACAACTTCTTCCTCTTCTCCAGATCTAGGGTCTTCTTCATCAAACATTGCAAGGGAATCAATTGATGAGTTTCCGAGGTCCCTTTCATGAGGCGAACTATCTACGAAACTCAGATCCCTGGAAAGCAATTTGGTGTGGAGTTGGAAAAGCAGAATAAAGTAGGAATGACAAAGGAAGAACAAGATATGGTACAAAAAAGAAAAATACAAAAGGATAAGTCAGAAAGTGCAACGAAGAGAAATGTTGAATATTCATGCAAGTTCATTTAATCAATGTCTCAACTAACATAAATCATAAGCTCAAAATAACTTCAACATTTGCTCAACACAATATGACTAGACAATTACTTTGAAACAATCACATCAATAATTAGTTCAGATTGCCAGTTCTTCAGCGGCTCCTCATCAGCAAAAGGACGGATTGCCTTGTGCTTTTCTGGGTCCTCTTCATGCAAAGCATTGATAGTGAGGCGGTATCGAGGGTGAATGACCTCATCAGGCATAATCACCTCGGCGGTCTTTGGGAATGTTTCCCTCGTATGGGGAATATACTTCGCTTTGCCCTTGTCATTCTTTCTTCCCGAGTCATGCTCCTCATATGCTCCTCCGAGAGATGCTTCGTACCACTATCCCAAACTTGTCGACTTTCTGGGAGTGACACCGCGACCGAGTACCTTGCACTTTGAGCCCAAACCCTTTCCTTCTTGGTATCCACTACTAGTCATGATCCGGCAACCACCGATTCACACTTGGTGTGAGAGATTCATCTTTACCGAGTCCAGTTTCAACTACTTCGAAACTGTGCCACAGGTTCTCCTCTTCCTTTTCTGCACTCTCCACATATGGCACTGAAACTGGTTTCGACAGCATAATCTCTTCCTCTCCATGTATGGTGATGACCGACCCATTCTCAATATATTTAACACTTTGATGCAGGGTGGAAGGAACGGCACCAGCGGCATGGATCCACGGTCTCCCTAACAGCATGGTGTAGCCAGGCTCCATATCCATGACTTGAAACAGCACTTGAAAATTACTCGGGCCAATCTCTAGCGGCAACATTATCTCTCCCATAACGCCTCTCCTATTTCCATCAAAGGCTCGCACCACCATTTCTCGTGGCGACAGTTCATCCTCACTTATTGATAACGATGTTAGAGTTGACCTGGGAATGATATTTAATGTAGACCCCCCGTCAATCAAAACTTTTGCAACTATGTAACCTTTGCATTTGAGGGTTATGTGCAAGGCCCGTGGGTTCTTCTCAGATTGAGAAATGATCTCTTCATCAGTGAATGTGATCATGTTAACGCGTCTCACGGGGTCCACCATGTTAACCACACTTTCGGGAGTAACATCGGGCTTCACATAGGCTTCATTCAGAATTTTTAACAACGCCTTCCGATGCATCTCGGATGTCAAGATGAGTGACAAAAGAGATATCCTAGCCGAGTCTTCTTTAACTGTTCCATCACATCATATTCGCTCTGCTTCATTATCTTTAGGAACTCCTCTTCACTTCCTTCTCCCTCTCATCTTCTTTTGACATTTCTTCTCTGCTCCTTTCCTTAACAATTTTCCCTTTTCTAACTCTCCTGGGCCGTAGCATCGCCCACTCCTTGTAATTCCCCCTACCCTGACTATATTAGTCACGGACTCCTCATCCTTGTGTACTTCACAATTCGGGCCTTCGAAGTCTCTTCCCCGACTCCTTTTGTCTCTACCTTGGTTTCATAATTCCACGGCACTGAATGAGTGTCATTATAAGCAAATGGCACTGGCTTCTTGATTGTTACCACTACTTTCTCTAACGTCGAGACTTGGTTGAGAGGTGGCACCTTAAGCACAAAGCGTTCGATCACATTGACCTCTTCGGAGGAGGTTAACCCTTGTCTCGCATGTATTACTCCTAAAGTAAGCAACCCTTGGACTCGAACCTTGAAGTCCCAACAATTCTCAATATCATGTCCTACTCCCCCACAATGATAAGCACAATTCGACTATGCATCATATTTTTCCTCTTCTTTCATCGTGGCGGCTGGTGCAGCGATATTGTAGCCAGCTTTCTTCAACCCTTTGAATATCCTTGCCATCGGTGTACGCAAGCTCATGACACTTCTTATGGATGACCCTTCCACTTCTAAAGCATTCACCACATTCCTTCCACCATGATCAGGAATTGGGTTGTTAACAATACTTTGGGTCCACCTCTTCCTGGATATCAAGCTTCCCATAGGCAATTAACTTTCTTACTTTGCAGGTCTTAAAGGACTCGCAGTCTTCAATTGAATGCCCCGGAATATCCATGTGATACTTGCAGGTTGAGTTCGGGTTGTACCACGATGGAAATGGTGGCTCTAATGGACGCACAGGGATTCCTGAAATAAGATGAGCATCAAACAACCTTTGGAATAGGTCTGCATTCGGAATGGATAACCTTGGAAAAGGGGGAAGGTTTTGAGGACGAAAGCGGCTTTGGTTTTGGGGGTTCGGGCGAGGTTGTGAGTGGTTTGGGTAATTTTGCGGAGGTGCTGGTGGGTATCGGGCATAGGTTGGGCGAGTTGGTGTATATGGCGGTGGCGAGGGGACATTGTTAACTTGGAATTATGGTGTTGGGGTGAAGTTTGTGGCCGGTATAATTTGGTGGGTGGATAATGAGGCAGTGGCAGTGTTTGGTATGAAAAGCGAGGGTTGGGGTTGCGTCCAATGACTTGAATTTGTGCTTGGGTTGGATATAATAAATTCTTTTTCTTTGGTCGGCATTCTCTGTACTACTCATTGGCAACTTCGAGATTTGGCCAATATTTCAATTCTTTCTCCGAGAGTTATTAAATGAATCCTTATACCCCAACCATCGCCCCATAAAAGGGTTTCCTAGGGTCCCCAATACGAGCACATCTCGGACAATGTTAATGGGGTTGGACTTGAACGCGAGCTCTCCACTCTGAGCGCTTTATATCTTGAACGGTTCTTTATACCACTTTGCATTGAACTCAATAGGGGGCTGCGTCAAGTTGACCATAAATAGGTCGCCAAGAAGATACTCTCTAGGGAAGAAACTAATGAGGAACTTATCATCCTTGGACCAAACAGCCATCTTAGTCCCATAACGATCAAATGAAAACGAGGGTTGCTTTGCTCCCCGTCATACTTCATAAAATCAAGAATCTTGAAGTCTTTGGGGATTACTACATCCGTGGTAGGACACAACTCCTCTATCCTCAAGGGTCCATAAGCATTGGGGCCCTTTATCGCCTTAATCTGTTCCTCCATTTTCTCCATCCAATCTTCTTTCATCTTATCTTTCTCAGTTACGACGTGACTATTCCCAGAATAAGGCAATGTCACTTGCCTCGGAATAGACACATGAGGTGGTTCCCAGGTAGGGCCTGCATAACCAGGGACTTCATTATAAGCGCATTCCAAAGCACGATACCCCTCCCCAATGGGCATGACTATTGATGTTGTTTGAGGTGATTGCTCGTGGATTCCTGCAGCAGTGACTGAGGTTACGGCCGAGTAGATTGGAGCAGTTACTGATGGCACGTTTGCATACATTTCAACCCCATTTGCATTCCTATTTCTACTGATTAAGTAGAGAGACTCCCTTATATCTTACAGTATCGCTTCCAACCTCGCTTGGTTTTCTGACACCTCGTTTATCCTCCCTGTCACTTCGTCGACCTCCCTACTCAAGTTTCTTCCTGTCTCAGAATTTTTAACAGCCATTCTGGTCCGAGATCTGGTATTGTGAACTCGGGCTAGATTGGTCTCTTCTTTCCTAGGCCGCGCAATGATTTCTGAACCAAATTGATTTATTAAAGCAAAAACACATTAATTAAATAAAGAAAGAAAAATAAAAAACAGTTAACACTATTGTGAGGATGCTTGGTGATTGTGGAAAGATTCGCATGGTCATTCAATAGCAAGGCAAGATCCTCGATTTAGCATTAGCGGGTTCACTAATGGTGCCTTCTTCTAGCAATGCAATCATTCTTTTACCGAATACCAAGATTCCCGTATTCTCGCTAAAGGACAAATTGTCTCAGGGCGAAAATACGGTTGGCAACCTATTCAAGGGGGAATTTACCCCTCAATAAATAGTGCCTAAATGAAAAACAGTGACATCAACATTCAAAGCAAAACACTGCAACTGGTAATTCATTTCATTCCAAAATTAATCAAAACAAGGTCTCAGTCTTCTCACAGTGTAACATAAACTACATTACATCAACAATTTTGTTTGTTTCTTCCTAAGACCTTTAGCTAGACCTCGACAATATTTCATAAATTCAGCTATCTTCTGTGGTAGTTTTAGCAACGGATTCATGCGAATCTGAAGGTCTGCTTCATCAAAATGACTAGCCAGTTGTGTAGTGTAATACTTTAATTGTCAGACATGTCCTCATAATTCTTCATCCAATATTCCTTTTGAGCCTTTTCATTTTGAGCTGCCCATTGCCATGCGCGCTTTCACTTTCTTCTTTTTGCAGTCGTTGCCTCTGAGCTTCGAGTCTCCATTGCTCTTTTTCTTGCTCTAGTTCTTGAGCTTTCAACTCCAAACGCCTTGCTTTCTTGTTTGCTTCCTTGAGTGAACTATAATATTCTGCAGCCAGAACCTGTCTTTGATCGGAGCGTCGTTTCACCTCCACCAGAGCTTCTTGTAAAGATTGCATCCTTTGGTCTTGTGCTTTAGTATTTGCATCCAATTCTTCTTTCTCTTGTAGAATTTTCTCTATCAATTCTTCTTGAGCACTTGCCTTCACTCGTAGCTCTTGGACTTCTAAGGTGGTCTTATTTGATTCCACCTCTTTTCCTCTTCTTGCCCTTTTTACCCGGCTCGGGGCTTCAGCAGCATCAGCTTGTGCATCCTTTAAGTCTTCAATCTTGTCGGCTAACTTCTGGCACCGACTTGTGTGAATGACGACTTTTAACTCAGCGGCTTCCTTCCCTTGTTCCAAAAACTGCATTTGCGCTTTCATCCTCTCTATCTGGGTGGTCATTTGAGATATAATCTGAGAATGATTTTCATCACTTGACACCGCCTGAGGGGTACTATTTTGTGCCTTCCTTGTTGCTCTCCATTGCAGGTACTCGAGAGTAGGAATTACCACTCGCTTTCCCAATTCTTTCGCCCCTGCCCTATGAATATTCTTCCAAGCGTCCTGACCTCCTTTTCCTGCTTGGTAGTGCTTCCATCTTTCCCATATAAAAAGCTGAATCCTCTAAGTTGTGTCTCGTCAGGCACGTGCTGAGTCCATTGGAGCTGTCTAAGCATAAGTACCGGTGAAAATGATACACAACCTCTCACGCCCATTAAAGGAACGTTAGAGAAGTCACCACAACTGAGCAATATCTCTTCCCCATGATACCAACAGCAAACCCATTTGAAAGAGTCTGATCCCATCTTTATAAACTCATCTTTCCATTCGTGGGCTTTCTGCTGCTTCACTGGAATGCGACCAAAATTCCTTAACGGATCTGGTAAAAGGCCCAGGCGATTGTGTACATCCATATGTGTCATGATCCAAACATACAACATATGTGTGCAACATCGGATCATACCCCCTCCTTTTTTGTGACAAATCTCCATGGTCAAGAAAGTATCAACAAGAATAGCAGGGATTGGATTTGACCTATGATTCTCAAACTTGAAGAAAGCATCCATTGCCGCTTGATCCACCACGTCTGAAGTGAATGGCAATAAAACTAACCCAAAGATGGTTAGTGCCAATGTCTTGTTAAAGAGATCCCACCTTCCTTGCTGCGCTAGTAGCTCAAGATGTGCTTCCAGGTAACTCTTCTTCAATCCGCGTGTTCCTCCTCTCTTTTCCATGCTTAACTGACTTGCCTGAACCCCTATGAGTTCTGCTATTTTTCCTTCTGACACATAATGCCCTCCATAGAGATAAACATTAGGGTACTTGCTCATTGGGAATCTCAACATGATAGCATACTCTTCTATGGTCGGTGCAATATCCAAGTCGGGCAGCTCAAAACATCTCAGAGAATAATTCCAAAACTGGGCAAGGCCACTCAAAACAGGTTCTTCAACAGGGATGCGTAACAAATTTAGGATCTGTCCATAACTGCTTGAAAACTCTGATCGAGCCTTAGGGGTCATGTGTTGAGTAATGTCCTTCACACGCCTCAGATCACTGCCATTTACTGTAATCTTCATATTCCTCTTGAGATCAACGACATTGCTAGTGTTTTTCCTTTGGCCTATCTCTTCCATTCCTTGCTATTGGATGAGCACTAATCTTTCCACTTTACCAACTAAACTCACCCTACAAAAAGAGTAAAAGAAGAATGTAAGCAAACCAACAAAAATGAAGAATGCATCCTAGGGGTACCCCTCGTCGAGGTAACTCCAAAATGTATCCTAACATTCTACATGAAGAAATTCTTATAGGGTCGTAAACCCAAAGGATTATGCGTGATTTGCTGATGCATGCCCTCTTTATTTTATTTTATTTTTTTTTTTGCAAGAAAATGACATAGAACTGTAAGATGATGTTTTTTTTTTTGGAATGTCATGCAAATGCAAGATAATGCATGTTCCTTTTTTATTTTTCTTTGGTTTGAGAAATGCTATGAATGTCATGCAAATGATATGAAAATGCAAGATGAAACATTCCCCTTTTTATGTTTTTTTTTCAACAAAGAATGAATGATATGAGAAATGAACAGACAAAGAAAAAGCACGCTCCCTTTGTGTCCTAATCAGGTGAAACTTAAAGGTTGGATTTCCTTAAAGTCACAACTCTAATTTTGACAGTCCCTATGTTCAATCTACCAGTACAAGGTTTTTAGGATAGATCTAGACCTCTAAAAGTCATGGTCCCAGTTGCCCCTATCTCGAAAGACAAGGACCCAATTCATGAATTAATCACAAGTAGGGATAAACCCTCTCAATATGATTAGTCCATGATACTGGTAACAATCTGAGTGGTGTCCCAACCAATGTCAAGTGAGCATGAAGCCCCTCAATAACAAAGGTCGAGACCCCTCCTATTCCTCGGGTTCGCACAGACTCGGGTATAGAGCCCAAAAAGTGTGTGAGGTAAATGACAGTGACGTGTGTGAGGGAGCATACAAACCTATACCAAAAATTTAAAAAGACCAAAAATTACCCCCCAACCTGCAAAACATATATACAAAAGCTAGCCAGCAATCATCTACCCTATGGTTTAAACAAATAATCACAAAATATATACAAGTAAAAAGTATATACAGAATAATGATATCAGATATTTACAAAATAAAATAAAATCTATTTACAAACAAATAAGAAAGCAAAAACAAGGACAAAAAGGGTAAAATAAATAAATAGAGATTATTAACAATTTGCACAACTAAATAACAGGCTTGACTCTCCAAGCTTCCCAGATTAGAGTCGCCATCTGTCGCGACCGGATCGCGGCGAAATAAAGCGACTCGCGTGATTTTAAAAATGATAAATATGGAGTCGCCACCTTTTATTTAAATTTAGGAAAAATTAGAAAACCTTTTTAGAAAATGATCTTTGGAACCAAATCGAATTCGAGTCGGTTATGGATAGAGAAGGGTGGAAACTTAATCCCACCGCACTTCTATCACTATCACACCGTCATGAGACGGTACCTTAAAATCAGATTGTGCAAAAACTTGATAATCTCAAATTTATTTATTTTACCCTTATTAAAAAGATTTTGCATTTTATTTTATTTTTATTTTTTATTATTTTTTTTATTTTTTTTTAAAGAAAAGAAAAACCAAATTGTGAAAATTTAATTTTTGACTTGACAGAATGAAAATTCTGCTCCTACGTACCCTCAGGTGCAATGAGGAACTCAAAGTTACGTAGTTCTGTATAAAATAAGTGTGAGTTGATTTATTTTAATTAAGAAAATTTTATTGTTTGAAACTAAAAAAAACATTCTTGCACAGGGTTCAAGTTAGCGTACTTTAGGTTACTCAATAAACCCTTGTGATCCAAACGACATTGAAGATAACATCCACTATTCAATCAACATCGGTGGTCATTGCAGATATAATTTTTATATTTTATTTTTTTATTTTTATTATTATATATTCTTTTTTATTACCTTTATTTTTTATTTTTTATTCTTTATTTCTTTTTTTTATTATTATTATTCAAATTTCTAACCAACAAATATTCTCATATCAAAAACCCAAACCTAACTTTTAATCAGGCCCTCACGTTTTCAGATATGCAATTAACCCATTTAGGCAAAACCAAACTTTGACCAAAATAAGAAAAACAAAATCAAAACACATACTTAAGCCATACTTCAAACTAAAAAAATAATAATTTAAAAATAAATAAATATATACATAAAAGGGACAAGATGGCTTCCATTATCTCTTTTTTACGTTTTCACCTTTCTTTTATATATATATATATATATATATATATATATATATAAAAAAAAGACCATCAACCACAATAAACCCAAAAACACTTACCTTCGGTTTTTTTTTAACAACGAAACCAAAAACACAAAAAGGTGCTCTTCTTCGCCGAACGGACGCGGGTGGGTAAGCTAGATGGTAAAAGGTTTTCTTTTTACGATGGAGCGGTTCGCTCGATATTTTTTCGACGGCGAGCTCGGGTTCTTCGCGGGTGGAGTTCGAGACTACCGAGCAAAGCAAAAAAAAGAAAAAGTCGGTGTCTGGTGTGGTGGGCTGGTTCGGTCTTGGCCTACCGGTCACGGTGTCGAAGCTAGATGCGGATGGCGGTTCTTGGGGAGCCAACGGTTTGAACCGCGAGGCCGAGACGGGCCTCTGAAGACGAGGGTCGCGCGAGCTCCGGTGTCGCCGGGTGTTCGACGACGAGGTGGCTTGCGCGACGCGGCGGAGGCGGGTCGATCTGGGCAGGCTCGCGAACGTGAAAGGAGGAGCGGGTCTGAGCTTTTCCGGGGTTGGGTCGCTGGTCCGAAACGAGCCCGATGAGGGCGGAGCCTGGTGCTGTTCGGGCGGTGGTCCGCGACGCGTTAGGTGTGGGCTGCGGTTTCGAACGCGGCACGGTTTCTGGCAACAGAGGTAGATGGTGGCAGGAGTTTGGTGCAGCTTGGTCACGGTGTTGGAGGTTGGACGTGGTGATGCATGGAGGGTGGAGTTTTACGATGCTGGGTAACGGCGGACACGGCGGAGGTCACGTGCGGTATGGGTCGCGGTGGGCTACAAAGGAGAGGCACGACGGGACGACGGTGGCCTCGGGTTGCTGCGTTGCGCGCGGTGGAGCTCGGGGTGTACTTCGGACGTGCGCTGCTTTGCTCGGTTGCGGTGGTCGGACGTGCGGCCGCGCTCTGTTTTACGGTTTGGACGTGCGGTTCGGCTGTTTTACGGTTTGGACGTGGTGAAAAGGACGTGGTGGAATGGTTGGAGGTTGTTCGGTGGTGGTTTGAAGGTGAATGGTTATGGAAGATGTGGTTGATGGTTCTTTGGTGAGGAGAGATGAAGATTGTGGTGGGTTGGAAGTGATGAAGTGAAGAAGGTTATGGGTGGTGGTGAGGACCGTGAGTATGGAGTGCGAGGAAGGTTGAAGATGAGTGATGGTTATGGAGCGTTGTTAATGGAGGAAAGGTGAGGGTGAAGATGAGGTGGTGGAGTTGGAGAAGATGGTTTAAAGATGGTGTGGGTGGCTTTAGGAAAATGGTGGTGGTGAGGGTGAGGTAGAGGTGGTGGAGTGGAGAGTTAGGAAAAAAAATGAGTGAAGATGATTATGGAAGAACCAAGAAAAAGGTGGGTGGTGATGGAATGGATGAAGATGGCAGCAAGCAGTCCATGCGTGGGAAGAGAAAAATGAAGAAGAAAGAATGTTGCCCCCCCTGTATGCCTTTGTGCTTGCGTGAGTGTGTATCCGAGTCGAGAAAGAAATCCATCCCCCCTTACTAGAAGATGACGCCCCTCCCCTCATGCCCCTGTGCTTGCGTGAGTGTGTGTTGTGCAAGAAAAGAAACGTGCAGAAATGGGTGCAGCAGTGATAGTAGGTGAGTTCTCAGTGAGTGAAATTACCGAGAAGATATGCGTGTGTGCAGAGTGAAAATGTGAGAGGCAGTATGGGTGCAACAGTTTTTCTTTTTTTTTCTTTCTTTTTCTTTTATTTTATTTTTTCTTTTCTAGTTTTTTAGTTTTTTGGTTTTTTTTTCTTTGTTTTTTTTTTTTTTTTTTTTTGAAAAGGGCTTATGGGTTTGGGCTAAGAAAAAGGCTAAGAAAAATGGACCACAACCTTTTTTTTTTTTTGTTGTTTTTTTATTCTTTTTACTTTTTTTTATTATTATTGTATATTTTTTTATTTATTTTTTAGTTTTTTAGCTAGGTCAAAATTAGGTGTTCACATCAGGTTAAGTTAACCTAATAACGATCTGCTATTATCTAATATTCCTTTACATAACACCTACTTGTGCATTGTGTGACTTGAGCGTTAGAGTCTCATTACAGGTACTCACTCCCCTAATTCCATACGCTTAGTGATAGCTGCGCAAGGAGGAAACCACCATATACGTGTTTATCTCAGGTACCCTCTGAATCTATTTCAGAATATTTCTATTTTGAGCATCAAAATTTATAATATTTCTTCTTAAGGTTTGTCTAACGAGTGAGCACCTATTAAGAAATCATAAATGAAAAGGTCTAAATAAAAAGTAAAATATTTAATAAATTGTAAATTTTAAAAACTTTACTTTTTACTTAATATTTTTTACTTTTAATTCTTTAATAAACTTGTTAGTAAAACCTTCTTCTTATCAGTAACTTCTCTCTTTATAAATTAGTGGATTATTTTTAGTTTTGCTTTACGAAACTCTTTCGGCTTCTAAAAGCCAATTAAGTAAAAGCATTATAAACAAAGAAATGTCATGCAAATATGCAAATGGATGCGTCACTTATGATTCACATCTCTTATATATTAATAGTATGTGACAGAATTAAATATGATCAATTATACTTAAATGATAAAAATTATATAAATATAAAATAATATATGTATAAATGTGCATAATTAAAGACACTAAGAGAGAGAATCGAGTAAGAGTTGGTAAACTGGGCCTAAACATGAGATGGCCCAAGCAGTCAGAAAACCCTTGAGGCAAAATGAGTAGCGAAAGAGTGTTATCCCTATCTATTATCTGTCGAGCTCAGTGATCAGTGATTGCCTCTTACGCCGAGTGAAACCCCAACCTCGCAGTTCGGAACTCAGAAGCCATGTCTCCAGGACCCGTTGTTGACGCAGCCGCTGAGGTCGCAGCGGAGCAGCAAGTTCCCTCCCTCGATGACACAAATCAGAAGAAGAAACCTCTGCCGCAGGTGGTCTCTTTTTATTTTTTTTAAAATTTCAAACATTCGATCGTGTTTTCTATATCGGTTGCTTGGATTGGATTCATTTCTATTGTGTTTTGGTGTCTCGTTTGTTTGTATGATGATGCTATTTTTGTCAGGAGGACGATGCTCCTGTTGTTGAGGACGTGAAAGATGATGACAAAGATGAAGCCGATGATGATGAGGACGACGACGACGACGACGACGATGACAAGGAAGACGGTGCTCAAGGTTTTCCCACTTTAATTTCATTTTTATGACGACGTTTTGTTTTGTTTGCGTCTAACCTAAAATGGCTATTTGCTATTTACTTGTGTTACTTCCCACTAATGGGTTTCCTTTTGCTTGTGCTTTTTCTTAGTGTTTGCGTTGAGTTCTGTATTGACCCATGAGATCTAACTTGCATGTATATATAGGTTATATGATAACTACTTTTGAACAAATTGACAAATAGGTTGGCTTAATCTTATCATCTCTAATAATAAATCTTCATGTAGGTTGTGTTTGGAATGAATAAAAATAGAAAATGATTTGATTTGATTTGAATTGAATTGAATTGATTTGATTTAAAAATCAAATTTTGTGTTTGGAACTTAAAAAAAAAAAGGATTTGAATTGATTTAGAAATCAAATTTTGTGTTTGGAATTCATTAAAATGATAATTGATTTGATTTGATTTTATTATTTTACATTTTAACCCTTATGAAAGGTTGTTAGAGGTAGTTACAAATGGTCAAATAGTCTATTTATTTCAAATCGAATCAAATCCTAACAAATCCTATCAAAATTGATAGAATTTCTAAAATAAAAGAAATGAAATGTATGAGATTTTAGAAATCAAATCATTTCTCATTTTTAAACATTCCAAACACAAAATTTAATTAAATTTGATTTATAAATTAAATCATTTCCCATTTTTTTACATTCCAAACACACTCATATAGAAATGGTAATTGTTGACTCACCGTTAATGTTCAAAACGAATCTTGCTTCATCTTTTGGCTGTTTTTTTTTTTTTTAATGGAGGGGGGAACAACTTCGTATTGCTAGACTTAGTATTTTTTCTACTGGTGATTGCTGTTAGATGTCTAGTAAAAGTAGTATTTTCGTGTGGGTCTGAGGTACCCTTTGCACCTTTATTCACAATTGCTGTCTTGGAGTTTTTGGGCTTTGAGTTGAGGTACATTGATTGTCTGCATATAGTATAGTAGGAAACAAAAGGAGTTAAAAGGAGGCTTTTCAAAAGTTTTAATTTGTCATCACTTGATTGATTGACATTTATATGCTAAGGCTTCAAAAGCAGATATGAGCTAGATTCAATTGTTGTTGAGGTCCAACAAATTACCATTAAAGTATCAGAGTTTGTATGCTTGGTAACATAATCATTGAATGGATATCTGAGAATTTCAACCAAGGAGACTAAGGCAAAAGGCACTGGGGTATTTTAACGCCTTGAGACAAGAGATACCAAAAAGTGCATGCCTAAAGAAGTCATCAGTAAAATATTTGACTATTTTGCATTAATTTTCCATATAAATTAATTACTCAAGCAAAAAGTGCATGCCTAAAGAAGTCATCAGTAAAATATTTGACTATTTTGCATTAATTTTCCATATAAATTAATTACTCAAGCATAACATTCCTGGTAAAAATAAAACAAACGTTCAGTTTACTAAATCCTAAGCTGGTTTCTGCTGAGTCCCTAAGATTGACAACTAGTTTTTTTTTCTGACTATTTTACCCCTTTAACATCACATAAGCTAGTCAGATGGTTGGGCCTTTTTTTCCCCCTATAGTTATCAACAAGGTGAAAGCCTCGCCTGAACCTTAAAGGCATGCCTAAGGTGAAGGCCTCACTGAATGGGCAGTGCCTCAAATAGCAAGAGAACTGACCGCTTGTGGAGTCTTTGACTACACTGATTTCAATCATAGATCTCTTTTTATCCCATCATTATAATGGTTGGGATTTTTTTCTTGATGATCAACTTAATATCTTTACTCTATTCAGCTACCACTTTTCTGTGCTTATGATTGTTATATAGTTTGAGTTTTCTTGTTTGGATGAAAACACAATGTGCTCTATAGTTGTTGCAATATTGGCAAATCAATAACCGTGTCCCAAATTTTAGGATTAAAGGGCATTACCAAGAGAAAATAACAATGTATTTCTGCACTTCATTACTAGTCTTCTATTGTAGCAGCCATATGTATGCTGTATTACCTTTTTCTGGCTTGTTATCTGTTGATCTTCTTGTTCATAAATCTGTTTAACTGTACTTTGAGATGCAGGTGCTGCTGAGGATTCAAAGCAGAGCAGAAGTGAGAAGAAGAGTCGAAAAGCAATGTTGAAGCTCGGTCTGAAACCTGTTACTGGTGTTAGTAGGGTCACAATCAAGAGAACAAAAAATGTTAGTCATTATATATATTGTTTTGTGTGTGATTCATCTGGAAGATGGATGGCTTCTAACCAAATTATTTTATGCCTTAGATTCTATTTTTCATCTCAAAACCTGATGTCTTCAAGAGTCCAAATTCTGAGACTTATGTCATATTTGGGGAGGCAAAAATAGAGGACTTGAGCTCTCAGTTGCAGAACCAGTACGGCAATTGTTGCTCCTAAGGTGATTTCGGATCAGCAAAGAGGGTTTATAAAGAGGCGGCGGATCTTTGGCTAGCTGCTCAGCAGTTCAGGATGCCAGATATGGGATCTCTAACAGCAAAACCAGATCAAGGTGCTGCAACTGCAGGAACACAGCCTGATGAGGAAGAAGAGGAGGTTGATGAAACTGGTGTGGAGCCCCATGACATTGATTTGGTCATGACACAGGCAGGAGTGTCAAGAAGCAAGGCCGTCAAGGCTCTCAAGACTCACAACGGGGACATTGTTGGTGCCATCATGGAGCTCACTACTTAATTAGGCTTTATGCTCTTTTTTTTTTGGATTTTGGGGTCGATTGTGGAAGTAATGCCATCCTTACTGTTACTGTAGTCAAACCATGTAAACATATCAACCGTCTATATGGTTGGGGTAACCTTACAAGTTTGTTGCTTTCCCAAAAATTTCTGGGTCGACGTCCTGATCACATTATTTGTATTTTTTTCTAAATTTATTTTTTCTAATCATAATCCACCTTCTATCATTCCTGTTTCTGTGCGCCTTGTAAGATGATGGTATGAGAGTTAGCCTGCCTGAGTTTTAATGGTTCCTGCGACATCTAAAGTCTTGTCTTGTTGCCCTGGGACTTGGTAAAATTGGATGCCATCGAGTAGGAATTGTTGTATAAACTATAGAGTGGTATTTTTGTTCGAAATTACACTGGTTCAAAACAGATAATATAGCCATTGATTCTCCGCATTCCTCTCACAATGATCTGCCACATAAAATGTGTTCTAAAACACAGTTATCTCAATGTTCGAATTATTGATTTAAATTGAGAAAAAAAAAAGATATTTAAGGAGAAATCAATAACCCATATATCTACAGATTTTCAAACTTAATGTTCATCTACAGTTTCACGTGGCTATCCAAGGGTCAAATGTTGCTTGGGCGGCAATTCCCATTGAGCTCGGTTTACACTTGGGCTGTGACAGGTATTATTTTCCGGCACAAAAACACTAGCACACTCTTACATGGGTGGTATACGCACACTTTAATCTGTTTTCTTTTAATTTGGGGTGGTATACGCACACTCTTGATGGGTTCGGTTTGGGGGCGAACACTTCTTAGTATGTGTATATATATATTGGTTTACACACTTCTACTATATCTACTCTACTATTTATTCAGATTAAATCTGTTATTACAAAATAAAATTATACATGCCTTTTTTTTTATTATTAAAGGAGACACATGTTATCTTCTTATGCAAAAGTTATTACTATTTATATTACATGTTAAGTTCTCATAAAATATTCTTCCTTTCGTATGTGTAACATGTGTGAGTGAAAAAATAATTAAAAAGAATTTATAATAAAAACATTTAATTATTAAAATGCATTATTATTTACATAAAATATTTTAATATTTTAAAATTAAGATACTTAATAATTTAATACAGTTTTTAATATTTAATAGGAGACAGTTTAGTATATATATTATTCAAAAAATAGGGTGAAAAATTAGGAGATAAATTGTAAATATAATTATCTAAATGAATATTATAAATAAATTTTTTATTCAAAGATACAATAAAGTGACTATAAATGATAATAAATATTTTCCATTAGTGATAAGTTTGGTATAACTTTTAAGAGAAAGTAAAAATTTAAGAGATAATTATTTACTTTTATGATAGTATATGTTTCTTATTTGTAGGTATATATATATATATATATATATATATATATATATATATATATATATATATATATATATATATATATATATATATATACTTTAATTGCTAACAAATTTTTTTTCTTATCACTGTAAATAGAGATGTTAAAGCGAGTTAGATCTAATGGGTCAAACTGTTTCACTTGCGAAAAATGGTCGGTTGGGTTGCATTTTGTAACCCTTTTTTTAGGTAAGATTTTTTTTTTGTGTGTGCAAAGGAATGGGGCTGGTAATTTTAACCCAACCTGTATAACCTGTCGGTTATGGTGGGGCGGGAGGTTAACTCATCAAGTTTTTTTTTTTTTAGTGACGGATTAGGCGAGTAAACCCATGTGTTGATCTACCTAACTTGCCTTTTTTGTTCAATTTTAATTGAGTTCACCTATGTAACATGTCACTCTTTTATTTAATATTTAATTTTTGCTAAGATGTCTTGTCTAACCTGTTAACCCATTTTTTTAAAAAAATATATATTTTAAACAAGTTGACTTGCTAACTTGCCATAAAACGGAGTGTATTGGCCTTTTCCACCCATATTCTAAAATGGTTCAACCCACCCCCTCGCCTTTTTTGCCAATGGGCGAGTCAACTTGTTTGATATCTTTAACAAGAAATAATAATCGTGTTAATGTTTACATCATTTATATTGTGTTTATTAAATGGTAAATTATTAAGACTCAAATTATATTATTATATCTCGATTTGATATTATTAGTTGTATCTTTTAGACATAGTAAAAAAAATTCAATCATAATTTTAATTTGTTGATACTTTTCTTTTATTTCCTTAATACATTGTATTAAAATTCTTTTAATTTACCTCATGCATTAGACAGATATAAAACTATCGAAAACTAATAACTAAAAAATTATGAATGAGAATGTTCTTTTTTCTTTTATTTTTCCTTGCAAAATTGTATAAGAAAAACGACATTGTGTTCACCAAATTTTTATTTATTATCCTATTATAGATATATTATGTTTTATTAAGTTAAGAGTCCCTTTTGTATGTTCTTGATAATGAGATTAAAAAATTAAGGGATTAATTTCAAATATAATTTTACATATAAATATCATAATTTTTTTATGATCTTTTAAGGTTATACAATAGTGATTTAAAAGTGATGTCTTATAAGTGGTTTTTTAATTAAAAAAATCACTTTTTAATGAAAAAAATGCTAAACAAACACACTTTAACTTTTTATATAAAAATTTAGATTCCTAATTGAAGTTCTTATTTTGAGTAAAGTAATAAATGTACATGAGAATAAATAGATTTATATAATGGGATTAAGTTAAATTATTATATACAAGGATAATAATTTGATAAGAATTGTTACCTTGTATATTGCACGGGTCAAAAACCCTAGTAATTAACAAATGAGAGATAAAAAGAGACAAAATATTGAATAAAATAAAAAAGTGATGTTACTTTTATTATTACCCTTTCAATTTACATATTAAATGTTGTTAACAAAACCTATATTATATAATAATAATTAAAAAAATAGTAGTTGCACATATAATATGATATATTTTTTTGGTAAAGAAAAGTTTATAGTGACATGAAGCTTTTTCTATTTCAAAGTTAAGACAAACTATAAATCTCTATGAGTATTATGAGTAGAAGGGCGACTAAGTGAGTTAAACTATGCAGAGTTGTCAAAACGGGCCAAGCCATTTTTAGGTCGGGACAGATCGGGTCATGTAAGTTTCGGACTAGCATTTTGTTTTTTTATAATGGGATTAACCTTATGTAATGTATTCGGGCTGGGCCTCAGCCTATTCGGGTCGGATCAGATCGGATCATGTAAGTTTTGAGCTGACATTTTACTGGTCTAGTCCATCTATTTTGTTAACGGTCTTATATTTATAATAATAATCATCGTAGACTCATTTTGATATATTTAAAACTATGTGAGCATATAATGTGAGATATATGTTAACAATTAATTATTTATAAAAATTGAATATAAATATATATAAATATATATAAATATATTATTTTTCATTTAAGAAAAAAGAAACATTGTAGTGAAATTATTTCTTAACAGAAAAGAAAAATAAAGCAAGAGATGGTAAACTGAGCCCAAAGATGGCATGGCCCAAGAAATTTGAAAACCCTTGACCTGAGGAGAGTGGAATGAGTAGCAATTAGCAAAGGAGTTTTATCTCTATCTAATCTATCTATCTATATTATCTATATTATGAAGGTTAGTGTTGAGAGTGAGAGTTGATTGTTTAGTAGTACTTTGCTAAGTGAAACTAAAAAGCCATGTCTCCAGGTCCAATTGTTGACGCAGTCGCCGAGGCTGGAGTTGACCAACAAGTGCCCTCAGTTGACGAGACAACCCACATGAAGAAGCCTCAGCCACAGGTTGCCATATTACATTCCATTCCATTTTATTTTCTACTTTGCTTTGGTTTGGTCTCTCATTTGCTTTGAAGGATCTATTTCTACATGAAGACGATGCTCCTGTTGTTGAGGACGTGAAGGACAATGACAAAGATGAAGCCGATGACGATGAATATGACGATGATGACAAGGATGATGGAGCTCAAGGTCCTCCTTTTTTTCCCTCTCCATTGTTCTCCACGTTAATCTCATTTTCACGGTGTTTTCTTTTGTTTAATTCTTTCTAACCTTAAGGGGCTAACTATTTGGTATTTATTTGTGTTATGTTATTGTTAAAATATCCTATCCTATGGTTCCTATCCATATAGGATAACCACTGATTAAAGCATTGACTTCCTTTCACTTGTGATTTTTCTTAGGGTTTGGATAGAGTTCTCTATTGCATGTAGATAGAATTTGGATTTGGCTCCCCAAGGAGTTATAACCCTTAGAAGAGAAAATCAACATTTAAGATCTGATAAAATACATGCTTATGTCTAATAATAATAAACTATGAGGTTATTAAAATCTAGTTCCTTGATTTTCTCATCAAGGGTCCTAATTCCTTACTTTTCTCTCTAAATTTAACCTCCTTACTTTAGGGAAGCCAATTTCATAGGTTTTTTATAACTAATTATTTTAAACAAACTGACAAATAGTTTTGCTTAATCATATTGGTGCAACCATGTGCTTTCTTATACAACTAAGTGCCCTTTGGGCTTGGCCCTTTATTCACAATGGTTGTCTCAGAGATCATAGACTTTGAATTGAAGTGCATTGATTTTCAGAAAATATTAATCATACACTTTTTTTAGGAGTGTATGCACTGTTGACACCTTTTTTAATAGTATGTGATTTAGTGAAATAAAGTGATAGGAAAAAATATGTATGATAAATGATATTGAAAGAAAAGTAAAAAGTGATGTGAGAGAAAAATGAATAAGAATATCATTGTTGTTGATTTTTTGTGTACAATTACTAGGAAAAAAAAGAGGGTGAGCCTTTGCACATTGGTAAGGTTATTACATCTGATCCTCCCAGGATCCCACATGGTGGGAAGCCTTATGCACTGGGGCCACCTGTTTTTAGTATAGTAGACCGTATTTTAGGAGCGAATATTATACATTTAATTCTTTTGTTGATGAAAAAAAAAGAAGAGACTAAGTTCCTACTTTACGGAATTATCTTTATGAGTAAATCAAAATCTATTAGCCTTATAATTACTGGGAAACAATTTTCCTGTTACATAAGGAATTGATTCTGGTGATAACTTGAGATATTAAAAATAATGTCTAAAACATTCAGTTTTACTGAGTCATTACAAAAACACAGACTAATATGTAGGAAATTTTTTAAACATATGAATAATTAAAATAAAAGATTAAATAGTCAATTATAGGGGTTATTTATTTGTTTTAAAATAAAATAAAATAAATTAAACTAATTATTTAGTTCCTCATTATAATTATAAAAATAAAAAGTGTATTACACGTAAATCCTTTTATAAAAATCTCAAAAAAAATTTGTTTTTGTTTTGCTTTTTGAAAACATATATTTTGTGTAGTTCATATTGTAAAAGATAGTATTAGTTAGAGTTAGTTATAATTTAGTTATGCTTAGCTGGCAAGTAGTTATAACTAACCTAATGATTGGTTTAATAGTATATAAGCTGAGTCTTGTACATGATTGAATACTGAGTTTCATTTTCATCAATTCATATTTGTTTCTCTTCATCTCTTTCTCTCCCTTTCATCTTTGCTTCACTGCATCTCTGATACCTTTCATAGTATCAGAGCTCTGCACGCTTCCATGGAAACTGAGATTTCATCTGTGATTTCAACACAAAGATTTGTATTACAAACTTTCTCCAATCCGGTGTCCATAAAACTCAATGACGACAACTATCTACCATGGAAACAACAAGTAACAATCAAAGGTTTCAAGTTACAAAAGTACATTCTTAGATCTCAATTAGTTCCACTGAAATTTGCTTCTTCAATTGATGAGCAAAATGGAAATATCAGTGAAGATTTTCTCAACTATGAATAACAAGATCAACTGCTAGTGTCTTGGCTTCTTTCATCCATGGGTGAATCAATGATGCTTCGTATGGTTGGTACTGAATTTGCATATCAAATTTGGCAAAAACTTGAAGTTTTCTTTGTTTCTCATATCAAAACTAAGGTGAAATAGTTAAAACTTCAATTACGAAATATCAATAAAGATGTTTCTTCTTCAATCAATGAATATTTGTTACAAATTAAGAAAGTTGTAGATGCTTTAGCTGTTGTTGGTTCTCCAGTTAATGATTTTGATCATATTAATGTTATTTTTGATGGTTTGAGTAAAGAGTAAGATGGTTTTATTACATCTGTTATTTCAAGATCTGAGTCATATACAATTATAGAAATTGAAGCCTTACTTATGGCTCAAGAAGAAAGATTTGAGAGCATAAACAAGTTAGTGCAGTAAAGTCTCCTATTCAAGTTCATCTAATATACTCACCACAATATCGAGGAGGTAGAAGAGGTGATGGCACAGGATATTCAAGATTTGGCACAAATAATTTTGGTTAAGATCGTGGTTCATATTCACAGCAAAAACAACGTAGAAGTGGTTTTAGAGGTGGTTTTCGAGGTCAATCTTTCTTTAAGGGAAGAAATGGCCGTGGTGGAGGTAAATCCAATTGGAATTCCAATAAGCTTCAATGTCAACTGTGTGGAAAATATGGTCATATAGCATGGCATTGTTATCATCGTTATGATGACTCTTATCCAGAACCAAGCATTTCAGGAACTAGCAGCAGTAATAATCCTCTTTCTGCATAATATGTAGCCATTACTTCATAGCCATTACCACAGGCCATGCTGGCAATTCCTGAGACTTTGTATGACCAACTTGGTGTCCTGATTCAGGAGCTACCAATCATCTCACACACAATTCTAATAACTTGTTTGTGAAAGAAGACTACAATGGTCTAGATAAAGTTCTGATTGGCAATGATTCAGGTTTGATCATAAAACATATAGGGCAATCTACTATTCAGTCTCCATTTTCTTCTTCTTCTTTATATCTCCATAATCTCCTACATGTTCCTGATATTACTAAAAATCTCCTTAGTGTGTCAGTTTGCTAAAGATAATCAAGTCTACTTTGAATTCCATTCTAATCATTGTCTGGTTAAATCACAGGGTTCAAATCTAGTTCTACTCATAGGAACACTTAAGAATGGCTTATATGCATTTAATCAATTTTCATTATCTTCAACTCCAGCTTCTACATTTCAACCATCTGCTCAGAGTTCCACTCTACAACAGCCTTCTTTCTTATAGAAACCTCTGCAACTGTGGCACTCAAGGTTGGGGCATCCCTCTTTCAAAATAATTCAACAAATGCTCAAGTCATGTAACATCCTTTTTGATACTAATAAAATTCCTGCATTGTGCAAATTCTGTTGTATGGGCAAAACTCACAAATGGCCTTTTCATGTATCTGATACAGTGTATAAAACTCCCTTAGAATTGATATATACTGATATCTGGGGTCCTTCTCCTACTCATATTACTAAGGGTGCTAGATATTATATCCATTTTATTGATGCTCGTAATAAATTCACATGGATATTTTTGCTCCAAAATAAATCTCAAGCACTTTTTGTCTTTATCAAATTTAAATTTGTGATTGAACTGCAAATTGAACATTAATTAAAGCAATCCAAACAGATGGAGGGGGTGAATATTCTGTGTTCACTAAATACCTAACAGATCATGGTATTGTCCATAGGAAGAGTTGTCCATATGTGCATGAACAGAATGGTTCAGCTGAACGTAAGCATAGACATATCACTAAAATAGGTCTCACCCTCTTAGCATCAACCTCTCTTCCTTTACAATATTGGGGGGGATGCTTTTCTAGCTGCTACTTATCTCATAAATAGGCTCCCAACATCTGTTCTTCATAATTAGTCTCCACTATAGGTTTTGTTTACCATTCAACCTGATTATCAATCCTTAAAACCATTTGGTTATGCATGTTATCCTTATATCCAGTCTTATAACAGTCACATACTTCAATGTAGGTCAGAACATTGTGCCTTTCTTGGTTATTGTACTACTTACAAAGGTTACAAATGTTTGTCTCCTAGTGGTAAGATTTACATTACAAAGCATGTTCAATTTTCTAAGTTTGTATTTCCATTCAAAGATCTTTCCTCTTAATTTTTCCCATAACCATCTCATTCGATGTCCTCATCTCGTTCTCCTAATTCCTTGTTCAATATTCTTATTATTCCCATTATCCATCTAGTTAAGTTTGTACCTCAACTTGCTCAACATGTTCATGATTTTACCTTGTTACCATCATCTCAGAATTTACCTGTGCATATTAATAATTCTAATCAAATAGTTTCAATCAGTGGTGGTGTAGGTGATTTTGCAGGTCAAGTTTCAGTTCCTGTTTCAGTTCCTCAATCTGTTCCCAATACTCACTCAATGACTACAAGGTCTAAAGCAGGTATTTTTAGGCCCAAAGTTTATACAACTACTGTTGAACCTAATTCTATATTTGAAGCTCTCTCTCAACAACATTGGCATGATGCAATGAAAGCTGAATTTTCTGCCCTCACACAAAATCAAACCTGGTCATTGGTTCACCTTCCTCCAAATAGGACAACAACAGGTTGCAAATAGATGTTTAAGGTTAAAGAAAACCTAGATGGCACTATACATAAGTATAAGGCACGCTTAGTAGCAAAAATGTTCCATCAAAGAGTAGGTTTTGATTTTTCTGAGACATTCAGTCCAGTTGTTAATCCTACCACTGTCAGAATCATTTTTACTGTTGCACTGTCTAGAGGTTAGTCAATCCATCAGCTTGACTTCAATAATGCATTTCTCAATGACATTCTTAGAGAAGAGGTGTGTATGCAGCAGCCTGAAGGCTTTGTTCTTGGGGATGGATTTTATGGTCTCAAACAGGCTCCCAGAGCCTAGTTTGAACAGTTAGCCAACTCTCTCACAGACTTGGGGTTCAATTATGATTCATCTTTCTTTGTTTGGTTCACTGCCACTTCTACCATTTATATGCTAGTATATGTTAATGACATACTAGTCACATGAACATCTCCAACAGAAATTCAGAACCTCATGACTTCTCTTAATCACAAATTTGCTCTCAAAGATCTTGGTCATCTTCACTATTTCTTAGGATTTGAGGTTAGAAATACTAAGAATGGAGGTATCCATCTTTCTCAAAGTAAGTACATCTCAGACTTACTTGCCAAAGCCAAAATGTTAAATGCCAAGCCTATTACAACTCCTATGACCAGTGGTTTGAAATTATCGGCTACAGGCAGTGCTCCCACTGTTAATCCATCTCTCTATAAGTCCATTGTGGTAGCTTTACAATATATGACAGTAACTAGACCAGATTTGTCCTATGCACTGAATAAAGTTTGTCAGTTCATGCACAATCCCTTTGAGACTCACTAGAGAGCAATGAAGCGGATTCTGAGGTATTTGAAGAGGGCATTGTCTTTTGGACTCAATCTCAGGCCAGCTGCCACACTAAATCTGATGACATTTTGTGACAGTGATTGGGGGGCAGACCCTGATGATTGCAAGTCTACCTCGGGTCACTGTGTTTTCCTTGGTCCGAATATTATTTCTGGGGAATCCACAAAGCAAGGAGTAATGACTTGGTCAAGCACAGAGGCAGAATACATGAGTCTTACAGTAGTAGTGGCATAATTAACCTGGATACAATCTCTGCTAAGTGAATTGAAGCTCTCAGTTCCAGCCACACTAGTAGTTTATTGTGACAACTTGAGTACAGTTCTATTGGCTGCAAATCCAATTCTACATGTTTGCACAAAGCACTTTGAATTGGATCTATACTTTGTTCGTGAAAAAGTTGTTGGCAAGGCAATTGAAGTGAGACATATTCCTTCCAGAGAACAAGTTGATGATCCTTTAACTAAATTTGTTTCTAAGACTCAGTTTCTTTATCTTAGGCACAAATTCAGAGTTGAAAATTTTCATCCTTTGAGTTTGCAGGGGGGCTATAAAAGATAGTGTTAGTTAGAGTTAGTTATAATTTAGTTATGCTTAGTTGACAAATAGTTATAACTAACCTAATGATTGGTTTATAGTATATAAGTTGAGTCTTATACATGATTGAATACTGAGTTTCATTTTCATCAATTCATATTTATTTAGTTCCTCATTATAATTATAATTATAAAAATAAAATGTTTATTACACGTAAATCTTTTTATAAAAACCTCAAAAAAAATTGTTTTTGTTTTGCTTTTCAAAAACATATATTCTGCGCAGTTCAGATAAGTCTTTTTCTAAATTTCGAAGGCTAGTTCTGATTGCCCGTAGGCAATCTTAATACTTTGTGTCCTACACTACTAAAAATTGCACCCAACAAAGAAGGACCACATATTGATGATGAATAGTCCGATTAGAGAGAGCATAGTCTGATTTCTTGCTCATTTTTGGGAAGAAGGACCACATATTGATGATGATAAAAATGTGCATGGCCCGTGGAAGATGCTTTAGTAGACCTATTTAGGTTTAATGGGATGCAATCATGCAGTCATCATATATTAAAAAAATTAGATATAATCACTTTTACATATGTTTATTTAGTAAAATCAGAATAAAAATATGTAAAAAAATAAAATAGAAGTAGAAATAATTAAATGATAAAAATTATGTAAATATGAGATGACTTGAATAAAAATGCATGTGGTTAGAATTATTCTCATATGTAAAGATTATTTTTGCTATTTTTTTTCTAGGAGAATATATATAACTTAAAAAAGATTAAAGGGTGGCAAATGAATGGATTGGTTTAATTTTAGATTAAATCATAATAGATGGATCCAAAATAAATCATTAATCCATTTAAGATTCATTACAAAATATTTAATATTATTCACTCCATCCATGACACAATTTAATGGATGGATATTCAATTCATCCATTAATTTATTTTAATGGATTTAATGGATGGACATCCAACCCACTTATTTAAAAAAAATCTATTTCTAAATAATTTTATTCGCTCTCTAAAAAATGTTTCTCTCTCTAAATTTTTTTTCTCTTTAAAAGTTTTCATTCACTTTCTAAAAATATTTCTCTCTAAAAAATTTTTCTCTCTAAAAAAATTTTTTGTCTCTCTAAAAAAATTTGCTCTCTAAAATTTTTCATTATCTCTAAAAAATTTCTTATGATGTATTTTAGTTATAACAATTAAAAATAATATACTTCTTGTGACATATTATAAGTGAATTTATAATTTTTTTAATGAAATAATTGCGAATATTATATATTAGTATAAAACTAGGTATATATTAAGTATTAACAGTGTATAAAAAAATATCGTGGTTAAAATTAATTAACTTACATCCACAACTGTTGGGCACGGTGCATCAAATTAATGGATGAAGATCAACTAATTATTATTTTTTTGTATTATTTTTTATTTCTCTATTTAAATTTTGTCAAGTAAAAATTAAATTATGCATCATTTATTATAAAAATTGTAATTTATCTAATTTTTTTCACTTGACAAAATGTAAGTAAAAACACAATAAATGAGAAAAAAAAAAGTGATCTTCATCCCAAATTAATAACCCATTTTAAATTCGTACTCCCTATTTCTATTGAGAAAAACAAAGAAGCACTTGGGTTCAGTTAGACAAGTTTATTTTCCAGATATGATGCATTACATGGCCACTACGAAAGCTATTGAAACTTTGTACGAACAAAAATTTCCAAACCTCACTCTGCCATATAGGACAAGGTTTTATTTTATTTTTTGGTACAAGGATTTTTATTTTTTTCCCTGCAAAAACATCCACATCAGAGACAAGCACAAACTTGGTCTCTCAAGCCCATATGTACACTAGAGGCCCTCAATGAAGGTCACACCAGTGTTTTGCAACCACATATCACCTTGAATGAGTTGTTTTACTGTGAACTTGCTGGCCTCTGCAGTACTTAATTGTTTGAACCGAAAAATAATGATAAAATATACTGGATATCTATTGAAATTATTTTTAATTACATATTTATTTAATATTTAATGGATATTTTGATTAAATTATTAATTATTTATAATTTAATTTAATTTATTAGATTTAATTTAATAAAATATATTATTTTAATTAAATAAATTGAATTAATTTTAATATAAATAAATTAGATAAATTAAAAATTAATAAATTTTATTACCAGCCGACGTGATATTTTTATAATGAATCCGAACGAGGCGAGACACAAGATAGAAGATGCGTGCAAGAAATGATTGACAAATGACAATCGCCTTTCACTTGTATGGGCCTACTGTCGGGTTAGTGCGACTGAAAAACTGCCAATTCGGTCAAATTTGCGTGTCTTGGTGAGTAGAATTTGAACCTAATATGTAAAGAATTCTTATAATAAAATATATTTCTCATTAGATTACATGTTTTTTTATAATATCAATTTTTTAATTTATACTATTATTTAATAAATTTAATTTTAAAAAATAAGCTAAGTAATTATCATTACTGATTTAATTTTATTATTAATATTTTTTATATATAATATTTTATTATATAAAATATATTTTTTATATAATATTTTTATAAAAAATTATTTTATTCTTTATCTAAATTTTCCAATTCAATCGTTTAATTTGTAATTGGTTCCCTGATCCGCAAACTCAACCTTCGATCTTAAGTTATCTATGGTTTCCAAACTACGCCCACTTTAGTTTAGGGTCAATTCTTCTATCCCCTAGTAATTTTTCAACGTGAGGTCTCTACTCCTGATGGACTAACCAGTACCTGTGCTCTTGAAAGACATCACTTTTCTGGCCCACTCATTTCTGATATCTAAATACGATACAACTACAGACCCTTTTTTTACTATTCCTTTCACTATTCATTTGAACAGTATGCAGTTCTATTATGCTTCCACATTTCGTTTTCTTTTTTTACCCTTTACATTGACTTAGTGATGATATTTTGACCATTGAATTAGAGGTGTATTTGTCTAAAAAAAAATTTGCCAGATGTGCTTCAATATTTTCACCTTTCCGTGACCTTCAGATTAGGGTTCGTTTTTTTGTTGGCCTTTTCTCTTCTTACTCATTTCCTCTCTATTCTGTCCAAGAAGTCGAGCTCTCTCCATTTCTCATCTCCTCCACCAATTGATGTAGCAGTAGGACGAGCGGATTTTAGAAACCATCTCGGAATGCTACCACTTCAACGATCTCACCCCGTAAGTCGTTATTGACTCTATCTTCTTTGCTTTTCCTAAAACCCTAATCCCAATTTTTAGGGTTAGAGATGGGAAAGATCCATCTTCACTTTTTTTTTCCAAATTTAAAATGCTTCTTTTCTTCCCCAATCCCGATTTGCTTGCCGATGGGTTTCTCTGGACTCTGGTGACAAGTTGCTTTTGTTTGGAGGTTGAGGTGAATGTTGATCTGAGGCAAGGTTCACGGTGGAGGATGGTTGGGGTATCTCTGGTCTTGGTGGAAACATATGTTGGTGGTGACCCTACTCTCTCTCAAACTGTTTCACGGTTAAGAGTGAGTGTTTGAGGTCACTCTGAATCAGGATCACCAAATTTTTCCTCGCATAAGATGCGTTCGTTGTGGATCTGGGTCGTTTGGTAGCACTGTTACTGAAGGTATACTCCCTTCTAGCAACTAGCACTCCCTATTGCATAATTTTTTCTTCCACTTTTTTAAAACTCTTTTATTTGTTGATCAGGTTAACTTTGTTATTTGCACATTATTTTTAACTCTTTTGCAACTCACCAATATAAAGTAAAATTTAAAACCCTTTTATTATTAGTGACTGAATTTTGTCTCTATGAATTTTGTATTGTAAGTTGTTACATTTTTATTCTAATATGGGCTCTAAAATGTCAAATATTGGAGATGAACGTGTTTTTTGTCACTGTGATCATACACCTTAATGCCTGCCATCGTACTTGGTAAGTTCTCTGTTTTTTGATTTTCTTTCATTCAAGTAATGTTCGTTAATTAATATTTATGTGCTCTAATCTTTACGCTGTTTCCATGTATTCATCCTTTGGTCAATAGATGTAATTGCCTTTTTAAGGAGGTGACTAAGAGTCCATACAAGAAGAGGATCTCAAACCCACATTTATGGCTTGCTCTTCAATATCTTCTTTTGTTTGTGCATTTTTATGGAAGGTTTTACTGTAGATTTGCTTTCATTGATGGCACTTTTAAGCTGATTTTTATCCGTTTTGCTGATAAGGGTGGCAAAGGAATGGGTTTTGTTAACAAAATTGTAAAGGTGAGTGATCGAACTGTTCTATATGCTTTTTGCCCCCATATAGCAATTTGTGAAATGGTTTTTGCACGATAGAATTGCGTATCACTATGTTGAGTAAGTGGGTTAGAGAAACGTAAGAGGGAGTGGTATGGGTGTCGTGTACGATTTTGTGAAAATGGTGGTTGATTTGGGGCTACCTCATACTCATTTTCAGTGTCTCTGTATATATTTTTAATTTCTCTCTTCGTCTGATTTACTATCTTTTTCTCGCTTCGGATCTCTTTTTTTCCCCATTTTGTGCCCCCCGCCCCGGTGGAACTAGAGTAGAAGACGAAGCCGGGCGAGGTCAAGGTCGTTGCGCAGATTTGTTGAATGATGGCATTGAACCCCATCATCCAAGTAGGTTTTTTTTTTCCTTTTTCTTCAATTTTCTTGCTTTTATTTGTTGTGTTAAATCGTGAGCACTTTATGTAATTTTTTTTTTTGCAACCAATGTGTTTGTGGAAATGACTGAAACAGATAACTTTTTTTCCCTTTTATTATTCATTTTCACGGTAGAAAAGGCACATGAACAATTATGTGTAAATTAGACTGATAAGATCATCATAGAATTAAATACCAAATAATATTGCAGACAAGGAAAAAAAAATTATTGTTACAGTATCATGGATAGTGAGTTACCTATGATGTTCTCATGGAAGATTAGTTGATGTCCCCCAAACTTTATTTGCTAGGCTCAATTTTGTCAAATATGTTGGTGGTGCTTGGATGTGCATTCTTATGTGGTGGGATTGTTTCTCATCAGAAATAACAAATGTTTAACAGGGTAGACATTTTAGTTTCTTTCTCTTTGATTAAGTTCCTGATTTTTGTTTTGTATAACCTGTAGCTGATTGAAATTAACATGCAGGCAACTGCTTTGTGAGGTTAGAGTTGGTGCTTCCAAGATTCAGCAGCTTCATCATGCTGAGAGTCCATACAAGAAGAGGATCTCAAACCCACATTTATGGCTTGCTCTTCAATATCTTCTTTTGTTT
The DNA here is from genome assembly GCA_029884605.1 of Ormosia emarginata. Lineage (NCBI taxonomy): Eukaryota > Viridiplantae > Streptophyta > Magnoliopsida > Fabales > Fabaceae > Ormosia > Ormosia emarginata. The sequence goes on along the minus strand of JAQQTP010000082.1, from coordinate 52,307,676 downwards.
GTGCATTTTTATGGAAGGTTTTACTGTAGATTTGCTTTCATTGATGGAACTTTTAAGCTGATTTTTATCCTTTTTGTATTTGTTATACGATCAAGAGTAAAACTTACGATGGAGCACAATTTTTTGCAGTTTTGCTGATAGGGGTGGCAAAGGAATGGGTTTTGTTAACAAAATTGTAAAGGTGAGTGATCGAACTTTTCTATATGCTTTTTGCCCCCATATAGCAATTTGTGAAATGGTTTTTGCACGATAGAATTGCGTATCACTGTGTTGAGTAAGTGGGTTAGAGAAACGTAAGAGGGAGTGGTATGGGTTTCGTGTACGATTTTGTGAAAATGGTGGTTGATTTGGGGCTACCTCATACTCATTTTCAGCGTCTCTGTATATATTTTTAATTTCTCTCTTCGTCTAATTTACTATCTTTTTCTGCTTCAGATCTCTTTTTTTCCCCATTTTGTGCCCCCTACCCCTGGTGGAACTAGATTAGAAGACGAAGCTGGGCGAGGTCAAGGTCGCTGCAGAGGTGGTTGAATGATGGCATTGAACCCCATCATCCAAGTAGGTTTTTTTTCCTTTTTCTTCAATTTTCTTGCTTTCATTTGCTGTTTTTAATCGTGAGCACTTTATGTAATTTTTTTTTGCAACCAATGTGTTTGTGGAAATGACTGAAACAGATAACTTTTTTTCCCTTTTATTATTCATTTTCACGGTAGAAAAGGCACATGAATAATTATGTGTAAATTAGACTGATAAGATCATCATAGAATTAAATACCAAATAATATCGCAAACAAGGAAAAAAAAATTATTGTTACAGTATCATGGATAGTGAGTTACCTATGATGTGTTCATGGAAGATTAGTTGATGTCCCCCAAACTTTATTTGCTAGGCTCAATTTTGTCAAATATGTTGGTGGTGCTTGGATGTGCATTCTTATGTGGTGGGATTGTTTCTCATCAGAAATAACAAATGTTTAACAGGGTAGACATTTTAGTTTCTTTCTCTTTGATTAAGTTCCTGATTTTTGTTTTGTATAACCTGTAGCTGATTGAAATTAACATGCAGGCAACTGCTGCTGTGAGGTTAGAGTTGGTGCTTCCAAGATTCAGCAGCTTCATCATGCTGAGAATGAGGTTGGCAGTCTTATATCAAGTTTGTTTTTTGCTTCCTCGGTTTTGTTTATGCATATGTGGTTTGTGGTATGACATGTGATATTATTGATTTGCTTGCTCTTTACTATATGTAAACATAATTTTGTTCTGACTAGGAACTGAGACACATTAACTGCTTAGGCTAATAGATTTTGGATAGAATACCATCCTCTTTAATCTTGAACTAGGGCCGAATAGCAAAATCATCTCACATTTATAATTTTTTTCAGGACTTCATTGTTATATCCTTTAAGAGAACTTTCTAGACTGAGATAATGCAAGTCTAATATATAACGACAGAGATTACAGACGAGTAGAATTCAACATATCAAACTACATATGATTTTCTTTCCGATTCTCACTTATTTAATGTGTCATTGTCTTCCGTTTGGTTTTTCTCCATTCATAATTTTTTTCTCTCTTCTTAACAAATTGTGTTTACCCCAGCCAAGATTGGAGAATCTAACCTATTTACTTTTTTTGAAAATTTTGATAGATATTGTCAGGGGCTATTCCGACAATGGCACGGTTGAGGTTGTTATTTTAGGGTCGGATTCAGACGTGGAGCAGGAAGATGGTGAGGGACCTGCATTCTTCGTGTTCCTGGCAAAGGCTCAAGCTTCCAGTCGTTAGCCATTGGTATGTGAACTGAACCATTTTACACATGTTTTCGTCACTATATGTTTACTTATCTTGCTCATTATGGTATTTTAGTATTTTCAAGTTCATCCCCTCGCTTGGTTCCCTGATAAGTGGTTCTGCCTATATTCGTTACCTGTGTACTGTTCCAATAATAATAAGGTTCACTTACTTATTATAATTCCTATGACTATGCTCATTTATGCATCTTATTGTTACTTTCTGGTGTGTGTTGAATGAGTTACAGTTGGTGCAATATTTCATATTTGGCAGATGTTTCCATTTATGCCACTGACCCGTTTTTCTTCACCCACTTAGATTTGACCCATTTTCAGTTGGTTTCTGGGTCCTGTAATGTGAGATTGTTTGGTAGCAACCATGAAAACTAGCTAGCAGAACACTTACCAGCCAAGTAGTCTACATTGATGGTATCTGAATCATAAAGCTAGCTATCTTTTATTTCTTTCATTTCTATTTTGATCTGTCTAATCCTTGAACTGTTGATGTTTGTTTTTGCATGGCTCTTAATTGTTTGATGTGTTATTTGCTTTTTAAGAAATTTCTGTCACAATTAATTGTGACTCCTGTCACCTTGGATCTGCAAAACTTTCTATGGATACAAGTTCTAATCCATTGAAGAGGAAGTTAGATGTTCATTCTGAAGATTCAGTTGATGTTGGCAGTAGAAGAAATTGAAGATAGAGAATGGATTAACTTTGAGTCTGGGGTTTGTATTTTTTTTTTCTATTTGCCTTGGTTGTTATTTTAAATTCGACTTCAAGTTATTTCATCATATATTCCAATTTTGAGTCCTGCTAAATATTTACCTTTCAAATTTTGGTTTTTAGTATCTACTTCTAATATCATCAGGTTTTATCATATATTCGAATGTTGCTTTACAGCCTTAAAGTCATGAAAAATTAATGTGTTAACAACGAATCATTTATCATATGCTGATAGAGCCAGTGGCCCAATCATGTTAGATATGGTTTTGTTTTAGCAAAATAATATGTAGATATTATTTTGTTTACCAACAGGTTATTTTTTTTATATAGAATACAATCATGATATGATTGCCATTTGCTACCAGGAGTCAATATTTTGTCAATTCTTCAAATATTGTTCTGTCTTTGATCATGGAGATTTAGTTGTTGAACTTATTGCTTTCATTCCTTTGCAGCATTTTTTGATCTAGAAATAAATGTTATATTTTTAGGTGTAACCAAAGAAGACAGACGCTTTTTTTACCAGATTAAATTGGCCAAGGGCTCAAGATTATTTTGTTTATTTTTTATACATGAGTTGTTCTTTCTTATTTTTGTTTCCTGCCATTGATCGTGAGGCATATGAATTGAATTGTCAACTTCTGTTTGTGCAGTGTCTGAGAAGTTTCAAAACTAATGCTTAAGGTTTAGGGTTTTGCGTTTCCCAATTAGTCTTTAAAAATGACTATCTTTTTTGTTTGGGTCTTCACTTTCAAACTTTTTTATGACTGTTGATTTTACTATTGATTTACACAATTCCAAAGCATATTAATAGTTTCAATCCATTTTACTTAATAGTTGTGTGCTTGCCTTACTCTCCTTATCCCTTTGAAACTTTCTGTTGCCTTATTATTAGTTGTTTGCTGATTTCTCCTTTCTTTATTTTTTTTGGTTTTGAGATTTAGTTTTTGTTTTTTTGGCCTCTTGGTTATAGAAACTTTACTAACAATGATTGTGAAAGAGCATGCTGGGAACGAGAAAGGCGGTGCCAGTCCTCATTCTAGCTAATGTGCAAATCCTCACTCCACTCCGATGACTCTGATTTCATGTCATATACGATGTCCCTCTCTAAATCATCCTCTACTGTAGTTTTTGCTTTTGTAAAATGTGCTGCTTTTATATTTATTTAATTTTTTGGTTGATTTTGAAGAATAGAGGGTGTCTGTGAGCAACTAGCAAGGCAGGATTATGGTCGATATTCTGGGATTGTATGTTAATGGTGAGAAGGAAATGCCTGGCAAAAAAGGTTCTCCAAATTGTTCTCTGAATTTTTATAAATCACTTAATGAATCAATGATTTCATTTTGTGCTCCTTCGTGTTTTTTATTGTTAGACTCTATTTACTTTTTTCCTGTTGCTTTCACTGAATCCTTTTTTTTTTTTGCTTAGAGCTATGATGGTTTGGACTTCGGTGAACCAAGGAGGGACTGATTTTGGGGGTTTTTCTTTTGAAGTGTAGTGTTGATTTATATGCATTTGTTGTTTTATATAAGCTTAAGGCATTCTTAACATAATTTGTCATTTGATACTCTATTTACTGTAAGTGAATGAATATGGACTTATCTTTATCTTTCCTGCATTTTTTATTTTTATAAAACTTGCTTTATTGAACTTTATAGCATATTAATGCAATCTTATTATTTCTAACCCTACTACATAATTCTTACTTCCTTCAGTTCTTTGTTTTAATAATCGACTCCCTTTGTTGAATTCATATAAGGCATTATAGCTTTTATCATACTAATTCCATTCCATGAGTTTGAAATGCTTATTTAATATATTCATAGACCTGTGTTAGAATTATTGTTTCATATTATTGTTCTTGGGTTGGCTGCGGGAAATTCGTAGACCTGGATTCCTAGACTTAGTAGCTACTCAGTTTGTATCTAGATAGTGTGGGTTTGTCATTTCATGTCTATGTTTCCGCTCCGCTCCTCCCCTTTTGGTGTCTAAATTTGTTTTTTTCAAAATTGCCATCAATTTCGATTTTTCCACTTAATTGAAATGTTAGTTCATATTTTACTACAATTCTGATTTTTTTCTCTTATTCTCCCTAAAACTTTTATGTAAACTTGGTCAAATGACAAGATGAGTGCAAACTTCTGTCTGGTATTCTTAGTCAAAGCTTTTTCATTTGATCTTCCATCACATAGCCTCCTTTAGATGATTCAGAAGGTGTGATGCCTTTACTTTCCTATTGGTGTTTTTGGCTTTGGTTCATGACCTGATTGAGCTTTTTGCAAGCTAAGCACAAGCTTCTAACATTGAGGCTTCAAGCTTAATCCAAGTTCTAGAGCTAAGAAAGCTCAATTTGACATCACATTTATGCAGAAATATACACCTTTTCATAAGTTTTCATCTATTTCTATTTGCTGGACTTGAGTTGTATGGATTGAGTAGTGTGGTGGGTTTCAAAGTTTTTTGTCAGGAGAGACATAGATCGTAGCTGATTGAAAATTTCTTTTTCACATGGTTATGTAGTTTATTATACCGGTAACAAGAAGCTTTCAAACTGATAACAAGAATAATGCTCTTGCATTGATTTTTCTGCTCCAATATGTTCCAAGATTATATTTGATTTTTCCATTAAATTCTCAAATAATCAAAGCAACAAGTGATTACAAAAACTGCCTGGGCAGGAGCTGCATATAATCTGCTGTTGTATATGTTGGCTAGCCATCTATGTAGTTTTGAGGGCTTATATGTTCCCATTTGTAACTTTGTCACATGGGCTTAGTTATCTAAACTCTTTGAGACGTACTAACTGGGTATGCCTGATTTTCTACTATAATAATGCATCTATTTATTTTGTTACTGCAGGTTTTAGTGCCTGTATTGTATCTTCTGTCTGTGGACCAATATACCACATGTTGGAAATCCTTCTGCAACATGATTGTACACATCAGAGTGTTAAAAAATATTGTACACATAATGTCTGACTCCATGACAGATATAATGAAAAAAGATACAAATTGCCTATTTTCACACACGGGTAAAAGGATTTCTTTTTTAGTTTCTTCAAAGTAAATTATGACTCCACGACCTTATGTGCCAATTTTTGTTTTTCTGTGCCTTTTATAGGAACTCTCTCTCCCAACTGAATGAAGGTTTTAAAAAATGATATGGAAAAAACAATTATGTATTGTAACTTCATTCTATCCTTATGTATAATTTTCTTGCTGCATATGCAAGTATGTGTATCATTAGTCCCCTCCTTCTTTCCTCTTTATCCTTGACTTTAGCGTTCACAACCTGAGTAGTCATAGGGCTGTCTTGAGACTATGTACTTCATCTGTTGAATTTGTTAGACATGCTTATGCTATCTGTCTACATTTATATTATGTTTAGTATTTGAAAGGACCCACTAATGTCAATTTTCATATTTACATTATATATCTTACAAAATATGATATGTTGAATCATGTTAATAGTTTTGACTCTTTTCTCTTTACTCTATCTTATTCAGTTCAGAAAAAAATGTTGGATATCTACGAGGAACTTTGTGCATGTGTATGTGAGTATGTGTCAAGGTTCTCAATTTGTGAGAAGATTAAGGCCTGATTGTGATAACAGTGAGTGAGGATAGTTGTATTGGACAGCTTGCATTGTGTTGGGAATTGTAAGGCTTTGGCATATTTAAAGTTTTGCTGTTAAGTTCATCATACAGTACTTTCATTTTCCCTCAAATTGTCAACCTCCTTCTCCCCTCTTTTCAATATATATTTTGCTGCTGAGAGGGGTTGCATGCAGGTTGTTTAGTGGTTTGTGCAGACGAGTTGCTGAGACATCGAGGATGCCTTGCCCTTACAGCAGTCATTTCTAGCTGCCAAGGTGATATTGCCTCTTATCTTATTCGACATGTACCTCAACAGGTCCTTGCAGCACTTAGTGTTGAAGATTTTTTGTTCTTAGATCTATTCTTATATATTACTATTTCTGTGATATGCAATTTTAAATTTGTTGTCCTAATTGTTGATTTGTTCCTTTGTTGGGTTTCTTTCTCTTCCTCCTCTACACCAGCAGATGAAGCATGGTGGTTCATTGTTGGCGATGGGAATGGGATCAGATAAACGGTGGTGGTGGAGAACCCCCAATTAGGGGGTTACTTCCAAGTTTCAAGGGGTTATCTCATACCCTTTGGTGCTACCACTTGAGATGGTGGAGTCTATTTCTCCATTTACCCTCTCAATGCAAGTATCCACTACTATGTGTATGATCACCCTTTCTAATTTTCAGAATGTCAGTTCTTCATTTTTCTTTCTGAGTTCGTCACTCTTTCTAATGATAAATATTATTGTTATTATTTTTCTTCATTCTTATTTCTCATTATTATTATAAGATAATAGTACGAACTTAAAATGAGTGCAGTTTGAGGGCACTGATGAATATGATTTCTGAGTGTAGTTTTTACAAATGGGGCATTATGATATTCTGAGGAATGATATTGCTTCTATAATGTTTAGCAGAAACATAAGGGAAAAATCTCATGCACTCCTTACTTAGAATTTTGTCAAGCTCTTTGTTTGCTCTAATGTGTGTGCTACCATCGGTTTCTTGGAAATTCCTAATTGCTCTGTAGCCTTGGGTCATGGTGAATAGATAACCCTTCCCAAAATGTAGGTATTGTGCTACCTCTTTCTGACCCTTAATCATATCGAACACTTTAATAAGTTTTTCTCTTCTGTAACATATTAAGCTTCTATGCGTATAGTTCTTAATAGTGGTATAACACTGATCTTTCTATTCTCATTAATGAATACTCTAAATTACTATGCTGGGGTTTTTTTTTATTACTGTACTAATTTGAATTGGCAGGTTTTATGCTATTTCGATACAGATGTTGCTGAATATTTGTATAACTCAAGCCTGATATTAATTCATTGCTCAATTATCTCTATAAAGACCTTACTAAAGCATGCAGTACCAAGCCACCCCTTATCCCTATTGCATAATTTTTTCTTCCACTTTTTTAAAACCCTTTTATTTGTTGATCAGGTTAACTTTGTTATTTACGCATTATTTTTAACTCTTTTGCAACTCACCTATTGCAACTTTATTATTAGTGACTGAATTTTGTCTCTATGAATTTTGTATTGTAAGTTGTTACATTTTTATTCTAATCTGGGCTCTAAAATGTCAAATATTGGAGATGAACGTGTTTTTTGTCACTGTGATCATAGACCTTAATGCCGGCCATCATACTTGGTAAGTTCTATGTATTTTGATTTTCTTTCATTCAAGTAATGTTCGTTAATTAATATTTATGAGCTCTAATCTTTACGATGTTTCCATGTATTCATCCTTGGGTCAATAGATGTAATTGCCTTTTTAAGGAGGTGGCTGAGAGTCCATACAAGAAGAGGATCTCAAACCCACATTTATGGCTTGCTCTTCAATATCTTCTTTTGTTTGTGCATTTTTTTATGGAAGGTTTTACTGTAGATTTGCTTTCATTGATGGAACTTTTAAGCTGATTTTTATCCGTTTTGTATTTGTTATACGATCAAGAGTAAAACTTACGATGGAGCACAATTTTTTGCAGTTTTGCTGATAGGGGTGGCAAAGGAATGGGTTTTGTTAACAAAATTGTAAAGGTGAGTGATCGAACTTTTCTATATGCTTTTTGCCCCCATATAGCAATTTGTGAAATGGTTTTTGCACGATAGAAGTGCGTATCACTATGTTGAGTAAGTGGGTTAGAGAAACGTAAGAGGGAGTGGTATGGGTGTCGTGTACGATTTTGTGAAAATGGTGGTTGATTTGGGGCTACCTCATACTCATTTTCAGTGTCTCTGTATATATTTTTAATTTCTCTCTTCGTCTGATTTACTATCTTTTTCTGCTTCAGATCTCTTTTTTCCCCATTTTGTGCCCCCTGCCCCTGGTGGAACTAGAGTAGAAGACGAAGCTGGGCGAGGTCAAGGTCGCTGCAGAGGTGGTTGAATGATGGCATTGAACCCCATCATCCAAGTAGTTTTTTTTTCCTTTTTCGTCAATTTTCTTGCTTTTATTTGCTGTGTTAAATCGTGAGCACTTTATGTAATTTTTTTTTTGCAACCAATGTGTTTGTGGAAATGACTGAAACAGATAACTTTTTTCCCTTTTATTATTCATTTTCACGGTAGAAAAGGCACATGAACAATTATGTGTAAATTAGACTGATAAGATCATCATAGAATTAAATACCAAATAATATCGCAAACAAGGAAAAAAAAAATTATTGTTACAGTATCATGGATAGTGAGTTACCTATGATGTGTTCATGGAAGATTAGTTGATGTCCCCCAAACTTTATTTGCTAGGCTCAATTTTGTCAAATATGTTGGTGGTGCTTGGATGTGCATTCTTATGTGGTGGGATTGTTTCTCATCAGAAATAACAAATGTTTAACAGGGTAGACATTTTAGTTTCTTTTTCTTTGATTAAGTTCCTGATTTTTGTTTTGTATAACCTGTAGCTGATTGAAATTAGCATGTAGGCAACTGCTGCTGTGAGGTTAGAGTTGGTGCTTCCAAGATTCAGCAGCTTCATCATGCTTGATGTCTATGCTGCATACCTATTTTTCCAGTTAAAAAGTTAAAAAAACCTTTATGTCTCTGTGAATGAGGTTGGCAGTCTTATATCAAGTTTGTTTTTTGCTTCCTCGGTTTTGTTTATGCATATGTGGTTTGTGGTATGACATGTGATATTATTGATTTGCTTGCTCTTTACTATATGTAAACATAATTTTGTTCTGACTAGGAACTGAGACACATTAACTGCGTAGGCTAATAGATTTTGAACAGAATACCATCCTCTTTACTCTTGAACTAGGGCCGAATAGCAAAATCATCTCACATTTATAATTTTTTTCAGGACTTCATTGTTATATCCTTTAAGAGAACTTTCTAGACTGAGATAATGCAAGTCTAATATATAATGATGGAGATTACAGACGAGTAGAATTCAACATATCAAACTACATATGATTTTCTTTCCGATTCTCACTTATTTAATGTGTCATTGTCTTCCGTTTGGTTTTTCTCCCTTCATAATTTTTTTTGCTCTTCTTAACAAATTGTGTTTACCCCAGCCAAGATTGGAGAATCTAACCTATTTACTTTTTTTGAAAATTTTGATAGATATTGTCAGGGGCTATTCCGACAATGGCACGGTTGAGGTTGTTATTTTAGGGTCGGATTCAGACGTGGAGCAGGAAGATGGTGAGGGACCTGCATTCTTCGTGTTCCTGGCAAAGGCTCAAGCTTCCAGTCGTTAGCCATTGGTATGTGAACTGAACCATTTTACACATGTTTTCGTCACTATATGTTTACTTATCTTGCTCATTATGGTATTTTAGTATTTTCAAGTTCATCCCCTCGCTTGGTTCCCTGATAAGTGGTTCTGCCTATATTCGTTACCTGTGTACTGTTCCAATAATAATAAGGTTCACTTATTATAATTCCTATGACTATGCTCATTTATGCATCTTATTGTTACTTTTTGGTGTGTGTTGAATGAGTTTCACTTGGTGCAATATTTCATATTTGGCAGATGTTTCCATTTATGCCACTGACCCGTTTTTCTTCACCCGTTTTTACCAGCCAAGTAATCTACATTGATGGTATCCGAATCATAAAGCTAGCTATCTTTTTTTTCTTTCATTTCTATATTGATCTGTCTAATCCTTGAACTGTTGATGTTTGTTTTTGCATGGCTCTTAATTGTTTAATGTGTTATTTGCTTTTTAAGAAATTTCTGTCACAATTAATTGTGACTCCTGTCACCTTGGATCTGCAAAACTTTCTATGGATACAAGTTCTAATCCATTGAAGAGGAAGTTAGATGTTCATTCTGAAGATTCAGTTGATGTTGGCAGTAGAAGAAATTGAAGATAGAGAATGGATTAACTTTGAGTCTGGGGTTTGTATTTTTTTTCTATTTGCCTTGGTTGTTATTTTAAATTCGACTTCAAGTTATTTCATCATATATTCCAATTTTGAGTCCTGCTAAATATTTACCTTTCAAATTTTGGTTTTTAGTATCTACTTCTAATATCATCAGGTTTTATCATATATTCGAATGTTGCTTTACAGCCTTAAAGTCATGAAAAATTAATGTGTTAACAACGAATCATTTATCATATGCTGATAGAGCCAGTGGCCCAATCATGTTAGATATGGTTTTGTTTTAGCAAAATAATATTTAGATATTATTTTGTTTACCAACAGGTTATTTTTTTTATATAGAATACAATCATGATATGATTGCCATTTGCTACCAGGAGTCAATATTTTGTCAATTCTTCAAATATTGTTCTGTCTTTGATCATGGAGATTTAGTTGTTGAACTTATTGCTTTCATTCCTTTGCAGCATTTTTGGATCTGGAAATATATTTTATATTTTTTGGTGTAACCAAAGAAGACAGACGCTTTATTTACCAGATTAAATTGGCCAAGGGCTCAAGATTATTTTGTTTATTTTTTATACATGAGTTGTTCTTTCTTATTTTTGTTTCCTGCCATTGGTCGTGAGGCATATGAATTGAATTGTCAACTTCTGTTTGTGCAGTGTCTGAGAAGTTTCAAAACTAATGCTTAAGGTTTATGGTTTTGCGTTTCCCAATTAGTCTTTAAAAATGACTATCTTTTTTGTTTGGGTCTTCACTTTCAAACTTTTTTATGACTGTTGATTTTACTATTGATTTACACAATTCCAAAGCATATTAATAGTTTCAATCCATTTTACTTAATAGTTTCGAATAATGTCATTTTTATTTTTTATTTTTTTATATTTTTTGCCCTTTATTTTTTATCCTTTATGAGCTGTATCTCTCCAATTTAATTTTTTTTATCTTATCTTTTCATTCTTCCTTCCTTTGCATGTGACTGCCTATCAACATTAATGTGTAAAAATTGTGTTAAATCAGACTTTGAAATTGGACTCAAAGTGTGATTCAGTCTTCGTATGTGACAGTGGGGTGTACAGGATTGCTGACATTGTTGTACTTGATTGCTATGACCATATGTGTTACTTTTCAGCCTTATGTCAGTGTGATATTTCAATGACATAGTAATAAATGTTTTTGGCTTGCTGTGCAGAGTCTCTTGGACGTTGGGCAGAGTAACTTTTTTTGTTTTCCCTTCTTTACCCTTACCTTTAATTTGATGATGAGATTATAACCATAAGATTAGGGGTGGTGTTGGCTACACAAATAAGTACCAGCTGTTAATGGTTTTTAATAAATTCATTTTTATTTAAATTTTTTTAATTTTTATTTTTTGTGCCCTTATTTTTAATTTGATGATTTTGGCTTTGAAAACCATCTGTCTTTCCCTGCTATACCTTTTCTCCATCCTCTTCTTTCATTTCATGAATCACGAGTTACATCTCCCTATTTTTATCTCTTTGCTTCTATTCCCTTCCCCAAGCTTCATCTCCTGTTTTTTTTTTCTTTCCAACTTTAAATGTTTCCTCCTACCTTTTTACATGATTTCTAGATTCATATTTTATCAAATACGTTCAAGGCTTCCTCTTCTACATAAGTCACCGCAACTGAGATGTGTGGTCATTTGTGTGCGCATTTTTTTCCCGGTTGAGTGCTCGAAGATGGTGGTGGGTAGATTTTTTAGAAACTGTGACTGTTTGCTCTAGTAAAATGAATGTGCCTAACTATACTCTATTTGTAGTAGTTGGTGGAACTGTCCATCGGCAGTATGGCTTCCAATGTACTTGGCCCTTTCAACCAACCTTATATAAGCATTTTTAAAGTTTCTTCTCCACTGCTTTGAACTGAAGCAGGTAAGCTTAACCATTCCTGGTTATGTCACTGAACTTTGTAGTGTTTTCCCTCTCAGCCTCTGCGATTTCAAATTCAAATTTCTGTCTATATATAGATGTAATTGGTTTCTTTTTTTGTGCTACATCTTATTCTCACTACTTTTTTCACTATTATATTTACTGGTATTCTGCCTTCTGTTGCCCCATAATCCTCCGAGAATGGCTCCAACATTTGATCCACTGAGTAAGGTATACCCTCAAAGAGAGGCATGGAGGTTCAAGGTGCGGGTCATTCGTTTATGGACTGTGCCAGGATTCAACAATCCAAACCATCCAACGTCTGTGGAAATGGTGCTGACGGATGAATTTGTATGTGAAGCTTTTTTATGTTTGATGCTTGTATGTGAAGTGGAACACGTATTTTTGTATATTTATCTTACATATTCTTGCTAACTGGCTTGCTTTGTGTCCAATGTAGGGTGGCAAGATCCAGGCATCTATTAGGAAGACCTTAGTATACAACTTTCTGCCTCTTTTAGTTGAGGGAAAGGTATATAAGATGTCTTACTTCAGTGTTACCCCAAATATTGGGTCATACCGGGTTACTACTTATGACCATCGGTTGGTTTTCACCTATAAGACCAATGTGGATCCCTGTGAATTTGAAGTTATTCCAATGTATGGCCTATCTTTGGTGCCTTTTAATGATATATTCAAGCATCAGGATGATTCAGACTTTTTAGTAGGTGAGTGAAATATATGTTGTCTATGGTTTTACTACATTTTGATATATTGGAGTTTGCATACAATGAAATAACGTTGTGGTTTATTTGAGTTTGTCATTTCATTTTTACATACATTATTTATTTGTTGGTGGTGCCCAGATGTGATTGGATTACTTACTGGGGTATCTAATGAGAGAGAATATGTAAGAGATGGGAAGCTGACCAAAATGGTGGTGATTGAGTCCGACTGATTATGAGTATTTCTCTATACTTTCTGCATTCAAAGTTTTATTATGTATTGTGTTTGATTATGTTTGATTATGTTTAATTTGGTTGATTTGATATCCATCATTTTTCAATTGTTCTATTTATAATATTTGTTTTCCAATATGGGAAAGCTGGAATGTGCATTGTTTGGAGACTATGTGGAAGAGCTTAATGCTTTCATGTCAAGTGGTAATTTGGATCAACCTATTGTTGTGTTACAATTTGCCAAAATTAAAATGTTTAGGGGTAAGATACAATTTAATCTTAATAATTTTAAAGTGTTGCTGTTGTTAGTTACTATATTATTAATCTACATGGCCAACTGGATATGGTTTATGTGTTTACTGAAAAACTGAGTTGGCTTTTTTTGTTAGGTAATATTGTTATTCAGAATGTGTTACATACATCCAGGATCCTATTCAACCCAAATATCTCTGAAGCCTTGGAGTTCAAAAATGGGTGGTTATTTCTTATTATTTATGACTCATTGTTTAAATATTTTCATTCATTCTTTTAAATATGATTTTCTTTTGTTCAATGTGTAGTCTGGCAGTCCATGGAGTGGATGGATCTCAATCCATGGGGCTGCTTACTGATGGTCCAAGAATTTCAATTGAAGATGATTTTATGAAACTATTTCCTAAGAAGAGCATCAATCAGCTGAGTGTGGTCAATGAGGTTGGGTTATTTTTTTTTAATTTATTAATTACAATTTATATCTCTTACAGTTGCATGCAGTTGTGGTGATTGACATTATTCCTTTGTCAATTATATTGCTAAGTAGAATCTAGCAGACTTTGTGGAGGTAGTAGCGTTCTAATAATACTTATCACTTCAATCACGACATGTGATATTGCATTCATTATATACTTCTTCCTATTGTTAGCGATCTTACTTTATTATTATGATAATTTTGAAGTCAGATGCTATAATGTTATTATGTTGGTGTTACTTTGTTGAAAACTACTGTTATCATTTTTATGATTAGTTGTTAATCAGTATAGTTTGATGTAGGTTCAACCCACTGACTGTCTACTAAAAAAGTTGAAATATGTGATTAAATCCTTCGTTGTTGCTGTCCAATTATTCCAATGGAATATGGTGTCTAACTGTTGAAATCCATCATTAATTGTTGTTTTCTTTTGTTTTTTTAGGATGGAATTTTTGTTGTCATGGCCACTATTACTGGTATTCTGGATGAAGGGGGTGGTGGTATGCATCTTGCAAATGCCACAAGGCTGTTACACCTGATTCGGGCATGTATTATTGTGATAATTGCTACTGTCATGTTCTAAATGTCATGCCAAGGTTTTTTATAAGTTTCTTTAAAATTATTTGTTGTTAATAGTTACAAGTTATTTATGCCTTTTTCAGTATTTCAATGTTCACTGTGATTTTTGTTAAGCAATTGGATAGGCATGCTACTTCATTTCAGTATCTATGTTAGGTACCGAATCAAGCTGGATGTATTTGATGATAGTGGGTCTGCAGTGTTTGTTCTTTTTGACCGAGACGGCCAGCATTTGCTTAAAAAACCCTGCATTGAGTTGGTGTCTGAGGTCCAAAAGGTATATTTATTCTATGTTATTTAATGACTGTGATCTATAAGCATAACGAATTTATTACTGCTGCCCTGGTTACTTCTTAATTGTTTAATGTATTCTTTGTGATTATGTTAGGCTGGAGATGTCCTTACTTTTCCTGATGAGGTCTTACAGTTGGTTGGTAAGACATTGTTATTCAAAGTAGAAAAGAAGTCTGATTCCAGTTCCAACTTTGATGGTTCGTATAAAGTGAAGAGGACATGTGATGATGAGACTGTTATATCTATGTTCAAATTGGAAGATGCTGATGTGAGCCCACCCAAGGTTTTGGCACCTCTTATTCTTTTAATTTCCTGTTTCTATATTCATTTCAAAATATAACTTTTAAATCTTAAGTTACAAGTTTCTGTTTTCTAATTTTTGTCATTTATTGTTATGATACAATTGAAGGCTTTTCTCAAACCTGCTTTTAATGAGGTTTGTAATCTTGATTCTGATGTGGAAGAGTTGGAGTCTGTTAAGACTAAGGTACTTCCTCATGTTATGTCTGTCTTATTTGTCTTATTTATTGTTTGTTGATTGTTTGGTTGATGACCATTTTATGTTTGCTTTTAAAGGCATTTCTGTCCCAAGTAATTGTGAGTCCTGTGTCCCTTGGATCTGCCAAGCTTTCTGTGGACACAAGTTCCCCTCCATTGAAGAGGAAGTTAGATGTTGATTTTGAAGCTTCAGTTGAAGTTGGCAGTAGCATTGTCCTGAAGATAGAGAAGGAGTGAACTCTTAGTCTGTTTTTTTTTTTTTTTGTGTGGGGTAAATAGATGGGCTTGGACTTAGTGTTTGGGATATTTTTTTGGAACCATCAAATTGTCCAGTCCATATGTGCAGTTTGTTAATTAAAATAATACTTGGTGTCTCATTTCTGTTGTTGGACTAGCACGTTTTGGATATTGTGGGTAGTTACCTTTTGGGATCTGCAGTTGAATTGGAATAGGCTGCATTGTTGTAATCCATTGTAATCAAGGACTACCATAATGCAACCTTTATAAGATATGAATGATTGAAATTTCCTGAAGATATGTGTGATTTCTTTAGTTTTTCCCTATTTACCATGGTTATTTTTAATTCAACTTTAAGTTATATCATCAAATATACCAAATTTGTATCATATTTATGTTTTGAACTTTGGTACTTATTGTGTAGTCTTAATATTACCAAGTTTTATCATGATATGTTGATTAGGACACTATTTTTGAAGGTGAATAAGTTGAAAAATGTGAAGAGCTGCACGACTACAATATTTTCAAACCTCCAAATTATGTCTACCTTGGTTCCAATCTCTTCAAATTCACCACAGAAGCGTTATAGTAGAGATAAAGGCAAAAGAAAATTGCTCCAAGTGGATGGCAAGTGGAATCTTTTACAAGCTTTTACAACATTATTGTTACTCAAAATATCAATTATTATGTTTAGATGCATGATCAACATTGTTAATATCCATTTTTTCCCTAAACCCCTAAAGAGAAAAGAGAACTTTCCTATACACACATATTTTCGCATAAAAAAAAACATCAATGTGAAACAAAAAAAACAAAACACCACACCAAAACCACAAAATGGGTTAAGTATACATACAAAAATAGAAAACAATGAGGAAAAGATTTACGTCCAACATTGAAAGTACCTAAACCTCCTAGGACCCAATTTCAATTGCTATGATTTTTTTGTTTTGTTAAAATGATGGATACAATGGTTTTATCACTGATTTTACTTTTTGCGGAAATCTGTTATTCACTTTCGTTTTTTTTGTTAACAACAATGCTCATATACTTGATAACATCGTGTAAAAAAATAATCACTATACTGTATGCATGTTGAGTAAAGCAAATTAAAGTGAGGTTGATGCAAGTCATTTATTCTTATTTAAGTTTTGAGAAACAAATAATATTATTTATTGGCCTGATATATCCTTAAGGGAATGTGTTTATAACCCACTAAATATTATTAGAGTTATTGTAGATGATGTGGATTATTATAAAAAAATTGATACATTAAAACTATAAAGTTATTTATTATGATTTATTATTAAATCTTACTTCTACTTAATTTGAAAATAGGACATTTATTGCAGTATTGGAAACCCTCTATAAAGTCATTTCTTTGATCATTTTAAACCAAATTGCTTAGTGTGGCATAAAGATAAGCATGAAGATGTGATCAATTATATCACTTAAGTATTTAATTTAATATGAAAAATCAGGTTAGTTGGTTTTAATCCTTTTGTTAGTTGAGCTTTGACAGTATTGTTGGTCTTCTAAAACTTTATGCTTATTCTGATTTTCCCTACTTTCATTCCTCCCTCATTAAATTTATTTCAGCTTTACATATTTTCGAATTCCAATGAGTTGCTTTGAATTTTTAAGCATAGCTTGATGTTAGATCATTATCTTCACCATGTAGTTGCTACTTATTGTTTTTCATCAAAGACTACTTCTTTTAAGGAGTTGAAACATGTGAAGATTGAGTCATGATGTTAATTTCAGATTGATCAAGCTACATGGTTATTGCTAACAATATTCTTTTGAGATGGAACTTTAAATTATATTATTTGTATGCTTTTGTCTTTTTAAGTCATGTTATGACAAATTTCTCAATCATGGGTTCATGCTGGTACATTGTTGATACGAGACAAATATAGGATGAATTTTCCTATTTAACTTTTATTTGTTTAAATCTGTTACCCCTTAAGATTGAGGTTAAAAAATTATTTTTTTTCCACTTCTATTTAATTTGAAAATAGGAACCTCATTGCAATAGCAAAAACTCTCTACAATGTCATTTATTTGATCATTTTAAACCAGTTTCCTTAGTGTGCCATAAAGATAAGCATGATAATCTGATACGTATTAAATGTAATGTGAAAAATCAAGTTACTTGATTTGAATCCCTTTCGTGGTGGAGCTTTGACATTGTTGCTGCTCTTCTGAAGTTGTATACTTATTTTGATTTTCCCAACAGGTACAGAAAATGAGGGCAGTTTCACTTTGTGCTCTGTACGACCTACTCAGCGAATTTGCAGAAGTGAGTAATTATTTAACTAAGAGATTAAACCTTTAAAATTTTGTTTAAAAGTGTTTGAAATACTATTTAGTTGCTATATAGTTTTGCACCCTTTTTGAAGTATGCTTAGTTGCTATGCAATTTTAAAAGATTGTTTATATTATGCAGTGAAATCGTGGAATGTCTTGGGTGTATCAAATCGTTTGGGCCCAACAACAGGTTCATCATTGTTTCAACCTGTTATTGTCCATTCATTGATATGCTACAATCAAGTGCTTTTTATGCATGTTCGAAATTTACTTAGGCAATTGAGCATGAATCAAAATTTTTTTATTTGAATAGTTTGATCACAATAGTTGCGCCATCTTTCAGTTATTATTATTTTATAGTTTCAATATATTAACATACTTGGTTTTTTTCCTTTTTGGTATTTAAAACCATTTGTTTTTTACTTGCTCAAACAATGTCAAAGATTGAGAACATGAGCCTTTCCAGTGTCATGTTTGTGTTGCTTTATAGTACATATCTAAATTCCTCTATTATATGTTTATATACTTTGTCAATTCTGTTGTGAAGCCCATAGTATCTTTTGAAAAGTTTATTTGAAGTTAATTATATTTTAAATTGTTCCACCGAATGTTTTTAGACTTTACAAAGTTAATGTGGACTTTACTTTTTTATTTGAAATCCCATAGAATTATATTTTTATTATTTTTTCTTTAACAATTTTGCCCGTGATATAACCCTTTTATTATAATGTTCGAAATGTAGTTATCCTTGCTTACTATTGGAATTCTGTAACTGATTGTGATTTTTAACAATATAGATTATGAGACGTCACAAATACCTCAGAAACAGATTTGTTCTGTAACTAAAAGAGTTGGGAGGCACTCCAAAAGTCATTCAATATATTCTGGTATATGTGACCTATATTTTTTTTATCTGCTTTATCCTTATTTATGGTTTTTCTAAAGTGTTAGATTTTTTTAAAATTTTTTTGCCATATTGGACTATTATTTATGCTGTCATTTTCTATGTTGAACTATTATTTACAGCTTCTCCTACTAAAGCTAATTCGAGTGGAAAAAATGTTCACTACTTGACAAAAGCAGATTCATCATTGATTCGAGAATTTCAAGCTGATGAAGGACAAGGTAACGTCTAGAATTTATTCCTTCATTAATTCTTTAATTAATAATTTCATAATTCATGTTTTCCATTTTCAATGTAATAATTTTTTTTAATTGATTTATTATTTTTTTCTCAACTTTTGGTAGCCGTGATGTCATTTGTGCATGTCCCTGATGTGTTATCACCCGATATGGAAATAATCCACACGAATGTTATTATTGAGCATCCAATGTTTGCAGATAGTGAAAGAGAAGGTATTTTCAAGTTTTCTTTATATGATAGATATATAATGTATCATGTGATAACAATGTCCATTTCAATAAATGATAATAGCGAATCTTAACCATTGAAAAGTATATGTATGATTACATGGTCAAAATTCACTAATTTCATCCTTTCACAACAAATATTCTTCTCACTATATATATATATATATACTTAGTTTGTTATTTACCTACCTATCCATTCAAACTAAACATTTTTAATTTTTTCAATGTAGTTTGTCAAGATTTTGGGAATTGTATATTACGATGTCCAAGTTGTGGAGCATCTATTTGGTATGAAGAACGTTCTGAGAAGTCAATCAAACCAACTAATCTAGAGTTCTCCATTTGTTGTACGAAAGGGAATGTTAAAATTCAATTTTTGGCTAGGCCTCTTGATTTGTTATGGAATTTATTTAATGGGTTTGATCAAAGAAGAGATCATTTCTTGGAGAATATTCATTTATACCATAGTATGTTTGCATTTACCTCAATTGGAGGAAAGGTTGAAAATTCTTTGAATGATGGTCAAGGTCCTCTCCAGTTTATTGAGTGGTCAAAACTATCATAAAATAGGAAGTTTGTTGCCAGTCGAAGGAGGAAGACCAAAATTTGCGCAACTATATATTTATGATACCCATAATGAGATCTTTAATCGGATGGCTCCATTTAGGTATTATTCATAAAACATTAATTGTTTAATATACTTTAAATCATATAGTAGTTTAAATGTGACAACTTTGGGTTGAGTTCTTTTTATCAAGTGTTATATTATGTTTGTGTGAATGTGTGTATTGATACTATACAGTTATGTCATTATTTAGAGTGTTTGTAGATTAATATATATATTTCTTTCTACAGCTGAAAATGACAGTAGTAGTTGTGGTATTGATGCATCGTTAGTGGTCGATTTAATGCGGATGGTTGACTCATACAATGTTCTTGCTCAGTCATTCAGAAGAGTTAGGGATTGTTTTGATCGTGGTGAAGTATCTCAAATCACGCTTAGATTGTTTAGAAATCGAGTTCCTGATGCTCGGATATATAACCTTCCAAATGTTGATGAAGTTGCTGCTTTGGTAGTTGGAGATTTTGATAGTTCAGATGTTGGAAGAGATATTATCCTGCAGTCTAGGACTGGAGATTTACAAAGAATTCATGAGACCCATACTGCGTATATTCCATTGCAGTATCCACTGTTATTTCCTTATGGTGAGGATGGATACCAGAGAATATCAGTAGAGAAGTTGTAGCTAGGTCTGATTCAATTAAAAAAGGGTTCGAATATCACTAAGGGAGTTTATTGCATTCAGGCTTCATGAGCGTATCATGGAAGGAGGTATTGTATTGAAAGGTTGAAGATTGTTCCAACAATTTGTGGTTGATTGTTATTCTATGATTGAAGCTCAAAGATTGTCTTATATTCGACAAAATCAGGTAATGATTAGGTCAGAATTTTTGAAAGGGTTAGAGGAAGCAGTTGATCGTGGTGATATCCAAGCTTCATCAGTTGGCACACGTATTGTGTTGCCTTCTTCTTTCACAGGTGGCAAGCGTTACATGTTTAATAACTGTCAAGATGTCATGGCATTGTGTAAGAGATTTGGATATCCAGACTTATTTTTTACTATCACTTGCAATCCCAATTGGCCAGAAATTGTTCGATATGTTTCCAAAAGGGGACTTTCAGTAGATGATCGTCCAGACATAGCATGTAGAATTTTTCGTATGAAGTTGGATGAGATGATGAATGATTTTAAGAAAGGTTCATTTTTTGGTAAAGTTATTGCAGGTAAGAATTCAAGTGTCCTTTTTTTTTACATTTTTTTTAAAAATGCCTTTTATGGATTTTATAAATGCTTGCTTCTTCCAATTTGGTTTATTGTTTTATTTTTATTTTATGTAGGTATGTATACCATAGAATTCCAAAAAAGAGGTTTACCCCATGCTCATATTTTGTTATGGTTGGAAAAAAAGGATAAATTACAATCTGTTGATTTGATTGATGCGGTGATATCTGCTGAACTACCAGACAAACATAACTTTCCAAAGTTATATAGGGTTGTTTCCAGTTTCATGATACATGGACCTTGTGGGTATGCACGAATGAAATCTCCTTGCATGAAGGATGGTAGATGTACAAAATTTTATCCGAAGAGGTTTGTGGATAAGACATCCTTTGATGATGATGGGTATCCAATATATCGTAGAAGAGATACTGGTGTTACTACTTTCAAGAAGAATGTTGAGGTAGATAATAGGTATGTTGTTCCTTACAATCCTAAGTTGTTGATGAAGTATCAAGCACATGTGAATATTGAATTTTGCAATAGATCTAACTCAATCAAGTACTTATTCAAGTATGTTAATAAAGGTCCTGATCGAGTTACTGTTGCCATGTCTTCTGCCAGTAGTAGTGGCACTATGACTGATGATGTTGATGAAATTAAGCAATATTATGATTGTCGGTATTTATCTCCTTGTGAGTCTGTATGGAGAATTTTTGCATTTGATATTCATCATAGATGGCCTCCTGTTCAACGATTGACATTTCATCTTCCACAAGAGCAAACAGTTATTTTTAAAGATAATGATATGATTGTTGATGTTGTTGACAAGAACAAAGATAAACCGACTATGTTTTTGTCATGGATGGAAGCTAATAAAAAATTTGTTGAGGGTAGAGAACTGACATATGGTGAGTTTCCAATGAGATTTGTATTTGAACCAAAAAAGCAAGAATGGAATCTACGAAAGAAGGGGCAGTCTATCGGTCGGTTAAATTTTGTGCCGCCGGGCACAGGTGAGTTATATTATATGAGGTTACTTTTGAATATTCAAAAAGGTTGCACAAGTTATGCAGATATACGCACTGTTAATGGTATTACGTATGACTCATTTCAAGATGCATGCCATGCATTGGGACTGTTAGCTGATGATAAGGAGTTTGTTGATTGCATAAAGGAGTCATCAGTCTTAGCATCGGGGACTTGCTTGAGGAGGTTGTTTGTGTCTTTGTTATTGTCAAACTCAATGAGTAAACCAGCACATGTGTGGCAGCAAACATGGATTTTATTATCAGATGACATTCTGTATGAAAGGAGGAGATTTCTAAGATGTCCAGGTATTATTTTTACATCTATTGAGTACTTTTATTTTCTTCTAAATTATATATTTTTGCAATCAATTAATGTTTTACAACTGAAATTTATTAATCCATATCATTTTGAAATAGGTCTTCATATGTCAGATGAAGATCTAAAACAGTTATGCTTGATTGAAATTGAAAGATTGTTGCGATTGAATGGGAAGTCTTTGAAGGATTTTTCTGGGATGCCCTATCCTGTTAACTCTACTGTGAATGAGTTTAATAATGCTATGTTGTTTAATGAACTTAGTTACGATAAAGATGAGTTAAATAAACAACATTTGAAGTATTTTTCGACCCTCACAGATGAGCAAAGGCTTATTTATGATGAAGTTGTAGAAGTTGTTAATGGACAAAAAGGAGGTTTCTATTTTGTATATGGGTTTGGTGGAATAGGAAAAACATTTGTTTGGCAAGCATTGTCAAGTCGTTTAAGATCAGATGGTAAAATTGTTCTAAACGTTGCTTCCAATGGTATTGCTTCTTTACTTTTACCTGGTGGGAGGACTGCACATTCTAGGTTTGCTATACCATTGTTATTAACAGAGGACTCATCATGTAATATTAGACAAGGTAGTGCAAAAGCAGAGTTACTCCAACACGCAAGTCTTATTATATGAGATGAAGCGCCAATGGTTAACAAATGGGCCTTTGAGGCATTGGATAGAACATTAAGGGATATTATGAGGTTCTCAAATCTCAACAGCATGAATGAACCTTTCGGTGGGAAGGTTGTTGTCCTAGGTGGTGATTTTAGGCAAATTTTACCAGTTATTCCTAAAGCAAGTCGGGCTGAAATTGTTATGGCAACTGTTAACTCATCCAAATTATGGAGTCACTGTAAAGTTATGAAGCTAACTAGGAATATGAGGTTGCAATCTGGTTTGGTGAATTCCAATCTTGATGAAATAGAACAGTTTGCTAATTGGATTCTTGCAATTGGAGATGGGGATTTGGGATGGAATAATGATGGAGAGGCTGATATTGACATTCCAGAAGATCTTTTAATTCTTGATTCAACCGACCATATCGTTGATATTGTCTCATTTACATATCCCAACTTACTTCAAAATATGAATGATTGTAGCTTTTTTGAAGGGCGTGCAGTACTTGCTCCAACTTTGGAGATTGTGGAAAAGGTTAATACTGTAGTTTTGTCATTGATTCCAGGTGAGGAAAAGGAATATTTAAGCTCTGATTCAATTTGCAAATCGAATGAAGATGTTGGCATAGATGTTGAATGGTTTACCATTGAATTCCTTAATGACATCAAGTGTTCTGGCCTTCCTAATCATAGGCTACTATTGAAAAAAGGTGTTCCTATAATGTTGTTGAGGAATATTGATCAATCTGCTGGTTTGTGCAACGGAACAAGGCTTATTGTGACCGAGTTGGGATTAAATGTTATTGGCGCAAGAGTTGTCAACGGCAAACATATTGGGGACAAGGTTTATATACCACGAATGAATTTGATCCCATCTGATCCGGGGTTGCCATTGAAATTCCAACGAAGGCAATTCCCGTTATCACTTTGCTTTGCTATGACGATAAACAAAAGTCAAGGTCAAACATTATCTCATGTGGGTTTATACTTGCCTCGCCAGTCTTTTCTTATGGACAATTGTACGTGGCTGTTTCTAGGGTTAAGTCTAAAAGAGGTTTAAAAATGTTGATTGCCTATGATGATGGGGAACTGTGCACATCCACCAAGAATGTTGTTTTCAAAGAAGTTTTCCAAAAGATTTGATGTCAGCTTTGATGAGTATGTGCAAGTGTTGTGTTACTATTTCCAATTTTTATTATTAATTTAGCATGTAACTTATGTACCTATACATGTTTATTTTGTTCACGGCTACAAGAAATACATGTTGTTGCTGGTACATTATTCAATAACTTGGGTTACTATATAATCAAGTTGTCATACAACAACAATGTCAATTGAGGTGTTTGTTTATTTTGTTGCAACTCGGCCGTAGAAAATCATATTCAATGGATATGCCTTAATAACTTCAATAGAATACTTAGGATGATATGATTTCAATCAAATAGATTGTTAGATATCAATTTTGTTCAATTTATTGTATAATTTCGTTATACGTTAAATTATTGTGCATTTCACAATTAAATATATGCGTTAACAATTTATAATCATATTTATTTCGTTTGACAATAGTAATATTCTCAAACTTAAAATTAATTATAATAATATGTATGAATTGATACATCAAATATAAATTAGTAATGTTCACCCGTGCATTGCACGGGTCAATACACTAGTATTCAAACAGAAACACATATCCCTTCAACACTTTTATCAACTCAAGCTCGCTCTACGCCTAGAAAAATTATCAGCTCGAAATTGGACCCCCTATTTTTTGTATTAAAATTGGATCCTTTTTAATATGAGATGGTAAAGCAACTATATTAAAATAATTATCTTCACAAGGATATATCTATAACTGTTTTATGCATTCAAGCCATAATATTCAATTTGATTTTGATCCATTCAACTTTATGATCATTCATCTACCACGTGCCTTTCCTGTCTCGCAGTACTAATGGGTTGCTGACTCCCATCCCTGTAGTTTGCTGTAGGTTCGAGAGCACTCCACCACAACCTTCCAAACCTCGTGTTTTATTAGAATATTTTTTTTGTGTGTTACGTTATTTGTACCCTTTTTTTTTCATTAAAATATTACAATTTCTTTTTTAAGAAAAAAAAAAGAAAAATACATCTTCTAACACTTATTCTTTCTCTTTTTCTTTTTTAAAAAAGAAAGGTATAAAAGTTTGATGTAAAAAAAAGTACAAATAATATTTATTTATTTTTTGTCAATATATCTTATTAGGAATTGAACTGGACAATGTTATCTTTAAAAAAAAAAGTAAGACTTTAAGTATAAATTTTAAGTAGATAAAATAAAAATTGTATAAGTAAAAAGATCTATAAACTTATTATCTTAAAATTTTGATCCATAATTTTAGGTCACTATTATAATTTCTCTTTAAATCCATTAGAATTAGTTTCCTTTACGTTTTGGACTCTTTTTTTTCTAACCAAAACAATATTTTATACTACCTATTGTGATTTTTCTTTGTATGCTTATATATTAGAAGAATGCGTTTTGTGTTTGAGAATATTTAGTTAAAAGTAATTTTGTTAAAATGAATTTTGTATAGATAATATTAGATAAAAAAATTTACTATAAAATTATTACAAATATAAAAACTTAAAATATTTTAAAATATTACAAATAAGAACAAATTTATAAAATTACGTGTAAAAGTTAAGAAAATGCATTCTCCCTCAAGGATATCCACTTCGTTTAAGGCAGAAGAATGCACTCTGATAGGATATATTAAGTGTCGTTTTACGTATTGAATTAGGCTTGGAATTAAGTTTTAGAATTAAAATTAGATCTTCAAATTCTAATTATTTTGTCTGTAGTGCATATTAAAATTGGAATTCTAATTCTGATTTCAATTATATGCAATTGAAAAATAATTACTTTATACTATTTTTAATTTTCAGCTTAGATCATGAGAATTACCAATTTTAAACATAAAAATTAAAAATAATATGTTACAATTATTATTTATTATCTTTGTCATCAAATGATTTTGAATAAAAATTTTAAGTAATGAGGGCAAATGTTTTTGTGATCAAAATAGATGCGAGTAAATTTGAGTAGACAATGTTCTCAATCATCGTTAGTCTGCAGAGATAAAGAACAGTGAGAGAAGAAGAATTTTATACTCTGAGTATATTGGTATCAAATCTACATGAGTACTATTAAAAAATAAAAAATAATATTATATGAGTATACTCAGGTATCAAATCACGTGAGTACCGTTGAAAAATAAAAAATAATATTATATGAGTTTTATTTTTTATCACTAAATTTATTAATTTGTTTACATATAAAGGCAAACATTATACATATAAAGAAATAAAAAAATATATACATATATACTTATATAGAATCAAAGAAAAGTTCCAAAGTAGAGTGACGGCATGTGTCCCCACTCCACAACAAGTGGATTCGTCACTATTTGTCGCATACTTCGACAACCATTGTTGTCGATGTCGGCATCGTCATCGACAGCATCTTCCGACCATTGTCACCAACGACGTCCTTTAACCACCGTTGTCAGTGGCATCCACCGACCACTGTCATCGAACCAGCGTCCTCTAGCCATTATCACTATTGGCATCCACGATCACCGTCGCTGACAGCATCCTTCGACTACCATCACTGGTGGTGCCCTCCGACCACCATCTTCGGGGTCGCCCTTCGACCACCATCATCGGCAGCGTCATTTGACCACTATCATCGATGACGACTTCCAACAACCATCACCCACAACGTCCACCGACCATGGTCACTGATGTCCTCCAACCACCATCGCTGGCGACGCCCTTCGCCTATTGTCACTGACAACGCCCTTCGACCACCGTCACCAACAATGCCCTCCGACCACCGTCATCGGCAGTGCGTGCCCTCTGACCACAATCATTGGCGGCCCTCTAACTACCATCGCTGGCAGCATCCACCAACCATCGTCACTTACAACATCCTCCAATTCAATTATAATTCTATTCCTCAATTCTTTTTTTGCTCCAAACATAAAAATTAAAATTCATAATCATTTCCAATTTTGACAGAATTAGAATTGAAATTAAAATTCTATATTCCATTTGTAATTCCAACATCCCACTGAACCCTTAGTGTTATTAGTAGTGGGTTTGAGCTTATAGTAGTAGTATTAGTACTTGACCTAATTAAAGATATGAATAAGTGCATTATGTTATTGTATTTGTGTAACATCTTACTATCAATCTCATACCACATTGTTAGCCATCATTCGTTTTTTTTTTTCATTTTCCCTATTTAAACACTAAAGTTTCAACATGGTATTAGAGCGATATCATCTACCTTGAATGGATTTGCCCTTTTCCACTATGTTGAGTTCTACAAAACTCTTTATATATTTATCCAATTATTTTTTTAAACTTTTTTTCTTTGTTTCCTATTTGTTTCTAAGTTAGTTTGCTTTTGAAACTATCATGAATAAACGTTTGGACAGCCTAACTGGTCTTTAGATTTCCAAGCCACCCAAGGGTGGTCACTTGTGATTCAAGGCTAGTCATGGTCGACCTATGCTGACGAGAAGAATAGAGAGGCAAGTGGTGGCGCCTTCCCCATTGCGAAGGCTTTGTTTTTGCTTTTGGCATCCTTCTGTTGTATCGATGTTCGATTTTTAGGTGACATTAGCAACTAGCGGTGGGTGCTGGCCAACTGTATTTGACTAGAGCCAAAGAAGGATCAGCAGGACTTGTGGTGGTTGGTGGTGGGCGTAGCAGATCTTACAAGTGTTTACGTGCATTCCTTGTTTTATGTGTTTTGTTGTTTTTGGTTACAAACAACCACTTGGGTGGCTAGAGATGCAACAGTGGGGTGCAATTGGACATGATACTGTCTTGAAGTGTTAGTTGGTGGTGAATAGAGCCAGCGACCGGAAGTCTGGCGAGTCTTCTAACGACTCTGTTTTAGACTCTGTTTTCTTCCTATTTTTTGTTTTAGGTTCAATTCCTTTCTTCCCTGTTTTGCATATGGATAGCATTTCTCAAGCCTCTTTTTGGCTATATTTTCCTCTATTTGTGGTCAAATTTGTCTTGTTTACTCTTCCTTCATTAATTTTGCCTCAATTCGTCTCTGTTTAAAATGTTGGCATTGTTTTGTTATTGTTTCGCCTCTTTTTGGGTTGTTGTTCTGCTTTCACATGACCTGTTTAGCTTTGGAATAAGATGTTGTTTAAGGCTTTGGAGTAATTTTTTATGTTTTATGTTATTCTGAGTTTATTGTTCATGGTTTCTTTCTTCTGTTGTTGATGATTTGTTGATTAAAGACTTTCAACACTAGTAAAAGACCTAATTTGTGTTATTAAGTGGTAAAATATCTTAATCAATGTTTTGTAGACCTAGTTAGATGTTAGTACTAGGTGATATGATGCCCAACTTAATGTTTTGTAAACCAATTTGGTGGTTAAGGGGGCCACTAAAGAGAAAGGTTGAAGACTCCAAAAATAGCCTCATTTTCTTAGGACGTGTGTGCCAAGAAGAAGCAATGAGCTATATATTTGCCAAAGATGCTGCCAAGGATTTGTTATTCAATAGGAGTACTAGTTTCCTAAGTTCTTCATTAAGATTGGTTGGGTTGGTCTAAATGTTGGTAGTATTCTTTGTTGTTAGTTTATATATTTATTACTTGTAAGTAAGTTTAAACTTAAGGAGAATTGTTATTATATATTAAGGTTATTAATATTGGGTTTGAGCTTGTACTGGTAGTACTCATACTTAACCTAATTAGTAATATAAATAGGTGTATTAAGTTATTATATTTATATATTATCTTATTATCAGTCTCATAATACATTGTTAGCCACCATTCACTCGTTTCCCATTTTCTTCTTTTATCTAAACCCTAAAGTTTCGATGTTGTTCTAGACTGAGTTATGAGTCAACAGATCAAGAGCAACCTAACCTACCAGAATAGTATCCAGATATTATTGTTCGCTATCTTGATAAGTACATTTACCTATTTATGAGGCATTAATCTTTCACAAAATCTTTGATAGATATGAATACTAATTACATCTCACATAAATAGAAAAATTAGTTGTAAGAGATAACAATATCTTAGATTTTGGTTATAGAAGATAACAATCTCCTAGATTCTAATCCTAAATAACAACATACAATTCAGATCGAATTATGATTCTTGACACCCAAGACACTTCTATAAATACCCTGCAATGTCTCAAAGGTATGCATATAATTCAATACTACTCACTGTCTTCCTTGTGTATGGTCTAACTTGAGTGTCAGAGTGTCTTTTGCAAGTACTCACCCCCTCGCACTACCACTGCAGCTGTTGTGCCACGGAAGTTTCCACCTTCAACCATCTACTCAAGTAACCCTCAGAATTTTATTCTGAACATTAATGTCGTCTGTGAGAAACTGATAAACTTATATTCCCAACACCATCATCATGGTTAACACAAGGAAAAGGCAAGCCTCTACCAATCAGAATCATGCCTCTGCTATGTGGAATCCACCTCTTTCACCGTCTCTAAACCGTAATCTGACATCTGCTCATGTTCATGAGCCAATCCCAAAACTAGTCATTGCTCAACCGGAACCTATGCAGGATAGGTAGAAGCTTTTTTTACTGGAGAGAATCTCCCCCCTCCACCCTCGCAAGTTTCAATGAGGCAACGTCTCAATCCATAAAGGGCTCATTATGTAAGTTACAATTAATTGTGTGGTTTTGTTTTATGAAAAATGGATTGACGATATGATTTTAGTTGAATACAAGCACTGTAAGCTCAAAACTAATTAACGATTCATATTGTGGATTGTGCACATCTATTATTGAGTTAATGTGGTTAAACGACAACAATGTAAGCTCAACTAACCATTAGCCCATTAAGGTTTATTCCTAATAGTATCTTTTGATGAGAGAGATTGTTATAATTATAAATATGCAGATATATCCCCTTCATACTAACACTATATATTATAGAGGTGATCATGGATTCAAGCTGACCTGCGAAATCGATGACCTGACCCAACTTGAATTGGTTTTTTAGGTTTGGTTCGGTTTAACGAGTCTATTTGGTTTGAAGTAAACACAACCTGATCATCATCAGGTCGTGTATCAGGTTAGAATTTTTCAAAACCAGTTAACCTAATCTGACCTGTACCCGTTGTAAATTTCTTATAAATGCAGAAACACACACTGAGTCACGACACATCCCTCCTCACCCTTACCCACCCCATGTCCTTCACCCTCGACTTGCGCTTGCGATATACAACCCCAGCGGTTAAGATCCGAGGTAGAGGGAGATGAGAGAAAATGAGTAAGGTGGTTAGGTTTCCAACAAGATTTTTTTATTTATTGGAATTTTTTTGGACTTTTTATACAATTTGAAAAAAAAAAAAGGTACAACATGATGACCTTGACCCAAACCAACTCGAATTTGGTCAAGTTGGTTTGGTTCGAGTTGTTCAAGCAAAATTCCCCTAACTCGAACCAACCTAACCCAAAGTCCTTTCATCAGTTTGGACCTAACCCCCCTTCACCAACTTGACCTAACCCGTGATCACCCTATTATATTATTTAACTTACTCTATCAATAGTCGTCTATTGCAAGAGATAGATAGAAATAATGATCTAACTAAAAGAATTTTATTTGACACAATCTCCATTAATCGTCCATGGCTAACTCAAATACGCTTTATATTTTGCTTTAATTTTGCTGATGTCTTGAATTTATATGATATATGAAATTCCTCAAATTGCTGTATTGTGGGTATAAAGCAAACATTGCTGACTATCTTTTATACACTGAAGAACCACTAGCCCTAGTGTACTCATTGGATTAGGGTCAATCTGAGGTTAATGTTCTGTTCTGTTCAGTTAAAAAGATGATGGATTTGCCACCAAAGAAAATTATAACCTTGGTCAGTGGAATTTTATTAACATATATACGTTTCTATAAAATATAAAACTAGTCATTTTATTTAGTTAAAATATAATGAGCCTTCTGATTATTCAATTCCTAGTGTATTACATTTTCCGGGAGAGCACAACCTCAAAATGCAAATGCAACTGATATGAATCCACGTCAAAGAACTTTAACCTTCTTAACAAATTCCATGACATAGGTGTTGAAAGCACAGCACAAGACTCGGAAACGTTGGAATCCGGCCCCCTTGGCCAGGGCCTCAAACTCTTTCTCTGTTCTCTCTTTCCCACCAGGGTTATGAGCCAACATTATCACATCGATGTGAACCGCACCCTTTGTGGCCAAGGTAGAGTCTGGAGCCACTGGAAGAATGCATTCAGCCGCAATCACCTTGCCGTTGTCTGGAAGTGCCTCATAGCAGTTCTTCAAAAATTTCAAGCAGTGCTCATCACTCCAGTCACGAAAAATCCACTGAATGTTTATGTGATATTAACGTCATTAGCATAGACAAGTGTAACATAATTTGAGGTATCAAAAAGTAAATGCTAAAACTTTATTCTAAGTTCTAATCCAAAAGTTATACAAGCTGAATAAACTCACTGGATACTATATATGAGTGTCTAACTTGTAAAATTCACCTTCATAAAAATAGCATCAGCTTTTGGAACACTGACAAACATGTCTCCACCAACATGCTCCACTCCTACATGAAACACCTATGTTAAATTTTAAATTATCATGTCTTAAGAAAATGTCATCTGAGGTCCAAGTAATGTAACCGATAGCCAAGCAACATTATTCAAATAAATAAAGCCTAGCACTAACTGCAGTTTGCAATGCTAGGTAAACGGAGCAGGGCCTCTAAACTTCACATTATGTGAACTTAAAAATACCTGGATAAGATGGAGCATCTTCAATGACATGGGGCAAATCAAAATTAATGCCCTTTATAAAGGGATACTTTGAGACAATCATGTTCACTACTGCTCCAGTCCCACCACCAACATCAACCAGAGATTTAAGACCCTCAAAGCCAGCGTAGGTCTCAAGAATTTTCTTCGTTGCGATGGTAGAGTGATCAGACATCCACCATGGATCTGTGCCATGGTATCCAAAGGTTGTCATTCCGTACGCCTTGTTAAATGGAGTGCAGATACTGCATCTTTCAAGTAGTACCTACAAGAAGACAATCATGTCAACCCATTATTTTGCTGTTTACCAAATGATTTAATTCAATTACTTAAGCATAGACGTGATCCAACTCTTCTTAATTGTCTAGAATCTTTTTCCTTTTTTCTTCTGTGTGGCAAAAAGTATTAAATCTGAACAGAATTAAGCTGAACAGAACGAAGATTCATTCTAATTTTGTTTTGGACTTATTCTTGCATTATCATTTTGTGCTGTTACATAAAATTTGACTTAATAAGTTAATAATACTTCCTTATATTTTAACTTTTTTCTGTACCAAAAAAAAAAATATTTTAAATCTCAGTTAAAGAAAACAGAGTTCCTCTAACTTCCCTTCATCCCTTACTCTTCCTTCCTTTTCTTTTCTCCCCTTCTCTTCTATTTCTCCTTTGTCAAAAAATTCCAAAAATATAAGAATGACCACTATAAATTACTAACTAAGAAGAACAGAGAGGTATAGAGGATGAAAATTAGCGAAATTACAATTCATATGCTTCTAGCGGATCAAGCCAGTGCTAATTTTAGAATATGGAGTCCCTGGACAGTAAAAAAGAGAAGGACTAACTATAAATAGAGTTAAAATAGGTCAAGTGTGAATAATTTGATAAAATAGTCGAATTAAAATAATAAAAATAAATAAAAAATTAAAAATATTTTGAATGGAGCTCGAATAAATTGAGTCAACTTACATTAATAATATTACATTAAGTTGAAATGAACCAAACTGAATCAGTTAAATGTTAATATGAAACTAACATGTTTTGATCTAGTCTAATTCAAAAATATCCTAACACAAACTAAATCGATCCAAATGAGCCTGGTTGACCCGTTTGACAGCCCTAAAAATAGGGTAAAAAGAGAAAGAGTAATATAAAATACAGTGAGATACCAGCTTTCCATGAGGACTTTGTACTGATTCATGAAGTTGAGAGCAGAAGGAGAGACACCATCTTCATTCTTGACCAAGTACTTAGCAACAGGTGCCAGACCATAGAGCGTCTTAACATTTCCATCATCAAGGAGGCGTAGAGAGTAAGTGAGGATGTTGTAGCTAGCCAAGAGGCGCAAGATGCGGTCCAGCATGACTGGTGCATCAGGGTTGTTTGTTGGGAGCTAAGAAGCAATGTAAGTGGGGGAAAGGTGAACTCCAGGACCAGCCTTGGCAATGATTTCCAAGAGATCGAGCTCAAGGGCTGATTTTAGGACCATGGGAAGGACAGAGGCACTGACTAGTTGCTTGGCAAAGAGGTTTGCTTCTTCTTCAGATACGTGGGTTGGAGTTATCTGGGTCTCACCGGTTGAACCCATGGTTGAGGCTTGAGGCATTGGCTGAGAGTGTGTAGGTCGGGCTTGAGGTTTTGTGGCTATGGCTATTGGGTTATATATAGACCCTGAATATATTTTTTTTTTGGGCTAACCGTCAGGCATGACTGAGGTTGAACAAAAAGCGCAAATTTTGTCTTAAAAAAAAAAAAGATAAAACTTTACTTTAATACAAGTTAAAAAAAAAAGTTTTTAAGTTTTTTAATATTATATTATGTGTTATAATTTATTTATTTTAATTTTATTAATTTAATAAAATAGATATATTGTATAATATTAAAGAAAATTGAAAATTTTTCTTTCAACTTAAATTGGAACTAAATTTTGTCTGTTTTTTTTTTAAGGCATGTTCTTCGCTTAGTGGTTACGCTTGGTACAGGCTTAACAAGGCTTTAGAATTAGGGATGGCAAATCTGGGTATTAGACCTGATGATACTCAGAACGAGAGAATTACCCGCTTATAAATTATAGGTGTTTTTTAATTACCCGCAAATTTTGATAGGGATGGCATTATCATTTTGGGCTATACCCGCACATACATTATTTATTTATTATTTATTTATATATACATATATAACACATTATACTTATAATATATATATATATATATATATATATATATATATATATATATATATATATATATATATAACACATTACACATAAAGAGAAAAGCAAGTATACGATACCTACGTGAAATTCCCTTCATGAAGGCCAATTACTAATTTCTATCACTTTTATTATAACAATTTTCACTTCTTTTCTTTTCTCACTTTGTTTCAAAGTGAAAATCCAAAGAAATTAGAAACCTATCTACTATCTACCTAAGACAAAAACGCGTATCACTCAGGTTTAGCAATTGGAACACCCAGGTTTATATTGCCTTCAACTTGCCTCTATTTATGTCTCTGTTTAGTATTTATATCTCTGTTCCAGTTGCCTTTTATTTACTTTTATTTATGTTTATGTTACAGTTGCCTATAAAAGCATTTTAGTTTGCATTTTGGTTGTTAAAATATGCTGCATATGTTACTAATTTTTCCATTTGTGGAATGCAATTGCCAATTGAAAGACATTGAGTCAAACCTGTGCCTGGTGTTTTTTGTCGATAAACACAAGATTTGTTATTTCCTTTTATGTCTTTAGTGCTTTCTATTGATTAGATATTATAAATAGGATCCATTTTGCCTATGTTGCCTATTTTATTTTTACTTATTTGGTGCTTTCTTTTATTAGTTTATTGTGCTATTATATTGTGTGTAGGTTGTATTAATTATTAATTATATATTATCAAATATACCTTGACTTTGTTTCTTTATACCTGACCTCTTTACCATATTTTTTTATTTTGTTTTGCTTTCATGTACCTAATCACAGATGGAAAATCTATGTGGAGTGATTCCTTCTAAGGAATCTGAAAGTAGCTCTTCTCCTATTACGTCAAGTACTCCCACACAACCTGAAAGTGTACCTAGTGATCCCGTGGGTAGCTCTTCTCCTAGTGATCCTCTTCCTCTTGCTGTGGATGGTGATGAATTAACTGATAATAGCAAAAAAAGAAAGTTATCAGTTGTTTGGAACCACTTTAAGAGAAAAGTAGTTAATGGAGAAGAAAAAACTATATACAATTATTGCAACAAACATATGACTAGTAGAAGATCTGATGGAACAAATCATTTGCATAAACACTATCAGACTTGTAAAAGAAGGCCGTTTAAGGACATAAGACAATCAATCTTGTTGAGAGAACAAAAGAAGGTTGATGGGTCATCTACTTATTTGAGTAACTACTATTTTGATCCAGAGAAATCAAGAAAAGACCTTGCTTGTATGGTAATAGTTCATGAGTATCCACTTTCAATGGTGGACCATCCGGGATTCCGAGCATACTGGGTCTTCAACCTTTGTTCAAGGTTCCTAGTCGAAACACGCTTAAAATTAAAAATGATATTATCAAGATCTATCAAAATGAAAAGTTGAAGACTATGGGACTCTTAGACAAGATTGCGAAAAATTGCTTTAACAACAGACTTGTGGACCAGCTAGCAACCAAAAGAAGAGGTTTATGGCCATTACATTTACATTGATGATGATTGGGATATGCAAAGTCGCATATTAAGGTATATATTTTTGTGATCATTATATCATATTTATTAATTTTATCAATTACATTTAATTTTTGCATTGTATTAATACTCAATAAATTATTTTACATAATAGGTTTGTGTATGTAGAATGTCCACATACAGCTGAAGCTCTTTCAAAGGTGTTGATAGAATGTATGATAGATTGAAATATTGATAGAAAGTTGTCTACCATCACTTTGGATAACTGTAGCACTAATGACTCTCTTGTTCGTTTGTTGTTAAACAAACTTGATTGTTCTGCTCTTATGCTTGATGGTCAATTATTTCATATGAGGTGTTGTGCACATATTCTGAATTTAATTGCACAAGATGGTTTGAGTGTTCTTGGAGATGGCATAGAGAAGGTTAGGAATAGTGTTGCTTATTGGACAGCCACACCTAAAAGAGAACAAAGTTTTAGGGAAGCAGCACGTCAAATAAAAGTTTCCATAACAAAGAAACTCATTCTTGATTGCAAAACTAGATGGAATTTTACTTATCAAATGCTTGTTGTTGCATTGGCTTACAAAGATGTTTTTGTTCGTTTGAAAACAAGAGAGGATTTATATACATGTTTGTCTACAACTGCTGAGTGGGAAATTGAAAAGAAATTTGTAGTAGGTTGGAAGTATTTTATCGTGTAACCGAGATGTTTTCGTGCACACAATATCCCACAACAAATATATTCTTCCCTTTGGTTTGTGAAATAAAGCTCTCTTTGCAAAATGGCAAACTTGCTCAATTGAAGCTATTAGAAATATGGCTTCAAAAATGATTGCCAAATTTGGGAAATATTGGTTTATTGTTCATGGAATTATGAGGATTGCCATTGTTTTGGATCCAAGATACAAATTAAAGTTGTTAGAGTACTTCTTTCCCAAGCTTTATGGAAGTAGTTATTCAATTGAAATTAACAATATCAAGAAATTATGCTACTCATTGTTTGAAGATTATCTAGCCAACACAAATGGGATAATGGAAGGTTCAGCTGAAATGTTCAATGACAAGGAGTCGAATTCAGATAATCTTAATATTAACAATTTTCTTAGTGATTATGACTCATTTGTCAATGATACAAATGAGACACAATCAAAGTCTGAGTTGGATCTTTACTTGGAAGATAAGGTATTGCCCAAGAGTGCTACATTTGATATTCTTGGATGGTGGAAAACAAATGGGATCAAGTATCCAATATTGCAAAAAATTGCCAAGAATATTTTGGCTATTCCAATTTCAACTGTTGCTTCAGAATCTACTTTTAGCACAGGAGGTATGTTGTTGAGTCCTCATCGTTCTAGGCTTCATGAGGATACTTTGGAAGCACTTATGTGTGCACAAAGCTAGTTGAAACATGATAAGAAAGGTAATAAATGTTACACTTATATATTTATTCATTTAAATTTGTGTTTAGTGTAATCATTAATTTTTTTTTATGTTGTAGTTTCTGTTGGTATCACTGGACCAAAACAATATTTACATGTGAAAGATAAGCGTTTGCAATCTTTTCAAGATTCTGATTCTAATGATGAGGTATAATAACATAATAATTTATGTTATTAATTTTGACTTTACTATCATAACTAATTAGTGTAATGTATCACTTTTTAACATTTTGAGAGTGTAACATCGTGATTGGGGCTTATGAATTTGTTGTTTATGAATTTCTTGTTACATTAGATTTTGGAGAATACCAACACTTTTATGATTATGTTTGAAAGACTTTGAATAATTTTATCAGTATGACATTTGACATTTTTAATCAATGTCTTTTTATCCATTGATTTTTTCGTAGTTAATAAAAGTGCGAGTAATGGATACGGGTACGGGTATTTAGATACCCAGAGGGTAAGGGTACGGACATCAAAGTTGTTACCCACGCATGCATTTATTAGAAGTACGGATATTTTTTTTAAATCGAAATAAAGACTTTTACTATAAAAGTTCTTTAAAGACCCTACCCATTGTCATTCCTATTTAGAATAGAATAGAGATCTAGTCATCGAAACGAACTGGTGGCGCATGAACGAGTTGAACTGGTGCATCAGGGTTGTTTGTTTTAAGCTGAAATAAGTGTTTCTAAAGATGCACTAATTATGTTCGTATATTAGTTTTTTTTCTAGAAAACAAATATTATCCTCTTTACTCTAAATCTTAAATTAATAGTTGGTGAAATTCCAACATGTTTGACTATGTGCTTAGTCCGCCTGTGCCTAGAAGTTTCAGAAGCTTCTGATAAACACTCGGACAACTGAAGCTCCAAAAATAAAAAAAACTCGTACAACTGGGTGAATCAGCTTGGATTTTGGCTTTTTGGATATGCTCTATATTTATTACATATATTTAGGGATATCAAAATAGATCAAATTTGATAAGTCGATTTGAGTAGTCTTATAAAATAGA
This sequence comes from Ormosia emarginata, assembly GCA_029884605.1. Classification (NCBI taxonomy): domain Eukaryota; kingdom Viridiplantae; phylum Streptophyta; class Magnoliopsida; order Fabales; family Fabaceae; genus Ormosia; species Ormosia emarginata. The sequence continues at coordinate 52,269,658 of JAQQTP010000082.1, read as the reverse complement.
TAAATTTGATTAATAAAATACAAATCTGAAACTTATATAACACGAATGAGTCAAATTCGAATGGGCTGAATCCGAATGGATCAAGCCAGTCCGCTCTTTTAACACTACATAAGGTTAAATGAGTTGAATTGGACTGACAAAATATCAACCCGAAATTTATATGACCCGAATAGACTGATGCAAAAATAACCCGAATGAATCAATTCGGCCGAATGATCGTTTGGCTCATTTTGACACTACATATATTACGTGTCCGCATTTAGATTTTTTAATTTTTTAATAATTAATTGTATAAGAAAAAATACAAAAAAAATATTAGTGAAATTTGATTATTAATATAAATTTTTTATAATACTTATTCTTTTTTTCTCTTTTATAATTTATCACTTAAGAAAAAAATTAAAAAATTTAAATCCCTTATACACTAATGATAATATACTAGCGTCTTTAAGTTTCAATAATAATTATCTTTATTTATATTTCTTTTATTTTTTGGGTACGATTTTTACTTTTTTATATTTAAGTTTAAATTTGAATTGTATTTAAGTGTCTTTAATATATTTACAAAATAATAATGATATTTTAAAAAAATTGTAAGAGAATATCATTTATAATAATATAAAAAAGGTAAAGTACATCTATTTCCTATCCATTTTTATTTTCTATATTCCATTTTGTAATTATGTTTTAGCTTGCTTTTTGAATTTAATCCTGATCTTTAGGGAAAGAATTTGTTTGGGAATACTACTTTTTCTTCTACACGTATTTTATAAACAGTAGTGGATCTTTGTAATCATGGCCTGGCTCCCCTAAAAATTCTGAAACCCTTAGACTTCCCTCATGGCTCTCCCAAGAGTTTTATAACTCCTTAGGCTTCCCTTACATCATATTTAAGTAAGAGCTGAATTTTTTTGCTGCCATGGAAATCTTGTTTCTGGTGTGTCAAAACAGGGGTGTTGTGTTTACTTTACGTGAGCTCAATGTATGAGGATTTGGCTTTCATAATTACATTGGAACTTAGTTTGTGTTGCATGTGTTCACTATGGGTGTATAACATCCTTCCTATTTAAATGAAATAAAATAATAGGAATAAATATAAATAAATGCATTAATTCCTAATGGCCGTGGAAATTGAGAAAATAAAATATTAAATTTTAAATATTTATTTTCGAAAAATTAGGAATAGTAAATAGAATTAAAATGAGTGAGGATTTTTAGGAAATCAAGGAAGGTAAGGTTGTGAAAACATCATACCCATGAAATTTAATTATTTTAATGGTAAGGACTATTAATAGTTAAATTTTAAATTTTATATTCTTAAGATTACTATAAATTTTAGGAAGGTAGGCTAGGAACTACCTTCTTAGTATAAAGGATTAAAATATGAAAGGATAAATATTTTTTTAATGGGTATTAGGCCCAAAGGAAGCCTCATCCTGAGGTGGAAGCTATGGGTGCCCCATGGAGGATATCCTCCGCGGGAAAGGAGGAAGGGAAAAAGGATGAGAATGTATTGGTAAAAAATGGAACTCCTGACACATTTTTTACATGTGGTACAACTATTAACACAGAGCCTTATCCGTCAGCCTTCTCATTTTTAACCCACTGCAACAAATAGAGATGTTAATATTGACTCAATAAATTTAGATTTATTAATGAATTATTTTTTTAATTTGATAATATTTATATATAAATTTAAATATATAAAAAATATTAGTTAAAATTTATAAATTACTTATATATATAATTATTTATAAAAAAAATAATTAAATTAAATTTTTGTATAAATTTAAATATTATTAATTAAAATTTATTTTTAATATGAATTATTAATTTATTTTAATAATAAATTAATAACTTAAAAATTATAATTCAGTCATAAATTACTTTGTAAATAGTTGATATTATTAGACATTAGCACACCAAACATTTTTTTAGTTTTTAACCCGCTATAACACACACACACACCATATAATAGAGAGAGAGAGGGAGTGTGAGGATTGGCAGAGACAGAGGGCTTTGCAGGTTCATCAACCAAAGGCGTTTTCTAACCTTCGTTCCACACCAACATTTTGGATTCAACTTCCTCCTTTTCAGATCTGGAACCACTTCTAGGTAGAAAAGAGAAAAACTCTTCTTTTATTCCTTATTCTTTTGCTTTTCCTAAACCTTGGCCATGAATATTCACCCTTTTTCTATTGTTGTTGTTTATTCACTTCCCTAATATGATGTTTGAAGCTGACAAGTTTAAGAATGTATGTAGGCTGTTTTTTCAATGTTTAGGGTTTACTTCTTAATGGAGGTGAAAAACAAAGGTTTTGATTCTTCTATTTTGAGGTTTTCTTCCTGATTTGCTTCTGCTTCGAGAAAAGGGGATGAATTTCACACTTCTTACCAATTTTCCTGTGATTTTCAGTTAAAGGATGTTGAGACTTTGAACTTTTGAACCAATGACCGATGCTTAGGTGAAAAGATGGCCTCGACTATGGAGAAATTAGGGGTTTTTTGATTATGATGGACCTCTTTCAAAGGACTGAACTTTGTTAGGAACTTGGTAGATTCATTGGACCTATGATCACCTACACTATTATTTGTGGAAAAGGAGTGAACTTTGTTAATATTTTTCAAATTCAAAATATAACTCTTAATACCATAATTGGTGAATTTTGTGTACCTATATAGGATTTACTTGATTGATGATGAATTGCATCAATACAAATTCAACATTGTAACTTAACTCTTATAATTTTTGAATTTTGCATTTCTGTTATGAGGCTTTTGAAATTCAAGGACTTTTATTGTATTAAAAAGGGAATTATGGTTTAAGTTCTGATAATGAAGGTGGCGTATTCTACTATGTTGATATGATTAAATTATCTTTACTAGCACATACTTGACAACTCGATGAGCAATATGCCTAATCAATGCCTTTTCATGCTTTGAGTGACTCAAATCTTTTATTATTTCTTTAGTTTGGTTGCTGCCCTCATGGGAAGATTAAAGAAGTGAATGAATAAGTTTAATTGGTTTTTTTCGTTTTAAAGAAGTTTTGATTCAAACCTTTTACAATATCCCTTAGTTTTGGTTGCTCTTTTGGGAGAGCAAAGAAATAAATAAGTTTAACGGTTTTAAATAAATTCCCAGTATAGCACAACAAAAGTATATCAATTTTATTACATACATAGAAACAAAACCAAATGTTCATTATGACATGTTTGGTATGTTATATTATATTTGATAAAATAAGTTAATATAATATATTATAATATTATTAATTATTTAGTACAAATATTATATTGTATAAATTTATTTATCATAATTTTCTTATACATTAAAATGATGAATAACTTGATCAAGTCTTGTGGATGTGATAAGATTTAATTGAGTTTTGGTGTATAAGTTATTATAAAAAATTTTAATTATAATTTTAAACACTTTCATATCTTTAATCATTGCATATTAATTTTTATACTATTAAATTTTATATTATCATATTTAATATTATTAAGTTTTGTTTTATCTTTTAAACCAAACAAGCCCTCAGGACAATATCCAGCGATTTTGGGCAAAAATTGGGTGAGCCGTATTAGAACTGTACCGAGTCATATCTAGTCGTATTGAAGTCGTACCTAAAACAATAACCAGTTGTATCATACCGAAAATTAAAATTCAAAATAAAATAAAATTTGGTACGTACTTAAGTATACCCAAGACGTGCTCGTACTTGTACCTATACACATATCTGGTATATATCGGATTCATGTACGTGTCCACTTTGCACGAATCCGTGCTTCAGAGGCACTGACAAAGTGATTGACTGCGAGGCGTGGAGAGCAACTAGAAAGGAGAAAGGAAAAAGAATGAAAGGAGTATTTAAGTTTTTCATTTTTTTTTAAGACTTAAAGAGAGAAAAAAAAAAGGAAGTGAGAGATGGAATGCAGAAGTCATTTATGCTTTGTTTGGATGAGGAGAGAAAATGAGGAGAGAAAATGAGAAGAGAAAAAAAAATAGAGAATAGAGAAAATAAAGAGAAAAATATATTTTTTTTTTATTGTTTTGATCAAGAAAAAAAGGAAAGATAGAAAATAAGAGAAGAATTTCTCTTGTTTGGTTATTAAAAAAAGGAAGAAGAAAAAAATGTAAGATTTAAAATTTTATAACTCTTATCAGTAATATAATATATATAAATATTTTTGGATAAATTTATAATTTTAAAAAAATTCTTTCTCTCTCCTATTTTCTCCTCATAAGAGAGAGAAGAAAACTTTTTATGAAATTTACATCCACCACTCTTTTTTTCTCCTTCCTCTTTTCTCTCTCTCATCCAAACAAGAGAAAATGCTAAAATCTTCACATTTTCTCTCTTCTCATTTTCTTTCCACTCATTTTTTTCTTAAAACAAACAATGCATTAGAAAATCTGATGATTTTATTTTTTATTTTATTTTTTTGTGATTTTTTTAAGCTTTTATTAAAAAGTGAAATAAATTAGGCTTTCTCTTTTTTAAGCTTTTATTGAACCTGTGCATTGGCGGTGGAAGGCTACGTCAAAAACCACCAACCCAACACGGTCAAGTAGTAAATTAGGCTTGCTTTCTTCAATTGAAAATTTATGTGACAGAGAGTATGTTTCGTAATATTTCTCATGCACGTAATGTTTCTTTTATTTGTAATATTGTTTTGTAGTTTTCTTTTGGGCTTTTGCCCCCGAAGTTTTTCAAAAAAAAAAAAGTAATAACCATTTGAGGAATATATATATAAAGAGGGATCAATTTATATTAATATAAATTTTTTATTTTTTACACTCTTTTTTAATCGTTAGTTTTATTTTTATTTAATAGTTGTGATTATTTCATTAAAAGTAATCATTAGATGAAAGTGAATCTAACAACTAAAAATAAGTGTAAAAAAAAATCAACTTACACTAGTGTAAGTTGATCCTCCCTCTCTCTTTATATATATAATATATTTGGTGAGAAGAATATTTATTGTAAGAGGTAAAAGAAGTAAATTTTGACTATTAGATCTTATATGAATGATCAAGATTATAACATAAATATATATATGAGGGAGAATCGGTTTACACCAGTGTAAGTCTTTTTTCTCTTATACTCATTTTTAACAGTTAGTTCCACTTTCATCTAATGGTTGAGATTATTTCATTAAAGATAACTATTAGATGAAAGTAGGTCTAACAACTAAAAATGAGTGTAAGAAAATTTTTTTTACACTGGTGTAAGTTGATCCTCCCTCTCTATATATATATATATATATATATGAGAAACATCAAAATTTAAATCATAGTTTTGCTTGTCTGATACAATGAGATTTATTTTAGATTAATAAAGCTAGATAAAAATAAAATAAAAATATTTATTTAAATAATTAAAGATAGTTAAGATAAAATGGGAAATAGAATTAATAATAATAATAATAATAATAATAATAATAATAATAACTAATTTAAATGATTGATCATATTGAAAAATACAAAAATAGATCACATGCCAATAAGAAAAAATTCGACATGGCTTAGAAGATAAAATCGAATCATACTTAGATATCTTAGAAATGTTAAAATTACATACGTTATAAAATTTGGCATCACTTTAAAAATAAAACAGAATTACATGAAGCATTTATGTAGGGGCATTACAGGATGTGTGGGTGTGTACGGAGATTTATGTGAGTAAACTAAGGGTTACTCCTGGAATCTTTTGGCAAGGAAAAATTTTAGGGCTGTATTTGGATTAGGATTGTGGGGGGAAAGAACTTGGCTGCTATAAGCATTTTTGTGAGCATGATAGGCAAAACTATAGTGCATAAGCATTTTGGCATCCCCAAATTATCTCTTCAAGCTTTGCCACTATTTATAAATACATATAATCAAGCAAAAATTATCACAAATAAAATGTGGTTTGACCTGTCAATATCCATTTGATGAGAAAAGATGGATAAAGTTGTAAGCACCATATCGCAATATTATTCACAAACTTTCCCTCTTTTTCATTTATTCTGCAATACACTTATTCTATCTCTATTCTTTTTTATTTGTATGTAGATTTTTTTTCCCCGTTTTATATGTCATTTTAGAAAATTACTAGAAAAAATTAACTATTTTATTCTAATTTTATTCTCAATATTAATAAATAAAAGATAAAATTAATAGAGTGGTAATAATATTTTAAACATTTCAATAAAACGTAATTCAATCAAATATAATTATTTTTCTTATAATTAGGGTATTTCATGACTTTCTTTTTTTAACATTTTTAATAACTTTATTAATTCGTGTAAAAAAAATTCTTAAACTAGATAAAAAAGAACATATGAAGTATTTTTATCTCCCAAAAATTTGTTTGATAAGTAATCATATTACACACTTCATATTAATTAAGGATTTTCCTAATTTCTAATTTAAAACAAATATTTTTAATATCTCTTACATATCTTTTATATTTTTCACATTTCTTATATCTATCACATATCTTATCTTATATTATTATAAAAATGTAAATTTTCAATAAAATAAAAAATTATCTATAACAATCTTTAAATTAAAAAATTATCTATAATAATATTTAAATTAAAAAACTATCTATTATTTAAATTGGAAACTATATACTGTACAGAGCTAATTTTTAGTATAAGGAAATTCATATATTGTAATTGTATCAAAAAAATCTCAAACGGTCATATATCAAAAAGATGAAGCCGATGATGATGAGGAGGACGCCGACGATGACAAGGAAGATGGCGCTCAAGGTTTTCCCACTTTAATTTCATTTTTACGACGACGTTTTGTTTTGTTTAAGTCTAACCTAAAATGGCTATTAGCTATTTATTTGTGTTATTTCTCATTAATGGGTTTCCTTTTGCTTCTGCATTTTCTTAGTGTTTACGTTGAGTTCTGTATTGAAATGGTAATTGTTGACTTTCCGTTAATGTTCAAAACGAATCTTGCTTCATCTTTTGGCTGTTTTTTTTTTTTTTTTTTTGGGGGGGGGGTGGGTGGGATAGAGAGAGGGGTGTGGGGGGCGCCTAGACTGAGTATTTTTTCTACTGGTGATTGCTGTTAGATGTCTAAGTAAAAACAGTATTTTCATGTGGGTCTGAGGTACCCTTTGCACCTTTATTCACAATGGCTGTCTTGGAGTTTATGGGCTTTGAGTTGAGGTACATTGATTGTCTGCATATGGTATAGTAGGAAACAAAAGTAGTTAAAAGGAGGCTTTTCAAAAGTTTTAATTTGTCATCACTTGATTGATTGACATTTATATGCTAAGGCTTCAAAAGCAGATATGAGCTAGATTCAATTGTTGCTGAGGTCCAACAAATTACCATTAAAGTATCAGAGTTGGACCATTCTCCCCTAGATAACAATAGACTTCAATGAATCCTACCGACTTCATATTTAGGATCATACGGTGTGACCCATTCTGGGCCCAACATAACAACAGACTTAGGCGAATCCATGACTTCATACTTACGATCATACCGAAATCCGATGTATAACGGCAAATCGCCGTGTGATCACTTTCCGACTTAATTAATTAACCAACGACTACAAATCGGATTTAGTGAATAGATTGTAATCGAATCCCAACGTTCGGACTTTGAATGTCTTAAACCGCGGGAGTTCAGGTTTATCTGGGTTCAGAACATCTATATAATCCTGCCTGGCAATCTAAGCCAGGCATGTTTCATTCTTTGGCCTAATACTTTCTATTTGCTCTAAAACTTGTCATACGATCTTTGTGCTGACTGACTAACTTGGTTTTTTAGACATTGTGACATACCTGTTCAGTAACAAGAGTAGGGTCGTCATCAAATCTATCTAGGCTCGGTCGGTCTTGATTTCCGGCGCCCACCGTGGGGCTAAGTAAAACTTTCTTACTCCACAATCCTTCAGCTCTTTTCATAACTCATCCAACAACCTTCTAGACCTGATATGGCTAGCAATGAAAACTATGTGTCCCGAATGGAATCAATCAAGAAAGCAACCACTCGGTACAATGGAGATGCTCCCGCAAGCTATTAGAGATATAAATAAGCTTGATCGAATGACTCGGACCAAATAGGGGGATCAACAGAGAATTGAAGCAGAAGATCAGGGGGAAAGAATTCCGAAGAAGATATTCCGAGCAAAGATTTTCAAGGACATACCCGTATTCCCAGATCAAACAGTCATGACGGAAGGAGACAAGCAAACAACCCACCTGGAGCGGATCATCCTTTCTCCGACTTCATCATGTCAATCCCACTTCCAGAGGGATTCAGACTCCCTACGATGGAGCTTTACGATGGGACATCGGATCCACAGGAGCATCTGACGATGTTCAATTCTATGATGCTTCTAAACGGAAGCTCCGACCCGATCAAATGCAGGGCTTTTCCGACAACTCTAAAAAAATCGGCCTTGCTCTGGTTTTCAAGCATTGAAACAGGTTCAATTTACGACTTTTCTGAATTATCTGTCAAATTTCTTAACCATTTTTCTACGAGCAGGACACACCATAAGACATCAGAAGCCTAATCAATCCTGAGGCAGGGCCAAGAAGAATCTCTCAGGATTTCATGAAAAGGTTTGGGGAGGAAGCCGTGCAGATAAGAGATCTTAATCCAGCAGTTTCATTGCATGCTATCATGGCTGGCCTGCGTCCTGGACCATTTGCGGACTCCTTGGCCAGAAAACCTTCTTTGGACCTGGACGATTTGAGGAACAGATCTGCAGGATATATCAACATGGAAGAAATCGCTCTTGCCAGGAAGCAAATGGAGCAACGTTTTTTCGAACCTGAACGCAGGGGAAAAAATAATCCCAATATTTCTATCAAACCAATTACTCATGACCGATCATATAACGGACGGGGATCGGAGATAAGAGGCAGACACTTACAAAGGAATGATCGGACGTACGAAAATGTACGTGCAATAACGGATAGAGTACAACCTTGGTTCAATGAATACACTCCGTTAAACTCTCGCCGAGATCGGATATTCCTGAAATATACAACACGGGTCTGATCCGACTCTCCCAAAAAATGCCGGATATCAAAGGACACCACCGACGTTGATAAAAGTAAAAGGTGCGAATTCCATAAAACTTACGGACATACCACCGAGGAGTGCATCACCGAAAAATAGGATCGAGCAACTTATTCGGGAGGGCATCTTGCAAAATATGTTTATCGCCGCAGAGAAGCAGGAGGCAAAAGAAGGAGATCAATCCAACCGAAGAAGGCCAAGCTCGGATTTGAAGAAAAGGCCGTGGATACGAGCACTGTAACCGGGACCAACCCGTCGAGGAATCATTGACTCAATTGCGGGGGGTTCGCCGGTGGAGGAGCTCCAATTCATCTAGGAAACGACATCTCCGAGCAAGCGGTAATGTCGGTAAGCTACCCTTTGAAAGGCAAAGACAAACAATTCAGCGATGGACCAGTCATCTCTTTTTCAAGCAGTGATTACGTCGGGTTAGATGAGAACTTGGACGATCCGATGGTCATATCAATTATAGCAGGGAACTTTCAGATCAAGAAAGATCTAGTTGATCAAGGAAGCTCTGCCGATGTTCTGTACATGTCCACGCTTCGAAGATTGCAGATGTCAGAAGACGACTTGACACCATTCAATGGAACTCTGATCGGGTTCTCAGGAGAACAGGTAAATGTCAAGGGGTTCGTCGAACTCCGAACAACTTTCGGGATGTACTCTACTTAAAACTATTCCTGTAAGATACTTGGTCATAGATTGTTATACTCCCTATAATGTTATCCTTGGGAGACCGTCTCTAAATCTTTTAGGGGCATTTCTCTCAACCCCCACCTAACAATGAAATTCCCGGTCTCTAAGACCGAAGGTACGATACATGCAGATCGAAAGAAGCTCGGATTTGCTACAACGAAAGTCTGAGACCTAGACAAGATAAAAAGGCTCGTAAGATCGACCCCAAGCGACCGATACATAACATTAACATGGCCGAACTTGACCCAAGAAGTGAAGAGAAAGACAGGCCTCAACCGATCGAGGAATTGCAAGCAGTACCATTGGGTCCTAAATCCAGCCAAGTAACACATATCGGAGCTCATTTACCAACCGAACTTAAAAGAGATCTGGAGGAATTGTTGAGAAATAACGCCAATATCTTTGCCTGGATATTAAAAACATGCCTGGAATTGATCCCGAGATCATCACCCATAAGCTCTCCTTGGATGCGAACGTCAAACCAAAGAGCTCGAAAAAAAGGAAACTTGGATCGGAAAGACAAAGGGCCGCGACAGAGGAGACCAAAAAACTCTTGGAAGGTGTTTTATCAGAGAGGTAGAATATACCACGTGGTGTCAAATGTGGTTATGGTAAAAAGTCGTCAGGAAAATGGAGAATGTGTACGGACTTCACGAGACTTGAACAAAGCTTGCCCGAAGGATTCCTATCCTCTTCCCAAAGATAGACCGACTAGTTGATGGGGCTTCGGTTATCAATTCCTTAGCTTTATGGATGCATATTCGGATACAACCAGATTAGGATGCACCGGGCGATGAACAAAAAACTTTTTATAACGAGTTTGGGAATTTTTGTTACGTGGTGATGGCTTTCGGCCTTAAAAATGCCGAGCAACTTACCAACTACTGATGAACAATTTTCGAGAAATAACTTGGAAGAAACATCGAAGTATATGTAGATGACATGGTTGCCAAAACACCTGAAGGCGGGGATCATTGTTCCGACCTCTCTGAATGCTTTGCGCAACTCAGAAAGTACAATATGAAGCTAAATCCCGAGAAATGTGTGTTTGGGGTTCAAGCAGGAAAGTTTCTTGGTTTTCTCCTCACCACCGAGGAATAGAAGCCAACCCGGAGAAATGTAGAGCAATAATGGAAATGAGAAGCACAAAGAACGATTAAAGAAGTGCAAAGACTAACTGGACGGATAGCTTCCTCTCCAGGTTCCTTTCAAAATCACCGACCGATCTCTACCGTTTTTCAATGCCTCAAGAAGACCAAAAATTTTCAATGGACGGAGGAGTGCGAAAAGCGTTCATGAACTTAAAACTTTCTTGGCGACTCCGCCAATTTTGACAAAGCCCGAATCGGGTGATATCTTATTTTTATATATTTATTTTCGACAAAGCCTTGAGTTCTATTGGTGAAAGAAATAGGAAAGGAGCAACGACCTATTTACTTTGTCGGTAGGAGTCTTGCAAGGACCAAGGTCGGTATCGAAAAATCGAAAAGATGGCATTAGCTTTAGTCACAACGGCTAGGAGGCTCGACCATATTTTCAAAGTCATTCTATAATTGTAATGACAGATCAGCCGATCGACAAGTACTTCGAAAACCGGAGCTTGCCGGACGAATGATATCATGGTCCGTCGAATTGTCCGAATTTGACATTCAATATCAGCCAAGAGGACCTATCAAATCCCAGGTATTATCTGACTTTTTGGTTGAATTATCTTCCCCCACTCCTCAAAATGAGAATAATGATACTTGGATTCTTTTTGTTGATGGAGCATCGAATGTCAGAGGAAGTGGAGCCGGAATTATTCTGGAAGGACCAAATGAGATCTTAATTGAACAGGTCCCTGAAGTTCAATTTTCGGGCTAGCAATAATCAAGCCGAGTATGAAGCGCTCATTCTTACCGGCTAGCATTGGCGGCAGAAATGGGAGCTACAAGGGTAGTCGCAAAGTCGATTCCCACGGTGTGTAACCGAGCAAGCAAGTAAGCGGCGAGTTCCATACTAAGGACCCACAATTAGTCAAATATTTACTCAAGGTACAAGATGTGTTAAAAAAGTTCGAACAATTCGAGATTGTTCATATCCCAAGAGAGCAGAATACTAGGGCTGATCTCCTGTCAAAATTAGCAAGCACAAAGGGTCCAGGTAACAACCGATCCGTTATTCAAGAAATGCTTGACCGACCTAGCGTAGAAGAAGAGGAGATTCTTTCAATCGACAACAATCTAAATTCTTGGATGAGCCCAATCATCAGGTATTTGAAAAGTGGTGAGCTACCAACGGATGAAAAGAAAGCAAAGAAATTGCGAAGGTCGGCGAGTTATTACACGATAATAGGAGGAGAATTGTTCAAGAGAGGGTTTTCTCTCCCCCTCTTGAAGTGTATCAATCAGAACCGGTCTAAGTCGGTCATGGAAGAAGTTCATGAGGGCGTCTGTGGTAGTCACATTGGAGGACGATCGTTAGCAGGCAAGGTTTTAAGAGCAGGGATGTACTGGCCAACTATGAAGTCTGATTGTCTAAGTACGTTCGGAAATGTGACAAGTGCCAGAAATTCGCCAATCTTCACAAATCCCCACCTGAAGAATTGCACATTGAGACTCCATGGCCATTTTGCCGATGGGGAATTGACTCATTAGGTCCTTTCCCTACTACGCCCGACAACCGAGGTACATTATTGTTGCCATTGATTATTTTACAAAATGGATTGAGGCGTAAACCACTTGCTAGTATATCTTCCGAAAAAGGTTAAAAAATTTGTTTGGAAAAATATAATATGCCGTTTTGGTTTACCATATTCGATTGTGTCTCGATAATGGAACTCAATTCAAAGAAATTTAGAATTTTGTATGAGAAATGGAATTAAACAGTATTCACCTCGGTAGAACACCCGCAAACTAACGGATTAGCGAAGCACAACAAGGTTATATTACTCGGACTGCGAAAGAAGCTAGACCATGCTAAAGGACTTTGGCCAGAAGAACTTCCGAACATTTTGTGGGCATATCACACTACACCACAGTCGTCAACACGCGAAACCCCATTCCGACTTACTTTTGGGGCTGAAGCTATGATCCCGTCGAAGTCGGTGGACCGATTTTAGAAGATCTCGCCTTTAATGAAGAAGTAAATGTTGCGATCGAAAAAGCCGATTTAGACCTGTTAGAGGAAGAAAGGAAAATAACACACATTCGGAAGAAGTCAAAAGCTCTTGCAAAGCGAAAATATAACCTAAAGGTGAAAACAAGAAAATTCGTTGAAGGGGACCTGTGCTTCGCAAAATTGAAGACTCTAGAAGAGTGCGGGCGAAGGGAAGCTATCGGCTAATTGGGAGGGACCTTTCGAATATCGAAAGACATTGGCGGAGGAGCGTATAAGATCGGCGATATCACTGGGTGTTCGCTTCCTAGAACTTGGAATTCAGGCGTCACTTCGAGATACTATAGCTAAGTTCTTATTTTTTCTTTTCTTTTATGAACTTTTGTATTGAAAGTTAAAGGTAGTGTACTCTTTTTCCTTATCAGGATTTTTTCCCGATGGGTTTTTTCCTGAAAGGTTTTAACGAGGCCTACCGATAACTCAGTTTACTCAAATAAAATCGTCAACTTGAAACTTTGTTGTATTACATTGGCCTTAGAGCCAATTCCGGTCAATGTCACCTTAGAGCCAATTCCGGTCAATGTCACCGATGCCGATCATAGTCACCGAAGAAACTGGCCTTAGAGCCAATTCCGGTCAATGTCACCGATGCCGGTCATAGTCACCGAAGAAACGGGCCTTAGAGCCAATTCCGGTCAATGTCACCGATGCCGGTCATAGTCACCGAAGAATCTGGCCTTAGAGCCAATTCCGGTCAAAGTCACCGATGCCGGTCATAGTCACCGAAGAAATTGGCCTTGATTTTAATTCCGGTCAACGACACCGATGACGGTCGTAGTCGCCGACTAAAGTCTCCGATTCTGGTCATATTCATCGCCAAAAATGATCTGAGTCAAGTCGGGAAAAGTCGCCAATACCGATAAAATTTGCTTGAGAGCCTAGTCGGGTCAAAATCACCCGGGACCGAACCCAAGTAAACAGCCCAAAATTCTTCTTTCAGAAAATAAATTATAGTTTATTCGATTAGACCTTTTGGTAATTCATAATTTTTCAATCGATTCTCATTAAAAATCTTAAATGATGTTTCAAGGGGTGTAAATTTCGGTGTTATCGGATTTTTTGGATAAACGTTCCACCGCTAAGTATTATAGGCAACGTTGGCAGGCATTAAGATATTTTTTTGAAATTTAAATTCAAACATCAGAAGCATGTACGATATCAAAAACTAGAGATTTTTTTTCATTAAAACGGCAGTGTTATACATTGAAATTTCGAATACTTAAGACTCTGTTTCTTCTTCTTCATCTTCATCTTCATCTTCAACGATACGACCACCGACTACCTTGTGGAACGGCCCCATCTCACCCAAGCGATTGTCAAAGATTCCGTCGGGATTCAAAAGCTTGGCTGTTGAAAAGCGGTATCAAAGCCATCAACTCTTTGGTTTGTAATTTCATCTTTCAATCCTTCCAACTCAAATAAAGACTTAGTTTTCTCTCCCAAAGCCTCTTTAAGAGCTCGGTCGATTCCTCCTTGTCCTTTACGGCGGCACATTTTTCTTTCTTCTTCCTCCGAAGCCTTACCGAAGATTCAAGTGAATCGATTCAAGTGTGCTTTCGCCTTTAAAACTTCTATTTCATTTTTTAACTTGGAAACTTCAAATGATGAGCCTTCGTTGTTCTTTCCATTTTTAATAACGAAAAGAAGGTTGTTGGATGACACTTTCTTTTTTGTTTCGCTACTTCAAACTCGGCCGACCTAAGTACACTAACGGACCGAAGAAGTTGTACTTGACCCATCGTATGAGCCCAATATCACCGACCTTGTCTTTGCGTTCCTTATCGTCCTGAGAGAAATATGACCATCTATCAAAGACTCGAAGGGAAAGGTGGTTGACCATAGGAAAACTTGTCTTTTCCAACCATAGCAAAACACATCCCTCGAAGGCCGTTTTTAAACCGGAGTTACGTGAAGAACCTTCGACTTCGATGTCAAGGCGGGTTGTTTCATACTCTGGCTACTTCGACCGACGTCTTTTTTCGAACCATCGGATCCGAGTTGGTATCCGAAGTTTCTGGTTGAGGATTAGCAGATATAGGCTCAGGACGGGAATGATGTCATCAGTATTTCCTGCCACCGAGGTTCCTTCGTTCTTCAATTTCTTTAGTCTTCGTTGCATTTCGCGAACGGTTATCTTAGGAGCCATTTTTTCTGAAAAGAAATTGAAGTAGTTAAAATGCATCGAGAGATCCAATATTGGCAAAGTAGCAAGAAGAAAGAAGACTTACACATTATTTTTTGTAATTCGGTTGGATTGTTTCCAAACTTTACCAAGGAAGCAAGATCTTTAAATTTCCAAAAAGTCGACCAATATTCGGTCTTCGGGTGACAACTTTCTATACTCTACACCCAAGTATGGAAGTCGGGTTTGCACGCCAATAAAGGGAATTTTTCTATCCCGTATTCGTCCATAGAATGAAAGGTCGGTTAGTAGAACTCACTGAAAAAACTTATTTTTAAAATTCTTGTAATTTTTAGTCTAAAGCGTAAAATAATCTTCTACGAGGATGATTGTAATTGATACCCAACCCCTTTACCGAATTGAAAAAGAGAAAAGAACACACCGATACTAGGTTTCCGACCTATAAACCGAAATAGCACTTGAAAGCTTTGACAAATGCCCACTATTTGGATGGAGTTGGGTAGGAGCGACGTTTAATTTAGTCAGAATTTTACATTGAAAATCCGAGAAGGGTAAACGAAGTCCGAGTCGGGTGAAAAAGGTCTCATATACATATATCCAACCTAGATCGTCATTCTTTCAGACATAAAAATCCTCTCTTCGGTCGGCAATGTTTACGAATTTGGTCTCGTCTCCATTAGATGCCATCACTATACATCTTCGGAGGATGTGTATACTTTCGGCTAATTAAAATCTGAGCTATTTTTAACAAAGATTTAACCCAATTGTATTCCTCCTCATCTTGGAGGTGACGACCTTCAAGATCGGGCGATTCCTCGCCGGTTGGGTTTTTCCTTTGCCGGTGGTTGGGTCCGTTGTATGTTGACCGGAAATACCTACCGGAGATTCACCCGAGAATCTCCATTCACTACTACTAACGCTTCTAACGGACATGTTACTACTACGGTCCTAAAGCCTAAATTGAGGCAATTTACGAGTGAAAGGGAAAGGTGAAGAGAAGTACTGTTTTTGGAAGGCAAATGCAAATAGCTTCGTTGCAATGGAACTTTGTGAGGAGATAATGAAGGGCCCGGGAACTTGAGTAGATATGCTTGAAGAGCGAATGAAGAAGGAATCCGAGAATTAAGGCACAACAATGAAATGTTCGGAAAAGGGAGCAATACGGAGGAAGATGAAACGAGGAGTGTTTTATTAACTTCGGAAGAGTAATGAGAAGAAAGTGGAAGAAGGGCTTTTTTAAATAATGTCTAGGCCGCCACAAATCAAGGGTAATAAAGTCAAGAGAAACGAAAAGTTGTGTTCTCACCCGTCAGATGAATCTTGCGCCCAGGATTGATCCTAGCCAAAATCAACGGTTGGAAGGCCGTTTCAGCAAAGATCAAAGGTTGCACGACGGTTACTGGTACAGTCGCTTTAATGGTGCAATAATGAAACTGACACTTGAGTAATAGATGAATCACACGTGGCACACGTCTTTTCACATCTTGGGACACGACGTCTTGGACAAATGTAATGTTTTTAGGGTTGCTAAGCTAAGCTTGTCTCTTCGGTTTCTAGTAACGGATCAAAGTCAGTGATTTTCATTGGTGTTGAAGACGTTAGTCTTTTAAATGTCCATTCTCGGTTATTATTTGGCACTTTCGGCCGAATAATTTTGTACTTTAATTTTGATCGGGTTCTTATAGATAGGCTCATAAATCAATATGGCCGATCTTTTTGGACCATTCTATGTTCGTTTAAAAAATAATTTTATAAAATCGACTCATATCTTCTATATATAAGCTATTAACCATTCTATGTTCGTTTAATCGGACTTTTATATATATCTTCTATATAGCCGAGCTAGAATATTTACAATAAAAATATCACTTCATACTTGTCATTCACGGTGGGACCATTCTGGGCCCATCTTGGAGTTTATCCGCTTCATACTTGATCATTGTATAACGGTACATTTTCCGATTGTTAATTAACCAACGCTACAAATATTTAGTATATAGATTGAAACAATCCCAACGTTCGGACTTTGAATGTCTTAGCGGAGTTCTTTATCAAAACATCTATATAATCCTGTCATCACTTGATTGATTCTTTGACATACTTTCTATTTGCTAAAACTTGTCATAATCTTTGCAGATATGAGTTTTTTAGACATTCAATTGTTGCTGAGGTCCATCAAATCTATCATTAAAGTTCAACAGTGTTGTATGGTTGGAAACATAATCATTAAATGGATATATGAGAATTTCAACCAAGGAGACAAAGGCAAAAGGCACTGGGGTGTTTAAACGCCTTGAGACAAGAGATACCAAAAAGTGCATGCCTAAAGAAGTCGTCAGTAAAATATTTGACTATTTTGCATTAATTTTCCATATAAATTAATTACTCGAGCATAACATTCCTGGTAAAAATAAAACAAACGTTCAGTTTACTAAATCCTAAGCTGGTTTCTGCTGAGTCCCTAAGTTTGACAACTAGTGTTTTTTTCTGACTATTTTACCCCTTTAACATCACATAAGCTAGTTAGATGGTTGGGCCTTTTTTTTCCCAATAGTTATCAACAAGGTGCTAAAGGTGAAAGCCTCGCCTGAACCTTAAAGGCATGCCTAAGGTGAGGGTCTCACTGAATGGGCAGTGCCTCAAATAGCAAGAGACCTGATCCCTTCTGGAGTCTTTGAATACACTGATTTCAATCATTGATCTCTTTTTTATCCCATCATTATAATGGTTGGCATTTTTTTCTTGATGATCAACTTAATATCTCTACTCTATTCAGCTACCACTTTTCTGTGCTTATGATTGTTATATAGTTTTGAGTTTTCTTGTTTGGATGAAAAAACGATGTGCTCTATAGTTGTTGCAATATTGGCAAATCAATAACCGTGTCCCAAATTTTAGGATTAAAGGGTATTACCAAGAGAAAATAACAATGTATTTCTGCACTTCATTACTAGTCTTCTATTGCAGCAGCCATATCTATGCTGTATTACCTTTTTCTGACTTGTTATCTGTTGATCTTCTTGTTTATAGATCTGTTTTACTGGACTTTGGAATGCAGGTGCTGCTGAGGGTTCAAAGCAGAGCAGAAGTGAGAAGAAGAGTCGAAAAGCAATGTTGAAGCTCGGTTTGAAACCTGTTACTGGTGTTAGTAGGGTCACAATCAAGAGAACAAAAAATGTTAAGTCATTATATATATTGATTTGTGTGTGATTTATCAGGAAGATGGATGGCTTCTAACCAAATTATTTTATGCCTTAGATTCTATTTTTCATCTCAAAACCTGATGTCTTCAAGAGTCCAAATTCTGAGACCTATGTCATATTTGGGGAGGCAAAAATAGAGGACTTGAGCTCTCAGTTGCAGAACCAAGCTGCTCAGCAGTTCAGGATGCCAGATATGGGATCTCTAACAGCAAAACCAGATCAAGGTGCTGCAACTGCAGGAACACAGCCTGATGAGGAAGAAGAGGAGGTGGATGAAACTTGAGTGGAGCCCCATGACATTGATTTGGTCAAATTACAAAGCAGGAGTGTCATTAGAAATAAGGCCGTCATTTATTCTCTAAGACTAAAAACGGGGACATTGTTGGTGCCATCATGGAGCTCACTATTTAAAATTAGGCTTTATGCTTTGTTTTTGGATTTTGGGGTAATTGTTAAGTAAAAAAATATATAGATAATTAATTACTATTTTAAAAATCAAACCATTTAAACATATTAACCGTCTATATGGTTGGGGTTACCTACAAGTTTGTTGCTTTCCCAAAAATCTGGGACGACGTCCTGATCAATTATTTGTATTTTTTCTAAAAAAAAAAAAGGGAAGTACTGATCATAATCCACCTTCTATCATTCCTGTTTCTGTAAAACTTGTAAGATGATGGTATGAAAAAAGCCTGAAGAAAAGTTTTAATGGTTTATTATGTCCATGCCTGCGACATCTAAGTCTTGTGGCCCTGGGACTTTAGTAAAATACTAAAATTGGAGGCCATCGAGTAGGAATTATTGTATAAACTATAAAGTGGTATTTTTGTTCGAAATTACACTGGTTCAAAACAGATAATATAGCCATTGATTCTCCGCATTCCCCTCACAATGATCTGCCACAAAAAATGTGTTCTAAAACACAGTTATCTCAATGTTCGAATTATTGATCTAATTGAGATAAAAAAAAAAAGAAGATATTTTAAGGAGAAATCAATAACCCATATATCTACAGATTTTCAAACTTAATGTTCATCTACAGTTTCACGTGGCTATCTGAGGGTCAAAGTTTGCTTGGGCCGCAATTCCCATTGAGCTCGGTTTACACTTGGGCTGTGACAGGTATATTATCCGGCACAAAAACACTAGCACACTCTTACAGGGGTGGTATACGCACACTCTTGATGGGTTCGGTTTGGGGGCGAACACTACTACTATATATATATATATATTGGTTTACACACTTCTATATCTACTCTACTATTTATTCAGATTAAATCCGTTATTACAAAATAAAATTATTCATGTCTTTTTTTCATTAAAACAGACACATGTTATTTTCTCATGCAAAGACTATTACTATTTATATTACATATTAAGTTCTCATAAAATGTTCTTCCTTTCATGTGTAGCATGTGAGTGAAAAAAATAATTTAAAATTTATAATAAAAACATTTATTTATTAAAATGCATTATTATTTACATAAAATATTTTTTTATTTTTTCAAATTAAGATACTTAATAATTTAATACAAATTTAATATTTAATATTTATTATGAGACAATTTAGTATATATGTTATTCAAAAAATCGGCGTGAAAAATTAGGAGATAAATTGTAAATATAATTATTTATGAATATTATAAATATTTTTTTATTCAAAGATACAATAAAGTGATTATAAATGATAATAAATTTTTATATTAGTAATAAGTTTCGATATAAGATAGCAAAAGAAAGTAAAAATTTAAGAAATGATTATTATTTTTATGATAGTATATGTTTCTTATTTGTATATATATATATATTATATATATATTATACTATATGTAAATTTATATAGAAAACAAATTCTTTTCTTATTATTGAAAGTAGAGATATTAATAGCGGGGTTAGATCCGATAAGTTAAATTGTTTAACCTGCAAAAAATGGTAGTTGAGTTTCATTTTGCAACCCTTTTTTTTTTAGGAAATAATTTTTTTTATTTTTGTGCAAAGGAAAGAGGTTGGTAATTTTAACTCAACCTATATAACATATGGATTATGGCGAGGCAGGAGGTTAACTCATCAGGTAACTTTTTTTTTAATTTTTTTAGTGATGAATTAGGCGGGTCAACTCATGTGTTAATCTACCTAACTTACTTTTTTGTTCAATTTTAAGTGAGTTGATCTGTCTAACTTGTTACTCTTTTATTTTATATTTATTTTTTGTCAAGTTATTTTGTCTAACCAGTTAACCCATCTTTTTTAAAAAAAATATATATTTTAAACGAGTTGACTTGTTAACTTATCATAAAAGGGGGTGTATTTACATTCTCCACCTATATTCTGAAATCAGTCAACCCACCCCTGCCTTTTTTTTTTTGCCAACCCATGACAAGGTGAAACGGGACAGGGCAACCCCTTTGACATCTCTAACAAGAAGTAGTAATTACGTTAATGCTTACATGATTTATATTGGGTTTATTAAGTAGTAAATTGTTAAGACTCAAATTATATTATTATATCTCGATATGACGTTATTAGTTGTATCTTTTAAACATAGTAAAAAAATTTCAATTATAATTTTAATATGTTGATACTCTTTTCTTTTATTTCCTTCATACATTGTATTAAAAATTCTTTTAACCTCATGCATTAGATGAATATAAAACTATCAAAAATTAATAACTAAAAATTATGAATGAGAATGTTCTTTTTTATTTTATTTTTCCTTGCAAAATTGTATAAGAAAAACGACATTGTGTTCACCAAATTTTTATTTAATATCCTATTATAGATATATTATGTTTTATTAAGTTAAGAGTCTCTTTTGTATGTTCTTGATAATGAAAGTAAAAAATTAAGGGATTAATTTTAAATATAATTTAACATAAATGTCATAAAATTTTTATGATCTTTTAAGGTTATACAATAGTAATTTAAAAGTGATTTCGTATAAGTGTTTTTTAATTTAAAAAATACTTTCTAATGGAATAAAAAAAACTTAAACAAACACACTTTAACTTTTTGTATAATAATTTAGATTCCTAATTGAAGTTCTTATTTTGAGTAAAGTAATGAATGATTATGAAAATAAAAAAATTTATATAATGGAATTAAGTTAAATTATTATATACAAGAATATAATTTGATAAGAATTGTTACTATGTGCATTGCACGAATCAAAAACCTTAGTAATTAACAAATGAGAGATAAAAAGAGACAAAATATTGAATAAAATTAAAAAAGGTGATGTTACTCTTATTACTACCCTTTCTATTTACATATTAAATGTTGCTAACAGTCCTATATTATATAATAATTTTAAAAAAATAGTAGTTGCACATATATATGACATATTTTTTTTTTTAAAGAAAAGTTTATAATAACATGATATTTTTTCTATTTCAAAGCCAGGGCAAATTACAAATTTTTGTAAGTATTATAAATAAAAAGTCGATTAAGTGAGTTAACTTCTCTGAGCATATACTATGAGATATATGTAAACAATTAATTATTTATAAAAATTGAATATAAATATATGTAAATATTTTATATTTCTTTTAAGAAAAAAAGAAACATTGTAGTGAAATTGTTTCTTAAAAGAAAAGAAGAATAGAGTAAGAGATGGTAAACTGGGCCCAAAGATGGCATGGCCCAAGAAATCTGAAAACCCTTGACATGAGGAGAGTGGAAGGAGTAGCAATTAGCAAAGGAGTGTTATCCAAATCTATCTAATCCATCTATATCTATCTATATTATCTATATATTAAAGTTTAGTACTCAGAGTGAGAGTTGATTGTTTAGCAGTACTCCGCGGAGTGAAACTGAAAAGCCATGTCTCCAGGACCAGTTGTTGAGGCAGCCGCCGAGGCTGGAGCCGACCAACAAGTCCCCTCGGTCGAGGAAACAACCCACAAGAAGAAGCCTCAGCCGCAGGTTGCCCCATTCCTTTCTATTTTCTACTTTGCTTTGGTTTTGGTCTCTCAATTGCTTTGTATGATCTATTTCTACAGGAAGACGATGCTCCTTTTGTTGAGGACGTGAAGGACGATGACAAAGATGAAGCCGATGACGATGAAGATGACGACGACGACGATGACGATGATGACAAGGATGATGGCGCTCAAGGTCCTCCTTTTTATTTTTTTCCCTCTCCATTGTTCCCCACGTTATTCTCATTTTCACGGTGTTTTCTTTTGTTTAATTCTTTCTAACTATTTGGTATTTATTTGTGTTATGTTATTGTTAAAGTATCCTATCCTATGGTTCCTATCTATATAACCACTGATTAAAGCATTGATTTCCTTTCACTTGTGATTTTTCCTAGGGTTTGGATAGAGTTCTCTATTACAGGTAGATAGAATTTGGATTTGGCTCCCGAAGGAGTTATAACCCTTGAAGAGAAAATCAACATTTAAGATCATGATAAAATACATGATCATGTGTAATAATAATAAACCATGAGGTTATTAAAATCTAGTTCCTTGATTTTCTCATCAAGGGTCCTAACTCCTCACTTTTACAACAACAACAACAACAACAAAGTTTTTTTCCACTAGGTGAGGTCGATTACATGTATCAAATGATGTAATTGTGCTCTATCATAAACTAAGTTTTCAGAAATGACAAACAAATCTAAATCTTTTTTAATCGTTTTACCTATAGTCTTTCTTAGTCTCCCTCTACCTTTAGCTATTGAGTTATCCTCCACCTGATCTATTATTATTATAGGAGCTTCTAAGGGTCTTCTCCTTACATATCCAAACTACTTAAGGCGAGATTCTCTCATCTTTTCCACAATAGGTGTTACCCCTACTTTCTCTCTAATGCATTCATTCCTAATCTTATATTGTCTTGTATGGTCACACATCCAACGCAACATCTTCATCTCAGTGACATTGATCTTATGCTCTTGCTGGCTTTTTACCGCCCAATATTCAGTACCATATAACATCGCAGGTCTTATAGCTGTGCCGTAAAATTTACCCTTAAGCTTGAGAGACACTTTTCTATCACAAATAACTCCTGAAGCACTCATCCATTTCATCAATCCAGCTTGAATCCTATGGTTTACATATCCCTCTATCTCACTGTCATTTTGCATGATAAATCCAAGATACTTAAACCGTGTGACTTGTGGTATGGTATGATCTCTGATTTTTACCGCTAAGCTAGTATTAGCATGCTTTTTACTGAATTTGCATTCCATATACTCCGTTTTACTCCTGCTTAGACGGAAGTCATGTTCTTCCAAAGCTTATCTCCATAACTCTAGCTTCTCATTTATTTCCTCTCTCGACTCTCCAATTAAGACTATATCATATGCAAAAAACATGCATTGTGGAACCGGCTATTGGATATGCGCAGTAAGCACATCCAAGACCAAGGTAAAAAGATAAGAGCTCAAAGTTGACCCTTGGTGCATTCCTATAATTATAGGGAAATCTGATGTGACCTCACCCTGTGTTCTCACACTAGTTTTAGTCCTTTCATACATATCTTGGATTGCTCGAATATAAGCAATACGAACTCTTTTCTTTTCCAGAGCCTTCTACAAGACCTCTCACTTTAGAGAAGCCAAATTCATAGATTTTTTATAACTAATTGTTTTAAACAAACTGACAAATAGTTTTGCTTAATCATAGTATCAGTGTTGTTAATGGCGGATGGCGGTCCATGACGGAAAGCCAAAAATCTGCCATACAAAATGGTGGATGGCGGTTGCGGAAAATGGCGGAAGCATGGCGGCTGATTAAAAAAATAAAATATATACAAAAAAAAACAAAAAAAATCTGCTAAATATAATAAATAATAAAAACTAATAACATACACCAAATACAATAAAATTAAAAATATATTCTATCAAATAAAATTCATCAAAAGTGTCACAATTCAAAAGCATAAGGGAAAAACATAACTGTCATAACTCAGTCATAAACATGATCAAAGTCTTCATAAGTCATAACATAAGCAATTAAGCATAAGGCCACTAGAAAATAAAAACTAACAATACTAAAAAGTGTAAAACAGAGAGTTGAGCTTGAGAGTTGAGAGTTGAGAGTGTAAAACCCAAAATGGAGAGACGTGAAAAACCCAAAATGAAAAAAAAAATGAATGAGAATGATAGAACAATGAACAAACAGGTCTGAGTTTGAGAACAGATAACAAAGAAATAAAGAATGAAAAGAAGTGGTGAAGAAAGAAGAAAAAAGGCCGAGAAGTGAGAAAGAGAGAGAAGAAGAAGGGAAACCCAAAACGAAAAAAAAAAAATGAATGAGAAAGAAGAACAATGAACAAACAGTGAGAACAGAGAACAAAGAAATAAAGAAAGAAAGAAGAAGTGAAGAAAGAAGGAAAAGTGAGGTGAGAAGTGAGAACAGAGAGAGAGACAGGGAGCTGAGAAGGACGTTCTGTCATTACCTTGCCGGAGAAGGTCGTCGGCCGCCGAAGATGCTTGGGTCCCGCCGCTTAGTCACCGGAGATGATGGAGGAGGCAGGTGGTTGGGAGTGGGAGGAGGTCTCAAGAGGCAAAGGCTGAAAGTGGGTGGTCTCCTTCGAATGGGTTAGGGATTTTATAAATCCCTAAGGCTGAAAACCTTGAAAGGCCCCTTAAAAAAAACAAAGAGGCTATAACCGCTATTTCAGCAATGAACCGCCATAGCGCCATGGCTGTGGCGGCCGCCATTTCGAACAAGGCGGAAACCGCAACACAGTGGCTGGTGAATGGCAGATTCCAAGAATCCCGCCACCGCAATCCGCCATGGCCGCAATTTGACAACACTGAATCATACTGGTGCAACCATGTGCTTTCTTATACAACAAAGCCCGTTATTCACAATGGTTGTCTCAGAGATCATTGACTTTGAAATGAAGTGCATTGATTTCCTGTGTATAGTTACTAGGAAACAAAGAGGGTGAGCCTTTGCATATTGGTAAGGTTGCTACATCTGATCCTCCTAGGACCCCACATGGTGGGAGCCTTATGCACTGGGGCCACCTGTTTTTAGTATGGTAGGAAACAGATTGAGTTCAAAAGGAAGATTGATGACATTTTTAATTTGATGTCTCAAGGTTGATTGGCATTTATATGCTTAGGCTTGCTAGGCGGATATGAGCTAGATTAGACTGTTGCTGAGGTCAAATTACTATAGAGAATCACAGAATGTGAATGCTTTGTGACGTAATAGTTCAATTTATATCTGAGAATTGTAAACTTTGAACTCTGTCGTAGACCACCATTATAATGGTAGGGATTCTTTCAATTGACAATTAACTTGATGTGTTAACTTCTATTCAGCTGATACCTTTTTGTGCTTATGATTCTTAATATAGTTTTGAGTTTTCTCTTTCAATGAAAAAATTGTGTGTGGCAATATTGGCAAATCAATAACAGTGTCACAAAAGTTAGGATTATACTATAGGGCTTTTCTTCGAGAGAATACAATGTCAATGTGCTCTTTATTATATGTCTTAGATTGCAACCTCATATCCATGCACGCCCTCATTTTAACCTTTCCCCTTGTTATTTGTCAATCTGTTTTATTGGACTTTGAGGTGCAGGTGCTACTGAGGGTTCAAAGCAGAGCAGAAGTGAGAAGAAGAGTCGAAAAGCAATGTTGAAGCTGGGACTAAAACCCGTTACAGGTGTTAGTAGGGTCACGATCAAGAGAACAAAAAATGTGAGTCATTATATATATTGTTCTTTTTGTGATTTATCTTGAAGATAAATGGCTTCTAACCAAATTATTTTATGCCTTAGATTCTTTTTTTCATCTCAAAGCCTGATGTCTTCAAGAGTCCAAATTCTGAGACCTATGTCATATTTGGGGAGGCAAAAATAGAGGACTTGAGCTCTCAATTGCAGAACCAAGCTGCTCAGCAGTTCAGGATGCCAGATATGGGATCTCTAACGGCAAAACCAGATCATGTTGCTGCAGCTGCAGGAGCACAGCCTGATGAGGAAGAAGAGGAGGTTGATGAAACTGGTGTGGAGCCCCATGACGTTGATTTGGTCATGACACAAGCAGGAGTTTCAAGAAGCAAGGCCGTTAAGGCTCTCAAGACTCACAATGGGGACATTGTTGGTGCCATCATGGAGCTCACCACTTAATTAGGCCTTTTGTTCTATTTGTATTTGTTTTTTTGGGATGATTTTGGAACTAGTGCCATCCTTAAGTTACTGTAGTCAAACCACATCTACGGTCCATATGGTTGGGTTTACCTTATAATTTTGTTGCTCTCTCTAAAATATGTGGTACGACATGATCTGTGATCACATTATTGTTTAGTTGTTTTTACTTATGATCAGCCTTCGATAAGCTCAATTTCGTTGTACCTCCCTGGGCCGCGTGGAAATTCATTTCACCTTGCTGCCTACGAGCTAGGAATTATTGTAGTCATTTGTGAGATTGATGGTGGGAATATATTGACTAAATTTTAAAAATATAGGATGATATTGTAGTAATTAAAACGAGAAAAACTAATTAATTAATTATTTTGAAATGTATTGGTGAACATAAACGTATAATTTACTAATTTAGCATTAGTCTTAAAGGTTGTCTGTCTGGCTTGGGAAAAATGTGTTGGTTGTTGATAGCGATGCATTGTGATTTGATGATCTCTCCAACTATGCAAATGGAAATTGATTAGGATAACGTGAGCAAATTCTTACTTATTGCATAAGGAAAAAGCTAGTTGTCATTTTCAAGTAGAAAAAAGGACTACGATTCACGGACAGATGATGCCAACTATGCGAAAATTTAAAAAAAGAAACCAAAGTAAAGTTGCTTGCTTTGTAATTAAGCAAGCAAAACCAGATGGAAAGTGGAAACATGCCATAGAATTTGTACATCTTCAGTGCTGCTTTAATTCTTCACTTCCATTGCTAGCTATTGACCACCCTGCAATTTGTTCTTATCTCTCCAGCATTACCTGTTAAGACACTAATTTGACCCATCTTCACCATTGCATCCGCAAATTTGCTTGCCCATAGGTAAGGATTCCTTGCATATTGATTCACTTGGCTGGCTGTTTCAGTGTTAGTTAAGAGAGTTTGGTCAGATGTGAACAGGCCTCGGTTTGCCAAGATATTAATATAGTAGCCTACATCTATGGTTCCAGGGCTGGAAGGGTCCATTGGAACCACCAAGTTTGGGTTTGTGCTGCCTTGTGGACATTGCCCCTTCAACAGTGCTGCATATAAGGGATCTAAACTTGGATCCTGGCTTGAAGTGGCACTGAAATTGTATAATCTGCTGCTGAAAGCTGAGCAATGAGAGCGGCCAATGGTGTGTCCTCCTGTACACACAAAGTATATATATGTCATTCACAAATTTAAGCAATAAGCAAACCATTAAAAAATTAATTTTCTTGAAGCTCTTACCAGAGAGAGTGACCATTTCTTCTTGAGTAAACCCCTTCTTTGCAAATAGTTGAGTGAGTTGGCTAACAATGAAAGTTGGAGGAGGTAATTCTGTTCTTGTGTCTGAAGCTAGTGATATTCTGCCATCTCTTCTTCCTGCAGGAACATCATAGCCAAGTCCTCCTGCCTGCATGAAGCATTGAATGATATAGGGTCATTTTCTTGAAATAAATTTACCTTCAAAGGTTTCTAGAGCAAAGTAGACACACTTACTAATTCCACGCTATCCCTTGCTGCAAATGCAACTATGTCAGCACAGGAAACAATTCCTTTACACACAGCTTCAAGTCTAGCCTTGGCATTATCAATGACTTCATACCCTCTGAGACTTGGTTTATTGGCTGGAGAGTCTTTCTCTGCTGTGTTTGAGGGAGTGGAATCAAGAAGCACCGATGCATCACACCCCTAAAATTAACAATGTGGTTAAGGTTAAAGGCATCACTATAAGTCTTTCTTTGTATCCTCTCCTAAGGTCCTACGATGATACCAACTATGATCTCTAATTTAACTAGTCGTACCAAAAATGAACAACTACCTAGCATAGTACCTGTTGTGCAAGGTGCAGTGATTGGTAACTTTGAGGAAGTTAGGTGGCTTACTAAAGAAAGAGGACCTAAATTTTACTAGTAACTAAAGGTAATGGATAAATAATAAATGGCTTCATATAATGACTTACTCTAATAAAGCAATCATGGAAATGCATTCTTAGAAGCCCGGCAGCAATTCCAGGATCCCTATAATAACTTTTTCTGACCTCATCCTTTACAATGAACTCAGCTATGCCACATGAGTAGCTGTAGAACCCAACCTGCAGCTGAGAATGAGCATTTTGAGTCAACAAAAAGATCAAAACTATAGTTACACAATTAAGTTTTTTAGGACTCATTTTCTCTTCAAGATTATCTCTCTTCTAGGTAAGCTTATTACATACTTATAGCCTATTTATACGTAGAAAGGCAATGATTAAGGAGACTATTCTGCCCTTTAGTGCTATGTGATGAGGCATTGGGCTGGAATGTCATTATTATTAATGGCCAAGAATGTACGTGATTGGGGAGCTATAAGAAAGGCCAAGTAGAACAAGTTAGATGACAATATTATTGTAGCGTAATGATAAAGCCACTTCTCAAGATTTCACACGGTGATAGGATAAGCTAGACGTGCGTAAATCGATTTTAGTTGACTTGAGTGCACGTAAATCCAAACAAGTTGTTAAAGTTGAAGACATTAGTAAATATAATAAACCATAATGTACAGCTGAGTCTACATGTTAGTTGTTAGAGCAACTTCGTTAGATTCCTGGAAAGAAAGCATGCCTTAGGGAAATGATTTTCATATTAAGCATATAATATCTGAGACAAATTGATGAAGTCACATTTTAAGACTAGTTTTATGTTCAAAACCAGTCTTTCTAATGAATTAGCGTTTCCTAGTGGGATTAGGTGTGGCATTGATCGTGACAAAGCTATAATCTAAATGGAAACCTAAACTTTAAAGGACTGTCTATTGTTTGGAATGGCATTCAGATGCCATCCTTCATTCATTGCTCTAATCGTATAGGCTTATTGGGTAGTATAATTCTCTCTTGCTCTTACCTCTTTTCTGAGATGACAAGTCCCTCTTTGCATTTACAGAATACAATAGGTCAACAAAAAAAAAGCAAGCATGTTTCACAAAATTCCACCAGGCTAGGTAGCAAATATATGAATAATGATATTTACACAACTGTTTAAAACTCAACTGCTCATAAGATTTTGTCTCTCAGAGTTTAAGTATCCCTGCTTAAAAACTTTTTCCGTTTTTTACAAGTAGAGCTGTGTGCAATTATTTTACAGCTGTGATGATAGTTGTGTAAAATAGAATCATTTTCCAATGTTGAAAATGTGACTACCGGCAATACTGTTAAAAGTATTCAATTTGCTAGCATTATTTTTAAAAAATGTTTGCTGAAATTCTTAAAAATATTTAATTAATGTTTCTGGTTTAAACAATTTTCTAGTAATACTGCCTTTTTTTTTTTTTAAATCACTCTTGTTCAATTTTAAACCAACAAAAAACCTTGGTGTTGATGGAGACAATGGAGGTAGAGTAATGGGTTAGTGGCGATGAAGATGGCAGCCACGAGAGTGAAAACAATGTGAGGGAAGAAAGAGGGTCAGTGAAAACGATGAACAATGTAACTAATGTCTTTTCACCCGTTAAAATCATTCTCACACCGTAAAACCCTCGTGAAAATAATTTTCATCAATTTTATAGGCATGTTACACTATGAAAATGCCTTCGAATACAAACATTTGTAGCACCAAAAACTCGCCACCTAAAGCACTAACATTTGTTGCACTTAAAACTCAGCCACCTAATGCACAAACATAGTATGTGTTTCAAAACATTACATATCAGCTCACGGAAGACAATATAGCAGTATATACTTTCAAGCGTAGTCCAGCAAAACCAGCGGCAATTTGTTATTAACCATGTATTCTATCTATTTAGGAAAATTACGATGGGGAAAAAAAATACTGGCAGATAAGTTTTAACAATGTCAATGTTTTCTTTGAAATAATAGAAGCAACTAGAGACCTGAATGCTTGATTATTTTGAAACGACCAAACGGTTTGATCTTGGCAATTTGGTGACATAACCTTACTATCACTTGTACTTCTAATTTAATATTATCTACACGTGCAAATGAGGAAGCACACAGAATATAGATATAAAAAACCAAATACTAACAGTTACATACAGACACGGCAAAGACTCAAATAAGACCAAATTCTGCAATATGTATGTCTGATAAAGGTAATAAGGAAGTCTGACCCATAAACATTCATTCAGTCATTTACTCCAACTCTTTAAGGTTTCAAAGTCATCCCTACAAGCTCCTCTTCTCAACGTGTTCCCAATCTGATGCTAAGCCATCAGAGTAATAAGTAGGAAGCTGATTGCCATACTCGTAGGTCCCACAAGGCTGAATTTCTTGATTGTCCTCCAAATCCAGCTGAAACTCCTTTGGAATTGACTTGTCCACAGCAGTGTAGGAACTGAGATGCATCATAGCAGGATTTACATGGACATCTAAACTTTTACCCTCTGATGCATTTTTTGTAATTGTGTCATCCAACAGTTTCCCTTCTGAAGATATGGAACTTGAATCTTCAACCCGGGATTTGAGAATATGAAACCTAGCCATAACAGATGCCTCGTAATCAGACTTGGTTTTGCCAGGGATAGGAGAATCCTGGAAGAAATTAACTTGGTTTGGATTATCTCTCCCACTAGGTGCAAACTTGTCCACTATGTCTGATGATTCCTCCAGATTGACAGTATTGATGCAAGACTTGTCAACCTGAGCTTTGAAAACATGGAATCTGGCCATAACAGAAGCCTCATCATCTCCAGCATCCTTGTTTGTGCAGGAAACAGTAGAATTCTGGATGAAACTATCCAGGTCTTGACTATCCTTTCCTTCAGGTGTCAATGCATTAGGCTTGTTCATATCAGTAGAAAATTTCAAACCAGATAGATCCTCTAGATTGATAGCATTTAAGACAGGCAAATCCTGGGCAGAAGAATCAGGGTTTGGATCAATGTGCACTTTGGTTGCAGAACTCTGACTTTGACTTAACCTAGGAACAACCTCAGGTTTTGATTGCTCCTCCACGTCTGCAGCATTATATAAGATATAAAAGCAGAACATTAGCTTAAACAAAAATAGAACCAAATTTCCAGGTTATTTATCCAGGATATTTATAACAAATGAGTCACATTGAGATAAAGAAAAATGTCAACCTCTTTGCTTGTATGAGTATTTCTCCATTTCAATCTTCATTTGATTATAGCGAGCTCTGTAAGAGACGGAACATAGTGCAGCTTCAGCCTCAAGCCATAGATTCTTATATAGTACAGTCTGAGATTCTGCTCCTTCATCTTCATGGAAATTCTCACTAAGAATCCTCTTTAGAGCCTATAAATCAATAGTTTGCCAACACAATTAAAAATTCCCTTCCACTGTAATTTGCCACCTTTCTAGTAGAAAAATCTATATTAGTAAATAGATAGAAATAACACTCCATGAGATATTAAAGCACCTTTGTCATGTTATCTTCTTTTGTCATTTCTGCATCACCCCTTGGGGAAATGGAATCTGAAAGCTTCCAATGTGGTTTACCAGATCTGAAATGCAGGTTCTTTGCCTCTTGAACAAGCGGATTCTCAAGCTCAATCTTAGAGCTCTCTGGTCCTACCTTGGTAAATTGGGGCCTCTCAAAACTTGCTTTCTGAGAACACACTCAGAGAACATACAGACATTGTAATGCAGGGATAATAATTTAATCAGCATATAAAATAAGCAAAAACACCATCTTTAATATCATGGAACCAAAAAAACCAAGAAGCCTATCCTTTCCTTCTAAAAAAATGGGTAATTAATATGATCTAAAGTAAACATCTAATATCCAAATAGAACAACTATTATAAACAGCATCTGTAGCTATGTATATTTCTTTTCCAACATTACATTTTTCTTGTTCAGTTCATATAGACTAGATTTCTTGCTCAGAAACATGCAGTGGCATCAAGCATGTTGCATCTCATTCTCTAAAAACAGATGATGAATTATATATTACACATAAAGATACACCATGCTAAGCTTTGCAGTTGTACTGCAGAATAGCCCAAGGAAAATTTCTGCAGGCATCATTTTAATTTACATTTGCATTGAGGTGGGTTCTTGACAAATGGGTTCCAATTAAGATCCATGACACAAACACATAAATAAAATTGAAAATTGAACTGAACTATATACCTACAAAATTGATTAACAATCTGTCTTTAAAGGGTGGCCCCTATAACATAGTGAAACCAATTCTATCCTCTTCCCAACTCCAGCAAGCTTAGCATTGTATCAAAAGCTTTCTTCTATTTACTTTGCTAATGATTCTCTCAATTTCACTATTTTATGTACCACATAAGCACTCTTTGAGCTATGTTACAATCCATTTTTATCCCAAACACATCACAGGAAAACACATCAAAACCACTGTAATCACAGGGAAACTGGAAAGTACACGTTTGTAAGGCCAAATACCAGAATTTATTGTAACCTCTCATGCTTTTAACTCAAATGTCAACGCTATATGAGAGAACTTTTAAAGTATTTATCCAATGATGTAGAAGTTATTATCACATGGAAAAGGGTTAATTTACTATGATGGCCAGTAAAGGTGGCTAAGTCAGTTTGCAAATTTTCATTTTTTATTCTTCATGTGTGAAAGCATGAATTTCAATTTCTGTTAGATTCTTATCATCAATCAATGAGGCAAATAAATTATATAAATTTGTAATCTCAGTAACTCACATAAAAAAAGTGTTTCCTATCCACCAGAGGGCTGAACATTATTATTGAATAAAAGAAATAAGAACATACCTGTTGAAGCTCACATGATTCTCCAGCACACCTAGAAGTTTCTGGCTGAGGGGAAAGACATTCTTGTGCAGGGATAATTTGTTCTGCATTCTTTAAAGCACAAGTATTAAGATTATTGATCACATTTTTAAGGACATTGTGATCTCGCTCTTTCAATTCACAGGCATCATTCAAACAATGAAAAAGAAGCAATTCTGACAAATTATGCATTGTATCAACCAGTATTTGGACATTTAATTTTTGAGTTGATACTTTCCCAGCTGATTTTTCAAGTGTAGCAGGTGCATCTATTACCACAGAAGGCGAAGACAGGGTATGTCCTGCTGGGTGAGATGTACCATATTCCAAGCATTTATTCACATTGCAACCAGCATCTGCACCACCTATGCATAAAGTATGCAGTTTTTGAAACATCAATTTGTTTTCCTCTATAACTTGATGCTCGGTGTGAGAAGATCCAGACCCACAATCATAAACTGGCTTGGTTGGTGGCACACTATTTTCCTTCATTTCAATAATATCATCCAGATATTGAAGCCCATAATCACAGCTTGGCTCAGACTGAAAAGTTCCAGTATTCACTGCACCATCTGAATTGCAATCTTCAGAAGCAAACATTGTTACTGAAATTTTCCTTGGAGAACCTGCTAAACTTGTTTCCTGATAGTGATAGCTGTTTGAATTTCCACATGAATTTTTCACATTATTGTCAGTATCAAGTAAAAAATTCTGGGGCTCTTGAATAACAGAACCAAAGCACTCTTCATATTTGTGCACATATTCTGGAGGCAGAGCCTCAGAAGCTTCATACTGAGAGAAGTGAGAAGTAGGAGCTCCCTTCCAGCAAGGTGAGTCTACAGCAGGATTACATCGATCGGCACCCTCAAAAGATTTCTCAACAGAATTGACATCCTCAATAGCATTAAGTCTCAAGCTTAAATTATCCAGACTTGCATGAGGATTTTGAACTCCATGCCTTTCTTTAAATATATAATTCACAATATCCCTTGAAACATTCTTGTCTGAAATCATTGCATTGTTTGATGAGGAAGGTTCATTTCTCTCTAGATGCATGCGGAGATGACCTAAATCAAAGCAACCAGCAGTTCCAGGACTAGGCATGTGATAAGCCTCCTTTATATTAAAGAAATTATTGTTTCCAAGGTCTCCATCTGCTATAGTATTGCCAATGTTCAAATCCATGACTAACCCTGTTATAGGTGTTGAAGATATGGTATCAACTCTTGACGGTTTATCATGCTGCCTCGAGCGTTTGTCATATGAACCAGTGTATGACAAGTGAAGGTTCCCTGAATCAGCAACTACATTCAAAGGGGCCTCGTGATGAGTTTCTAGAGACACTGAAGGGGATCCCATAACAGATGTAGCTGAAAATTCAACTGGCATAGGCTTGACAGTTTCCCACCAGTAAGATTTATCATCTAACTGATCAGCACTTATAGGCACACTGTGTTTTTCCCAACCAATCATATGATGCAAAACCTCACCATTATCTGAATCCTTTACATCTTGACATCCTGCATTTAATAATATTTTTTTCACACTTATTTTTGACATAGAAGATGAAAAGTTGATTTCGCACTCAGCATCATACAAATACAATTTACTTTTCTTACTTTACTTTAGTGTCCCTTGAAGCACATTTTTCAAGAATATTTTTCAAGTTTCGTGAGATTTAATTAGAAACAGAGAAAGCATTGATCTTATTGATTTGAAAGAAAGCCTAAATTAAAAAAAAAATATCATTCAATTGGAGGCAAAAGCTTCATTTGAAGTTTGGAACATTGATTTTGTAATTACTGACTTACTGTGAACATGCTTATCCCACAAATATAAAAATTGCATATAAACTACTTTTTTCTTTCTTGGTTCCCTTCTTCAGGGATAAAAGTTGTAAGAGATGTGCTTATTTCAAATACATTTTACAGTCCTTCTCACTAAAACATCACCTAATGGGAGAGAGAAATACTTACATATACTCCTAAGAGTAATACTCTCTCAACAGCATAGATTTGGTCTAAAGTTAATCTGATGACACTGATACATTTCTGTGCCTTGTGTTATGTTTTCATTGGATTAGTCATTACTCATTAGTGTATTTGGTGGAGAATTCTAGAAAATAAAATAATAAATAATGGTTGCATGATTCATAGAATAATTAGTCAAGAGTCTTTGAATATTTCTTGAAAATTTAAGATTCAAGTTTCCAATACTAGGGAATTCTGAAGTCATTGTTGAAAAAAGAGGATATGGCTTAGATTCAAGTAAAGTTAATTATTACTAGCTAATGCAAAAAGGGAAGGGGCTTGTACCAAAATTAGTATAACTGTCTTGGTGTTGGTTGTAAACAAGCCATTGGAGTGAATACACTATTTTGTTATAGTAACTCAGGATTGAGTTCTTTCTTGACTTGATATATCAATTGTGCTTGTGCTTGTGCTTGTGCTTGTGCTTGTGCTAGTGCTTGTTCTTCTATTTTCCTTTCCATTTCTTATCTGACATCAGTATTACTATCAGATTACTTAAGAATTTGTCAGTGGGTGGGAGAAACATCATGTAATATTTTTCAGATAATTATTCAAGCCTTAATCCTGTCATCC
The DNA here is from genome assembly GCA_029884605.1 of Ormosia emarginata. Lineage (NCBI taxonomy): Eukaryota > Viridiplantae > Streptophyta > Magnoliopsida > Fabales > Fabaceae > Ormosia > Ormosia emarginata. The sequence goes on along the minus strand of JAQQTP010000082.1, from coordinate 52,233,958 downwards.
TCTTACCCATGTTACATAATCATTAGCCTGCTCAAATTTAAAAACTCTTTTGCTCTTGGTTAAGTATTATCTCAATAATGAAACAGACCAGAATTGCAAGGAAATCTGGAAATCAGATGTACCTTGAACAACCAAAATCCAATTGAGTATAAGGACAACCATGAAGTGAGCAATACAACACAACTACAATGAGCCGAAGAAATTGGAAAGCACCAACACAACATAAGGGCAAAAAACATACCTTGGTTGATCCTTTCTTCAACTACCGAACCAGTAATATTTGTTTGTTTTGAGGAGAAACTGCTCTCAACTCCCACCTGTTTACTTTTTCCATGGTTGAACTCTGCAAACTGATTCCACAAGCCAGACCTTTGACCAGCAAACCCTATCTCAGGTGACTTCTTAGCATAATCACCAAGAGAGGACCCATCCAAGGAGGCAAACCCAGATGAAGACCAATGATTAGGTGCCACCGAAGGAATGGGATCATGAATTGGAGATGAAATATATGAAGGATAGTAAGGTTGGGCTTCAACAAGACTTGGTTTTGTGCTATTGGAACATTGATCATAAGAGAATGCATCCTTAGAAGCCAAACCCAGAGAGTTAAAAAATTGAGGCAATTGAGCATTTGATAAGTTAACTTGGAACGGTGAACACCCATATGGCTTTGAAGATGGTGTTGAATCCAATTCTCTGACGGGGTTCGAAAAGAAATCATAGCCATAAGATCGGGGGTGAACAGGGAACTGATTCTTGGGCACAGTAGTGTCTACGGATTCTGCTGAATCCACAAACGGGGCCGAAACGTCGTTGGAATTGGATCGATTAACACTAAACGGCGCCGCAAAAGCTGATAAATTTGAAGAGGGTAATGCATAATATGACCAATCGTTATACGACCCCACACCTTCCATCGCTTATAGATTCAGCTGAGTTAAGACCTGAGCGATTGGTCAAACTCATCAAGACCCACAAAAATTCATATCAAGTGGAGATGAAAAACGAAAGCAAGCTCAAAACTTGGGATAAGATCGTGCAAATGGAATTGGGGGAGAATCGGATGTGAAAATTATAGCAGAGTGCGACGATTGCGCATGAAATTGCATATAGAAACTGCGAAATTGATAAAAATTGAAATCGTACCTGAAGGGTGAGGCCGAAAAGGAAGAGAAAGAGAATGCGATGCGAGGGAGCGAGGGCAGCAACTGCAACGCGAGTGGTGAGTTTCGTCTGAACTCTAAACTCTCAAAATTCGGCTTTTTCAATTGTTAAAATGCAAGTTGCTGATAATTAACAAACAGATCACTCATATCTAGAATATAGGCATACATAAAAATGGTATCAATTATAATTTTATTAATTAAATATAAGATAATATAAGAATATAAGTGTGTTTGAGTAATGACGGATTTATTAGGGCAGGTTCCGCCTTGGTCCCTCACTCATTCAAGATTTATTTAATAATATATAATTTTTTTGTTTAACTCATATTTAGTTTTTTTTAAAAAAAAATTAACCCTTACATTTTTTTATATAAATAAAGAATTAGATAAACAATTTTTTTGTATATAAAAAAAATAATGTGCATAGTCATTAGATTACATGTAAATCTATATATAAAATAATAATGTTACTCTATATAAATTTAGCTTTAGGCCTTCTTCCTTTTAGTTTTAGAAATGTCACCATTTTATTTATTAAGGAAATTAAAACTATTTTTAATTATTATTTGTATAATAATTGTGGCCCCACAATACTTGTTTGTTTCCTGCTTCCGTGTCCCTGTATACGAGTAGTCCTGAAACGCAGCATTAGCCCAAAAAAAATGGAAAACAAAGATAGCCGTAAAAACTACTGTCTTTTGCCCCTCTACCTTCCGTATAAACAAATGCAAAAAGACTTACTTTTAAGTTTTCTTAAGGAATTTTTTTAAAAATATTTTATATTTAAATATAATATTTAAAAAGTATTTATTTATACTAAAAGTCACTATCAGATTTGATTTTAAGGTTTTTTAAAATAAAAATGTGTGTTTTTAATTAAAATATATGTTTAAAAAATTTAAGATAATTAGCTAAGTTTTTGAAAACAAAATAATACAAAAGAAATTTCAGTACTTTTTTTCAAAATTAAAAAGAGTAATTTAAAAAATTTTAAAAATTATACTATAAAAACTTTTTTACCAAAAAAATGTTTATTGTAATAAAAGTAAATTATAACCTAGACGAACTTTAACTATAATATCAAATATTTGAATTCTAAATTCATTATTTTAAAGAGGACTTTATCTAACTACTATCTTAACTCAAAATTATGAGAACAATTTATTACACATACAAAAAAAAAACTTATCCAAAAACACACTTAACACTTTAACTATTTAGATTTTCAGTTCTAAAATTGATGCGAAATTTTTGTTACTAACTAACCGATTTTGATTATCATAATAATCGTAATTTAACCCATAAAGATTTTTTTATTTTTTATATCAAATTATTTTTCTGTGCTTTTTTTTAAATTAGAGATGCAATCAAAACATTGTAATTGATTAAAGCTTATTTATGTTAATTTATTAATTAAAAATGAAATAAATCTGAATAATATTTAAACAATAAATTATTGAATATTCTTAAAACACAATAAATACATGTTTTAAAATAAATTTCTACCATTAATTTTAAGTTGATAACTTAAAATTTATGTAAGTTCATTTAAAATTAATGATAACAATTATTCCTTAAGCATGTATTTATTGTGCTTTAAGAATATGCTAGAATTTCTCATATTTAAACACTTCTTTTTTACTGAACCAAAAAAAAGTATCCAATAAAAAAAATAAAATTTAAATAAAATTCATTAACTACTTATAATATTATTTTTGTAAAAATATAATATGTGTTATATTTTTTAACCATGTCATCATTTTTTTTAAAGTTTTCATTTATGAGCTATAAAAAATATACACATAATATGTTTTTATTAAAACATCACTACAAACACCTACAAAACTTTATTTAAGTTTTGTTCATAAAAAATAATCAATTGAAATAAAATACACTTTATTTTGGTCAAACTAACCACTTATTTATTTATTATTTTTACAAATAAATCATTTTTAAATTTATATATGTGTTGTATAAACTCGTTAAGTATCATATCTTATCAATATTTTTCATAATTATAATAAGAGTTTTTCAAGGATACTTCGGAATCTAAAATAAGAAGTTTTATATGAAAAATATTTTTTTTTAATTTCTAATGTATTAAAATAAACTTCTTATTTTGGATCTTTAATAAGTACCCTAATAAAACCCTTATAAAAATATATAAAAGATCTTAATATATAAAAATATCTAAAATATATTTAATGATGTAATAATAAATGGCATGATGCAATTGTATATGCCAAAAAAATAAATGGTATGATACAATGTTGTGATTCTAATCCTGTTGTTACTACTTTGGACATGGCTTTATTTAATCACTATTCCCATTCCAAAGTTACATGAGTAATTATAATGTATAAAAAAGTAAAAAAAAAAATGGTCTGATATTTAAATAACTATAATTCTGAGTAGTTATCAATTAATTAATTTACTTTTTTATAACTATTTGTGCACAAAATTTTGCCTTTTTTAAAATTTTAGATAATTATGTAAGTAAACTATTACAATAATTAAAATACTTGATTAATTCTCAGTGTATTTAAAAATAAACTTCTTATTTTGGGTCCTTAATAAACGTCTTAGAAAAACCCTTATAAAAAATATATAAAATATCTTAATATAAAAAAAAATCTAAATACATATTTGATGATGCAATAATAAATGGCATGATGTAATTGTATATAAAAAAATCATATAATCATCATATATATAATATATAAAAAGAATGTACATACATTTATATTCTCGATATGTATCGTTCGACGTAAAATAAAATATTTAAAAATCTATCACGTGACATTATATGATCCCAATAATTGTTATGTGATATCTCATATCGTAATTTAAAATAAAGTGTACATGTGTGTTAGGTCAAAAATAAATTTATTTTCCACACATTCAAATATAGAAATTTATAATCACATATTAATTACCTTATATATATACATTTGCATATTCATTTATATTAAAAAAATTCTCACATATCTTTAATTGATCATGTTATTAATTATTTTCATTAGTGATTGATATTAAAATCCCAAAACTTTTGTAAGTGTATGATATCATCTCTATTATGTATGTATTATTATCACCCTAAATTATCATATTAATCAATCAATCAATATAATATATATAAAAATAAAGTCTTAATTTGTAGAATTTTGTCAAGTGACAATTTTAAGTTGTGTTATTAATATTATTAAATTTGAATTTTAATATTATTTTATTAAAGAAAATGAAAGGAAAATGAAAAAAAAATTGCCAATTATTATCTCTAAATTGTATCACTAATGTAATTAGAATTTGAGTGTTAATATCTTCCTTTTAAAGAAAAATCAAAAGAAAATATAAATTATTTGAGAATTCTTTATTACATCTGTCATTTTTAAGTTGAAATCAATGACTCATTACAAATTTGAATTATAATTTCATTATTATTATTTATTAATGTAATAATAATGTTTGTATATATATGATAAATTTTTTTATATATTATTTTTTTAATTTGTTTTTGACATATTCTTTTATAGAATAAAAATGTTTTTATTCTAGTGTCAAATCATACTATAAAATATAAAGATAAAGTTAAGAGAGTTATTAGTGATTGTAACCCTTAAAACTCAAAATACTATTTCAATGGTGGCACCCTAAAAAAAATATTTGAACATTAACATGAGATTTTTGCATCACTGGTGATCACTTATAAAAAATTATAAATGAATTTTTCTATAACAATAATGTAATTATCATATATTTTTTAATTTTTTTTATAATCTGATGCATTGCATGGGTGTTATTTTAGTAAATGATATGATAAAATGTCAGTGATTTCAATCCTATCGTTATTACTTTGGATATGATTTTATTTAACCATCATTCTTGTTCCAAAATTATATGAGTAATTACAATATAAAAAAATAAATAATGAATAAATGATATGATATTTAAATAACTATAATTATGAGTAGTTATCAATCAATTTTGTATGAATTTTTTTATAATAATAACGTAATTATCATATACTATTTTTATTTTTTTATAATCTCATGCATCATATGAGTATTATTCTAGTAAATGGTATGATACAATATCAGTAATTCCAATCTTACAATTACTATTTTAAATATGACTTTATTTAATCACTATTCTTATTCCAAAGTTACATTAGTAATTACAATGTATAAAAATATAAAAAAACAAATAAATGGTATGATATTTAAATGGCTATAATTCTGAATAGTTATAAATCAATTTATTTTACTTTCTTGTACCTATTTGCCCACAAAATTTGGCCAATTTTTTTTTTAATTTTAGATAATTACGTAAGTAAAGTATTACACCAAAAATACTTGATTGGTTTTAGCATTCATTTTTTTTTAACTCCATGATATTTAAAAGCTACATATGCACCGATTAATTCAAAATTAAGTCAGATTGGATTATAAAAATATTAATTTTTTAAATATTAATTTTTTTATTTACAAAATTAAACTCAAAATCTTATTTAAAAAAAATATGTGTTGCATTATTTGAACTAATGAAAGTTAGTATTTTAGCATTCATTATAATCATTATCATTTTGCACTTAATAAAGTTAGATGATGTGTAATTCTTATAACTATTCCCAAAACAAAAACAAATTTATGAAAAATGGAGGAACTTGCTTGTTGACACCATCATGAAAACTTCAGCATCATTATTTTTTTAGAAATTATTACATATTCTACAATAAATTTTTACTATTAATTTAAATTAATAATTTAAAAATTAGATAATTTTTCTTAAAATTAATAATAAAAATTATTTTTGAAGCATACATTAATTATGTTTGAAGATTAAACAAGAATATTTTATCATCTATCAGAGAAAATCTTGTATAGGCATTACAAATACATCATCTTTTATGTACTTTATTTAACTATTGACATATGTAAAATGATGAGCCACATATTTAATTTCTCATTAAAATTATACATTTTTTAAGACTTGACTTAAATGTGACTTTTTCTTTCTCATATTATTAGTAAATATATAAAATAAATTTTACAGTTTAATATATCTCTTCAAATATTGCAACCGAAATACTGTTTCTTCATTTGTTTTTCTTTTTAAAGAAATTGTTCTACTTAACCTTTAATTTGTTTATGAATTTTTTTTATAAAAAATATTTTTAAACATAAAACAAATTTTTAAATACATTTTTTTTGTATTTAAAGATCCACGTCGAAATCTCCAACGAGAAAACTAAAGCGCAATTTAAGGCGAGGTAGCCTCTCCCAACTTTTTTTCAAATCGGATTTAATTTTTTTCGTAAAAATATTAACTTTTTATAACTTAAAACAAATAGAAAGTACCTTACACTATTTCTCCATCTTCTCTCATTTTTTTTTTTTTTGTAAATTTGCTGTACTTAATTTTATTTTGTCTTTTTTTATTTATTTTCTATTTTAACCTTCTTTTTGTTATGACTTTTTTTTAACACTAGTACTTCTTAATTTTACCTTCAACATGTACACTACGTGCTGTTACTACTCACTAGTCATTGCCATCATCCAATTTTTCTTTAGTTTTTTAAAACTAAAATATAAAACTACACAAAAATGATGAGTTTGTTTATTTAATCTATCACAAATTATTTTATGTAAATCGCTAAAATCTATTAAAATAAATAATATAATTATATTATAAATTAGTATGTGTTATGTGAATTTTACAAGAAAGAGAACAATTCAACAACTATACAATGATTCCGTAAAGAATAACTCAAAAAAGAGCATTAGGATTATTATAAAATTGATTGAAAATAATTGTGAAAAAAATTTACATTTTTTGAACTTATAATTATATTATAAAAATAATATTTCTACATGAGAAGTCCTTTTTTTTTTTTTTTATTTTTTTGTGTTAAAAATGATTTTTTATAAAAAAATTCATAAACAAATTAAAAATTAAGTAGAACAAATTTAAAAAAAAGAAAACGTAAATGCTGAAATGACGTAAGTTATTTTTAGTTTTAGGAAAAAATTAAATATTACAGGCAAGAGAGAAAAAAAAAAAAAAGAAGAATAAGCCACGTTTAATTCCAAACTTAAAAGTTGTGTAATTTTAATGAAAAATTAAACATGTGAATTATCATTTTACATATGTCAATAATTAAATAAAATGTCTAAAAAATAATGTATTAGATAATACTTATGTAAGAATTTCTCTACTTACAAATGTAGACACTTCACATGTCATTATTTTTATTTTTATTTTTATTTTTTATAAATTCCTTGATATTCAAAAGCCGCATGGCATCGACTAATTTGGAGATATAATCAAAAACTGCATAGGCACACACTAATTTGGAGATGGATCAGGTCATATCAAAAAAGTGTAAAATCATTTTAGTGTTAATTTTTTTTATTTATAAAATTCAAACTTAATATTTTACTTAAAAAAATAAATATTAAATTACTTGAATTAATCAAATGTTAGTAGTTTAACATTCATTATAATCATTATCATTTTACACTTAATAAAGTTAGACCACGTGTAATTCTTATAACCACTCCCAAAACAAAAACAAAATTATGAAATATGGAGGAACTTGCACGTGGACACCATCTTGAAAACTTCAGCATCATTATCTTTGAAAAATTATTACATGTTCTACCGTAATTATTTATTATTTATTTTAAATTAATAATTTAAAAATTATATATTTTTCTTAAATTTAATAATAAAAATTATTTTTAAAGTATACATTAATTATGTTTGAAGAGTATACTAGAATTTCTTATCATCTAAAGAAATTTGTCTATTTGTCTATAGTTACTGTCTAACACATTATTTTTTAGACACTTTATTTAATTATTGATATATGTAAAAGGATGATCACATGTTTAATGTAACATTCCAAAAAGTAGTAAAAATAATAATAATAATAATAATAATAATAATAATAATAATAATAATAATAATAATAATAATAATAATAACATATCGACTAATTATCATAATAAGGTGTTACTTTATCTTACATACTATATATATGAAGTAACAAAATTAAAAACAAAAGAGAAATGAAATGACGTAAGTTAGAAAAATATGATGAGATTTTAACTTAAAATATTATGTTAAATTTTAACTTAAAATCAATTAACAGATGTACAACACAAATATAAGTAACGAAGAATAAAACAATATATAATATAAATCGAAAATCAATCGAAAAATTAATCAAAAATGCATATGCAATTTACCTTTATCAAATGAATTTTAACAATAATATCAATTAATTTACAATTAATGCAAAGTTAAAAAATAATAATAATAAAAGAGAATAAGCACGTGGAAGTGCTATGGAATTGTCCTAAAAAGTATCTAAGCAGCACAAACAAAAAATGAGGTAAGTACAGTAATTACATATAAAAGGACAGAACGTCTTTGCTCTTCTAAAGTAGAAATACCATACTAGAAAGTTGGAACTCTGCATAACTTTTCTCTTATTTCGTTCAATCTTCAACTAAGGTAGATGGATGAAAAACTTTCCCCTTTGACCTTTTCTTCTTTCACTGCTATAATCTTGAAATTCTGATTATTTGTATTACTCTGGAAAAAAAATCACGTTCTTCTTTCAAGAATGAGGTACTGATTTTATTACCATACAGATAGAAAGCTCCCTCTGATGAACTCTGAAAATAAAGTGTGCTCTGGTCATTTTTTTTTATTCTACGAAGGAAACGAGAAAACTCTCTCTTTTTATTTATTTTCTTCATGTCACAGGCTTCTCTCTTTTATTTATAATTTCTGTTGGCTCTTCTCCTTTTATTATTGATTTTGTTGGCTTCTCTCCTTTTATTATTGATTCTCTTTTGAAGCTATAAAAAAAATGTATAGGTAGTTTTTTTTTTATCCTTTTTTCAGGATGTAACTTGTGTTATCATTTTTCTTAAAGATTAGAACCGAGCTATATGGTTGAGCTGATTTTTTTTATGCATGTTTTGAGTTATTTGATTTTATTTTTCAGACATGTACCTTAGCATTTGGATGCAAATCTTCATGAAGATCTGTTTTAAGTTCTGAATGATAGCACATTAATGGATTAAGATTTTCAGCCAATGATTTTTTTTACCTGATTGGTTCGGTTTACTTGCTTTTGGAAGTATACTAAATGATGTTTTTCATGATTTTATTGGAAAAGATTCTTCCCAAATGAAAGAAAAGTTAGATAGAAATAATATCCCTAAAGTACCAAGATTAAGTATGCAAGCTTATGGCCATGAGAATAAATTCTTAAGAGACGCTTTGAGTAGATATGAGCTTATACAATATGACGTTGCACATTATGATCAAGAGAATGAGTAATTTGAGATTAAAATCTTAAAATGACAAGAATTAAAAATGGATGAGAAAATATTTTTTATGAGTTTTTAGAAAAAAATGCATTGTTCCTTTTAATTTATGATTACTTAACATTGGAGTTAATGTTTACTTAATTTCTCTAAGACAAACTATTATAGAAAAACTTATGAATTTTAGATTATAGCTTGATAGAAAATTGATAAAAAAGGAAGCATTAAAACCATTTTACGTACATGTAAGTTAGAATATCATTAGTTAAAAATGTTATTATTTTTTTTACTTCTACTGAGTTTTTATCACTTATTTAGCATGATATTTCAGATAATGCAAATTCTAATAATCATAGTCAACTTTCGAGTTGAACAAGTATAGAGACCAAAGTTGGGAGACTATGTTTTTTCTTTCACACTGGGAGAAGTTTGCTTAATAATAATGATATTTGATTAGTAGTAGTGAAGTCTTGTAAATATGTATAAAAGTAGCACTTCATGGTATTTCAAGTTTTTTTTTAGCACCATATTTAGGCCTAAGTGTGCTTAATTTTTTTTTTGTGATAATATGTGTTAACTAATTTTAGAAATGCCTTTTAAAATTAAGTAATGTATACGCTAACTACAGACCCATGAGGGTTCTACCCTCTTTTGAATGTAAAATGTTACTAATGACAGTGTTATGTATAATAAAATATCTTTAACTGTTTTGTAAACATACTAAAGTAATAATTAAATCTAAAAATTAAAATTAAAACGTTACAATTTGGTATCAAAGCAGTTACCTAGGCAAAGCAGTTTGGGAACCATTACTGCATTTTGATGAAAATAAGAAAGTTATTATAGGAAAAGATGTCTCACAGATGGAATAATCCTAACCCGAGGATAGAGTAGATAGAATGATGGATACGCTCGCAGAAATTGCTATCGTAATGCGAGAACAGACAACTGCGACAAATCAATTTTTTCAGCATATGTAAGAACAAAGAGGTCTGGAACCAAGTGCTCTTGCGGTCAATCCAAATTTTCAAGGAATGTTCGAATTCTAAAAAGCGAATCCGCTAACCTTTAAAGGGGAATATAAACCAGTTATCGCAGAAAACTGACTCATGGAATTAGAAATGATTTTTACTGCTCTAGGGTGTACTGACGCCCAAAAAGTGACTTTTGCCACATATATGTTATCTAGAGAGGCTGAACACTGGTGGCGTGGAACCAGAAGACTCTTAGAGACCCCATATTCCAAAACTGCCTTTTTGGATAAGTATTTTCCTACTAGTGTTAGAAGTGAGAAAGAGTTAGAGTTTTTATAGTTGCGACAAGGGACTATGGCGGTTGAGCAATACATAGCAAAATTTGAAGAGCTGACAAAATTTTCCTCTTGCCTTCAGCTTCAACACAATGAAGAATAGAAGACTACAAAATTTAAATCTGGTTTTAGGCCTGTCGCGACCGGGATCGCGGCGGGATAGCGACTTAAATTAACAAAAATTTAAAGGAGTCGCCACCAATTTTATTTTTATTGGGGAAAACTGGAAAACCCAAAAGAGATGGTCTACGTTCAAAGATTCGAATTCGGGAGTCTAATTATGCACAGGGAAGGGTGGGGACTTAACCCTACAAAGACTTCGATACATCCATCCTAAGACGGTTACCTTAAATCAGTTGTGCAAATTTTTATAACCTTAAAAAAAAATATTTATTTTACCCATAAAAAAAAACTAAACAACAAATAAATTAAAATTTAATTTTGGCTTGACAGAATTGTGATTCTGCTCCTACGTACCCTCAGGTGCAATGAGGAACTCAAAGTCACGTAGTTCTTTAGAAAACGATTGTGGGTTATTTATTTTTTTTTATTTTTGAAAATATTTTATTTTGAAAATTCATTTTATTATTTTTTATTATTTTAGAAAAGAAAGAATCGTCAAGTTCGTCATGACTCAGACAATTCTAAAAGTTACAGGATTAATAATACTATCACAACTCACCTAATCTCATTTTATTATTTTTCAACAAACTTTAACGTCCGCAACTCAACAATTAATCCAATTTTATTTACTTTTAGAAAGACTCAAACCTTTAATTCTTTTTTTCAGAAAACGAACCATCAAGCTGTCACAACTCAGATGATTCTAAAAGTCGCAAGATTAACAAGCTGTCACAACTCAGCTAATCCTGTTTTAGAAAAAGAAGACTTTTATTTTTTTATTTTTATTTTTTAAAAAAGGTACAAGGTCATTATTTAAAACAAATATCAATAAGATAATAAATATGTCAAGAAATAAATAAATAAAGAAAAAAAAACAAAGAAAAACAAAATATTATTTTTATTTATAAAAAAGTCAAATATTCAACATTTTTATTGTATCAACAGCTAGAGACTCGAAACTTAAAGAGAGGAAACCCACAAAGGAGTTGCTGGCCCAAAATAAAATAAAAACTCAGATACAAATTAAAGCTTAAAAAAAATCTGATCCTAACAGCCCACTAAACAAAAAAAAAAAAACTAATGCAAGCCTTTAATTAGAGCCCAGACAACGCAAAAATCCCATAACCCAGTACACAACAACTAAATCCTAATCAAAAGCTCAAAAAAAAAAAAAAAGTTAACCAGATTAAAAAAACAGGCCCCAAAAAACATGATAATAACCCAAATTATTAAGTGAAAACAACTTTAAAAAAAACAAAATTGTTGAAGTAAAACGTAAAACAAAAAAAAGCAAAAGAGAAACCAAAAAAAAATCCAAGAAGCTTCAGATAGATTGAACAAAAGCAGGGAGAGACACTTTGTCTCTGACCCATTTACGAAATAGAGAAATACAAGGGGAGGGGCTTTGAGGGAGGCCGGGACGGTGGGGGGGCTTGAGTCTTCCGATCCGACATTGGGGGTTTGTGGGGGAGAAGACGGTGGTTGGTTCGGTGGGGTACGACCGTCATGGCTGGTGGTTCACGGTGACTCTGTTTCCGGTTTGGGCATGGTGGAATGGGGGTGGCGTACGGAGGTGGAGGTTCGAAAAGGGGATAAAGGGGTGAATGAATGGCCGGGCGCCATGGTGGCTTACGGTGGGTGTCGTGGGGTTCGGTGGAGGCCGGGCTTGTGGATGGTTACGGTGGAAAGGGTTTGGGGATTGCGAATCGATGAGGATCTGCGGGGGGAGGGGCTGCAATGGTGGTTTTGCGGAGGTCCGAAGTGGAGCGAAACAGAGATGGGGAGGTGGACGTGTGGCCGGGTTGAAGAAGGTGGTGATATGGGCTGGTTCGTGGTGGGTCACGGTTGTGAGGGGGGGGGAGACGGTGACGGTGGGATTGTGAGGGGTGGCTGTTTGGACGGTGGTCATGGTGGGCTTCGTGGTGGGTTGAGGGAGTGTGGGTGGTCTCACGTTGGGTGTGGAGGTTGAGGATGGAGGGGAATGTTAATGGTGGTCTGCTACTGTTGTTTCTGTGATTTGGATTACCGGAAAAAAGCCATAAACTTTGATGGAAAATCAACACACAAAATTTGATTGCAGCAAGGAGAAAACCGAAACTTGGGAATCACCAATCAGAAAGGAGAAAATGGATACCAATATAGGATCTGGTTGATGGTGATTTTTGAGAACTGAGACTGATTTTTGGTGGCTTTGGAATTGCTACTTCATACTCTCTTCTTGTGTTTTCTCTTTCTTTATGTAAAAAAATTCCAACCTCTCTGTATTTGCTCCGGAGCTTTCCTCTGATTTCTCTCCAAAAACTTTTCCAAAAGAAAAATTCCCCCTTCAAATTCTCAATCTCCCTCTTATATAGACACACTCTGTGGATGCAGACAAAGTGTAAAAGCTGTGATTTCTGCGATGGAGCCGCTGTGGTGGTAATGGGAAGCACACAGCAACGTTCCTGCCGTGGTGTTGTGCGTATGGAAAATGCCAAGGAGTAGTGGGGTGTGTGAGTGAGTGGCTGGTTGTGTGTAGCTGTGCAGGGAAGGGCGTATTGCATGGTCAGAAAAGGAAAAAGGAAGGAGACCAAACAGAAAGTGAAATTGTTTGATACTCCAAAATGGAATCAGACAAAGGAGAAAGGAAAAAGCATTCTAACCGCAGGCAGCCTTCCCTTTTTTATTTTTTATTTTTTAGTTGTTATTATTTTTATATTTTATTGTTGTTATTTGTTTTGTTTTGTTTATTTTTTAATTTTTTTTTAAGATCTTTGTAAACATAACCTATTGGGCTAAACAAAAACAAAAATTAGAACAAACAAAAATACGAAAATGGGCTAAACAAAAATTTGGCTAAACAAGAAAAAGGGCCAAACAACAGAAAAAAAAACTCATTAGTAAAATCAGTTCTTTTTTCTTCTTTTTTTTTTAAAAAAAAAAATTTGCACTAAAGAAGTTCTAATTACTCGGACAAAATTGGGTGTTCACAGTTGCCCCTCTTTACTTGTTTCGTACTAGATATTAGGAATAACCATGGTTTTTCATAATATCATCGTAAGAAATGAGTAAAGACGTGAACTTAAATTTTGTCCGACAATGCATGAGATGATGTGAATGAGCAAGGCAAAGATATTGAAAACTAGTGAGCTCAAATACAGATCTGTGAGCTATCGCAACGTTGTTAACCCTACCAGGGTGAAGCTCAGCGTAAAGCCAGAGACATCACCGCATCGTTAATAAGCTGTCGCAGCTCAATTGACGTTTATTGATGATATTGAGTGACCTTGTGATTCGAAATCGTAAAAGATAATGGGTTTGACCTGAACTTTGAAATGGCAGTGGACTCAACAACGAATTTACGAGCTGTCACAGCGTCGCTAATCCTACCAGGGTGAAGCTCAGCGTAAAGCTAGAGACGTCACCGTATTGTCAATGAGCTGTCACAGCTCAATTGACATTTATTGATCAAAAGAAATCTTTTGGTTTTTTTTTTGTTTTTTTGTTTTTGGAAATAATGCTGGGTGACCTCGTGATCTGAGTTTGTAAAAGGCAATGGGGTGCGCTCGAAATTTAAAAGACAGTGGGCTTGGCCCGGAATTTAAAATGCATTGGGCTTCTGTGTCCCGAAATGAAATGCAGTGGGCCTCTGTGTCCCGAAATAATGCAATGGGCCTCTGTGTCCCGAAAATGAAATGCAGTAGGCTTCTGTGTCCCAAAAAGAAATGCAGTGGGCCTCTGTGTCCCGAAAATGAAATGACAGTGGACTTCTGTGTCCCAAAATTTAAAATGTAATGGGCCTCTGTGTCCCGAAATGAAATGCAGTGGGCTTCTGTGTCCCGAAAATAATGCAATGGGCCTCTGTGTCCCGAAAATGAAATGCAGTAGGCTTCTGTGTCCCGAAAATGAAATGCAATGGGCCTCTGTGTCCCGAAAATGAAATGCAGTGGGCTTCTGTGTCCCGAAAATTTAAAATGCAATGGGCCTCTGTGTCCCGAAAATGAAATGCAATGGGCCTCTGTGTCCCGAAAATGACAATGCAATGGGCCTCTGTGTCCCGAAAATGAAATGCAATGGGCCTATGTGTCCCGAAAATGAAAATGTGTCCCGAAAATGAAAATGACTGTCCCGAAATGAAAATGCAATGGGCCTTGTGTCCGAAATTTAAAATGCAATGGGCCTCTTGTCCCGAAATGAAATGCAAGGGGCTTCGTGTCCCAAAAAAAATTTAAATGAAATGCAATGGGCTTGGCCCAAACAAAAATTTTTCTTCTTTTTTTTTTTTCTTTTTCTTCTTTTTTCTTCTTTTTTTTTTTTTTTTTTAGGAAAGATCATTAGGTCATGGACCTAAATGTCATTAAGTCAAGGGCTTAAGATTATTATTTATTTATTTTATTTATTTTTTTAAGCTTTTTCTGTTTTTTTTTAATAGTGAAGCTTGGCGTGAAAGCCGAAGACGTCACTTTCAAAGCTATTGCAGCTTATTCTCTCATGAAAAGACATTATACTATTCATTCCTGCAACTCAAAATCTAAAGATCATGTCAATATCATGTCAAAACTTTCTCTTGCATTCTTGATATTAATTGCTTCCTCGGAAAACTTTGATCCATCAACCCCGAGAGCAGGCTCGTGCAAACTAGGGCTTATCAGCTTGTCTCAACTTCCTTGGAATCTTTAAACATTGAGTACCTTCGCTTTCAAGTTTGCTCATCAGGAACACAGTCCCCCGTCTTCTCCCTGACAATGCGGATTGAATATGGGGTAGACCTATTTTTCATCCCTCGATTAAAATTTCTGACCTATTCTTGATCTGATTTATTAATCGAAGGATTGCCATTAAATCATCAAATCAAATGATATTGAACTTATATTCCCTTTGATTGAAGCATTTTGTAATTATATTCCCTTTGATTGAAGCATTTTGTAATAAACTGTGTGATTTCGCAAATATGAAAGGAATAAACAAGATAAAAGAAAGCAGAAGAATAAGAGAAAAGAAAAGGAAGAGAAAGGTACTTTCATTTATTTGAATGTTCACAAACACCTACAAGCATTGAGAACGATAAAGAATACAAAGGGATGATATAGACAAAGCGAAAGGTAATTGCCCCAGTTAGGATTCCTTCATTCTCTTTAGACAGGACCTAATTCTCAGATGGATATTACAACCATTGACCGCCAATGATACAAATCCTCTTCCATTGATCACCGCTCAAAATTTGCCCCAGTTTTTCTCTTCCGTCACTGCTCAAAATTGCCCCAGTTTTTTTTCATTACTGCTCAAAATTGCCCCGAGTTTTATGTCGTTTCGGTCCTTCAGGTAACATGCCCTAATCTTTGCTTAGGCCGCCCTTGCGGGTTTTCAACCTAACGGGCTTCTTCTCTCCTTCTCTTTTCTTTTCTTTTCTTTCTTTTCTTTCTTTCTTTTTTTTTTTTTCTTTAGGCATAGAACTTCTTGACTGCATCAGCATTTGTCGGCCTTGGCAATTCATTTCCATCCATATCTGTCAAAACTAGGGCTCCTCCAGAGAATGCTTGCTTAACAATGTAAGGCCCCTCATAACTCGGTGCCCATTTGCCTCGGGCGTCTTCTTGGTTTGGAAGTTTTTTCCTCAAAACCAGGTCACCTGCTTGAAATTCCCTAGGGCGTACTTTCTTGTTGAAAGCTCTTGCCATTCTTCTTTGGTACAGTTGCCCATGACAAATGGCCTTTAATCGCTTTTCTTCAATCATATTTAACTGCTCATACCGAGTTTTTATCCATTCTGCCTCTTCCAGCTCGGCTTCCATCAACACTCTCAAGGATGGGATTTCAACCTCTATAGGGGAAACTGCCTCCATGCCGTATACCAGAGAAAATGGCGTTGCCCCAGTGCTAGATCGGATATTAGTGCGATACGCATGGAGAGCATAGGGGAGCATCTCATGCCATTCTCTGTAATTGACCACCATTTTGGCTACTATCTTCTTGATATTCTTGTTTGCTGCCTCCACCGCGCCATTCATCTGAGGTCTGTAAGGAGCAGAATTGTGATGCTTGATCTTAAACCTCTGACATAGATTCTTAATTTCAACGCTATTGAGATTAGGGGCATTATCTGTAATAATCCTTTCCGGGATCCCATATCGACAGATGATGTTTGCCCTCAAGAACTTGAGAACCACCTTTTGAGTGACCTTGGCATATGAGGCAGCCTCTACCCACTTGGTGAAGTAATTAATTGCTACCAGGATAAACCTATGGCCATTGGAAGCCTTTGGATTTATTGGCCCAATAACATCAATTCCCCACATTGAGAAAGGCCAGGGTGCCACTATATTATGCAATGGGACAGGAGGTGCATTAATGCGGTCAGCGTATGCTTGGCATTTATGGCACTTTCGAACATATCCTATACAATCAGATTCCATAGTGGACCAGTAATAACCACATCGTAGGATTTGGCGAGCCATCATGATACCATTCGCGTGCGTTCCACAAATCCCTTCATGAACTTCTGTTAAAATGGTGAGAGCCTCTTTAGATTCCACACATCTGAGGAGTGTACCATCATAATTCCTTTTGTACAGTACCTCCCGCTCAAAAAAAAAGCCATGGAAAGCGACGGATGGTCTTTTTATTTGTCTCATTTGCCCCTGGTGGGTATTCTCTGAACTTAATGTACTGCTTGATATCATGGAACCAGGGTTGGCCGTCTTCTTCTTCCTCAACATTAGAACAATAAACCGGTTCGCTTTCTGCCCTCACTCGGATGGGCTGCATATTAGCATGAATATCCAGATTGGTCATTACAGCTAAAGTGGCCAGGGCATCTGCGAATTGGTTCTTATCTCGAGTCAAGTGCGAAAAGGTGATCCTTTCAAACTTCTCGACCAACTGCATCAAATATTTCTGGTATGGGATCAACTTTGGATCCTTAGTTTGCCATTCCCCATTCACTTGATAGATTATCAGTGCCGAATCTCCATATACTTGTAATTCTTTCACTCCCAATTCTATTGCAACTTTCAATCCTTGAGCACACGCTTCATACTCGGCAACATTATTGGTGCAATCGAACTCTAACTTGATGGCGACAGGGTATTGCTTCCCACTTGGTGATGTGACCACTGCCCCTATGCCGCTTCCATACATATTGACTGCTCCATCAAAGTACATCTTCCATATGTCTTCTTCATCCGACTCTTCTTCTTTAACTGCTAAAACATCTCCGTCGGGGAATTCAGATATCACAAGTTGTTTGTAATTGAGTGGGTTCTCAGCTAAGTGATCTGCAATTACACTGCCTTTGATGGATTTCCGAGTCACGTGCTTTATATCGAACTCAGAAAGAACCACTTGCCACTTGGAGACTCGTGTGGAAACATGAGGACTTTCAAATATGTACTTTATTGGGTCCATTCTTGAGATCAGCCAAGTTGTATAGTACAACATATATTGCCTTAACCTTCTTGATGTCCATGCTAGGGCACAACAAGTCTTTTCGATTGTCATGTAGCGAGACTCACACTCATTGAACTTCTTGCTCAAATAGTAGATGGCATGTTCTTTCCTTCCTGCCTTATCATGTTGCCCTAGCATTGCTCCCATGGATGTCTGTAATACTGTGAGGTACAATATCAAAGGACGACCATGCGTTGGTGGCACCAAAATGGGAGGACTTTGCAAATAAGTTTTGATCTTCTCAAAAGCTTCCTGACAACATTCATCACCATTCTCCCGGTTGTTGTTTCTTTAATAACTTGAAGATCGGCTCGCAGGTGCTAGTCAGATTGGCTATGAACCTAGCGATGTAATTCAGCCTCCCGAGAAAGCTTCTTACCTCTTTTTCCGTTTTGGGAGCGGGCATCTCTTGTATTGCTTTGACTTTGTCAGGGTCTACTTTGATCCCTTCCTTGCTAACGACGAAACCAAGCAGTTTTCCAGTCGATGCACCAAAGACACACTTTGCTGGGTTTAGCCTTAACTTGTACTTTCTGAGTCTTTCGAACATCTTTTGCAGCACTTCCACGTGGCTTTCCCCTTCTTTGGATTTGGTGATTATGTCATCCACATATACCTCAATTTCTTTGTGCATCATATCATGGAACAAAGCAACCATGGCACGCTGATAGGTGGCCCCAGCATTCTTCAAACCAAATGGCATAACTGTGTAACAAAAAGTTCCCCATGCCGTGATGAACGTGGTCTTCTCTTTATCATTTGTGTCCATGGGAATCTGATTGTATCCAGAATATCCGTCCATGAAAGAAAATCTATGACCCCTTGCAGCATTGTCGACGAGGACATCAATGTGAGGCAATGGAAAATCATCTTTAGGGCTAGCTTTGTTCAAATCCCTATAATCTACGCACATCCTGACTTTTCCATCCTTCTTCGGAACGGGGACGATGTTTGCTACCCATTCTGGGTGTCTAGATACTTCCAAAAATCCTGCTTCCAACTGCTTGGTGACTTCCTCTTTGATCTTTAAGGACATTTCCGGGTGCATTCTTCTCAACTTTTGCTTTTTTGCTTCAGCATTGGGGTATAGCGGGATTCTGTGGGAAGCTATACTCGGATCCAGCCCCGGCATATCTCGATAAGACCATGCAAAGACATCCATGTAGTCTCTAAATAACTTGATCATGCATTCCCGCTCTGGATTATCCACCAATCTTAACTCTTTCTTGTCTTCATCAGTTCCCATATTGATTACCTCCACTTCTTCTTCATTCAGGCTGAATTCTCTCTCAGACCTTTCTACCAACTTGGCAAACTCCTCGGCAGCATCCCTTTCTTCATCTGAGTCATAGGTGTCTATATCCATCATTGAATGAGAATCCATCTTTAAGCTTTCAGGAATATCTTCATGGGACAATGACTCTACAAGACTCAAATCCCTGGAAGATTTATTTATGCCAAATTGGAAACTATTGACAAAGAAAAAAAAAAAAAGAAAAAAAAATGGCAATTGACAGGGCTAAGAAAAAGATAAATTAATGATAAAAAGAAACAAAACAGGGGGATCAACGAGAAACGCAAAGTTCATTGCATTGAAATTTTGATCAAAGATCACATAAGCACACAAAAACACACAAGTTCATTACATTAAAGCTCAATAAAAGTTAACATAAATCCAACATCGCAAAAGTCTAGGATAACATCATGACTAAACAATTACTTTATGGCAATCACATCAATTAATGCCTCGGATCGCCAATTGTCCGAGAGGTTTCAAGTTGTCGGAGGGCTGAATAGCATGGTATTCTCTTGAGTCTTCCTCCACATTGTTAATGATTAGCCGGACCCAGGAATGGAGGTTCCATTGATGACTTCAGCAGGAACAGGGAATGTTTCCTTTAAATGAGGAATAGTCCTTTTCACTTTATTCTTCTCATCGAGGGTCATGCCTTGCTTCATCATATCTTCTAAAGATGCATCATATCCCAGGCCATGTCTGCTCTTATTTTCTGGTAGGGTGATTGTGGACTTGGTTCCTTGTAGCTGAATTCCTAAACCTTTCCCGACTTGATAACCATTCTTTGTCATGATGCGAGTCACAATTTGATGAACATCTTTGGAAGGCGACTCGTCTTTCTCTACCTTTGATTCCACCAACTGGAAGCTATGCAAGAAATTCTCCACCTCCAAGTCTGTGTTTTCGACATAAGGCACTGAAGTAGGTTTCATTAACAGGATCTCTTCTTCTCCTCGAATGGTAACTAGACATCCATTATTGATGTACTTCAAGCATTGATGCAAAGTTGAGGGAACAACACCGGCAGCATGGATCCATGGTCTCCCCAAGAGCATAGTAATTATAGGCTCGATCTCTATTACCTGAAATAGTACTTGAAAGCAGCTCGGGCCTATCTCAAGTGGAAGGGTTACTTCTCCCATAATCCCCCTTTTTCTTCCATCGAAGGCTCGTACAGTCATTTCTTGGGGTTTCAGGTCTTCTACGCTCATAGCCAGTTGGGACAAGGTTGTCCTTGGGAGGACGTTCAAGGCGGAACCCCCATCAATCAATACTTTTGCAACTACATATCCCCGACATTTCAAAGTGATGTGCAAAGCCCGTGGGTTATTTCCTGTCGAGCATACCACTTCTTCCTCAGAGAAAGGGATCACATTGATGTGCCTTATCGGATCTACCATACTCACCAAGGCTTCCGGGGTAACATCCGGCTTCACGTAAGCTTCATTTAACACCCTCTGCAGTGCCTTGCGGTGAGGTTCAGAACTCATGATGAGTGACAATAGAGAGATTCGGGCTGGAGTTTTCCTTAGTTGTTCTACAATGTCATACTCGCTTTGCTTCATGATCTTTAGGAACTCTTCTTCCTCATCCTCTTTTGTTTCTAAGAGGCTTGCTTTTCCTTTTCCAGTCTTATCTTCTTGCCCATAGCACCTACCGCTTCTTGTAATCCCTCCTATGCCTACGACATTCGTCACTGCTTGCGCAGGCTCTACTATCTGCGTAATAGAGGCTAAGGAGGTTTGCCCTATCTCACCTTGCGTCTTTTGTGCGGGCTCTAATATTTGCGTAATAGAGGTTGAGGAGGTTTGCCCTATATCACCTTGCCTCTTTACCTTGACATCATACTCCCAGGGCACAGCACGAGAATCACTGTAGGGAAAAGGCGTAGGCTTCTTTATTGCTATGACAACTTTCCCAGAATTTGGGACTTCACCAGTACGCGACAGTTTGAGGACAAGACGCTCCACAGTATCTATTTCCCTTATGAGCCTTTTTGCTCGAGTAACATCCACTACCCCCAAAGCCATGAACCTCTGCACCTGAGCTTTAAATTCTTGACAGCTTTCAATACCGTGCCCCTTCTTCATATGATACTCACAGTAAGCTTCAGTATCATACTCAAACCCTACCTCCTCAAAGGTTACTTGAAGAACGATGGCCGCTTGGACCACCTTGGAATATTAGCTTCATAGGAGTTCGACATTTGCGACCCTTTGAACTTCTTCCTCGTCTCTTTCTAACGCATTTACGGTCCTTTCCCATGATTCGGAATTGGGTTACTAGTAATGCTAGGCCCTTTCTCCTCTTCAAAGTCTAACTTTCCACAGGCAATCGGTTTCTAACTATTGTTTTAAATACCTCGCAATTCTCAATTGAGTGGCACGGGTTATCCATATGGAACTTACAAGTTGCATTAGGGTTGTACCAAGTGGGAACGGAGGGACCATAGGGCGGCAGTGCGCGCATGCGATCAGTGTGCATCAAACAATTGTTGAAACAAATCGGCATTGGAGATTGGCACTTGGGAAAAGGGGGTAGATTCACCTGGGTCGAGTATACCCTTGGTTTCCGGGGTTTCGAGGTGCGGGAGGACGATTGGTATAGGCGGGACGGGTTGGAACGTATGGACGCGGTGGTGGGATATTATTGACTTGGTATGAAGTTTGGTAAGTTGGAAAAGTGGGTGGAGGGGCTTGATAAGAAGGATATGGTCGAGGATTACGGGGGAAGTATGAGTTTTGGGGTTGCACATAACTGACTTCTGGTTCCTTTTTCTTTACTGGCGCCACCTTTTTAGGAAAATTGCTCTTTGTACTTCCAGTAGGTAATTTTTTGGCTTTTGCAAGATTTTCGATCCTTTCTCCAGCCACAATCAGGTCCGAAAAATCCTTGTAAGTAGCCCCTACCATCAGCCCAATAAACGGTGCTCCTAGGGTTCCCATAAAGTATGAGCTCATTTCTGACGGAGTCAATGGTGGTTGAACCTGAGCTGCCAACATTCTCCACCTTTGGGCGTATTGCTTGAAAGTTTCCCCCTGTTTCTTCTGCATTGCCCCAAGTTGTTCTCGGGTAGGTGCGGTATCGATGTTAAATCGATATTGCCCCAAGAATTGGCTTGTCAGGTCGTCCCAGCAAGAAATCCTCGAATGGTCAAGTTGCATGAACCATTCCAAAGCTGGCCCGGTCAGGCTTTCATGGAAGAAATTGATTAGGAATCTCTGATCCCGTGACCAAATAGCCATCTTAGTAATGTAGGTCTTTAGATGGAACTTGGGATTGGTGCTTCCGTCGTACTTTGAGAAATCCGAAATTTTGAAGTCTTTAGGGATGTTGACTTCAACCTCCGGGCACAATTCGTTAATGCCCACTGAGCCATATAAATTAGGGCCTTGAATAGCTTTGATTTGCTCTTGCATCTTTTCAATCAGTTCATCTCTTAACTTTTCTTTCTCTGAGTTGCCGTTAAGAAATATCTTTACTGGCCGCTCATGATTAACTTCTGCATTGTTATTTCCCCCCTCATGATTTCCATTCATAGAATCGTTCTCTTCATTCACATTGTTGTTTGCATTTCCATTAACTCCGGGCCAAAAGAAGCTCCATTTGTTGTTTTAAGGGTCTCAGTTAACTGTCTCAGTAAATCCTCGACCCTTGATTGTCCTTCTGCCATCGTATTGATTCTTTCCCTCATTTCATCCATCTCTTGATTCAAATTTCTTTCTGAACTTGACATCTCTCTTAGCCTAGTTTGCAACCTTGTTTCGTAGGTCAGGGTTTGTGCGATCTGTGTTTTTAGAGGACGAGCAATGGTTCAAAACTTTTACCTGAAAATTGTGAAAGTCAAATTATTATTTCTCAAGAGATTATATTCATTATTTGTTAGAGGACCGTTAGTGATTTTATGCCAAGTAGATTTGAAGCGAGTATCTTTGATCTTTGTTTGTTATGACTATTACCCAGAACGTCTCGTTCGAAAGTATTGAGCCCCAAGTGAAATATGGGATCAGGAAACAAATGTCGAGACAAGCATACTTCATTCATTCAACTGAAAAGACATGACAATTAAGTACATTGCTTCAAGCTGACTGCATCATGACCTAGCCGAATAAAACTAATCCCTATTTGAATACACCTTGGCCATTTGTTTCATCTGCCCTATTAGGTCTTTACAGTACTCAATGAAGTCACTGATTTCTACTGGTGTCTCAAAAGGATTAATCATCCTATCGGCCTTCCTCAAATGATATGGGGTATCCGCAATTGCCGAATTAGCCAAGCATGCTAATTTTGCAAAACGACTCCTCCAAACATATGCTTCTTCCTTCCATCCACCGATGTCGCCTCTTTGTTGTTCCACCCGATTCATTAGTTCCTTCATTTTTTCATGCTCTTGTTGTAATGCCGCTTCATATTCTCGAGATTGTCTCTTTCATGTGGAGTTTCTTGTTTTTTATCACATTTTCATATTGCTCAGATGTCACTTTCATCTGCTGCTTCATTTCTTCTACCAGTCGCATCGCGTTGCCCTGAGTTAATTTGGCATTCTTGAGCTGCTCCTTAAGTTGTTGGTTTTCAGTCATAGCTCTATCTCTTTCTTGCCTTCGGAGCCCTAACTCCTTGTTCGCGGCCCCCAGACAATGCTTGGTCTTCAACAGGTAATCATGTTCCATCTTCATCTTTTTGTTAGCCCCTTCGAGAATGCGATCCTTTTCAACATTTTCTCGCTTCAAGGCTGCACATTCATGGCGGGTCTCTCTCAACTCAGCTTCCATCTCCTCCCTTTCCTTTTCCATTCTTGTGATCTCAGCTTTCATTTCTTTTGTCTCTTCATTTTCAATCAAGGCTGAGGCTGAAAACCCATTAACCAAAGGAATTGTTGGGGCCTTGAATGGCAACTTGATTTCCTGAACTTTGTCTTTAACCCATTGGCGGTAACTTTCCTTGGTGCACAAATGACTTCTAACTGGTTCTTTTCCTCTTCGGATGATCCTGTCCCAAGCACTCCGGATCTTCTGAAGTGACTCGACGTTTTCCATGTCATCATAGTAAAGAACAAAAGGTGTTACTCAGACTTCCGCAGGTGGTCCCATCATGGGGTAACCAAGTTGTCGTTGTGCCAAGACTGGATTGTAGTTAATACACCCTCGTGTACCCATGAGGGGTATGTTTGGAAATCTTCCGCACTGGTAGATGATAACCTCTATATCTTTCCATCGAGGATACCATCTGATCTGTTTTTCATCCAGTTCCGCCAAATGGTCCGCCCACTCACGGCTGCTCTTATTCTTTAGCTGGTACATGTTGAAGTCAGCGATAGGACACTCTGTTCTGTATGATCTATTGAAAATATGAGTTGTGAGCCAAACATATAACATCGGCAAGCAACAGAGGATTCTCTTGCCATTCTTTTCGTAGCAAAAGTTCAAGGTGCAATAAACATCTGCGAGAAGGGCTGGAGTCGGGTTATTGGTGTTGAACTTGCAAGCTAGGAACACATCAATCGCTGCATAATCCACATAGTCATCAATGTTAGGAAACAGGACCAGGCCGTAAATGGTGAGGGCCAACACATCTATGAAAGCATCCCAATCTTCACTTTTGGCTAAGTGACGCATATGTCCCTCGAGGTATTCTCTCGAGAACCCTTTGGTTCCTTTCCTATTTTGTTGCACACCTTGTAGGTCTCTAGCGTGCACTTTCGAACACTTGCTACTTTGTCTGGATGGATGCATAGTATCCTATATAAAAGTATGGCTTTTTACCCTCCAACGGCAAACCCGAATCTGCTCAAATTCTTCCAAAGTGGGGGCTAGTGGAAATCCCGCAAGGTGAAACATCGGAGAGGCGGGTCATAATATTGGGCCACCGCTGCGGTTATCGCTTCCACTTGCACATTCACTTCTAACGATCCGAGAATCTTCCCATACTTCGCTTGCGAGTGTCAAACGTTGGGTCTTCTTCAAAGATTCGGCCCATGACCACCAAGCTCTCGGTGTTAACTTTCTTGGCCTTGAGTTGCGAGTTTTCTTCAAAGTCATATCCTTGTGATCGATCCCATATTTATTTCCATCAAAGGTACTCACTTCAAATCTTGATTGAGTTTAACTGTTCTCTAACAAATTCCTGAGAAATGACAAAGAGATTAGAGTGTAGCATGATGCAAGGATGCAAAGTACTTTTTTTTTATTTTCTTTAAAATGAATGCCATGATAAATAGTTGGTCCACTAACGGTGACTTGCACCCCCCTTTTTAAAAAAAAAAAAACTTTTCTCTCATTTTATTCCCAAGTAAAACCTGTCCTTGAATGGGGTGTGATTAGGTTTATCACATTAATGGACCATACTACTTATTATGTATATGTACAAAAGCAAATCTGACATGGATAAATTCGAAAGCAAGAAGAAGGTACGCTCCCCGTGTGCCCTAAGGGATTGCCTTAAATTTGAGGAGTTCTACCTTAAGGTTCTATGGGTTTTTCTGATTCGTGAGAACTCTCGTTGGGCGGCTCTTCTATTCTAAAGGCCTCTAGAGCTAAATCCCATTTCATAATGTTGACCGCAAACAGTGGGTAAACCACCAAGTGCGGGACATTTATGAAAAAGGCACACTCTAGATGAGGTTTTCGCAATAACCAAACAGGATGTACATCCAAAATGGCTACTACTACGCAACCTCTACTTAACTTAGGTTTTGCTCAGACCCGGGTATAGGGCCCCACTCGAATGTGTGTGATAAACGTGTAAGTGTGGTGTGTGTAGGGAGCATACAAACCTTTATAATCCTAAATCTACCCATAATCTGCAAAACAAATACAAAGCAAAATCCAAAGGAGCATCTATCCTAAGGTTTGCATAATAAATAAATAAAAACAGTTAAAATAATTAATAAACAAATTAAACAAACAAAGAAAAACAAAATAAAACAAAAAGGGTAAAACAAATATGTAAATGTCACAAAATTGCACTACCAACTTGTAAAGGCTTGACTCTCAAAGATCCCGGTGGAGTCGCCAACCTGCCGCGACCGGGATCGCGGCGGGATAACGACTTAAATTAACAAAAATTTAAAGTAAGGAGTCGCCACCAATTTTATTTTTATTGGGAAAAATTGGAAAACCAAAAAGATGGTCTACGTTCAAAGATTCGAATTCGAGAGTCTAATTATGCACGAGGAAGGGTGGGGACTTAACCCCACAAAGACTTCCTGATACATCCATCCTAAGACGGTTACCTTAAATCAGTTGTGCAAATTTTTATAACTTTTAAAAAAAAAAATATTTATTTTACCCATAAAAAAAACTAAACAAACAAATAAATTAAAATTTAATTTTTGGCTTGACAGAATTGATTACTGCTCCTACGTACCTCAGTGCAATGAGGAACTCAAAGTCACGTAGTTCTTTAGAAACGATTGTAGGTTTTTTTTTTTTTTAAATTTTTGAAAATATTTTATTTTGAAAATTCATTTTATTATTTTTTATTATTTTAGAAAAGAAAGAATCGTCAAGTATCATTTTAACTCGAACAATTCTAAAAGTTATAGGATTAACAATTTTTAAAGTCATCAAATAATCCAAAATTTATTTACTTTTAGAAAGACTCAAACCTTTGATTCTTTTTTTTTGAAAAAAAACGAACCATCAAACTTGTCACAACTCGGATGATTCTAAAAGTCGCAAGATTAACAAGTTTGTCACAACTCAACTAATCTGTTTTATGAAAAAGAAGACTTTTATTTTTTTATTTTTATTTTTAAAAAAGGTACAAGGTCACTATTTAAAACAAATATCAATAAGATAATAAACATGTCAATAAATAAATAAATAAAGAAAAAAAAACAAAGAAAAACAAAATATTATTTTTTATTTATAAAAAAAGTCAAATATTCAACATTTTTATTGTATCAACAACTAGAGACTCAAAACTTAAAGAGAGGAAACCCACAAAGGAGTTCTTGGCCCAAAATAAAATAAAAACTCAAATACAAATTAAAGCTTAAAAAAAATGATCCTAACAAATTAAACCAAAAAAAAAAAAAAAAAAACTAATGCAAGCCTTTAATTAGAGCCCAATAACCCAAAAATCCCATAACCCAAGACATAACAACTAAATCCTAATCAAAAGCTCAACAAAAAAAAAAAAGTTAACCGAAAAAAAAGCAGGCCCCAAAAAAAATGATAATAACTAGGCCCAAAAAGTGAAAACAACTTAAAAAAAATCGTTGAAGTAAAACGTAATAATAAAAAAAAAAATAAAGAGAAACCAAAAAAAAAAAAAAAAGAAGCTTCGGATAGATTGAACAAAAGCGAGGGAGAGACACTTTGTCTCGACCCATTTACGAAATAGAGAAATACAAGGGGAGGGGCTTTGAGGGAGGCTGGGACGGTGGGGGTTGAGTCTTCCGATCCGAGCGGTTGGGGTTCGTGGGGAGAAGACGGTGGTTGGTTCGGTGGGGTACGACCGTCATGGCCGGTGGTTCACGGTGACTCTGTTTCTAGTTTGGGCATGGTGGAATGGGGGTGGCGTACGGAGGTGGAGGTTCGAAAAGGGGATAAAGGGGTGAATGGGCTGGGCTGCCATGGTGGCTTACGGTGGCTGTCGTGGGGTTCGGTGGAGGCTGGGCTTGTGGATGGTTACGGTGGAAAGGGTTTGGGGATTACGAGAGATGAGGATGCGGGGGGAGGGCCAAATGGTGGTTTTTGGAGGTCCGAAGTGGAGCGAAACGAGAGATGGGGAGGTGGACGTGGTGGCTTGGGTTGAAGAAGGTGGTGATATGGCTGGTTCGTGGTGGGTCACGGTTGTGAGGGGGAGGAGACGGTGACGGTGGGATTGTGAGGGGTGGCTGTTTGGACGGTGGTCATGGTGGGCTTCGTGGTGGGTTGAGGGAGTGTGGGTGGTCTCACGGTGGGTGTGGAGGTTGAGGATGGAGGGGAATGTTAATGGTGGTCTGGTACTGTTGTTTCTGTGATTTGGATTACCAGAAAAAAGCCATAAACTTTGATGGAAAATCAACAAACAAAATTTGATTGCAGCAAGGAGAAAACCGAAACTTGGGAATCACCAATCAGAAAGGAGAAAATGGATACCAATATAGGATCTGGTTGATGGTGATTTTTGAGAACTGAGATTGATTTTTGGTGGCTTTGGAATTGCTACTTCATACTCTCTTCTTGTGTTTTCTCTTTCTTTATGTAAAAAAAATTCCAACCTCTCTGTATTTGCTCCGGAGCTTTCCTCTGATTTCTCTCCAAAAAACTTTTCCAAAAGAAAAAATCAACCCCTTCAAATTCTCATTCTCCCTCTTATATAAACACACTCTGTGGATGCAGACAAAGTGTAAAAGCTGTGATTTCTGCGATGGAGCCACTGTGGTGGTAATGGGAAGCACACAGCAACGTTCCTGCCGTGGTGTTGTGCATATGGAAAATGCCAAGGAGTAGTGGGGTGTGTGAGTGAGTGGCTGGTTGTGTGTAGCTGTGCAGGGAAAGGCGTATTGCATGGTCAGAAAAGGAAAAAGGAAGGAGACCAAACAGAAAGTGAAATTGTTTGATACTCCAAAATGGAATCAGACAAAGGAGAAAGGAAAAAGCATTCTAACCGCAGGCAGCCTTCCCTTTTTTATTTTTGATTTTTTAGTTGTTATTATTTTTATATTTTATTGTTGTTATTTGTTTTGTTTTGTTTATTTTTTTGTTTTTTTTTAAGATCTTTGTAAACATAACCTATTGGGCTAAACAAAAACAAAAATTAGAACAAACAAAAATACGAAAATGGGCTAAACAAAAATTTGGCTAAACAAGAAAAAGGGCCAAACAACAGAAAAAAAAACTCATTAGTAAAATCAGTTCTTTTTTTCTTCTTTTTTTTTTTAAAAAAAAAATTGCACTAAAGAAGTTCTAATTACTCGGACAAAATTGGGTGTTCACAAGGCCATAAATAAAAAAAGAGATAAGTAAGTTAGAAATTAAACAACACTCTATACTAGTTAATAAGTGTAGAATTATAGAAAGAGATCTTCTGGAGTATGAAGCTGAAAAAGAGAAACAATTCTAATTTAAGCATAAGCGAGAGGATGGTAGGAAAAGAGCCAAAAATAATAAGTTCAGGCCCAATGTGAATAAGGGAAAACAGGTTCAGCATGAAGTAAATTGCCCAAAATATGGAAAGGCACATTGAGAGAAACCTTGTCTGTTTGGGCAGCGTGTATGTTACACTTGCGGAAAGCTGGACATATATCAAAGGATTGTAGATTCGGCAAAAAGGAAAATCCTCCAACGAAGCCACAAGTTCCGCGAAGAGTCTTTGCCCTTAGTAGTCGCGAAGTAGATCAAACTCCAGATATGATATAAGGTCAATGTCTCATAAGCAATACTCTTTTAACTGTATTATAGGATTCAGGAGTTACCCACTCCTTTATATCTAGTTATTGTGAAAAAAATCTAAAATTACTTGTGATTGAGTTGTCTTATAATTTATTAGTAACTACTCCTACTAAAAATCGAGTCCAAACTTCTCATGTATGCCTAAATTGTCTTATTCTTGTTGAAAATAAACATTTTATTGCAAATTTAATTTGTATGCCATTGCAAAAGCATGATATTATCTTGGGAATGAATTTGTTATCCTCCAACCGTGTGATACTAAATTGCGTTAATAAATCTGTTTCTTTTCCCTTAAAATCTGACAAAGAAAAATCTCAGTCTACCCATTTATCTGTCATTCAAGTTAGTAGGGGTATAATAAAAGGAGTACAAGCATACCTTCTCATTTTTTCTTCTGAAACAAATAGTGAGCTGGATTTAGGCACTATTCCTATAGTCAAAAATTATCTTGAAGTTTTCCTTTCAAATATATCAAACTTACTTCTAGGAAGGGAAATTGAATTTTCCATTAACTTGATGTCAAGTGTAGGACCCATTTCAATTGCACCTCATAGAATGTCGCATGTGGAATTAGGTAAACTTAAAAAGTAAATTGAGGAGTTATTTGAAAAACAATTTATAAGGCCTAGTGCATCACATTGGGAAACTCCAGTACTTTTAGTGAAAAAGAAGGATGATAGTCTTAAATTGTGCATAAATTATAGACAATTAAACCAGGTGACCATTAAGAATAAATATCTGCTCCCTAGGATAAATGATTTGTTAGATCAAGTGCGTGGAGCCTCAATTTTTTCAAAGATAGATGTAAGGTTAAGATACTGTTAGATTAGGAAAAAATCAGAAGATATTCCTAAGACAACTTTCAGGACTGGATACGGACCCTATGAATATTTGGTAATGTCATTTTGTCTAACTAATGCACTAGCTATATTTATAGATTATATGAATAAGGTGTTTAGACCATATTTGGATAAATTTATAGTAGTTTTCATTAATGATATACTGATTTATTCAAAAACAGAAGAGGAACATGCAATTGAGTTGAGAATAGTGTTAGTAATTCTAAAAGAAAAACAATTATATGTAAAATTAGAAAAAATGTGAATTTTGGATGAGAGAAATTAGATTTCTAAGACATGTAGTAAACCAAGAGGAGTTGTCGTAGATCCTAGTAAAGTGAAAGTAGTCATGCATTGAGAGCAACCAAAGACAATAATTAAAATAAAGAGTTTTTTGGGCTTAGCTGAATACTACCATAGATTCATAAAAGGATTTTCTCAGATAACTATGCCATTAACCAAGTTGACTAGAAAAGGAACTCCATTTGTGTGGACAAAAGACTGTGAAGAAAGTTTTCAAGAATTAAAGATGAGACTCATTACTACCTTTATTTTAGTAATCTCTGATCCTTTAAGACATTTTGTGATTTATAGTAATGCCTCTAAAAAGGGATTAGGTTGTGTGTTAATACAAGAGGGAAAGATAGTAGCTTATGCCTCTAGACAACTCAGACATCATAAAGAAAATTACCCAACACATGATATTGAATTAACAACAGTAGTTTTTGCTTTAAAAATTTGGAGATATTATTTATATAGGGTAAATTTTAAGGTTTACACTGATCATAAGAGTTTAAAATATTTTTTTGATCAAAATAAATTGAACATGAGGCAAAGAAGGTGGATTGAATTTATTAAAGATTATGATGTGGAAATTAAGTATCACCCAGGAAAAGTAAATGTTGTAGCTGATGCTTTAAGTAGAAAATCCTTTCATTTGTCATATATGATGATTCAATAAATTAATTTGATATAAAAGTTTAGGAATTTAAATCTCTTAGTGACCTTTGAATTAAATAGAATTTGTTTAAATACTTTACAAGTTATCTGTGATCTGAAAATAAAATTAGAGATGCACAAAAAGAAGATCAGTTTTTGCAAGCTCGTAAGGAATAAATAATAAAAGAAAAGCATCCAGATTTTAAAGAAATAAATTTTAGAAAAAACTTATAAGAGTAAATATACAATTCATCCAGGAATTAATAAAATATATTAAGACCTTAAAAGTCAATTTTGGTGGCCTATAATGAAATCTGAAATAGTTAAATATGTGTCACAGTGTCTGACGTGTCAGAAAGTTAAAATAGAATATAAAAAACCATCAAGTTCGTTACAATCTTTAGAAATCCCAAAATAGAAATGAGACAGTATTTCCATGGATTTTATTGTAGGCTTACCAAGAACCAATTTAGGACATGATGCTATATGGATAATTGTAGATAGATTAACCAAGTCTGTACATTTTCTACCCATTAGGATTAATTATCCACTGAATAAGTTGGCCCCATTGTATATTAAAGAGATTGTGAGACTTCATGGTATACCAACTACTGTAGTGTTAGATAGAAATCCAAGATTTACCTCTAGGTTTTGGGAATCATTACAAACAACTTTTGAGACAAAACTATCTTTTAGTACTGTTTATCATCTCCAAATTGATGGTCAAATTAAAAGAACAATTCAAATCTTAGAAGACATGCATAGGACCTATGTTTTGGATTTTAAGGGAAGTTGGGATACCTATCTACCACTGATAGAATTTACTTACAGTAACAGTTATCATTCTAGTATTGGTATGGCACCATATGAAGCATTGTATGGAAGAAAATGTTGATCTCCTTTATGTTGGTTTGAGACTGGAGAAAGAAATTTATTAGGACCTGATTTAGTGTAACAAACTTCAGAACAAATAAAACTAATCAAGGATAAAATGTTAGCAGCTCAAAGCAGACATAAAAGTTATGCAGATAAAAGAAGAAAACCCTTAGAATTCCAAGAAAGAAAACATGTATTCCTTTGAGTTACCCCAACAACTGGAATTGGCAGGTCTTTGAAAACAAAGAAATTGAGTCCTAGATATAGTGGACATTTCCAATCCTCAAAAGAGTCGATACCGTTGCTTATCAAATTGCTTTACTTCCTAGCCTCTCGAACCTTTATAATCTTTCTTGTGTCTCAACTCCGAAAGTATTGTTTTGATACTTCACACATCATAGAGGCAGAATCTATATAGTTAAAAAATAATTTGACATATAAGGTACAACTTGTACAAATAATAGATAGAATCTACAGTCAATTGAGAAATAAAAATATTCTTATGGTCAAAGTTTTGTGACAAAGATAATATGTTGAAGATGCTACGTGGGACGTAGAAGAAGATTTTAAACAAAAGTATCCAAAACTCTTTTTAGCAGGTACTAAATAGAAATTTTGAGGATAAAATATTTTTTAAAGATAGGAAGAATGTAACATCCCTAATAATAGGTACATAAAAATATCTATGTGAAATATTTTAAAAATAGAATATTAAATAAGAAAATAAATATATCACATAAATTAATTATCATAATAAAGTACTTTATCTTACATACCTACTTAATATATATATATATATATATATATATATATATATATATATATATATCACATACATTAATGTAAGTAAAAGGTGTTAATTTTATCTTTCATTTTATTGTGACTTAATTATATTTATCTATCGTATATATATAATTAAAGATATAAGATTAGATATAATTTTTTTATTTATATTAAATATAAATGAATCTTTAGTATATATATAAAAAAAAAAAATAAAATTATAAGAAAATTGGATAAAATATGAAGAGATAATAATTCTACATACAATTAATGCAAGGTTAAAAAAAAATAAAAGAGAATGAGCACATGAAAGTGCTCTGGAATTGTCCTAAAAAATATCTATGCAGCACAAACAAAGGGATAAGGTAAGTACAGTAATTACTCTATAAAAGGGCAAAACGTCTCTGCTCTTATAAGGCAGAAACACCGTGCCAAAAAGTTGGAACTCTGCAGAACTTTTCTCTCTCGTTTCGTTCAATCTTCAACTAAGGTAGAAGGATGAAAAACTTTTCCCATTTTCTTTTTCTTCTTTCCCTGCTATGATCTTGAAATTTTGATTATTTGTATTACTCTGAAAAAAAATATTCACGTTCTTCTTTCAAGAATGAGGTATTGATTTTATTACCATATAGATAGAAAGCTCCCTCTGATGAAGTCTGAAAATAAAGTTTACTTTGGTCATTTTTTTTTTCTGATTCTACGAGGAAAACGAGAAAACTTTCTCTCTTTTTATTTATTTTCTTCGAGCCACAGGCTTCTCTCTTTTATTTATTGTTTCTGTTGGCTTCTTTCCTTTATCTATTGATTCTGTTGGCTCCTCTCCTTTGTTTATTGATTCTACTGGCTCCTCTCCTTTATTTATTGATTCTATTGGCATTCTGTTTTGAAGCTATAAAAAAAATGTATGGGTAGTTTTTTTTTTTATCCTTCTTTTCAGGATGTAACTTGTATTATCATTTTTCTTAAAGATTAGAACCGAGCTGTATGGTTGAGCTGATTTTTTTATGCATGTTTCAAGTTATTTGATTTTATTTTTCAGACATGTACCTTAGCATTTTGATGCAAATATTCATGAAGATATGTTTTAAGTTCTGAATGATATCACATTAATGAATTAAGATTTCAGCCAACGAGTTTTTTTACCTGTTTGGTTCGATTTATTTGGTTTTGGCAGCATACTAAATGATGTTTTTCATGATTTTATTGGAAAAGATTCTTCCCAAATGAAAGAAAAATTAGATAGAAATAATATTACTAAAGTACCAAGATTAAGTGTGCAAGCTTATGGCCATGGAGAGAAATTCTTAGAGGACGCTCAGAATATATATGAGTTCATATAATGTGATGTTGCATATGATGATAAAAAAAATGAGTAATTTGATATTAAAATCTTAAAATGATAGTACAAAAATTTAAAAGGAATGAAAAAAAATATTTTTTAATGAGTTTTTAGAAAAAATGCACCGTTCCTTTTAATTTATGATTACTTAACATTAGAGTTAATGTTTACTTAATTTCTTTAAGACAAACTATTATAGAAAGATTTATGAATTTTAGATTATAACTTGATAGAAAATTGATTAAAAAAAAGGGAAGCATTAAAACTATTTTGCATACATGTAACGTCTAGAATATTATTTGTTAAAAATGTCATTGTTTTTCTTACCTTTTTTGAGTTTTTCTCACTTATTTGATGTGATATTTCAGATAATACCAATTATGATATTCATAGTCGACTTTCGAGTTGAACAAGTATAGAGAGCGGAATTGGGAGACTGTTTTTTCTTTCACATTGGGAGAAGTTTGATTAATAATATTGATATTTGATTAATAGTAATAAAGTCTTGTAAATATATATAAAAGTAACACTTCATGGTAGTTCAAGTTTTTTTTAGCACTATATTTAAGCTAAGTGAGGCTATTTTTTTTTTTTGATAATAAGTGTAACTAATTTTAGAAGTGTTACTTAAAATTAAGTAATGTGTGCGCTAACTACCGATCCATGAGGGTTCTATCCTCTTTTGAATGTAAAATGTTACTAATGACATTGTTATGTATAATAAAATATCTTTAATTGTTTTGTAGACATATTAAAGTAATAATTAAATCTAAAAATTAAATATAGAACTTTATAATTAACTTTTCATTAAAATTACACAACTTTTAACACTCGATTTAAATGTGACTTTGCTCTCTCATGTTATTAATACATATATAAAATAAAATTTAAAGTTTAATATATCTCTTCTAATATTACAACCGAAACACTATTTCTTCATTTGCTTTTTTTTTTAAAAAAAATTTGTTCTACTTAACCTTTAATTTGTTTATGAAGTTTTTATAAAAAAATATTTTAAACATAAAATAAACATAAAAGAAATTTTTAAAAAGATTTCTCTTGTAGAAATATTAACTTTTTTTAACTTAAAACAAATAGAAAGTACCTTACACTATTTCTCCATCTTCTCTCCTTTTATTTTTGTAAATTTGCTGTACTTAATTTTATTTTGTCTTTTTTTTTTTTTCAATTTGAACCTTCTCTTTGTTATGACTTGTTTTTTAACACTAGCACTTCTTAATTTTACCTTCAACATGTATACTATGTGTTGATGCTACTCATTAGTCATTGTCATCACCCAATTTTTTTTTTATTTCTTGAAACTAAAATATAAAACTGCACAAAAATAATGAGTTTGTTTATCTAATCTATCACAAGTTATTTTCCGTGAATCACTAAAACATATTAAAAGAAAAAAATATTATTATGTGCTATGTGAATTTTATAAGAAAGAGATCAATTCAATAATTATACAATGATCCCGCACAAAAAATTCAAAAAAGAGTGCTAAGATTATTATAAAATATGATTGAAAATAATTGTGAAAAAAACTTACATTTTTTGAACTTATA
Organism: Ormosia emarginata; assembly: GCA_029884605.1. Classification (NCBI taxonomy): domain Eukaryota; kingdom Viridiplantae; phylum Streptophyta; class Magnoliopsida; order Fabales; family Fabaceae; genus Ormosia; species Ormosia emarginata. The sequence continues at coordinate 52,197,564 of JAQQTP010000082.1, read as the reverse complement.
ATTATATTATAAAAAATACAATTTCTACATGAGAATTTTTTTTATATTTGTTTTGTGTTAAAAAGGATTTTTTTATAAAAAATATTTCATAAACAAATTAAAAATTAAGTAGAACAAATTAAAAATAAAAAAACGTAAATGCTGAAACGACATAAGCTGTCTTTAGTTTTAGGAAAAAAATAAATATTATATGTGAGAGAAAAAAAAGAGAAAAAAAATTACATTTAAGTTCAAACTTAAAAGTTCTATAATTTTAATGAGAAGTTAAATATGTGAGTTATCATTTGGACAAAATTTGAATCCATTTTTTTATATCTATTATATTCATTTTATAAATTAAATTATGACATATGTGTATTTTTATTCTTTCTCCTATACATTAATATTCTTTTATTTTATTTTATATAAAAATACACACATATTATAATTTAATTGATAAAATAAATATAATAAATATAAAAAATGAATTTAAATTTTATCTTTATCATTTTACATATGCTAATAATTAAATAAAATGTCTAAAAGATAATGTATAATACCTATGCAAGAATTTTTCTGCCTACCAATATAGACACTTCATGTGTCATTATTTTTATTTTTTGCAAATCTCTTAATATTCGGAAGCTGCATAGGCATCCTCTAATCTAAAGTCAAGTTGAATTAGACTACAAAAATATAAAATTTTTATTGTGTTAATTTTTTTTATTCATAAAACTCAAATTTAAGACTTTATTTAAAAGAAATAAGTAGTAGATTAATTGAAATAATCAATCATTGGTATTTTAGCATTCATTATAATCATTATCGATTTGCACTTTATAAAGTTAGACCATGTGTAATTCTTATAACCACTCCCAAAACAAGAACAAATTTATAAAAATTGGAGGAACTTGCTCGTTGACACTCGACACCATCATGAAAATTTCAGCATCATTATCTTTGAGAAATTATTACATGTTTTATTATAAATTTTTATTATTAATTTTAAATTAATAATTTAAAAATTATATAATTTTTCTTAAAATTAATAATAAAAATCATTTTAAAGTATACATTAATTATGTTTGAAGAGTATAATGGAATTTCTTATAATCTATATGAGAAATTTGTGTATAAACACTGCCTAACACTTCATATTTTAAATACGTTATTTAATAATTAATATTTAAAATGATGATCCACATATTTAATTTCTCATTAAAATTAAGCAACTTTTAAGACTTTACTTAAATAGTGATTTTTTCTCCCCATGTTATTAATACATATATAAAATAAAATTTAACGTTTAATGTGTCTCTTCTAATATTACAACCGAAATACTGTTTCTTCATTTGCTTTTTTTTTTTTTAAAAAAATTGTTCTACTTAACCTTTAATTTGTTTATGAATTTTTTTTATAAAATTATCTTTTTGAACATAAAACAAACATAAAAGAAAATTTAAAAAAGATTTCTCCTGTGGAAATATTAACTTTTTTTTTTTTTACTTAAAACAAATGGAAAGTGCCTTACATTATTTCTTCATCTTCTTTTTTTTTTTTTTTTTTGTAAATTTGATGTACTTAATTTTATTTTGTCTTTTTTTTTCCCCAATTTTAACCTTCTTTTTGTCATGACTTTTTTTAACACTTCTTAATTTTACTTTCAACATGTACACCACGTGCTTTTGCTACTAACTAGTCATTGCTATCATCCAATTTTTTTTTCTTGAAACTTAAATATAAAACTGCACAAAAATGGTGAGTTTGTTTATCTAATCTATCACAAGTTACTTTACGTGAATCACTAAAACATATTAAAAAAAATAATACAATTATATTATAAATTAGTATATGCTATGTGAATTTTATAGGGAAGAGATCAATTCAACAACTATACAATGATCTCGCAAAAAATAACTCAAAAAGAATACTAAGATTATTATAAAATATGATTGAAAATAATTGTGAAAAAAAATTTCTACATTTTTTGAACTTATAATTATATTATATAAAATATAATATTTCTACATGAGAAATACTTTTTTAATTTTTTTATATTTGTTTTGTGTTAAAAAGGATTTTTTATAAAAAAAATCATAAACAAATTAAAAATAAAAAAAAAACGTAAATGCTAAAACAACGTAGGCTGTTTTTAGTTTTAAGAAAAAATTAAATATTATATGTGAGAGGAAAAAAAAAGAAAAAAAAAGTTATATTTAAGCTTAAATTTAAATATTATGTAATTTTAATGAGAAGTTAAACATGTGATTTATCATTTTACCTATGCAAGAATTTCTCTATCTACCAATGTAGACACTTCACATGTCATTGTTATTATTGTTTTAAATTCCTTTATATTTGAAATCGCATAGACACTAACTAATTTAAAGTCAAATCGAATAAGATTATAAAAATATAAAATTTATTTAATATTTTTTTATTCATATGATTTAAATTAAAAAATTTACTTAAAAGAAATAAGTATTAAATTACTTAAATTAATCAAACATTGATATTTTAGAAATCATTATAATCATTACCGTTTTGCACTTAATAAAGTTAGGCCATGTGTAATTCTTATAACAGCTCCTAAACCAAAGACAAATTTATGAAAAATGGAGGAACTTAATTGCTCGTCGACACTCGACACCATCATGAAAACTTCAGCATCACTATCATTGAGAAATTATTACATGCTTTACGATAAATTTTTACTATTAATTTTAAACTTATATAATTTTTCCCTAAATTAATAATAAAAATCATTTTTAAAGTATACATTATTATGTTTGAAGAGTATACTAAAATTTCTTATCATCTATAAGAGAAATTTTTATATAAATTAACACTGCTTAACACATAATTTTTTAGGTACTTTATTTAATTTTTGACATATGTAAAATAATTACCTAGATGTTTAATTTCTTATTAAAATTATACAATTTTTAAGACTTGATTTAAATGTGACTTTTTCACTCTCATGTTATTAATACATATATAAAAAAATAAGTTTAATATATCTCTTCTAATATTACAACCGAAACACTGTTTCTTCATTAGCTTTTTTTTTTTTTAAAATGTTCTACTTAACCTTTAATTTTTTTATAAAAAAATATTTTTAAACATAAAACAAACATAGAAGAATTTTTTAAAAATATTTCTTTGGTAGAAATATTAACTTTTTCATAACTTAAAACAAATAGAAATTGTCTTACACTAATTCTCCATCTTTTTTCTTCTTTTGTAAATTTGTTGTACTTAATTTTATTTTGTCCTTTTTTTTCAATTTTAACCGTCTTTTTGTTATGACTTTTTTTAGCACTAACACTTCTTAATTTTACCTTCAACATGTATACTACGTGCTGATGCTACTCACTAGTCATTGCCATCATCCATTTTTTTTTTTAATTTCTTGAAACGAAAATATAAAACTACACAAAATGATGAGTTTGTTTATTTAATCTATCCCAAGGTATTTTATGTGAATCACCAAAATATATTAAAAGAAACAATACAATTAAATTATAAATTAGTATGTGTTATGTGACTTTTACGATAAAGATATCAATTCAATAACTATACAATCATCCTGCAAAAAATAACTAAAAAAAGAGAGCTAGGATTATTATAAAATATGATTGAAAATAATTGTGAAAAAAATTACATTTTTTGAACTTATAATTATATTATAAAAAATATTTTTTTACATGAGAAATCCTTTTTTAATTTTTTTTATATTTTTTTGTGTTAAAAAATATTTTTTATAAAAAAATATTTATAAAAAAATTAAAAATTAAGTATAAAAAATAAAATATAAAAAACGCAGATGCTGAAACGTCGTAGGCTGTTTTTAGTTTTAGGGAAAATTAAATATTATATGACATTTAAACCCAAACTTAAAAGTTATGTAATTTTAATAAGAAGTTAAATATATAAATTATTATTTTATATATATCAATAATTAAATAAAATATTTAAAATATGATATATTAAATAATATCTATGCAAGAATTTGTCTATCTACCAATTTAGGCACTTCACGTGCACTAGTTCCAAACAACGGCAATTAATGGAGTTTGACATTTGGCCCTCATATATGTATCCGTCAAAGAAAAAATATTACTCTGGCTATTTCTTTTTATCTGTTTTTTTAAAAAATTATTTTGTTTTAATTTATATATCATTTAAAAATTTAAGAAATATATTAATTAATTTTTTTATAATTTTATCTCATTTTTTATTGTCTCTATTAAACTTAATAATTACATAAATTAATTAACTTATAATATTTTTTACACATATTTAATAGAGAAAAAATAATAATTTAATTATATTAACTTATATTTTACTTAATTTAAAATTATTTAATAATATTTTTAATTCTCGTTAAATAAATTTAAAAATAGATAAAAAAATCAGATAAACACGTATAATTTCTATTATTGATTTAAGTTATATTTATATAAATCTCAAATAAAATAACTTAGATATATGATAAAAATTATTTATAAACACGTATTTATTATTAGTTTAACAACATGCAATAATTTTTTATAAAGTTTTACAAATATGTTTTTAAAAATATTTATTAAAAATATTAAAATAAAAAAAATAAACAAAAAATAAAAATATTTTAATTTTAATATATTAAATATTTTATTTTTATTTAAAATATTTTATTTAATATTATTTAACAAGTGCATACAAAACCTTTTCTTATAAGTCAAATAATTGATAAGAGAAGTGATGGTGGGTCATTAATGCACATCTATATGGGCCCAAATCACGTGATTGGTTAGCTAAGGTACTTTCAACTTTGGTCATTTAACAAATGAAGAAAAAGTCATTTGTTTTCATCCTTTTGTTAGGAGGAGGAATGAAAAGGTATTAAAATTGGGGTCTTCTTTCGTTTAAATTTGTCTGAAGGAGGCTTCTATTATGGATTTAAAATGTTTGGAGTTTATAGATGGATTAATTTTTTTTAATTTGATAATATTTATATGTGAATTTAAGCATATAAAAAATTATTAATTAAAATTTATAAATTATTTGTATATATAATTATTTATAAAAATAAAAAATACAATTTAATTAAATTTTTATATAAATTTAAATATTATTAATTGAAATATATTATTTAATTTAAATTATTAATTTATTTTAATAATAAATTAATGACTTAGAAATTATAATTCATTCATGAATCTCTTTTTAAGAGTTACATGTTAGACTTCTTCTTGTCGGTAATGTGATAATAGAAGAAGGAATCACCAGCTGCTAAATGTTAAATGAGCTTTTAAGACTGTCTTAATTGAGTCAGTGGACCTTCACTCAGTAATAAATACATGTATAAAAAAAATCTTAACTATTGATTTAAATTATTTTTTAAAAAATTATGTATATATTTAAAATTAATGATAAATATTATCTTAAAACATATATTTATTACTATTTGAGAGACATAATATAATTTCTCATACAACTAATAGTAACGTGATGATTTTGATTTACTCGTATTGACATGAAGGTACTGTATTTTATGATAATTTGGATGGATTTTCTCATTCCCCGATAACATTAAAGTCATAGACACTAGTTAATAATTGAAATTTTATGCGGCTCTCATTTCTCGTGTCCATATTAGCGTAGGTTTGGATTGCAGTTGCAATCTTTAAATTTATATTTGCTTTGTTTTAAATAATGTAATTTTTATTTGATAATTATAATTTATATTTGTTTCAATAGAAATTTGGCTTTTAACGTACGTTTATATAAAAGTAAGAATTTTTTATTTTTGTGTTAAAGTTTGAGATAAAATTTTAATTAAATTTATTTTTTAAATAAAAATTTTTAAACATAAATTATGAATCAAACTTAAATTTATAAATACACTTTTAATTAAACTTAAGTTTATCCATATCTAAACACACACTTAGTATCCTTGACTTCCTCCACCTTAATGAACTGTAAAAGGAAAATGATTCTGAAAAGATATGTGAACTGTGAAAGGGCAATGATTGCAATTCTTGCAGAGGGAACTGCCAAGAGAACTAGAATAAAAAAGTAATACTACAACGGATGAGAAATGCCTCAACACCTTATCCTTTACTCTTCATTTATTTATGGAATTATTATTATTATTATTATTATTATATGCAAGCATCATTGGCTAATTGAAATTCATGCACTCACAGCATTTGGCTTCATTGGATAGCCAAGTTCAAAGTAGATGAATAGAATTTCATGGTTTTTATTCTTCCCCACATGCTGAAAGAAGTCTACATGAAGTGGAAAAAGAAGATGGTTCATCAGTTTATGATGCCTACCTGAACTAAGATCCGGGTTTATCTTTAAATTTGCTTTCTTCTAAAACAAGAGTGCCAGTGGTATTAATAGCCCATATTTGCTCATTTAATGACAAATTTATATCAGCTGAATAAGCTAACACAAGCAATTGCTCTGTTGTGCATTCCCCTTGTTAATGAATTTTATTTACTATACTGTCATTTTAACTTTTTTAATTTTTCTTTTTATACTAGCATACTTCAAGCTTCTACAACTAAAGAATATCTTGAGGTGAGGGAAAACTGAATGAAACTCAGATAACCAAAGCTTCAAGGGATAAGACAAGTCCCTGTCATAATTACATACAAAATGAAATAGAGTCTTAACATGACCTACCCCTCAGAAGAAAGCCTCTCTCCTATATAATATTCATCACTTCTCACAGAATCAAGTTTTGGAATATATATCCTAATGAAACATAAAAAAACTAAGCCCAGTTTCTATATTTCTGACAATTATTAATATCAAAAGTAAACCAAAAAAGAAGCTGATTCTGAAGAAGAGGTTGTTGAAGCAAAACGAAGGTTCCTGAGACCGCCAAAACGTATGCTACGCCGTGGAAGGAAGCGCTCCGTCACCCTTGTCAGCACCGCCGTGTATTCTCCCAATATCTCCGTCATATTCACCACCATTATCATATTTCTTGGAAGTTAAGAACTTTTCAGAGAGGAGTTCAGGGTCCTAGAAAGCAAGGTTCTTTTTTCTTTTTATATATGGACAATGGGTCTAGTAGTTATTACGTGTGGACTTCTGCCAAGAAAGTTTTGAATTGTCGGGGTGGGAAACTGATGCCATCTATATAAATAAAAGCACAAGAGGTTAGGCCAAAAAAAGGGTTTGAATTCTGGCACTTTCCGCGGCATGTACATGGGATTAGGCACATAATAATTAGCAAATTTTTATGTGATGATTACCACAATGATGATATAAAATATACGATATTATGACCATATCAAAAGACATGGATTCACTTACTTTTATTTGAGTGGACTCACTCAATTTCTTGTAAATGGTAGTCATTATCAGGGTGATAATGAATTTATTTTATTCATGTTATGGTATGAATTTTGTGTGGTCTCTTGATAAGCCTTGGAAGAGCTGATCTGGTTTGATCCTATTGGATGAAATGTTGAAGAACATGGGAGTAGCATGTAAGTTTTGAAGATGACGTTTGGTGGATGCGTGCGTTGACTTTATCAGGCGGGGCTTTATCTAACTGCTTTTTGAAATGTGCCATGTGATCTGGCTAGCTAATGTTTGACAGCACATGAGGTTTGGCATTACTGAAATGCGAGCTTCAATCTGTCATAATTGAGTGTCTTACGGTGTTAGAAATGCTTGGATCTCATTGTGTCATCGCTAGTGATAATTAAGGAATGTACTGTGATCATGTCATGATGGTCATAATTGGAACTAGGATGAATATGAAGGATATAAAAAATATCGGTTGAGGAGGAAGATTTCTATTTAAACTCATTTGAATTAAATTTCTTAACTAATACAAAAGTATTTATACGTGTAGAGTATGTCTCTAGACTTGTTCAATACAATGCACTTATTATGTACATGCATTATGCATATATTGAAAGTATAACTTTTTAAAATATTGAGTCTTAAAAATTACAAGTGCATAAACATTTAGATATATGCATAATGAGTAATTAATTAAGTTTATATTTCCAACCTTCCTCTTTAAACTTGATTCGTCTTGGTGACTCCAATTCATACTTGCATCTTCATAAAATCTTCAAACTTTAGAGTCTTGGTGAAAATATCAACTACTTGATCATAGCTTTTTTCATATAAAAGAGCTCAAACTTCTATATTTTCAATGCATTCCCTTATAAAATGAAATTTTGTATCTATATGTTTGCTTGATAAAAAAATATAGGATTTTTCTCCATTGCAATGATAGATTTGTTGTCCACGTAAATAGTAGTAGCCTCATCTTAAGACACATGTAGCATCTTCAACAGCCTTCTTAACCAAATTGCATGATAAACAAAAGAGGTGGCGACAACATACTTGGCTTCACATGTAAAAAGAGTTACAATGAGTTGTTTCTTTGAACTCTAAGTAAAAATAGTATTATCCATGAAAAATATGAAACCACTTATATTTTCTCTATCATCAATGTCACCTCCCCAATCATTGTCACTATAACTAACAAGCCTGAAATTAGAAGAGGGTGAATAATAAAGATCATAGTCAATAGATCCTTTGATATATCGAAGGATCCTCTTAGCCATTGTCATATGGGTTGTAGTTGGTGTCTCCATGAAATGACTAACAACTCCTACTCCAAAAACAATGTTGGGGTTTATGCATGTCAAGTACTTAAGCTTCCAACAAGACTCCTATATAGAGTCGGATCCACCTTCCCACCTTCATTATAAGTGGACGACTTTGCTCCACAATCAATTGGCGTGATCACGGGCTTGCAATTCTTCATTTTGAATTTCTCTAAAACTTTCTTGGCATAAGCTTCTTGAGAAATGAAAATTTCTTCTCCATCTTGCTTAACTTTAATACCAAGGTAGTAGGATATGTGACCTATGTCGATAGTTTCAAATTCTTATGTCATCACCTTTTTGAAGTCTTCAAATATCTTTGGGTTGTTGCCGCTAAAAATCAAGTCATTGTCATGTAGACATAGAAGAAGAATGCTTTCATCTTTGCCTTCTTTGATATATAGAGCATGTTCTTGTGAACACTTGGTGAAGCCATGCTTTTGGAAATAGTTATCAATGCAATTATACGAAGTTCTTGGAGCTTGTTTCAAGCCACACAATGCCTTCTTAAACACATTTTTATCTTCATGTCCTTTCACCATGTAACACAATGGTTATTGAATATAGACTTCCTTTTCAAGATAGCCATTTAAGAAGGTGGACTTGACATCCCTTTGATAAATTCTCCACTTCTTTTGGGCGGCTAAAAATATGATCAATCTAATAGTCTCCAAGCGAACTACAAGAGTAAACACTTCATCATAATCAACTCCATGTTGTTGGCTATATCCTTTGGCAACAAGCCTATTCTTGTAGATATCTATTTCTCCTTGAGCATTTCTTTTAACTTTGTAAATTCATTTCACACCAATTGCCTCTTGTCCCTTTTGAAGAGTAGAGAGTTCCCATGATTGAATCTTTTCATCCATTGCACATCTCTATTTCTCATTTTCATGGTTTCTTCAAAGTTTAATGACTTGGAATCGACAAAGAGACAAAATAATGTTGTATTCTCCATCATACAGATTTCTTCATAAAACTCTCTTAGACTCCTTGTTCCTCTAGGTCTTTGTGATGAGCTACCAAGAGGATATTGAACCTCATCATGATTGGGTGAAGGAGGAGGAGTAGCAACACCCTCTTGTTCTTCATGGTTAGACTCTTCAAACAAGGGAATTGAAGAATCCTCTTTATTGTGAGGAACATTCCACTCATATCAGCTTTCTTCATCAAAGTCAACATTATGACAATCTTCCTATTAATAGGATTAAACAACTTGTATCCTTTGAAGTTTGTGTTATAGCTAATGAAAACTAACGCTTTTATTATCAATTTTTGTTCTTATCTCCTTAGGAGTATGCATATAGGCAATACTTCCAAAAATATGCAAGTGAGAGACATTGAGCTTCTTAACACTCCAAGTTTCTTAAAGAGTCATCATATGAACACTTTTTGAGGGGAATAAATTGGACAAGTACACAACACAAGCGATGGCTCTAGCCCAAAACTTCTTAAGTATGCTTCTTGCAACATTGAGGATAGTTTTATTTTTTCGTTCCACTACTCCATTTTGTTGTGGTGAATATGGAACGGTGAGCAAACAACAATGCCATGAGTCTCACAAAATTTGTTAAACTCTATAGAAGTGAATTCTCCTCCTCTATTGGTCCTTAAAGCTTTGATGACAAAGCCACGCCACTTTCGTTTTCCATCAGAGCTTTGAACTTTTGAAATGCTCAAAATGCTTTATCTTTTCTCTTCAAAAAATAATCCCAAGTCTTGCGAGAAAATCATCAATGAAAAGTAAGAAGTAATTAGATTTACCATGTGATGATGGTTTGATTGGCCCACATATGTCCGCATGAACAAGTTGAAGTAGCTTAATGACTCTAGACATGGACTCCTTTTGAAAAGACTTTCTCACTTGTTTTCCCAAGAGACAACCTTCACATAATTGATTGGGTTGAACAATGAGAGCAACCTATGCACCATATTCCCCTTCACCAATGCACTAAATCCTCCAAAATTAAGATGACCAAATCTGAAATGCCAAAACAAGAAGGAATCTTTGACATATACCTTCAAGCATTTTGGATGATCAACTTTGACATTGAGTAAAAATATTATATTCTTTCACATAGGTATCCTTGCTATCAAGTTATATGCTTCATCTCTCAAAATGCAATAGGCATTTTTTTAGTGAATATCATATCTAGTCTCAAGCAATTGTCTCATGCTCAAAATATTTGCTTTTAAGGAAGAAGTATAATAGACTTGAGAAATAAATTTATGGTTGTCATTTTTTGTAAAAATGAGAACATCACATTTTCCTTCAATGGGAGCCTTTGTATCATCTTCAAAAATGTTTTTGCCTTTGTGTTTTTCATCAAAATTTGTGAATAACTTCTTATTGCCAGTCATGTGATTACTAGCACCTGTGTCAAGATACCATAAGAATTTATTTTCATCGCATTTGTTTGCCAACAAGAGTATCTCTTCCTCTTCTTTTACTTCAACAAGATGTGTCTCTCCTTTGTTGTTAGGAGACTCCAACATTCATAAGCATAATGACCATATTTATGAAAATTATAGCATTAAACATTAGACTTTTCATACTTCTTCCAATTCCCCTTCTAAAGTCATAGCTTCCACGTCTTCTTGATGTTTGTTGTTGTTAGTTTGACTCTTCATTGTTAGAGTTATGATTGCCTCTTCCTCTTCCATGATCATAACCATGATCATGACCACAACAAAGTCTCCACCATGACCTTTTCCTCTTCCATAGCCATGACTTCGACCTCTTCCTGTTCTATGTGAACTAATATGCCTCTGTTCTTTATCTTTCAATGAGACCTTTGCTTAAAAATCTTGGATTAGAGACTTTTTTTTCTTCAATATCTCTTCATAGGCTTGCAAAGATCCTTGTAGTTCATCAATGATCATTGTCTCTAAATTTTGTGATTGCTCAATAGCCACGGCAACAAGATCAAATTTTAAGTTAAGTGAACGAATAATTTTCTCCAGAACACGAGCATTTTCAAGATTTTCACTATATCTCTTCATTTGATTAACGATTGCTAAAACTCTTGTAAAATAATCATGAATGGATTCAGACTCCTTCATGAAGAAAGATTCAAACTCATCTCTTAATGTTTGAAGACGCACCTTCTTCACCTTATCAACAACTTAGTGAAACTTTTGGAGAATCTTCTAAGCTTGCATCACCTTTGTTGCACAATAATTTTTTTCAAACATGTTATCATTCAAAGCTGCATGAATGATGCTAAGAGTATGTTGATCCAATTTACGATTCCTTTGCAATCGGTTTCTTTGTGCTTGATTTAAGGCTCCTTTTCGCTGGTTCTTGATAATCATTCTCTACAACTCCTATACTTCTTGTGAGCCAAGAATTACTCTCATATGAACACACCAATTATCAAAATTATGTTTTGTGAGTGTGGGAACCGCAAGAGAGGAGGGGGCCATCTTTAAAGGATTAGTAGTCTCTTGATATCACTTTGAAGGATATAAATGATATTGGTAGAGGAAGAAGAAGATTTCTAATGAAACTCACTTGAATTGGATTTCTTAGCTTGGTTTGAGTAGCACAAGTACAATGGTATTTATAGGTGTAGAACATGCCTCTAGAGACTTATCTAATACAATGCACCTATTAAGCACATGCATCATGCATATATTGAAACTAAAACTTCTTGAAACTTTGTCTTAGAAGTTACAAGTGCATGAACATCTAAATACATAAATAGTGGGTGATTAATCGAGTTTATATTTCCAACAAAATAGTCTAAGGGATATATGATAAATCTCTTGAAAGGCCCATCACAACATAGCATAATAGTATTGGTATGTAGTAGTAGGAGAATTCAATGTACATTCTAGAGAACATAACATAACTTGTTTCAAACAGGAAATATCCAAATGTAGCATAATGAATGATTGATTCTAGTAAGGAATACTCATGTTGTGATTAGATTCAATGAAGAAACCACCAAAATTGTAGTACATGTAAAAGGGAACAATGCAAGGACAAAGAAACACAAATGATTGGAATAAGCAATTATATATAAGTGAGGTAAGGAACGCATCCAGTCCTAGATTTACACTCATTTTTCACAAGGCACTTATTCCTTTATTCCCTTCAACTGGTCGCCTTTTTCATTTAAAAAGAGTATGATCTAGTGAAGATCTTCTTCCATGCTTTTAAACTTAGAGACTGAACCTTAGTTAAAACTATAGAGCGCTTAAAATCCTTGTGATGAAAGGGTGGTAGTGGAGGTGGTGAAGATGAGGGTGATTGTGATTCCTTTAACATAACATTGTCTTCAGGATTCCAAAAACGAGCACCTTTTCTCTTGCTTCTTACGGTTGCTAGCACATTATATTTGTTGCAAATTCCCCATATAGTCAGCTTCTGTTGACTGTAATCCACGTTTATTGAGTATATACCTGTCATCAGAATCAGTAAATTACAAGTTACTAATATATAGCTTAAAATTTCATTAGAAGAAAATTTGAGAAGCTATAGGAAGTTTTACTTTTTAATTGGGTTGGGCCAAGGGAGTGTCGAGAATTTTCTAAGGAAAAGAAAATTCACTATTTATGTACAGTAATAGTGTCACTGAAAGTGATAAAGATCCAATATTCAAGGTTTAAATTCAATGGCCTGCACTAGAAAGGGACTTTCGACAAGCACTATTTCTTAGCTACCCTAGAGATTGTCAAAGTTATAGAACAATTTAAAAGAATGTAAATTCAAATAATAATAGGAAAAAAACAAAATAATGTAAATTCAAAACCCTTGAAGAATAGTGTTTTTTTTTACTAAATATCTCTATAGACATTGTTGCGATACTAATTTTAAGATATTTTTGCAATTAAGAAGTCCTCTCAATAATTACTTTATCTATGATTTGAATTTTGATCCTTTTTGTGAACACCCAATTTTGTCCCGGTAAAAAAAAATAAAAATAAAAATTTAAAAACGATAAAAAAATAATAAAAAAGGAAAATAAAAAAGGGATAATATTTTTGTTTTTTTTAAATAAAATAAATTTGCCACACACCCACATCACTACAAAGACAATCACTTTCACTTATTCATTTTTTTCACTCCTCACCCACGCAACACTCAGCACACACATTCACTTACATCTCTGTACATTTTCACTGCTCAGTCACTCAACCTCTCCACTCACGTTCCCACCTGCACACACGCAATTCACAGCACACATTCACTCACACGTAACCTGTCTACACTTCATCACTCAGCACAAAAGCGATTTTTTTTTCAACACAAAAGGGGGGATCAGAATTGGTAAGAGGGAGCTTCGGTGGAGAGAAAATTAGAGGGAAGGACCATCACTTGACTGCCACCAATTGACAGCAACTAGACCACACCACCATCACCTTCAACAACCTTCATCTTGCTCACCTCTCCAAAACCTCCATCTTCCTCATCTCACCAAAACCACCATCTCTACCACTATTCATCATCATCTTCCCCTCACCTCTATAATCACAAACAACCTCCAACCTCCATAACCATCTTCCATCACCATTCATAACCCATAACCACCACAAACCCACCCATCTTCAACCTCTCAAAAAAAAAAAAAAAGGGCAAAGAACCTCCATTCATAGCACCATTCTTCTTCCTTCCATTTTAAAAAAACTTCACCATTCCAATCTCCAAGGACCTAGCCTTCTATCTTAACCATAGCCACCCAAATAGCCCCTCCATTCCGCCATCTCCACCACGCCTAGCCCCCCACAAGACCGGTGACCCATCTTCCTCCACGTTGCGCCACCGCGACCAAAGATCGCGCCACCCAAAGATCGCCGCCCTTCCCATAGCAACACCGCACGCCGTCCCGCACAACGTCGCACTCCCCGCGACTTCCATGACCCCAACCGCTCGGATCTGCACCGCTCCACCAGACCGCTCCAGCTGCTTCAGCCGCGCGCCTCCCCGTCGTCGAGTCATACCCAGACCCGTTCAGCCAGGCTCGAACCCAACTCCGCCGTCACAGCCGTTCCGAGCCCACCCTGAAGCAGACCACGATCGCCAGATCTGGAAGCTCCACCGTGACCGGAACTCGCATGCTGCCGTGGACCACCGTGAGGCTCCCTCTTTCTCCATTTTCGTTTTCTCTCTAGGAGCTTCTCTTTTCTTGCTTTTCTGTTAGTTGCTCAAGGTTTTTTTTTTCATTATTTTTATTGATTTGTTTATTTCTTTTGTTTATTTTTGTTATTGTTTGTTTTTGCTTCTTTTTGACTAGTGAGTTTATTTGGGCCAGGTAGTTTGTTTTGTTTAGGCAAAGAATATTTAGTTTTTTTTAATGTATTATTAAGCATGGTAAATAAAAAAATAAAAAAAAATATACGAGAAACAAAAATGATAATAAATAAATTTAATCAATGCAATGACCAATGATGATGATTGAATAGCGAATGTTATCTTCAATGTCGTTTGGATCATAAGGGTTTATTGAGTAGTCTGGTGCTACCTTAAATTGATTTTGTTTTTAAATAAAAATTTTCTTTCAAAAATTATTTTTAATTAAAATCAATCAACTCACAATTATTTTCTACAGAATTACGTGACTTTGAGTTCCTCATTGCACCTGAGGGTACGTAAGAGAAGGATTTTCATTCTGTCAAGTCAAAAATTAAATTTTCATAATTTAGTTGTTTATTTATTTCTTAAAAAAATAAAAATAAAAATAAAATAATTACAAAGTCTTTTTAATATGGGTAAAATAAATAAATTTGAGGTTATCAAGTTTTTGCACAATATTTAAGGCCATCTCGGGATGGGTGTGATAGAGTGCGATGGGATTAAGTTTCCACCCTTCCCTATCCATAACCGACTCCCGAATCCGATTTGGTTCCAAAGACCATTTTTTTTAAGGTTTTCTAATTTTTTCTAAATTTAAATAAAATTGGTGGCGACTCCATATTTATCATTTTCTAATTTTTAAATTCATGCGAGCTGCTATTTCGCCACAATTTCAGTTGCGACACTCTTATTGAGAATGCGACTCGTTTACTACAATACTTAACCCTTGTTGATATTAAAGAAGAGTTTCTAGTACCTACAAATATAAAATATTCATGATCCTGATAATAAGTGAGTTTGACTTTGCAAGCCAGAAGTCATAAAATTGTCGAGTGCTTTAATTTGTGTTTATCTTATGATCTAGGGATCAATTTGCCAAAAATTTCACAGCACTAAGCACCAATGCAATTAGCAGTTGATGGATTTTCATGATTATTTCTGTTCATTTAATAAATCTTATTGGAGGTTGCTAGACATATTATTTTTCTTAACAGTTTTTTATTAGTTAATTTAATGATAAAACAAATTATCCCTTGGTGATAGGCCACAGTTCACTGGCACCACCAATGGGCATTCAATGGATCTAAAAATCAAAGCTTGCGAACTTGGAAAGCATCAAGCCAAGCTTGAACATATGTGTGGGTGCTCATGAGGCAAGTTAGGCTGAATTTAATTTGACTCAAAACTGTTTCGAAATTTTGATCATGTCAATTTTTAAGATCAAAACTTGATTCGGTTATAACCCAATGAATGATTGGGTTGAAGTTGAGCTAATTGTATATCTAAGTAAAATGTACAAATTTAGAAATTATATATATAGTTAAACCATGAAATTTTAAAAATATGAAATTAAAATTAAGATATATTATTAATTTAAGTTAAAAAATCTTATAATTTATTATTAAATTTTAAAAAATATTATATATTTTAAAATATTATACAGCATCAAGTCAAATTTGATTAACTCAAAAAGTAATCTAAATTTAACCTAAAATGTACACAAAGTTTAACATTTAGATCAAAATCCTTCCCGATTAACTTTGGATCAGGTTATTAGACTAGATCGGTTCTTAAACACCCCTTGCAAGATCAGCAATCTCAAGAAACCTGTATATGACCACCAAAACAACCAGCCACAGAATTTAAGAACAGAGAATATTAAAATAAAATAAAAAAACCCTCTTTAAACAACAGGAAGTAGAAAAAAACTTTGCTAGAAGTTCAGAAAGAAAAATAAATCTTCCTGAATCCTGATAGAGATGCTTGTTGATATGTCAAATTAGATATAGTCTTGAAAACTATCACCAAAACTTTTTGATTTTTAATTTTTTTACCTTTGAGACTGGATAAGGTTTTCTTTATTTTCTTCTCGCATCCATAAGAATACAGAGGAACCGCCATCTCAACGTACTGTGCCTCCACAATATTCTTGAAAGCTGGGACAATTTGCATGTTCGCCATTCTGATTTCTGACCTACCTCTACTCACACCATCCAATTGCTATTTAATGTTTTCAACTGGTTCTTATGAATGTGTTTCTAAGCCTTATATATAAGGTTTCTCTGTTCAGGACATGGATCATAGTTGCTTATAGGCTCACAAGTCATAATGCATAAGATTCTTTTAAAAAGAAGCCTTTACCCAGTAGTCTTTTTTTTTTAAAAAAAAAAAATCTTTATCTTTTACATTTTTGTTCAAATGTTTTTTACGTTTTACCTTCCACTGAGACTTCAGTTAGATTAAGGGGACTAATTAGGCTTTGAAATATACTGCCTTTGCTTAAGGAAATTAAAGTCTTCTTTATAGAGAAATATTTGTGTTGAATTTATCTACGTAAATTGTATAGACTAGACAAATCAATAATTAGCACATTAATATTTTTAATGTAAAATAATTATGTGATTAAAAATACATATAATTATTTAAATATTAATTGATCTAATCTATATAAATATTTCTACTTGTTTTGAATAGGTGGCTACTAGGATTAGGAATGAATTTAGAGATGGGATAAGACATTGTGGAAAAGATTGGAGAATCTCGCCTTAAATTTGACGTGTGATCCTTAGAAGCAGTAAGAAGAGTAGATCGGATGGAGAATAAGCCAATAGTTAGAAGTAGAGGAAAGGCAAGAAAGATTATAGGTGAAACGTTAAAAAGATCTAGATTTGAATGACTTTTCTTTCAAGACTTGGTTCATGTTATGACACAATGATAGCGTCGTCGATCCATGTTGTATACATTGAGAAAAAGCGCCATTGTTGTTGTTGGTTGTTTTGAATGGGGCATGGGTGGTGACATGGATGAGTGCAAAGCTGTGTCAGCAACTGTGTTGTTTAACCAAAAGTACATACATTGTAATATCTTTTTTCATTGGGAATTGGTTAATTTTGGAGTTAGGCTTCCATGTGGGTTGTTTTCCTTATCAAGGAAGACAATTGAATTGAGAGGAGTTTGGAACTTGGGCAACTTAATTAATTAACAATACTCATAACCTTAGCTTTGTAGAACATGATCATTGTGCCTTCTCGAAGTATTTATAATGTAGAAAGGACACTTTACGCTCTAATCATCGAAGCTAACACCATGCACATGCATGTGTCCTTTCCTTTGCTTTGTGATGAAACCCAAAAACAAACATAAAGCGGAGGGAGCACATGTTGCAAACATAAATATATAAATAATTTAGACAAAATTTAAGTCTATTTTTTATATTTATTATATTTATTTTATTAATTAAATTATAATATGTGTATTTTTATTTTTTCTCTTATGTATTAATATTTTTTCTATTATTCTCTTTTTTTATAAAAATACATATATATTATAATTTGATTAATAAAATAAATGTAATAAATATAAAAAAAAAAGACTTAAATTTTGTCCAAACGATTTATCAAAGAAAGCATTGCATGCCCTGATTCATCTTTAATTATTAGTGTTTGTATGGAGTTAATATTGTAGAAAATACACTAAAACCAAACTATTAATGAGATGCAATCTTAAAGTAACACTAGATCAACAATCTCCCTTCACGTCACCAGAAAAATCAAACCCTCTGTCACTCTAGTATCAATTTTAAGAGCAAACAACACACACACAAAAAAAAGAGCAAACAACACAAAAAGAAGTCAAGATCTTGTATTTATGATAAATGAAAATTTAAATAAACATTCTAATTTCAAATAGGATACAACTTTTGAATGTTTAAAAAAAAAAAATCCATCCTTCTCTTAATCCTCTCCTTTCATCTAGATTTGATTTTATATATGTCTCAATGAATGAACTAATTTCTCAAATTAGAAAACTTCCAAATAGGTGGAACCAAACTGAATATATAAATATAAAGTCTTGGCTGTTATTAGGCGGAATTCATTATTCCTGATTCTTTTAGTAACCTTTCAGAACAATGACTGCCTAAAATCACAGCTATTGAAAGTGTAAGTAATAATGAATGTGAAGATGCAATGGTCATATTTTCTAGATGTCAGCATGTTATTAACTCAATCTGTTCTTTGTAAGATTTGGAAATGGAATGATCATCTCATTTGCTGTTACTCCATTTCTGTTGTAAATATTCACATCAAGCTTACTGAGCAACATTACTATAAAATATATGGCCAAGGCTAATCCTATTATATTCCTGCCTAAGAGCTTTCAACAAAGTTGTCCCATGCTTTATTACCTCTTTCAAAAACCACACACTCCCACCTCTTTTTTCTTAACGTGCATGTCCCATTCCTCTAAATGACATCTTTATTCGATTATTTTTTGAGTTATGGACATATCTCATCCAGTTCCATGACTAAGTAGGTGTGAATCATTTCTGATTTTGATCTGTTTCCTCTACTTAAAGTAGCTTTTCCCTTCAATGTCTTCCACTTTCGAGAATCCAAGGAGGTAAATTAGCCAATTAATGACAAGTGTGACGAAATAGTGTATGGGACGACATAGACAGGTTAAGAATAATTCTTACATAAGTACAATTTATTTTAATTACTTAAATTATTATTTAATATGTATAAAATTTTAAAATCATGTTAAAAATATACTTATTTTTAAAATTATATTTACATATGTTAAATAATAATTTAAGTCTTTAAAAAATGATATTAAAATTTTCTCCTCAAATTAGAAATACTTATCATGATTTGACCATGGCCAATCGAGAACTTTTATCGTACTCTTAGAGGAAGAATTTTTTTTCTTCCATGAAATATCACAACTACTCATTTCTTTTTTCACTCTCATTCTCTCTCTTTTATTTTTCAAAATCAATGATTAAAAAGCTTCAGAAAAAAGAAAATATATTCCTCTCAAAATATACAAGAATTTTTTTAGCCAACCTCTGCCACGTCAGAAAATGGGTCACAATCTGATGAGGTGGATTTAGTGTCTCACCATGGCTTCTTCTTAGGCTACATCAGATGATTCAGACCTCATATCAAGTGAACCCCACCCATCATGTGAAATCCACACATCTTATTTCTGGGAAGGAATCTCTCTTATTTTGTTCTTTGAAAAAGGAAGTGAAATGCAAAAAACAAAGTTAAAATAGGTCATGTACAATCTTTATTTTTCTATTCAGTTATTAATATCCTGCTCCTTTGGCATGTGCATTGCATCCACATTAAGCAAAAAAGAGAGGGCTTTGGCTAAGAGACTTGCATGAAAACTGACCCTGGGTGAGGTGTGAACATCCTAAAAGGAAAGGGACTCATTGTGAATGCTGAATCCCATATATAAATTAAGGACACATTAATTTTCATGTAGTGCTTGCCTTTTGATTTGAGCCTTCCTCTGTTTTAGTTTATTCACATTTTTGTTTCAGTTTTCTCTTAGCAGTTAGCAGCACATGAATAGAAGAAGGGCCTGCAGCACATCAAATCTTGAGTAACTCACACAGCTAAGGTCTTGGGAGAGTTTTCCTCAATATCTTTTTTGCAGAAATCATGTTGCAATCCTGAATCCTTTATCTAAAATGAGAACAGAAAGGATCCTAATTCTAAATATTAATATAAAGTACGCAGCTGCAAATTTCACTTTGTGAGATTCCTCTGATGGCACCTTTTACCCTTGTCTCTCATTCTCACCCCTATATCCAACATAACTAATACTTCGCTATCAAATGAAAATGAATTATATACACCTTAATTTTATACTGAAGCAAAAGGATATGAAGAATGTTAACAACATCCTCGTGCAAGTATAAGTCGATATATAAAAGCAATTGTTAGTTAGGCACTCTATTATAAGTAGTCAAATTATTATTTATCATATAATGGTGGGAGCTATAATAAATTACAAATATTTTTAAAAGTACTTTCACGTATGTTGGCTATGAACCTTCTGTCATTTTTTCCTCCTTCTCTATTCATTTTAATTCTTACCATTCAGTCTCTTACAGGTGTATATTTTGTGATCATCTCAGTTTATGTCAGAGTAGAAAGTCGGTAATAATATGGATTTGGCCGAAAAGATGTGGGCTCTTAGTCTGACACAGTCAGGTAGCTTTTGCCCTTTATTCATGGGTTTTGTCTGCTATTTCTCTCACCATCCCTTTTACATGAAGAAAAATATTTTATGTATATTAAAATATGTAAATTATATTTATATTATATGTTAATATGAAAGAAATATTAAATTATATTATATATAATTATAATATTTTTGTAGTATATAAAATTAATAAGTTATATGTATAAATTAAATATATTTTAATTGATCCAATAATGAGATTGTAAAAATCATTAATCTATAAAAGTGATTAGTGAACATCAAATTAATTAATCAAACATAAAAAAAAAAGGAAGTGAGGATACACTTTTCACAAGCGTTTGTACAATATTGATCTGTGACTATGTAATAATATATCGTACGTACATAAAAAGACAGAAAGATATATTATTAATTAATTAACTTATGATCATATGTGATTCCATTTGACACCTTCCACTCGACCAACTTAGCTCTAAAAACCTCGCATATTGGTGAGAGTTATCTTGGTTCAACATTTAGAATATGACATTAAATGATAACTTATTTATATTTATATATGATATATTTTATTTCAATTTTATATATGATGTATGAAAATATTTAACCTCATACATACAAATATAGGTATATCAAGAAGCATCACACTGGGGTGTTCAAAAAAACATTATTGTATTGGTGGTACTCGCTGAGACCTTTCTCCTTTTCTTTCTCTTTTTTATTTTTTTATTTTTTATTTTTCTTTTATTTTTCTTGTGATGAAGCTATGAAATGCAGCATGCATTGGGATTTTCATCACTGAAGAGCTGAGGGGGTGGGATTCGTTCAATCACATAGAGTGGCTGGTAATAGTACATCATCCTCTTCATGCCTTCCTCATCAAAGTTAAGCACCACTCCATTCTGATCACCCACTTCTTTCTTGGCTTCTTCTTTGCCTTCTTCACCACCCTTTTCTTCTTTATTCTCATTCTTATCTTCACCACCCTCTTCTTTCTTGGGTTCCTCTGCTGGTTTCTCCTCTTCTTTCTTTTCTTCAGGTTTAGCCTCTTCTGCTGCAGGTTTCTTAGCTTCTTTATTTTCTTCTTTCTTTTCTGGTTCAGGTTCTGGCTGGGGAACTATTTTGGCTTGCTTTCTGGTGCGTCTATAGACATAATCCACTAACTTGTTTGCATCCATGGTCCCCGTCACAATAACCTTCCCTGTGCTAAGCTCTGTCACTGCTGTTTGAACTCCTACAGTAACAAACACATATTTTTACTTTAATACAAGTACATATAACAATGATTAAATGCTGATACACACTACTTTGTCCAATACGTGTAGCTCAAGCCAAAGGGATGGGACTAAGTAAACGATTTTGATTTTTTAGGCATGAATCATGATATACACATGGCTATCATTCATGTATAAAGCATGATTAATTACGTGACATCCTTGCTCATGAAAAGAAAGTGTTCAAAAGAAAATTTGTTAGGTGAATGGCATGAATAGTTTTTTAATTATGTTCCTTTTTTAGTTGTATTTGTAATAGAGATAAAGTCGTTCAATCACTTTAGTTGACAAGAATTGGCCTTCACATTATCATCTTTGTAGAACCACCCCCAGCCCCCATTTCTTTCTCTTTTGAGGTGCAATCTGATGCAGGACATGGACCATGGGTCCCAAATCACATATTGCCGACTAATTTGAACAAAAGCATGTCACGTCAGAGGGTCCACCATCAAGTGCTGACTTGGTAATCTGGGAGGGTACAATGCATGCACAAGCACAAATTTAGGAGTGATGATTGATCCTTCATGGGATCCCCTTTCTAATATTTTTCATGTCAAATGGTTCATGAAGTTGGTTTGTCACAATCACAAAACTGCATTAATTGGCACCACAAGATTTAATCATTAAGAAAGCAGCTGTCTTCTTTTCCTTTTTATCTGTCCTTACTCAATTACAACCAACAATGTGGCCAAAACATTGAAATGAGAAGATAGGTCGTACCTCTCATTTTGAGTATCTTCCTCTTCAGCTGCTCAGCACAGGCCTCACAGTGCATGTTTACATTAAGTTCCACAGTAACAGGTCCACTAACCTGGAACAGCAACCAATTACCAATTGTTGATTAACTATCTATATATAATTTACCTTTCCTTTTCTTTGCAACCAAAAAAATAAAAAATTAGAAATTTAATAAAAATAAAAATCATGTGATACCTGAGAAGTAACAACTTCTGGTATAGGTTCTCCTTCTGCTGCAGGCAATGGAGATATAACATTGGCTATTCTCTTTGTTTTCTTTGTAATTATATTGCAGATTGCTTGAGGTTCCACTATTCCCTTTATGGTCACTTCATTTTTAGCCATATCAATCACCACTCCTTCAACTCCTGTTAGAAGATAAATACAAGTAAAAATGAGTGTACATGCATGCATGACATGTGGAATCAAAAGCAAAGAGAAGGGTTACAGATGAGAACCTCTCATTTTCATAATATATTTCTCAATTTTCTTGGCGCATCCCACACAATGCAAGTCTACAAACAGCACACATGGAGATAGTGGTTTAGGTTCTTCCTTCTCCTCTTTTGGCTTTTCCTCTGGTTTTTCTTCTTTCTTCTCTTCTGCTGGCTTTTCCTTTGGCTTGGACTCGGCCTTGGGTGGTTCCTACCCAATACCACAAAAAAAAAAAAAAAGCTCAAAAACTAGTCAATACTAGCCCATAAATCTATATATAACAAAAAGTCATATCACTAAGAAAGCAGAATGCCAAAAAGGCTCACCTGTTTTACTTCCTCACCCATTTGCTCTATGAATCAAGAATGAGATATCAAATTACAATTCTGATTTGGGGAGAAAAAGGGGCACAGACATACAACTTGTATGATACAAGAGATGAAGAGGGCTAACAAGTACAGAGAAGACAGTTATATTATAACTTATAAGGAAGGGGTAGGAGTATGATAGATGGCCGGTGGGTGATTAGCATATAAAGCTAAACTGAGTTATTCTTAGAGCACAGGCAGTGCCACTAACTGCACAAACAACCTCTTAGTTTAATATTTCTTTTTGGAATTCTTTTCAATGTTCAAGGTTGAGGGTAGAGAGGAGGGAAACCAGTGGAGCATGGTTATGAGATTTATAGAAGGAGGGGGGGGGGGATTAATGGTAGTAAAGCCAAGAGGGAGAGAGACAGTTTTGAAAATGATAATACTACCGAATAGTAGTTTTTTCATGACAAGTTGGTGAAGTGTCACTCTGTCAGACATGCATGGCATGTCTGTAAGTGTGGCACCTCATTAGGACAACCTAGAGAGTTACCTAGTTTTGCAGATTACCTTACAGTTTCAATTTTCTCACATTAATTTTTTACATTACTTTTTATATTAATTAACATATAAATTTATGATAAATTATGTCATATGTATTAGTTAGTTAATGGAAAGTGAATTCAATGAAAATAAATTATTATTCTATTAACTAATCAATATATGTAATTAATTATAAATTTATACATAATTAATTAATATAAAAAATAGTGTGAGACACTTATTTTCCATTAGCTTACTTCCTAGGTCTGGATCTTTGGTTGCATCTATTCTGAATCTGATGAGTGGTGACCAATTTTAATATTAGCCTTCTTATCTCTACATCAGTAATTGCAGAATTACTATACTACTAAGCAAATGACAATGCACCACCTAAGCTAGAATAATTAATGATGTAGCATTATAATATTCTCTCTGTCTATGTGCATTATATACAAAATTCCTAAACAATTATTAGATTAATGACATTAGTCTTAAATTCGAAGTTGGATCAGGTTTACGCTATAGTTAACAGGGGTGACATAAGCTTTGGAGTGAGAACCTAGCATAAGTCCAACAAGAGAATTAACTTATGAATAATACTGAACACATATACATCACTTTATATTTATATAATTTTTATCATTTGATTATAATTAATAATTTATTTTATTTTTTACATACACACATTTTAATTTTCCCATTTCACACTAATATGAAATGATGTGATTCTAAGAGATGTACATCATGTATTTTCCTTAACTTATTTCCTTTAAAGAATTCTTTTGATTAATCTAATATCGTTGAGAATCTTGCTTCGGTAACAGCATAACTGCAGCCATTTCAAACCATTGGCTCACAACTCTGAATTTTTCCCCCCAAATTTACTCTTTCTCTTGCTGATTAATCATTCTTAGGCCAATAAGTATCGCACATATGTGTAAGGCTTGCTTATAAGAGAAATTTCTTTATTTATTTTTGTTTAGCCCCACCTGTGCTCAAAATAAGATAATTTCATGAAAGAAAGTGTCCAATCAAGTGAATCAAACCTCATTAGTGAAAGCACGGCTATATTAAGATTTATTAAAGGTGAGATTAAGCATTTACTTTATACATGAATTAGATATTAAAAATGAGATAAATTCGTCCAATCAAATGGAAGAGTGAGTGGACATGAAATTGCTCATACATTTATTTATCCCACTTAAGCTTAAACTTTGGGTATGTGCCCAATCAAGTCAGTTAGACTCATAAGTGAAATTCCAGATGCAGTGTAATTTGTTAGAAGTAATTAAATCAAGTATACATGCACTGCGAGTTATTAATTGAACTAAATTGTAGGCGCCTGCACTGTCACAACACTAATATGTTACAAAGCTGCACCTAGGAATTGGAAATTGAAATCTGCATGATGGGCACCGTTGCTAAGCCAATTCATTTTCGGTTCCTTCACTGATGGGTTTCCTCAATGTAATATTATATTACTTGTAAAAGCTAGAAGCCAAAATAGCATTGAAGGCATCACTAATAATTAACCACAAGTTGAAAAGAACACGGTCAAGTCACCGCCCAATCTTTACGTTCCTTCACAAATGGGTTTTCTAAAATTAATATTATATTGTTTTGTAAAGCCTATAAAAGGCCAATGTTTGTACCGAGAGTATGAATTCATTTTGAGATTGAAATATATTGAGTAGAAATTCTCTCTTCCTCTCTCGTTTCCCCTGTACGTGTGTGTGAGTTTTTCTTTTGTTAAAAATTATGTCCCAATGATATCAAAGTGGTATCAGAGCTGGTTAGATCCAGCATTGGTTTTGTGAGTTTGTGAGAGAGTTAGTGTCAAAAAAAATTTTGAGAAAAAAATATTGAGTGTGTGAGGAACAAGAGAGTTCTCACTTTACCAAAAAAATTTTTGAGAAAGAGAGATGGCCACAAATTACAATATTGTTTGGTCTGGTCCCAAATTAGATGGGAAATTGGATTACCATTATTGGGCATTGTTGATGTCCACCCATTTGAAAGCTCACAATATTTGGAGCTTTATTGAACCAGGCTTACAACAAGGAGCTAATGATGCTGCTCAAAGGAAGGACCAGTTGGCGCTATCGCAAATTCACCAAGGTGTAGATTATTCAATTTTTGGCAAAATAGCAAATGCCAAAACAGCCAAAGAAGCGTGGGACATTTTGAAGCTGTCATACAAAGGAGTAGAGAAAGCCCAGAAATCCAAACTGCAATCCATGCGTCGAGAATATGAAAGATATGAAATGTCCAGTTCAGAAACCGTGGAACAATATTTTTCACGGGTAACAAATCTTGTCAACAAGATGAGGGTGTATGGAGAAGACATCCCTGAAAGCAAGGTGGTGGAGAAAATTCTACGCACCATGCGATGAAGTTTGATCATGTGGTGACTACAATAATTGAGTCCCACGACACAGACACCATGACAGTTGCAGAGTTGCAAGACAGTATTGAAAGCCATGTGAGCAAAATCTTGGAGAAAACTGAAAAAGTAAATGAAGAAGCCTTGAAGAGCTAAGTGAATTTTACCAACGTAGCAGAATCCAGCCGAAGTGAAGATAGTAGAGCTCGTGAAGGTGGAAATATAAATTTCAGAGGTAGAGGTCGTGGCAATTTCAAAGGAAGAGGTCGTCATAATTTCAATCAACAATGGAGAGACAACAATTTCAGGCCACCTAATCAAGGAAGAGGTGGACACAATTTCAGATCTACCAACCGTGGAAGAGGAAGAGACAACAACTCCCAAGAAAGGACAAATTTCAACTGCTACCACTGTGGAAAGTTCGGGCACAGAGCTGCAGATTGTAGATTCAAACAACAGGCAAATATAGCAGAAAACCAATATCAACATACTGGTGAGAGTTCTGATAATCCACAAACTTTACTTCTAGCAGCAGACAATTTTGCAGGCGATGGAGATATTTGGTACCTAGATACAGGCTGCAGCAACCACATGTGTGGGAAAAAGGAGTTATTTTCCTCACTAAATGAAACGGTAAAATCTACCGTGAAATTCGAAAATAATACAAATATTCCGATTTTGGGGAAAGGCAGGATTGCTATCAGACTGAAGGATGGTTCTCAAAATTTCATCTCTGATGTTTTCTATGCTCCTGGTTTTCATCACAACCTGTTGAGCATGGGACAATTATCAGAAAAAGGCTATAACATGCAGATTCGTGATGGCTACTGTACTTCGATTGACAAAAATGGGAGATTCATTGCTAAGGTAAAAATGACTCCTAATCGCCTATTCCCTTTAAAAGTTGAACATAAAGAATTATCATGCTTGAGCTCGTTTATACCAAATAATGATTGGCTATGGCACATGCGCTTTAGACATTATCACTTTTCTGGATTGAATTATTTATCTAGAAAAGAGTATGTATCTGGTTTGCCTGTTATAAATATTCCTGATGGTGTATGTGAGACTTGTGAAATTGGAAAGAAGCACAGAGGATCTTTTCCAACTGGAAAGTCTTGGAGAGCAAAAAAGCCATTGGAACTTGTCCATTCAGATTTATGCATGGTTGAGATACTAACACATGGTGGTAGCAAGTATTTCATTACTTTTATTGATGACTTTAGCAGAAAAGCCTGGGTGTATTTTTTGAAACAGAAATCAGAAGCCTGCGATGCCTTTAAGTCATTTAAGGCATTTGTAGAAAAACAAAGTGGTTGCAGAATTAAAGCACTAAGGACAGACAGAGGCCAAGAGTACCTTGCCTGTGCAGATTTCTTTGACCAACATGGAATTCAGCATCAACTAATAACAAGATACACTCCTCAACAAAATAGAGTAGCAGAAAGGAAGATAGGACGATCATGGACATGGTGAGATGCATGCTGAAGGCTAAACAATTGCCCAGAGAATTTTGGGCAAAAACTGTTGCTACTGCTGTGTATATTTTGAACAGGTGTCCAACAAAAAGTATTTATGATAAAACACTAGAAGAAGCTTGGAGTGGAAGGAGGCCCTCAATCCGACATCTCAAAATTTTTGGGTGTATAGCATATGCCCATGTACCTAATCAACTTAGAAAGAAGCTTGATGACAAAGGAGAGAAGTGCATCTTTATTGGTTACAGCACCAACTCAAAGGCGTACAAGCTCTACAATCCAGTGACAAAGAAGGTAATTATCAACAGAGATGTGACCTTTGATGAATAAAAAATGTGGGATTGGTCTTCCAAAGCTCAAAAGGAGCCTGCAGTAATTCCAGAAAATTATGAAGAGGAGAATGGACATGTAGATCCAACACCTGATGAGCCAGAAACATCAAGCAGACCACAAAGGCAACGAAGACTACCAGCCAAGTTGATTGAGGACTATGTTGTGGGTAATGACAATGACCCATCTGATGAGGAAATTATCAATTTTGCTTTATTTGCAGATTGTGAACTAGTTACATTTGAAGAAGTCAAAGTGATCGAAACTGGAGAAAAGCAATGGATGAAGAAATTCATGCCATTGAGAAAAATCGACGTGGGAGCTGACAGACTTACCAGGAGATAAAAGGCCAATTGGAGTGAAGTGGGTGTACAAGACTAAGTACAAGCCCAGTGGAGAAATAGACCGTTTCAAAGCAAGATTAGTAGCAAAAGGATACAAGCAGAAGCCAGGTATTGATTATTTTGAGGTATTTGCTCCTGTAGCGAGATTAGATACAATTCGTATGCTTATCTCTCTATCAGCTCAAAATAATTAGAAAATTCATCAAATGGATGTTAAGTCTTCTTTTCTAAATGGTACTTTGGAAGAAGAAGTGTATGTTGAACAACCTGCAGGATATGAGATTGAAGGCAAAGAAGATAAAGTCTACAAGCTGAAGAAAGCATTGTTTGGCTTGAAGCAGGTACCCAGAGCGTGGTACAAGAAGATTGATTCTTACTTTGTGCAGAATGGTTTTCAAAGATGCCCGTTTGAACATACTCTATATATTAAACTTGTTGACCCTGGCGATATTCTTATTGTGTGCCTTTATGTTGATGATTTAATCTTTACCGGCAACAATTCAAAGATGATTGCAGAATTCAGGGAGACCATGGTTAGATGTTTTGAAATGTCAGATTTGGACCTGATGTCTTATTTTCTTGGCATTGAGGTCATTCAGTAGGCTGATGGAATTTTCATTTCTCAAAAGAAGTATGTTGCAGACATTTTGAAGAAATTCAAAATGGAGAATTCAAAGCCAATCTCAACACATGTTGAAGAAAAGTTGAAGTTGAAAAGAGATAGCGATGAAAGAAGAATTGATTCAACATACTACAAGAGCTTGATTGGAAGTCTCAGATATCTGACAACTACAAGACCAGATATTGTCTTTGGAGTAGGATTGCTCAGCAGATTCATGGAAGAGCCACGTGCATGTCATTTACAGGGAGCAAAAAGAATCCTCAGATATATCAAAGGTACTCTGGCTGAGGGGATTTTTTATGATAATAATTCTAATGTAAAGCTAGTTGGATACACAGACAGTGACTGGGCAAGAGATATTGAGACAAGAAAAAGCACGTCAGGGTATGCATTTCATCTAGGCACTGGAGCAGTAGCATGGTCCTCGAAGAAACAACCAACAATTGCACTCTCAACAGCCGAGGCAGAATACATAGCTGTAACAAGTTGTGCTACACAAGCAATATGGATGAGAAGGATGCTTGAAGCAATACATCAAAAGCAAAATACTCCCACAATAATTTTTTGTGATAATAAGTCTGCAATTGCACTTTCCAAAAACCCAGTTTTTCATGGGCGGTCCAAGCACATAGACATTCGGTTTCATAAAATCCGAGAATTGGTAGTTGAAAAAGAAGTTGTGATTGAATATTGTCCAACTGAAGAACAAGTTGCAGATATTTTTACAAAACCACTGAAAGCAGAACTATTTTACAAGTTGAAGAAAATGCTCGGAATGATTAATGTGCATACTTGATTTAAGGGAGGCAATGTTAGAAGTAATTAAATCAAGTATACATGCACTGCGAGTTATTGATTGAACCAAATTGTAGGCGCCCGCACTGTCACAACACCAATATGTTACAAAGCTGCACCTAGAAATTGGAAATTGAAATCTGCATGGTGGGCACCGTTGCTAAGCCAATTCATTTTTGGTTCCTTCACTGATGGGTTTCCTCAATGTAATATTATATTACTTGTAAAAGCTAGAAGCCAAAATAGCATTGAAGACATCACTAATAATTAGCCACAAGTTGAAAAGAACACAGTCAAGTCACTGCCCAATCTTTACCTTCCTTCACAAATGGGTTTTCTAAAATTAATATTATATTATTTTGTAAAGCTTATAAAAGGCCAATGTTTGTACCGAGAGTATGAATTCATTTTGAGATTGAAATATATTGAGTAGAAATTCTCTCTTCCTCTCTCGTTTCCGCTGTACATGTATGTGAGTTTTTCTTTTGTTAAAAATTATGTCCTAATGATATCATAATTGCTTAAAAGTGATATTAAACATTTTCCATTGCTTTATACATAAATTTGACCATATACCTAAGTTGATGAAAGAGCAGTTACCAATCAAATGAGCCACATGTCATGAATGTGATCACAAATATGTTGTGATTTCTTAAAAAGAGATTAACTGATTAAGCTTTCTCTTTCTACACGAATTATATCTTAAGCAACGCATTTCCCATTTTCATAACATATGGTTGGGATGGATGAAACGTGGGGTTATGAGAAATAGCTTACATTTTGCGTGTAAAAACTAATACAAGGAAGTTTATCTCCACATGGGCTGTTTGTGACTTTTCTAGTTTTTATGACAAAGCTTAATCCGTATATGTATCTTCTTCATTTTCTTGTACCCTTAGTAGATTGGATTATGAAATGCCTCTTTCTGGTTTTATGAATAAAATCCCTCTTCCTCTATTAGATGTAGTGACTAAATTCAATATACCAAGAAAAGTGATGGGGCAAACTTTCCATTCAACATTGAATATTATTACCTTACCAAACTATGCTAAATTGTGGGATGGATTTGTTTGGTAAATTTTTTCTTCAATCATATCAAAGCCAAACCAGTCCCTTTTGACGGAAACCCGAATTTATTCCTTTCCAAGCTTGGTTGTTCTCAACAGCTCATGTGAAAAGCTTTTGACTTGATTACTGCATATTTTTTGGAACAATGCCAAAAGAAGAGTTCCGACTTACTAGGTATATGTAGTAACACGTGGAGATGACTCATCATTGTGCACTAACAGCATAAGGTTCTTTTAATCCCCTACTATGGTTAATTTGGTGAGAGATCCCAACTTCTAAATCCCAAAGATAAATTATGTGTTGATGGTTAAAAGTAATTCATTAATATTATATTTATACTTTTTACATATATTTTATGTATTTTTTTAAATAAAAGTATTGTCCCTTGTTGGGAAGGTCTCTTCTTATTAACTAGTTGTAAACTTGTAATTGTATTCGTGATTAGTCTTACAAAAATGTTGACAAGGACAGTCAGTCAAAAGTAAGAAGAATTTTTTTTTAATTTTGTATTGATTAAAGTATATTTTTAATTCTTATACGTGATCTTTATTTTTAAATTAATTTTTACATAAAAAAGTTTTTAATTTAATCTCTATACGTACAATTGTTTTTAATGATGTCTCTATCGTTTGTTGTCTTTTCACTTTTAACCTTTTTAATATGAAATAGCCTTTTTTTTAATCGTTTGTTTTCAAATAGCTCTTTTTGTGTTGGCCGACTCTTAATAATAATATCAAATGTTGTGACTCAAGCTTATAAAAAGATACCATTCTAAAACACAAGACTGTGAAAGAATTTCATGACTTAAATATCTTATTGAACCTCTATATTTAGTCATATGAAACATAACAAGTTACCATATACCAACAGGTAAAAAGGCATTGCAGGAGCATGATGCCAATAAACGATACAGTGCTAGATTTGTTGTGAGAGGTTTCAGCACAATCAATGTATTAACTATAGCACTATGCTGAGATTTTCCCTTACAATCAAGTTAGTACAGAGTATTGTACATAGGACTTACACTATATGTAAAAACAACCTTTCTATGTGGTGGCCTTAAACAATATATTTATGTTAACCTTAAGGTTTTTCACTTCTCTCAGTAATAAAAGTTTGTTTGGTTTAAATAAGTCACAGGACAGTGGTATAAGAATTTTGATTAATCCATGTGTAACAATAGCTTAAGAGATGCGAATGTGACATTGATTATTGCTGCTATTATAAAAAAAAATTATGATTACTATTCCGGATCATGATTCAGGACACTAATTTCATAGGTCAACTTAGCACGCAACTGGTCGAAGTGCACTATTAATACTTTAGTGAGAATTTATTTATGACACTGTAGAGATCCTAACACAATGGATGTCAGATCACAATATTAGGTAATAGCAATGTTATCGCGAGTAACAGCAATGTTATCGCGAGATTTATACAGTGAATAAATCTTATAGAGTAATAATAGTGTTCATAATCGCCTTTGATTACTCATAACTGTAATATCAACATTCTGATTTTATAGGAATCCTCATCAACAATTAAGGGAAGAACGTGTTTTCCTATTCATACTTTATAAATATCATACTCAATCACCTTCATCAAGTAACTTTTGCTCTATAGCTTAAACTTTAATTGTACACAATCTGACTTAAATATTTAAGTGTCTTTATAGATACCAATAACTCTCATTTCAACATGTTCCGTTGTTGTCCAAAGAGAAAAACACAAGTTCATGCCTATTCCGATACACCTCCATATTCACTATTGAATAATTACCAAATTATTCTGTTATTTTACGTGAATGACATACTTATTACAGGATCTAGAACTCAGGAGTCAATAAGCTTAAATAACAATTATCACAAGAATATTTGAATGAAGAATTCGGAAATTGCAAAACGAATTATTGGGATGAGGATATTTCTCTAAAGTAAAATATTACGCTAATCTCATTGTATTTAAGTGATGACAATAATCTTTTACTGTGTGTAACTAGGTAGATTTATATGGCTTAAAATATTTCTAAGTTTTTTATTTTGGTCTCTCAAAGATTTTTGCAACGATTTGTATCTCTATAATTTTAAAATTGAGTTAAATTAATACATGTTCTCATTTCAAAAGTAAGTAAAATTTGTTTAATTCAACTCATTTATATTATATTTTTTAACTCTTATATTCTTATTCATTTTTCTCTTATGTCACTTTTTACATTCTTTCAAATATCATTCATCATATGTATTTTTTTATCACTTTCTCTCATTAAATCGCATATCCTTAAAAGGGATATGAATATTACATACACCACTAAATTATCTTTTTCTTAAATTTTTCTTAACCTTTGAAAAGATGAAAAGTTTAATATGATGAGATTAAATTGAATTAATTTTACTCACTTTTAAAATGAAGACAAGCACAAATTTCATCCTTTTGAAATTATGAAAACACAAACTATAACAAAAAAAATGAAATACCAAAGATATATTTAAGCCATTTATCATTGTTTGTTGTTTTATTGTTTTTCTTTTTCTATTTATCATGTTTCTCGTTAATTTTACAGTGAGTTAAAAAGTTTCATTCGTAACAAATTTCACCGACCAACATATCTTCTACCTGATGCTAAAGCTAAGCAAAGTCCAGCCAAAAAGGATTGATTGCTACCCAAGTGAATTTAGTTTAACCTCATTTGATTAACTTTCTCCCTTCTTTATAATCAAAAGAGGTAGAGTTGATTTTGATCATGTTGGTAATGGGATTGTCTAAAACATTGAAAAGAAAGCTGATTAATAGATCCGAATCTGTGTGTGGTCCCTTCTCTTTGTTAGCTTGGGCGGTTAAGAAGAATCTGGATGGTTGCTTAGCTTGATTAGTAAAGCAATCATACTCAACCACCTATTCTCTTTTTTTGGTTCAAAATATATGTCGGTTCATTATTCTTAATTGCATTATGAATTTATGATATGATTATTGGGACTCTTGGCTTCCAGCCATTTGCTCATCAGTGTCATTGCTTTATGGTGGACACATATTCAGCTTGTGAAACAATCACCCAATAGGAAAATTTCATGCCTCCACTCTGTTATTTTCAGTTCAAAAGCTAAGCAAAATTATTAATAAAGATAAAAAAAAAATAGGATCTGGTCCAAGGCGCTCTCAAGGAATAATGGGCATCATGGAATTGTAGCCATCAATTTTTTATCTTTAAGTAAATTCTGCAATATTATTGAATTTTCCTTTTCTTTTTGTAATGGGCATCATGGAAATGTAGCCATCAGTTTTTTTATCAGTAAGCAAAGATCTTCAATTTCTGTATGATTTCATGTTAGAAATCTCAACAACCTAATAACATTGAGGAAAGGCACAAATTATTGAGCAATATATTTTATTGAATATTAGGTACTAATACATCAAATTTGTGACATGAGAAATATGAGAAGCATTATTGGAGAATCTAAGAGGACATGAAATCATGGTTGAAGGATCAAACTTTCATAAATCATCAAAGCATTATTGAGAATTGGCCATCTACATGTTAGTTCTTTACAACACATTTACTGTAAACCTAAAAAAAATGGATGAGGGGATCTAGTCGAGATAATGGAAAAGCTTGCATGTACTACTTTATCATCATTGATGAAGATTAAAAATTTATAACGAAGATGGCATTTTTTAACCAAAGAATTAAGAGAATGACCGTTAATAATACAAAATTGATGATGAATGACAAGTAATTATTTCTATAACATGTAATGACCGTTTAAAATGACTGATTGACTATTCTGAATGGTTAATTGGTCATTCTAGTTAATTTTATATTTTTAACTGTCATTCACATTAATTTTCCTTTTTTTAACTGAACTAAGAAACCGTAATTGCATCAACGTTTAGCAATATAGAGTAAAATTAACGAGGGTCTCATAATGTAATTGATGAAGCTGAGATGCTTTGACAATCCTGCAACTTATAAAATTGCCCAGACAAAAGTTTTCTCTCTTTAATTTGGATCATCCAAACAATGGCATGAAAGATAAAATGAACCTTATATAGAGAGAAGCACGGCTTTTCTATTGAATATTATGTGAAGTGCATTGTTTCATCTGTAAAGGTTCCCTAATATTAGATACGAGTGAAAGAGAGAGAGAGCCTGGACATGGCACGCACTGAGCAAAGAATATACTACTTTGTGATCTTACAGGGACGAGGAACATCGCCTTTCTTGTCTTGAGTACGTTCAATATGGTACACTTTTCAGGCATGTCTCACTTCGATGTATCAGCGAGTGAGGTGGGGCTGGGTCAAAAAGAAACCATAGCTAATGGTATGTGGAAGAATTGAATTGATATATATATTTGAGTGCAACGAACGCATGGGAGGCCATGTGTGGGTCTCTTTCTTCTTTCCTCCTGTTTAGCCTTTTAATCTTTTTATCCTGCTCTTTGGATTTATGATTGTCTTTACTTGAATTTTTTTTTTCTTTGCTAAAATGTCCTAATGACAAAAAAAATTTTCCATTTCATTCCTCCAAAGTCCAATCTGTTTACTTATTAAAACTTGACATGACCTATTTATCAAACAGTAACACAAATGGTGTTTTGCACTATTCCATCTTTTAAAATATACAAAAAAAAAAGTATAGAGATAGGGGGGTGGACTTATAATTAAAAGATTTTTTTAGTATTACAATTACTGTAAGAGAACAAACAGCCACTTAGGTGGGCATTTAATTTAAAAATAAATAATTATAATAAATAAAATGGTCTTTTCGATTTTATTTTTTTTGTGACTATTTCGAGTGAGTACTTATTTCTTCATTATATTTTGTTTTGGCCATTATTTCTTCATTATAATTTATAATTATACATAAAAAAAAAAGTTTAAGATTTGTAGGTATTTCAAATAAATTTGAGAAAAGTTTGAAAACGTTCAATCAATTGAGGCCTTATGGACCAAATTAGCATACCCTGAAGTAAAGGGCAGCCTACCTAATTGGTCCATTCTACGTAATGACCTTTAGGTGGTAGATGTTGATGGCAATTGATAGAGCAACAATCCAAATTGGGCATGGGATAGGCCTATAAAAGAAGTAAATGGACTTTCAGGGAAAAAAAAAAAAAGACACAATGAAACAGGATTAAATGGACTGTTGCCCTTAAATATTTGCTACATTACCTTTGCATTCACTAGAACAAGTTGTTCCATTTGAGATTTGAGTTATGGATGCCCGACTTAGTTGTAAATGCAAGATTTGTGTAGTTAATGTTATTCTACCTATTGGCTATTGCAGGTTGAAATTTTCAAAGGCTTTTTCATTTATATTATATCTTGAACCCATTTATGGCAGCAAGGCACTCTCGTGTTTTCAACAATTGACGGATAATCTGTCTTTGGCAGAGTTTTAAAAACGAGTTGAATTCCTAGTGGACAACTGCAAAATGAGTGGTTTTAAAAATAAGGGCAATTACCAATTAGCTCAAATGGAAATTGCAAGTCAGTTCCCTTCTTCCTCACCAGGAGATGATAACAAGCGCGGAATTTGGATGCAGCAATGGAATTTAATGACCACATTATATGTAGTGAATATTTGGTCAGGTGAGTATGTTATAGAACAAAACTCCACATCCCTTAAAACTTTTACTAGGTTCAACAAAACTCCACATCCCTTTATACAAGGCACAGAGGTGGTCACATAGTTTCTAAACCCACTTTTCTGCAGGTGTAGCATAACAATAGAACTAATCTATCAATTTTATGGGGAGATATGTACGTGTCTTAAATATACAGAACTTTCAATGCATGCAGCAGCAATAAT
Organism: Ormosia emarginata; assembly: GCA_029884605.1. Taxonomy (NCBI): domain Eukaryota; kingdom Viridiplantae; phylum Streptophyta; class Magnoliopsida; order Fabales; family Fabaceae; genus Ormosia; species Ormosia emarginata. The sequence continues at coordinate 52,160,524 of JAQQTP010000082.1, read as the reverse complement.
AAGACGAATTTTACTAAACAGTGTGCTCATTTAAATACAACTCAGCAACAGCAGCGTGCAGTGCTGCCCCTATTGGAAGAACTTCCTCATCAAGAAAGAAAAAAGGGGAATGTGGGGAGTGAATCGATCCCACTTTCTCATTTCTGATTCCAATGCTATATAATACTCCAGGAATCACTTCTTGATAAAATGCAAAGTCTTCACCTGCCATCACCTTCTCGGCTTCATGGACATTATCTGGACCAAGCAGAAGTTGGCCAACTCTTTCCACATGCAGATGTAAATCATTGTCATTGACAACAGCAGGATATGGGGTGAAGTCGTCTTCTTTGAAATCAACATATGCATTACATCTGTGCACGGCTGCCTGTCCTTCAATAACCTGCAAGTACATTTCCTAACAGCATAAGTTAAACAAAATTTATAGAACAAAACCATTAAGTTTACTATTTGTCTTTCTATGACCATGCGAAGAGAAGTATGAACATCCCAAATGAACCATTAAAATCTAGATAGTAAAACAAAACCAATGCCGCGAAATCAGCAAACAAAGATAGAGGAGGTATGTAATGTGTGAATCATAATTCAAGGACAGTTAGACATCCATTCTACTCAATTGAATCTTCACAGCTGAAAAAACAGTAGCAGACAGAAAACATTGGAAATGTAATCCCCAAGTACAAAAGCTAATGGCTTCAACTTAATGCCAAATTAAGGATTGGAAAATAAAATATTTTATTGAAAAAAGAAAAATAAATAGAATGCCATAACCGAGCATTGCAACAGGCAGCAAGCATAACAATTAACACCATTCAAGTGAGTTTAGAGTAATTCTCAGGTTCCTTTATGTATTTTCTCTTGACAATAAACAAATACACTCTTGCTATGCATACACGGAAAAAGTTGCAACTTAATAAGGATCCAAGGGAAACTGATTTTGATGACCAAACCAAGATTGATTTTTACGAAATCACAGAGATGATGCAAACTACAGATGAATCAGAACTGCCCAGAAACTTGTTAAGGTTTCTCATTGATATCAATGATGTCTAAACTCTAAAATGGTTATCATGTATACCTCCTTTAATCGCTGTCTGAAATGGTACATGCCTTCAGTTGTCAGGCTCCTCAGAGTACCTCCAAATTTAACATAAGATGGGATCACGTTTAACGCAGTCCCACATTTGACAAAAGTAATTGATACAACCTGTGGCCAATATATGATAGTCAGGTGACATTGTTACATCAAAATAGCAGTTTACAAGCTTTTGTTCTTATAATCTTATGCACTTCCCTTTCAGATAGCTAAACAGAATAGTTGAAAGCCTTTAGAAATGAAATAACATAAGCTAAGACCTGATAGAGTAAACATTTTTTTCTTTAAAATGAAAGAAAGAAATTCACCTAGACTTCTAGCTATATCAGACAACCAGGTGCCAAAGAGAAAAGCCAGGGAAGAAAAGAGGATGCATGAAGACAGTCCACAACAATGGACTTAAACAGAGATTTGGAAAGTTTCTCATTCAAAATTTGTGGCAACTAAATGCTATGGATAAATCTATTTGTGACAGTAAAGATTGAGAGTAGCACATACTTGACTATGAAGAGGATCAGTTTCCCTTGAGACAAGCTGTTGCAGTGCCAATATTGCAAATGATGTAGCCAGCACTGGATCCACATTTTTGTGGGGTGATGCAGCATGACCACCTACTCCAACAATTTTTGCCTCAAAGATGCATCCAGCAGCTGTTAAAGGCCCTGGAATGGATGCTATGGCTCCAGTAGGTGTTGTACTGTCAATATGAACAGCAAAAATTGCTTCTGCATCTTGAAGAACTCCTTCTTTTATCACTTGAGAGGCACCTGCAGCTCCCTCCTCAGCGGGTTGGAAAATAAGTCTCACAGTTCCCTTTAATACAAACAGAAGAAAACATCTACTTACATCTTTCTGAACCTTTGCTTTAATACCAGGCAAAAGGCAAATTCAGTAGCTAATATCTAGATTATTAATTGACTTATTTCGTCTGAAAGAAACAAAGAGCCAAACATTCAGACTTTCAGTAAGTGGGAATGTCGGATCTAGCTAGAACTCTTAGTTAATAAATTTTGAACTTCATGCAATTCTACTTTATCTAAAGTTCTAAACTTTTTATTATGGGATTCTGTTCCAATATTACAAACTTTCAATGAACTTATGATCTGTAGCATGTCATTTGATCCAGAGACTGGAGGTATTAAAGGCTTAACAGACACATGCTTAAGAGGCACAGCTATAACTTCAGAACCAGAAGGGACTCAGGAGCCACAAATATCAACTGCACAGATATGGAAACCAATATTGAGCAACTTTTTAACTTTCAATCTGGCATGGTAGCCCATAGTTCTGAAGTAGAGAGTTCAAAGCCCAGAGAATCTATTAATTTCTGTAAGTCCAGCTGTACTTTCTTACTTTTGTGACGATAATGAAAGCATACCTTATTGAAGGATTATACAGGAAAGAAGGGATTCAATGAGGAATAAGAAGCCAGCACAAATACTGTTGGTTATTTTAGTTCAGTCAACAAGCTATAAAAAACTACTTGGTTGGCAAACCGTTATTTTTATGACAATTGGCATCATAACCGTTTGTTAGAAATTGGTTAACGGTTAGTTTGTTGATAGTTGGTTATATATAATTGTTGCTGGATAGCTTTCTTTCTCTCCCCCCTGAAATTCTTTAAAAATTCTTCTTGTATCAGTGTGAAAAAATCTGAAACTGTAAGAGAAAGATTTGTACTCCACAAAGGAGAATTTGATATCAATATTATTGGCTGCCGTGGATGTAGGTTAGAGTATAATTGCTCTAATTGAACCACGTTAAATCTTGGTGTATTGTTCTGCTTCTTTCTTGGTTATCTGAAATCATTTGTTCTTGTTACGTTTTATCTACAAAAGCTGTTAGTTGGAAGTTTTGTGAAATTCTCTGTTCCAGTGAATTCTGTTTTAGCATTACAAATTGGTGCGGTGAGCGTGGAACGATTCAGTCATGGCTTCAGCCAAGTATGAGGTTAAGAAATTCACTGGACAAAACGACTTTGGGTTATGGCGGATGAAGATGAGAGCACTTCTGGTTCAGCAAGGTCTGTTAGAGGCACTTGAAGGAGAGGCAAAACTGGACATCTCGATGGCTGAAAAGGATAAGAAGGCATTGTTGGAGAAAGCCCACAGTGCAATTATCTTGAGTCTCGGTGACAAAGTGCTCAGACAAGTCTCAAAAGAGAAGACTGCTGCAGGGGTTTGGGCAAAACTTGAAGGGTTGTACATGACCAAATCCCTGGTAAACCGTCTCTACCTTAAACAAGCCTTGTATTCTTTTAAGATGCATGAAGATAAGTCTATACAAGAACAATTAGATATGTTCAACAAATTGATTCTTGATTTGGAAAATATTGATGTCACTATTGATGATGAAGATCAAGCTTTATTACTGTTATGTTCTTTACCAAAGACTTATGCTCATTTCAAAGAAACTTTATTGTTTGGAAGAAATTCTTTATCTCTTGATGAAGTGCAAGCTGCATTAAATTCAAAAGAGTTGAATGAAAGAAAGGAGCCGAAGTCTTCTGTAACTGGTGAAGGTTTGACAGTAAGAGGGAGAACATCAAAGAAAGAAAGTAAGCATGACAAGAAAAGATCTAAGTCACAACAAAGGAATGGTGGAGGTAATTTTCCTAACATTAGATGTTATCATTGTAAAAGGGAAGGACATACTAGGAGAGTTTGCCCTGAAAGACAGAAAGGCAGTGCTAATAATGAAAGATTCAAGGACTCAGGAAATGCAGCTATTGTTCAAGATGGTTATGAATCATCAGAGGCTTTAGTGGTGTCTAGTAATAATCCAGAAACTGAGTGGATAATGGATACAGGCTGCACCTTTCATATGACTCCTAACAGATTCTGGTTTGAGGAATTCCGTGACCAAGTAGGGGGATCAGTACTTCTTGGAAATAATAAGCCTTGTAAAATTGCAGGAATTGGATCTATAAGGTTCAGATTTCATGATGGGATTGAAAGGCTTCTTACTGATGTGAGATATGTACCTGACCTCAAGAGAAATTTGATTTCTCTTGGTGAACTAGACAAGAAAGGGTATGTGTTCAAAGGTGAAAAAGGAGTGCTAAAAGTTGTAAAGGGTTCTATGGTTGTCATGAGAGGTATTAAAAGGAATGGTCTGTATTCAGTGGAATGTGACATAGTAATTGGTTCGGCAGCTGCTATAACAGAGAAAGTGTTGTCCAAAACCGAGTTATGGCACATGAGGTTGGGCCATGTGAGTGAAAGGGGACTGATTGAATTGGGAAAACAGGAATTACTATGTGGAGACAAGGTGGAAAAACTGAGATTTTGTGAACACTGTGTTTATGGTAAAGCTTGTAGAGTCAAATTCAATGTTGGCCAGCAAAGAACAAAAGGAACACTTGATTATGTTCATGCTGATCTTTGGGGACCATCCAGGATCCCCTCTCACTCTGGTGCAAGATATTTCATGACTATTGTAGATGATTACTCACGGAAATTGTGGATCTACATTCAGAAAACCAAAGATGAAGCTTTTGAAAACTTCAAGAATTGGAAAACTCTTGCTGAAAACCAAACAGAAAGGAAAGTTAAGAGATTTCGTACTGACAATGGCCTTGAATTCTGTTCTGATTTTTTCAATGATTTTTGCAACAAAAATGGCATAGCAAGACACAGAACTGCTGCTGGCACTCCTCAGCAAAACGGTTTAGCTGAGAGATTCAATAGAACCATTTTGGAAAGAGTGAGGTGTATGTTATTGAGTGCAGGTTTGCCTAAGATTTTTTGGGCTGAAGCAGTAATGACTGCTGGTTTCCTGATAAACAGATGTCCCTCAACAGCCCTTAACATGAAGACTCCTGAAGAATTGTGGTCAGGTCATCCTCCAAATCTGGAAAGGCTTAAAGTTTTTGGCTGTGTTGCCTATGCTCATATTAGGCAAGATAAATTGGAACCTAGAGCAATTAAGTGCATGTTTCTAGGGTATCCAGAGGGAGTTAAAGCCTATAGACTCTGGTGTTTAGAACCTGGTCATAGAAAGTGTATCATTAGTCGTGATGTTGTCTTCAATGAAACTGAAATGGCTTATAAAACCAAGGCTGATGTGACACAATCTAGTTCTGATCAGAGTAAAGAGTGTGATCTTCAGAAAGTTAATTTTGAGGTGGAGTCTCAAGACAAGCCTGAAGAAATTCAAACTGGAAATTGGTTACTTGAGGAAGAAGAGCAAGAGGAAGAGCAGCAAGAAGAAGGTAACTATATGTTAACACGTGATAGAACCAGAAGGGAGATTAAACCACCAGAAAGATATGGATATGCAGATCTGATTGCATTCTCTCTGGTAGCTGCAAGTGAGGTCTTGGAAGATGAACCTAAAAGCTTTAAAGCTGCTTTAGCTAGTAAAGAGAAGGACAAATGGCTTAAAGCTATGAATGAAGAGATTAAGTCTCTTTATGACTACAATACATGGGATTTGGTAAAAAGACCTGCTGGTTCAAGAGTGGTCAGCTGTAAATGGATTTTCAAAAAGAAAGAAGGCATTCCAGGAGTTGAACCAGGCAGATTTAAAGCCAGACTTGTTGCTAGAGGCTTTACACAGAAGGAGGGAATTGACTTTAATGATGTGTTCTCACCTGTAGTTAAACACAGATCCATAAGAATCCTCTTGGCCATGGTAGCTGAATTTGATCTTGAATTGGAACAGATGGATGTGAAAACAGCATTCTTGTATGGAGAGCTTGATGAAACAATTATGATGAAACAACCTGAGGGATTTGAAATCAGAGGTAAAGAGGATTATGTTTGTAAGCTGAAAAAATCTCTTTACGGTTTGAAACAATCTCCTAGACAATGGAATAGAAGATTTGATGAATTCATGATTCAAATTAAGTTCCAAAGAAGCAAGTATGATAACTGTGTTTATTTCAAATTTCTCTCTGAAAGTATGTTTATAATTTTACTTCTATATGTTGATGATATTCTGATAACAAGCAACAGCAAGGGTGAAATTACAAGAGTTAAAGCTGAGCTGAATAGAGAATTCGAAATGAAAGATCTAGGTGCTGCCAGAAGAATATTGGGAATAGAAATCTATAGAGACAGAAAGGAAAAGCTTCTGTATTTGTCTCAAGAGGTATATCTCAAGAAGGTTCTTGACAGGTTTGGTATGTCAAATTCAAAGCCTGTTGTAACACCTTTATCTCAGCAATTCAAGTTGAGTAAAAATCAAGCACCTAAGACAGATGAAGATCAGATCTATATGGAAGGTATTCCATATGCAAATGTTGTAGGGTCCCTAATGTATGCTATGGTGTGTACCCGTCCTGATATAGCTCATGCAGTGAGCTTGGTAAGCAGATTTATGGCAAATCCTGGGAAAGCACATTGGCAGGCTCTGAAGTGGATCCTAAAATACATTAAAGGGTCTCTTGGTAGAGTTCTGGTTTATGGTGGAGCTAGAAGTGAAAGAAGAAGAACTGCTATTGAAGGTTTCGTAGATTCTGATTATGCAGGCTGTCTTGATACAAGAAAGTCTCTCACAGGTTATGTCTTTACTGCTTTTAGTACTGCTATTAGCTGGAAAGCCAGTTTACAAAAGGTTGTGGCTCTGTCAACCACTGAAGCAGAATACATTGCTTTAACCGAAGCTGTAAAAGAAGCTCTATGGCTTGAGGGTATTGCTCGAGAATTGAAGCTACAAGACCAAGTTATCACAGTACATTGTGATAACCAAAGTGCAATTCATCTATCAAAGAACCAAGTATATCATGAGAGGACAAAGCATGTTGATATTAAATTGCATTTTGTGAGAGAAGTGATTGCTCAAGGATCAGTTATAATCAAGAAGATTTCAACTGATCATAATCCTTCTGACATGATAACTAAGGTGCTTCCAAGCAGTAAGTTCTTTCACTGCTTGGATCTAATTCAGCTGAAAGGAGACTGAGCCCCTCGGGGCTGTAATTGCAGCCACTGATATGAAATTGTTACTGAACCAAGGTGGAGAATTGTTGGTTATTTTAGTTCAGTCAACAAGCTATAAAAAACTACTTGGTTGGCAAACCGTTATTTTTATGACAGTTGGCATCATAACCATTTGTTAGAAATTGGTTAACGGTTAGTTTGTTGATAGTTGGTTATATATAATTGTTGCTGGATAGCTTTCTTTCTCTCCCCCCTGAAATTCTTTAAAAATTCTTCCTGTATCAGTGTGAAAAAATCTGAAACTGTAAGAGAAAGATTTGTAATCCACAAAGGAGAATTTGATATCAATATTATTGGCTGCCGTGGATGTAGGTTAGAGTATAATTGCTCTAATTGAACCACGTTAAATCTTGGTGTATTGTTCTGCTTCTTTCTTGGTTATCTGAAATCATTTGTTCTTGTTACGTTTTATCTACAAAAGCTGTTAGTTGGAAGTTTTGTGAAATTCTCTGTTCCAGTGAATTCTGTTTTAGCATTACAAATACAAATTTAGAATCTGAAAAAGAACAGTTGTGTGATGGATGTGAGACACCTAAAATGAGATGTTTAAACATCTCTTAGACAACAAGCCTAAAATCCAAGATTTTTTATTTTATATTTTTTTTGTACAATCAAGACTTGGGTTCTGACTTTATGAATGATTAAATTTTGATGCACGGTGTGTTAAGAATCCACCTTAAAGAGACAAACATCATAAACTTAAAAAAATCCACCCAAATTAGCAAACTAAGGATTTGAGAAGAACCTGAAGTCTATCTTTCCGCTGATTCAGCAACTTTGCAGCACCAAGTAGCATCGTGGTGTGAGCATCGTGTCCACACCCGTGCATTTTGCCATCAATCTTGCTCTTGTGTTCCCACTCAACAAGCTCCTAAGCATCACCAACATCAAAGAAACAATGTATATATTTCAAAAAAGATTCTTAAAGGAACACATCAAGAAGCTTGTTAGAGATATAATAAAGTCATTGCTTAAGCTTTTAAAAAGAAATTGGTTCATGGTATTAGAGCCTTTATGACCAAATGGTCAGGGGTTTGACCCTTATTGCCCTCACTCTTCTAAATAAAAACTAAATTTCAGCCTACATCGGTCAGTGCATTATCCACGCTTAAAGCTCAAAGGGTTCTTGTGTTGAGGATGTGTGATGACAAAGCTAAACTGGGATTACCTGCAAGGAGAGAGCATCCATGTCAGCCCGAAGAGCGATGATGGGACGAGTACCAGAGCCAACTTGGGCAACGATTCCAGTTTTAGCAACTGGGTATGTGTAAGGTATGCCAAGCTTGTCAAGCTCCCTGCGGAGAAGAGCACTGGTGTTGTGCTCTTGGAAAGCCAGTTCTGGGTGTTCATGAATCTGCCTTCTCACTGAAACCAACCAATTCTTGTCCTTGTGGGCTGCACTTAGAATCTTTTTGGCGTAGGCATAATCCTCTGAGCTGAACACAGCAGAAGAAAGGGAATTGGATGATGAGAGAAACAGAACAAGCAGATGAATGGCTGCCATCATATATGGTGCACCCATCTCTCAACTGAACTCTCTCTGATGAACGGAGACGAAAATTCGAGATACTGTGTTCTGTATATTTTTAAATAATTAGGGTGTATAATAATATTTCTTATATATAAGAGAGAATATATAAAAAATACAATTAAATATAATTAAAATAAAATACTTAAGAGTCACCGCACATGGATAGGAAGTTAGGACTTCTCCCACGAAGACGGCAGTTTCCAAATTTATTTTTGTTGCTGCCAAGTACCAAACTAATGGATCATCTTGGATGGTATATGAATAAATTAAATATAAATTAGTTGTTAATTTATTGTTAAAAAAAATTAATGATTGAGATTAACATGTTAGATTCAATTAATAATAGTTAAATTTACACATAAATTTAATTAAATTATTTTTTTAATAAATAATTGTATTACAATAAACTTATAATTTTAAATTAATAATATTTACATACACTCAGTTTATATATAGATATTATCGATAAAAAAAAAATTGATTCATCGATAGATTACTTTTTAAGTGATCCATAATAATCTTTTCTACCAAACTACACATTTTTCATGGATTCTTAATTTTGTTCATTTGCTAATAATTAAATATGTTTTCAGTATGTCAAAATATAGTATTTTTTAGTTTAAGTTTATATTATTTTTTATGTTTATTTTAATTTTTAAAAATTTTTTTGTTTTAGTCTTTTTATTAGTAAATTTTTATTAAATATTTATGTAATAAATAAAATTATTAACACGTGATATTAATGAGTGAAAAAATCTCTGTTTATCGTGTAAGTACTTAATTAAAATATACTAACAAAATCAAAATTAATATCACATATTTAAAATACTTGAATTGCTTTTATTAGAACCAACACATGTTGGTAAATTACATTAAATTTTGATATATTAATTTAATATTAACGTATCTTTATCAATTTTTATTTTGACGGGATCATTTTTTCTTCATTTATAACTATAAATTCTATATCACAAGCCAATAGCCTATTTATTTAGAGATAATAAATTAAAAGCTAAAGAAAAGGGAGATAATAAATTAAAAGCTAAAAAAAAAGAGATAATAAATTAAAAGAATTATGAATAAATTACACTCCATCTTCTCGAGTTTTGCTGAAATGATTCCAAACTTAATTTTCATATAGAAGTTACATTCCCATCCCATATATTTACAGTAAACAGTCCCACAATATATATAGCATATAGTTATCATAAAAGTGGGCTGGGCCATAAGAAGGAGATGCCACAGCCCAATAGAAGTGGGGTGCTGAATCGGTGGATTTGTATTTTTGGAAACAAAACTGAACCGTTAAATTTTGAAAGAAAAAAAACTTGATTCTAACATTTTCCTTCAAATTATTTTTTTTAAAACTTTTTTAATTATTTTTATTTATTATTTATAACTTTATTTAATTAAAAAAATAAACACATACATAAAAGTGATTAAAGATATTAGAAAAAAAGTTAAAGAAATATAATTAGAACTTAATTTTGTTCATTTTAAAATATTCTCATAAGGTGATTTGTAACATTTTAAATTTAATTTAATAATATTTTATTTTTGATCTAATAATATATATGATTATGCGATACTACGTGTTATGTCAGTATAATATTCTCACACTTCGCTTGTATGTTAGTATAATATAATTTTGATATTTTTATCATAAATAATATATATATTTATTTTTATAATTTATTTAATATTATTTATCATATTTTTTTATTTTTTATTATTTTTTTCCGTCGACACATACCTTTAAAAATATATATATAAAGTTTCTAGACAATCATTTTCCGAGTACAATGCTCCCAGAAAATATAAGAACCTGTCATTGTCATGATTCCAACGAAAGTCCACAGAAAGAGACGAGAAAGCATACAAGCGTCAAGACCGATGCTTTTATATTTTCATTATTATAAAGAATAATGATGATCTTATACTTCAAAAAAATTGATATTGTATATATATTTTTTAAAGATATGTGATTAAAAGAGAAAAAATAATAAAAAAATAAATATAATAAATAATATTAATTGAGTATAAAAAAATATATATATTATTTATGATAAAAATATCAAAATTGTATTATAAAAACAACACACACTACTTATTTTACACAATTTTTATATTAGTTAATGATGTATAAATTTATGATTAATAATTGATATTATTTATAAAATTGTGGTTAACATGTATTGTAGCAATTAATTATTAATTCGTTAACCAATCAATTATTTACAAGTTTTTTTTTTTTTTTCATTTGTTCTTATTATTATTTTTTAAATGAATTGGCTATATTAATAATTAAAAAATATTATAAGAACTTAATTATAAAATTTAATTAAAAACTTTGCATCTCAAAAATTTAAATAATTTTTTTGAATAAAATCTTTTCTTTAATTTTAATAAAAGGACTCATTTTATATTTAGCTTTAAGCCTTTGAAAGTATTGAGTTGCCCCTGTTCAGTTATAATATATATCTTGAGAAATTCTTAATTATATTAGGTTCTCTTGCAATTCTTAGTCTGTTCTTTTTACAGTTTTGATAAATTATGTATATAGTTTAGTTAGTTAGTAAGTTGATAACAGAAAGTTAGTTATTATTAAGTCAGTTACGGATATTAGTAGTTTTGAGTAGTATATATTTGTACATTTCATTCATTCTTCAAGTAATGAAAATTAGTTTTCTTCTATCATTCTAGACTTAATATGGTAACAGTGCAACAATTCACATTCCCTGCAATTTTTTCTCTGCAAATCTGCAAATCTTTCGTTAGTTATAATCTTGAGTTCTTTTTCTTCGTTTCCATTCTTCAATGATGGAAACCCATGCAAATGATGCTTTTAACCCTTTCTTTCTACATCCTTTAGATCATCTTGGATTGGTTTTAGTTTCTCAACCGTTATCGAGAAAATTATGGTTTTTAGCAAAGGGCAATGAAGATGGCTCTCAATGCCAAGAACAAGTTTGGATTCGTGGATGGTTCCATTTCTCAACCACTTGATGATTTGCATTTGCTTTCTTCATGGAAAAGGAACAATGACATTGTATGTTCTTGGAATGATCTTCGAGATCGTTGAACTTCGAAATGATCTTCGAGATCGTTTTCAGTAGAAAAATGGTCTAAGAATATTTTAGATCAAGAAAGATCTCATGACCATTGTCCAATGATCTCTCATAGTGAATCAATTCTATACTAAGCTTAAGACTCTTTAGGAGGAACTTGGTGAATACAAACCCGTGAACACATGCACATGTGGTGGTGTTAGGCTTTTCATTGAACATCATCACATAGAGCATATGATGATTTTTCTTATGGGTCTTAATGATTCATTTTCTCAGGTAAGGGGTCAGATCCTTCTAATGGATCCAATACCTCTAATGGCCAAAGTTTTTTCACTTATTGTTCAAGAAGAGAAACAACAAGAACTCAGTACCATTGGGTCCAATTCTGGTGCTCAGTTGGCTTTTGTTGTCAAGAATGCTCTTGATAAATCAAATTTTGATGCACATGACAAACAAGTCAAGAAAGATCGTTGTTTGTGCACTTACTGTGGCATCTTAGGTCACACCAAGGATAGGTGCTACAAGTTACATGGTTTCCCTCCAAATTATGGAAAGGGGAACTTCAAACAATCAGTTTTCAGTTCAGTTAATCAAGTTTTAGAAATTACAATCACTGAGTCCTCTCACACTGACTCCAGCACTAATTCTCCATCTCTCCAATTAACCAGTCAACAATATCAACAATTGATTAATCTTTTGCAAACCCAAATAAATCAAGCAGTTTAGCTTAATGTGGATTCACAAAATTCTATCACAGCAGGTATTGTCCTCTCTGCCAGTGATACTGTTTTTTCTTCACAGTCACAATTATGTATTTTAGATTCTGGTGTTACTAGTCATATTGCATGCACCTTATCTAATTTTCTTTCTTGCAAGTTTTTAGAAAATTCTTTTGTTGTTTTACCTAACAAGTCCAAAATCTCAGTCTCTACCATTGGTACTGTTCAACTATCAGAAAATTTGATATTACATAATATGTTGTACATTCCCTTGTTTCATGTTAATTTGACATATGTCAATTCCTTGCTAGCTAATTCTTCTTGTTCTGTGTTGTTTTCTTCTAATTCTTTCACCATCTAGGCATCCAATCCATCGAGGATGATTGGGAAATGTGAAATAGTTGGAGGATTATAGATCATCATACCTACTGTTAAGCCTTCACAATGTGGTGTGACTTCTTCAACACATTTTACTTCTGATTTTCCTACAGATGTACCTAGTTTTCTTTCTTGTTCAAATTCAATTCCTAGTGTTAATCATGTTTTAGTTCAAACATGGCATGCTAGATTAGGCCATTTGTCTTCAAAAGTGTTCAAATCTTTGAGTAATAATATTCATTTTCATCATTCTATTTCTTCTCTTGATTTTACGTGTGATATTTGTCATTTAGCTAAACTTAGGCGATTATCATTTGTCTCATATAACAATATGTCTCCATTCCCTTTTGATTTGATTTATTGTGATATCTAGGGCCCTTATCATTAACCTACATATGATGGTAAGATGTATTTTTTGACATTGGTTGATGATAGTACAAGATTCACTTGGACTTACTTAATGAGACATAAGTCAAATGCTACTGCTCTTGTCATTCAATTCTTCAAGTTGGTACAAACTCAGTTTGAAAAATCAGTGAAATAGTTTAGATCTGATAATGCTAAGGAGTTGGCACTTATTGATTTTCTGCAATAACAAAAGACTTTACATCAATTCTCATGTGTACAAAGGCCTCAACAAAATTCTGTTGTAGAACAAAAACACCAACATCTTCTCAACACTGCCCGATTACTCTTATTCTAGTCAAAGGTACCTCTTAGTTTTTGGGGTGAATGATTGAAGAGGAAATGGAAGAGGGAATTGAAGAAGAAATGGAAGTTAGAATAGAAGTTAAATCAGTATTATCAGAATTGCCAACTTCTATAACTATATGGGGAGTAGGTAACTGATCAGATATGAGATTGGGAATAACTAAATCAGAAAAGAAATCTATAAGGTCTGAAGAATGAGTAATGGTACTAAAAGGAAAGGTTGACTCATGAAAAACTACAACTCTATAGATAAAGAAAATTTTCTTTTGGAGATCATACACTTTGTAGCCCTTATACCCCATTGGATATCCCACAAAAACTGCTGGAAATGCTCTAAGAGTAAATTTTGTTCTATTTGTGAGGAGTGTGGAAGCAAAGCAAAGACAACCAAAAACTCTTAATGAAGAATAATTTGGTGGTTTATTGAACATCAACTGAAAAAGTGTTTTGTTTTGTAGTACATGAAAATGTAATCTGTTTATGAGAAATGTAGCAGTAGCTTTCCCTCTCCCATTCCCTTTATTCAACCAAGGAGATCATCTAGACAACCGAAACCTCCAACTTACTTGCAAGATTATGCATGTCAAACATTTGTTCTCTATCCCATTTCCAGTCATGTCTTTTAGCAGGCTTTTCATTCCATATAAAATTTTTGTTTGTCAAGTCTCCTCCATATAACTATATTTCTATCACCAAGCTAAACATTTACCTGAGTGGCAACAAGCTATGACAACTGAATTACAAGCCATGGAGGCCAATAATACATGGTCAGTAATTCAGTTACCTCTTAGAAACACACAATTGGTTGTCGTTGGATATATAAAGTCAAATACAAGTCAAATGACTCTCTTGATAGATATAAGGCCAGGTTAGTAGCCAAGGGATACACACAATAATCTGGGGTGGATTTCCTAGATACTTTCTCACCTGCTGCTAAGTTAACTACTGTTAGAGTCCTCTTTACTGTGGCTGCTGTACAGAAATGGCATTCGTTGCAATTAGATATAAATAATGCATTTCTTAATGGAGACTTATTTGAGGAGGTATATATGGATCTACCTCAAGGATATCCTAATCCATGCGCAGGTCTTGTGTGTAAACTATATAAATCCATTTATGGACTGAGACAAGCCTCAAGGCAATGGTTTCAAAAATTCTCTTCTACACTACTCAATGTTGGTTTCACATAATCACGGTATGATTATTCTCTGTTCTCTCTACGAACTAGATCAGATGTGGTTTTTTTACTAGTATATGTGGATGACATCATTATTGTTGGTCCTAATCAACACATGATCACTAAAGTTCAGCATAAGCCACAAAGCTTGTTCAAATTGAAAGTGTTGGGAGAACTAAAATATTTTCTTAGTTTGGAATTGACACATTCATCTAAAGGGATAGTGCTATCACAAAGAAAATATGCAGTAACTCTATTGCAAGATACTGACTTCCTTGATTGTAAGCCTTCTGATTTGCCTATGGATCCTAATATCAAGTTGAATGCATTTGATGGAGATCCTTTGTCCGATGCTGCACAATACAGAAGATTAATAGGCATATTAATGTATTTGACCATTTCCAAGCCTGACATCAATTATGCAATAAATAAATTGAGTCAATACATGTCCAACTCGAGATCTCCTCATTTACAAGTTGTGCATCATCTTCTTAGATACTTAAAGAAGTCTCATGGACAAGGCTTATTTTTTCCAACTACAAGCAATCTCCATCTCTTTGCATATACAGATGCTGAGTGGAGAAGTTGTAATGATACTAGAAGATCAATTACTAGTTATCTAATTTTTTTGGGTGATGCATTAATCTCATAGAAATAATAATAATAAAAAAAACAGTCAACAGTTTCAAGGAGTTCTGCAGAAGCTGAGTATCGGTCCTTGGCGTGTGCAGCAAGTGAACTTACATGGATTAGAAATCTGTTACAGGATTTTACATTCAAGTTGGATTTAGCCAAGTTTTTTTGTGATAACCAAGCTGTTATCCACTTTCCTTCTAATCCAAATTTTCATGAAAGATCAAAATACATTGATATTGATTGTCATTTTGTTAGAGAGAAAGTGGTTGCTAGCTTTCTCAGACCCATACATGTTCCATCCAAACATCAATTTACAGATCTCTTAACAAAACCAGTGCAATCTCCTCTTTTTCATCAACTATTATCCAAGTTGGGAATTATAAACATATATTTTTCAACTTGAGGGGGGTTTTACAATTTAGATAAGTTATGTATATAGTTTAGTTAGTTAGTTAGTTGATAACAAAAAATTAGTTATTATTAAGTCAGTGACGGATGTTGGTAGTTCTTAGTAGTATATATTTGTACCTTTCATTCATTCTTCAAGTAATGAAAATCAATTTTCTTCTATCATTCCAAACTTAATAGTTCTTAATTATAACATTAACAATGTTATTAAAGTATGAGACGTTAATAACCACACTGAAGTATGTTCCTGGTCTCTACCGTCCATCACTTCTTTCTACATTATTTATTAAATATTTTTTTAATACATATTATTCATTAAATACTTTTATATAATTGTTAGAAGAATTTCTTAGTTCAAACAGTGCTGTTAGTTTTATAGCAATACATATAGAAATATTTACTCAAAGATCTAAAGAAAATATTTTTACATAAACTTGATTTTTTATGGTGATAAAATGTTTATTAAGAATTTTCTTTAAAGTCATATTTTAGTTTTGCATACAAAATTCAAAGCAACTGTATCTGACACATATTTTTTAATTTAACTGCCATTATATTTTTAGTTATCTTTTTGAAAAGAACTAAAGAAGTAAGGATATACGTAATCAATTTTATTTTTTCTTGATCTTGCAAGTGCAAATATAACTTATATAAGTACTCTTTCAACGAAAGGTGTTATGGTACAATCCTGCCAAACAATAGATTAAAAAGTCTTATATGTATTCAAAATGTTCGGGTCATTTCTTAGTTGTCATTATATTTTAATCAATTCTTATATTATTACCATAAATAATATATATATTACTTTTTATATTTTTTTTAATATTATTTATCATACATATTTTTTTTATTCACTTTCTCTCACTTAATTAACACTTTTAAAAAAATATTAATAATTCCTACACTTCTAAAAAATATATAAGATGATCATTTTTCTATTCTAATTGAGAAAGGTCTGTGTTACACTTCTTTTGCACCACTTTGAGCCATTGGATTAGATGAAATAATTGTAATTTTATGTGAAAATATTTATATCATGTCAAACTACACAATATAGTTACTCGATTAGTATTTTCAACTATGGCACTATCGTCAACTATTCTCTGCCCTTCCTACTCTCTCTCTCTCTCTATATGAAAGGGCGAACGGTAGTCGACGGTGGTGCAACAGTCGCCGGAGGACGAGAATATTAGAAGTATTGTGTAGTCCACGCAAAATAAAATTTTGTATATAAATCAGAACCATTCATCTAATCTAACATCTTATAGTAAGTGGTCCACCATTTTCCTGGCCTTTAATTGGAAACACTATACTTTTAAATGTCATTCTTGGTACAATCCCTTTCAAATGCCAGATCCACTAATCCACATTTATTGTATGTTCCATCTCTCCCTCTCTCTAAACAAATCTTGTGTATGTTAGCTTGTCACAAACGTAAATTTTATTTAATATGTTTATAAATGTTAAAATGTAATGGTAACACTTTTTAAAATGTTAAAATATAACCAAACGAGCTTGTAACTTAACTGATACCAACTTTACTAGAATGTGAAGATGATGTTAAAAGTATATTAAATTTTGCTCATATATATCAAATTAAAAAAAAATTGTTCATATATATATGTTATATGCTAAAAGGTACTTATTGTTATTGCAAAACATGATTAGAAGAACCTATTAAGAAACAATACCAAAATAGTATGTTTATAACTACAAATCTTTGACCTTGATTTGATTTATAAATGAAATTTTTTGTTTGAAAATTTATTAAATAAGAATTCATTTGATTTTGAAATCCTTTGATTTAAGTGGTTTGCAATTTTGGATGTAAAAAATCCACTCAAATTTAGTTAATTTTGAGTAGATTTAATTTCATTTTAATTTTAATTATTTGAATTAAGAATTTTATCTTTGTTAGTTTACAAATTTTAAATGCTAAATAACGATTATAAAGAAAAAATATTAATTCCATTTCTTTATAATTAATTTTAAATATGAGAATTGATTTTTAAATAAAATCAAATCAATTTCATATTTTAATAATTTCAAATACATTGTTAATATATTATATGAAATACAAAAATAGTTTAAGGGTAAGTAATTACAATGATATTGACTCGAATTCACGATAAACTCTATATATGACATTATATTTATTATATTTTTTTGTAAACTTTGGGATTTGATGAGTGTACGAAAGTGTTTTTAAATATATTATTATTAAACTAAAATATTAAAATGTGAATAGAAATCATTAGAATTAATATTCATTTTTAAATTAAGTTTCTATTTATTTTGAATATTCTTAAATAATATATATATATATATATATATATATATATCATACTTATACCATATCATAAATTTTTTTTTTTTACATTTATTTTTAATCGTTAGTTTTATTTTTTCATCTAATAATTAAATTATTTTATTAAAAATAATCATTAGATAAAAGTGAAATTAATATTAAAAATAAGTGTAATAAAAAAAATTTGCACTAATATAAATTGATCATTCTTCTATATATATATATTATATTTAAACTTGATAATATTTCTATTATTGTATTTATTTTAATTAATTTAGTCTCATTATTTAATTATTTTATTTTATAAATTAATATGAGTAAAAGATAGACAAAAAAGACAAACGTCCAATTGAAAGCCCAAATTATGCTTAACAAGTATAATCCAATCAGATTGAAAAAAAAAAAAAACTAACTTCAACTAAATTGCTGAAGCGGTGGAGAAACTATACAAATAAAAGATAAACGGAACATACTGAAGGGCAGCAGGGTGAGAACCATAGCGTGAAGCACTGTGCCATGCCCTGTATGTACTGCGCACAACAGAAAAAAAAAAAGAAAAGAAAAGAAGGAAAGCATGTTGTTCAAGGAAAAATGAAGAAAAAAAGAAACAAATTGGGGATTAACCGTGCAGCACAACGTGAAAGAGGAAGAAAAGGACGGTCATATCACTCGAGAAAGGACAAAAGTAGGGATGGCAATTACCCACGGTAATTTCTGAGACAGGACGTTGAAACAATTTTTCTGAGTATAAATATAAGTTATTCAATAAAAAAATTTTAATCCATATAGATAATTTTTTTTATATAAAATTATTAAAAATCTTATTATATAAATTAAAATATTATTATATTATATTTTTTTAATTTATTTTATTTATTAATTTATTAATTTTATTTATAATTTATTTAATATTTTGATTATTTTACCCGTAGAATTTTAAACGATGCAATATAGAGTGTTTTATTATCCATGGCGGACTTAATTTTAACAAAAGATGAAAGGGACGTTAAACAGTTTTTGAGTTATATACAATAAAAAATTTTAATAAGATAATTTTATTATATTCTAATTTTATTATATGTTACTAAATTTTTTGTATTAAGATAGTGATGAAATTTTGATTATTTTAGTATTTTATGTTGAATTGTTTTTACTTAATTTTAAGATTTAATGTTTATTAATTTTATTTTTTATCGATTATATAAAGCAATTTTTAGATATGTTTAATCATATTTTTCTCATATTTTGTAATTTATTTGTATTATTTGATTATTATGATAATTGTTGAATATCAATTGTGATTTTTTATTATGGATACATTTAATTATTTGATAATTTATTATTAATTAGGAGATTCTATCATATACTTGATTATTATTTTTAGTCTTCGTTGATAAATCTTTCGTGATCATCATACTTTGTTAGATATTCATTAATTAAATTATTTGGGTATAATAATTTGATATAGTTAATGTTAAAATTAATCTTGGTGAATTCTAAACTTTAATTATATTACATCTAGTAAAAACTCAATTTATTTACTTTGTTTCACTTAAATTTGTATTCAAAATTAATTTTTATTTACTATTAATCATTTAATATTTTTCTTTATTTCTTCTATTCCTTTAGTTATTCGTTTAATTTGTCTCTCATGGAATCGACACCACAAAATTGTGTTATAGCGACCGCATTATTCTTTGGGTGTAATAAAATTTTGGCATCGTTGCTAGAGAGACAGTAAAATAATTGTTAGACAATTGTTCTTTTCAAGAATTTGTAAAGGTGATAACTTCGTTCCTTTTTTTTAGCTTGCTGCATCTTTATTTTATTTTATTTTCTTTTTGTAGTTTTTTTTTAGTATTGCATTTTTTTTCTACCTTGCATGAACAGTTATAGAAATGCTTTGAGTCGGTTTGCTCATAAACCTGTGTAAAAGCCAAAGTCCTATTTTTCTATTCATTTGTTTGATATTTCTTTTAATTCTAATGAAATGAGCGAACACGAAGATCAATCCACTAGGACCTTTCAGGATTACCTCCACCTTACACGCACAACCACACCATCATGTATCATGTTTTCAGCTAATACTTGTCAATTGGATTTTAAAACAAGGAAGATACAACTACTCCATACTTTTCGTGGCTTGGAAAATAAAAATCCATATTTTCTCATTAGGGAGTTTAAGGAAGTAGTTGCGACTTTTCATAGTCAAAATACAACTAATAACGTTGTGAGATTTAAGTTCTTTCCCTTCTGTTTGAAGGATAGAGCTAAGAGTTGATTATACTTGCTGAAACCACAATATATTGGGTCATGGAATGAGATGACTCAAGCCTTCTTTAATAAATATTTATTCCAACATAAGACCAACACTTTAAAAAGACAAATATCCACATGTGCACAAAAGGCAGTGAGATTTTGTATTAGTCTTAGGAGAGATTTAAGGAGTTATTGAGTATGTGTCATCACCATGAGTATGAGAATTAATGCTTAGTGAGCTATTTTTATTAGGGACTTACACTTAAAGAGCACCAATTTGTGGAGATGATGTGCAATGATGAGTTCTTACAGAAAGATCCTGCTGAGGCCATAAAATACGTTAATGAGCTTATTGAAAAAGCTCACACTTGGACGGGACCTAGTGTTGCTAAGAGCACAAATAGGTCATAACATGTAGGAAACCTAAATGGTGGTGGAATTTACCATCTCAGGGAAGAGGACAACCTAAATGCTAAGGTTGAGATGCACACTAGGGAGCTAGAAGTGTTAAAGACTAAGGACTTAAAGCCAACACATGCAGCTAATCATGCAAAGTCTTTTAGACCATGCTTTGTGTGTGATGGAGTAGATCACCTCGCCAAAAAATGTCTCACATTTGCTGAGATGAGAGGTATGTACAAGAAACCATTGACACCTTTCTCTTATACTTATAATCTACAGTGGCGCAATCACCCCAATTTTAACTAGAAGTCTGAAAATCAGTCACCTGCACAACCCTCTAGATCATATCATGTACCTTCATCTTCTAGGAGTCCTTAAGAAGACACTTTGCAGGCTTTTTATTGAGGTACAGGATAAAACTAACCAAAAATTTGAATCTTTGATTACGCAGATTGTTAAAGAAAACAAGGAGATAAAGAGCCAAGTGTCCAAATTGATGAACTCATTGAGTGTGAATGAGCGAGATAAGTTCTTTTCTCAAGCTTAGTCTGCACCCCATGGTCAATACATGGCGTAAGATAATTTGAAGGATATGAATGTCATTGTGACACGAAGTGGTAAGTCATTACACATCATAACAATGAACAACTCAGATGATGTGAAAAAAAAAATCAAGATAGTAGTGATGCCGAGCTGCCCAAGGAACCTGAGGTGAAAAAGAGTCCCGTTAAAGTACTATTCACTCAAGCTTTAAAATCAATCAAACGAATTCTGAACCATAACATTGAAATCCTTGAGAATCTAAGGCAAGTAAAAATTAATCTTCCTCTTTTGCATGTAATTAAACAAGTTCCTACTTATGCAAAAGTTCTTAAGGATTTGTGTACAGTTAAAAGGAAGAACCATATGAAAAAGACAGTGTTCCTGCCAAAACAAGTTAATGCTCTAATTGAACAGCAAATTCCTCCTAAGTACAAAGATCTTGGTTGTCAAACCATTGCATGCAACATCAGAAATCATGGGTTTGGGAAAGCTTTGTTTGATTTAGGAGCTAACATAAATCTAATGTCATATTCTATTTATTTGCAGTTGGGGTTGGAAGAAATCAAATCAACCACTGTGGTATTACAATTGGATGACTGTTCAATCAAAGTACCATATGGTGTGGTAGATGATGCTCTAATTCAAATTAAAAATTTTATTATCCTGTTGATTTCCTAATCCTCGATACTAACTATGATGTTTAAACTACTTCTAAAATTCCTTTGATTTTAGGTTGACATTTCCTTGTCATAACTAATGCTCTTATTAATTGCAATAATGAGCTCATGAAGTTATTGTTTTGGAATCATAACTCTCGAGGTGAATATCTTTCATATTGCAAAATATCTTCCAATATCTTCCATATTGCAAAACATGACTCTCGTTGGTCTCCTCTCGAGGTAAATATTATCTTCCCTTCACTTTCTTTCTTAACTCTTTTCTCAAAGTGTTTTAAGAAATACGAAATATTATTGTAATATGCGAATGTATAAGGGAAGGAAAAAAGAAAAAAAAAACGGCAAAGTAAAATTGCAAGAGAAAAAAAAAAGATTTTTTTTTCGAAAAGCTACAAAGTTGAAAAAAATTGAGAAAAGAAGTGAAAAGAAAAGAAAAAGTCTGGTTTGGGAGTTTGAAAAAAAAAAGTGATTTAAAGAATGTAAAAAAAATTGTGATGAAAGTGTAGAAATCAAGCTTCTAAATATTATTGAAACACTTTTGATTTTTGGTGTTTTCCTTAGCCTTCATATTTTCCTTTTACTCACATTACAAGCTTAATAAAATCTTATTTGATCTTAAGGGATTGCATGGTTCTTTCAAGGTACATGATTAATCTTAATGTATGATGTAAAATCTTTTCTTGACATCTTTTCATGGAATATATTTGTTCTATTTTCTCAATATTCTTTCTGTCATTTTATATGTGAGATATTTATTTTGATTTATGCTTATTACTCTACTCATTTATACTTGCTATGAGTGACACCATATTTCTGAGTGATTTTCATTGGTGAATGCAACTCTTGTGAAAATTGTTTATAGTTGAAAGATATTTTCTGATGGAGATTCTAGTTTTGATATTTGGAGACAATAAATATATGTCACAGTAGCTATATTATTCATACATTTTGAGTTTAATGATTGTCGAGTTTTTGTGACAATTGTAATGTTATGATACATGACTGATATTCTTGAATTGAGATAAAATTTGATTAAATTGATTGGAGATATGATTTATTTTAAGTTTTGTTTTAAGTCACTTTAATTGGTAAGAACTAACAATAAGCAAGTCGAGAGTGTGATGACTGTACGAAAATACTATCTAAAGACTTTATTATTGGACTAAAATGTTAAAATATGAATACAAATTATTGGTATTAATATTAATTTTTAAATTGAATTTTTATTTATTTTAAAATATTTTTAAACAATAATATATATATATATATAAACTTGATAATATTTATATTTTTATATTTATTTTAATTAATTTATTCTCATTATTTAATTATTTTATTTTATAGATTAATATAAACAAAAAATAGATAAGGAGCAAAAATTCAATTGAAAGCCTAAATTATGCTTAACAAGTATGGCCCAATCATATTGGAAAAGAGAGAAACTTAACTTCAACTAAATTGGTGAGACGGTGGAGAATATATATAAATAGAAGATAAAAGGAATAGATTGAAGGGCAGCACCGCAGCAGGGTGAGAGTAGTAACGTGAAGCACTGCGCCATGCACAGTGTGTGCTGCGCACAACACAAAGAAAAAGGAAAGCATGTCGTTAAAGGGGAAAAGGAAGAAGAAAAGAAACAAATTGGGAATTGAACGTGCAGCATAACGTGGAAGGGAAAGAAAAGGATGGACACTTCACTCAAGAAAGGAGAAAAGAAGAAAAGGACGCTGCAGCATTGAGTTATATACAATAGAGAATTTTATTATGTTTTAATTTTATTCTGTTTTATTAAATTATTTATATTAAGAAGATGATGAACCTTCGATTATTTTGATATTATTATATTAAATTATTTTTATTTAGTTTCAGAATTTAATATTTATTTATTTTATTTTATTATCAGATTATATAAATGAATTTTTAGATAAATTTAATTATTTTTTAATATTTTTTAATTTATTTGTGTTATTTGAGTGTTAGTAGTATTTGTTAAATATCAATTGTGATTTATTATTAAGAATACATTTGATTATTTGATAATTTACTATTAATTAGAGAAATTTTATCATACACTTAATTATTATTTTTAATATTTTATTGATAAATCTTTCGTGTTCACATGTTTGTCATTACATGTTCGTGAATTAAATTATTTAAGTATAATAATTTAACATAATTAATGTTAAAATTAATCTTAATAAATTTTGAACTTTAATTATCTTACATTTAATAGAAACTTAATTTATTTATTTTGTTTCACTTAACTTTATATTTTTAATTAATCTTTATTTACTATTAATTATTTAATTTTTTTAAATTTTTTTGTTTCTTTAACTATTCTTTTAATTTATCTCTTTATAAAATTAACACTCTAAAACTATGTTACACGTATCGCATTATTGTTTGAGAGTAATCAAAGCCAACACGCAAAAGAAAACTAGAAAAAAGCTAAAATGTGACTAAAGGAAATGTTACATGCATCAACAAGAAGAACAACAGATAAAAAGGAGGGAACCACCGGAAATCTATGCACTCCCACAAGAAGGGTTATGACCATGCTTTGCTAGGAGATTAGCACAGATGAGGATCTTCTCCTGTTGGTCAAAACAGGAGAAGATCTTGTTTTGTCATTTTGGAGAAAAAATGACAAATAGTTCTCCTCTTCTCCCATCATCTAACCACTTTAGTTTGTCATTTTTTCATCAAAATGCCAAAAGAAGATCTTCTTCTATTTTGGCCAACAGAGAGATCCTCATCCGATTAGCACAAATGTTTCCTTCTAAGTGGGTTGGAACACCACTTGCCAGTTATTCCGAAGCATCCTTTGGATACAAGACACCACCACTGCACACGAATGCGAAGCGTCCAAAGCAGAGTGAATAAGGATCAAGGCACTTCTAGAATATACAGGCTATATAATATACACATAAAGGGTATATTATTAAATTTCATAATACACACATTTATAATTTTAAATTATATTTTAAATGATAAATATGCTTAACACGTAAAGGGTCTCAAGTCTATATTAATTTAGGGTCTCAAGTCTATATTAATTTCACTCTAAATGATAGTAATAGGATTTATTAGAATCCATGCCTTGTGTGAGAGATACCATGATTAATACCTACCATAAAAAGAAAGATACCATAATATAAGGATGACACTTACGGAAGGTGAGGGTAGGAAATACTTCCCCACTCCACGTCTCTCTAGTTTTTCCTTGATCTCTGCTTTGAAAAAAAAAAAAGAAAGATACCATAATATAGAGATGACACCTACGGAAGCTTTGGAAAAAAGAAGAAGAAAGATACCATGATTAATACTTACCATAAAAAGAAAGATACCATAATATAGGGATGACACCTACGAAAGGTGAGGGTAGTACCTACCATAAAAAGAAAGATACCATAATATAGGGATGACACTTACAGAAGGTGAGGGTAGGAAATACTTCCCCACTCCACGTCTCTCTAGTTTTTCCTTGATCTCTGCTTTGGAAAAAAAAATACTCCCTAGAATTATTATTATTATTATTATTATTATTATTATTATTATTATTATTATTATTATTATTTGCTAAATTGTGTGAGAAAGATACCATGATTAATACCTACCATAAAAAGAAAGATACCATAATATAGGGATGACACCTAAGGAAGGTGAGGGTAGGAAATACTTCCCCACTCCACTTCTCTATAGTTTTTCCTTGATTTCTGCTTTGGAAAAAAATACTCCTTATCCCTGTTCACCCCAAGGACCCCAAATTATTTTAAAAAATTATAAAAATAAAAATATAAAAAATGAAAAAAAATATATAGAAATTTATAAATAATTTCAATTTAAATATATAATATCAATAAATTAAAACAAGTTACTACCTTGTGGTAATTTTTTACTTTTTTATTTTAAATTAACATAAAAATAATATTGATGAAAATTACTAAAAGAAATAAAGTATTAATATATAGAGCATCCTCCGGTATCCTTATTTTATAAAGGGCACCGATACCCTATTTACATGGCAATTTTTTATTAGTCAATTAATATATATTTTTAACCAAAACCTGTAACTTGAACAGTAGGTAAACTACATATATTTATTAAGAAAAATATAATCTCATACCTACAATGTTTTGTATTTAAAAAAGAAGTCCACCTATTTTTCAAGAAAATACTACTGCAGCAGTTGCAAAGTTGTTCTCTTTGTCATTCATTGATTCACAAAGTCACAATTTCATATTTCAAAGTCCCTACCATTCATTCTAAACTCTCTTTATAATTTAATGGACCTAAACATTATTTTATCATTTGGTAAGTCTTTTTAGATCGTGAATTGTTAATTGGAATATAACTTAAGGGTACTGGTACCCTTAAAAGAATTAGAAGTATCGAAGAAACTCCCGTAATACATATATATAATATAATCTTTAAAGATAATTTAATAATTTCTTAAAAACATATTTTTCACGAGACAGGAAATATAACCCCGTCCCTGCGGGAAGATTTTTATCCCCAGCATAATTCCCAAAATTTGAGTCCCCAAATGGGGCAGCTCCAGGAAAATTTTGCCATCCCTGCCATAATATGGCATATGTCTGATATAACAATGTCGAAGACGTCAAACTCTTCAAGAACGAGTCAATGACATCAGTTATCTTACCATACAGCATGTTCTTCGTAAATAAGAGTTCCCAGCTCATTCTTGGGGAAGCTAGATGCTCAACATTCAACAACTAGAAGATCATACAAGACTAGTGAGTAGAGTTCGAAAGCTTCTTTAATTCTTTATCTTCAATCTTTCCTGCTTTCCCTTTGTATCTAAAAGGAAATTATGGGGAAATTTTTTTTTCCACCTCTCATATCTTCCCACAATTTAATTTCCCATGAGTTACCAATTGCTTGACTCGCAAATAGCAAACCCTCAGACATGACAACGAAAATGGTGGCAGAAGCAGCATAACATATTCGCTATCTCATCTCATGTAATGTAATCTTTTTTTTTTTTTTTGCGGTAAAAAAGAAAAAAAGGATTACATTAGTTCTGAGAGGCAAAACAAAGACCAGTTTTCAATTTTTAAGGGATAGTGTTATTCTAATGTACAGCAACAGAGTCCACGGCCCACCAGGTGAGCATATTATGCACCGGCTACATATGCAAACACATATATTTAGCTATCAACAAATCTACGAGAGTCAACCCTACATGCCTCCTCAACTGACCCAAAAAATAAATGGAGGCAAATTACAAACAAAGGAACGATCTCCTAGCAGTTCAAAATTTAAGATATCCCCATACGTTAGCAAAGAGCAATAATAGGACCAGTATTAAGGCAGAAACTACAATAACAGAAGACCACATGGTGCGATTGAAGGAAGCCTTTGATATGTAAGGGACCCTTCTATGCAATAAGTCTTTTAACCCCAAGATGGAACCTGCATTTGCAACTTGTTGAGAAACCTTTCTATTGTCAGTTGACTCAGATGTCTTCTGGGGTTCATTCACATCATCAGTAACAGTAGCACTCTCATCAGCAGCATAATTTTCTGAAGCTTTCTTCTCCTACAAAAGAGAAACAAATCTCACAACACATGCCGAGACAATCTCTTAAGATATGCTAGCTAAATAAACAAACTTCTTACCTCTGCAATGACTGGTTTTGATTTATGCTCTTCTTGTGCACAACTCCCATCTTTCGCCATCTCATTTGAGCCAAGTGTAGGCTTTAACAAACGAATTCTCCTTGGTGCAGTACCTTGCACTGCAAGGTTAGGCTGTTCATTTCGCACCTGTCGAGTCCTTATCCTGATTCCAGTATCAAAACTAGCAACCGTATTAAAGTTTCTTGGTTGCTCATAATCATTGACTACATTGTAAACTTGGCCCAAAGTATCAGATGAGAAAGCCATCTGGCAATTGTTTTGAAATAACCCAACATTGCTCTTCTGCTCATCACTACTGAGGTCAGAGGTGATGGTGCTGCAAAATTTTGGAGTTGTCACCAGAGGAATCCTTCTGTCAGTTGCCTCCTCAGGATAAGCAGCATCTAGTGCTGGCATACACTGCAGAAACAATAAGACTAAGGTTACAGGGGACACAAGAACATCAAGCTAAATTGTTAGAGCTGCCACTAGGAGTTGGGAAACTACCACGTGTTATTTTGGTGGCAGAACCTACCTAGAATGACCAAAAGATAAATAGTGTTAAAGCTGTTACTCACTGTCATTTTGGCTACTTCCAATTCTGAGTCACTGCCTGATCCATTGTCCTCAACTTTAAACAAGGTGAAGTTCTGCTTTTGACTGCCAGGCTCCTCATAAGAGGCCTCATCCCAATTAACAACTGATTCAAAGAAGTCTGAAATATTTGTCTCATTTGTAACATATTGAAGCCCACATCGACCATCTGATTCATTGGTTGCTTGATAATAATATTCAGGTGGAATATGCACTGGGGAAAATAATTTGTCATCTAATAGCTCGTTTTCTGGGTCATAAAATATGTCCCAGTTAAACGGCTGATCCTCCTGCAGAAAGTATCAAATATAGGAACTAAATCAACAATTTGAATGTACGTAAAATCAAATCAGGGGAAACGAAAACAATAGAAGAAACAAAGATGGCTATATATATTGTAAAGTTGACTTGAGTTTAATAAATGTTATTGATAATCTTTTAAGTAGTTAAAACTCTCATAATTTTAAGATAGGTACATTGAACACTACAAAAAACTACTACTCTGATGACCACCTTCTCTTTTTTAACGAATAAAGATTGAGGTCACTCTTACAAATAAAGATTGAAATCACTTTTAGTGATCCTCTAAGTAGCCTAAATTCTCCAGCATGATTTTAAGATATGTATGATGTCCTCCTTGAAGAACTATCTCTGAAAAGGGATGACTAAGAAGAATCAAATATTATATGTACCACAAACCCATGCGTTGCATGGACATGATAACTAGTAATGGATTAAAACTCAGTTAGTCCATCTAACCTCTGCAGCAGGTTCTACAATTTGATTTTGTCCATCATAAGCATCATATTCGTCACTATGGCAATCACCCGAGGTTATAACGTTGGAGATTGTTTCCTCAGAGTTCTCAGGGATAATTGCCTGGTGCTTTTCATCTTCTGTAACCTGTGACGGGGTTCCTGCACCCAGAGCTGGATCAGATTGTATTTCTTCTGGGGAGTAATTGGCAGCCATAGGAGTAGAAGTAGTCCGCTCCACTTCATCACAGTGTGAAACTTCAAGACTCTCATCTTGTTTCTTAAATAATCGACAAAGGACATATGCATTCTGGTAAAGTCAAATAAACCAAATTGAAAATTTAGTAACATATCATCATCTTCGTGTAATTTCTTAGCTAGTTGTAAATTGCAGTAGCGCTGCTGCTACGGAAATTAATAAATACAGAATTGTAGGAAGTAGTGCATACGGGTCATGAGGAGGAGGACGGAGGCAATGGGAAGTGCAAGGGTGCAGTCTAAGAAATTGAACAAGAAAAATGAAACACAAGATCACCGAGAGCTTTTAGAAGCCAAATAACTATACGGGGAATTATTTTTCAGAGATATAACATGCAATGTCACAGAGGTTGACTCAAACTCAGCAAACAAAAGCTTCAAATAGACATGGGACCTTGAGGGTGTATCAAATTTAAAACCAAGAATTTTCAGCTTAACGTAGTAAAAGAGCAACCCTTAAGTCAAAAAATAAAGAAAAAAGACAAGAAACAAAACCAAAACATAAGCTAATATCTGATTGAGTCAGTTTTGCTGAATTTAATTAAAACAAAATTATCTGTAAAATGAGCATTTTAAGAACCAAATTGGAAGAAGAACAAACTTAAATCATCCACTATAGAGAGAAACATTTTATATACTTCAATGAAAAAATTGTATAGCTATTCAATTTACAAAGATCCAATGTCAACTCACAACCCCATGATAACAAAGATACATAAAAAGATAATATGAGAAAAATAAAAATAGGAGATGAGATGAGAGTCAACCTGCCCAGGGTTGGTACCATCAAGCTCCTTCAGGGTGGGCCGGTACTCGTGCATAACCCAATTGGTCCTCTTCCCTTTGGGGGCACGACCAGTGTAGAAGACTAAAGTCTTCTTCATCCCAATCAAGCTTAAGCCAGACTTGATTTTACGATCCTTGCCTGTTGCCTTCCAATAGCCATGACTCGTTGCTCGGTTCAATCGATGCCCATTTGGGTACTTGCGATCCTGTGGACAGAAGAAGAACCACTCTGGATCCTTGTTCCGTACCACTGACAAATCTACAACACAAATACAACAAAAATTAGCAAATGAAATAACATACATAGCCACCTCGAAATCCATTTCTACACCATTAATTCCACAGTCATGTTATGATCAATTGCTTAAACAAACGAAAATAATCTGATGATCTCAACATATGAGATATGCATATAAAAATCCAGAATTTTGTGAACAGTGGTGTTTAATAAAAAATTAGTAAAGCAAAAACTTCAACTTTACCAACCAAATCAACAAGAGATTATGATCGTGAAAAGAAGATAGAAAAAAATACCGGGCAAATCCCAGGGCTCCCATTTGCAGACATCAATTTCTCGAATAACCCAAACCTCGTCACCATTGCCGTTGATCTTCTGTCGCAGGTAGTAATCGATAAGCTCTTCATCCGTTGGCCGAAATCGAAACCCTAAAGGCAGTGAATTGAGGGACAACACCGCCATCTCCTCACCACGCGATGGTGGATAACAGTCAACCACCGCACCCATAGAGTATCAGCACACAAGCAAAGAAAGAAAGAAAGAAAGAGCGCTTAGAATGAAAGAGAAAAAGAAAGAGAAAGAGAAAGGGAGAAACTTTGAAGAAGCCCTTGATCAATTATAAAGAAATAAACAGAAGCAGGATTGGAATTGGAGAATCAGAGGGATAATTCAGAGGATTATAGAGTGTGATGGCCCATAGCTTTTTCTCACTTTTTTTTTTTTCTCGTCAGCTAAAGGAACCTGCTGAGATAGGAGCACGCAGGAAGAGACAGAGTGAGAGAGAAAAGTTGACAGTGTAGTGAGTCGAGTCCTACGAGCCCACAATCTTGTTGAATTTACGTCGGAGAAACCGCGTTTACATTCCTCGTATATACCGCGTTCGATGTCTTAGCCTTGTTTTTCGGAGAAACTACGACGATGCCACTATGTATCCCGTGGGTTGTATAACTCAAAGAAATGGTTGATCCTTTCGGAGATAAGTTTTGAGAATTATTTCAAAAATTAAGATACGGTGGACTCTTACGTGGCATAGTCACAATACTAATGAGTGAAGAAATGAGTATATATAAAAGATATTTTGATATTTAAGTTAATAGGTACATAAGAAAGATATAATATTTATTGTGAATTAAGTCATATATCTTTTTTTCTTGTTAACAATTTATATATGAACGTTTAAAAGTGTAAGGAATCTTAACATTTAGTACATTCAGTGTGAGGAATCCTTATTTATGCGGGATGCGACGGACATTCATTCTTGTCGATGATGTTATGCCTAGTACATGTGCGTAATAATGCTTGGGAGCTAGCTTCGTGGGTCGGGTTATTCCATATCTATAGATTCATAACCCGGTTTAGAACAATTACTTTCAACTTGGTACTTTGATATGACAACCAAGTGTCAAGATATTAATTCAACTAGAGCACACAACGCGCGATGGACAAAGGGATTTGAGTTGTAGTGTCTACATCGGATTTCGTGATGTTTTTCCCAAAGGGTCAAGGTCCGTGATGTATCATAGTAGGCTCCCGAGATTGATGAGTAAGGCCGAGATTCGTGATTGCTCACTCAGCTTAAGTCATCATACAGTTGTTCGCGGTAAGTAATAGGTTTGCCCCATGTATAGTTTGTGGGGTATGCACAAATGTACCTCAGATTTGGACCGAGATCTGTGGTATTACACCGTGGTATCTCGTTGAGGGTCCGTGATCATGCTTAGGTGTTCTGAAATGTCACGCGTCATTTCAATTTTGAACATTTTGTGGTTTGATGGTATTACACTGTGGTATCTTGTTGAGGGTCCGTCGTTTGGGGTTTGTAGCATCATGATTAGCCGTTTTCAAATTTCGAAAAAAGAGGCATCATGATGAGGTGCTTTAAACGAAAATGCAAATCTGCCCTCATTAATGGTAATGATTTGAGGGTGACTTTCCGCTCTTATAAATAGGAATGAGGTTTAACATTTTCTACTCTTCACTCATTCTTGCACTCTAGATTTCTTCTCTGATGACTCAGGTGATTCCCAACATCTTTTTGTGGTGACTGTTGGTGGTTCAAGATTTTTTCAACGCTTAATTCACCGTTCAAAACCTCTCTTTCCCTCCCCAACTCGAGGTACTCATTGTTTCCCCTTTTTCATTTTTGCCCTTTTCTTTGAGCATTTAGTAGGGAAAAATATCTGGGAGTGAGGAGTCAGTACAGAATAGTGGTCCATCAGTGGAAGCTCTGAGTCCTTCGTTATCCTCGTCGCGACATAGGCTTCAAGTCCATGGTGGGGATTCTGATGAGGGTTTGAGTTCCTAGGTCAAGGTAAGGATCCTAGAGGCACTTAGGAAAGCAGATCAAGCTAGAGAGCTGGCTATGCATGGTCATGCTCGTCCGCTCTCTGAGCTTTTGATGACATTAAGAAACTTAAGTGATTCCTCAGAGTCTAACTCGGGCGCGTCCTCTGTAGGTATGACGCGAACTCGGAGGACTGCACTTGCACAATAGAGGGGGCAGCACTTGCAGAATAGAAAGAACTATTCTTTCTATCAGATATAAGCATGTACTAGTGGGTGGACCATGAAGTTCTAAGCACCCCTTCCAGGATAAAGACAACCAAAGATGCCTACGACAAGCAACAATACATACAACTTACTGTGAAAAGGCTTAGAGACTAGGAGTTTGTAACACATCACCCATTGGACGACCCGTATAGCGGGCAAGCATTTTATGTACATGTACAAGGCGCTCTTTACTTGGATTGGTGTACGACTATCGTTCTCTAAGTTCGAGATGGGCACTCTCAATTACTTTCGAGTGGCGCCTAGTCAACTTCATCTGAATGCTTGAGCATTTGTCTGGGCATTAGAGCTTGTCTGCCAGGTCTTCGATTGGCCGTACTCGGTCAATTCTTTCTTCCATATTTTCTCCTAGTTGTTGTCTGGGAACAATCAACTTAGGGGATGGGTCACTTTGCGAGCGCAAAGTGGGTGCAAAGTCTTCCACTCCTACCAAGAGTTTTTCAAGAATTTCAAAAATGACTATTTTAGGGTATAAGGGGCTCCAGGGAAGACACTTTTTTTCATCTCCCATAAAGGTCAACTGCACCTTTACTTATGCTAGACCTAGGTTGGTTGGAAATGGAGTAGTGAAGAGATAGAGACTTCGATGTCCTAGATCTCTCCTCGCAAGGCCATGGTCTTGGATTTTCCTGATTAACTGGACCAAGGAGAAGGGGACCATCAGTTGCAAGGATCTTTTGGGTGCGCCTGCTGATTCCATAAAGGCCATGCTAAGTATCTCATCCTACATATTTTCCTTTTTGAACATTTATCTAAGTGTTGAAACATTTTTTATTTCTTCTTTTTGTTTGTAGAAAGCATGACTTCACCGTTTGGACTTCGGCGCTTGGATGAGAAATTGGTGTCCAAGAGTAGTGAGGCGTCAAGATCTCGAGCCTTGGCGACTGCTCAACGGGTGACTGTTGTCGTCCCCACACATTCGAGCAGTGCGATCCTTACTCTTACGGAAGTGGTGATCTCCTTACCTCCCCCGAACACTGAGGTCTAGGATGCTGAACTGAGTTCTCTTGTGTCGTCGCTACGGGTCTGAAAGAGGTAGACTAAGAGCAGCAGGAATGCTAGGGGGAAAAGGTTGGCAATTGAAAGTATTCCGGAAGAACTAAAAATAGATGAAGTTCTAGCTAGTTCGAGGTTTGAGGATGCTCTGAGGCCTGGGGTTGCTCTGCCTCGCCTTCCATCAAGATCGGTGTGGGCTTATGGAGATGATCCTATCAACTTTATTAACAGTCACGTATTGAGTTCCGCCGAAATTGATGTGTTGATTGAGCGTGATATAAGGGAGATCCTTCGTGAGGCCCAATTTAGAGGTTTGTGTGTCGTCTTTGTTCTTCGATATATAGAGGAGGCTTGGAAGTCTGTCCGGGAAGTTACCAGCTTGGAGGGGGAGCTCAGTACCCTTCGGAGTGAAATTACCGAGAAGGATAGATAGCTAGCCTAGGCCGCCATGGAGGTAACCCAGAAGGACGGGAAGCTAGCCTAGGCTATCAAGGAGCTTAAGTTGTGCGACACTGAGGTTGATAAGCTCGGGGGGCTGAGGTTGCTCACTTTACTGCAGATGTTGTCGAGGTACCTACCATCTGGCCTCAAGCTGTTAAGGTGGAGTCACTCTGAGCCAAAGTTGCTGAGGCCGACAAGCTTCAAGCCCAACTTGGTGAAGCAATGGCTCAGAAGGATGCATTGAAGAAGAACTTAGCCTTAACCGAATTTGTCCTCACCGGTGTTCGGGTTCAGCATAAACTTCTGAAGGGGGAACTAGACTAAACAATAGATGACTGATCGAAGTCCGTGGAGGAATGAAATAGACTTAGGCTGCACTTTGCTTGTACTGAAATGCAGCAAAAATTTTGAAGATAGGCCTCCCTAGTTATCCATAGATCTCAAAGACAAGGTGGTGAACCATCTCAAGACGATTTTCTTTAAAGACAAAGGAAAGCGCGACACATGAGAGAGTCATCACCCCAGCAAACAAAAGTGCAGACACATAGGCATCCAAATGCTCCTGAGGGTCCATTGTCCCATCGTTGGCTTCAATGTTGGCAGGATACTTGAAGCGCCTAAGGATTTTATAAGCCATCAGTCTGTGAGAGAAGGGTTGGCTTTGTGAAACTGTGTCCCTTGCTCGGTTTTCCTGCTCTCTTGCATGGGTCGGTCCAGCATTATGGATGGGATCTGTGATTCTAGAGTTCTCCGAATGGCGATCATCATGCTGATGTCGGTCTCTTCTGTTTTCATGGTTCTTTCTAAGAGACTAGTTTTCTGCTTCGTGGTCCTAGTTAGCAGCTCTCTCCAGGTTATGAATTTTTTTGTCTTGATGATGAATGCTCTCCTCTCGAAGTCTAACTAGAGAGAGCAATTCCGCTCTGAATAGCTCCTAATGATCTGTCCTAGCCTAACGGGACTAGGCTTCGTTGTCCACTCGGTCTCCAAGGCGTTATAGTGCTGACACCTGCTGCCCAACATCCCCATAAGGTGCTCTCTATGTGCCAAGGCAATTCCTTACCAGAATCCACAAGGAAGGAATGGGGAGATTCTCTATAGTGAAAAAAAAAAAGTCTCTAGCCCGTCCTGCCTCGGTTCCAGGTGGGCTACGACTGGCTCCAGAAATGGCTGATAAGCAGCAGGGATAGATGTTGGATGGAAATTTGTAGACAATAGGTTACGCGCAGTAGAAGCGCGGTTCTAGTTTGTTGAGGTTTGTCTCCCCCTTGTATTAGCCATGATGATGGTTGTGATAAGAGTGTTGATGATAGTGTTAGGAGTATAAATTTATCATTTCCCATAAATGACGTCAATGTTCAGAATTGAGTTCTAAGGGTTACTTGAGAAGGTAAGAGATTGTGAACTCCTCCGTGGCGCAGCCGCAACTACAACAAGCGAGGGAGTGGATACTTGCAAAAGGCACCCTGACACCGAAGTTAGTAGATACGCAAGGAAGGTATGATATTTGTTATGAATTAGGTCATACATCTTTTTCCCTTGTTAACAGTTTATATATGAGCGTTTAAAAGTGTAAGAAATCTGAGCATTCAGTATGTATTGAATATTGTTACATGAAATTGCGAAAACCATTATTCTATATGATTAATCCCTATTTATACGGGATGCAACGAACATTCATTCCAGTTGAGGATGTTATGCCTGGTGCATGCGCGCAGTAACGTTTAGGTGTCAACCTGATAGGTTGGGTTGCTCCATATCTATGGATACGTACCCTGGTTTAGAATAAAAAATAAAAAAAATATTATATAAAAAATACTTCATATAAAAAATAATATATTAAAATAAAATATATAAAAAATTATTTATATAATAAAATTAAACTAATAATAATAATAATGTAACGTCATATTTGAATATTAAATTGATTAGATAATAATATAAATTAAAAAATTAAAAATATAATTAAAAAAAAACTCAGTTTAATGATATAATATACTTAATTAGAAAAGTCTTTCATATATTAAATTCAAATTTTATAAATAATTATTTCATATTTCTAAAAATCTGGGTTAACTCGATCTAAACGGGTAATCCAAATTTGATTAAATTTGCCTAATTTACTATATTGACTTGTAATATGCAAGAATGAGACCGGTCGAAAGATCATAAGTTTCCTAGACCGGCCGAGCTCGCGGGGCAAACAACTATGGTGCAGAGGGTTGAGTGAGGGATAGAATGGGAATGAGGATTATGGTATGATTGGTCAGAGACACTGTATAAGGGGGAAAAAAGGACATGTTGTCCAGCAAATGAGATTATGAAACGTGTTACGTAAATGCATAAAGGAGCCCTCAATTTACGTGGGGAGTAAGGAAGACCAAAAATATAATAATAATAAAATTGTAAAAAAAACAAACAAACGACAATCTTCTCTACACTCCACAAATTGCCACGTCGTCGTTTTTCTCTTTCTCTCATCCCCGTCTTCCTCTTCTCGTCTTGCCACCCCATTATCCTTCTATTCTTTTAGGCTTTTCAGCTTATTAAATCAATATTGAGACATTTTAAAGATTTATTTATTGAGTAATGGACTATGGCACTATGGTGGAAGGCTCTATAAAGGAAAAAGCGATGGATGTGACGTGACACACAGTGGCTACAGAATTAATTTGGGATCCTAAGTTGGGTTTCTCATTTCTGTCCGCATAAAAATAAAGATTAATTAATTAAGAAGTTATTATCGTAACTTTATTTTGTTATTACATGTGTGATATCATAAAATAAAGTTATTGAGATGAGGCAGTTATTCTATCCCAAACTTATTTTAACCAAAAAATTAGTTTATTAAAATTTAGACATTTAAATCCAGTCATGTTATTTTAGTTCATTATATATTACTTTTATATAGACAATTACACTAGTGCTTTACACCTTCTTGTTTATAATTAATATAAGATTTTATCTTATCTTTTATACCAAATAAATTTGAGGATTTATTTGATATATTGTATTAAACTTATTAACATAAATTAATATAATATATTATAATTTTATCAATTATTTAGTATAATAATTTTTTTTATATATTATAATGATAAATAACTTAATCAAGTCTTGTGAAATGAGATTAAATCTAATTAAATTTTGATGTATAAGTTATTATAATTTTTTTTATTATAATTTTAAATACCTTGATATCTCAAATCATTACGTATTAAGCGTTATATTATCATATCTTATACTATTAAATCTTATACTATTAGACCAAATACTATCAGTGTTTTATCCTATCTTTCATACCAAACATATTATGATATTATTAGACATGATAGTATAAAGTCTAATAATATAATATATGATAGTATAAAACTTAAAACGTAATGGTTAGAAATATTAGAGTGTTTAGAATTGTAATAAAAAAGTTTTTGTATGAGTTTATATATCAAAATCTAATCAGATCTAATCTCATTCTTTAAAACTTGATTAAGTTATCTATTATTTTAATGTATAAGAGAGATTTGATAAATAAACTTATATAATATAATATTTACACTAAATAACTTATAAAATCATAATATATTATATTAATTTATCTTATCAAATTTAATACAATATATCAAACATGTCCTTATACTTATTTTTTTTCCGTCGTGTAAAACGGAATATATTCTTATTTCTTTTAGGCTAGTTTTGACACCCATCTTTATCTACTTAATTGGAATGGATTCCATATAAATTTCTTTGTTCAAGACATTGACACCTGAAAAATGAGATCGGTTTATGATAAGGTAATATTCGTTGACATTTTCATGATTCGTTTCGATGGATACTAGAATCTGATGATTGCATATATATGTTTATTCAAGAAAAAAGCTTCACATGCTCGAAAATAATAATACCAGCAATATTTATACGAGTCTTCTTTATTTTTGTCATATAGGGTGAAGGTTTTAGACTGTTGCTGAAGTTAAAATAAATATGGAGACAATATAAAAGATAAGTATGGAAAGTTAAGAAATGATAATAATGGAAAGAACTATAATACAATAGGCAACTTGAGGCTACGCAAGAGAGCACGAGACTTGGACACCATAACTCACAAATATGCTAGACATGCTTTTTTTTAATATATGACAAAAATCCTATTTATAAGCTTTAATAGTCAGAGCTATTCATCAATTTCCTATACTTCATGAAAAGTTATTTGTTTACATTTTTATATGACGGAAGAAGATCATCTTACACCTTTAAAAGATGTGTAGGTATTGTTGACACTCTTTTTAATAATGTCAGATTTAGTGAGAAAAAATAATAAAATAAATATATATATGATAAATAATATTAAATAAAATATAAAAATAAATATATACAATATTTGATGTAAGATTATTAAATTAGTATATGAAAGAAATGATATTAAGTGTGTGGAGATAAGTATTTTTTTGCAATTTGTCTCACTACCCAATCTTAAGTACTTATCATAACCATGATGATCTCATATGGGATCTACCATGATAATATTCTCTCTACCTAATCTTATCAAGTCACAATCCCTAACTTTGATCCCAAAAACTATCCATTATTTTTGTCTTAAAAAATTGCCCAAATGCTGGCAGTAGAAACTCCTACCCATTATTAACTCACTTTACATGGAAATCTACATACAAGCTCTATATAAGTAGGACCATGCTTAAGTAGGCAGTGGCAGAACTTGAGGTAAAATTTTGGGGGAGAAAGTATTAAGTAAATGCTTCAAAACTAGTGGGGTGCTGGGACTTTTTAGAAAAAAAAAAAATTTGGGGCTAATCGGGTGAGTAAAAGAAAAATTTGTGGGAGAGGGAGATGGGATTCTCAGCAGGTAAGTGAAATACATAGAGTTAGGGAAAGAAATTATTTATCTATGAAGTAATACTGTTAAGAAATTAATGAATAGTCAGGACTATGAAGTGATCAATCTAGTAGATAAATAAAAATACTAAGGGATGTACTAAAAAAAAAATAGAAGTAAAAAAATAATAGAAGTACTGAGGGGAAAAATTTGGCTACAATTAACTCCTATGGGTCTTAGCTAGCTAGGCAGTGCTAGTTGCAAATATTATATTCAATTGTTGACATAGTGTGAAAACATTCTTTGCAGATAAAAATATAATTCTAGCAGAGTTTAGGGAAAAGTTAAATGCATCATTAGAACTTGAAATACAAAAATCTCACAAAACAAATAATTAATGGTTTTTTTTAGTTGAGAGTAAAATGATAGATGAAATAATTTCATACATGGATTTAAATTCTAGAAAATATCTATATTGCAATTTTATTTTTTTTTGCAAATATGAGTACTCATTTACATAATATTCCACGTGTTTAGTGTAAATGAAATGTTCATGATAAGTTGGTAGACTGCTTATACCTAAAATTTTGTCCTCCTATGGAGGTTTTACAAGTGCATTAAGAGCCAAACCAATTGATCATTAAAGAGGCGCCTCGTTTGAACATAAACTAATACATTCATTCTTGACTCATTTTATCATAATTAAGTTAATTGGTTTTGTTAGCATATGCACCACAAGTTAATAAAAATATATATTATTTTTCAATATATCATCATAATTAAGGATGGACATACGTTAAGCTTGAGGGGGCAGCTGCATCCGTTAACTATAAATTTTTTTCACAACTTTCATTGGATATGTAGTAAAAATTATAGTAATATTAAATATTTACACCATTAACATCCCAAAATAAGTTTTTTGGTTATGCTCTTGATTATAATTACTTAAAGAATAAAGTATTAAATAATTTTTATCTTAATTCATTAATCTATGTCCTATGAACACACTTTAACAAAGAGAAATGTTACACATCCTTACTGTTTCACTTGGATGAACACGGAAAGCTCTTTAAGTGTGACAACTGTTTAATTTTAATTTATTTTATTTAAAATTTAAAAAATTACTTTTTTGATCTATTTTAAGTATCACTTTAGTGAAAAAAATTAGTCTATTATAAATGACGTTTTCACATACCAATAAAACATTACTTATTATTTTTTTATCTTTACTCTTATATTTTAGTCTCAATTAAATAGAGAAATTGAATGAATATGATAAAATGAAATAATTAATTGAAATGAATAAAAATAATTTAGTAAAAAAATCATAATTAAGACTTAATTTAATATTTTTTAATTCTTGTACCTTACTTTAAAGTAAGAGGTGAAAAAAAATGGCCGATCCTACCATTCGAGATTAGGTCATTTTTGGATCACCATTCGGATACATGTAAGTTTTGGACTAGTATTTTGTTAGTCCAGTTTAGCTCATTTAGCTTTATGCAGTGTTAAAAGAAATGGCAATAGCTACTTCATTCGGGTTCGGCTCATTCGGGTAATGTAAGTTTCGGACTGACATTTTATTAGCTCAACCTATCTATTTTGTCAGATTATTTGAACCAACCTATCGAACTTGACCCATTTTGACACTCTTACTTTAAAGTAACACTTATAATAAATCGAAGGGAGTATATTACAATTAAGCACATTCAAGTCTTCCGCGCCATCAAACTCCCATGATATCTAGCATTGCTCTTTTACAAAACCCTAAGTTAATGCATTCATTCTTGACACGTCTTGAAACTTCAAGATTCACTTTTTCCGTCGGTATCCAAAATCTTAAATATAAGTGACTTTTCTTTTTACACATTATCTTCAAAAATAGCAATTATAGTTCTCTGGTCAAATATTCCACTTTTCTTGTCAAAATTGGCTACAGTTAACTCGAAATTGATTGCATGCTCCTAAGTGAGGATGTCTAAATACACAATAAAAAGAATTTAATTGTGTCTTTTTGAAAAAAAAAATTGAATTCTTCTTAAAACTTAAAACAACTTTCTTAGTATTTAACTTGGATGATCCAACCATATTATTAGCAAAAAGAGCTAAAAAAGGTAGCAGGGTTTAGAAAATTATTTAGAATGCGTTTAGAAATTTCTCTTAACAGTTTGAAAAACTTTTACTAATATACACTTAATTATAAAATAGTTTTCACAAAAAAATTCTTTATATAAAAAAAAACTTGTAAATGATCATAAAAATAAATAAGCAAATAAGTTCAGATTCTAAAGAGAAAGGGAAGAGAAGCAATACAATTAAGATTTATATTAGTTCAGATTCAACTGAACTATTTGGCTCATGTCCAGCTCCCAATAGAACACCAAGATTTTCACTATTCTGAGTATTCTTTAAACCACAGCCTCTCTAGGCTAATTTTAATAGAGTATTCTTTGGAATATAGTCTTTCTAGGCTAACAATCAGAGTATTCTTTTCTCACCTAGCCTCTCCAAATTCAACACCAAGACTACTTTTGGGTTAGTTACAAAGAAATAGATTACGGTTTATGTTTAAGCTCACTAACACTCATAGAGTGGATACAAACACTTAGAATTAGAACTAGCAAAGAAGATCTCTTCTACTTAGAATGTACAATGAGTAGGAAGAAGAACTTTTCGTAAATCATAAAGGTATCATATATAGAGTTGAGAAAACTATAAGAGAATAGCAACAAGACTTTTCTCAGAAATAAATTTGATCACCAACCAAGCTTTCTAGCCTTTAATGATTTGAAACATCTTCAATTTATAGGTCTTGATCAATTATAGCCATTGAGAGTTCATTAAATGTGTCCGATAGTTTTTCTAGTGCATCTAGAAAAACTACTCGTTATTTTGTCTTATTCTGATAAGCTTTCTAGTAGCTTTCCAACATCTCTTTATAGTAGCAGAATGTTTGTTTGGTCATAAAGACTTGTTATGAAGCAATTGGAATGTCTTGAGAGTTGTCCTTGAAGTACTTTTTTGATCAAGATATTTTGATGGTTTTTTGATCTCCTTTCTTATAGGTTTTCTAATAAGCTTTTCTGATGGTTTTTTGAGCAGCGTTCTGATGTCTGTCTGAGTATTTTTTTTGACAAATTTTTTGAGTAGTTAAGTGTTTGAAGCTAGTGTTCTTCATATAAAAATTAGATTTCAAATCCTAACACACTTCAACACACACATTAGCAAGGCTCGACTAATGGACATAATCAGTTAGAATAAGTGATCAAAATAATATGAGTGTAGTGAGTTTTCTGATAAAACCACAAAATATGGACAGAAAAATATTGGATTTTTAAGCATCAAAACTAAGATAGGCTTAAAAACTCCAACTCTTATATTCTTAGATCAAATAGTGCATGCACATTTTTTCATACTCTATCTAATACCATTTATTATACATACTTTTTTTTATCATTTTTTCTCACTCAATCATATCTCTTAAAAAGACCCTTAAAAAGGGTGTAAATAGTAATACACTTCTAAAAAGGGGTGTAAGAGTAACATTTTCCTAAAAACTTAAGCGCAAAAAAGGAGTATTAAGATTTTGGAACTAACACTAAACACAATTAATGTATGTTTTAGAAATGATTTCTACTATTGATTTCAAGTTAATGGCTTAAAATTTAGTAAGTTTATTTAAAATCAATGGTAGAGATCATTCTTAGAACACGCATTAATTATACTCTATGAACATGTTAGAATATCTCCTTAGATAGGTAGTGCTAGCTGCAAATATTCCATTCAATTATTCACATGTGTAAACATGTGTGAAAAACTCAGCTAAAAAAAGTGTAAAAACATTCTTTGCTGATAAAAATATAATTCTAGCATAGTTTACATAGGAAAAAGTTAAATGTATAGAACTTGAAATACATAAATTTCACAAAACAAACAACTAATGGCTCAAGTTTTTTTGAGTTGAGAGTGAAATGATATATGAAATAATTTCATCCATGGAATTAAATTATGTGAAATATCTATATAGCAATATTTTTGTGTGTAAATATCAATACTCATTCACATAAAAACACATGTTTAATGTGGATGAAATGTTTGTGATTAGCTAGTAAACTGCTTGTACCTAAAAATTCTCCCTCTTGTGGAGGTTTTAAGGTGCATTAAGAGGCAAGCCAAATTGATCATTTTAAAGATGAATTGCCTTATTTGATCATAAATGTTGAACTACCACCAAGTATATTGAGTCGATTAAGTAACAAAGTGAGTAAAAGAGTATCGTCTACATAGATTAATTCGTATCAAGTACCAATTTCATTAGTCATAGCACTATCTTGACTACTAAATTATATCAGAGATGTGTAATTAATATGAAAATAGCAAAACAAGCAATTAAAACAACTAACACTATTTTTAGAGAGTTTTAACAAAAGAGATGTATGAATAAATTAATGGATCGATGAAGATGTTAGGGGTTGATTTTCACTTGACTCTTAATTTCAATGAATCCTACTTAATTCTGCTTAATTTCGTTAATTGATGGCAATAATATATAAAATTAACTAAGACCCAATTCTTTATTGAATTAACCCTCTTCCAATTACCATAAAATTACTAATTCCTTAGTCAATATCATGCAATTTGAAAGTTCAAGCACAAGATTCTCACATTCACCACATATTTAATTATCAATACCCATCCCTAGACATTGTAAATCATGGCATTAATTTCAAGAAACATACAATATTAAGAAATTTTCCTATTCACAAAATACCCAACATATCAATCTATGGTTAATCAAGTCATAAAGCATTAAGAACATATATTAACACTCAATTAAAAGAAATAAGCATATATTAATTCAAGAATCCATTTATATCAAGTTATGGGTCAAGTTAGATCCTTCCCTAGCTTTAGGAGATTTAGTCACCTATGAAAGAAAATAAAGAAAAGAAGGAAACAACAAACCCAAGGACGTACCCACGTTAGTGAGTTTGGGGCACATGTGATAACTCCACAATGTGTAGTTATTTGCGTCCCATATCTGATTGCTAAAGTCCTTGTATTTATGTATATTTGAAAGGTTTTGTGCTTATATTTGTTATATTCTATTCTGATACATTTCCTGTATATAACTGAGCAAACTGTGCATATTTGATATGTGATTAAGTGAATTTATATTTGTTATTGATTTGATATTTTCTCTATCATAGGAAGAGCTCCAAATAAGATGATATATGGAGCAATTGAGCTAGAATGGGAAGAGGAAGTCAAAGTAGCATTTCAGACCTCAACGTCGCGGCGTGGCATGTGAATGTTGCGGCGTAAGACTCCCTTGCATCAAAAGTCAAAGAGCTTCGAAAATGGAGCGCCGCGGCGTGGCATATTAATGTTGCGGCGCCCTTGACCTAATTGACACGCGCCGTGACGTTAGAAGTTTAATGTCGCGGCGTGCCTCTGTTTTTCTGAGTCTATAAATAGATTTTTAGCATAATTTTAGAGAGAGCTCCGTGGGAGCCTTGCT
Source organism: Ormosia emarginata (assembly GCA_029884605.1). Taxonomy (NCBI): domain Eukaryota; kingdom Viridiplantae; phylum Streptophyta; class Magnoliopsida; order Fabales; family Fabaceae; genus Ormosia; species Ormosia emarginata. Next base: position 52,116,035 of record JAQQTP010000082.1, on the reverse strand, counting down.
GAGTTTAGAGAGGCTGCGGCCTGAACTTCATTTCTGGGTTGATTTGAGGCCTAGGGAGGCTAGGTTGGATTTCATCTTCCACATGGAAGGAGATTCAAGCTTCAAGGATGCTATCCATGGATTCCTTCCTCTTCTCCCTTTGTTTCTCTTCTCTTCCCTATCTTTTGAGCATGGTTTTTTATTGTAATTTCGTGTTCAATGGATTAGCCAAGCTGTATGTAGGAAATACTTTGGATCTTTATATGAGTATTGATGTTTATGTTATCTTTCGAGTATATATTGATGTTTAGCTTTGTTCTTTCATGCCCATGCTTAATGCTTGCTTCTGTTTGATCAACAATTACATGATCTTAATTGATGCAAATGAACTAGACATAGAGATTTGTGGAGATGGACATGGTATGGTTGATGCATGTTCGACAAGTTCAATTGGCTTGGATGAGTTGATTCGCTAACTGGATAGAAATATACCTTTTAGTCATGTATTAGCGTGTGTTTGAGAATAGATCGTTCATTAGTGGAGTTTAGACTAGTTCTCATGAAAACATAAAAAACATAGTGGATTAGGTAAATGACACCAGGGTTGATTGACCTAGACATAGACTTTTGACTAAATCAGATTCTCAAGCTAAACTAACTAGTCATTGATGCTGCTTATAAGGATTGCATATCATTAGTATGAAATAGAAGGTGAAGAAGGATTTCTTAGATCTCTAAACCATTATCTTTATTGCTTTTGTAATTTAGATTTAGTTTATTACGCTTTTTTTATTTTATATGTTCTTGGATAGAATTTAGCTAAGTTATTGATTGTTACTTAGTAATGGAAATCATATATCCTCGTGGGAATGAACTTTTACTCTGTATCTGTATTACTTGAATGACTCGTGCACTTGCAGTACACAAATGATCTAATAAGTTTTTGGCGCCGTTGTCAGGGATAATGGTGTATTTCCAAAGAGTTTAGCCTTATTCCTTGGCAATTGCCAGGGAATAACAGTTTAATTCCATATTGCTAATATCAACAATGAGTTTAGCTGGTTCTAATTCAAGTTGTATAGTTCTTTTTCATTTGAAGTTTTCATTCTTTGTATATAGGTATAATAAATGGAGGATGAACTTTATCATTTGAGGCCTTTGAGGGAGTCGCGACCCCTAAACGGAACCTCCATTCAGACGAAGGAAGGCCTACCATCCAATCCATCAATTTTGGGATCAAACTGACCATAATCGAAAGAGTTGGCGGTTTGCCTTGACAAAGTCCTGCTGAGACTATAACTCAGACCCTTCTTGGGAGGGAACCCAGGTTTTTTATGTTTTTGTTAATTAGTATGTGTTTAGTAAGTTTTAAGTCATAAATATGTTAGTAAGTTTAGTTTTGTAGCTTTAGTTAGTTTTTAGGCTTTTCTTTAGTTCAAAGTCTTAAATATGTTAGTAACTTTGATTTTTGTATTCTTGTAGTTAGTATGTTTGATTTTAGTATCTTTAGTTAGTTTTAAGTCTTATATATGTTAGTACTTTGATTGTAGTAAGGTTAAGATTTTATGTTTATGTTTAGTTTTAGGTTATATATAGGTTAGTAAGCATGATTTTGTGTTTTTATATATTTTAGTTATCTATTTTATGTTTTAGCCTTTTGGACAAATTTTAGAGGTGTTGAGGACCTCTTTGGGTAAAATTCTGTAGCAAAACTGAAATTACTGCAGAATTCTGCAGGTTGGCTCCTCACGTCGCAGTGTGAGTTTGTTGCATGCCACGGCATGACAGTTATTTATGCGCATTTGAGCCAAAATCCAAAGACCTCAGCGCCGCAACGTGGAAATTGAAACATCGCGGCGCCCATCAACTGAACTTGTAAAAAAAAAAAAAAAGATGCTTGATCTGGGTGCTACTGAAGGCACCCATTCTGATCAAATACCGTGGCATAGATGTTGTGTGCTGCAGTATGTTATGTTGTAGTGTATATATTATACATTGTTAGTTAGTTTAAGTTTGTTTATATATTTGTAGTATACTCAGCTCTCATATTTCAAGATGTTTATAGGCTCAAGTACCATGAGCACCATGGAAAGTGAGAACTTTGTCTCACTTTGGTTTGGGAGAGTGTCAGTACATGCTTTGATTACTATGATGTATTATGTATGCATGTGATGATCTTTTCTTGATGCAGTTGTGATAGCCACTACGTTTCCATGAGTTTCTATTTGATTTGGTTATTACTGATAGGTTTGCAAAGAAGTTTTAATTTTTACTCTTATGCAAATGATGTGTGCATGTCATATTGAAAAGTTTAATCTATTTGAATGCATGCTTTGTTGCAAAAGACTGCTGGTGTTATTTTGGTTATTCATGATATGAAAGGTTGCTATTTGACCCCTTCTGAGTGAAACCTTATGTGATCTTGAAGCCTGTGAAACAGTTTGATTATTTTTCATGTATGATTTACATTCCACTTAGATGCAAGTGTAACTTTGAGTATGATATGAGTGCATGTTTAGAGAAAGTTTATAGATGTACATGTAGAGTTTCGATAATCCTAGAAGTTGTTTTAAACTCTCTTGAGGCGAAATCCTAGATTGTGCTTGACTGAGGAAGTGATTAGGGCATTCTTTGGACCGATTAAGCTTTTCAAGCCTACCCTGATATGATGATATCCTTAGGTCCATTTTGAAGCCTGATAATTGTTTGGCCTTATATGTTTTTCATTCACACATCATATTCCTTATTATGTTAATCGTTCTAATACATGTGAAAGTATTGCATTTTCTTCCTATCTTAATGTCTGTTGAGTACATGATGTGTTATTTCTTAAAGTGAGTCCAGTAAGTAGGGGTATATATGTTTGAGAAAAATGAGCCTGAAGAAACTAAATGCAATCAAAAGAAAAAGAAATTGCTTTGTAAAAGTAAAAAGAAAAAGAAAGAAAATGAAAAGAGAGAAAAACAAAGCAAACAATGAAAGAAGAAAAGTTAAAAAATGAAAAGCATTGCATGGTTCTGACAAGTTGTGATCCTTCACTGTTGAATACCCTTCTAATCTCAATTAGTGGCTCAAGTCTTAAAATCACATGTGTATTATCTCAATGTTTGTATGTATCATTTCCTTTCTTTTCTTACACCCATACCATGGCCTGACATTACAAGCTGTAAAGACCCTCTTGATCCTCAGTTGTGTGTGATTTACATTAGTGGAGAGAGAGTTTAGGATCAATTTGGCAGATTTTATGATTCATATGCAGGTATGTTTATAATCTTATTCGGATGTGTATGATTTGAATAGGAGAAGTTTATCTTGCATGTTCGTGGATAATGTGAATTGCATGGAAAGAAGCTGGATTGTTAGCATGTGAAGGATTATGTATGTGTGAAGCTGGTTTTGGGGCATTTGCACTTTTTATGGATTGAAGTAATCATTACATACTAGTAGCTGTGGTTTAATTGAAGAATAGAAAGATTGAAACTTGCTAATCGCTGAATGCATGATGTGTATAAATTGTTAAGAAGATTTACTTGGTCATACTTTGTTTTGCTCGAGGACAAGCAAAAGGTTAAGTTTGGGGGTGTGATAACTCCACAATGTGTAGTTATTTGCGCCCCATATCTGATTGCTAAAGTTCTTGTATTTATGCATATTTGGAAGGTTTTGTACTTATATTTGTTATATTCTATTCTGATACCTTTCTTGTATGTAACTGATCAAACTTTGCATATTTGATATGTGATTAAGTGAATTTACATTTGTTACTGATTTGGTGTTTTCTCTATTATAGGAAGGGCTCCAAACAAGATGATATATAGAGCAATTGAGATAGAATGGAAAGAGGAAGGCAAAGTAGCATTTCAGACCTCAACGCCGCGACGTGGCATGTGAATGTCGTGACGTGAACCTCCCCTGCATCAAAAGTCAGAGAACTTCGAAAATGGAGCGCCGCAACGTGGCATATTAATGCTGCGGCGCCCTTGACCTAATTGACACGCGCCGCGACATTAGAAGTTTAATGCCGCTGTGTGCTTCTGTTTTTCTGAGTCTATAAATAGATTTTTAGCATAATTTTAGAGAGAGCTCCGTGGGAGCCTTGCTGAGTTTAGAGAGGCTGTGGCCTGAATTTCATTTCTGGGTTGATTGGAGGCCTAAGGAGGTTAGGTTGGATGCCATCTTCCACATGGAAGGAGACTCAAGCTTCAAGGATGCTATCTATGGATTCCTTCCTCTTCTCCTTTTGTTTCTCTTCTCTTCCCTATCTTTTGAGCATGGTTTTTGATTGTATTTCGTGTTCAATGGATTAGCTAAGCTGTATATGGGAAATACTTTGGATCTTTCTATGAGTATTGATGTTTATGTTATCTTTTGAATATATATTGATGTTTAGCTTTGTTCTTCCATGTCTATGCTTAATGCTTGCTTCTGTTTGATCAACAATTGTATGATCTTAATTGATACAATTGAACTAGATATAGGGATTTGTGGAGATAAACATGATATGGTTGATGTATGTTCGACAAGTTCAATTGGCTTGGATGAGTTGAATCACTAACTGGATAGAAATATACCTTGTAGCCATGTATTAGCGTGTGTTTGAGAATAGATCGTTTACTAGTGGAGTTTATACTAGTTCTCATGAAAACATAAGAAATATAGTGGATTAGGTAAATGACACCAGGGTTGATTGACCTAGACATAGACTTTTGACTAAATCAGATTTTCAAGCTAAACTAACTAGTCATTGATGTTGCTTATAAGGATCGCATATCATTAGTATGAAATAGGAGGTGAAGAAGGATTTCCTAGATCTCTAAACCATTATTTTAATTATTTTTGTAGTTTAAATTTAGTTTATTACGCTTTCTTTATTTTATATGTTCTTGGATAAAATTTAACTAAGCTATTAGTTGTTACTTAGTAATAGAAACCATATATTCTCGTGAGAATGAACTTTTATTCTCAGATCATATTATTCTTGACCCGTACACTTCATTTGCAGACAATAATATTCGCCTAACAACATGCCCCTATTAAAAATATATATCTACTACTATATATGTAACACATTATTTTTATTTTCTATGAAACTTGAAAATGTTTACCTAAATACAAAGTTAATTAGATAAATTTCAATTTTATTGCATAGAGCCATATTTATAAGCATAACTATTAACTAATCTTAGATGATTTACATGCAAATTCCTCTTAAATGAACTAGTGTTAATACACACTAAAAAAAATAATAATCACATTAATATTACATATAAAAAGAGGTACAACAAATATCATAATTTTTAAATAAAAATTATTCATGTGATAGAATGGAAGGATTTGTTCCCACTAAAAAAAATTTTTGAGTCTGTAAACCCATAGATTAATGATGATGATGATGATGATTTTCGCTTAAATTCTTAGGTTAAAGTTTTAAACTCTTTAAAAATAATTAAAAAATGAAAGAAAACGAGAAAAGGAACAAAACAGATAAATAAATAATCCGAAGTCCACGAAAAATCTACTCTAAAAGTATTTATATTGAAATTGTATGTATCAGGTATTGCACCCACGCATATGCGTGCGTTGATGCAAAATTCAAATATTTGATTCATAAACCCACGCATGTGCGTGCGTTATTTACTTCAAACTGTTTGGCTATTAAACTTGCGCATGTGCGTGGGTAATTTGAGAATTCTCATGCCTATGCGTGAGAAATTTGTTTAAGAGCACTGCTATTTTCAACGAAAACGGTTTTTGTAAATTTTTTATGAAAGTGAAATACGCGTAATAATAAATAAATTTTTTTTAAAGAAAATATTAAAATAAATATTAAACTAATAAAATGCATAACAATTGCTTTAAATTTGAGAATTTGTGTGACATTTCACGAATTTAAATTCGTGATATTGAGCATTATCTTTTGTTAATGGCTAAAAAATCCACGCATATATGTGGCCTTCTCGGATTCCAAATGCACATTTGAGCTGCTGCCTTCACACATGTACGTGGTTAAATCACGCATATGCATGGTCTTTTGCTTCAAATTTTCTTTTTTTAATGTTTTAGTTGAGCTCATCAATGCTTAGTTCTCATGTCCTATCCTTTATAACTCTAATCTAAAGTCCTCTTTATTCCCTTACAAATTCATATCAACCTATGAGTTTTAGATTTAAGTATCAAAATTAATTAACTTTATGAATTAACCATGAACAAGATAGAAATTAACTTTAAATCAAGTAACAAAAGATTGCGTGGTTAAGCTCAATTTCTTATTAAGTAAGGAGAATTTTTAGACTTAACAATCACATTTCTATTCAATTTAAGGTTAAAATAACTCAACTTTGTAAAATTATCAATAAACTAATGCATTCATTCTTGGCTCATTTTATCATAATTAAGTTAATTAGTTTTGTTAACGTATGCACCACAAGTTAAGAAGCATTTATTATTTTTCATTATTTAATCATAAATAGCAATGGACCTACGTTCAGCTTGAGGAGGCAACTGCATCCCCTTAGGCAGAATTTTTTCACAACTTTCATTAGATTTGCAATAACTTCCGATTCCGCTACAAATTATAATTACTTAAAGAATAAATTATTAAATGTTTTTAAATTTTTAAAATATTTAATACTTATCATTTTCATTTTAATAATTTTTACATTAATTCTTTAATTTGTGTCCTATGAATACACTTTAACAAAACCCTAAGTTAGTACATTCATTATTGGCACATCTTGAAACTTCATAATTCACTTTTACTTGTCAGTATCCTAAATTTTAAATTTAAGTGACTTTTCTTTTTACACATTATCTTCAAAAATAGCAATTATAATTTTCGGGCCCAAAATAATTGGCGTGCTTGATGTAGGAACAATTCTATTGTGTTATTTTTTATTTATTAATAGTTTGGATTTAATTAACTATCATCATAATTCAATCTAGATTTTATATGTAAGCAATCAAGATGAGATAAATTTTAAAACAAAATGCTACGCACACACGAAACCAAAAATGACTGAAATAAAATTAATAATATTTTTGTAACAAAAAATACATATTGAAAAATGAAATAAGAGGATAAATTACATTTTAGCTTCTGAACGTTTTGTCTAAATCAATTTGTACACAAATTTCAAAATTCTTCAATTTTTCTCTCTCATTTTTTCTTCTATAATAAAAAATTTAAGATAAACAAAAATTCTCCTTATTTTAAGATCAAAACAAACCAAAAACCTTAACGAAACATTGTCATTTACCAAAGGGGACCCCTTAATTTGAACTAAAGTTACACAATTGTTATGAACAAAGGTCAAATGAGGTGAGCCAACCCGTTGCCATCTCTCTCAAATTTTTGAGCGATTTTGAATGTTTAGAAACACTATATATATATATATATATATATATATATATATATATATATATATATATATATATATATATATATATATATATCATTTTTGCCTAAAGCACAAATTAATCTACCAAGATGAATTAAAATGTTTGTTTAAGCTGGATAAAATATAATAGTGGGAGCAGATTATATATATAGATAGTAGTGGGAGATATTGTGTACTCAGTGGGTAAACTATATAGAAAAAATAATGAAAAATACTATGAAATTTATTATTTATAACTTTAAATAAAACCAAGGGCCAGGGCTTTCTATTGAGAAATTATTACATGTATTTGGTATAACAATAAGTGTTTGTTCTAGGAGGATAATCACCATTTGATTTCAAAATATTTATATAAGTTTTAAAAGAAATAACTTAAATCAAAGGTATAAATTTTTCTAGAACATGTATTTATTGTTATTTTAAGAACAATGTATATAATTTCTTGCCTTTTATTTGTTATTTTTATGATAATAAATGTGAGATATAAAGTTGAAAGAGCAATAATTGTTGTACGCTAATACTAATTAAAACAATCAAAAGTGCATTAATTAGTTTAATTAATAGAGTTCATTTCTTGCACTCAAAAACAAAAAAACGTGAGTTAATTTCTTACCTAATGACTTATAATAATTGCCTTTATTAAAACTAGTTGGTGTGTGTGGGGTATGATATGCGTATACCATTAATCAAACTAGTATTTTATACTTATACAATGCATAAGATAATTTAAAAAAAATAAAATAAATAATTTATTTATATAATTTCAATTAATTTTAATTTTAGATTCTATAATTTTTTATTTATTTATATTATTTATTATATTTTTGCTCATTTAAATTTTTTTTATCACTTATTTAGATTTTAACCTATACTATTAAGGTATTTATCTTTATATTTTTTATTCATTTGAGTTTTTATCTATATAGATTTTCTTCATTAAAATATTGATCAATATTTTCTATGAAAGATTAATTATTATAGTTTTCAAGATTTAATAATATTAAATCCAATATAGGAATATAAATTTTGTCATCAATATGTTTCCATGTTACTATTATTGCTCTTATCACATTAGTTCTCGTTTTTCTACAATTAATTTATCTCATTAAATAATTATACTTCTTAATCAATATTTCTAAGTAGTGCGTGCAATCCAAACTTCTTTCTTAAGGTTATACCAAAATGTTTCATAATGTAAAAATTATATTATCATTTATAGTTATTTTAGTGTATCGTTAGATAAAAATATTCATAAATAGAATACAAATAAAATTATATTAAAATTATTTCCTTAACTTTTCACTCTTATTTTTAAAAAGCATACATTTCTAAATCTTAATGCAAAAAAATGATCTTCTTTTATAATTATTATTTAACACTATTAAATATTAAATATCTAGAGAAACGTTCATTAATAATATTTTCATATAAAATTATATTACAAATTAAATTTTAATTTTTCACTTTTATTATCAAAGTTATATCAAATTAACCACTAATATCAAATTCTACAAAAAAAAAATTAGTAGGTCGATAGATATTCTAGTGACAATTGAAAAAATATATATATATCTGTCAAAAATTATAACAATATACAATATAGTTAAATAATACTCAATGCATTCTAATTCTTTAACACTTTATAACTTGTACATTTAGTTCATACAATTTAAGTAAGTTAAATAAAAATAACATATTAATTAAATTAATCATTTAATATTTACTTTCTTTGGCTTCTTTTATCTTTTTTTAATTCATTTTCTTTGTAATTTTTGTTCCTTCTTTCTCTTTGTAATTTTTTGTTTTATTTTTTATGTATATGTGACAATTTTTTTACATTTGTCAATATTTCTTTTAAGTTATTATATCGATTTATTACATGATAGAAAATTAAGTAATATATTTATTACATGTCGAAAGCTTAATGCATTTACTAATTAACTTGAATGAAATTTGATAAAATTTTAGGCCAAGTATTTTATTTTTATATATTAATTATAATTATTATTAATTATATTGATTATATTTATTGATTGATTATATTAATGTATATGTAGTAATTTTTTTTACACATGTCAATATTACTTTTAAGTTATTATATTAAATGACACATGATAGAAAATTAAATAATATATTTATCACATATTAAAAATTTAATACATTTATTAATTAATTTAGATTACACGATAAAATTCTACACATATATCTTTTATATTATATTGATGGAACTCTCCACAGCTTAACAATAATGAGTTAAACAAGCAAACAACAAACAACTATGAAACATGAATCTTTTCCTAACTTTTTAAATATTTAACCAGAAAATTAGAATTTGTGACCCACCTTCTGTTTGTATTGTTCTATCGGGATCTCTCAGTTTAATTTAAATATCATAAACGATAAATAAGCAGTATTTTTTTTATCAAAAAATAAGCAGTATAATATGCATGAAGCTACATAAACAAATTATGTTAAGTTGTATTTAGATTATCTATGAAAAAAATTATTTCAATAATTATTTAATTGTGTAATTAATTTTTTTAGAATTGATTATGATAAAATTAATTTTATATTTAGATATGTTAGCTGAAAAATAATTTAAAAATAATTTAATTTTTTTAAATTATATAAATAAATATTTTTATGTATTAAATTACTAAAAATAATATAAAATAATTTATTTATATTATATAATATTTTATATTTTAGGATTATTTTAATAAAAATATAACATAATTAACTTTTATAGAAAAATAATTTAACAACTTTTTCTTATAATACTCAAGTGTAGATCTTAAAAGAAAAAGCTGTTGAAAAACTTTAAAATTTTTTTTTTTTTACTTTAATCAAATTACCTAAACAAAAGTTCAAATTATAAAAAAAACTGTTAACTTAAATAAATCTATTGAGCCAAAATTTAAGCCGAAACGAACACACACTACTCTAGAAAGCAAAACAATTAACATAGTTTAAGATATGGTAAGATGATAAAAACATTAATCTGTTCTCAAAGGCGAAGGAAAAAAAAAAAAGAGTGACAACTGACAAGGTTGCAGAAGTAGCGATTAGAATTCATATCTGACTATTTCTTGAAGCGAACAAACTAGCACGTGAAGTCGTGAATGGAAACAAATTAATTTTCTTAAAAATGAAGCTAATTAAGCATTATTGGTGGCGTTACTGTTATTCTCCCCCTCCCTTCTCTCTTAAGAATCGCTTTAAAGTTGAATTGTTCAATTCAAATGGCTGTGTCCCTTAAATTATCCTCCCAAAATGTTTGAAACTTGAGTATTACTTCATAGGAAAAAAATTATAATAATTTGATTAATTTTTTTAATCTATTTAATTGAATTATCGTATACTTCGAGATTTTTCAATTTATGACTCCCGTACATGTTTTTTGGTGACAGAATTTGGTACGTGATAAATGCTTAAAATTAATATTATCCTATCTAGTGTCAAAATGAAGCTAGATTTAAAAGTTTCAAAGCATTTACGATGAATATACTGGTACAGCGGTTCAACACCCCTCTACTTTTCTCTTTCACACCCGTGTCTATATATATATTTTATTATAAGAGAATGAGGATAATAAATTTTGATTATATAATTATATATAAATGATTGAGATTAAAATTTATTTAAAATTTATATAATTATTTAAAAAAATTATATATTTATGTTATAATTTTGATTATTTTTGTAATATTTAATAGTTAAAATTTATTCATTTTATCTCTTATAATAAATATTTTTCAATCAAATACTCTATATATATTAGAACATATTTAATGAGAAGAATTTTTATTATGAGAGAGTAAAAGAAATAAATCTTGACCATACAACTATATACAAATAATTAATATTAAAAGTTACTTAAAAGTAATGTGACTACTTAAAAAAATCACATATATTTATATTCTAATATTAACTATTCATATAAGATCCAATAATAAAATTCACTTTTATGATAAACATTCATCCACTGGATACACTTTATATATATATATATATATATATATATATATATAATATTAACCATTTATATAAGATCTAATAATTTCACTTTTTATGATAAACATTCATCTGACTGGATATATATATATATATATATATATATATATATCCTAAAATGTAAGAAATTTCATCTAATTATAGGTCATTTTTAAAAATTTTCTTTGTGATTTAAAACCTAATAACTTGACTCATTAAACTTATCAAAGCGTGCATATTAAATTTATATAAGAAGTTTTCTGCACCTGTATGAGAAGTTAATTTTACACTATATTACATAATTTGTTAAGCTTAAAAAGTTAAATTATTGAGTTTTAAACTATAAAGGCATTTTATAAAAATAACCTATAGATAGTGAGAGTTCATTGTATAATTTGCATTTTAGTTTTTTTTTTTTTAACATCATCCTTCTGTTTACTTAAACACAAATTGTAGTATGCAAATCCCAATAGAATCGAAGCGTAATTCAACAGATATCTTATGTGACCTTTGGATGTGCTCATGGTCGAGTAAGGGCGAGTTTAATATACTCGATCTTAGTTTGATATTATAATTGGGTTAATGCTCTAAACCATTTATGATTAGTTATGGTTCAATTAATGATTAAGTTAAAATTTGTCTGATTTGATATTTAGATAAAAATATAAAAAATTGAATTTTATCTATAACTAAATTATAAAATTTTAAAAGTAAAAATTAAAATTAAAAAATAACATATATTTCTAGGTAAATTATAACAATATAAAAATATATCAAATTTAATTTTTAAAATTTAAATTCGAGCTAATTAACTTTAAGGCAAGTTAGGTCTTAAAGAATGTAAATGATCTTATCAATAATAATTATGAGATGGGTGTTTGATCTCTCATATATCTATTTCCTATTCGTTAGAGTAAATTTTCACTTTGGTCCATGATATTGTATACACCAATTATATTTGTCTCTGAAATATAAAAAATTTCAATTTAGTCCATGAAATATCAATTCTTACGATCAGTTTGATCTTTATTGAAGACTAATGTGACAGGGTTTAAAAGACCAAACTGACTATACAGATTGATATTTCAAGGACTAAAGTGAAATTTTCTATATTTCAAAGACGAATGTGACCGATGCATATAATGTCAAGAACTAAAGTAGAAGTTTACTCCTATTCGTTATTTCTCATTTCTCCTCTCCATGGAGCCTTAGCCTCTACAAAATAAAAAAAGGTTATAATGTATAAAAATTTAACAATCGTTTACCCAAAAAAATAATAAAAAAAAGTTTTTCATTTGAAAAGTTTATATTATTCTTATACTATTTTCTTTTTAAATAATAAAATAAAATACATATTCCAACATATTTTCTCTCTACTTTTTTATTTCTCAAAATGGCAAAATGTAAGGATAATAATATCAACATTTTGATGTGCAAATATAATAACTCAAAAGATAAGCTATTACTTACTAACGTTATTAGCCTATTTTGAAAAGAAAATTCTCCCTTACCAAAAAAAAAAAACACTTACAAACACAAACAACTGCGAGGCCCACAACTACAACCAAACATAGGCACATAGCTATTCCATTTCCATGGGTGGAGTGTACAAAGTTCCATTATCCTTTCTCCGTTGTCACTTGTCCCTGCTCCCAAGTCCTATACAAGACTACAGGTGAATTGAAACTTCAACAGAGGCAAACTTCTCCACTCCATGGCACTATCAAAGTACTGGTGGCATTACAAAACCCAGTTTTTTGCTTGCTCCAACCGAAATGCCCATTCTATCTTTTGGTCATTCTTAAGTTGACTTGACACATTAGCTCTTTGGTTACCATGCAACTGAATGAGGAGGATGGGGTTGATTACAAGGCTTCAGTGTTGTGTTGCTGATAGCACATTGACTTCTAGTTCTGTGGGTTATTAGAAATGAAGAAAGAGAATATGGCAAATCGTGAAAAGGTTTGTTGGACGCCCTCATCAACTACTTGCTTTATATATTGACATCATAAGACTTTGCTCTGATTACTTCCAAATGAAGATGAAAATTAAGGCCTTTGGAGTTTGGAAGACTTGGTTATTTTCCCAGCATTCTTCACTTATGAACTGGAGTCAACTGTAAAACCTATGCATCACATGGTTGCCAACAAAGGCTTGTAGTGTTCTGTTGCATTGCATGAATGCTCAATTGCTCTGGTGAGAAGTTTGAGCAATGAATGGATTATGACACTATTAAAATGGAAGCGATGGAAACGGAACCATCATTGGACATGAATTCACTGATGGAACCAAGGATCGATGAATCAGCTTCTGATTATAAAGATAGTGATGATGATAATGATTAGAATGATGAATACTTCAATTACTGGTCTACCTGGGAGAATCTTCGACTTCTCTAGGATGAACATTATGCAGAGAGTGTCAATGCTATAATACCGAGAAGATAAATCACTACCCCTGCACCATTTTGAGAGTGTTTGTATCCTTACTTTTTTTTAATGTTTATACTTTATATTATATGGTATTGAATATAGTAATTTAATGTTTTTAACTTCTATCCCCTATCCCGTATATGTTTCGAATAATGATAATATCACACAATTTTTTATAATACATTACTTTTCACACCATTTTTAAATGATTGTGAATAAATAAGAGAAAGTGATAGAGAGAAAAAAGTGATAAAAATATCATTGTTGATATTTTTCTATATACTATTACTCAAGCAGAGCTACTAGTTTCCATATCATCTATAAACATTGTAATACTAAAATTCTTTGGAATTATAAATGAGAAGTTGCATCAGCACAGCCAAGTTCATTGATATATTTCCTTCACTTGTTTGAGAATTTTAACTATTTTGATTAATGTTATCATAGAGAAATACAATTTTTTTTTATAATGAAATTATTTAGCTGCCAATGATCACACATCTCTCCTATCTGGTAGCTCATATTCTTGGTCACATTTTATGCTTGATCCTTAACATGCATCATATTTCTTTCTGCCCCTCCAGCTATTCCTGATATAACAAGGACCATGTTGACATGTTGGTGACCTGCTTAGGCATATTTTGGAAGGCGAAGGAGCCAGATGTTTATGAATAGAAGCCATATGTCCGAGTTTTATCCTCATCTCTTTGTGCTTATCCTTGGTTGGTTAGATGTTTTCCTTGACAGAAATGGCCCTACTTAGAGGTTAGCTTTATCTTATTCTTCTCTACTGTGCTTGTGTTGTTAGTTTAAAGAAATATTTCTTGTAATTGTGTCTTCGGTGCCATTATAGATTCTGTACTCTTACAGTGAACTTGAAAACTCTCTTGAATTTGGTAAAGGAATGTCAACATAGATTTTGAATTTTTTTTTAAAAAAATATAGTTTCTGGATTCATGACTATATTTATATCTTGCAATTTGCATAATATGCTGCTATTATGAGCAGGATATAGAATCTCACCTCACGTGCCAGAAAGGCAAAGACAGGGAAAAAAAGAAAAAGTAGGAAACCTACTCATCATGAAAAAAGGGGAAGTTAAAGCCAAAGCAATACGACTCTATATACTGTACTACTAAATTATTGACATCTCGTCTAAATGACGAAAACACCAATTCCAACCTAACTACTAAACCTTCTAGAACTACTGGTTCATCCTAGTCATCAGCAGCTTCTGATAGAGTGAAAGAATAATAGAAGAGACATTTAAAAATTTTTTATTTTTATTTTTAATCAACTCCAAAATATATAGAATACTTATAGAAGTAAAAGACACAACTTTACATATTCTATAACTTTCTCTAATTAACAATAATAATTTTCTTTTAAGTCATGAAATAATTCTCCCTAATGACATACCATAATTTTTCATTCCTCATACAATAATTTTCATAACTCACATCCACATCAAAGGTCTCATAACCATCAAAATTCTATTAACTTCAAATTATTATTTTAATCAACACTCCCCCTTAATTTGAAGTCTTCTTCTTCATTCTAAGCCTTACTCGTAATTTTTGAAATTCTTCAAACTTAAGAAGTTTAGTAAAAATATCAGCAATTTGATCTTGTGTCTTCACATATATGGGCTCAATCACCTTGTTGTCGACATACTCTCTAATAAAATGGAATCTTGTGTCTATGTGCTTGCCTCGATCATGGTACACTGGATTTTTAGCAAGTGATAGTGCAGACTTGTTATCAATACAAATCTTTGTTGTTTCCTCTTGTGGAAAATAAATTTCTTTCAACAACCTTCTAAGCCATATAGCATGGCAAGTGCAAGAAGTTGTCGCCACATACTCAGACTCACAAGTTGAAAGTGTGACAATTGATTGTTTCTTAGAACTCCATGAAATAGCACAATCTCCCATGAAGAATACAAAACCGATAGTGCTCTTTCTATCATCAACATCTCCCGCAAAATCACTATCACAATATCCCACAAGCTTGAAATCATTAGAGAATGAATAAAATAGCCCAAAATCAATTGTACCTTTTAGGTAACGAAGAATCCTCCGAGCAACTTTCATGTGGGTCGAAGTAGGTGATTCCATGTAGCGACTCACTACTCCAACTGCAAAAAGAATGTCGGGTCTTGTCGAAGTCAAGTATCTCAAGCTTCCCACAAGGCTTTTGAAAATGGTGGGATCTTCTTTCACTCCATCATCAAATTTTGACAATTTAACTCCACATTCCATGGGTGTGTTCACAGAGTTACAATCAAACATGTTGAACTTCTTCAAAATCTCCTTTGCATAGGCTTCTTGAGAAATAAAAATCACATCCTCCATTTGCTTCACCTCTAGGCCTAAATAATATGACATGAGCCCAATATCGGTCATCTCAAATTCATGTGCAAAAGCTAGAGGTGGCAAAACGGGTTTAACCCGTTGGGTTAGCCCGCCAACCCGTAATTTTTTTGCGGGTTGGGTTCAAGATTTCAACCCATTTTTGATTTCCAACCCACATAACCCGCCCCGCATAACCTGCGGGTTAAGCGAAGCGGTGTGCGGTTGGCTCGGCGAGTTAAGTTTTTAAAAAAAGTGTTACAAATTAGTCTTATTATTTGTGTTTATGATATTTTTATGAGTATGATACTAAATTTATTTTATTTATTTTATTTTTTAACCTCTATAAATTATAATTTTTCTATTTTTTAATTTTTATGATTTTTTTTATTTTTTATACATTTTGTTTTGTTTTTTAGGATCACTCACTTACTTTTTTTTTTTTTTTTTTCTTTATGCGCAGTCAACCCGCCAACCCGCACTAAAGCGGGTGGGTTAGCTCTTCTAACCCATTTTTCAAAAACGGCTAACATTGCCATTTTTTGCGGGTTGAATGCAGGGCGGGGCGGGTTAGCCCATTTTGCCACCTCTAGCAAAAGCCTTCTTGAATCCTTCAAACAAAGTAGGATTAGTTCCGGTGAAAATAAGATCATCAACATAAAGACAAACAAGCAAAATATCTCCATTATCATATGCTTTAACATAAAGAGCATATTCATGAACACATCGAACAAAGCCATTATCTTGAAAATACTTGTCGATACGGCTATTCCATGCTCTTGGTGCTTGCTTTAACCCATATAATGCCTTCTTCAATCTCAAGACTTTATCTTCATGCTTTTCTACCACAAAGCCAATTGGTTGCTCAACATATACTTTCTCTTCTAGATAGCCATTAAGGAAAGCGGACTTTACATCAAGTTGATAAATCCTCCATCTCATTTGAGCCTCCAAAGCAATGATCAAACGAATTGTCTCCATGCGGGCAACAGGTGCAAACACTTCTTCATAGTCAACTCCATGCTTTTGCTTGTAGCCTTTTACTACGAGTCTTGCTTTATATCTCTCTACATCTCCTTTGGCATTCTTCTTTATCTTAAACACCCATTTGACTCCAATTGCCTCATGACCCTTGGGAAGAGATGATAACTCCCAAGTGTTATTCTTTTCAATGGCATCAATTTCCTCTTGCATGGCTTGCCTCCACCTTTTGTCTTTGAAAGCTTCATCAAAGTCTAAAGGTTCACTGTCAACAAGAAGGCAAAACAAATCAAAAGGTTCAGTTACATCATATAATTCTTCAATACTTCTCATTTTTCTTGACCTTTCACTAGAACTTTCTTCGGAAGATGAGGATGCTTCATGAATGGGAGATGGTGGTGTAGTCTCTTCTTGGAGAGGTGTCATGGTCTCTTGCTCTTCATCTTCAAAGTATGGAAAGAAATCATAACTTCCTTCTTCTTGTACTTCCCATCTCCAAGTGGCTTCTTCATCAAACTTTACATCTCGACTCACAACTATCTTGCCATTGCTTGGGTTGTACAACTTGTAGCCTTTGGAATTTGGATCGTAGCCAATAAAAACATGCTTCACACTTCGATCATCTAGCTTAGATCTCCCTTGATCGGACACATGAACATAAGTAACACTTCCAAAAACTCGCAAATGATTGACATTGGGTTTAGTCCCACTCCATGCTTCTTGTGGTGTTAGATTCTTCACATTCTTTGTTGGAGAGCGGTTGAGCAAATAAACTGCACAAGAAATAGCTTCGGCCCAAAATTCTTTAGGCATATTTTTGGCGTTCAACATACATCTAGCCATATTAAGAACAGTTCTATTTTTTTCTCTCTGCTACACCATTTTGTTGTGGTGATCTAGGAACCGTTAGAGGATGACGAATTCCATTTGTTTCACAAAATTCATTAAATTCTTTAGATGTAAATTCGCCTCCTCTATCGGATCTTAGAGCTTTGATTACATAACCACTCTCTTTTTCTACAAGAGTTTTGAAATTTTTGAATGCTACAAATACTTTAGATTTTTGCTTTATAAAATAAACCTAAGTCTTCCTACTATAATCATCAATAAAAAGTAAAAAATATTTAATTTTACCAAATGAGGAAGGATTGATTGGGCCACACACATCGGTGTGAACAAGTTGCAATGACTTGGTTGCTCTTGTAGTTGCCTCCTTTGGAAAGCTTTCTCTTGCATGTTTGCCAAGGAGACATGTTTGACATGATTGATTGGGATGGTTAATTGAATACATCCCTTTCACCATCATTTTTTCTCCCAAGGCTTTGAGTGCTTCAAAATTCAAGTGACCAAATCGCATATGTCAACACCATGCTTCATCTTCAACATTGCCTTCAAGCACTTTGCTTCAATTGTATTGAGATTCAACATGAACATTCTATTTTTTGTCATAGACACCTTAGCCACCAAGTTAGCATTATAATCTCTAAGCCAAAGATAACAATCTTTTATATGAATTTCATATCGATTCTCAACAAGTTGTCCCAAACTCAAAATATTACTTTTTAATTTGGGTACATAGTAAACATTGGCAACTAACTTGTGACCACCATTTTTAAGAGAAATTAAAATGGTACCTTTGCCTTGAATTTGAACTTTTGAGGTGTCTCCAAATGAAACATTGTCTTTCACCTTCTCATCAAGCTCCACAAATTTTTCTTTGTAGCCACACATATGATTGCTTGCACCATTGTCAAGATACCATGAGTTCTTGTCATCCTTTTCATCATCTTTAAGTGCTAACAATAAGGTTGGCTCTTCAATCTCTTCTTTGTCAATAAGGTTGGCTTTTTCTTCAATATCATTAGTACCATAACGACATTCTGATGCACAATATCCAAATTTATGACAATTGAAACATTCAATATTGGACTTGTCATACCTCCTCTCATTTGTTCTAGGATAGTTGCCTCTTCCTCTAATCACTTCTCTTCCACGGCCCCTAGTTGAATGATGGCTTGTCTCTTGATTGTTGGAATTGTCACGATTGCCTCTTCCTCTTCCACCTTAGCCACGACCACGCCATCTTCCTCGTCCACGTCTATGTCCTCTTTGACTCTTGTCTCCTCCATCATCTTGCAATGAAACCTTGGCTTTGAGGGCTTACTCCAAAGGCTCATTTTGCCTTTTTAACAATTTTTCTTCTTCGGCTAATATAGCCTCAAACAATTCATCAATTGTCATTGTGTCTAAATCATTTGAATTCTCAAAAACACAAGTTACATAATCAAACTTTGGAGTTAAGGAGCGAAGGATCTTATCTTTCACACGATCATCTTCAATGTTTTCACCATACCTTTTCATTTGATTAACATTGGTCAACACCTTTGAGCTATAATCCAAAAAACTTTCAGATTCCGTCATGTGCAAAGCTTTAAACTCACGTCGTAAAATTTGAAGTCGCACCTTCTTCACCTTGTCTGCACCTTGGAGAGACTTTTGTAAAATTCCCCAAGCTTCTTTCGCGGTGGACACATTGCTCACCTTCTCGAACATCAAATCATCCAAACCTTGATGGATGAGGGACAAGGCTAGTTGGTCCTTTTTCTTTGACTTTGCCAATGCTTCCTTCTCATTTTGAGACAAAGTGGCCTCGTTTTGTGGCTTAGTGTAGCCACTTTCTACAATCTCTCAAGCATCTTGTGATCCAAGCAATGCCTTCATGCGACGAGACCAAATTTCATAGTTATCTTTTGTAAGACGAGGGAATTGAAATGGAACCATTCCATTATTTGTCATCACTCAAATCTCACTAGGTCTTGATACCACTTTGATAGAGTGGAAGAATAATAGAAGAGACACTTAAAAAAATTTTATTTCTTCTTTTTTCAATCAACTCCAAAATACATAGGATACTTATAGAAGTAAAAGACACAACCTTATACATTCTATAACTCTCTCTAATTAACAATAGTAATTTTCTTTTAAGTCATGAAATAATTCTCCCTAATGACACACCATAATTCTTCATTACTCATACAATAATTTTTATAATTTTCATAACTCACATCCACATCAAAGGTTTCATAACCACCAAAATTCTATTAACTTCAAATTATTATTTTAATCAACAGCTTAATTCATCCTTCTTCTATGATAACTGCTATGCTCATACTAATGGAGTGTTGTTACTTACACAATATGTAAGGTTACAAGTTACAACTGACCACAACAACGTGAGTGTGTACATCTGACTTTGGGACCTATTGACTTGGATACAAGCCCCTTCACAAATGTGGCCAATTAGCCCTTGGTATTGATGAGTAGCATAACTCAAATTAACGCTGCCTCTAATCCAACGATTTAATTACCACCAAAATTCCTGATCTACTAGTATTGCTGCTTGTAGCTATTGATCCCTTGGCTAATGGATTTTCTTTGGATAGAGTATACAGAAACTATTGGAGGTTAATTAATTAGCCTTGTTATCTATATAAGACAAGCTTAAAGAATTCATTAGTTATTAAAATGCAAATTTGCAGTTTTTTTTTTAATGAAATTTCGTATAATTTTTAGAGAAGGAATTTGAGTTTTGGACGTATCAACCGTCACCAATCTGAGACTTTGACATTATCTTTGGAAATGTATTGTCCAGTCCCAACTTAGAAAAGAGAGGAAGGAGTCTCTCCCTTGCTTTTATGGGTTAACAAATCACATTTGAAGTTAGTGGAAATGCCATGCTTTGCATCATTTGTCGTATGTGACTGCAGCATAATAATGGTAGACAAATTACACGATGCAGTTTCAATTTGTTGTTGTCTATGTGACCAATCAGAAAAAAACGCGTGTTAAAAGTGAGTTTTAGATGCAAGACACAAAAATGTGATGGATTCATTCCTGTTGTTTGGTTGCAGCCCATAACCTACCTAAAAGTATCAACTAAATTATTACCATAATTTTTTTTTTTAAACTACGGTCAGTGGTGTCATGTGACTTGTGGCGTATATTCACGCATCACCTCAATCTATTATAAAGTCAACTCCTTAAGGTTAATTGTTACCCTAGTTAGAGTAGGGTTTAAAGTGTGATTAATGTTAGAAGTTAATTACATTAGTTTGATATGTCAACAAGTTAGTAATTAATTAGATACTTTCTTTTGTTTTATATAAACTACATGATTAACTTATTATACTCACTTTAATCTTAGTTTGTAAATTTCTCTCATTTCTCTTGTCCCTACAATATTTTCTAACATGAATTGTCACAGTTAACAAGGAAGGATCTCACTACAAAACTTTTATGATTTCTTGTATTTAGAAGCGTATATATATTATTTCTTTTCACTCAACATATGTACAAAAAGAAATGGAAATAACAACTTTACGCTTATTTATTTCAGGATTGGAAAAAGAAGCTCACAAAATGTTCGAGTTCAGAGTACTTTTTTACTTCCTTTTTAAATCCTTTGCAATTTCTAAGGAAAAGGAGCAGAAAGAGGGGTAAAAAAACTCTTGTGCACTTATTTTAATGAAAAGTTGAAGGGTTTAAGAGAATCTAACTTTAGTAATACTCTTTAATAAAGGTAACTAAAGCATGGATTGTATTGTAGGATTGACACAAGGCTGAAGCTTAATATCACAAATTTGTGGCACAAAGATTATCATATTCTTAAAATAAAAAAGTTTGTCACATCGGTTGACCTCTTTTACTCGCGAAAGAAGATTGCAACATATTCAACACTTGGCTTGATAACCTAATCATTTGCCTCATATTCCATTTGATACTTAATTAGAGTGTTGGAATTTTAGGAGGAGTTGGTGTTAGATTCAGTTATGAGTTACCATGAACCAGCTTGCAAATTTACGTTGTCCAACAAGGTTTTCGATACTAGGGTCCAAGAGATTACCGGAAAAACATGTAAACATTTTCCTCCTTAACATCTCGAAAATTTCCGCAATTAAACGCACCCCCAGCATTTTTTAAACTACTGGAAAAAGTCAAAAAGATTTTCTGCATCAACTCTTCTCTGGGTTTTGTCCATGACCAAATTTGTCATCAACGTATAAACAGGGAAAGGCTACTGGACCGCGTCATCCTTATTGGGCCTTATCCAGTCCCAACACCACCTAAGTTCGGTACATACCCTCCTAGCCTACCAGCCCAGCAAAATATATAAACTCTGATTCCAAGGGATCCTACTTAACATGTGACGACTCCCCAGCAGGGAGGATCTTATTTCATGTTGGTCAATCCTTATCAAGAATGGGAGAAGCCTAATATAGGGAACCTTGGGGTGGTTTATGAATGAACTAAGTGTAAATTAGTTATTGATTTATTATTAAAATAAATCAATAGTTTAAATTAAAAAATTAAATTTTTAATCGAAATTATTTTTTTGCTCCCACCCTTTCACCATATAGATCGTGATCTATCCTTGTCGACAACACCATGTGCGATGATGATTGGGTCAAGTTTGCCATGACAGACGATACATCGTCATCCCTTCACCCCACCACCCTTCAACCCAGATCTCAACTCACCAAACCCAAATCGCAACCCACCCTCATCACCTCCCAACCCTCACCACCTCCACCCTTCGCCTCATCAGAACTCGTGAATCTGGTTTGATGGAGCTCGAGGACGACAACTCGGTGCAGGGGCTTGTGGATCCGAGTAGAGGTGGTTGCAGGTAGTTTATGCTCGGGTGACACAGTGGGTTAGGCGACGGATCTAGGCAGAGGTCGCACGTGAGTGGCACAATAGTTGTAGGTGGTTCGCGCGTGAGTGGCAACGAATCTGGTGGTCGCACATGGCTCGTAGATTGATTTAAGGGTGAGGGGTCACAGTTGCCGGTGAGGTTCAAAAGCTAGCTGCTTTGGGTGATGGTGGTGGTTGTTGGTAGGATGGTGGGGGTGGGGTGGGGGGTGGGTGGTGGGTGGGGGTGGGGGTGGGGGTGGGGTGGGGTGAGGGTAAAATTGTAAAAGTTAAGTAGTTCATTCATGGACCAGTTCTCAAGTGATCCATAATAAACGACTCTGAAAGAATGGAGACCAACCCCAATCCCCATAAATAGGAGTTTACTATTTACTTTTTTTTTTCTTTTTCATATTCATTCCTTTAGCTTAGACCCCAATGTTTTAGTACAAAACAACTACAAAACTAATACTTAAAAATGGATGTGGTGCATACAAATTTTAGTTAGGGTCTGTTTAGATAGTAGAATTGGAATTAAAATATAAAATTTTAATTTTAATCTCAATTCTTTTAGAATTAGAATTGGTCTAAAATCTTAAATTTTATGTTTGGAGTTGTCAAAGAATTAAGATAAGAAATAATAATTTTAAATTTAGTTATAATTTTATTATTTTTAAATGTATGATCTAAAATATTAAAAAATTATTTACAAAATTAAAATTAATAAAAATATTCATACAATAATATTTTTATAATATAATAATCATTTTTTCATAAAGAAAATTTTCATGAATTTTTTTAGAAAAAAATAAATAGTTATTATAATATTTTTTATATAAATATAAAAATAATTTTATATATAAATATAGAATTTCAATAAATATGATTGTTCATAAATAAATGTGAAGAGATAGAGAGTTTAATTTTTAAGTTATGAAATTAATAATTCTTAAAGTATAAGTTAAGAATTGAAAAAGACTTAACTTAATTATTTTTTAATTTTATAAAATTAATTTATAAAATTATAATTATAATTCTAAATGATATTTTAAATATAAAAATTAAAATTAAGATATTTAATTTTAATTTTAAACTCTAATTTCATATTTAATTTTAAAAACTAAACAGAAACTTACAATTTTTCAGATAAACAGAAACTTACAATTTTTCAGATAATCCTTTGCATGGCATTGAATAATTCTCTGCCCTACTCTTAACTTTTTCTGAATGGTTCAGATTATGCATACGCCTCAAGTAGTTTGTGCATTTATCTTTTTTATCCAAATCTTATGTGTAAGGATTTTATTGAATAAACTGTGTGCACACAATTTTTTAGGTGGATAAATTGTACACAACAGCATAAGTAGTTGCATGAGTTTAATACAATGCCAAGAAATGCGCCAACTGTCAACCATTGCACAATCTTTTATGCCTTTTTTTGGGGGTAGGAGGAGGGGAGGGAATTATGTAAAAACAGTAAGAGATTTTTCATCACCATTGCCTGAATAAGAAAATCTTAAATTGTTTTGAGGTTAGTTATGGATTTTTGCCAAAAAATGGTCAAGTGAGTAGCGATGGTTAGGAAAACAAAAAATTTGCTTTTCAAAGTTACAATTTCAAGAGAAAATGAAACGAGTTGTTGTAAGTTGAAACAATTGGTCCTAATGTTAATGTTAAATGACGATCTATGCTACTTCGAATTGTTTTGCGGTAATATTGTCGTGGTATTGCTGCACGAAGAATAATAACATCCTACTTAAATTCAATTTGTTCGTTAATTTACAATTTCTTAGGTTTTCATTATCAAGTAATTATGGCCTATATAACTCCAACAGATGTAAAATATTAACCATGTAATGTTGTTTGTTTAATTCAATGATTTTTGTAGTTCTTTTCTAAAGTTTTTCTTTTTCTGTATTCAATTTATCTGTTAAAATCTGAAGATTCAGAACAAAAATTTAATTGCTTAAGATAACTCTGAATTTTGCTTATACAGTTTATGTAATTTTTTTTTTTTTGGGTTCCATAACCTGTGTAACTGAGTTCTAAAGAGAAATTCTGAAGTTTATCGTGCTTTGTACAATTTGAATTTACAACTCTATCCAGAGCGAAATATGTTACAAGATACAGTGTGTCTGAACTCTCCTCTATTTCAAGAAGCTCTAGCTAGAGGATGCATCTCACCAAGCTACAAAAAGGTTGATGCCTAAGACCTATACAACAACTATACAGATCAATCTTCTTTTGTTTCCCTTTGTCTATTCTTTCACCAGTGAAGAATAAATAGGGAAAACAAACTGGGTGGTAAGTGTTGCTTACTGCAAATGTCATCGGCAATGCAAGGGATATGTATGAGAGAATACTAGAGTGGTATAACTTCAAATTGGCCCGCTTGAGTTTGTTTGTGCTATGCCTTCCTTGTCAAGAGTGTGAGATCACTTCTGGCCAATGATGGTGCAGTAATCACCACATAGGGCTGTTTAAAGTCTCCCCATAAAAGTACTCTTGTATCTTTCCTTATCCATTCCACTCCTTCACCCATTCCTTACTGTGTTATCTATGTACAGAAGTCTTAATTCTAAAACCTAAGCTTGAGCGCCCCCAAGCGTTGTTAGCAAATCATCTGGGAGCATGGCATTCTTATTGGCGAGAACACTACGGTGAGTCGTGCATGATCAGAAAGAGAGTAGTCTTCAGGCCATCTACCTTTCTCCACCTCTGGAGGGAACAGAACTGCATTTTTTACACTAAAACCAATTGTTTGCTCCTGAACGTCATTTGAATCGTCATCCTGCTCCTCATTCTTGTTGTCATCTCTCTGATCTGAACCTGTTGAATTCCAGATTTGCTGCTGAAACCACAAAATATTAAGACCATGATTTAGCCAACAAACAAGGGAGAAAAAAAAAGGGGAATTCAACACCCACTCTATATCAACAAACAAGGCTTGTTCCACTAGGTGTATGATATTTATGTAAGAGCTAATTTCATGTGAACAACTTTACCAGAAATTCTTTGTAATCAAGAACACCATTTCCGTCTATATCTGCTTGGACCCACAATTCCTTTGTCTCTTCAACACTTAGCCCATAGCGATGACCAAATAAATTAAGCTGCACAGAATGAAAAACCTTCATAAACACTAGGATTTCTCAGACAAGTACATGCATTATATGAAATTTTAGATTGCTCATCCTATAGTTAATACTGAAACCATACCTGTCGAAGTGCTTCACAGAAACCAGAATAGGTAATACAATCTTCATTATCAGCCTTTAGAAAGGCAAATGCATCACTCTCTGTTAGCGAAGCTCTCCGCAGTAGATACTGAAAATGGAGAAATTTATTATTAATCAGAATTCTGTTCCACAACAAAAATGGAATGGTGCTAGCTTTGACTTGATAAATTAAACATCAAAGGAAACACTATATGTAACCAAAAACCAGAAAAGAAAACACTGGTTCCCAGACAAAAATTGCATGTTATAACAAAGTTTAATTTGAATGGTCATTTAGCCACACCAACAGGCTTTCTGCTAATATTATTGACATTTGCCAGTGGAGAAGTACAGTAATAATGTTAACCAGAACATACAAAGAACAAGAGATATTAATTAACAAAATCCATTTATATTTAAATAATAAATAAAGTAATATCCTCCCTAACATAGCAAGTGTTGAGGTTAAGCTATACTGATCCTTCAATAGCAAATTCTATCCCGTAGCCGTCTTCCACAAAATTATACAAGTACTTGATACTATCTTTTATTAAGTTTATCAAAAACAGCAATCAGATATATTGCCGTTTTAGGAGAAAGATAACTAGAAAATCAGGATCCTTGTCCAACATTGAAAACTTTGCCTTAATAACTTTAATGTCCGATTCTCCTTTTGCTTAAAGGAAAACAACGTTAAATCTATAGTTGTATGAACCAAACCGACCATCGGAAAACTTGCGACCCAGCCTTTGAGCCAGTCCAGTTCTTGACCAAAACGGGTTTTCTCAATGACCTAGTGAAACCCAAGTGACCCACCAACCCACCCGGACAGATTGACCCGGGTTCCTTATATATATATATTTATATATATATATATATATATATATATATATATTAAGCTTCAAAAAGACAACTTATAAGATTTGAACATGCTACCTAGAAGATCTTTTTGATGAAATATATTTTACCATTAGACCACTTGCTCTTGTTGAGCGATGGTCTAAATTTTTTATTATATTATTATGTAACAAATTTAATTTTAAAAAATTGAAGTTGGATAATTATCATTGCTAGTTTAATTACATCATTAGTACTTTTTTTATATAGTGTTTTTTTTTATATAAAGTAATTTTTCATATATATTTTTTAAAAAATATTATTATTTGTCCGGGTTTTCTAGTTTAACCGCTTAATCCCCTGGTTGGACTGATGACTCGTTCACCCGACCTTCTGACCGGGTCAACATCTGATCCAAGTTATACAACTATAGTTAAATCTATACAGAAGACCTGTGGTCTAAACATATACATGTTAAAATACCTTGCAAAGATGGTAAAAATAATACATTTAATAACTGAGTGTAGGTCCAAATGTTTTGTGATTACCTTGAAC
The DNA here is from genome assembly GCA_029884605.1 of Ormosia emarginata. Classification (NCBI taxonomy): domain Eukaryota; kingdom Viridiplantae; phylum Streptophyta; class Magnoliopsida; order Fabales; family Fabaceae; genus Ormosia; species Ormosia emarginata. The sequence continues at coordinate 52,088,601 of JAQQTP010000082.1, read as the reverse complement.
ATGCCAAATACTGCTTCACTCCAACTAGCTTTTAGTAGTTTTCGATATTTGTCAGGATTTAGAAGCCAAATAAAATCAACAGCACATATATTTCCCCGATGATTGCGGTGGCTAACCCACTGCATTGACACAATGTTAAATAAATATAAGTGATTGGCATATTATCCAGAAGAAAGATTCTGAAGGCAATGTTAAATATGTCACCTTGTCAGCTTCTGCGTCAGTGTACTGATGTGCAGTATCATAAGATGATACAAACCCCTGAGACCTCAGGAACTTGTAAACATGTCCACGTTTGCTTCCATTCCAGTCACTGAGAAATAAAAAGTTGCAAATAAAACATGATTCAAGTGTTTTAAAATAAAACTATAAAAGAAGTAAATGGAAGTCCATTTGGAGTTTACCCGCATAGCATGATTGGCATGGGCTTGAGTTGGAAATCTGTTTGATAAGATTCTACATATTGAAGTATCTTGTAGACCTGCAGAAAAGAGAATTTCAAGATATGTCAGTCTCAGTGAGACACCAAACCTAATAATTGGTGAGTGCTTAGATACCACATCTAAATGCTTATATACCTGATGCAGTCGTACAAGGCATAGACTTGAATCATGAGGAAATAGTAGGTGAGTGTTAACAATCAGAATTTCCTGCCTGACATCAGTATTTCGCCACTGTGAATATGGAAAAGCTAGTTCAACATGTAACAATTGAGCTACACGATCACCACAATCATTGAAGTGCAACTCCTTATAATTAAGAATATTAAAGTATTCCTTTTGCACTGCTATCAGAAGACCTGTAGACCCCAGAGAGGAAACACTACATGAGAATTTGTATTTTGTACATAAATCTTCAACAAGCAGTTCCAGAACAAACCCTGGAAAATAACATTATGAGAGCCTGACTAGCATTTGTCTAACTGAAACTTTCATTTGCAAGAGTTACATCCGCAGGAAAATAAAAAACAGGACATATGTTTTTCCCCCAATATAAACAATTTTAAATATGCCTGTTCCCTCCCTCAATATATATTTTCTAAACCTGTCATGTAGACATAATCTTAATTAGTCCATCAGATTCCAGATTGGAGAGAGAGAAGACAAAATCTTAATCCAAGTTTCAAGAACAATGGTTTGCAGATTGGATTGGCACTTGAAAGTCCCATGGAACTTAAATTTGGGTAATTGTTATTTATTTGTAATAATAAAGATGATGAGTTTGAGATTTCTGAGAAAATTGATAATCCAAAGCGGTATTATTTTCCAATCCAATTGAGGGAGAATGTGAAAGAATGTGCGTACCGTCACCACGGTTGTTAGTCCTTCCAAGCTTGAAACTAACATAACCAGCATCACCAAGTCTCTTCTCATACAAATTAACAAGCTCTTCGTTTCCAACCCAAAACTCCTGTGCAAACCCAAAATATATGTTAGCTAGCCTTTATCCCATTATAGAATTGAAGGGGGGGAAAAGGGATACGATAAGATGGTAATGATGAAAATAGAAACCTGAAGACAGATAATGGAAGATCTCTCATGCAACAGCCAGTCCAATATCCTGTGATTCCTGGCCAACCAATACGCTCTGTAATCGCTTTCCCGGCAACTGGGGTCCTGAAAAAAGCATCAAAATTTGAATTTGAGATTACCCATTTGAGGAATTCACAATGCAAAAAGATGAAGAAGAAGAAGAAGAAGAACCTCATGGTTGAGGCGCTTGTAAATGGGAGCGAGAATGTTGAAAGTGGTGCAGGTAATGCAAGGTTGTTGCTGGTTTTCTTTAATGGAAGAAGCAATTGCAAAACTCCCAATCCTTGAAATCCTTCCCATCCTCTTAGCCCACCTTTCCGTTCTCATTCTACGTTTAAACCCACCAATGCTTGCTGCCCCCTTTATATAATAATAATAATGTATTTTGCACAATTCCTCACAACCCTCTCACAGGGGAAAATCAAAGCGAAGAAAATAAGAGACAATGGTGGTTTTTTATTTATTTATTTATTTTTGGTTTTGGAAAGTAACCGCAATTCAAGCGGTTTGGTTTCTGGATTCTGATGATTGATTTGGACTGGGAATAGCCGGTGAGGGGTCAATGGATAAGGAAGAATGAAGAATGGTTTGAATGGAAGGAAGAGGTAGTGAAAACAGGAGCGGCAACGTCCCCTCCTACGGTGATTCTGAGCACACAGGATAGAAAGACGCAAAACAAAGGGTGCTGATAATAGCAAAATGGTTGTGTGCTTTTGGGATTTGACGTTGTTTTGTTGCTGTGAAAGGACATGTCGTTTTGTCATTTGTGTCTTATAATAATAATAATAAATAGCTATTAGCTATCCTTCCCTCCTATGATTTCCTACGCCATTTAACTACCCAACGGAACACGTCAGATTCATCATGCCAACGCCGAATTATTCGCGCTAACCAATTTGACCCTCCACACCTTTTGCATTAAACATTTCCATCCTTCTTCCATCCTTTTTTTTATGGGTATATTACTAAATTTTGGGATCCAATCCAATTATTTATTTTCAATTTTTACCATTTAAAAATATATAACCAAGTTCTTTACGCTACCATTAGTCCTTCTACATGTACTCTTATATTTCACTTTATTATACACACTGCTGTCGAACGTGACTCAGTTGTCGTGGTGACACTGCTGAGTAAGAAACATCACACTGGGCAAAGTCACAATAGGTTGGTATCGAAGATTTGGCATTGGGCTAGTAAGGAATGGGGAGTGGGGTTCATGCACAACCTGTGAAAGGCTAATAGATGTGCTAAATGATTAGTAAATTAGATCTTGGAATGCGACTATGGATTGCACGAGATACGAGATCTACCAAGGAAATTAAATAAAATCATTTTTTATCATCTGAATTGAGGCTGCTTTATCTCGTGTCCTGAATAGTTCGTAGTGTTTCGTTTTTTAATTTTGATATTTTATCACAGAAAATATACATATATTTTTTTACATATTATATAATATTATTTATTTTTTTTATTTTTTTTATTTTTTTTTTTTCAATCACATATTTTAAAAAATATATGTATAATATCTACACCTCTAAAAGAGATATAAAATTATCTTTTTTTTTTTTTTTTGTCTTGGTCCCATATATACACTAAAACAAATTAAAAGATAAGCTATTAATAAAAGACTATTAGCAATAATCATACCCAATACGATTGAATCAATGCAGTTCAATTCTACCAATTAAACTAATCGAGACTGACACTTATCATTTTTACAAAGTCATAGACTTTGCTTTTTTAAAAGATTACAATAATAGAATTAAAATTTGTATACTTTTATGCCATAAAAATATTAGAATAAAGTGGATTTATCTTTAAAAAATATATAAAAACAAATGGTGGGAAGAGAAAAAATTGTACAAATTATATTTTGAGAATAGGCAGTGGTGGGCAATCGACACACAGAAAGTATTTTTTTTTCCTTTTTATCTTTTTCGCCGAAAGTTGGAAAAATGGGGGGGGGGGGGGATGGAATCAATGAATCAGCGTCTATGGCTGTCGACGGCCAACCAAGGAAGGGTTCAAAATCTTACCTATGCAAGGGTTCAAACTCTTACCTATGCAAGGGTCGGTCATAAGAGACTAAGATTTCTTGTCAAAGTCTTACCTTCTTCTTGTTAGGTCTTATCTTCATATTTCTTTCCTAATGTTGAACAAAGTTTAGTCTTTTATGAAATTGAACGTGCTGAACGAGTATGTTTTCAAGAGAACTCATTTCAATATTAGTCTTAATAATATATTCCAAACTTGAGCAATACGGCATTACAGAAAAAAGATGAGGAATATATTCAATTTCGTGGATATAAGGAGTAGCAAATTATTAGCGTTACATGAGGAAATCATTTTTTAGACTTCCAAATTATTAATTGACAAATTTTAAATAAAATTCTTTATGTGCTTGTAGTGTTATTTTTCAATAAAAATATAATATGTATTTTATTTTTTAGTCACACCATCATTTTTCTAAAAGTTTTTATTGATAAACTGTAAAAAAAATACACACATTATATTTTTATTAAAAAATAGTACTACAAACACTTAAAAAAAATTATTTAACTTTTGTTCATTATTAAATTAACCAATTGGCTCGGAGGCTGTTATCAGTGTTATGCAATTATCGCTGGAAAAAAAATGAAATTCAATTTTGTGGAAGCGTAAGAGATCAACTACTTTTCAGAGAGAAACATCACTTTGAGGGAGGATGTTGTCATGTAGCTCAAGTTGATAAAAACTTTCATACAAATTTATGAAATGCAATCTAAATACTCTGAAACTTGAGAGTGCCGTGAGCCTTGAACCTTTTCAAATCATTTGATCATGAGTTTTGGATTAGGGGCTTCTACAATTGTCTCAATGGCTAACAATAAAATTTATTAATTTTTAATTCATTCAATTCATCTATATTAAAATTTGTCTAATTCATCTAATTAAAATAATATATGTTATTAGATTAAATTTAATGTATTAAATTTAGTTATTAATGATTAGTAATACGACCAAAATATACATTGATATCTAATAAATATCCAATTAAGAACCAATTTAATAGATATCCAATTAAAAATCAATTTAACTATCCAATGTATTTTACATTTTTTTTAGTTTAAACAATTGAACATAAAGGTTATTAACTAAAAAAAAATTTAGATAGAAAAAGAATTTTTTTAGATAAATAATGAAAATTTTTAGAGAAACATTTTTTAGAGAGAGAAAGACAATTTTTAGAGAGAAACATTTTTTTAGAGAAAGAATGAAATTTTTAGAGAGAGAAGAAATTTTTTAGAGAGAAAAAAAATATTTCGAGAAAGAAAAAAATTTAGAGAAAAAATGAAAATTTTTAGAGAGAAAATTATTTTTTAAATAGAGAATACAAATTTTTAGAGAGAAAAAAAATTAAAGAGAAAACAATTTTAAGAGAGATAATGTAAATTTTTAAAGATAGATTTTTTAAAAAATAAATGGGTTAGATATCCATCCATATAATCCATTAAAATAGATTAATAAATGAATTGAATTTTCATCTCTTAAATTGGATCATAGATAGATTAAATAATAGAGTAAACTTTCATTTTAATCCCTGAAATTATATGCATTGGGCACATTAGTTCCTAAATTTTTAAAACTGACAACTTAGTCCTTGAAACCTCAAAACGTCAGTCACGTTAGTCTCTGCGTCTTTTCTCGTCAGTTAAACTTAACGAACACGCAAGCGTGACACGTTAAGTGTCAAGTTGGACGTTGATGTGGCCTCCTACCTCCCCCAAAACGACGCAGTTTCGCTTGTGCCCCAAAAAACAAGTCTTAAGAATGAAACGATGTCGTATTGGAGGTGGATGGAAATTTTCAAATCCCCCCCAATTGCAACACTGAAAATTTGAAAATCAGTATTTATGCTCATCACCTTCTGATGCTACCATTGAAATAATCACACATCAAGGATACTGGTACCAAATCCAAACGCCAATGCGTCGTTGGTGAAAGTGGAAATGATCAAGCTGGTGAAGCTCCCAATCTCAGAAAAAATACCATAACACCCGTAACTAGAGTTATGCTCTAGTGGCATAGGGGTGATGTCCAAGGAGGAGTTGTTCTTAGAGGGTTTGTTATTGTTGGAGCGTTTTGATGGGTTGCTAAATGAGGAGGAGTTTGAAGGAGTTTTTTTGGTTTTGTGTTCTGTGATGAGTGATCAGATAGGGAGATACAATGCCGTTGCAATTTGGTGTAAATCTAAAAAATTTCAAGTAAACATTTACTTTAGTCCCTGAAATTTCATATATCAATCACATTAGTTCTTGAAATTTCATACACCAGTTACATTAGTCCAAATCTGAAAAATCAGCCACAAGTTTCTTGGTTTGTTCAAATCAGCCACAAGTTTTTGGATTTGTTCAAATCAAAGACACCTTAACGTGCATATGATTCTGTGTTTGGATCCAAAGCTAGTACCTTTTTTTAATTGGAAAAGAACCGTAGAGCACTTGGTGAAAGTAATGATATGAAACCTAGATTTTGCAGAGGTCAACTGAGATGGTCGTAGGGGACTATGATTTTGATGAGCAAACATGACCTTGAGATTGTGTTGTTGGCTTGAAAGCATTTAGATCCATTCAAATTTTCAAGTGGGTACTTGTGGTTGAGCTCAAGTCTTGGTCTGAAAGTAAGAATGGAGGACGAAAGAGTAGGGAAAGAGATAACAGAGGGAGTGTTTTTTTTTTCAAAGACTTTGAGATATTTTTTTTTTTTTACCAAAACTGTAAATACAAACTTTCACACTATAATTTCATGTGAAACTATGTTGTTTTAGGAGGTAGGAGACCACGTCAGCCTCTAACTTGGCACTTAACATGTCACACGTGTATATCCGTTAAGTTTAATTGATGGAAAAGGATGCAGGAACTAACATGACTGGCGTTTTGAGGTTTCAGAAACTAAGTTATCAGTTTTAAAAATTCAGGGACTCATGTGACTGGTACATACAATTTCAGAGACTAAAGTGATAGTTTACTCTTAAATAATATTAAGTATTTTATAATAAATCTTAAATAAATTAATAATTTATTTTGAATCCATCTATTATAATTCAATTCAAAATCAAATCAATCTATCTATTTGTCACCCTATTGGAGGTAGGAAATATTTGGTACACCAAATAAGTGTCCCAATACTTTTTGGTCCATTATGTTTTCAAACAAAACTTTAATGTTATTTTACATATATAGAATCGGTTCATATATATATATCTCAGTTCAGGGAAAAATAATTGAACCTACTCAGTACTTAATCTTGTATTTGTTAATGAGAAATGTTAACAATATATTTTTTAGACATTTCTTTCAATATTTACTTGATTATTAGTTTAAAAATAAATGTTGTTAATATTTATTTCTTAATAATCTTTTTAAATATATGAGATAAATTAATAGTAAAATAAATGTTAAAAAGAGTATTTAAAAAAATATATTGTTAACATTTCTCTCTGTTAATATTATGACTTCCATTTGGATAGTTTATTTTCAATTTTATTTAGGCTTATTTTTGTGATAAGTATTTATAAAATATTTTGATATGATTTAAATGAATTTATCAAAATAGCTTTTGAAACTTAAAGAATATACTTTAAGCTTATTTTGATTCACTAAAAATCGAAACTCATAAAAACAAGTTGTTACATAAGTTAAAAATAATTTAAGCAACAACTGTTTTTATAATAATATTTCACTAAATTTAATTTTAATGAAATTAACAAACTTCCTCTTTCAACAAGCAATTTTTAGAAGTGTTTATCCGAACGCTAATCAACTTAATTTACACCAAACTTATGACAATAAAACTTATTTAAGCTCTATTATAATAAGTATTTATTTAAATTATTTATTCTAATTTGAAATGTTCATGAATTGGGTTGAGTTAGAATTAATTTGTTTCAATTTTGGTGTGAGATTTTGATTGGGCCAATTTGTTATGTCTGATCCTAGTCCAAAACTCAATTAGATGTTATGATCAAGTCTAAATTAAGCTGAGCCAAGACCAAATCGAGATTAGGCCAAGCTAACATTAGACAAAACATGATTTGATATGCAAATCTAGATGAAAGGGAAAAAAATTTGGGAGATTAAACTAGTTGAACAAAATCACAGATTATGAAAGTTACACAATGAATTGTTAAAGAATCCAAAGAAAGAAAGAGAAATACAAAAGTATTTGTAAAGAGGAGATTAGAGATTCATAAACACTGCATAATATAATTGAATACCAAAATATAATTTAACCTAAATACAAAGAGATTATATATAGGCTAAACAGAGAAAGGAAACTATTATTCTACCCTTAATAAATAATAAAACAAAATAACTCAATATTTCTTAACATCTTCCCTCAAACTCACGATGCATCAGCTACAAGCATCGAGAGTTTGCCAACTAGAAAATGAAAACAGGAAACATAATGCGACTTAGTAAAGAAATTTACAATCTGCAAAGAAGAAGAAATAAAGGGCAAGGTAATGGTGCCATACTTGAGATGATGACGAATAAGGTGACAATCGATCTCAATGTGCTTAGTTCGTTCATGAAAAACTGAGTTGTGAGCAATCTGAATAGAACTCTGGTTGTCACAATACATAGGAGTAAGATGAGAAAGAGAAATTCCCATATCTGTAAGTAACCAATGTAACCAAACAATCTCTTTAGTAGTAGATGTCATAGTATGATATTCTGTTTCGGTTGAAGATTGGTAAACAATAGATTGTTTCTTGCTCTTCCAAGAAATAAGAGAGTCACCCAAAAAGATACAAAAACCAGTAACAGACTTGCGATTTGTGAGATCACTGTCATGATCAGCATCAAAGTATGCATGCAGCTCTAAGGAAGAGGTGGATAGAAGTAAAAGACTCTGAAAGACTGTACCTCGAAGATACTGTAAAATACGAAGAACAGCTGCTCAATGAACTGTAGTAGGAGAAGTAATAAACTGACTAACAACATGAATAATATATGTAATATCTGGACGAGTAATAGTAAGGTATACCAAGCTCCCAATAATAATACGGTATAAAGTAGGATCTGACAAAGGTAAGCCATCAGAAGAAGAATACTTTGCGTTAACCTTAATGGGAGTATCAATAGTCTTATTATCAGTAAGTCTAGCTCGCTCAAGAGTATCTGCATCATATTTTGATCAAGAAAGAAGATAACCTCTGGGTGAGTAGACTACCTCAATACCCAAGAAATATCGTAGAAAACCCAAATCCTTCATTTTAAATTGCCGAGCTAACTTTGTTTTCGAAATTGAAATAACATCAATATCATCACTAGTAATAATCATGCCATCAACATATAAAGACAAAATGATACGATCTGCATCAGTGCACTTAACAAAAAGAGCAGAATCATGACTACTAGGAGCAAATCCAAGGAAACAGATCATAACAAAAAATTTCTTAAACCAAGCACGAGGTGCTTGTTTGAGACCATATAGCACTTTCTTGAGCTTGCAAACATGCCTAGAATCATGTGAAACACTAGGAGGAGGTGCCATATAAACGTCTTCTTAAAGATCTCCATTCAAGAAGGTATTTTTAACATCAAGTTGAGAGATATGCCACTGACGAACCGAAGCTACTGTAATAAGAGTACAAATAGTAGTTATTTTTGCAACAGGAATAAATGTCTCCTCATAATCCATACCATATTGTTGAGAATAGCCTTTTGCAACCAACTTAACTTTGTATCGCTCTATACATCCATTAGAATTAGTCTGGATCTTATATACCTAACAACAACCAACAACACTCTTACCAGGAGGTAGTTTTACTAATTCCCAAGTACCTGTCTTATGCAAAGCAGAAAGTTCCTCATCCATAGCTTACTGCCAAAGATGATCAAGAATAGCCTCTTTATAGGAAGAGAGCTCAGAAAGATAATGAATAGAAGCTAAAAAGGAAGAAAAAGATGAAGAATAACAAGAATAAGCAAAATCTGGTAATTATATGGACTTACGAATGCATTTGGATTGATGTAGAGGTGGATCCACAATCTCAAACGGAGCTTGAGAGACTATAGGAGAAGAGGGAGCTTTAGGTATGCCGAAGAGTAAAGTGTCAGTACCTGCAGAAGGGGTATTTGAAGTACTAGGAACCTGATATGACAAACTATCAGAATCCTCTGAAAAATGATCTATACGAATAAGGTCAGATCGAGTCAAGCTATGAGTAGTGGATGGAATAGAAAAGAAAGGTATATACTCGAGAAAAATAACATGACGAGACACATGAAGTTTCTGAGTTATTGGGTCAAAACAACGATACCCTTTTTTACCTTCACCATAACCAAGAAAGACACAAATAGCGGATCGAGAGGACAACTTGTTGCGTTATACATGAGGAAGAAGAATGAAACAAGTACAACTAAAAACTCTAAAGAAAGAATAATCAGGAGCATACCCATACAATTTTTCAAAAGGAGACAAACCTGAAATATGAGAAGATAGAATTGTATTAATCAAACTTACAACAGTAAGAACAACTTCACCCCAAAACACACTAGGAACAGTAGTAGACAACAAGAGAGAATGAGTAGTTTCAACAATGTACCTATGTTTTCTTTCAGCAACACCATTTTGCTCAGGAGTATCTGTACATGAAGTTTGGTGAATAGTTCCATCTAAGGCAAGTAACTCACAAAATTTATTAGAAGTGTATTCACCACCCAAATCACACCTAAAACATTTGATAACAACAGAATATTGAGTTTTGACAAGAGCCCGAAAGGCTGTATATATCTCAAAGAATTCAAAACGGTGTTTCATTAAATAAACCTAACAATAACAAGTATGATCATCAATAAAAGAAACATAATATCGAGAGCCTCCTTTTGTGGCAACAGGAAAAGGTCCCCATACATCTGAATGAATCAAATCAAATAGAGAAGAAGAAAAAAAAATACTTTGATTAAAAGGTAAAGTTAAAAATTTTGCCAATTTTCATCCACTATAATCATAAATATCATTAGTTTGTAAATTTCCTAAAGCCCCTGTGGATGCCAAAAATCTCAAACGAGAAGGCGAAACATGACCTAAATAAGAATGTCATAAGTAAAATCTAGAAGAAGAACGACTCAAACGAAAAGAAGATAAATCAACATTTGTAGCAGTAGCAACAACTGACACTTTTAACTCATCCAAAATATATAATCCCCCCTTCCTACGGCCTGTCCTAATCAGCTTTTGAGACTGCAGATCCTGCATATAACAAGAAGAAGAGAAAAAAGTGACTAAATTACCAAAATCACATAACTGACCAACAGAAGCAAAATTTAATTTGAGTTTCAGAATATGATAAACATTAGGAAGAGACATATGAGGTATAACAATAGAACTAACACTAGCTAAAGGCATAGAAGTGTCATCAGCAGTCATGACATGAATAGAAGATGAGGAAGATAGAGAAGCAAAATATGAAGAATCTGGAGACATATAATGTGAAGCACCAGAATCCAAGGCCCATGCAAAATGTGACATGCCTGAAGAACTGTGAGACAACTGACCTACGGAAGAAGAGGCATATATAGCTTGTGGTTGCATGGAGAGAAACTTTTGAAATTGCTCAGCCATAGTACTAGGATCTGTGAAAGGACCTGATGAAACAACTGCTGCAGCATTAGACAGTGGTGGTTTGTAACTCTGAGGTGGTCTATAAGCATTAGATTGTAGTTGGCTGTCAGGCTTCCAAGCTTGAGATTGCTGTTGCGATTGATTCTGCTATCTCAACAACTTAGGACACTGAGCCTTCCAATGACCCGTTTGCTTACAGAATCTGCACTCATCGATGGCAACCCTTGTATAATGTTTATTTTGATTGTTATAGAGTGGCTTAGAAAGTATAACTAACACAGAAGAATTAGAAGTAGAAAGAATTCCCTTTTCAGAAGAAGACTTAAAAACGTATTTCTTCAGCCAATAACTCACTAACAACTGAGTCAACAGAAGGAAGTGGAGAACAATGCAAAATTGAACCTCTAAGTCCTTCAAAATCACTGTGAAGTGCCATTAAAAAATGTATCAATCGTTGTTGTTCTCTATGAGCAATATAGGCACCACATGCCTCTAACTCTACTGATTCTGTAAGAGCCAATTGATCCCAAAGATCTGTAATAGCAGAATAAAACTCATGAATACTCATATTTGCCTGTTGAAGAGCTCATATGTCATTCTCCAATTGATACTGTTTTGCACAATTTGATTGAGTGAATAACCTTTGCAGATGATCCCAAACCTCCTTTGTTATCTCATACTTCGACAACTGTGTACCTATGGAATGCTCAACAGAATTGTTAATCCAAGTAATAATTTTTGCATTATCTGCTTCTCAGGTATCTATCAAAGCAGCATACCCCTCATTAGTAGTCTTAGGCTTCACATAAGGTCCACTAACATATCCCCACATCTTTTTACCCTTAAGAAAATTTCTCATCATATAACTCTAATACGAATAATTCTTTCCATCCAACCTCACACTCACAGACTGAAGCGAATCGTCTCTTTCAGTAGCCATAATCAAAAAATAAAGAAAGCCAAAAGAAAATACCAAATTGCAGACACTGAGTGAAGAACGAAAAACTAGATTGCAGAAATACCCTTATGAAATTGTATGGTACAGTCACAACCACACCACAAAAAATCAAAATTGTACGGTAGGAAAATGCCCATGCTGTGTTTGAGATTATGCTTCGTTCCATGGTTTTCTTTGATACTATGTTAAAGAATCCAAAGAAATAAAGAGAAATACAAAAATATTTGTAAAGAGGGGGCTAAAGATTCTTGAACACTGCATAATATAATTGAATATTAAAAGATAATTTAACATAAATACAAAGAGACTATAAGGCTAAATAGGGAAAGAAAAATACTATTCCACCCTTAATAAATAATAAAACAAAATAACCAAATATTTCTTAACATCTCTAATAAACCACATTGTTGATACCTAATTTTGTCCATAAAATTTTTGTTGCTTGGATCATTCAAACATTTTAATTCATAATAAAACAAAACAAAGAACAAAAAAGAGAGAAAAGATGAATGAAAATCCAAAAAGAAAAAATGAAAGGAAAAAAGAAATTTGAAAAGCTAAGGTGTCTTTTTATATTACAAAGTCCCACATTGGAGAGGTCATGTTCCTTCTCATTCTCCAACTCCTATATAAAGGGGTGGTTCTCTATGGCTTTGGCATCCAAAAATTTACATGTTTGGGCTTAATACTAAGTATAAGAGTTAGAAGAAATTATACTCTTAAGCTTAATACTAAGTATAAAAACTTGAAGACTTTAGTAAAAAAAAAAAAATTTCTTGCAAGTGAGTTACTTTTCAAGGTTTGATTTGAAGAGAACGTGTGGAGCCCTGTGCACCAACTTCTTTGAGCATATCATTTTTTATATGCCTTGGAGGTAAGTTTGTTTATTTTTTTGTATTATTATCTTTCATTATATACACATGTTATTCATTTTAGTTTATTTATTTATTAATTTTGTTTATTTATTTATTTATTTTTTTGTAAACTTTTTTATTTTAAAATTAATTCAATAATAATTGGGATTAGCTGAGTTGTGTCAGCTTGTTAATCCTATAACTTTTAGAATTATCTAAGTTGTGATAACTTAAGATTCGAACATTTTTCTAAATATAAAAAAAATTGAATGAGTTTTCAAAATAAAAAAATCTTTTGAAAATTAAAAAATAAACAGCCAACTCACAATTATTTTCTAAAAAACTACGTGACTTTGAGTTCTTCATTGCACTCGAGGATATGTAGGAGCAGAATTCATATTCTGACAAACCAAAATATAAATTTTCATAGTTTAGTTGTTTCTTTTCTTTTTTAAAAGGGGTAAAATAAATGCATTTGATATTATTAAAATTTACACAACTAATTTAAGGTACCGTTCTTAGAACGGGCAGTGTAAGGTGTTAATATCTTCCCTACCTGTAATCGACTCCCGAATCTAAACTCATTTTCTAAAAAAGACCAATTTTATCTATTTTAAGGGTTTTTCTAATGTTTTCTCAAATTAAAAAAACATTGGAGGTAACTCCATTGATTTTCAAAATCTTAATCTTTTTCGGTCGTCCCGTCGCTATCCCAGTTGTGATAGCTGGCGACTCCACTGGAGAAACTTAGAGAGTTAGGCTTGTTGATGTTAGTTGTGCAAATTATTAATAATTTTTATTTTACCATTTTTTGTCTTTGTTTTTGTTTTATTATTTGTTTGTGAATAGATTTTATATAATTTTTTATGTAAATATTTGCTAGCATTATTCTGTGTTTTTTTTACATGATTTACTTGTACATTTTTTTAATATTTTGTGCTTAACTGTTGAAACCCTAGGGTAAAAAATTACTAGCTGGCTGTTGTATATATATTCTATTTGACTGTTATTTTTGTAGGATGAGATTAATTCTTAGGATTATGGAAGTTTATATGCTCCCTACACCCACTGCACCTACACATTTATCACACACATTCAAGTGGGGCCCTATACCTGGGTTTGAGTGAAGCTTAAGTTAGGTAGAGATTGCGCAGTGGTAGCGATTTTAGATGTACATCATGTTTGGTTATCGCGAAAACCTCATATAAAGTGTGTCTTTTTCATAAATGTCCCGCACCTAGTGGTTTACCCACTAATTGTGGTCAACATTCTGAAATGGGACTTAGCTCTAGAGGTCTTTAGAATAGTAGAGCTATCCAATGAAAGTTCTCACAAATTAAGAACTCAGATCCTTATGATAGAATTCCTCAAATTTAAGGCAATTCCTTAGGACACAAAAAAAGTGTACTTCTTCTTTATCTATCCTTTTCTCATGTCATTCATCCATGCATTTTTTTTTCTTATGGCATGCATTTTCCTAGCATGCTTAAAAATAAAAAAAATAAAAAAATATACCATCTTGCATTTTCATTCATTCTTTCTGCATTTAAAAAAAATAAAAAAAAGGATACATCATTTTGTATTTTCATGACATTCTTAGCATTTTTTAAAAATAAAAATAAAAAATACCAAAAAATCATTCTACATAAATAGTCAATACTTCGCATACATGCATGTTGCTGGTTTTGGTTAGACAATACTGACAATTGCATATTCATATCATGTTTTCCCGAGAAGAAAAGTAGACACTATAGCAGAAAAGTAACTTTCGCGACATCCTTATAGGACTCGTTCCCAAGCCAGGACCATAGATGAAATAGAGCAAACTAAAGAGTTAAAAGATGAAGTGAACCAGCTTAGAGAATAAGTGTCCAAGATAATGGAGATGCTACAATCCATGGAAAGCAGGAGGAACACAGATGAGAATCCCTCAGCGACAAACGAAGGACACTCGGCCACACCTCTTAACTCGTCTAGCTTATCTCCAGCCCCTTTGCAATATCAAAACGTTAATCCTCAAGGAGTTATGATGCCGCTAACTATTTATCCAAATGGCACCACTAAACCCGTTGTCACCAGTTCATAGGGAACTCAGGCTCTACTGTTCCCACCATATGGCCTCCCTCCTAGGTATATACCACCATTGGCCACAAATCCCTTTGATAATAGCACGTCAACAGTAACACCAATCCCAAACCCACCAAATACTATTGAAACCCATGTTACTCAGCCAAGTGCTAATGAAACCCTACAAACACAGCATTCATTCCTCTTCTTTCTTCCATCATATAGTTTTTCTGCCGGTTTTATACCACCACAAGTGACCAATCCCCCGAACAGCAGCACGCCCGCTGCTAATTTGAACACAACCCAACCACCTGCCAATAGAATTTTACTGGCGCAACATTTTATTCCCATTTTTATGCCATATTACCCATTAAATTCCTCTGTCAAAAATTCACAGTCCAAAGAGAAGTTAAAAATACTAGAAGAGAGATTACGGGTCATTGAAGGAGAATGTTGTTATGGTCTCAAGGATGCTACTGAGCTCTACCTTGTCTCAGGTTTGGTGATTCCTCCAAAGTTTAAAGTCCCAGATTTCGACAAATATAAGAGGATCACTTGCCCAAAGAACCATTTGATCATGTACATTCGCAAGATGGCTTCGCATGCTCATAATGACAAGTTGTTAATCCATTTCTTCCAAGACAGTTTAATTGGGGCAGCTTCAAATTGGTACATGCATCTTGAGTGTGCCCATATAAGGAGTTTCAAGGATTTAGCTGATGCCTTTGCAAGGCAGTATAAATATAATATTGACATGGCACCAGATAGAATGCAACTACAAAGCATGTTTAAGAAGGATGTTGAGACCTTCGTGGAATATGCTCAAAGGTGGAGGAAAATAACTGCACAAGTAGAACCCCCTTTGTTAGAGAAAGAGATGATTGATATCTTCACCGATACACTTCATGCACCATTCTATGATCATATGATTAGGAGTATGTCATTGAATTTCTCAGATATCGTAATGATTGGTGAAAAGGGTTGAAAACGGAATGAAAAAAGGGAAGATTGCATCAAATGAATGATGAACAAGCAAGCACGGAAAAATGTTGAACCAGTTAAGGGTGAACTTCAGGTCAAAGGAATCAAATGGATTTTCAGGAAAACTCATGGATGACAACGACTACCTAAACAGTAGTCCAACAGACAGTGTCAAATGCTTCCACGCATGCTCATCCATAATAGGAGCGAATGTTTAGAATGGTCAATCAGGGGCAACCTTAGAAAGTTCAACTTAATGGTGATTCATTTTCTAACCATTGCGAATGAACAATTCCTTGGAATCCTCCAACACTGGGGAATTTCTGGGCGGCTGGTGTTTTGATTTGTTCATCAAGTTATTACAATGAAACGATGGTTTACTTGTACTGACCCAATGCTTGTTCAATCATTAAAATCATTTGAGTTTTGAACTTATGTAAACTTTCTTGAAGCATTGATGTAATGAATTTGTATGGATCTCAGCATACCTTGCTTCCTTTTCTTATGTTCTTGACACTCATGTTCTTGTCAAATCTTTCTTATTATTCTTTTTCTTCCCTTTACTTGCTTTCTTTTGGTTCAGATCTCATAAGACCTTTATTCTAAGAAGCCTTCGGTGGTCATAAAGTCCATGTGTGCAGGTGTTCTTTGCCAAAACAAAAACAAAAAAAAAAAACCAAAAAAATAAAGTGAGCAAATAAATAATCATTTGGCGTATATTATCCTTTTGTCTCTAAATTAAATTTTTGAAAATGAACATTCAAGATTTGAAATGAAGATTGGTCATCTTTCTCTATCCTTCATAAGAATTCATCTTTTCTTGTTATTATCTCTCGTTGTCTATTTTGAACTTGAAATTTTTTTTCAATAAACCCTGGACAAGGACCACCCCTACACTAGGGGATAACACAAAGCAAAGATTGATTGCCATGATGATTATTTTGAAGCATAATGAAAAAAGAGAAAATGAAGAAAAGGTGAAAGGAACAGAAAGTAAAAAAGGAGAACAATAAGATAAAAGTGTGTTTGAATGCACAAAAGCAATTAACAAGGTTTAAGTTTAAACAAGGATCCTTAGTCTTATTTAACCTTTAAACACTTGTTTGAGTCTTATATCTTTTATTTCATAACCACTAATCTTAACCGCAGTTCAATCCTTAAAAAGTTCATTCGGATCAATGAATGATTGCCGTTATTTTCACAAGTTTTAATTTTAAGACAAAAGAGTTGTGCTCAAACAAGTATCTAGTTTATTGCCCCTTAAGAAAAAAGTCCGTTAGACTGAAAATCTGAAAGGGCGGTCTAAAAAAAATGAAAAAAAAGAGACTTACACTAGCGCAAGTTTTTAACCTATTCAAGTTTGCCCTACACTGAGCACGTTTTTATAGCTTGATTTAGTCTATGTTAGGGCAAATCTTTTGGTTCAATCTGACCCTACATTGGGGCATTTTTTTCTCTAGCTCAATTTGGCCTACGTTGGGGCAAATCTTTTGATTCAATCTGGTTCTGCATTGGGGCAAGTCTCTATCCTTTCCCATTCGACTCTAAACTGGGACAATTTTTTCTAGGTCTATTTGGGCTCACACTTGGGCAAAACCAAAAAAATCTCAAGTTCCCCACTGGGACAAATTTTGCTGTCAAATGGCTTACACTATGGCAACTTTGTTCTCAAATGGTTTATCCTGGGCCAAATTCTTTTTTTCGGTACCTTACATTGGGGCAGATTTTTATAAATACCTAATAAAAGAATGGTCATGATATCCAGTTGTCAAGTAAAGATCAATTACATCCAAACTAGGGCAAAAACCCTTCTGGTATTCGTACTATCCCATTTCTTGTATCTTTATCTTTTGTAAACGCCCTTTGTGTAGTCATACTCCTAAATTCAGTCAAGAGATTACTCAGTTAGTAAATCTCTTTCTTGTGGTACTTTTGAATACATGCATATCAGGTACATGATGCTTCAAGTTGAGTGAACACAAGTACAATAATACAACTTAACCATCTAATGGTAGTTTCTTGTTGAACAACTTAAGTCAAAGGAGCTCCAAAATTTCAATCGATGAAGGAAATGACATCCTCAATGGATAATTCGGATTGAAGTATGTCCGGTGAAAATAAGAACCTTCGAAAGAGGAAAGTCACAAGCTTCTACGCAATCCATATCTAATGAAGAGAAATTTGAAAAAGATGAGATTGATAATGATTCCCTTTGAATATAAGTTTGGATGGTCAAAGTTTTCCAAGAAGTGTTTGGTTCAAAACTGTGGTAAAAAAAATATTTTTGTCAAGTATATTCACTTCTTTGGCTCATGGCTCAATGCACAAAGTTCTTAGGCTCAAGGCCTACTGCATAAAGTTTTCTGGCTCAAAGCCTTTAAGAGTGTTGATGAGGAAAGGAAGAATAACCAACAAAATCATAAAGCAAATTTTGTTAATGTTCAACTTTGATCCTGCTGTAGGAAAAGTCCTTGAGGGTTTGGGAACCAAGAATGACTCAGCTAAAGCTCTGATATACAAAAAAAAAAAAGAAGCAAAACCTTTTTTAGCTCTCAGGCATCCATTGAGGGTTGTGGAGCATCTATTGCATCATGCATCATGTTAGGCATCCATGCATTTACCAAAAAAACCCTCTTTTAGCTATAGGGCCTTAGTTTCTGAGTCTCCGCGTCCATCGTCTTTTAGCTTCCGAGTCCCCGCGCCCATTGCTTTTAGTTTTCGGGTCCCTGCACCCATTGCTTTTAGTTTCCGGGTCCTCGCACCCTTCACTTTTCTCGGCAAACCAGGGCCTTATGCCCATTGTCTTTTCTTTTTCCGGGTCCCTGCACCTATCGCTTTAAGTTCTCCGTCAAGCTTCGGTGGATACCTGACTCCCCAAGCTTTTTATCTTTTCGTTCAAGTTTCGGCGGATACCTGACTTCCCAAGCTTTTTACCCTTTCGTTCAAGCTTCGACAGATACCCGATTCCGCAAGCTTTTTCCTTTTCTGCTTTAAGTGACCTATCAAGCTTCGGCGGATACCCGATTCCTCAAGCTTTTTCCTTTTCTACTTTATGCTTTTTGTCAAGCTTCAGCGGATACCCGACTCCGCAAGTTTTTTACCTTTCTGTCTAGCTTCGATGGGCACCCTACCTCGTAACGGGCACCCTACCTCGCAACGGGCACCCTACCCCGCAAGTTCTTTACCGTTCTGTCCAGCTTCGACAGATACCCGACTCCGCAAGCTTTTTACCTTTCTGTCCAGTTTCGACGGATACCCAACTCCGCAAGCTTCCAGCTTCGACGGACACCCGATTCCGCAATATTTTTACCTTTTTGTCCAGCTTCGACGGATACCCGACTCCGCAAGCTTTTTACCTCGTTTTAATGTTCATTACTCTTTGCATCAACCTGCACATTCTATAAAAAAAAATGAGAAAAAAAAGAAGAGAGAAAAAATAAAAAATTTCATGGACAAAATTGAATCAATTCTTTTCTTCCCATTTAGTTTAAATGTAAAGCAAAAATGGGCAGTTGTTGATACTCAATTTTGTCCATAAAATTTTTGTTGCTTGGATCATTCAAACATTTTAATTCATAATAAAACAAAAGAAAGAATAAAAAAGAGAGAAAAGATGAATGAAAATTCAAAAAGAAAAAATGAAAGGAAAAAGAAGAAATTTGAAAAGCTAAGGTGTCTTCTTGTATCACAAAGTCTCATATTGGAGAGGTCATGTTCCTTCTCACTCTTCTCCTCCTATATAAAGGGGTGGTTCTCAATGGTTTTGACATCCAAAAATTTACACTCTTGGGCTTAATACTAAGTATAAGAGTTAGAGGAAATTATAATCTTTAGCTTAATACTAAGTATAAGAGCTCGAGGACTTTAGTAAAAAAAAATTCTTGCAAGTGAGTTGCTTTTCAAGGTTTGATTTGAAGAGAATGTGTGGAGTCCTGTGCACCAACTTCTTTGAGCATATCATTTTTTATACTCCTTGGAGATAAGTTTGTTTATTTTTTCTTGTGTTATTATCTTTCATTATATACACGTGTTATTCATTTTAGCTTATTTATTTATTAGTTTGGTTTATTTATTTATTTTGTAAACTTTTTTTGTTTTAAAATTAATTCAATAACAAATTGAAATTAACTGAATTGTGACAGCTTGTTACTCTTATAACTTTTAGAATCATTTAAATTGTGATAGCTTGATGATTCGAACATTTTTTCTAAATATAAAAAAAATTGAATGGCTTTTCAAAATAAAAAATCTTTTCAAAATTAAAAAAAAATTAACTCACAATTATTTTTTAAAAAATTACGTGACTTTGAGTTTCTTATTGCACCCGAGGATACGTAGAAGCATAATTCATATTCTGTCAAGCCAAAAAATAAATTTCATAATTTAGTTGTTTCTTTTCTTTTTTTTAAAAGGGATAAAATAAATATATTTGAAATTATTAAAATTTGCACAACTAATTCAAGATACCATTCTTAAAAGGGGTAGTATAGGGTGCTAATACCTTCCCTACTTATAATCGACTCCCGAATCCAAACTTATTTTTTAAAAAAGACCAATTTTATCTATTTTAAAGGTTTTTCTAATATTTTTTTAAATTAAATAAATATTAGTATCGACTCTATTAATTTTCAAAATCTTAATCTTTTTTTTTACATCCCGTCGCGATCCCAATTGCGACACACATTAAGAAAGAAAAATATAGTATCAAACCATAAAATTAAATTCTAAAATTATATAGCATTACAAACATATATTTTGGCACATCACTCTAAAATTATATAACATTACAAACATATATTTTTGGCACATCACACAATATTTATCTATCTTGTTAGATACATATACAAGTTTACGTAACGAAAACGAGTTGCGTCTCTCAGTACAAAATACATATTTGATTCCTGTGTAAATTTTGAGGGAGAGAGTTATACCAATTTACTTTTGATTTAAAAAAAGCTGAGATCTCAGAATGAATCATGCTCACGTATAACATAGATCTGTGAATACTCCAACTCATTTGTAGACACATCGTAACAAAATAATAAATAAAAAAAAATATTGTTAGATGTTAATAGCTAAATAATTAAAAGACCCAAAGAGTTGGGTCATCAAGCTGGAACGGGTATGACTATAAGCACCCGAAGGGGCGGAGTTAATCTGATGGTCATCATCATTGCACGTGTTACATATTACTTTTGAATGATTCAAATAATTATTTACTATTAGAAGTACGTAGTCATATTCTCTTTCATATTATTAAATGAAAACAATTTGTTAGAACCAAAAAAAAATAATGAAAACACTTTTAAATGAAAAACAATTTAATAGGGGTTTGATTTATTCTTTTTCTTATTTTTTATATTTTATTAATAATTAAAAAATGACATTTTATTTTCATTCTATTTCTTATTTTTAATATTGTGTGAAGGAAATGATAATTTACACGCATGCTAAAGAAAGAGAACGGTGAAGACAGAATTTGATTCTAAATACTTACATTCATCTGAAAAAAAAAATGATCAGCTGAATTATCTGTGTGGACTAATATACTTACCAATTTTAAAATATTTAAATTGATTGAATGTCAAATATTATGAAATATTTATTATTTAACTCATTTGTGATCAATTTTGTTATTAAGCTTTTATAAGTACTTAAACTCATGTGGATAATATTGTTTTAGATTTGTGGGTTTTGTGTATAAATTTTCATGATAAGTAAGTTAATTCATATTATAAATATAAGGAGAGTCTTATATTCTCATCTTATATGTATTGTGATTGTCTCATTAAGATCAAATAATTTTGCGCATATAAAAAATCATGATAGTTTCTTTCTTCTATGATGATAAAGATTCTTGATTATCTTTCTCTCATAATGTCTCTTAAAAAATGTGATTTTTTCTTTAGTATAAGGTAATTTAACATCCTAAATCCTAATTATCATTTATTTATATATATATGTCATAGATTGAGGTTAAATGTAAATATTAAATTTTATTTATGTGAGTATAAAATTTCGATCAATTGGTATAAAAAAACCCCTTGAATTTTGACTGTGACTGTATAAAATTATTGAATAAATGTAAATGCTTCTTGCGATATTCAAATTAAACTTATTTCAGGTGAATTATGAGCCAATTTCTATCTTTTGGTGAAATCCTAATAGTCCAGTGAAGGGTTTTATCAATTTGTGTGATTTTCGATGTATAACGGACATCGACATCGTGATTTGTCACAAGTGCAATTCTGATTGTATCTTGTAAGTTAAATTCTTGTCTTTGATTGGCTTATTC
Source organism: Ormosia emarginata (assembly GCA_029884605.1). Lineage (NCBI taxonomy): Eukaryota > Viridiplantae > Streptophyta > Magnoliopsida > Fabales > Fabaceae > Ormosia > Ormosia emarginata. The sequence continues at coordinate 52,066,299 of JAQQTP010000082.1, read as the reverse complement.
ATTATGAAGTTGAATTCGGCATTATTTGGGTTATTGGCTTGTTCAAGAGAGAAATATATTCCATTGAATATGATCTTGAATTTTTTAAAAAATAATAGTAATGATTTAATAGCTTTTATGAATTCTTGTGAAACCATTTAATATGGCTGGCATCATGAATCCATTTGCTCTTGTTGTATGTAGGGGTGTACAGCAGGTCGGGTTGACCCACGAACTCACGAGTTTCGACTCAATTCAATCCATAAAATACTGGTTAAGTAGAGTTAAAAAATGCTTTAATTTACAGTGTGTGGGTCGAGTAATGGATTGTAACACTATCAACCTAACCTAACCCAACTAACCCACTTTTTTTTTTAAAAAAAATAATGGTCTAGACAGAGTATGCGTTTTTCTTGAAAAATGTCTTTAAAGTTTGTAAATATCCTCTCTGATATAACTAGGAATATCGTTAGACCATGTAAATACGCTAACAAATAGAGGCTAAAGGGGGAAGAGAAAAAGACAGCAAAACCCTATTTATCTACTCCTTCTCCACTAGTCCCAACGCAACTAATACTTTTCTCTTCTTTGCAACTAGTTCTTCGCAGTGCAGCCGTTCTCCCAAGCTCCTAGCATTTGCGCCTTGAGTCAATGGCCATTGCTTCTTCTCTCACCCAATCTCCCATTCCTAGCGATTATGTTATTGCTTTGAGTTCGTGACCATTGCTTCTTCTCTCGCCCGATCTCCTAGTCGTTCTCTGCAACTAGTCACGTCACCACACAACCACGCGTCCTTCTTCCCATTTTCAACTTTTTTAGTTTTTTGCACCACACAGCCCCAGTAGGTAAGTCATCTTCCTCTACTCTTTTTATATAAATCTAGAACATAAGAAGGAGTGCAGCTGGGTACAGTGCAGCTACACCGTACGAGCAAGGAAGCTACAGGGAGCAGAGCGGGTAGCAGAGCTATGGGTATGAGCAGAGTGGGCAGACGATGAATATAGTATCGCTGGAGAAGAAGAAAAAGAGCAAGCTTGAAGTGTAGGATTGCACTTGCTAAAATGATTATCATTGATGAGTTTCCATTTAAATTTGTTGAAAATGAAGGCTTTAAAAGTTTTGCTCAAGTTATGCTACCTCAATTCCAACTTCCTTCTAGACAAACTGTTGGTAGAAATGTTATGCAATTATATGTGTTTGAGACTAATTTGTTATTTGAATTATGAGAAACTTTGTGTAATTTATTCCAGACTTAGTAAGACTTGTTAGTTATTAGCTTGTTATGCACTTATTAACTTATGATGTTTAGTTTATTTGATATTGAGACTTATAATATTAATTTGTTAGATTTTGTATTGCGACTTTTTTTAAGGAATTTTTTGTTTAAAAAATATCAGACTCACGGATTTGACCCAATCCAACCCACTCTTAAATGGGGCGGGTTGAGAAAAAAATATCTTCAATCAAACCCAACCTTTTACTCTGGTGAGCAGGTCGAGTCCAAAAACACTGTTGAACTCACTCAACCCAACCCAACCCAACCTAACCCAACCCAACCCAACCCAACTTAACCCAACTCAACCCAACCCACGGACGCCCCTAGTTGTATGTGTAGAGCATGTACTCTTGTGGCAGTTTTGTTTTATATGCACGTGAATCCATTTCGGCTCAAGCTCTAGGCCTTGATTGTTATTTGAGGATCAAATAATTTTTTTTTTGGGTTGTTTTACTAACATAGTTTCGCATTATATATTGGAAATTATTATGCTCCTGTAAAATGTTGTACAACTTGAATTCTCATTTAATTTAAGAGTAATTTTGTGGTTATAAAGGAATGATATTACATTGTATATTACTTATTGTGATGTTTTATGATTTTGATATAAAACTTTATTACTGGATATTAAATTTAATGAAAATTATTGAATGTGTAATGTTAAAACTGTTTTCAACACTTTGTATAGTTGTAAGCTTGCCTTCACAAGACCAATTATGGCAAAGTAATGTGTTGTTGATATATTGTTTGTATTGGAAATTATGTCAATAATATACTTACTCTATCAATTTGTTTTTATTAAAATGATTTTTGAAGTTTTGTTGAGTGCATTAGATGTTGTGCCTTATAGAGTTTTGAGTATCCTTTCGATATTAGCTTTAGAGACATAATATTTAATGTTTCGTTGCAGTTTGCTTGTTCATTGTAGTTCAAGACTCTTAGATGAGATTAAAATTACATAACAACTCAGTTGTCCCTCATTGTCAAATATTTTGCTTGAGTTAATGATTTTGTTTGCATGACAATTGAATGTGTGTATCACCTTGTGAAACTTGACATGAGATAATTGGGTATTCTATAACAATCTAATATTATTATGTGGACATGTGATTTTATTAAATGAAATTTATTTTCTCAATATTTGTTAAATATATTACAATTGTTGTTGGGTTATGTAAGTAATGAACATGTCCTTTAGTATGACGTTATTGAACATAATCATTTGTATGATAGACTGTATGGTTTAAAATATTTTTTTTGAAAATTAAAAACAAATTGTATAATTATGGTAATTTTAGTTGAACTATTTGTTATATCAAGTGAGAGAGACTTGTATATTGTGATCTGGGACCCTTAGGCGCAATCACAATGATGTAAGAACTTAAGTTCAATTAATTACCTAGTTAATTAAACATGAGAAAATCAATATAATTATGTATGCATATGTGTGTTTTCTAGAAAAAAAATATTTCAATAAATTTAAAAGTCATATAATTAATTTTATTAAAATATATAAGTCTTAAACAAGTTAAATAAACATAGCAAAAGTCTTACTAAATTAACATAAGTTTGAAATAAATTAAAGTAATCAAATATGACCTAAAAGTCATAAATAACAAACTACATTAACTAATTAAAGTTAATGTCATCACATATAACATATGAATTGACATAATAATTTCTTTTATTTTCAATTTTTTTTAAGATACTATTGGTCATCTCAGTGATCCATTGAATTTTTATCGCAATGGTTTATTAGATGTTTTATGAGATTCTCATCTTTATTTTCTTGAGAATGTGACTACAATGTTTACACTCAAACTTTATTGACACAACAGAAAAATTAGAGGAAAACAACTTAAAATGTCACCATGGCTAAACAAATTTTTAAGAAGAAAAACTACTTGGGTAGGTTGGTTTATGCAGGTTGGCACTTCCAAACTTACAATTTAACTCATATCTTGTGAGTTAGAGTATTTATCAACCGAAGATCTAATTCAATCCACATTTTATGAGTTGAATTATATTAAAACATATGGGTTCATAGGTTAATCTAATCTGTTGGACACCCATAATTGTTGGCATGCCATTAATACTCTAAATCGAGAAAATAAATCTTCTTATGTGTGTTTTTCACGTGAGACAAGGTCCCAAAAATTTTGAAAAGGTTACGCTAATGGTGTTATTTTTAAAACTTATATGTGTATCTCACTCTTTATATAACAAGGTCACATGAAAGACACACATAATAAAATTCATTCTCTAAAATGGGACTCTTTGAGCTCACTTTTTTTAGTATCTAGTTAGTGTGTGTGCGTGTTTTAAATGTATTTCTAGAATATTTTCCCTAATTTTATGAGATATATATATATATATATATATATATATATATATATATATATATATATATATATATATATATATATATATATCCCATAAAATTGTACATTTTAGTACCTGTAAATCATGCTAAATCCAAGAGTTTGAAGCCAATCAATAAAAAAGATATGGGTTTTGATAGCATCTTGGCTCCTGCTGGAAAGCTTATTCAACAGATAAGTAAATACAAGCGAATATCCCTTAAGCATATGCGAATATCTCTTAAACATGCAATTTGAATTCAATCATAAGATTTATATATATAAAAATAATATTATTATATTTTTTTTTTACTTAAATATCTAATCATAAATTAAAAGATTAGCATTTCACCTTTTGAGTAGAGATATTATGAAAAATCAAATAAATATTAGTGAAGATTTATCTTTAAGTGAGATTCAATACTACCTGTCTGAAATACATTAACACGTCAACGTCTCGATTTAAATAAAGTTTTTCAAACGATAACCATGAATGCAAACGGCCAAGAATATTTATGGCATGAAAGGGATAAAATTAATCAGACACCAAGCAACAATTCCACTTGAGAAGTCAATAGCATATTCGTTTTTTGGTATATCAATAGAACATTCTATACAGCCGATAGAAACGATAACCATGAATGCAAACGGCCAAGAATATTTATGGCATGAAAGGGATAAAATTAATCGGACACCAAGCAACAATTCCACTTGAGAAGTCAATAGCATATTCGTTTTTTGGTATATCAATAGAACATTCTATACAGCCGATAGAACCCGTTTTTTGGTATATCAATAGAACATTCTATACAGCCGATAGAACCCTTGGTAGGGATGAGGGATGAGAAGACAATATGGAGACATTGGAATAGAGAGGCAAATAAAAGACGTGCGATGTGATTCGATAACATGTCAAGTTTCATAAAAGTCGCGGCCCACCCCCCAGAACGCCAAATTTCATGAACACATGATCCAACTTTACAAAGCTTACAATTCCACGTTTTGATGTAACTCATTTTTGTACCTTGTGATCTGAGTCTTCCTGTTTGATTTCTGTGGTCCTAATTAATAGTGGGGCGGTGCAAATGCGTTTTACTTGTTGCAGTTAACGTTGTGCTACTTTGCTTGGCGTACAGCTTAATTTCCCTCACATATCATCTATCAAATTTGATAAAAATAGCACGTTATAATTTTTATTAATTTATTCAGTCTCTTACATCATGGAGTGTTTGTATTTTTCGACTTTTTAATTTGGGTTTTCAATTCAGTTCCTGTTTATTTTTTTAAATTACTCCTCACATTTATAAAAATTATCAAAATAATTTTTGTCATTAATTTTTTTATAATATTATTATAATACCTTCAGTTATATAACAAAGTAAGTGATTTTTTATCCAATAAGACTCTTTTAAATGCCCATTTTTTATATAAAATATTAAATATGTGCTCCTTAATTTTAATAGATGTTTATTTTTTCTGAATAGATACTCCTTTATCCAATAAGTGTTCATTCATTTTAGTAAGTATTTATTTTTTCTTAGTAGGTATTTTTTTGTCCAACAACAACAACAACTAAGTCTTTTCCCATTAGATGGGGTCGGCTACATGGATGGATCAAACGACATCATTGTGTCCTATCATGAACCAAGTCTTCAGAAATATCATTCAAGTCTAGATCTTTTTTAACCGTTTCACCTATAGTCTTTCTTAGTTTTTCTCTACCTCTAGCTATTAGTCTATTCTCCACCTGATCTACTCTTCTTACAGGAGTTTCTAAAGTTCTTCTTCTTACATATCCAAACTACCTAAGGTGAGATTCTCCCATCTTTTTCACAATAGGTGTTACCTCTATTTTAGATATTATTTTAGATACTCTTTTTTTACTTTGTAAAATGTCGAATAGGAAATAAATTAATGGTGTTAGAACGAAAATTAATGACATAAATTATTTTGAAAACTTTTATAAATATGAGAAATAATTTGAAAAAAAAATTATAAGGATTGAATTAAAATAAATGTAAATTATATAGACCAAAATTTTAATTTAACTTTTTTTTTATGAATTTTGTATTTCAACTTAATTATTTACTCAAACTCTCACAATTTTTAATTATTTAATTACCAAAATTGTGCAGTATACAACACTAAGTTCCTTGAGGATTTTTTGTGAGACAAGTAGAGAGAATCACCCCATGAGCATCATGAGAAATTTGACTAAATTTAATCCCCCAACAAAAAGCAAGAAATAAGTGTAAAGCAATATGGAGCACAACCCAAGTTCAGTCAATAACGTTTTTGATAGTTAACGGTGAATTTTCAACAAGTACCACGAAATTTTTTCAGGAATTTGGATTCCTAAAAAATGAAACTGCTTGAATATCAAAGTTGTGGGTTGGTGTTTTTTGTTGGCTTATTTACAGTGTAGTCAACTGGTCATTGTAAATCAGGTCTCATCGATGCTGTCATTCAGTTACTGTTTACATTTTGGTATTTGTTGAGCCTAATTGCTGATATTTTTGGGGAAAGGGGGAGGGCATTTTCACGTTATCAACACGTGAAGAGCAAGAAAGGGTCGTGAAAAACTCGTTACGTCGTCCAATTCAATTAATGGAGACAATGCCCATTTCATATATGAAATTAATAATTTTAATAATATTTTTTCGAGACAATATTGTTGTTATTTACCCCATTTTCTTTTGGGGGGCCATGGAGGCAACCAAAGTTGGTTTCGCTTATAAGGATCAAGTACTTCGGGTGGGATAGTTCACAAAAAGTACTTCGGCTGAGAGGCTTAAATTCGATTTTTTGCAGTTATTAAGTTCTTTTAACAAAGAATTTGTAAGTACCACTATAAATTTTTATTAAAATTTTATACTATGTTTTAACTTTAAAATAAGGTAATATTTCTTTATATATATAAAGTAAAAATATATATATAAAAAGTAAAAAGGTGATTTATTGTGAAAGTAAAGATGAATATACAATCAAATTTTATATAAATGATCAAGATTAGAATATAAAATTATATAATTTTTTAAGAGATTATATGACTTTTAAATATTTTTCAATTTTAATAATTTATATTTTGATATTCTTATTTTTTTAAAACAACTGGACGAATAATGAAATTAAACATGGGTCCGTTATGGTTATAGAAGTCTTAACTTTTGGCAAAGCTTAACCTTCATGGAAGAAAATAAATCTGTATTTGACATGCTTTTATCATATTCTTGCTTTAGAAGCATGTTTGAGAGTAGAAACCTTCATTAATTTGGTTTCATTTTTTATGCTTGTTTGATAAATAATTTCACAAGCCTTGATAATTACATAAAGAGTAATGCTATTTCATGCAAAAAAAAAAATTCACGAATGAATAACGAAATAGTTGATCCAATAAAATAAAAGGATTGACAAAAATCGTGGATGGGTTAAAAGTAAAAGAAAGAAATTTTAAAAATTGTCCAATAAGAATAATTTGTTTACAGTTCACGAATAAAAGTTTCATGGGAAAGAGCATTTCCCTTACATAAAATGATAAGTAGAGGTAGTTGTATGCTTTGTCAAACTATACTAATTAACCAAAAAATAGAGAAATAAATAAAACAAAACAAAACAAAATAAAAGAAGAAGAATTCATGTTAATTTCTATGCACATGATAAACAAGGAGTAGTAATAGAGGTAGGGAAGTTATAACTGGTATTATTTATTAATATTAGATAAAGTCCAAGCATAATTTTGGAATAAAATTCGTACATGCATATGTTTCTTAGTGAAAAATAAAGAATGGACAAAAGTCTATTATGTAATTTGGAGAATGTCTATATTGCAAGTTTAAATTTCACGCAAGAAAATAAATGTTAGCATGCTAGTTTCCTCTTAGTTATGTGAAAGAAGAATGTGAAAAATGAACGGCGAGAACATGTTTTGAAAGCAATTCTCTATATAAAATTCTTAATAATAATAATAATAAATATTATTATTATGACAAGAAAGAAAATTGTCATGAATAGAGAAAAGCTCATAAGTAGCTAAGAGAGTATTTATAGCAAGCCTTACTTTCATGCAAGTAAGTTAATAAACTTTGTCTGGCATGCTCTATATTGACAGAGTAGCAAGATTTCACCATAAGGAAGCATGCTTTGACTATTACATGTAGACGTATTTATTACAAATGGACAAAGCCCACTCATGTATTTTTAGGCATGCTCACTCTTTATATTTAAGTTCATTAATGCATACTTTGTGAAACACACTCTCATTTTGGCTTTTGCATGGCTTATTAACATTAACGCATGCTATGCATTAATGGTAATGAACCATCATCGGCCTAAACTTTTAGGGCCGAAGGAAAGAGCTCCTTCCATTCTTATTTGCTTTTTCTTTTTCTTCAGTGGTTTGATGTATGCATTTAATTCCATCCTAAATGGCTTGTCTCCTTTGGTTCAATTTCACTTTGTGAACCATGTGTCTTTCCTTTATTTGAGAAGTGCAGTAGCAATACTTATAAATCAAGGCTTGTTGCTGCATTACGAGAACATGCACTTCCAAATAAAAATAATAAAAATAAAAAATCCTATACACGGATCCGTTGCTGAATTGCCCCATCTTTTATTTCTTGGTTTTTATTTCTTAAGCCATTAGAAGCTGAGGAGCTACTTGGATATCACACTAGCAAGTTTTCACCAAGGATCTTTGTACCGTGAGTACTTGGAATACTCTTGAATCACTGTCTCAGTATCACCATGTTCTAATTAAATTTTCTTGAAAGTTTATAGTAATAATTTTGTCATATTTTATATTTTAAATTTTTTATAGTAGCATAAATTATGAAATATGAGCTAAAGTTTTTAAATTCTTATTCTGATTTATTACGTATATGGTCATTATATATTTCCCTGTAGTTAACTGGATAAATTTTGGCATCTTGAATTGAATATTGCTTATAACGTATATTTTGAGTATTTACAGTTATCTTTACTTAATTTTAAAATTTTGAGTATTTACTTTTATGATAAAATATATAAATTGTGATGATAATATTAAAAATATATTTTAGAACATCAAAGGCACTAGAAAGAACCCTTAGTATACCATGACATGATAATGATCGAATAATGAGGCTGTTATATATATGATTATGATACTTTTATGTGCCTGATGCTCAGGCAGAAGAAATACTTGGGGCTATAGAGATGATTGTTGATGCTAGGGTGGAAATATTTGGGACTATAAAAATGGTTGGCTGATGCCCGACTGAAAATATTCGGGGTTGATGATTTGAGATATTTATTTGTAAGTAAATGTTATTCTTCTAGTAGAACTTGATATTATTCTTATAAGAAAGTAATATATAATATGATGAGATTTTCAAAAGAGGAATTCCTTATAAATATGAGTTTCTTTGAAGAAGGATTTCATGAAAGAAAATGTTTCCAATAATTTGGACTTTGAATTTGTTAATATTTTAGTGATTATCGTGCAAAAGCACTGGAATGCATTTCTGATACATAATTCTTATTATTTGTATAAAGTATACTTGTATTATTTTTTTAGTGGCACTTGGGTGCTTTTTTATTCATTGTGTTGTAAAACTCACTCCGTTATATATATATGAAGTATAGGTATAGGAGTATATATAGAGGAGTAATATAAATCTACATGAATAAGATTATATAAATATATATTTTTATATAACTTTAAGTAACTTTTAATCTTGATCATCCATGTATATTTGGTCAAGATTCATATCTCATAATCATTCCCCTCACTAGATATGTCCCTTATATATATATATATATATATATATATATATATATATATATATATAGTCTAATTAGGTATTTTTATACCACCACTAATGTAAAGGATTTGTTCACTTCTAAAGTGAGACACATTTATTTTTCATAGATGACTTGAAAACATAGATACTTGAATTTGTAGTCATAAGGTTGGGTCCATTCATGTTGCATAATAGTCTACATAAGTGTTTTGTAGTCAAATAAATATCGATGAAGTTTGATATATGCTTATGCGTGTTTAAGTTATTGTAACTGTATTGTCATATTATGTTGAATAATGAGAAGTCTCTCATCTTTAGAAATGTTTTACCCAAAATATTTATATAGTTATGTTTAAGTGATGTGAGTTTTAATATAAACAATATTGAGTTTGCATGTGATAGTTAAGCTTTAGCGATTAAAAGTGTCTAATCCTTAATCGATCACATTATCTAAAATTGAGATGTGACATTGTGAACACCCAATTTTGTCCGGGTCCAAAAATAAAACATAAATAATTGTGCATACTCTTTGATCATGTTTTTGCCTTATTTAGTTTATTTGCTTTGTTTAATTTTATCTGTCACAAAAAAGAAAGGAAAAAATGAAAAATAAAAAGGAATGCTGATTTTTTTTGTTTATTTAAAAAAAATAAAAAAATAAAAAAAGTGTAGTTTTTTTGTTGAAAAGAAAATGAAAAAGTTAAAAAAAAAAAAAAAAAAAGAAGTGTTCCAACGTCTCTGCAGTCAGTAGAGATAGTTGCTCAAGGCAACCCAAAATGGCAAAGTTGCAGGAGATGTGAGGGTGACAATCTCAAAAGGAAAAGACATCAAAACGGAAGTTTGATTAGAAAGATCAAGCTAAGCTGATTTCTTGGGGGCAACACAGAGAGCAGAGGGAGGAGCTTCGAAAAATAGCAGGCTGATATTTTGGAACAAAAAGCAGCCAGGGGAGCACAAAAAGAAGGGGGTTTTTTGGGATTCCTCTGGACCCACATTTCAACAGATTTTTTTTTCAGATTACAATCATCTGGTCCACCTTTAAAACTCATCGAAACCACCATACTTCATTTTTCCTGACTTCTAACCACCCCATTTTCACATACACAGTGCCCTCTCATTTGGCACCCAAATAGAGAAGAAAAGTGAGAGAAAATCTCCAAAGGACATTCAGACTATTCAAGGACATTTAGACTCTTCAAAGGACATCAGACTGAGGGGATTGGGAGCTTTGGTTGAAACCAGAAAACAGAGAGCACACAACTGAACTCTTCATTTTCTGTTAAGCTTCAAGGGTAAGAATATCTTTGATACCCTTTTGCTTTTAGCTTCAACATGAAGTGGATCTTACTTTTATTTGATTTTGGCTGATCAATACTCATGTTTCACTGCACACACAAGTATCACACTGTGATTTCACATTCACGCTTTCATTTAAAAGAAAAAAAGAAAAGGGGTCATCAATATTATTAAACCCATACAAATCTTAAACAAACAACCTTTCATAAAATAATAATAATAAAAAAAAGAAAACTAAGCTTGTTTGAATCATTTCATTTCCATCTTCGAAGAACCATCCTCAAGCATCCCACCATTTCCCCATTCACATATCCATGACCCATCAGAAAACTCAAACATCAAGCTCACCACCCAAACAAGGATTCCAAGCCACCATTCCCACACCCCCACCACGCAGACCACCGTGAGCCACCGCGGACCACCACCTCGGACCCGCACCAAGCCACCATCCCCACTCCTCCAATCCATTCCACCAGATCACAGTCGGATCTGCGCAACCCGGAGCTCCATCCGCACCCTACCACCCAGCTGCCAGCTCTGCGCGTTGCCCGTCCTCCCCGTTCAGCCACACCGTCAGCATCCCCGACTGCGACCCATACCGGAGACCAACGCGCCAACGACCACCGCGACCCAGCCGTTCGATCTGCTCCCACCGCCGTCGTTCTCCGCCACCCCCAATGGCCATATCCTTCGCAGAAAGCAAATGTCCCCTTTTAGTATGGTTTTTTTTTTTGTGTTTTCTGAGACAAAAGTCTCTCTTTCCCTTTTTTTTATTTATTATTTGATCTGTTTTTTTTAAGGGTTAGGCCATTGGAAGCCAATAACAAAAAAAAAACAAAAAAGAGAAAACTAATTGTATTTAGAAATTTTTAAAAAAATGATGCATAAAATAAAAAAGGGGTAAAAAAAATAAAAATAAAAAATGGAAACAAATAAAAAATATAAAAACATAATTTTAGAACAAATACCGAAAGGTAATAGAAATAAATCTGTGAGTTGATTTGACTTGAGTTTGTTTATTTGGTTTTTATTTTTGTTAATTTGTTCAGTTATTATCTTCTTTTTTAACGGTAATAAAATAAAAATAAATATGAAAAATATTTTTTTAAAAAAATAAAAATAAAAACTAAAAAATAAAAAATATTTTTTTTTCAATGTAATGATCAATGACAATGATTGAATAGCGGATGTTATCTTCATTGTTGTTTGAATCATAAGGTTTTATTGAGTAGCCTAGTGCTACCTTGAATCTTGTGCAAATGATAATTTCAAAACAAAATTCCTTTCCAAAAAAATCTTTTCCATAATTAAAATCAATCAACTCACAATTATTTTTTACAGAACTATGTGACTTTGAGTTCCTCATTGCACCTGAGGGTACGTAGGAGCAGAATTTTTATTCTGTCAAGCCAAAATTAAATTTTCACAATTTGGCTTTTCTTTTCTTTTAAAATAACAATAAAATAATTACAAAGTCTTTTTAAAAGGGGTAAAATAGATAAATTTGAGATTATTAAGTTTTTTTTTGTACAATTGATTTAAGGTACCGTCTTAAGACGGATGTGTTAGGGGTGCTGTGGGATTAAGTTTCCACCCTTCCTTAACCATAATCGACTCCCGAATCCAACCTATAATTTTTCCTAAATTCAAATAAAATTGGTGGCGACTCAATTTCCATTTTTCATCATTTTAAAATCGCGAGTTTGCTATTCCCGCCGCGATATCGGTCGCGACAGATGGCGACTCCGCTGGGGACATTTGGAGAGTCAGGCCTGTTATGGTTAGTTGTGCAAAGTTTTAATAATCTCTATTTCTTTATTTTACCCCTTTTTGTCTTTGTTTTTTTTTGTTTTCTTATTTGTTTGTAAATAATTTTTGTTTAATACTTTGGTGTAAATATTTGCTAGCATTATCTTGTGTATATTTTTGACTTGTGCATATTTTTGTACTTATTTGTTGAAACCTTAGGGTAGTTGATTGCTGGCTGGTTGTTGTATATATGTTTTGCAAGTTTGGGGGTTAAATTTTTGTCTTCTTAAATTTTTGTACAGGTTTGTATGCTCCCTCACACACGTCACTATCACTTATCTCACACACTTTTTGGGCTCTATACCCGAGTCTGTGCAAGCCCGAGGAATAGGAGGTGTCTCAACTTTTGTTATTGAAGGGCTTCATGCTCACTTGACATTGGTTGGGACACCACTCAGATTGTTACCAATATCATGTGCTAATCATATTGAGAGGGTTTATCCCTACTTGTGATTAATTCATGAATTGAATCTTTGTCTTTCGAGATAGGGGCAATCTGGGGACCATGACTTTTAGAGGTCTAGATCTGTCCTAAAAACCTCAGACCGATAGATAGAATATAGTGATCACAAAATTAGAGTCGTGACTTTAAGGAAATCTAACCTTTAAGTTTCACCTTATTAGGACACAAAAGGAGCGTACTTCTTCTTTATCTGTTCGTTTCTATATCATTCATTCTTTGTTAAAAAAAATCATAAAAAAGGAAATGTTTCATCTTGCATTTTCATATCATTTGCATGACATTCATAGTTTTTTTTCAACAAAAGTAGGAAAAGATATACATTTTTTTTGACATTCAAACAAAACCAAAGAGAAAATAAAAAAAATGCATTATCTTGCATTTGCATGACATTCCAAAAAATATACCTCATCTTGCATTTTTTTTTGTCATTTCCTTGCATTACAAAAATAAAACAAATATACCTTGCAGTTTTATAGCATTCTTAGTATAAAAAAAATCATGCATTTTCACGTCATTCATAACTTGTTTGAAAAAAGAAAAAAAACATATACATCATCTTGCATTTTCAATGCATTCATAACATTTTTTTTTAAAAAAAAAAAGAAAAGAAAGAAAAATATTTTCAAAGTTCATTCATTTTACCTTATGCATCTCATGCTTCTCATGCATGTCATTCATTTCATCTCAGTCTTTGTTTTAATAAATCAAGTTGGCTCAGGAACCATTTGCGCGGCCTAGGAAAGAAGAGACCAATCAAACCTGAGTTCGTGATACCAGATCTCAAACCAGAATGACTGCAAATAATCCTGAGACAGGGAGAAACTTGAGCAGAGAAATCGATGAAATGAAAGGAAGGATGAAGGAGATATTTGAGAATCAAGCAAGGATGGAAGCAATATTGCAAGATCTGAGGGAGTCCCTCCACTTAATCAGTGAAAGTAGAGGTACAAATGGGGTTGAAGAATATAAATGTGCATCTGGAGACTGCTCCGATTTTCCCAACTATAACCTCGTGCATCGTTATGGGGATACGTGAGCAACCACCTCAAATGACAACAATGGGCATGCCTATTGGGAGGGGTATCGCACCTTGGAAGGAGTTCGTGGTGAAATTCCCGGTTATACGGCCCTACATAGGAACAATCTCATGTGTGCATTCGGGCAGCGACATTGCCTTGCTCTGGAAATAGCCATGTCATGATTGAGAAAGACAAGATGAAAGAAGAGTGGATGGAGAAAATAGAAGAACAAATCAAGGCGATTAAGGGTCCCTAGCGCTTATGGACGTCTTAGAATAGAAGATCTGTGTCCTACCACCGATGTCATAATCCCTAAAGGTTTCAAGATTTCTGATTTTGCCAAGTATGACGGAAGTGGTAACCCTCGATTTCATTTGATTAGTTATGGAACCACGATGACTGTTTGGTCCAAGGATGATAAGTTTCTCATTAGCTTTTTCCACGAGAGTCTTACAGGCCCTGCTTTAGAGTGGTATCTTCAATTAGACCATTGTAAGATTTCTCGTTGACTGGAGTCAAGCTAATTTATTCATGGATCAATACAAGTTTAATCTGGATGCAGCTCCTACCCGAGAGCAATTGAGCTCGATGCAGAAAGGAAGTGAGGAAACCTTCAAGCAGTATGCCCAAAGGTGGAGGGTTCTCGCAGCACAAGTATAACCACTGTTGACTCTGACAGAAATATGTTCATACTTCTTGAGAACTTTGGGAGCTCCATATATTGAGACAATGACAGGTGCTGTATATCAAGATTTTGCTGACTTAGTAGCTGCTGGTGAGAGGATTGAAGTTCTGGTAAAAGCTGGCAAATTGGAAACCGACAACAATGAAGGTGGTTATGAAGAGTGAGTCTTTCCCATAGGAAAAGAGAGTGGGGAGTGAGCTACATGCAAAATCGGCAACCTTCACAATTTCGATTTCCATTGTCTCACTCTACTTATACTAATTGACCTCCAGCGATTTGGAACTTTTGAACAGCTGATGATCTGTGGCGTTAATTGATGAGATTGCCATCTTAGAATTTTATGATATTGAATTCATGTTAGCTTTCTTGAAGCACTAATGTAATGGATTTGTATGGATCTCAGTATGTCTTGTTTCATTTTCTTATGTCTTCGACACTCATGTTCATGTCATGTCTTTTGGTCATTCTTTTCTTTCCTTTACTTGTCGTCTTTTGGTTCGGATCCCATGGATTTCTCGTTCTGAAAAAAAAATTGGTGGTCATGAAGCCCACGTGTGTAGGTGTTATTTGCAAAAACAAAAAAAACAAAAAAAAAACCAAAAAAATAAAAGGGAGCAGAAAAGTCATCAATCGGCATACGCTGTCTTTTTGTCTCGAAATTAATTTTTTTTTAAAATGAGTACTCAAGATTTGAAATGAAGTTTGGTCATCTTTCTCTATCTTTCACAGGAATTCATATTTTCATCATATCTTGTTGTCCTTTTTTTTGAGCTTGAAAGTTTTCTTCAATTTAACCCTGGACAAGGATCACCCCTACACTAGGGGTTAACACAAAGTGAAAATTGTGTTTTTTTCTGAAAAAAAAAGGGGGGAAAGAAAATGAAATGAAAAGGTCATTACAAATGTGAATTGTTGAAGTAAAAAGAAAATGGGAAGAAATGAAGAACAATAAAAGAAAAGTGTGTTTGAAAGCGCGAAGTCAGTTGACTAGGTTTAATTTTGAACAAGGATCCTTGGTCCCATTCAACCCTTAAACACTTGTTTGAGCCTTATATCCTTCATTTCATAACCACTAATCTTAGCCATTACAAGCCTTAAAAAGGCCATTCTGATCAATGAAGGATTGCTGTCATTTTCATTAACCTTAATTTTGAGACAGAAGGTCCGTGCTGTTTTGAGTTTTCAATTTCTTGCTCTTTTAAAAAAAAGAAGAAGGAAAAACAAGGTAAATTGAGGTTCTTACTAGTCTTACACTGGGGCAAAATTCTCTTCGGTTCAATTTGACCTACACTGGGGCAAATTTCCTTTTGGTTCAATTTGGTCTCCAAACATTAGGGGCAAGTTTCATTTCATGTTCAAGTTGATTCCAAAGGCAATTTTTTTTCCCTTAGGTTCAATTCAGTTCTATAACTGGGGCAAATTTCTCCTTTGTTCAATTTGCTTGATGTGCGTGCTTAGCGAGAAGCCAACTAAAGATCATTTTCATGAAAGTTGAGCCGAACCAATCCATACAGGGGATGACACCTCTTCGAATCTCATATCTTTGTGTGTGTCTATCCTTTGTAAATAATCATTTTGTGTAGTTAAGTTTTTTATTCCAAATCCAAAAAGTTGTTCACTTGGTCATTTTCTTTGTTGTTGTGCTTTTGAATCCATGCATGTTTGTTACGTAATGCTTCGGTAAGGTGAATATGAGTACAATACTATGATCTAATGACTATCTCCAATGGTGATCCTTAGATTTCGAACAAAAAATGAACTCAAAGTTCCAAAGACAGAGGTACTCGAAAAGAGAGGAAATGAGATGGTCCACACAAGATTCATCCAAATTAAAAGTCAAGTTCCATGGCTTGATGATTGTGTTAAAAAGAATTGCAAGTCTTTTGCTTGATGGTTTTACAGAGTTCCGTGTCCTTGACCCGATGATGATGTCCAAAAGAATACCAAGTCCTTGACATGATGGCTTTACAAAATTTCGTGTCTGTGGCTGATGAAAAAAGAGAGAGAAGAAAAAGAAAAAATGATGAAGAAAGGGGAGAATGAAAGAAGTAAGAAATAAAGAGGGGAAGAAGGAAGTCAAGAGGATTCCAATCCAACGAAAGATCCGATGAAGAAAAGCACGTGATAAAGGGTTTGATTGGTCAAAGCTTTCCAAGATCGTTGTTGGTTAAGATGACTTTGAATAAGTAAATATAAAAATGACAAAAAAAAAGGGAGAAAAGAAAAGAAAGAAAAGAAATTTTTTCCATGCATTTTATTTTTCTTGGCGAATCGGCTCCATGCATTTTAAGTTTCTGGATGCAACTTGCCCATTGCATTTTAAATTTTTGTTGAGCACATCGCTCCATTGCATTTTAATTTTCGGAGACGCGCTTGCCCATTGCATTTTAATATTTTCGTGAGCGCAGCGGCTCCATTGCATTTTAATTTTCGGAGCGCGCTGCCCATTGCATTTTAAGTTTCTCATTGACGTAGTTGCCATTGCATTTTAATTTTCGTTGACGCATGTTTGCCCATTGCATTTTAATTTTCTCACGACGATCCATGCATTTTAATTTTCGGGACGCAGGTTTGCCCATTGTCATTTAAATTTCGGGATGCAGTTGCCCATTGTCATTTTAAGTTTCGGGGCGCAGTTGTCCATTGCCATTTAATTTTCGGTATGAGCGCACGCTTGCCTATTGTCATTTATCTTTGAATGCATCGGCTTCATGCATTTTATTTTCTTGCCTTGTTTTGCATTCTTGGACAAAATTGAAGTTCATATCTTTAATTTTTCTTACTACGATAATATGAAAAATCACGACTTTTCTCATTATCTAGTAAGAAACAAGTTTCGAGATTTTTCTTGTTTTGTTATGCATATTATTTTGTCCGGGTCCAAAAATAAAACGTAAATCATTCTTACGTGCATACTATTTAATCATGTTTTTATTATTTAGTTTATTTGCTTTGTTTAATTTTATCTGTCAAAAAAAAAAAAATAATAAAAGGAAAAAAATGAAAAAAGAAAAAAAAGAAAAATAAAAAGGAATGCTGATTTTTTTAGTTTTTTATTTAAAAAAAATAAAAAATAAAAAAAAAAAAAAAATAGTTTTTTTTGAAAAGAAAATGAAAAAAAAAATTAAAAAAAAAAAAAAGAAGTGTTCCAACGTCTCTGAAAAGAAAAAAACTAATAGTTGCTCAAAAGGCAAAAAATGGCAAAGTTGCAGGAGATGTGAGGGTGACAATCTCAAAAGGAAAAGACATCAAAACGGAAGTTTGATTAGAAAGATCAAGCTAAGCTGATTTCAAAACACAGCAGAGCGTTTTTTTTTCAGCTCCCAAAAACTCAGCAAGCATATTTTGGAACAAAAAGCAGGGCATCATTTTCTAGCAAAAAAGAAGGGGGTTTTTTTTCTTCACTCTCACCCACATTTCAACAGGGCCATTTTTTTTGGGGGAGATTATCAATCATCTTCACTCCCACCTTTAAAACTCATCGAAACCACCATACTTCATTTTTCCCCGACTTCTAACCACCCCATTTTCACATCACACAAGGCTCCCTCTCATTTGGCACCCAAATAGAGAAGAAAAGTGAGAGAAAATCTCCAACATTCAGACTATTCAAGGACATTTAGACTCTTCAAAGGACATCGACCGAGGGGATTGGGAGCTTTGGTTGAAACCAGAAAACAGAGAGCACACAACTGAACTCTTCATTTTCTGTTAAGCTTCAAGGGTAAGAATATCTTTGATACCCTTTTGCTTTTAGCTTCAACATGAATTGGATCTTACTTTTATTTGATTTTGGCTGATCAATACTCATGTTTCACTGTACACACAAGTATCACATCCTTTTCACATTCACGCTTTCATTTAAAAGAAAAAAAAAAACCATCAATATTATTAAACCCATACAAATCTTAAACAAACACTTTCATAAAATAATAATAAAAAAAAAAGAAGAAAAACTAAGCTTGTTTGAATCATTTCATTTCCATCTTCGAAGAACCATCCTCAAGCATCCCACCATTTCCCCATTCACATATCCATGACCCATCAGAAAACTCAAACATCAAGCTCACCACCCAAACAAGGATTCCAAGCCACCATTCCCCCACCCCCACCACGCAGACCACCGTGAGCCACCGCGGACCACCACCTCGGACCCGCACCAAGCCACCATCCCCACTCCTCCAATCCACTCCCCGGATCACGGCCGGATCCGCAACCCGGAGCTCCATCCGCACCCTGGACCGCCACCCGCGCGACGCCCGTCCTCCCTCAGCGCAGCCCGGACCGTCAAGCATCCACGACCGCGACCCATACCGGAGACCAACGCGCCAACGACCACTGCGACCCAACCGCTCGATCTGCTCCCACCGCCGCGTTCTCCGTGACACCCCCCGCGGCCATATCTTCTCCATAGAAAGCAAATGTCCCCTTTAGTATGGTTTTTTTTTTAGTGTTTTTCGAGAAAAAGTCTCTCTTTCCCTTTTTTTATTTATTATTTGTTTTTTTTTTTTTTATAAAAGTGGTTAGCATGAAGCCAATAACAAAAAAAATTTAAAAAAAAAAAAAAAAAGAGAAAACTAATTTTTTTATTTAGAAATTTTTAAAAAAATGATGCATAAAATAAAAAATTAAAAAAAAAAAAAATAAAAAATGGAAACAAATAAAAAATATAAAAACATAATTTTAGAACAAATTGTTAGAAGAGGTAATAGAAATAAATCTTGAGTTGATTTGACTTGAGTTTGTTTATTTGGTTTTTATTTTTAGTTAATTTGTTCAAATAAGTTTTATCTTCTTTTTTAATGGTAATAAAATAAAAATAAATATGAAAAATATTTTTTTAAAAAAAAATAAAAATAAAAACTAAAAACAAAAAACATATTTTTTTTCAATGTAATGACCAATAAATGATTGAATAATGCGAATGTTATCTTCATTTGTTGTTTGAATCATAAGAGTTTATTGAGTAGCACAAGTCTTTAACTACTTGAATCTTGTCAAAATGATAATTTCAAAAAAAATTCCTTTCAAAAAATCTTTTCCATAATTAAAATCAATTAACTCATACTTATTTTTTACAGACTACGTGACTTTGAGTTCCTCATTGCACCAAGATGCAAGTAGGAGCATAATTTTTATTCTGTCAAGTCAAAATTAAATTTTCACAATTTGGTTTTTTTTTTTTTTTAAAAAAAAAAAAAAAACATAAAAATAAAATAATTACAAAATATTTTTAAAAGGATAAAATAAATAAATTTGAGATTATCGAGTTTTTTTGCACAATTGATTTAAGGTACATGCGCCTTAAGACGGATGTGTTAGAGTCTTGCGATGGGATTAAGTTTCCACCCTTCCTAACCATAATCGACTCCCGAATCCAATTGGTTCCAAAGACCATTTTTTAAATAAGGTTTTCTAATTTTTCTAAATTTAAATAAAATTGGTGGTATTTCCATTTTTCATCATTTTAAAATCACGAATTTATTATTCTCGCATATCGATCGCGACAACATTTATATATATAAGCTAATTTTTTCAAAATATATATATATATATATATATATATTAATAATCAATATTTATCTTTTACCATGTTAAAAACCCAACATGATAGAGACTAGATAAGAGAGAAATAAGAGAATTCACAAATTAAAATTCTACTAAATAGTGAAAAGTATGTATATATCAAGTCAATAATGTGGTTTATATAAAACAAGAAAAATAACTAACTAGTAATCAACTTGTTAACATAATAAACTAATCTAACTAACTTTTAATTAACATTAATCACATTCTAATCATTCTCGAAGTATAGTAATATACCTTATAATAAACTACTAATCTCCGTCCTTCACCAAAGAAAAAACTACTAATCTCACTAACACGATTAATAAGTTTAACAAACTTAAGTGAAGTCCAATTAATTATTATAAAATCAATTAATCAGGTCAGAGATGATTAGTCTACTTAAGGAAAATAAAATGTTAAATTGATGTTTTTTAAATGTTTAAATTAATTACTTGAAGAAAGTAATGTCTTTGCAAGTTATTGGATTGTTCAGGACAACGAAGATATCGTCTTTGAGCATGCCTAATGTAAAAAGAAGGGTACTCCCAAAGTCCCAACCACCTCTCTCGGTATAGTTGGCTGAGGACACGCCCAATATCAATTCATAAATTTGACCAAGTCGAGTAGTTGCAACTGAACTCTCACGGGTATATAAATTTTAAGTAACTTCAATTTTGTATTCTTTGCTGCTCAAATTGCTCCGTCATCATTATTAGCTGCATGATAACTCAAGGATTTTATTTTACGAGTATATGATGTGTGAATAAGTATAAAATTATAAGTTTGAATTTTAACTACATCAATTTATTAAAATAAAATTGTAATATATATCCTTATAAATTTTTTCATTTCAACATAAATAATTTGACTTTGATCAGACTATAAAAGTGAATTAATTAAGATGTATGATATGTAATTAAAATGTATATTTTTAAATGTTTTTCCTTAAATTATAATTTAAAAGTCAATATCAACTAGTAAATCACGTGATAACATATTTAATATTATCAATATTGTTAAAAATAAAATATTTAATATTATAAATTTGATCATTGTCTTTATTTAACATATTTTAAAATACAAAAAATCTCCAATAACTATACTCTTTTCTTTTTGACGGGTCCTTTAACTATACTCTTAGTGTAAGTCACCCCTTAAATTTAAACATGGTATACAACAAAAACCTTCTCTCAACTTTACAGATTGCACTAATAAAACGCACAGTTAATTCTCTGTTCAAATTCTTAATAGATATAGCGTGTGTTTGGCATGTAATCATAATATACACGCCTTTGCCCTTTTATACTTCTCACTCTGTATATTTAGATTTGGAAAAATATATTCTTATACTTTTTTTTAAATATGTATGTCTCTATTGCTACATATTTTTTTTAAAAGTGTATAATTAAATAAAAATAAAAAAATATGATAAATAGTATTAAAAAAGTATAAAAAAAGATATATACACTATTTATAATAAAAATATCAAAATTATTTAAATTTACACTTTGATAAACCAAGCTAACGACCAACATGGTGATGCCTCCAGCCTCCACAATAGAACATTTACGCTTGGAAGATTCTCAAGTGGTTATGCACTCTCAACTATATTCCAAACAAATGTGATATACTTGCTTTCACCGAAATATCCACAAGTTGCAAATTAAAATATTCGTTCTGTGCTTGAGGATAAGCTTCTAGCTATCGTACATCAATCCCTAGTAGGGACTCTAGTGGGCCACTTGAAAAGGTGTCGCTGTTCCTGAAACATCGAGCATTAAGATGTAAAAGAGGGTCATTTCTCCAATTATGTTACCACAATCATGGTGTTATTGTGGATAAGGTGGGAAATGAGTCAGGTTAAATTAGGTTAAATTTTATTTTAAATGAATTTAGTCTATTTTTTAAAGACAAGATTTGAACTTAACTTATTCACTTAGGTAATTTTTTAAAGTTTAGTCTAAGTTTTTTAAAAATTTAATTTGATTTAAAAACATTTTATTTAAAAATATATTTCATTGAAAAAAATATCTTTAAATAGATTAATAGATCTATTTTTAAATAAATTAACAAAATAAGTTAATGCACATAAATTTTCATAACTTAAAGAGCTTAAGTTTAAAAAAATTATATTATTTATAAAAATAATTATATTATATAAATATTAAAATATTTAATATATATAAAATAATAATATATATAATTAAATTGATAAAACTTGTTAAATTTAAAAAGTTTTTCAAAAAATCTAAAATTTGATCCATTTAATTAAATAATTTTTTAAAAAATCTTGATGTAACATTCTTGTTAAATGAGTTAGATGAACTAAGTCTTAAATACGTCAAGTCTCAAACTAAGTCTTAAATACATCATGTCATAGGCTTTAAGAGGCTGCCTGACTTTACCCCTAGTTGTGGAGTGAAAGACAGGAAGAAATCAGAAGTGGCAATTGGAAATTATATTAACTTGGCACTTGCAGTTGAAGGCTATACATGGCAGAAATTTAACACCTTCAGAAAGGGCAATACTGTGGCCTAATTCCAATAAATTTCCACGGTCTATCATCGAATTAAGGAGAAATTTCTAGCTCGAAGGACAGAATATGAATACCCCAATTCTGGTTTGAAGGAGGTTTAAAAAAGGAGACTACGACGTTTTGAGGTTTTAGCGTGGCATCCATTATCAATTTAAGGGAAGGTTAATTTTTAGTGTTATTAGCACAATGTGTAAACTTTAAGGAGTATTTTACATTCTTTTTAAACTTAGGGAGTAATTTGTACATTATTAGGTATAGTTGAAGGAAGTTTTTTTGTATTTTTAACTTTATTTTAACGCAGGTCAAAGTCTCTTTGATCATATATATTATTTGAAAAATTTAATAAATTTAACATCTCATATTATTGTTAATATATTTAAATTTAATAAATGAACTGTTAATACAAATTTGAATGATAGTATAAAAAAAATATTTTGATACTGTATCAAAATTAAATTATTATTTAAATACTTTTTACAAACTACAACATCATGCATTAGATTTTTTTATTATCTAATGGAGAAGATTTCTATTAAAACTAACGTATGTACATGACTCAAATCTGAAATACAGTGGGTACACTTTGATTAAGTTTAGGAAATAACATGACATTTTAACAAGGCTTTTAAAACTTTTTTTTTTTCAAAAAAAAAAGTTGTTAATCCTAAAGAATGAATTAAAAGATTCAGCAGAAAAAGAACTGTCTTATTTAATTTCTTTCAAAACTAATTTTCCTTTTGAACCAATCTTTTTTTCCTTAGGACAATAAAATTAAATAGATGTATCATAAAGAAAATTATTTTCAAACGCTTATCAGTGGATCCTTAGCGCTCCTAGCCCAAAAATAATGAGTAGGCTTGGACTGCAAAAGCAGTTGTACGGTCCATCATAGCCTATACATATGGGAGTAGGATTAGGCCAAATGTTGGGCCGAGTTACTGCTTAAGCTTTGTCTCTAATAATAATAATAATCTAAAAAATAGGAGGAGAAAAAACTACCCTCAATTTATATTAAAACCCTTGTAATTTTTTTTTCTTACACATATTTTTAATTGTTAGTTTTATTTTCATCTAATGATTATTTTTAATAAAATAATCTTAACTATTAATAGAAAATAAATTAACGATTAAAAACTCAAATGACAACTTTAAAAAAAAATTTAAGTGCTTAGAAGATCTTTTCCAAAAAAAAAATAGAGATGAAAATAACTTGCATAAGAATGCTGAACAAACAAAAACAGATAAAATAACCGACCCAACATCTTCTGTGCAGTAAGGTACTCTGCCAATCCCATTATTAACAATTTAATTAACATACAAAACTAAGATTAATGATTTGTACAAATGTACATTCATGCACTCTTCAAATAATATGCGAGTCATTGGACACCACTTTAGTCCTATTGTAACTTTTTTTAATTAATGTTCCAAATTGTGCACATACCTCCAAAAAATCAATTCTTGAATGACTCTCACCGTGGGACTTCTTGACTGGGATGAAATGGAGGAGGTGGATTACTGTTACATTGCTCTCAAGTCTAAACTCATCACACCTTCATGATTTTATTGGGAAAGCATTTGCTATTCTCTGTTGTTCATTTTATAATGAAGGGCTAACCTAATTGTTATTTCACAGTAGTGTCCTTCACATTTTGTGATTGTAATAATCAGATAAAAAATGCCAGTGACTTTGATATATTTTGATAAATATGCAACCAAATTCTCTATCAGTATTTCTAGCCCCTCCTATATATTTTACATCTGTTGCTTAACAAAAAAAAGAAAAAGAATGAAAGAAAAGAAAAGAAAAAGAGATTGCACTTATTAGATGAGAATCAATAGTAATACATGTTTCATGAAAATATTTTATTCTTAGCTTTCAAGGCAAGAATGCTGAGATAAAACAATTCATGCCTCAAGACCAAAAAACAAAACAATTCATGCCTCAAGGTTTTTATTTTTTATTTGTTCAAAGTTTCTGTCATTCTTTTCATTTCCAACTTCAAGAACTGCATTATTAGGTGAAGAACTTGGTACTACCATGGCTGTTGAGTGCACTCCAGCAGACTCAGCAGCCATGCTTGTTGATATATCTTCGGCTGCTATATTTGGTTGAGGCAAGCATTGTGTCTCCTTTCTTTTACCCCACAAATAGGAGTACAGTCCCGTTAGGATCAAAACCATACCCAGCAAGCTGCAAACAGATTTTGATTTTACATTAATGATTTTCCTAGGTGTATAATAGAGCAAATACCAAGGCTATAGATTATCAAAGGGGCAGTTAAGAAAAGCCAATCTGCTGTAGCTTTAAAGGTGTTTCCCCTGCCAGTGAAGTGGAGCAAGTGATTCTGTGATAGTCTCTGCAGGGTTAAACCCCGCAATAGTGCAATACCTAGACAAAGTAAGAAGAACTCAAGAAAAATTGTAAATGGCATAAGGTTGATTAAGAAGGAAAAATGTCCATACATTCCAAGTCTAATTGTTTCACCCAGTAAGATAGCTTCTGATATGGCCACAAAAATAAGAGCCAATGGATTGAACATTGCAGGATAAGTAGGTCCTTTGATTGAAATCACCCAATATATTAAGCAAAACGTAGCAGCCGTAGCCAGTGCTCCCTGTACGTACAATTTTATACACATCAGTTAACTGCAAGGATCTTAGATAGTCCCTGTTAAAAAGCATCAGAAGTCTAGTGGGACCTTAAAAAAATTTTACACAGGTTTCAATGATACCTTCAAGTTGAATGTGTAAATTCAAACAAGATTGCCGTATACTGAATAATTTTAAAATTCAAATCCACACCTAATTCTTCCAAAATTCAAGGCTTGATCATGATTTACCTACTATATAAAAGTAGTTTTATCTTTTATATTGCTTTTCTTATTCAAGAAATCAGACAGTATAATGAGAAACCTTGCTTGACCACATCCCACCCAAAAAGCTTGAGGAAACAGCTATCAAAAATTTGTGTTATGAGATTGATCTCATAAGCAATATGAAAGCTATAATATGGTTATAACACATATTGTAACTATTTATTGACGCAAGGAAAAAGTTAGTTGCACAGAGTTTTTGACACAAATTAAGACCACATGAAAGAGATGTTGATGGTTTAGAAAAAAAAAAAAGAGAGACAGAGAAATAGAGTAATGAATGATGAATGATGATGGTGGAGCCTTTGTAAAGTGTGTGAAGGAAAACCTCTGTGTAAATATAAGTGCTGTTAGGCACAAATGTTAAAAAGTAAAATGAAACTACAATTACATCATTGACTATTTGTGACTTGACATGTAAATGTGTATTGATTCATTCTTTTACTTCTCTATTTAAAAGAATATAATAAAAATATAGAATTTTAAATTTTAAATCAAGTAAACATTACATTAGTCATAATTTTTTGTTTTTTAAGATGACGTTAATAATTATTTATTAATAAATCATACAAATATTAATTTGAGAGTATTAAAGAAAATTGAACAATTGAATATAAAACAAGAGAAGTTATTTTTAAAGTCTTAAAAAAGTAAATCAAGTAAATCGATTGTGCATTATTTGTGCAATGTCTGTACATTGCATTTAATAGTACTTGGTAAAAAATTTATTATAAAAATATTAATATAATTTGATATAAAAATAGTAAATAGAAGTAAAGAGCTTACCACTCAACTACATCGTGTGGCTCAATTCACAACTCGAATAGAAATTAGTTCCACGTTTTTCATGTGTGGAGACAAAAAAGAGCTTACCACACAAATATTTAGGTAACGATGTACTTTGTATCAATTCAATATTTTTAGTTAATTACCTTGATAGTCTTAATTCATTCTATATACAGTAGCAACAATTTGAAGGTCAGTATTGAATCACTCTTACCGAGTATATTATTGTGATCAGTTGTAGATTCCATTGTACTCTCCAGGCAACTTTTCTGCAATCTAAGCATATTCCTACTATTATTGCTTGAATTGATGCTATAATGCATGTTAGCATCGTTCCCCAATACTTCAATGGAAATATTTTAAGCAACTTAACCTGTTAGATTAAAAAATAGCTATTTAAGAAAAATAATAATCACAATAATGAAAATTATCACTAAACTCAAGAAATTTGTTCCATGAACCGAGCTAGATACTTCAAATTAAAATGAGCTTGTCATATAAAATAGCTAAACCAGAGGTATTTGATAGCAAGTGTAAGAGTGATGAACAGAATGGGAGGCACACTTGCATAATGAACCAAGCAGTGAATGACAAGCAGCTGCCAACCAAAAAGAGAGTGCCACGTAGCACGTTGGTTTTGGATGCCTCAACAGGAATCTGAGTGTGATGACCACTTTGACCAACATGGAATTCCTTCCCCTTGAATAGACTAGTTGTTAATGCTCCCCCAACACACAAAATTGCCCCCACAGTCTTCACTTTACTCGTCCATGTTTGCAGCCTCAGCCTCTCCATTCTGCCATAATTCAGGAGCTAATGCTGGTTATGTAATAATGCTACGGATAGATATGTTTATAAAGGCTGGTCTTTCTATATACCTGCATATGATAGAGATAATGAAGGTGGATATAGGCACCAAGTTGAGAAAGTTGACAGAGTAAGTAGCTGAGGTGTCTCGCAGACCATAATAGTACAGTCCTATAGCCAGTGTTATCCTGCAATTGGTGCAATCACATAGTTAATTAGAAAATTACAAGCCACCAATTGTTTTCCACTCTATAGAACTTGGAACAGTAATATGTATTCAAATTATAGAGACAAAAAAAAAGTTAAAACGAACCGAGCATGTGTTTGAGTTAAAATGGATTAAGTGTGGAAGCATTCGAAATTGAATAATACACTTAACATTTTAGTTTTATCTGCACATAATTCACACGTATAGGGTATAGTCCTCTATGATTTTAAAGAAAAAAATGAAACTTAAAACTCATCATATATAGTTTTTACGTGCAAATTATATACATTTGTAATTGTAACAATATTGTATAATAATTAGCATTTTCTTTTAAATTCACAAAGATATTGGGGGAGAGGGTTTAGTATCTATCTTAGGTAGGGCTGGAAAAAAATCCATTAATTTTTAATCTATCAAATCCATCCATATTAAAACCAATCCAGTCCATCCAATTAGAATAATGTATTTTATTGATTGGATTTAATGGATTAAATTTAGTTATGGATAGTTAGTAATCCAACCAAAATATCCATTGGATCCATTGGATATCCGTTGGATATCCAATTAAAAACCAATCCAATGGATATCTAATGTATTTTACCTTTTTAATTATTTCAACACTTTCACTTTCACTAAAGTATTTTTTTAAAGATAAATTTTAGAGATAATTTTTTTTTTAAATGAGTGGATTGGATATCCATCCATCCAATCCATTAAAATTGATTAATGGATGGATTGAATATCCATACATTAAATTAGGTTATGGATGGATTGGATAATATTAAGCATTTTGTAATGGATCTTAAATGGATTAATGGTTTATTTTGGATCCATCCATTATGATCCAATCCAAAATCAAACCAATCCATCCATTTGACACCCCTAGATGAGGCAGTCGAGTAATGATAACACCGTCAGAGAGTACCTACTTTATTAGCATAGCTAGGTGTAATAATTTCGTGAAAGGTTAGTCCAAACAAGATCAGAAGCCTCCTCGTGATTTTTATCTGAGAAAAAGTGTTTCATTTTTTGCTTTTTGAGATTTTAATTTTGTGTAATTTCTCCAACTTCTTTTTCTCTTTTAATTTATTTTTTTTTCTTATTGATAACTCAGAGGTACAGTACCCACCATCAGCTATTATCAGTGACTCATAAGTCTCAAAGGAGTTTGCAGAGCCTCTCTTACCCAAAGGTTCCACGTTTAAGATAACTCCTGAACAGCATCGTCGCTTTGTTCATGCCATTGAGAGCCTTGGAGGTCATTACAGTAAGTTTATTATCCCCATTTCTCAATATTTTTCTTTAATGGTTTCTTTCTTCTTCAGATTTTCGGATCCGATTTTACTATCATGATTTTTTTTTATAGATTTTTCATTTATGTTTTTCCTTTGCAGAGGCCACCCCTAAGCTTGTTCTTCAGTTGATGGTGTCAAAGGGCTCACAATTTCACACGTTAAGAGCCATCTCCAGGTTACTTTTTTTTTTGTTTTTCTCCCTCTATATGCTTACAAACACAAATATTTATATGTTTTTTTCACTTGGTCAAAATTTCATGATGCTGAAGTTTCTTATTCGGTGTTGTGTATTGGGGTTTCTCTCTCTCTTTTTCCAAACCAGATGTACAGAAGCATGAGAGGTGACTTGGGCAGACAAGGTACTAAACCTTCTTTGACCTCCCTTACTGCAAAGCACATGAATGAACAAGGAGCTTTATTTTCCTTGTTGATCATGGCTCTTCAATCCTATACTTCTGCTTGTAGGAGTCTATTTATCTGTCATCCATGTCGTACGTGGAAACTTTAGTGCATTGAAGGCAGGCTCAGATCGATTATCGTTGTTTCCTCTCTTGGTAATTATTTTAAGTTCAAAAACAAATCCAATGAGCTTGCATTTATGCATGAGTTTGGGAAATCTGCGACTGCATTGCTCATTTATTAGTCCTTTCTGCATTTAGTTGATGCCAAAATAGAGTATGAAAAATAAGAAGCCAATGTTCTTTTAAATCTTCAGCTAGAGTAATCTCTTCCCAAAAAGGTCATAACTGTTAATTGTTCTAAAAAATTTATTGCATTTTTTTTTGTTTTATTAGCAGTGCAAAATCATATTAAAAAAAAAGAATAACATTGAAATTAATTAGAATAATTTTTTGATGAACACTATTTATTATAGACACTCAAATCATTATTTGATATGTGTAAAGTAATGGAGATCATCATAAAATTATATCAATCATTAACACTACAACAAAATTGGCCTAGGGCAACCCTTCAAAAGTGTAGTCTAAAGCACACTGAAGTGTTGCATTTGATAAAGGCTACACTTTTTAGCCATAAAACAACACTTTTAGAGTGGTGGCCTATTCGAGCGTGGCCTATTATCTAAGGCTACGTTTTTTTTGCATCAAAGACAACGCTTTTCTCCTTCACCCTATGGGTACGCTTATCAAGTGTTCCCTTATGTTAAACTCTATGGCAACATTTACAAAGCGTCCCCTTTTGTCAAACTCTATAGGTACACTTATAAAGCGTTCTTTTATGTCAAACTCTATGGGTACGCTTGTAAAGTATTCCCTTATGTCAAACCCTATGGGTACACTTGTAAAACGTTCTCTTATGTCATTTTATAGACAAAACAAATGCTGCTTACTTTCACCTAAGGCATCACTTTACAGGTGTTCCCAAATATTGTTTTTTTTTCAATCCTCCTATAATGACTACACTTTTACCAATTGTAAAAATATCATTTGTTACTTTTATGTTGCACGTCTTCTAATTAAATTTGGTAAAATATTGAAAATACTTTATTTTTTAAATTTTTAATTCTTTTAATTTCATTTATTTTATATATTTTTTTTTAAAATTTTAGTTTCTGAATATATATACTATTCATTTATATAGTATAAAATCTCAAGCAATAATATAAACTAATTTTAACATTTAACACATTGTTTAAAGTAGAAATGTTGCAAAAAAAATCCATTAATTTTTAATCCATCAAATCCATCCATATTAAAACCAATCCAAAGCCATCCAATTAGATAATGTATTTTATTGGATTGGATCTAATTGATTAAATTTAGTTAATTGTTATGATAGTTAGTAATCCAACCAAAATATCCATTGGATCCATTGGATATCCAATTAAAACCAATCCAATGGATATCCAATGTATTTTACCTTTTTAATTATTTCAACACTTTCACTTTCACTAAAGTAATGGATAAAGTATTTTTTAAAGATAAATTTTAGAGATAATTTTTTTTTTTCAAATGAGTGGATTGGATATCCATTCATCTAATCCATTAAAATTGATTAATGGATGGATTGAATATCCATCCATTAAATTAGGTTATGGATGGATTGGATAATATTAAACATTTTGTAATGGATCTTAAATGGATTAATAGTTTATTTTGGATCCATCCATTATGATCCAATCCAAAATTAAACCAATCCATCTATTTGACACCCCTAATCTTAGGTAAAGAAAGGTATAAGCATGTGAATGTGACAATAAGACCATGGAATTATGAGCTTGATTGGTCTTGACATGAAATTTTCATAGTCGAAAAAATCACTCTTGTAAAAAGCAGTTTCAGTGTTTTACAATCATCATTAATAGAGGAAAAAGAAAATGTATTCTTCTAATTTTTGCTGCCAAGAAAAGCTCCAAATATCTACTATAGTTAAAAACAAAAAACTTCGATTGCTGCATACAAGCACTTTGGCTTGCTACTGGCCAAATACCATGCAAGTACCAGAAAAAATGCTTTTATTTATATATAAGTAATTGTTTAGATAAGAAGAAAGAAAATGAAAGAGAAGAGAAAATTCTGAAATTTGAAATGAAGAAAAAACTTGGAGATGAAATTTTGGAAATTTTTCTTGAGTTTTTTTTTTCTTTCTATTTTTCTCTTCATTTTCTCCACAATCAAATAAAAGAAATTTTAAATTTTAACATTTTTCTTTCCACCTTCTTTTCTGTCTCTCCATCCAAACATAAGGTAAAATATGAAAAAGTACGGCCAAACTGATTCATCTTATCTCTTTTATATATTCTTTCAACACAAAAAAGAATAGATTCACTGAAAGTGTAGAAAGCAGAACTTTTGACGCAAGTCTAAGTAGGGTTCCACCAATTTACCTGTAAAATACCGAATCATATATGCATAGAAGTAATTAGACAAACTGAAAGCTGCTCACGCCCAACAGGCCACTTTGAGCAACTTGATTTGCAGATGTTTTTGGTAGTCTATAGCTTTCCATCATTACCATTACCAAAATGAAAGTGTCCACCAACTTTTCCTCACATCACAAACTCATAATCATCATGCCGTAGGTCCGGACCGTAATAATCAATTTGATAATCACCATATAAATCAGTTTTGAAATATGATTAGATTTAGCAGCTGCTTGCCTAATGTCCCCTAGGTACCCCTTGGTCCTTGGATTTTAATAAATGCAAGGTGGGTTGTCATCTCAGACTTGACAAATTAATATGGAGGTTAGCCTAGTTTTCTCACAATTTTTTGTTTGTATTTAGAGCTGGTGCTAATTAAAACTAAACTTCAAAATAAACGCCACATCCAGAGGACAAATAATTGTTCTATAAAAGGTGAAGTGACAAATAATTGCAGTTTATAATTTTATAAAATTACTGTACCAATATAAAAGTTACATCAGTGAATTAGCAAGACACATGTGAAGCATAAAATTGATAGTATTTAATATAGGTGGTCTTCTCAATTTTAAAGTGAAGATTATGGAGATCCGTTCAAGTTTCAATAATCTTCAACATTTACAGAGAAACTTAATCTCAAATCTCAGGGTTAAATGTGTGTTTAGATCAGTTATAAAATTTTTGATTATTTTAATAATCGATTATAATTAATTATTATATAAATTTTTTTGTTATAATCGATTATAATCAATTTATTTTTATATTTAGATATATTAATTAAAAAGTGATTTTAAATTAATTTATTTCGTTTGATTGATATAAAAAGAATCACTTTTATGTATTAAATTATTAAAATAGATATAAAATGATTAAAAAAATTATTTAATTGAGGACAAAATAATATTTACATATCAAAATATAAAGAATAATCTATAAATTAGAATTATAAATTTTAATTTTTAATATTATAAAAATTAATTTAATTTTTTTTTTATTTTACATTAAATTTTATATAAAAATTAAAACTAATTTTATCAAGTATGATTAAATACTGTTAAAATAATTTTTAAAAAAAAAAAACTAATTTAGACTAAAATAATCTTACCTAAACATGCACTAAATATAATTATTGATGAGCAAAAATGCTTCTTGTGAATAAATATTCATGTGTTTTGAGTTTAGAAAATCAGCTTAATAATCTAGTTTCAAAGGTGACGTAAATAGCCACTATTTCTCTGTCTTATTCTGACCTTTCTGTGTCTTATTCTGAGCTTCTCTTTTGTGATAGTACAGGAGTGAGAACTGTCATCATCTTTTTTTTAGACAATTTCACAATCTTTTTTCTTGTGTGTTTTATTTTTAATATATTCTACTCTAAATCTTAAACTTTGTTTAAATCTGTTTCTTTAAATGACAAATTTTGTGATTTTATTGTTCTTTTTATAGCTGTTTTAGTTTTTAATTTTTAAAGTATACTCTATTAGTTCTTTTGTGATGATCCTGTAAAGAGTTTTAGATTTATTTTTAAAAGAGATTAATACATTCTTTAAGTAAGAACACTTTTCGTATTAAACTCTATTGTCAACTATGTTTATATATTGTTAATTTTCGAGTAAGGAGCAGATTGTTGGTTACTTGAGTATATACTTCATCTGTTTCTTTCTATTTTTGAATTTGATATATCTTTTTTAATTTGTAATTGTCTTGTGGTTAGTATTGACTTTTCATTTTTGTAAAATAATAATAATAAGAAGAAGAAGAAGAAGAAGTAAATAATGCATACCCCACTAAGGCGTTAAGGAAGAGCCAAAACCAAACTGACCACCTCAACTTCTTTGCGCTGCCTCTGCAACCACATCTCATATCATTCAATTCAAACACAGATAGATAACAAAAAATAGGGGTGGTGGAAATTAAGATGAAAAATCAGGGAGAAAGATTAAACATGCAGAACAGAACAATAAGCTAGATTTAAGATGAAACTCAAGAGGGAAGAAAGCAAGCATGCCTTTCAAAATAGAAAGCAAAAGGGGCAACACAAACAGCAGCAACAATATGACGGTAAGCAATGAGTGCAAAAATGAAAGTGCCCTCAACCAGTATGACCCTTGATAGAAGCTGCATCCCAGTTGCAAAAACTTGCACTAATAACATGCTCAGCATAGCCTGCGACCTCCTCAACCATTCCTTCACGATTTCCATGCTCTCCTGCCTCTGTTTCTCTCTGGCTATCCCTCTTAATTATATAGTCTATGTCTAAGGGAAAAGAGAAGAAACAAGCAAAATAAGTGGGGATAAACTCGTTCTCTTTGTCTCTTCCCACAAAAAGAAGGAAAAAATGTGAACATGCAAAGAGAGGGGAAAGAAAAGGCTTTTGTCTGGGTTTGGTTCAGTTCAGGAATCAGGAGCTAGCTAAAATTTGTACTATGTGATACACACAAGTGAAAAAGAAAAAGTGAATTGAAGAGAATCCAAGATCATAAATAAGGTACAAAAAAATGTACCAAAAAAAAAGTTACAAAAAGAACGAGTAGAAAAAAAAGCTGGAAAGTTTTGGAAAATCCGAAGGTCAGAGAATGGTTAGGAAATTCTGTGTCAGCCAGCCTGCCGCGGTTTCCATGTTTCTTACCATTCTATGTTATGGTTTATTGGTGTGTATGTCATTTCAATCTGTTATACAATATAAATGCATTATTCTTCTTATAGTTGGGACACTTTGTGAAAGGAACTGGTGGTGCTGTTCTAACTAGGAGTTAATATTCTACACAAGGAAGTGTCATTATTTGAGCAAATTTCTTGTCAGACAGTTCAAATGTGAGAAAACCACAGAAGTTAAGAAAGAAGATGAAACTCGCTTCATGGAGTCAACATTAGTTAATAAGGAAGAAAAGTATTAATATCAAGTATAAAAACATGTTTTCAATAAAATATAGGATTTTACTAGGGTACTGATTAAGCAATTCAATAAAAAATATTTAACATATTGGAAATAAATTTTTTTTATTTATTTAATTTTTTTTATTTTAACTTCTCTAATAAGTACCTAATAACTTAGTCACTTGTTAGTAAAATTTTAAAATATGTGATATTGTTTCACAAATTTGTTAAATGACCGATGTTTATAAGAATAAAAGCATGCTTTAAAAGAGGAAAAAATCTTAAATAGGTACAATTTATACGTATCTTAGATATTTAAATTATTATTTTATATGTATAAAAATATTTTTTAAAGATAGATTTCTAATGTAGACCCTACAATTTTAAATATATCATATAGAGTATGTTTGGAATGAATAAAAAAAAAATGTTTTGATTTGATTTAATTTGAATTGATTTGAATTGATTTAAAAATCAAATTTTGTGTTTAGAACTTAAAAAAAAATAAGATTTGAATTGATTTATAAATCAAATTTTGTATTTGGAATTCATTAAAATAAGAATTGATTTGATTTGATTTTATTATTTTACATTTTAACCCTTATGAGAGTGGTTAGAGGTAGTTATTAAGAGTAAAATAGTCTATTCATTTCAAATCAAATCAAATCCTAACAAATTCTATCAAAATTGATGGAATTTTTAAAACAAAAGGAATGAAATCCATGTGATTTTAGAAATCAAATCATTTCTTATTTTTTAACATTCTAAACACAAAATTTAATTAAAATTTAATTTACAAATCAAATCATTTCCTATTTTATTATATTCCAAACACACTCATAGTGATTTGAGTATGCAAAAATTACTCGAGTTGTAAATGACCATCAAAATGAAAACAAATTAATGGCCATTAAAAGCCATTGTTTAAGACAATGTAATGAACTTTATATCTATATTATTATTAGAAAAATGATGTTCTTATATCATTTTTTAAATAAACACTACTTTTCACACTATTTTTTAATTGTTGTGATTAAGTGAGAAAAAGTAATAAGAAAAAATTGATATAATTAATGGTTATAGAGTAGTGTAAAAAGCTATGAAGCATGGACACGCCGATTATGAGGCGTGTCTCATGTGAGCTCGAACGCGATGTCGATACACACAAGACATATTCAATTGACATACGTGTCATGTGTCTCTAAATGTGTCCGATTAAAAAGATTATTTTTCGGGTCAGGACATGTCTCGGACATTTCCGACACTTCTCGAACATGCTCGAGACACACTTCTCTGGATACGTTCGGACACTTCTCGACACGATTAGGGACACGACTTGACAACCCATTAATATTTTCTTAAAAAAAAGTGTCTTAGTTTCCATGACTAACGTTCAATTAATAAACCAAACTCACTCAAGATCACATGACTCGCCTCAAATCACTATTTTCACATACCAAGATTATTTTAAGTTTTATCTTTTCACGCCATTATTATTTTTAAGTTTTATCTTTTCACACAACACTATTTTCATATTTAACATACCTTGGTAAATTAATCATTTACTTCGTTGCTAATTTTAAGCTTCCTCACACCAATATTCTATCTAGTTATTTTTATGCAATTTTACGTGAAATTTTATTGGAGAAGTTAGTTTAGGAGATTTTTTATACGATCATGTCAACGTTAAATTATGTTTCATATTTTTTTTTTTAAGAGATATAGATAGCAAATATTGACATATATGATATATTTTAAAATATTATAAATCTCCAAGCTTATAGAAATGATATTAATGAATTATGAATTTTTTTCTAAAATTTTGAAATTATATATATATATATATATGCCTTTCCACTATTGTCATGTCATGTAAGTGTCCGTTAATAAGTTGATGTCCGTTGGGTAAAAAGTGATGTGAGAAAAAAGATGTAAGAAAATTATGGTTGCTATTATTATTATTATTATTATTATTATTATTATTATTATTATTATTAACTTATAAGCAATTACTAGCATAACAAAATGGATAAAATTAATGGCGGCATATTATTATTATTATTATTATTACTTTTTTATCCAGTTTTATTTGTTTATTTAGAAATTTTATTTTGTTCAAATTATCAATATATTTAGAAAATTGATGAGTTATTAATTTTTTTTCTAACTTTACCCTTGGTATTAGTATTAATAAGTGAGAGAGAAGATTAGTAAAGTGATAATAATTAGAAATAAACCAATTAGGGATTAAACTTTCATTGTTACCAATTAAGGACCTAAAATTTATTAAAATATATTTTTATTAATAAAAATATTGAAAAGGCAAAAAATATTCAACTTAATAAATAAAAAATTATAATGTGAATAAAACACATAGCATATATGTCTTAAAATATTTTTTCAATTGATAAATATTATTAAAATATTTTTTATTAAAGTTGAGGTCCTTAATTGATAATCAAAACAAAGTTTAGATCCTTAATTAATACATTTTAAAATCGAGGTCCTTAATTGGTTATCACACTATAGTTAAGATTTTTTACAATACTTTTATCATATTTTGATCATTTTAATAAAGAGTAATTCAGTCAATCAAATTAATTTTACTTATAATAATAAAAATTAATGAATTTTTAATTCTTGTAAATAATTTTAATGGATGAGATAAAAATGAAGGGACGAGTATATTACTCTCTCTATCCTATTATAATTTTTTTTATAAATTTGTTTAGTCCCAAATTATCTTGTCATTTTAGAATATCAAAAAGTATTAATTAATTTTTTTAACCTTATTGTCATAATTTATTATCTCAATTTTCAACTAAACCATAACGACATATGAATATCTAATTTTGTTCGGATTATTAAATTTTTTAATTCAGAAAAAACAAAAAAACAAAAAAAATATAAAAGAGAAAATAAAAAAATTTAATTACACTAATAAGTGTTTATTTATTTTTATTTTTTTGTCATTTCTTTAATTTTTAACCCA
The DNA here is from genome assembly GCA_029884605.1 of Ormosia emarginata. Lineage (NCBI taxonomy): Eukaryota > Viridiplantae > Streptophyta > Magnoliopsida > Fabales > Fabaceae > Ormosia > Ormosia emarginata. The sequence goes on along the minus strand of JAQQTP010000082.1, from coordinate 52,028,803 downwards.
AAAGTTTGTTTAGCCTACTCTATTATGATTGCAAAATTTACAAAAAAAAATAATAATAAAAGAAATGAAGAGGGAAATGTTGTCGCACTCATATTGCATTCTTCTTTTGCCATTTTACATTTTGAGTATGATCCAATTTCGTTTTCTACACAAAGAAAAAAGAGGCTATTTGGCATTTTTCCTCCACACACAATACCACAACAGAGATAATGTTGTTTGTTCCCCATTTTGTTACTGCAATTGCTTTATTGTACCTTTCACACAACTTTTGTTTCTCGTGCATGATTGGTTTGGATGCACATAGAACTTACATATAAAAGAAGATGAGAATTTGAGAGTGGAGATTTTGAAAAAATAAATAAATCAGAGAAAGCAGAAAGGGTAAGGTAAAGAGGAAGAGAATAATTTCTTTAGCAAGAATCTGAGATTGTGAGGATTAGAGAGAACGTGAAGAGGGGGATTTTCTGGAAGCTAAACTATTTTTGGAAGGATTTATTGTTCCTCACCAGTCATCTCCCAATTTCCAATTAAATGTAAGAAATTTTCTCATTGATATGAACTAATAAACATGTGAATCTCGTTGGTTTATTTTGCTTCATGGACTTCTTGTCCACTTTCATCTCCTCATTCATCTTCAATAACCAAGAAGCATATACTGTAAAATCACAAGCCAAGTTCTGTAGCACCTCTTTCAAACTTCACCATAACAATTTGCAAATCACAAAATACCAGCACCACAACCAAAACAACAACCCATTAACCCGTTTTAACATCCATCAAATATACCATGGCAGCCACCCAAACTAGAAATCTAACCAGAAAAATTACCCAATCCCCAAACCTGTTAACTCTATAATCTAAACCTTACCATCTCAATCAAACACCCAAAAACAACACTCGAACTTGCCTATCATCTTCAACCAACCAAGCAACTAGCATCAACCCCATCCTAAACCTTCAACCTCTGCCCCCAATAGCCATATGTCACCCCATTTGTCTGCCATGGCCCTGAAACACAAACCACCACCACATAAACTTGTCACACCCACATCCCTATCACCACCTTGTCGTTTGCACCCGTTGCCGCCACATCCCAAACTTCAGCCACTAGAGCTTCCTCTATCTAAACCTAGCCATGCCCAAACCGGAGCCACCAACCCCTTGCCACCTACAAGCACAACACCACCCATAGCCTAGCCTCCTCACTTGCCCCCAAAATCTCTCAAACCCCCTGCAAATCAATCACACAAATAGAACCTCCTCCCAAATTTGTCATCATTGTCCTACCTCTGCTCCACCACGCTGCCTCGCCTTAAAACCCAAACGCCGCCCATTCAGCCACCACGCAGCGCCATCTCCAAGCCAGAAACGTCCTCCACCACAAACCACCGGATCCAAACGTCCTCCACCACAAACCATCGGATCCAATTGTCCTCCGCCGCTCCCCTCCGTCCGTGTTGCGCTCGCCATACGTCGTTACTGGAGCTGCGCACCACCCATGCTACCCAGTCATTCTTTTTCCCTATAGACCACTGTCTTTCACTTTCTCAAGTCTCATTACATAGCTTCAACTCTTATATTTTTACATTATTTTTTATATTTAATTGATAATGTATAATTTTATAATTAATTACATATATTAATTAGTTAATAAGTAAATTCAAGCTCTAACCATTTTTTATATTATTTTCATTAATTAATCAATACACATGATTAATCATAAAAAATATTAAAAATAGTGTATAGAAAAATGAGTGTAAGATGAACATTTTCTTAAAATTTCTTATATATATATATATATATATTATTGGTTTTGTTTAGGTTTTAATTAGGTTAAGTTTTGAGTTTGGGCTAGTTAGTCTCATCTTATCAGGAAGCCCATAAAAACACTAAAAAACAAAAAAATAAAAATATACAAAAAAAATAGTTGGTATGGAGGAGTGTTTTAATTAGTAGGTTGAATTTTTTGTTTTTCTTTCTTTGGGCCAATGCTAGTTTGCCTAGGTAGTTTAGAGACTTAGTGGGGAAAAAACTATTTTTTTTAAATACAAAGAAATGGTATGAAAAATAATAATAAATAAAAGTTTAACTTCTTTAGATTGGTTTGATTTAAGTTTAGTTTACTTGTTTGCTTTGTTGATGCGTTTATTTGTTGACATATTGCTTGATCTTAATTGAACCTTGTTGAGAAAAATAAAATAATATTAACTGAGTTGTGACAACTTGTTAATCTTATATTTTTTAGAATCATATAAGTTGTGATAACTTGATGATTCATTTAAAAGAAAAATAAAAAAAGTAAAAATCAAATAAATTTTCAAATCAATTTTTTTTCAAAGTTAAAAATAACCAATCCATAATAATTTTTTTTCTAAAGAATAACGTGACTTTGAATTCCTCATTGCACCTGGGGATACGTAGGAGCGGAATCTCTATTTTGTTAAGCCAAAGTTAAATTTTTATAATTTATTTATTAATTTCTTCTCTATATTTTTTAAAAAAAGGTAAAATAAGTATTTCTAAAGGTTGTCAATTTTTTTTGCACAATTAACTAAGGTAACTATTTTAACACAAATGTATTAGAGATGCTGTGGGATTAAGTTTCACCATTCTCTATGCATAATTGACTCTCGAATCCGATATGTTTTTTAAAAAACCAATTTTTCTTAAAATAAAAGGTTTTCCAAATTTTTCCTGACTTAAATAAAATTGATGATGATTCTATTTCATTTCATTCTCTTATTAATTTATTTTTAGCTGCTCCAATCGCGATCTCGGTCGCGACATGACACATAATTCATAATTAATTGATTTTTAACAATTTCTTTGAAAAATATAATTTAGTTATATTAAACAATATTTCTCTATATTTAAAGCTATTTATAATATTCTTAATTATTATGTAAAAATTTTAAAAGACAATTATAATAAGATGAAGGGAGTATTATTATTATTGAAATTAATGAATAATTTTATGAAAGTGATGAAAAATTACTATTACTATATATTATCTTAATGCTTGGGTTTTTTTTTTTTAATTTTATTTTTGAGCTAATATACCAATTTGAATGTTTAGGGAGAAGGGAATCTTTGTTTTTGGGAATTGGAATTTTGGATATGTTTAGGTTGTCTTTGTGGGCGGATGCTATTATGTACTCCTTTAAGTTATGGTGCAACATACATCTTTAAAATTACATGCAATTAGAGGTTGCAAATTAACTTTTCATTTTTAGCACATCTTTTCTCACACACTGGATCACTGTCGAACCACCGTCAACTTCGCCACCCATCGTCAACGCCCATCCGCATGAAACATCAACTCAATTGATTCAGTCCAAACAACTAACACCCAGAATGAAATTTAAATTAACACATAAATAAAAAAAACCAAAGGTGTCAGAAGATAGTCTTCATATGACTAAAACAAAGAGCAAACAGTGGCATGGCTAGAGATCAAACGACAGCGGGTGGTGGCGCTGCGGTGGAAGGTGACACGTAGCGCTGGCGAGGTTGGGCGGTAGTACGTGGGTAGTTGTTGAGGTCGCATTCTCGGGGTGCCGGTGATTGAGTGTGGCGGGTTGTAATTTGGTGTTGGACACAATAGGGGCTCAGTGGTTTGGTACCAATGGCAATGGGTTGTGGCTCGCAGTGGTTTGTCACAGATCTGGGGGCACTGACATGCAGGGTTGCTGCAGGAGGAAGAGGGGAGGGGGACCTTCTTCGCCACCAACCAATCGCCTGAACCACCGAACCTGTTGGACCTCCAAGCTTAAACCACCATAGCCATCTAACTTGTGTCAAGCCCCTAAACTGCCATCAACATTGTCGTCTGTTTCTCCCTCATTAATGCCGCACCGTCGTGGGAGAGAAGGTGCGACGACAAATAGAGATGCTGGAGAATGAAGATGAAGTTTGGGTAATCAATTTTATAAGTTGCAGGTCATAAAATCTGTTCTTTGATATATTTTAAATATAAATCAACAACTGTGATATAAAGTGTAGTATACACCCTAATTTATAGGGTGCATAGTAGACGGCGCTTGTCTTTGTGTTGGAGCTTTAGTTAGGCAAAGGAAAGGTTTGAGCACTTTTTTTTTTTTTAACGGCAAAGGTTGAGGTTAGCTTAAGAATACCTGGGTACTTCGTTTTGGGCTTCGGCCCAGTTTGTTTTTGTGAAACAATGGTAAATCACTTTTTAAGTCTTGCAATATCATTTTCCCATAGTTTTTGAAGATAATAATATTGTTGGTTTAACATTAATTTTAGCGTGATACTAAATTTAAATTTAATTTATTATTAGCAGCTTGAATCTTGACTGAGATCATAAAAGGATAGAAAATAGGAACTTGTAGGGGTGAATGTTATGAAAAACTTCAAGATTTGGACTGCCAGCGAACAATACCAAGAGCAGCATATGAAGAGCCAATGTTAATGGGTAATATCACAAAAAATACGTCCAAAAAACCATATCAGGCGGGTATCTAGAATCTAGCTAGTTATGGTAACGTTACTCTCACAAACAAAGACCCATACATATTCACAGACAAATTTATGATACTAATTCTTTAAACTTTTTCCTCCTTTATTATTCTTTTTTTATTTTTTTCTATGGAAGGCCTAAGTTGGTCTTTGTGTGCTCTTAGAAATTCTTGAAAACAAGTCATGTAATCTAAATTAATCAATAATTGATACATTATCATTTTTAATATAAAATAATTGTATAACATAAGAATTCATATAATTATTTAAGTGTTTATCAGTTTAGTCTAAATAATTATGTAAACAAAGAGAAATACTTGTAGGTTTATACAAATTATATGAACTAAATTAATCAATAAATAATACACTGTTACTCTTAATATAAAAATAATTGTATAGTATAAAATTTATAATATTATTTAAGTACTAATTAATTTAATTTATACAATTGTATAAACTTTTATCCACACAAATATTTCTTATAGTCAAAAGTACATAAGTATTTCTATTGCCAGCACCAATGTTCTAAGAATCATTATTTTAAAAAAATATTTTATATATATTAAAATATACACATTATATTTATACTATATATTAATGTAAAAAAATATTAAATTATATTATATATGATTATAATATTTTTATGACATATAAAATAATTTTATGAATAAATTAGATAAAATTAAATATATTTTAATTGAAGGAATAACAAAATACATCATCTACTTTATGCGAATCGGTTGATGTGTACTCATTGTTGTGCAATTTTTTAAAAAATTAATTTAATTGCAAATCAACTCCCCCCCCCCCCGGCCTCTTTCGTTTGTGGTTATTCATTTTAAAAAACAACCAAGGCCATTAAGGAGTGGGCCTGGCCCAATATCGAAATTCTGAAGATTCATTTTAAGCCCGAAACCCAAACAACAGCTCCGCCCAAATAGCCCTTTTTTGTATATAAACTCCACTAGGGTTTTTACGTTTTACATTCTGGAGACACAGTCACGGAGCCGCTAGAGAGAAAGGAAGAGAGGTCGAGCTCGTAGTTGCAAAAATGAAGACGATCCTTTCTTCGGAGACGATGAACATCCCCGACGGCGTGAGCATCAAGGTGCACGCCAAGGTGATCGAAGTGGAGGGTCCACGCGGCAAGCTTGTTCGTGATTTCAAGCATCTCAACCTCGATTTCCAACTCATCACCGACGACAATGGCAAGCGGAAGCTCAAGATCGACGCCTGGTTCGGTTCCCGGAAGACCTCCGCCGCCATCCGCACCGCCCTCAGCCACGTCGAGAACCTCATCACTGGCGTCACCAAGGGTTACCGTTACAAGATGAGGTTCGTCTACGCTCACTTCCCCATCAATGCTAGCATCACCAATAACAACAGTTCCATCGAGATCCGTAACTTCCTCGGCGAAAAGAAGGTTCTTTCCTCTTTCCCTTGCTCTTTCATTTCAGATAATCCTTGATTAAATGGTTGTTCAGCATTGTGTTAAGATTGTTGTATATGATGTTAGTATCAAATGATTAGCTTGCTGATGTGGATATTAATGATTGATGTGTGATTTGTAATAATTTAATTTCTTAGCATTTGGTTAAGTATGTGATGTACCGGTATACTAAATTGCTAATGTAAAAAATTGTGCGTCTGTTAGTTAATTTTTACCATATGTTATAGTTTATCCTATGGATGCAAAACCTTAAATTGAGGTTTTAGACAATGTTTCATTGTATTAATTCATGTGTTTGCATAACCTGAGTTGGCAGGCTTTGGACTTTGGTATTAACTTCTTGCTACTTATAAATATGCTCATGTTCTTTTTGTTGAATTCGATGCATTTTCACTTCCTATTCTTCTATTTTTCAGCAATGTGTTTGTGCTATTGTTTTTATACCGTGAGGGCAGAAAGTGTGGTATCACTATTACTTGTTTATTTGTCTATATCTAATGGCTCGTTTTTTGCTATTGGTTGGCATGTATTTCTCTAATGGGTAATAGCCTATTTTAAATTAACTTGAATTAAGTATTTGGTTATTGTATCCTTAGGTGAGGAAAGTGGACATGCTTGAAGGCGTTTCTGTTATTCGATCTGAAAAGGTCAAGGATGAGTTGGTTTTGGACGGAAATGACATTGAGCTTGTTTCACGGTCCTGTGCCCTCATTAACCAGGTACATTGTTTCTCTTTCTCTTTACACATGCGCACACTCAAACCTTATCCAATTTTGCTTTTGCTTAGATTTTAATTATATTAATTTTTATTGTTGCAACAGAAATGCCATGTTAAAAATAAGGATATCCGGAAGTTCCTTGATGGTATCTATGTTAGCGAGAGGGGAACAATCCTTGAAGAGTAGATGGTGAAAGCAAGCTTATTGATTTTTGTTGAGTCAAGCTTCTCATTTTTATTGATTGCTTACTGTTTAGTGGCGAGTATCTGGAGACCGTTTTTATTAGCTTGTTGAGATTGGATTTTACAGTTGTGTTATCAAAGTTATCTTTTTGGAAGATCTTTTATAAAATTATTGCTTCTATATGCCTTGGTATGGAATATTTGCTGGAAGTATTAATCCCTCATACGTCGCTGCCTCTTAGCAACTTCTTTGTTAAGAAGTATTCTACTGTCATCATCTGTCTTGTGATGAATGGTTAACACAAAGAATAGGTGATTAATTGAATTAATAAGTGGTTAGGTAATGCAATGAATGGTTAACTTAAGTAATTGATTTGATGTGTTTAATGTGCAATTACAATCAAAAGTTGAATGTGAATAAGGGCGTGAGTTAGGTCATTTCGGGCTTTCACCAAAACAAAAACAACCCAAAGTGGTTGAAAGGTTGAAATATCATTTTTCTCGTGTGCAGTGGCTTCTATATGATATATTTTTTGCATTTCTTACTTAGTCTAATAGGCTTCATAGCGCATTACCCAGGCCAGTAGTGGTACATTATGCTAATAACACTCCAATACAAGTCTACTCCCCGCCAGTGCCAAGTTCTCAAACGAGAAGGATGCTCTTCAAATTCCCAATGAATCTCAAGATCCAGACGTAAGATATCAAGCAGGTCGAGGCAACTAATTCCCCATCTCGCCTGCTATACACACAAGCCTCTCAGCTTCCTTTGAAACCATCTTTTCTTCAGTGGAAGAATTCCGCTACCTCCAAGCAAAACGGATGTTGTGGTAGTGGCTTTATCTTCATCATTGTCCCTAAATTATGAGCTCACGGTGGGAATGCCAGGGCCCTGGCTTCAGTGACTTGCTATGCTCAACGATGCTTGTGAGGGGAATTAAAAAGCAGGAGTAGAATTTGACATAAGAAGGAACCTAGAGTTTGGAGATCTAAATGACTCAATATCCACTAAAATAATCAACTTTTCTGATGTTGGAGTCTCCCCTTAAGCATGGTTTTGTTCATTATGCTTGGATTAGCTGCGTTGGTCCTCAAAGGATATTTGCAGAATCTATGGATCTCTCTACCTTTCTAAATGAATACATATTTTTGTGGGTTTCTCAGCTTCCACTGGAACCGTAGCCAAATCCACAACAACAGTCTTGGAACTTCACTTCCACCAGTCAAGCATTTCTTCGCTCCCTTCAGCTAAAATTAGGGAGGCTAAGATACTACTTGAGAATGGTACAGCAGCTGCCAATAAGTCAAGGCCTCCCAAACAACCTCCCTGCTTCACATTTTCTGAACTTTCTTCGGCTATTCGATCTTATAATAAGAGAGTTGCTGGGTAGTGATTTCGGAGGTGTATACTACTGAAGAAAGCTTTCTAATGGCGGGCAAGTAAGTGTGAGAAGGTTCTCAGCTCAGTTTCTCAACTCACTTTGGTCAGATAGGAGACGAATGTTGAAGAAAGTCATAGCGGTCAGCCTCATTCACCACCAAAATTTGATTCCTATCAAAGGCTAGTGTCGAGACAACCATGAAATCATGGTCTTCAACTTTTAGTTTTTCACATATGGTAGCTAGATAAACCGCTATTTGGGGCCGGTGTTGTTCTATGGACTTGGCAGTTCAAGGTTATTTAAAGATGTAGCTGATTGCTTGAGCTTTCTCCAGTCCACAGCAAGCAACTTGCCCATAAGAACTTGAAATGAAGCAGTGTGTTTCTAGATGTTAGCTGCTATTGGATGCAGAATCCAGAGAGTTTGAATCAGCAATGTTCAAGGTGTGGATGTGTTTGAATTTGGTGTCCTTGTATTGGAAATGATAGCTAGAAGGAGAAGGGTGGGAGACAGAGCAGAGTAAACCAGAAGATGAACTTGTTGAGTTTTGCTTGGAGCTTGCATGAGAATGACTGACGAGAAAGTGAAGCTAGTGGAAGGATGGGATCATTGATCAACTAGGAGTAGGCGATTCGTGTTCTAGAAATTGGGTCGCTTTGCACTCTGAATGAGAACAAAGCGAGGCTAAGTATAGAGCAAGTGGTAGAGTTTCTTAAGAGATAAATTCTTACGTTAGCATTACGTTTGGATGACAGGTAATAAGGGGAAGAGAAAGAAAATGAGGGAAAGGGAAATAACTTCTCTTGTTTGAAAGTTTTAAAATACATGAGAAGGGAACAGAACATATGCAGAACTAATTTTCTTTTCTTTCTCTCAAATGCCCAACTTTTGTTTCTCCTAACCCTGTGTTTGGATGTTTTTTCGTTAATGGAATGGAACAGAATAGGTGAGAATGGACTGGAAAGGAAAAAGAAAGAATGAAACATAGTTACCATTCTCTTTGTTTAGAAGTTTTATTAATGGAACGAAACTTCATTATCCCTGTATTTTTCACATTTCACCTCAATTTTGGGAAAACAAAAGTTAGGCATTTGAGGGGAAGAGAGGGAAAATGGTTCTCCATGAGTTCCGTTCCCTTCTCATGTATTTTAAAACTCCCAAACAAGAGAAGTTATTTCCTTTTCCCTCATTCCCTATCCCTTCCTTTCATTACCTATCATCTAAACATAGTGTTAAATTAATGTGGAATGAGGGGAACACATGGGTAATAAAGTTCCATTCCGTTCCATTAATGAAACTTTCAAAAAAAGAGAATAATAACTATGTTCCATTCCGTTCCTTTCCGATTCATCTCCACCTATTTCATTTCGTTTTATTAATAAAAAAACATTCAAACACATGATAAAAGTGGTGTACTCACGAGTTTTATTATTTTTATTATTTTATAATATAATAATAAATAATATAATATTATAAAATGAAAATGAAATATTATAAAAATATGAATAAAAATGAAATATTGAATATCTCATATTGAATTCTATTTTATAGAAGAAATTTAATTCTAAAAAATAGAATATTTTTTTATTTTTATGCATAGAATATAATTCTGAATTTTAATTTCGATTTTGAATATTTATATTTAATATTTTATATTTTAAAAATTAAAAGGTTTAATATATTTATCTAATTAAATAATTTATTTTTAATACACTATTATGATAAATTATGATAATTAATTATTAATTAACTATAATAATTATTTATTATTTATTAATTAATAATTTAATTGACTTAATATACCAAACTTAAGTGATCTATATTAATGTAAAAATTTCTCTTAACATGCAGAGGAGAGGAGAGAACCATTCTCAAGCTGCCAAAAACTCTGAACTCGCCCTGTTGCCTTGTTCCCTTATAATAGCGCCAACTCTGGTCTTTGCAATACATATAGTGTGTGTTTGAGATGATATTAAAAACTTAATTAATAATTGATTATTGTATTTTTTTTTTGTTATAATCAATTATAATAGAATTAGTTTAATATTTAAATATGTTAAATAAAAAATAAATTTAAATTAACTTGTTTTGTTTATATAATATAAAAAAATTATTTTTATATATTAAATTACCTTTACAGCCTCTGCATAGGAGTATTTGCGTTGTTATTGGTACAGAAAATGAACTTTCTTTTACAGGAAAAAATGGACTAACTCAGAAGTAGGGAGAATGAAAAGTACAGGATATTTGCAATGAGGAGAACGACTCAACAACCCACTTTACTAAATGTTCCACTGAAAAAATTTAAATTATATATTTTTATAATTTTTTGTGATGAATAAATTTAATAAATTGAATCATCATTTTTTTAAAATTTTTTATAAATATATTTAAATGTGATATATTACATTTGTGTTCTCGACAATATGTCAAATTGGCAAAAATGAAAAAAAAATATAGTGAAGGGGGGTTTTACTAGGGCTTTATTAAGTCCGTGTTGAGCTAACGGCAACAGCAACATAACTAAGAAGCCAAAGAAAATTGATGAACAAACTACACAGAACACGAAGAAGAGGTTGAAGTTGCTGGGAAATCGAAGCACGAAAATGGCGAGCATTTGGAAAACCAACTCAGTCAAAAACGCAACTCGTTCTTTCAAACAACTGAGCCAGTCCTTAGCATCCACTAGCTACAACACTCGTAGAGCAATCTCAACTTCATCACCTTCGCTTTCCAACCAATTCAACCACCTTCTCTCTCGTCCGCGATTCCCCTCTCAATTCTCCTCCGTCCGCTATCTTCGCACCGGTCGCGATCCTATCTCCAGGTTAATTTCATTCCCCATTGATGCATTCCACTATGGAGTTTTGAATTAATTTTTTTTTTGTTTAATTTTGAAATTTTGGATCAGGACTTATGAGATTATTCCGCCGGTGAACTGGGGGATTCGGATTGTGCCGGAGAAGAAGGCGTTTGTGATTGAACGATTTGGCAAGTACGTTAAGACTCTTCCCTCTGGAATCCATTTCTTGATCCCTTTCGTTGACCGGATTGCTTATGTGCATTCCCTCAAGGAGGAGGCCATTAGCATTCCCGATCAGTCAGCTATCACCAAGGATAATGTCACCATCCTCATTGATGGGGTGCTTTATGTCAAGGTGTGAATTGTTGTTGTTTGTGTCTCTAATTGAAGTTTTTCTTTCAAGTTTAATTATTATCCACCGTCACTGTAAAGGGCTATATCCATCGATATTTATTGCTATCTCTTTCGTAATTAAAATAAAAACACAGGTATCAAATTATTAGTAGATCTCAGTGTAAAACTTTTTACACTGACATTGCATACCACTTGGTTTTTCTTGCTTGAGTGGTTAATGGGTTGATACTATTTTTTGCAGATTGTGGATCCTAAGCTGGCTTCTTATGGGGTGGAGAATCCCATTTATGCTGTCACTCAGCTTGCACAAACGACGATGCGTAGCGAACTTGGTAAGATTACTCTTGACAAGACCTTTGAGGAAAGGGACACGCTCAATGAAAAGATTGTGGTGAGTTTAGTTCTTTGAATTGGTTTTCTGTGCTACTCATTTGACCAGTTCATTTTTTCCTTTTCTTGTCTCATTCAATGAAACAACTTAGTTACCTCAATTTCAAGGTATACTTAAAATCTTGTAGGTGGCAGTCTTGGACAAGCAAAACATAGGTTAGTTCTGCACGTAATGTGCCTCTCTAGATACAGCTGTATGGACTTTTGAAAGGGTACTTTGTCTAACATATAATTTTGTAGTCCTGTTTGAATCCTATTATAAGAAGAGGATGAAAAAAAAGGAACAGGACAAGAGCTAAAGAAGAAAGTTTTGCAAGTTTGTGCTGGTTGTTTTATTGGCTCGTTTCCTCCAATTATCAGATGCAACGTGGTCTTAACTGGTGATAACATAGGATCCAGTTGGTGCCACGGATGTAACAATTTAACATCTTTTACTTTCCCATTCATAACCAGGAACAAGTTAATTCATTTCAGTAACTTGACTTTTCTACATTTATTTAGTCAGTTAATCACCTAGTGGGAAAAGGCTTGGTTGTTGTTGTAATCACCTATTGTCTTATAGTCACCCCCAACTTCAAGGTTAGCATTAGCCTTATTGTTCTCTGATGCTCGAAGCCTCAAACTGAATGGTATTCATATTGTCCAGTAGCCACAACTTACACAACTCCACATTTAGCAAAGTTACAATTATTGTTCATTCAGTCTTAACTCTTAACCTTGAACACTAGTGCAAACTCAAACCTAAGCAGTAGAAGTAGTCATCTTCAGAGCTAAATGCAGAATATAAAGCAAGAGCAAAAGTAAAAGACACCAAATGCAGCTTCAGTTTTTAAGTTAGTTTACTTTGAGAAGTTTGTAAGAACTCAGAATTTACGTAGTTCATGATTCTTTTTAGTTTCAGATGTCCCCAAAAATTAGAGATGATTTCAGTGGGTGTTCAATTTTGTTTACTCTTGTATATGTGTGGCAAATTATATCTATGGCTATCCTCGTGTGCGCCATGCCTTTCATAGTATTTGGGTCAGTATTGTGGTTGTTGAATAAACATGAATGCCTTATGTTAGAAATATCTTGTAGATTTGTGTATAGCCAATTAGTGCTCTAATTAAGTAGCTATCGTAATTATGCCTGTAATGAATACTATTCTAGTATAAATATATCCTTGTGTGATCTGGCTTAGGAATACGTTGTTGATGTATCTTGTATGCTCCTCTTGTGAAACACTTCTGTCTAAGAGTTGCATGATTATAAAACAGATCGCTCACTTTGTAGCAAATTCTAATAACTGAATACCCCTCTTTTTCTATTCCCCACCCCTCATTCCTTTGTGTCTTAGTGTCTCTGGATTCATAAAAATGCAGTAGACATCTCCATCATATCTGCAAAGGGGAATATTGATATATACACTGTCCTTTAACAAATTTGGATTCCAAGGCTTGCAGTTACTGGCAAGAAAATGTTTTTACAAAATCTTATCATCATCCATCAAAGATGTCTTTTTATTTGGGGTTAGGAAACAATTCTTACAAATGGCTTATGGGTTTATGTATCAGATTTTAATACGAAGTCTAGCATGTGTATTCACTATTTCCTTCCCACTCTGACTTAGGTATTGTAGAATGCTTTTGAATAAGCACTTTCTTGGCACATCCTTACCTTTTTTAATATGGTTTCTAAACCTGCTTGGTGCCTAGTTGTTAGTATTTACCAATGGAAGGAGAAAATAAACATGTGCTCACAGGATTTTCAAATTCATCTTGAAGAAGTATATAAAGGACAATTCTTTTATCATCTGCAGCCAAATACTAATGGTTAATTGTTTGACAAAATTGTTGCAGGAGGCCATTAATGTGGCTGCAAAAAGTTGGGGTCTGGAGTGCCTTCGATATGAAATAAGTAAGTTTTGGCAAACTCTGGAAGATTTTCCTATATTATTTACTTGACAGTTTTTGTGTAATTTGTTTTGTGGTTGTCCTTCTGCAGGGGATATATCTCCTCCTCGTGGAGTGAGAGCAGCTATGGAGATGCAAGCAGAAGCAGAACGGAAAAAGAGAGCTCAAATTCTTGAGTCTGAAGGTAATCAATTTGATATTTCAATTCTTTAGGTGTTCAAGTATGATATTTTTCATTATTTCTCATCCTGAAATTAATTTTAGTACCCATGTCATCCAACACTGTTGCCTGTGTATTTATTGGCATTGATTACCTTTAATGTTAAACAGGAGAAAGACAGGCCAACATAAACATTGCCGATGGAAGGAAGAGTGCAGTGATCTTAGCATCAGAAGCTGCAAGGATGGATCAAGTTAACAGAGCTCAAGGTTAATTACTTGTTGATTTATCAATTCCAGCTTTCAAAGTATATAGCAATAGTAATTCTTTGAGATAGCTTTGATGTGTGCTGAACATGATGTGCTAACTCTTTATTTCACTTCAAACTGATTTATATCAAATTATTCATATATAGATTCTGTTTTTGAGAGAGATAATTTTCTGCATGACAAGAGGATGATGAATTGTGGGTTGGACGAAAGTCTTACTTGAGTGCCTGACTTGTGTTCTTTTGTAACATTCCGCTATTAATATTGTGTTTCGTTTCCTTCATCTAGCAATTGCTTTTTGAAGAAACCGCAATTGATGAGCTTGATTGATGTTCCCTTGCCATATTGTCACTTCCCCTTTGATATCTTTAAACCCTTATAAGTTACACCATTCTTTTTCAGGTGAGGCTGAAGCCATCCTTGCTAAAGCAAGAGCAACAGCTGAAGGACTTGCTCTTGTGTCACAATCGCTAAAAGAAAATGGAGGACCAGAGGTGAGGTTCTTCAGTTTGTTCATATTCCATATATCACACCTTGTACAAGTATTAAACTATATAGTGATTAGTTTAATTCATGGTTGGTTGTTATATGTTGCATAAGTTCAAAATTTTTTGTCCATATCATTTTTGTAGCAGTAATGTTACACGGCCAGAAAAATTTGACAGAATTCAGCAGAATTTGTCAGGATTCAAGGGTTGTTGTTGGATAAGTCAAAATGGTGGGAACTACTTATCCATCCAACAGTCAATAACAATGGCAACTCATTATGACAAAAAATTCTTCCTATATATTATTTTCCTTTTCGTAATTTTCTAGCTTTTCCATGTAGATTTTAGAATGTATTAGCCAAAAAAAAGGTGTAGAATGCAACACCTTATGCTTACATTTCTATCGTTTGCACGTCAATGATGCTTGGTATGTTTAATTTTTGGATATGCTAGCATTCCAGCCAGATAGACTAGATGTGTGACTGATACTTGCGTATATAAACCACATTATTGCAATCACGGTTTTCATTGCAGGATCTGGTTGACTGTTTCTTTGTAATGTTTGATTTCTTGAAAACATTCAAGTATGAGACCATATAAATAGTGTAGAAGGGTTTTATTATGTTTGAGTTGGTGTTATTTCTGAAGCTGAAAAAAAACTCTGTAGGTGAATATGGTGTATAAAATTGCCTCTTAATTGGCACATTTGTTTTAACCTCATTGACTCTCATGGAATAACAGGGAAGGAATTAATATTGTCATTTGGTTTGCAGGCTGCAAGTTTGAGGATTGCAGAGCAATATATTCAAGCCTTCAGTAACATAGCCAAGGAGGTAGTAGCCTACAAGCTGTTTGATGTGCAAGTTCCTGCATTGCACAATTTGTTCACTTTGAACTTTATTTTATATTTATTCTTTACCTTTTCCTCAGGGCACAACAATGCTGCTTCCTAGCTCTGCATCCAATCCTGCTAACATGATGGCTCAAGCCCTTACTATGTATAAAAGCTTGGTTGGTAATGTTTCCAGTGATAAGCATAGTGGAACCACACCCCCTGCAATAGTAGGACAACTGGAAGGAAATAATTCCTCTGGTGAGGTTAAAGATGAGAGCTCGACAACTGCTACTACAACCAATGAAATCCCAGATTATCGTGGAAAATCTGGATTTTCACTTCAGGCCCCCCAAAAAAGGGAATAAATAGTATTTGATTTTACAAAACTTGCCATTCTGATGAATTCATTTGTTTTTTGGTCTATGGATGTTACTATGAAAATTGAGTTTGGACTGTGGAGGGAAGCGGAAGAGTTTTGTTGGACTTTTTTTTGTTGGGTACAATGGTTGGACTTCACAACTGCTAGCATTGATCATAGGATACACGTAGTTTATGACTAGACAATGAATATTTATTTTCTTCCTAACTGGAAAATTCGGGTAGGAGGGAATGAAAAGAAAAGAAAAGAGCTATCCTGCCTTCTCTCATGTATATTCATACTACTTGTATTTTCTTCATTAAATAATGCTTGCCTGCACACTATATGTACCTTAATTGGAATTTGGCTGAAAATTTTTAAAAAGGTTTGATGGTTATGCATAGCATTTACTGTATTGGAACGCTAAGGGTGCTTCCCGGCCTTGCAACCGGTCTCTGGAGTGCAAAGACTAGACGACGTGGTGTTTACAAATATACCAGGTTATAAACATTATTTTTCTGTGATAATTACACCTAAGGACAAATTTTAATCTAGTTTAACGGGATGTCCAAATTGTTGAGCATAAGGCATAACATTTTAGGGGTCCAAGTTCTATTCTGTCATTCATTGCAAAATTACTCAACCCAGTTATTATAGCTAGATAATTTTAATGCTCAGTTTCATTCTTATCCATGTTCTTCCTACAGCAAGGAATGACTAGAACATAGCTTGCATTAGAGCAAGTTCACATAACATGACCATGACCACATTAAAGTACAGGTTGAAACTTAGAAGGATACAAGTAGTTGAAAGTTAAAACAAGAAATTTTCACAAACATTACACCACTGAGAATTTTTGCAACTCGTAAGCATGAAACGTGTAGCAAATAAAGGATGTAGTTTCACAGTCGCATCTTCATCCAAGGTTAAAAGACAGATTAAGAGTAGTTATCAACTTATCAACCAATCACACGTACAACATCAATCAAGAAAGATAGATGCCTTGGATGAGAGGACAGTAATAATAGCAGGCACTATTCCCAGTGATGAACATACTCAATAACTGCACTATTCCTCCAATAAAAGAAGCACAAGAAGACGGCAGTGTGGAAAGGCCATTGAATTAATAATTTCCAAAATCTGAATAAAATCAGATAAGGAATACTTGTATCTTGGGCACGAGTTCGATTATTATCACGAAAGGATTAAAGAAACAAGCTATAATTTCATCAGACATACAAACGGAAGATGAAATTAAATGGAAATTCAAATTTAACAAATAATAACTTCCTACTTCCTAGACATACTGATTCCTATAGCAGTGTTTTAAGTTAATTTTCATCACGATGGAAGAATTGATCTAAAAATATTAGCTGATTGACATACTTTGTTAAGTTTCACTTGAGTATGATGATTGGTGTGAAAATATTAGCTGAAGTGGTCCACCGTTACCAGTCTTCTAATTTCAAAAACATGCTAGGTACTTCTCTTTAGTCTCTATTAAAGGAGTTGCATCAACAGTGACAAAAATGCAGCACTGCATTTAGATAAGTTCAATAAACGCTATCCCACACGAGGCCGAATCATCTAAATTCTGAATTCAATAGCATTCTCCATCAAATAATAATAATAATAAAAGGCATAGCAAAAGAACCGTGTTAGCTTAAACCACAATATTAACCAAAAACACAATGATATACAAAATAAAAAGAATGGCCGTATCTCTATTCAAAACACAGAGCAATGTGCCCAAATGCCGGAACTCTCACTCACTAGCACCATTAATATATATAAAATTCCATATTATTCCTCCAAGTTATGCATGTAAACCCATCCCAGAAGAAAACCAGACATGTACAAAGCGAACCAACATCCTCGTAAACACATTGAGACTCAAGCGTCAGCAAATTAAAAAAGACCAAAGAATACCGAGAAACCGAGCACAATGAGCCACACAATATGCACCAGAAGCAGAGCCTGACCCGACAGAGGGGCCGAACCCCCATTCCCCACTTCACAGAACCCTAACTTCGCAACTTTGGCGCCGGCGCACGCGGCTTCGGCGCACCCGCACCAGTAGGTCACGCCGTCCACGCCGCAAACCGGGTCGGTCCGAAAACACTTAACAGGGCACGACGACGGCGATGCTCCGGCGCACAGGTTCTGGCCTTCGCCGGCGGGTTGGGATGGCAACCGGAGGACCGGCGAGGGGTCGTCTCCGGCGAGCACCGATGGGAAGACGCAGAGGAAGAAGACGGCGATCGCAACGGCTGAAAAACGAGGGAGAATGCATGGGGGTTTGGAGAATCCGGCCATGATCGAAGAGGCGAGCTTTGCTATGGAAAGCTCGCCTGCGAATTCGAGAACCCAATGGGATCGCGGTGCTGATTGGAAGAGGGAATTGGAGGGATGAAAATTGAAATGCGGTTGAATTGAGCCCTAATGGAGGAAATTTGGGGGTTTTGTTGGGTGAAGGGAAAGGGGAGAGAGAAACGGGCAAAAAAGAATCTTTGTCGGAAAAGGGGAATGGGTCTTTGGTGGTTTGCTTGGGAAGATGGTTTTTGGAATGAGAATGCACTGCAGACGGTGCTGGTAAATGGAAACTATGAAAAGGGAAAAACGGTGCAACTTTTTATTGGGGAGTTTGGTTGTTTCTTGTTGGGCACGTCTGCTTTATTCACTGTGCACCCCTCCTTGATTTTAACGAAATTTTTTTTTTTTACTATTAAATTTAACACATCTTGTAGACATAATAAATTTGAATCATCTTAATTATTATTTTTAAGTAATTAAGTAAGGAAAGAGATAAATATAAAAATTATAAAAAAAAATTATATATTATAACAAAGTCTTATTAATAATTTTTTTATATTTATCTTTCATCTCTACTTAATCACTTGATAAAAAAAATTGAAAATATCTGAATCTAGATATTATATATTAATGTAAGAACAAAATTTAGGTCTATTTTTATATATTTATTATATATATTTTACTAATTAAATTATGATTTATGTTTATTAATGTTCTTTTTTTTATTTTTTTAAATATATATATATATTATAACTTGATTAATAAAATAAATATAATAGATAAAAAAAATGAATATAAATTTTGTCCTTAAGTGTAAATAGATATTGAAATATTATTATATTTTAAGATAAAATAGATATATTATATGTTATTACAAAAGAAATATAAATTAAGTATCAAGAATATATAAACAATGAAATCATGTTTTAAATTCACAATATTGATTATTGAGTTTTTAGTTTGGCCAATTTATCTTTATATATAATACAATAATGATATTTATCGATTATTTTTTTTATTTTATTCTTATATTACATTTCTTAAATAAAATAAGATAAATATGTATTTTAATATATTCTAATTTTATCTTTATTTTTTAAAAAATAAAGATAATGTATAAAATATGATAGAGGAAGGATCGGTTTATACCAGTGTAAATTTTTTTTAACTTACACTCATTTTCAACCATGAGATCCACTTTCATCTAATGATTGAGATTATTTCATTAAAAGTAACCATTAGATGAACGTAGATCTAATAGTTAAAAATGAGTGTAAATTAAAAAAGACTTACACTGATGTAAGTTGATCCTTTCTCAATATGATATGATGTACAAATAAAAAGAATCTAATATTATAATATAATGAGTAAGGAAGTTGCTATATTCTCCTAATAAATTTTCTAATCAAAATTCTACTAATAGAGTTTTTTAAAAAGAAAAACAAATTTTCCTTAAAAATTAGACAAATCTAAAACATGCATTTAATACAGTAAGTATTAAAGGAAAAAGTAAAAACATTTAATGTTTAAGAACCTAAAAAAATTAATTAATGTTTTCTTTCTTAAATAATTAGAAACATTATTAGGAAAATTGATAATAAGGATGTAGAATTTATTAGTAATTTTATATCTTTCTTTTTAATTATTTTAATAATTTTCTTAACTACTAAATGAATAAAATATTAAATATTTTTATATTATCTAAATATTAAATATATTTACCTTTTTATTAAATATTAAAAAGATATTTTAATATTACCGAGAATATAACATTACTTATAGAAAATTGCAATTATCTTGATTTTATAAAGCTTTAGAGTGGTGAATTTTTCAATTATATTGTCTTCATTCAATAAATCCTCAAGTGACGAGTTTCTTTTTTTTTTTTCTTTCTTTTGATATGGACATAATTAATTAATTGAAGGGAGCGCATTTAAGTGTTAAAAGGATAACTTGGTTTAGGAAAAAAATTTAAAAAAGGCGCTATATTAATGTTATTATTATATACAAGATAAAAATAGAGAAAATTACAGGAATAAAATAAATTATAAATAATCTAAAAAATAAAATCATATTATATTGTATAAAAATGTGAAACTTTTTGTATTGGGTCTATAATCATTGAGAGTGTGTTTGAAATAAATAAAAATGAGAAATAATTTAATTTGAATTGATTTGATTTGATTTGATTTAAAAATTAAATTTTGTATTTGAAACATTAAAAAAGTAGGATTTGAATTGATTTAAAAATTAAATTTTGTGTTTAGAATTTGAATTGATTTTATTTTATTATTTTACATTTTAACCCTTATGAGATGTAGTTAGAGTTAGTTATTAAAGTTAAAATAGTTTATTTATTTTAAATTAAATCAAATTCTATCAAATCAAATCCTAACAAATCTTACTAAATTTGATAGAATTTCTAAAACAAAAAGGAATAAAGTCTATAAAATTTTAAAAATTAAATTTTTTTTATTTTTTAACATTTTAAACACAAAATTTAATTAAATTTGATTTATAAATCAAAGAATTTCTCATTTTTTTTACATTCCTAAAAAAATTAACAAAGGAAAGACAAATAAAATACAAAGTTTTCCATTAAAAAGTGAGAATGTATTTTTTTTAAAGAAAGGTGGCATGTGTTTGAGGAGCAACTGCAAGTAGTGGCAGGTTCAGGCAGGAATCTCATATCAAGTGGATCAAATTAAGTTTTTTTTTTTTTTTATAATTCCTTATCTCCCCATCAACTTTATTGTGCCACTATTTTTAATTTTTTTTTTTAATCTGTCATGATTATTAAGCTACCAAACAGGCATGTTCACTTTTTAATAGTAATCTACAAAAAATTAGATCAGATACTGTTTGATTGCGTTTACATGTTCAATTAGCTGGCTTCTTTGTGACAAGAGGCTTAAACACTAACAACGATTTTGTTTGCATCTCAAAATTTATAATAACTAGGCTTATACTATGTAATATGATGCGTTGATTTTTATTTTATTTTTTTACAATTTATATTCTTTTATCCATAAGAAATGATTTAAGAAATAAGTAATTTTGAGTTCAGTTATCGAGTGAAATAATAAGCAAATTACACTTTAAGGAAAAGATATGTCACATATTTCAATTAGGGCTTACAGTAATTTTTTATACAATTTTATTATTTCACTCAATCGCTTGTGGGTATTATATATGGATTTTGAAAATAAAAGATTTTTTTTTTATCTCAAGATGTATTTAATACCATAGATGAAAAATGTTAAAAAGTAAAAATATTTTAATTCTTGATAAATACATTCATTATTAATTTAGTCCTTTAAAAATTAATTTTATCACTTTAAACTCTCAAATATATCAAATACTGAATAGTTGAGCTTCACTCACATGAATCACAATTACCATGTCTACCAAGGGAGACTCGAAAATCATCCATCGTGGAATACTTATTAGTATATTCTTTAGCTAGGTGGGAGCTTCTATGCCTCGAGCTTGTTTCATGTGTTGCGGGAAGGTAATCTACCACCACACTTCCTTGTTAGTTGGTGCTTCCCAACAAGAAAAAGGTTGTCTTTTGTTCTCGTCCTCTTCTTGGGTCCATCTTAAACGACATCATGGACTTGTTGTAGATAGGTCTGCTGTTGCATCCCCACCATAAGTTTGGTTTTCTTTTCTTTTTATTTCTATTATTATAACATCTAAAGCCAAAAAATAAAATAAAATTAAAGAGTCTAATTTTAATGCAATATAAGTATAAATTTTTTTATCAATCATATTTTATTATATATGTGATTTTTAAAATAATTATTGTGAAAGTCAAATATTTTTTAATGATAAGATTGTGCAAAAAATTAAATGACAGTATAATTTTTTTACACTAACAATATATTTAAATTAAATTATAATTTAAAAATAAAGAACATTATATATTTCCAAATATAAAGTATTACCTCTAGCATTTTTTTTTGTTTTTTTAATTTTAACAGCAGAAAGAAAAGAGGCGCTAATATCTCGTAAAAGGAGTAGTTAATCTACCAATAACAAGCATCAGTGACATATTTGGAAGAATATTAATCTTAACACACAGGATTAAAATTTGTTACTCCCAACTCTGCAAGATGTGATTAACGTAAAAGTTACTCTCCCTATAATGTGTTATGTTAGACTCTGGCATTTGGTTTCCCATTCACTAGTGAGAATTGCAAATGCAACCGCATTATTTCGTTTTCTGTTTGAGATTGATATTGACATCTAGTTTTCTTTCTAATGGGGTGAGATAACAAATAAAAATGGATAGATGAAAGAGAAATAAAAAACAGAAGAAGAAAAAAGAAAGGTTGGACAAACGCATTTAGAAAAAGATTTGTAAAAGCGAAAACACTATGAAATCGATTTCAACATCAATAACAGACCAACAGTCAATTATGTAAGATGACAACAATGAACAAACTATGACTATTAATCGGAAAAGTTTGCAATGTTACTAAAACAATTTGGAGCACTGATACCCTGTTGATTTTACCTATTATTTTCAATTTTTTTTGACTTTTTTACTTGTTTTTTATTATTTATGAAAAAATCTTATGTTATTTACTTGTTAACTTTTTATTTATTTTGTTTTTCATTTATTTTATATTTATCAAATTTCTTCTCTTTCCCCCTCCTCTTCCCTCTTGTTCAATCCTATTCCTTCATTCCTGCTGCACGGTGTTGTCGGTCTGGGTCATGGTCGAATCTGGATCATTCTAGGTGGTGCGTTGGTGCAACGAGGTTCGATTTTGACGGTTGACCGATGGCTTGCAGATCGGCTCTGGTCTTTGAGCGGTGAGGACGACACGAAGCGCGGTTTTGTGTTCTGGGTGACGCGGCTGTTCGCGACACGGTGATTTGGGTCGCAGGTTTAGGCATTGGGTCGCGTCGCTAGCAACTCAGGACCACCACGTGCCACCACGCTCTCGAATCACGATCTTCGCCCCTGCAAACCGTGCTCAGATCTGCTCCACGCGCAGCCACCAAAACCGCGCTCAACAACCCAAAGCCACCTTGTGCCACCGCGTCTATACCCAACTTCAACCCAAAACCCGGATTCGCGAGCAACACCGCCAGATCCGACAGCCCTCGCGGTTTGCTCCACCTCGTTGCCTCGCCTCAGAACCAACAATCATGTCACCAGCCACCGCCCTTACATGGCCAAACCATCGCACCTAGCCCCAACCTTCGTCCAGCTATGCACCACCGTGACGACAACCAACATGTGAAGGTAGCTCGGGTGCAACTGGCAGAGGACGTGGTGGTGATTGTTGAAGGAGTATCTTAAACATTTAATATTTTATAAGTTAAGGGATTATTTTTGTAAATAACATCTTTACTTGTTATCAAAGTTTCATGTAATTAAATCTAACCATTGAATTATTTTAATAAAAAATCAATGGTGATATGTTGTGGAGCATCAATGCTCAATACTTCATTAGAAGCATTGTAAAAGTCCTCCCAATTAATCTATATAAGTATAAAAAAGATGTCCATTGCCCAACCTCGCATTTGCTCTTCAAAATCAACGTGGACACACCAAAATAAATAGCCATCGCCTTCATCGATGCATGCACATCAATCTGCTTGATGAGACATCTAAACATCCAATGACTCACTATCTAAATTGTTAGTTTCACATATAATAGGATAGGATGGAGAGATTATTTCATAATCCTTGATTACAGTAAATACATACTTTAGAATACATTTTTTTATTAATTTTAAATAAATAATTTAAAATTTATGGAATTTTGTCTAAAATTAATAATAAAGATGTTTTCTAGAGTATGCTACATTTTTTTTCAGATAAAATGAAGTTATTGACATTCTTAATTGCATATTTACACTTCTGATTATCCATTCATAATTTTATAAAAAATAAAAATAAAATTATAATTGATTAGTAGGGAATATAAATAGGCAATTGAAAATGTTAATAACTTCACCTATAATTTGTGTACATAATTTTATATATGACAATGTGCATTATTAATTTTGACAAAAAAAAAATAGAGTTTTTTTATTGAACTATCGAGTGTTAAAACGCTCCATAGTTTTGGCCATTAGATGCATTTTTTGTTTTGGGATTAATAAACTTTGCCTTGTTTAATTTTTTTTGTTTGATTACATGCCTTGTTTAAATTTTAAGTATGAGAATTGAGGTACAGAAATATCAAGCTCGTGCATTTCATACCAAAGCCCAAAAAAAAAACACTAGCTGTTGACCTCATTAGCACTTGTTTTCTCCACATGTTAAGACCACTAAGGATCATGATAGCTAACACATCCAACTGACCGCTTCTAACCCAATTCTTAAATTTTAGGAATAGACATCGTGCAAAATCTGGAGGTCTCCAATCAGTTGGAGTGGGTGAAATTCTTCTATTAGGTTTAACTTTGTAATGAGCAATATTCAACCAGTCCAAAACTTAACATTAAGCCCAAAACGCATTCTCTCTTATTTTTAGACTCATTTTTGTATGGCCCAATATTGCAATGCCCAAGCCTGATATATCATCTCCTGATTGACCCTATTTGCCTTGACCTGCCCTGGCTTAACAAAATCTTTCTTTCAATAGCTAGCTGCTCAACCAGATGCATTTTCAGTCCAATAGTGAGTGGTCCAATGACTCGGCCTAGCTCATTTTTTGCATGGCTCCACAGTACGTGACACCAGTCAGGACCATCAACAGGCGTATAACTATATGTAATTTTAATAATTAAAGAAAATGTTTTTTTTTACACTCCCAATACAATACATGTGTAGGAATGCAAGTGTTATTGAATACTATCGTCATAAATTATATATAAAGCTAGAATAGATGTATTGTATATAGATGCGAGAGGGATGTCATCTGAGTGTGCATACCAAGTGCTTATTTTTTTTTTTTAATTATTATGTGTAATTGTTTAAGCAAATCTCCTTAAATAGATCAAATTTGCACTCCCTTCAAAGATTTTATAGTATTTATGTAAGTAAGTATATATGTAGCACCTTACTTGAAATTTTCTGATTCCACCCGACAGGAAACTAAACGATTTTCTAAATAGTAATCTGGTGATGTGTGTGATTATCACCTTAACTTTATTCTGTATAGACAAAGAAGTTTATATCATGTTTAAACTTAAAAGACATGTTTTGGTGTAGTCTAACATAAATGTTGGCCAACTTCTTCCATATGCCAAAGATTTGAGCAACCGCCTAGCTTGTGGTAGTTATTCATATTCAATTTCTTAAAAACCAACTATTAAATTGGAATTTTAAGAACAGTATGATTATTGTTCATGAAATCTTTGATAGGACTGGAAACTAACAAATTGAACCTATATATATATATATATATATATTACAAAAACAAACTATTTGTATAGATGGGTATGTTTATTTATACAACTTTTATATTAACAAATTTGTCCACTGATGTAGATAGTTCTACTTGAAGATTTGTGAAGACAGGAGTTGTAGAAGAAGCAATACCCATATAAATGGTACACAGTTTTAGGAATATGCCCAATTTTGGACATCAACCCTTGAATGATGCAATCTTGTTGTAGCCATCAAAGAGAACCTCCAATTGCCACAACCAATCAACCACAACCGCAGCCTCAAAAATCAAAATATAGAAAATGGAAGAAAACAAAGGAAAAAAAAAAAAGAGATTTAAAAAAAGAGAGACTCAAGGGGAGGGGAGGCTAACTTTCATAACTAACTCCAGCAGCCAGTTGTGCATAGGAAAGAGTCACGTAGCAATTAACCACAAAACACCCACCATACCAGGCCAATTGTTGTTGCTAGCCGAAAACTGCTCCTAGAACTCAGCCCCTAGTGCTGCTATATATTAACCCTTTGTCCAATGTTCACTGTCTCACCCTCAGCACTCTGGTGTTTTCTCCCTCAAACACACCGCCTCCTCCATCACCCATTTCATTCAAACATTTATATCAATAATGGGAGGTTGTGTGAGCAGTCCTAAGGATCTTGCCTTGAATGAAGGGGAGGAAGCCCCAGTTGAGTCTCCCAACACACCAAAGAATGCTGAGGGCGACACTGTTGCTGAGGTTCTTTCTTTTCTTTCATTTTCATTTCAGCACACACCAATACATGACATGACACACCCTGAATCCTATTTGTTTTCTGTTTCATTTTTTTTTTCAATTTTGCTATTTTTTTACATCAATATTTTTTATACCATTTTGCCATTCTTCTCAATTTTGTTATTCACATCACATTTTTTATATTATTTTTTATTTGCTTAACAATCTATAAATTTTTAATTAATAATGTGTATTATTTGATTAACAGAGTTGTTAGTTTCATAATACACATTGTTAATTAAAAATTCATACATCCTTTCACATAATATACTTTGTTAATTAAAAATTCATACATTGTTAATCAAATGTAAAAATGATATATAAATATTGTTTTTGTGTTTTTTTTTAATAATATTTGGTTGGTGGGTTTATGCAGGAGAACAAGGAAGGAAGTGAGAATGAGAGTGAGAAGAAAGAGGAGCCTTTGGTAGATCTCTCTGAGCCAAAAGAGGAGAATGTGGAAGCCAAGGCAGAGGAGGCTGAGGCTGCTACTGAGACCAAGGAACCAGAAAAGGAGGAAGCCAAGCCAGAGGAAGCCCAGGCTGAGCAACCAAAGGCAGAGGACAAAAGTGATGAACCTCTTGTCACCCTCTGATGACAATCCGAGTGTCCCATCCATGTAATCTTGAGCCAAATTGAATTCATAATTTGCTGGGGGAGATTCTAATTCATATCATAATTGTTTCACTTCTTGGACCATCATTCAAGAATAGAATAATTCTTTTATTTATATCCTACCCATTTGCACATTAACTGTATTCAATCATTATCTTACTTCCACTACTATATGCACAAATTTAGAAGTATTTAAGATTATTGATTTTCTTTTACAACATAGGAAAGAAAACGAAAAAGACTAACAACGCTCAAAAGCTGCCCCGAACGAATCACCCAATAAGATGGGCATGATGCCATGCCGGGAGTTTTTTTTTTCCCTTTTTTTTTGTCAAAGATAGTTATCTTTCATGAAAAAAAATAGAATATACATTCTTAAAAAGAAAAATTAAGCAGGATATCTCAACATCATTTTCGGAGTCTCACAAGCAAACAAAATCAAAAGACAAAATAATGCAGTGTGCACATTTACAATTAA
Organism: Ormosia emarginata; assembly: GCA_029884605.1. Classification (NCBI taxonomy): domain Eukaryota; kingdom Viridiplantae; phylum Streptophyta; class Magnoliopsida; order Fabales; family Fabaceae; genus Ormosia; species Ormosia emarginata. Next base: position 52,001,512 of record JAQQTP010000082.1, on the reverse strand, counting down.
GATCAATTTCAACAACATAGCGTGTAAGTGGTAATGAATTTAAACACCTTAAACATGTGATCAATAATACAATTTTTAACTCATGTGTATGAAGAAAACGGTTAAAAATAATCTCTCTTTTTAGAATCAAACAATACCACAACAAATTAATCATTTGTCTTTCAACTTAGGATAGCTTCTATCAACTACTAATTAGAACTAGACCTTTGGACAATACCCTTATCCATTGGGGATGATGAAACATAACTTGTACAATTTCAAATCCAATTCATCACATCAAAGGCCTTTTAGAAAATTTCAGATTGCGGACAGGGCAATGAGCACTATTACTGGGATTTGATTCCATTAGATTGTGCTGCGCCGCAACAGTTTTAGAATGGAGTTCCTTGTTGCCAAAATGGACAACCTCTTCGTCATCAAAATTTGTTGATCCTTCTTCATCATTGGAATTCACTGGTCTGTCTTTGCGAGCGGCCGCCATGACATTGTGCGCCGAGAAACAGCTGGTTCGGCAAGGGAGGCGGTGATTTGGTGAGGAACAAGTAGCGACAATAGGTGAAACTATTGACACTAACCCATGCGCAACCTCAAGGAGAGAGGCCGATGCCATGAGGTTTGTTTATATTAAACTAACTAAACATCTTTCAAAAATGAACTTAAGGTTTGTTTATATTAATTCTTTCTTTAACTCTAGATTTATACTTGTCCCACGAAGGGGGAAATCTTCAGATTCATATATCCCAAATTCAAAGCGATGATATTGATCAAATAAATTGTTGTTAAATATACCCATCGTTTTAGTTATATACCCGTTGTCTTAAAAAAAAAAAAGGAACACACAAAATATCAGCGTCAGGTTCTTTAATTTAAATGCCTAATTGATGAAGTAATATAAGATAGAAGTAGGGATAGCAATGGGGCGGGACAGGGCGGAGGCGGGACAGGGCGTCCCCTGCCCTCGCCTCCACTTTTATCGCGGGTACTCGTTTATAATTTTTGCGGGTAAACGGGATATCTACGTCCACTTTTATCGCGGGTACTCATTTATATTTTTTGCGGGTAAACGGGATATCTACGTCCACTTTTATCGCGGGTACTCGTTTATAATTTTTGCAGGTAAACGAGATATCTACGGATATTTGCGGATAGTTAATAATTTAAAATAAAATCTTAAAAGTTATAAAACAAACATAAATAAAATAAACTTTAACACCATATACTACAACTTTGTTCAACAATCTAAGATTCTTATAAACTTAAAAAATATTATAAATAACAAATTAAATTCAATAATATTTTGTAATAATCGATTTACATAAATAACATTACATAAATAGTATATATTTTTTTAACAAGTTTTATCATTATAGGTTCATTCAATAAAAAAATTATTTTAAAATAATAAAAATATATGTATTTTCATCTCATCTCAAAGTTAAAAAAAAAAGAATCATAATATATGATATATATTAAAAAAAAAGACATAATAGGGTTTTGCGAGTACTATAATCCCCGCCTCCGCTCTCATTTATTAAACGGGTACCCATTCTTCGCCCCATCGCGGGTAATTCCCGCTGGTACGAGTAATTTTGTCATTCCTAGATAGAAGTTGCCAGTCATTGCAAGATAAATTACTACATCAGAGTAGCTTTAAATCAGATAAATGTGTAATTCCTTATTGTCAACCATGTTTCCCTTCCTTGCTCGTCAATCGTCATCACTCATAAGTCATAAGTGAAAAGTTCATTTCCCAAAAAAAAAATCTCTTACCCGTTGTTTGTTTCAAGAGAAAATGGGAAGAGAGAAAATGAGAAGAATATTCCATTTTCTCTCATTTGGCAGTGGAGAGAAAATAAAGAAGATAGAAAATTTTGCTGTGAGACCCACGTAAAAAATTTTCTCCCCTCCAGTGCGTAGAAAATGGGAGAGATTGTGATAATCATGTTAAATTACTCTTATACACCTCCCTCTTCTTTCCTCGCATCTAGCCGTGGGACGCCAACGACCGTCTCTCCTCCGACACTGCTGTCACCGTCGCTGTCTCTCCTCACATCCAACAGTGAGGCATCCTTGCTCCATCGTCGTCACGCCAGTTAGATCCAACTGCTCCGCTTAGATCAAGGCCCGTCGCTCAAATCCAGTCTTGCGACACCGACACCGCGTGTCTCCTCTGGCACTAGTACTGCCGCCGCCTCTGCGGCGTCCTTGCACCTTTGTTGTCACTCCGCTCAGATCCAACCGCGAAGCTCAGATCTAGGCCCTCCGTTCAGATCCAGCCTTGTAAGGCCAACACAAACAAGAAAACAAATCAAACAAGGGTGAAGGTTGGAGGAAGATTCAAAAGGGGGTCGGGGTAGTGGCTGGGTGGGTGGTGGATGAAGGGGCGAGGGTGGGTGGTGGGGGAAATGCTTGGGATGGATGGGTGGTGGTGCTTGGTTTTGAAGGGTGAGTGAGGGAGTGAGGTGAGGGAGTGGGGGACGGGTACGGGAAAGGGGAGAAACTTAGAAACAAAGGAGGGGGAAATGGGGGAGGGAGGGGGATGGGGAAAAAATAGAAGGGAGGGAGGGCGGGGTTGTGGGTAGGTGGGGGATAAGGAAATTAGAGGGGGCGTGGGTGTGGATGGGTGGGGGGATATGATGGGAAATCGGAGGGGGAATTATTATGTATGTAATAATATGTATGTAATAAAGATATATTTGTCATTTTAAATTATTATATATTTTTTTCTTATTTTTTAATACATTTATTATTTTCTTTCTATTCATTTTCTCTTCATCTAAACACACAGAGAGAAAATATATTTTTCTCTTTATTTTCTCTTCTCTCTATTTTCTCTTATTCATTTACTCTCCACTTAACGCTAAATGTCAAATGAATTGAAAGGTGCTCAATTCAACATGCTAAAAGCCTAAAAGTGATGATGTCTAGCCAATATGTTTCAGACTCCACAAGTAATCAAAGACACAACAGATGAACCTAATGAAATAGGTGGATATTAAGTGAAATGATCTAACAAATATATAAATTATAATGTGGGACTCTTAATAGGTAGATATTAAATAAAATAACCTAACAAATGTATAAATCACGATGTGGAACTCTTAACACTCTCTTCCACAGATATTTGAATAGAACACGCAAGCCTAATGAAGTAGGTAGATATTATGACCTAACAAATATATAAACTTCACCTAAAATATTTATGTAGGTAATGTGTGATTCTTAATACCTCCTTTCACAAATATTTAGACGAAACAAGCGAATCTAACAAAGTAGGTGGAGATTAAATGAAGTGACCAAACAAATATATAAATCTTACTTAAAATATTGAGATAAACTATTTAAGACTCTTAATACCTCTCTCTATAGATGTTTAAATGGGAGGTGACCCAACAAATTTATAAATCTCACCTGAAATATTAAAACAGATAATTCGAAACTCCTAACAATTAAAAACAAAGCAGACAAGTGAGTTCCGTATACACATTAAAATGGAGATTCTAATTTTTCAAAGTTTTAACGTAATTGTAGAAACTTTGAAAAATGATAACGGTGAAAAGTAAATGACAACAAAAAGAAGACAAAGATTTCTGTTGATTTTCCAGACGAACTGGATAGTGTCATTGTGCAAAGCCATTGTCAACTGATGAAGGAGCAACTTGTTTGACAGGTTCCTCTTGTGACTTATTGTCCTCTTTCACAGCCAACATGACCAGAACCAACATTAATGGATAACTTACTGTAGTGAGCGCCCAATTCACAATCAACTGGGACATGGGGGACACACTCTGGTTATCAATTTGCCAAGCAACTGCTGCCCCTGCACTTTGTATGCCTTTATAGAACCCAGTGTACCTGTACAAGTGCAAACAATAGTTGATTTCCAAATTCCAAGGAAAATTACAACTGTACCATATTACTTAACTGTACCATTTCATTGAGCAAAAGCTAAAGAAAATTACAAGGAAAATGCTTATAACACAACACTAAATACCGCACATCTCTCATAATCAAAGTATAGATGTGCAAAAAATAAAGTTGAACCAATTGTAATCAGATAATAAAAATTGTGTTAAAGTGAGTTCATGCATGTATGTGTAAATATATGTATGTAACATTATTCAAATTACAAATTACAAATAGAAGGAAAATCAAATAACTAAATAAGTGAGATTCTGGTTTGCATTAATTACCTGCTAAGAATCTCAGAATCATTAGCCAGGGCTCCAATAACCCAGTAGACCATGCTCTGGAACATGGCATCCAGCAACCCAAAACTAAAATACAAGACAAAGGGCCCAGCAAAGCGAGAACCTGAGTCCTTAAAATCCAAGGTCTCATGGTGGTGCTTGATCTGATTAGCAAGTGCACCACCCCATATGGCAGACCCAAGAAGAGCAACCACAGCAATTCCCACAAGCCCCCTCATCCTTCTGCTCTTAAAACTGAAATCCATTATGTATCCAATCCCAACCGAGCCTAGCATCTGTGCTCCCCAGTAGAAGACATTGTTCAAACCTCTGGTCCTCAAAGTGAACTGTGTCTTGTTAACATGATTGAACTGGTAAGTGTAGAAGAAATTGCTGGACCAAGCAGCAGGAATCATGAGAAGCATTTTCCAATTGTAGAATAACTTAAGAATCTCCAAAGACTCAGTGGCCACATTTGAGTACAAGATATTGGTACACCTAGTACCATCATCTCGAACAACCTTACTAGCTGGCAAGATAGCCCATGACAAAATGGTCCCAGCTGACATGAACACCATGAAGCCTATGTAGGTTCCATCATTAACAGAAGCAGCATCACTACTACTATGGTAGTTCAAAATAAAAGGAATTAGGCCACCAATTACACCCCCCATGTTAAAGATGCTCCAAAAAATGGAGATATAAGTGCCTTTGCGATTCACTGGAGGGTATGAGGTCATAATAGCACCTTGAGCAGCCCATAGGAGACCTGCTCCTATGCCAAGAATGGCACCAGAAACTATGGCAAAGGCTTGGTGTTGGTAATGGTTGTAGTAAAGGAAGGAACCTGCATAGAGGACATAGGTGGAGCAACCTGCAAAAAGGGTGAGATGGGGTCCTAGGATGTTGTAGATGCCACCACCAAGGATGCCAAAGATGGCGAATGTGGTGTAAAGGGCAGTGAGGGAGTTGTTGGAGGCAGTGGCGTTGACTTGGCCACCACCCCCCATTCCAGAGAGGGCATTGAACATGCCAGGGCAGCAAAAGCAGACCAACCCAATAAGGATAATTTGAACAAATGGTGAATTGTACCTGAAAAGGGATGAAATTTTGGTGTTTCCAGGTATCTGGGTACCTGATTCTTCATATTCATTGGAACCCATTTGCCACTCGTTAAAAAAGAGTAGAACTTTGGTGTTATATTGTTGCAAATCTAAGATCTAAGTCCCTCTCTCTCTCTCTCTCTCTCTCTCTCTCTCTTTCTCTGTGTATATGTGAAAGCTTGAGAGTGGAAGAGATATGGAGAATTGTATGGGAATTGAGTTGAGGATGAAGGTAATGAAAGGATTTAAGGGGAAGAGTGAAGGCAAGGCATAATGGGATATGGATATATAGGGAGCTGCCGTTCATAAATTGACAATTGTGGAGTAAATTCTGCAGTTTGCATTTTGCAGTTTTGGCATCTCTGTTATGTGAATCAAACACACGGCAAATTTATGGGATGGACAAGGCAGTCAAACATTCAAGACGGTTACGCAAGCCCCTACGACTCTCGGTGAAAATGACTTTTATCTTCTTTTCAAAAACTTTTGTTATATGTAAAAAAAAAAAAGTAAAAAATAAAAAATGACTATTGCAATATGGCATATGATTACTGGTGTTTGTCTACTATAAGAATGAATTTTGAATTAAAAAGTAAATTAATTCAAATAATATTATTAATATTGGTTTAAATTAGGTTAGATTAATTTTATTCTAAAAAATGAAATTAACTTAAATTAGATTGATGTAATCGATTTTTTATCAAAAATATTTTAAACCTAGAATATTATTAATTAAAAGTAATTTAACTTATTAAAAAATAAAAAATAAAAGAAATAAAAAATAAAAATAATTCATTTCACATACTAATAATATTAATATTTGATCACATAAAATAAACGAAATGTGTGAAAAATTATAATTATTATAAGTAAAATAATTTTTAAAGAATCCAAAATAAAAAAATTTACATAAAAATTAGAGTTTTTTCAATTCTTAAATACTCTACATTTTATGAACAAAAATTTATTTTAAATCCTTAACAAGTGTCATGCACTCTTTAGAAAACATTAAATAAAAATATAAGTTTAATAACAAATAAATATATTATATAATGTTAATCGATTTGGATTAGATTAGATTAGATTAGATCAATTTTAAAAATTAAAATTTAAAACTAGTATAATTCAATTAATTTTAAAAAAATCAAACAAAAAATAAAATTTATTCAATTTTAATTAAATTTTGATTTTTTTATTTGAATTAAATTGGAACACTTTTAAATATGGTTAAGTTTAAAATATACTTTTTCAATTTCACACTTGGTTATCACAGAAAGGATTTCTTTTGTTAATTTCGATAAATATTTATGAAGTTATTTGTTTTTTAATTTATATCAGTCAAAGAATTTGATTATAATAATAATTATTATTATTTAAAAGTCATGATCTTGTAATGATATAGTAAATAATAATGTAAAAAAATTTAGATTAATAATATATTAAATTTCTTTTTTTTTTTTTGTTTCATTACGTTTGATTTGATGCTCTGTTGGGTGTTAGCGGAAAAGGTCAATTATAACCGCCGGCAAGTCGTCGTACCTGCATCTGCATGTTACTCATTGACCTTTATCTTTGTTCCCCCTCCTCTTTTTCCCGTTAATAGATTCTTTCTTTCCTTGGGCCATATATTCATGTAATTCATTCATTAAAAAAAATGTTATCACATTATTTTTTTTGATATATTATTATTTATATTATTTTTTAATTATTATAATTAAATAAAAAATTGATATAATTAATAGTATGAGAATTGAAAAATAGTATAACAAATAATATTAAAAATAATGATATGAGAAAATCAAAATTATTCATTAAAACATGTGATAAAAATTGACCGGTAAATTCAGAACGGTAATTGTTACACCATTGGTTTTAGGATTCTTGATATTTTAAAACCTTTATGATTTGAGGATTTTTAATATTATTCATACTTTGCTTTTGAACGAATTGTTTAAATAATCTAATAAAAAGGAGACACATAATACACCAAAAAGTACTCTAAATTGTCCTTGAGAATTTAGTGTATATATATGTAAGGATATGCCATATATCATTTGTGGAAGTTTCACCAGAATTAGATAATACCAAAGAGTCAATTAATTTTACAATTTTAGAGCGAATAGTACTCCATGACTGCATAACATTTCAACTATCATAATTGCATACAAGATTTTACTCATTTGAATTTTTTTTAATCACTCGTTTAGATTTTAGTTCATATTTATTAAAATATTAATCTTTATATTTTTTATTTATTTAAATTTTATCACTATAAATTTTCTTCGTTAAGGTATTGATTCATATTTTTTATGAAAAATTAATTACTATAATTTTTAAGATTTGATAGTATTAAATACAATCTAAGAATATAAATATTGTCACCATCATGTTTTCATGTTATTATTTTTGTTCCTTTCACATTGATCTTTCATTTCTTTATAATTAATTTATCACATTATACAATCATACTGCTTAGTCAATATTTTTAAGTAGTACAATCAAAGCTTCTTTCTTAAGATTATACTAAAATAATTCATAATTAGGGATAACAAAATTATCCGTATCCGTAGGGAATCAGGAGGATTACCTGCGATGAGACAAGGAATGGGTACCTGTTTAATAAATGGGGATGGGGGAGATTATAAGATCCGTCTGCCGCGTGCATCTACAAACCCGTTAATATACTTTTTCATTTAATATATATCATATATTATGATTTTTTTTTAACTTTAAGATGGGATGTAAATACATATATTTTTATTATTTTAAAATTAATTTTTTATTGAATGACTCCATAATGATAAAACTTATTGAAAAAAAAAATATTATTTATGTAATAGTTATTTATGTAAATTGATTATTACAAAATATAATTGAATTTAATTTATTATTTATAATATTCTTTTAATTTTGTAAGAATCTTAAATTATTGAATAAAGTTGTAGTACGTAATATTAAAATTTATTTTATTTATGTTTTTTTTGTAATTTTATAAGAATTTATTTTAAATTATTAACTACCCGCGAATACTTTCGTGGATACCCCTCCTACCCGTTGGGATCACAAATAGATTCAGCGACGGACGAGGACGGCCACCCCCGCCCTGCCCCATTGCCATCCTTGTCCATAATGTAAAAATTACATTATCATTTATAGTCATTTTGGTGTATCATCAAATAAAAAGATTCATAAATGAAATACAAATAAAATTATATTAATTTTTTTCCCTTATCTTTTCACCCTTATTTTTAAAAAGTATATCAAACTAAGTCTTAGTGCAAAAAAATTATCTTCTTTGATAATTATTATTGAATACTATTAAATATTAAATATCTAAAAAAAAATCATCAATGACATTTTCATATAAAATTATATTGTAAATTAAATATTTAATTTTTCTCTTCCGTTATCAAAGTTACATAAAATTAATCACTAATGCCAAATTCTATCCCAAAAAAAAAATTCTTAGGTTGATAGATATTCCAGTGACAATTGAAAAAAAATACATATATATGTCAAAAAATACAATAGTATATAACAATATTACTAAATAATACTCAATGCATTCTAATTTCTCAATACTTTAAAACTTATACATTTAATTCTTGCAATTTAAGTATGCTAAATAAAAATAACAAATTAATTAAATTAATCATTTGACATTTGACTTCTTAGATTCTTTGACTATTTTTAAATTTAGTTTCTTTGTAATTCTTGTTTTTTATTCTCTTTGTAATTTTTCTTTTATTTTTTTACAATTAATTTTACAATTTTAGGGCAAATATTACTCCATACCTAGGCATAACACTTCAATTATCATAAATGCATACAAGATTTTATAAAGAGGAATATTAGTAAAATATATTTTTTAGACATTTTTTTAATATTTATTTTACTATTAATTCATTTTGTACATTTAAAAGAATTATTAGAAGAGAAATACTAATAACATTTACTTTTAGACTTATAATAAAATAAATATTAAAAAAATATCTAAAAAATGTTACTAATATTTCTTATTTATAGATTAATTTAGGTGATTCTATTCAGATAAAAAAAATGATTCTGTTTAAATTCTCAAAAATGATGTTCCTACATCATTTTTGAAAAAACACCACTTTTCACACTATTTTGGATGGTTGTGATTAAGTGAGAGGAAGTGATAAAAAAAAGTGATATGATTAATGGTATGAGGAGTAGTGTAAAAAGTAATATGAGAAAAAATATGGTAAAAAAATTATAGTTGTTAAATTTTTGTACCTATCCATTATCCAATGAATCCATGTGAATCTGCACTAGATTCAGCCATCTATCCACAGGAGTTGCAATTAGGAGTGGAAATAGGTCAGACTGCTTATCAAGGGCCTATGTCCTGACTTACTTGAAACTTGACATGACCTGACCTGTTTGCTAAACAAGTTAGGTCAATATTTTTTTAAAAGCCTGTTTAACTAAAAAGGTCGTGCCTCAGTCATCTAATAGGTCATTAAGTCCGATAAATGGCTACCGACTGTTTAAATATATATAATATAACATATATTATTATAATAATTATAAATTATAATTATAATTATAAATTTATTATAATATATTAATATATTTTTATAATTATAATTGTAAATTTATTATAATATATTAATATATTTTTTAATTAGATTTTAATAAGAATTAGTAACTAAAACTTAAGTTAGTAAGTTAGAATAGAAATAACATATTTATTAATATATTTAATGTAATATATTTATTAAAATTAAAATAAAAATAAAAATAATAAATTAACATTCACCTCCTATTTTTATAGATACTCACTACTTTTTTGTTCTGGTTTTTGATCGATGTGGAACTTGGAGATATACTAAGTCGACCAAAGACTAGAGTAAGAAAGTAGTGAACATCTATAAAATCAGAAGGCAAGTGTTAAGTTATAATAAAGGCTTATTGGTCTTGAATAGGCCCGTTGGTTTATTTCAAGATTTAAGCATGTTAGCCTATGTAAATATATATTGACTTATTTAAAAGTAAGTTTGTTAAACTATGTAAAGTATGTTAACTTTTTTTTTTTTTAACTAAGTATGTTAATTTATTTAAAAGTAGGTTTGTTAGCCTATATAAGTTAATATATTTATCTTCAAATAGGTCAATAAGTCTTTATAGAGGCTAACTTATTTAAAAGTAAGTTTGTTAAATTTATATAAAAACTTATTGGCTATTTAAAGATAATATATTAACTTATTTAAAGAATTCATTATAAAATAAGTTTTTAAATAGACTTTCAAGTTAGTTCAGATTTTTAAAAAAGTCAAATCATACCTTAAAAATTAACTTATTACAAGTTGATAAATTAGACTCAAATTTTATAATTAAAATACAAACTAAACTTATTTAAAATAAAACTTGACCTAAGCTACTTATTTTTATCCCTAATTATAGTAAGACTAGTGTAGTAACAAAGATAAGGATCTTTTTGTACATTGGCTCACCAATCCAACTAAGCTGAAACCCTGGAGTCAACGCTGGCCATTGAAATTAATATTTAATAACACTATGATTCCATTGCTGTTGTCAACATTCAATCCATTGCTGTTGTCAACATTCAAATTTCATGCGTGACTGAATAGTCCTAACTCACTATGAATTGATAAAAAATTAGAATCAAACCTATAGTTGTCGTTTTCTTATCTTTCTTTTCTTTTGTCAAATAGTGCAAGGAGAGGGAGGGACAAAACCGACTCTGGCCGGCTGCAACTTCGACAATTTTTTTCCCCCTTTTGTGACAATATTTAATCCACTACAGTAATCTTGCAAAGAAACTATCTACTCTATTAAAGATAAATAGTGTAAGATTTTTTTTCTTTCGTCTTTGATCAAGTAATTTTATAAATTTTATTGTAAGATTAATTCTAAGACAGATAATATAAGATATTTGGTTGAAGTTAAAATCGAATTACTTTCAATAGCTAGTGGGATAGGTAGGTGGGTAGAATCATCAATGCTTTTTTCTTATCAATTTATAAGCATCTTAACTCAAAGTAATCTAATTAATGACTTATTTTATGGACAAAACTTAAGTTTATTTTTTTATATTTATTATATTTATTTTATTAATTAAATTATGATATATGTGTATATTTATAAAAAAAATAAAAAAGAAAATATTAATGTATAAGAAAGAGAAAATTAATACGTATATATCATAGTTTAATTGACGAAATAGATATAATAAATATAAAGAAATGAATATAAGTTTTATCTTTATCTTATACCCACAATTTCAATACAAGCATCATAGTTGTATCAACTTTCAGGTTACAAGCGAGAAATAACATCTTTTATCTTTTCCAATTAGGTATTTAATTTAGTCAACATTGTTACTTTGAATATAGTATGTGAGTGCTCAAAGTTTTATCTTGCTTAGCCCAATAAACATATCATATAACCTATCCAACAAATTTAGAGTAAACATTATTTGCTCCAAGGTTATCTGTAATCTGGACAGCAGAAGTGAACCCTTCTATAGTGTAATGGTATGTTCTAAATACATATGCAAAGGCTCCTTCTATCATGCACCCTACAAGAGAGGGTGCATGATACACCTTGAATCACAACCATTAAATTTGAATTAAAAAGAGATCAATGGTCCTTGTTGGTTATTGGAGATTGCAAAAGCCGGTTATTTCATATTTCAAAAAGAGACCCAAGTTCTCTATCTCGTTCTCTCTCTTAAGGTTTAAGATCCCCAAAATGCAATGGGACACTTTCTCCATGGCAGACACTTACCTCAACTGAAACCAACCACCCAAAACCTAGCAAGACCCTCATCCATCTTTCCCAGAACTTACCGGTGACCCTGAACTTGTAACCATCGCCGACCACCAAAGCAGAAGCCATCTGCGAGCCACCAACAGTCATGTCACCTCCAAACCCGGTCTCTATTTCCACCACGCCAAGCCTGCTACCACACAAACTACCACCACAAGCCATCAAATGAAGCACTTTGGAACCTTCTGGGTCTTAAACGCACCTCTGCCCCATGCTACCCAAAACCCCTTAGCCACTCATGAATCACCACAAACCAGAGCCACCATGTCCGAACCACCATAGCTGCCATCTCTAACTGCTTTGCCACCACTACAAGTCGCCACCCATACCATTGTCCAGCTCAATCATGACGCGGAGATAACGATTGTGGTGGCTTGGGCTATGGAAGAGTACACTGAGTGTTTGAGGTTGGACAAAATAGTGTTGAAGGGAGCTTGGAGGATGGGGGACCTTGTCGTGGTGGGATCTAGGCAGAAACATAGTGTTGGCTAGTAATTGCGAGTGAAACGAGTGGTGGGTTGGCTAGCCATTATGGGATCTGAGCGTAAAAATAGTGAAGTGGAGGATAGGGGTAGTGGGTGGCGGAGGATGGATGATGACGATAGTAGGGGTCAGTGTTGGTTGTGAGATTCGACCACAGTGGCATTAGCCGTTGGGAATGTGACACCGGTCACTAGAAAATTGGGAAAGAATGAGGCAACTTAGTTGAGGTTATTTTTACAAAAACTAAACACAAGCCAACTTAGTCTGCAAGTTAAGTCAACGGCGCACCATGCACCCAAGCTTAACAGGGTGCATAGTAGCATTCGTCACATATGTAGTAGAAGTTCTTCTAGATTTTCAGTTGGGGAGAGCTCATCCTGTCAAAAACTGCATGCTTAATATGCTTGAATGTGCAAAAGCAACTAGAGTTTGTTTTGTATCTATACCTTTAGAAAGATTTTCATCATTTGATTTGTAAGATGACTTAAATTAAGAGTGTGTTTAGATTAGCAATGAAAAAAAGATTATTTCAATAATTAGTTATATGTATACTCAATTATAAAAAAATTTGATTATGATGAAATTAATTTTATATTTGGATATGTTAACTGAAAAACGATTTTAAGATAATATGTTTTATTTGAATTGTAAAAAAATAGAATTTTTTTTATAGTAAAGTGAAGGCAAACATCTCAAATATTAATTATAATCAAAATGATTATAATGGAAATGCTCAAAACAATAGCTTTTGATTATAATCAACTTCTAGTGTGAAAAAAATAATCTTTAAATTATAATCAATTTTATCCATTTTTCTCAAACATCTCACAATTTACTCAAAAAGTCTTTTTTTCATATAAAAAGCTTTTTATGAGAAAATTTAATTTTTCTCAAACATGCTTTAATTCCTCAATGACTGCCTAATGGAAAATTACTGTCTATGTAGATATAGTAATTATTGATTGTGTTGATATCATAGTCGCTCAAGATATTTTTGTATGATTTGATTCGAGCTATGTCAAGCAGCTGTCATTGCTCATGGCAATCAAATAACTAAAGTTAAAAGGTTTGGCACTTGCAGAGGCAATAAAACATAGCCATAATGTAACAATGGAGAGAAGGGCAACATTTTAAATGCTCCTAAATTTTTTTGAAGCATGGATGCTTCATAGGTTTACACCGTTAATATTGTGTAAAATTTGATCAATGACTCATATTTTTCATTTAAAACTTAGATTATAGGTGATTTGACTTCTTTCTTCCTCTTCTATTTTTTTCTATCTGCTTCACTTTCTCTCCCCTCCACACATTGCTCTTCATCAAGTCCAAGACCAAGACCCAGAAGTTAGAAGGCCTCATCCCTATGTCTAAAGTGAAATAAAAATTAAAAAAAATAGAGAAAACCATAGAAACAGAAAATGAATGAGGAGGACCGTACTTGGGTTGCTGGAAGAGCTGAGACAAACGACGATGCAGAGTGCGGGGGTGCAATAGTGCGATGGCGGTGGCTGGTGGCGTGGGTGACGGTGCGACGAACAAAGCAAAGGTGGCACGTGGCGAAGCGGCACAGTTTGGTTTTCATGCTTGATTGGGCTGCAATCGACGTTGCTGGTGTAACAGACCCAATCCAGCGTCGCTTGAGGTGTTGCATCCTCAACGTTGTTCTTCGCCACGCACCACAACTCTTGCGACGGCATATCGTCACTATCGCCGTTGCAAAACGGTGATAAGCTAAGAAGAAGAAGGAAGATGGGAAAGTGAACGACCAAAGAAGGAAATTGAAGAGAGAAAATGAAATCGTGGGACTTACATCAAATTTTGAAAAGAAAAAAATCTGAAATGAGAGAATAAATGAGTCCCACATCAAATTAAAAAGAAAAAAAAACTTGAAGTAATTGATTTTATCTATTATCATAAGTAAATTGCTTGAAGCATTGATGCTCAAAATCTTTTTAAGTGCATTATAAATGTCTCCGGAGAGAAGATATGGTTATAGAGATCTTTAAATTAATAAATCAAGTTTCATAAAAATAAATAAATGAAGACATCTTAATCAAACTTCAAAAAACCACTTAGAAGAGCTCACCTGTCTGTCATTCAAAATGTTTATATACTATTGCAACTTTACAAGTTGTTTCCTGTCTAGTGCGACTATAATTTGAAGGGTCCTGGGAAATTCAGGCGCAAAATTACGATGTTCAACATTATTAATTACTTGCCCTTGAATTTGACGTGTTGATTTAACATTATTACACGATACTACCAAAAAAGTTAACATCACAAGAATGAAATTGCTGGATGAATACCAAAATCAGAAAACTGCTAGCTAATCACAATTGATAAGAAAAATGACATTTTTAACATTTAACATGAATGGTCCAAACAAAGTTTAAATGACAGCGCCATGCCGGAATAAAAAAGAGGGACTCACAGGTTTTGGTTAGAACCTTATCCAATATTCACCTGGCCAAGAAAACTGCTAGCTAATCACAATTGATTAGAAAAATGACATGTTTAACATTTAACATGAATGGTCGAAACTAAGTTTAAATGACAGCTCCATGCCCAAATAAAAAAGAGGGACTCACAGGTTTTGGTTAGAACCTTATCCAATGTTCACCTGGCCAAGAAACATCCTAATCCCTTAGCGAGACGCATCACTGCTTGGGTGACTCGCCAATGGGAGGTCCAATTTATCCATACATACCGTGAAGGAAACGGGTGCACAGCTTTGGCACTCTCATTTGGAACCATCCCCCTCTGGGAATTCACGCTCTTCTGTTTCCTGGGCCTCTTGGTCCCGTTGTATCCCAATTTCTGTTTAGTTTTCGCTTGGGCCTCGCCCCATTTTTTTACCAAATAAAAATAAAAAAAGAGGGACCCAGTTAATTAATAGCTCTGTTGTTTGTTTCAATAACTCAGAAATGGGGGAAAGAAAAAGAATAAGTAGCTTTGGGAATCATATTATACTGAACTTTCATATGATGACTTTAACTTTTTCATCCACATGCTAACAGATAACCACAAAAAAAAATAAAAAAATTAGGGAAAGTTGTTGTCAGGGTAGATTGTATATATTATTGAAGAAGAGAGTATCAATGGAATTCTCAGACTCCCCTAAGACCTAACATTAGGGAAATGGAAGGTTAATTAGTTGTTTTGAATACAATTTTGTCGAGCTTAGAAATTTGAAAAAGAACCATCATGACAATTAACATTAGATAGTACAAAACTCGTATTAGCAAATTTTCAAAATCTTTGGCACAAATAATGCGTCTACTTTCACCATGTAGCAAGAATCAAACAAGGGCAATAGGCATCGGCGGAGGAACACCTGAGGAGGCATTTTCATTATTATTCATCGGGACTCAGGAGTTCAAATTTGCTCAAACATAAAAAAAAAAAAACAAGAGTTGCTGCAGAAAATGTCACTTTACTAACAATTTCTTGTGGCATTAGTAAGTAAGGTGGTGTTACCGTACGCCTTTTTAAGTTTGGGTATACGAAACATGGCGGGTGTTAAGCCGTGCCCTTTTTTTTTTTTATAATTTTTTTTGAATTTTTTTAGGCGAGAAAATCATGGCGGAACCATCAATCGAGAAAACAATCCTTAAAACTCATGGGACCATTGCAAATTATTAAGTTTTTTTTAAGGACCGTGCCACCACTGCCGGCAAACCGCTTTTTGGGCTGGACTACCGTGAAGCTTTTTTTATACACTTTATATATGGTTACCAAATATGAAAAACCACCACAGGATAATTAAAAAAAAAAAACCTCGCCGGGTTTTATATTATATATTTATTTTATGATATTATCGCACCCTCTTTTAGAGGGTGTATAAAATTTGAAACATTCCTTAAGATGACTTGTTATTGCAAATTATTAAGTTTTTTTTATAAGTTGCACTATTCGTTTTTTTTAGGTTACACTATTATATAAAAAAAAATAATCATATATAAATATTATCGAGTTAAAATTTGATACTTTTTTTATCGAAAATATGATAAATAACCATTTAATAATTTTAACTAGTAATATTTACACACAATAATATTTTTTTCTAACAAAAAAAACCCCTTACAGCTTTTTATGTGTGGGTGTGTAAAGAGTTTTTAAAAATACATATATATTTTTTAACCTGGTAATATTACTAAATTTTAACTGATAATATTTACACATAATAATACTTTTTTAAAATTTTTTTATAAATAAATGTGCATATTGAAAACTTTATAAATTTTAATTGATAATATTTATATATATGAAAGAAATCATTGTGAGCAAGAGGAATGCTAGGAACACACTTTCTATCACACTTATTTCAACACATTCTCTTCTATTGAGTTACATCACATACTAAAATAACACTCAAACTTGATTAGCATGTAATCAATAACACTCAAATTTAATTAGCGTGTAATCAAGTTTGAGTGGCGTGTAATCAAGTTTGAGTGTTATTTTAGTTTATGATGTAACCTAATAGAAGAGGGGGTGTTGAAAGGAGTGTGATAGAGAATGTGTTCTTAGCACTCCTCTTGTGAACAATCTGAATAGCACTTCTATTATTATAGTAAAGAGCCGTGGAAGAGGACTAAGAGAAACCCAAGTACTTAAGAAACTAACGTAACCAAAGTGTTTCAGAAGTAATGTCAGCAAGTGCCTGATACCCTGCTTCAGTACTAGAATGTGCAGTTAAAGTCTGTTTCTAGCATCACCATGAAATAAGAGCATAACCAAGAAAGATACAGTAACTAGTGATGGATCGACAATCAGTGAGGTCTCCATCCCAATCAGCATCACAATAGGCTCAAAGGATCAAAGAAGAGTCGGCAAAAAAAATGAAGCCCATGAAATAAGGTCCCTTTCATATAGCAGATAATACGGAGAACAATATCATAGTGAGTGGTGCGCGAAACTGACGTGAATTGACTGACTAAATGAACAACATATGAAATATATGAGTGAGTAACATTAAGATAAATTAAACTGTCAACCAACTGCCGATAGAACATAGGGTTATCAAGCACTGTATCATTCAGAGGTATGAATCTCACATTAAGCTATAGAGGAGTTGATTCGATGCGATTGTCGGTGAGACCGACTCAAGAGATAAGATCAGAGACATATTTAGCTTGAGACAGAAAAATGTCATCAGCATAAGAAATGACTTAAAGACCCATAAAGTAATTGAGAGGTCCAAGATATTTCATCTTAAAATGTTAAATCAAGATCTGTTTAAGCTCAGTAATATCAATAGTATCATCATCAGTAATAATCATATCATCAACATAAAGAAGCAACATAACAGTACCTCTATTAGTTTTGCGAGTAAACAGAGTTGAATCATGAGCACTGGAGGAAAAGCCAACTGACTGATAGTGCTATGAAACTTGGCAAACCAAACCCGATGTGCTTGTTTGAGGCCATATAAAGCCTTTCAAAGATGACAAATCTTATTTGGTGGACAAATGTAACCAGGAGGTGGAGGCATATAAACTTCTTCTTCCAAATCACCATTAAGAAAGACATTCTTCACATTCATCTGATTCAAAGTTCATTTTCGAGTTGCTCCAATAGTAAGGAGAGTACGAGCTACAGTGATGCGAGCAAAAGGTGCAAATATTTCCTCATAATCAATGTTATATTCTTGAGTGAAATATTTGGCGACTAAACAAGCCTTATAAGGCTTGATGGAGCCATCAAAACGAGTCTTGATCTTGAACACTCATTTATATCCCATAAGTGCCTTACCAGAAGGAGAATCAACAAGGTCTCAAGTATTACTGTTCTCCAAAGTCTGTAACTCTTCTTGCATAGCATGCTGCCAATGAGGATCTATAGAGACTTCTTGATAGGACTGAGGTTCATGTAAGTGAAGCATGGTATAAAAACAATGATAATCACGAAAATAGGTAGGCTGAGTTCTTATCCTAGTTAGACGTTCAGAAGGAAGATGGAGTGCAATGACAAGTGCAAAATCTACGTCTAGAACGACATCATCGGGAGTGACTGGAACATCGAAAGTGAATGGAAGTTCAATGGAGGAACCTGCATCAGAATCACTAGGAAAGAGATCAACAAATGGGTTAGTGAAAAAAATGAGTCGAAGTGGAATGGATGAACTTGAACTGGGAGAGTGAAGAGAACATGGTATCTTCCCAAAAGACGACATGATGTGAGATACAAATGTGTTGAGAGATTGGATCTCAACAACGATAGCCCTTATGTTCAATGCCATAACCAAGAAAGCAACAGAGACGTGCTCGGGGCTCAATCTAGTGTACACATGGGGTTGAAGGAGAACAAAGTAAGTATAGCCAAAAAAATTTAAGAGAGTTGTAATCTGGAGAAATATGGTGGTGATGTTCAAAGGGAGATACATTACCCAGAACAACGGAAAGAAGACGGTTGATGACATAGACAACGGTGAGAGTGGCTTCACCCTAAACACGTTTAGGACAAGAAGAGGAGATGAGCATAGCTCAGACAGAGTCAAGCATATGACAGTGTTTTCTTTTAGTATGACCATTTTTCTGAGAGGTACTAGAATAAGAAAACTCATAGAGTGTACCCTGTTCAACAAGAAAGGTGAGAAGTTTTGAATCACTATATTCAGAAACATTATCACGATGAAAAACTTTAATTAATTTTGAGAATTGAATTTTGATCATAGTAACAAATTAATGTAAACTTAAGGAAATTCTGAATAATTTTTCATTAAATATATCTAAGTAAAATGAGAAAAATCATTAATAAATATTACAAAATATCAATTACCTCTCATAGTTGGTGTGACGGTAGGCCCCCAGACATCAGAATGCACAAGGTCAAAAGGAGATTTAGAAATAAAAGTACTTTTACTGAAGGAAAGTACAGGTTGTTTAGTAGTTTGACAAGAAATGCAGTAAAAAGATTCATTATTAACCGAACCTAGAGCCCATTGAGATAAGAGGGGACACAACTTCTCTAGATAACTATGAGCAAGACATTGGTGCCATAGTTGAATAGAGGATGAGGTGAATGTTGCACAAAGATTTAAGGTAGGAGGAACATAAAGGTTGGTGAGCTCAAACAACCTTTCAACTTTACATCCAATCCCTATGACTTGTCTTGTCCGTGGATCCTACACATGACAACCAGAAGAAGAAAATGTGACTTCATAGCCAAGGTCACATAGTTGGCTAACAAAAATGAGATTGAAGTTTAATTTAGGAATGAGATATACATCAAGTAAGTTAAGAGTGGATAGTACCCTTATGACTAGCATTCATAAGAGATTCATTGACTATATGTATGGAATGTGTAATGTCATTAACAGATAGAGATAAAAAAAACTGAGATGTGGATGTCAAATGGTTACAACAAACAGAGTCAAAGTACCATCTAATATTATCTGGTGTGGTTGATAAAGCAGAAGATGTATTACCAGAATTGGATAGTAGAAGCTTAAGTAAATATTTCAACTTAAAATCAATTGACATTAAGTGGTGTGACCCAACAAATATATAAATTGCACCCGAAAGATTGAGGCAGACGATGTGAAACTCTTAACACCCTCTTCCACAGATGTTTGGACATAACAGGCAAGCTTAACAGAATAGGCGACGGAGAAGCCTAATGGAATAGGCAACGAAGATGATATCTTAGCTCTGATACCATGTGAGAAACAGAAACAACGTGAAAAAGACTGATAAATTTATGTATATTACTGAATAATTTTATACATGAGGATTAACATTTATTTATATAAGAAGACTGCTATATAGAAAAGAAAAAAATAAAATATAATTATGTACGAAATTAATTACAATCTCAATGAATCAATCATAATCAATTATAATCTTATTCGCATTAACAACATATATTTATCAAAAAAAAATTTTGGTTACACAGAAAACAATTGTAGTACAAAGAAAAGCAAACAAACCTAAAAGTTATCAAGACGAGAACTGGTGTCAGAAATGAAGACACTTAAAAAAGGAAAAAGATAGTAATACATTATTTTTAGTTGTGTACATATTATTCATATCCTTTTTAAAGAATGTGATTGAATGAGAGAATGTGATAAAAAAATATGTATAATAAATAGTATTAGTTAAAATGTAAAAAATAATGTATGTACTATTTAATATAAGAATATAAGAGTTGTTTAAAAAACTATCCTTTCTAGCTGGAAGGTGGCTTAACATCAAAAGAACTGATCTGTTCTTGGTATAGGAGGAGGTGACTGTCAACACAGGCAGAAGTAAACTGGACTAAATAACAACCATTCTCTGTTTCAAATGCTTGATGAACTTACATAATGCACAAGAAGCTTTCCCCTTAATACCTTTACTTTCTAGGACGAGAAACTTCAGATTGTCACTTCCTGAACAATTAACCAGTATATCTTGCTCTCCTAAGCATGAAATGGGGAATGCGAGAAGATTGTCCTCATCAGTCTCTCCACAAGGGCCAACTACTGGGTGAGATTCTTGAGTGAAAACCATAGTCTTGCTTCCTTGTAGACTGAAAAGTGAAAAGGGCTTAATTGGAAATAGAAAGGACATGTTTCAAACTTTCCTTTGGAAACCGACATCCCTTTCTTGCTCGCAGTACCAAGTCAAGAGTTCTCACTTGAAAAGAGAAAATATTTTCATTAAATTTAAAGATTTGATGGAATTAAGGAAACATATGTAATAACATCATTTGACTCAAAATGACTATCATTGAACAGTAAATATTATACAAGATTAAAGTTTGTAATAATGAGTCCAAGTAACTACAGAAATTAACAAGGCCCACAATTAGTCCATTAAGACTCTTACGAAACATAATAAAATATCAAACCAAGCTACTAACTCTTCATAATCTATAAGCTGCTGCAAAGTCAAATTGAAAAGTGAGGTGCCTTGGTGAGTGCTTAAGTCTCTTGTGATCATATCAACAGAAGATTCTGAACTATGATAAAATTCTTTGGGACTAATCTAACTGATCTGTATTCACATGAGATCAACTAATAATAGACTTTTTTCATCCACTCCTGGATTATAGATTCTTCTGACAAATTAATTATAATTGTAGAAATGAGGAAAAAAAAAGATTGAGCTCCTGCTTTATAAAGTAATGCTAATAACACATCTAATGGAGCCACTAAAATCTCATAATTAAGGCTATTACATTTGTTTTCCCCATCCCTAGTGTGTCAATTGCTTGCTCGTGTTTGTGTTTTCCTTTTTATTTTTTTCATTTTTAATTTATTTTTAGCTGTGTAACTAAGTATTACTTACTCTGGTGTTTTCTCCCTCAACCACACCGCCTCCTCCATCACCCATTTCATTCAAACATTTATATCAATAATGGGAGGTTGTGTGAGCAGTCCTAAGGATCTTGCCTTGAATGAAGGGGAGGAAGCCCCAGTTGAGTCTCCCAACACACCAAAGAATGCTGAGGGCGACACTGTTGCTGAGGTTCTTTCTTTTCTTTCATTTTCATTTCAGCACACACCGGTACATGACATGACACACCCTAAATCCTATTTGTTTTCTGTTTCAGTTTTTTTTTTTTTTCAATTTTGCTATTTTTTTACATCAATATTTTTTATACCATTTTGCCATTCTTCTCAATTTTGTTATTCACACTTCGTTTTTTATACTATTTTTTATCTGCATAACAATCTATAAATTTTTAATTAATAATGTGTATTATTTGATTAATAGAGTTGTTAGTCTCATAATACACATTGTTAATTAAAAATTCATACATCGTTTCACATAATATACGTTGATAATTAAAAATTCATACATTGTTAATCAAATGTAAAAATGATTTACAAATATTATTTTTGTTTTTGTTTTAATAATATTTGGTTGTGGGTTTATGCAGGAGAACAAGGAAGGACGTGAGAATGAGAGTGAGAAGAAAGAGGAGCCTTTGGTAGATCTCTGAGCCTAAAAAGGAGAATGTGGAAGCCAAGGCAGAGGCGGCTGAGGCTGCTATTGAGACCAAGGAACCAGAAAAGGAGGAAGCCAGGCTAGAGGAAGCCCATGCTGAGCAACCAAAGGCAGAGGACAAAAGTGATGAACCTCTTGTCACCTTGTGATGATAATCCGAGTGTCCCATCCATGTAATCTTGAGCCAAATTGAATTCATGATTTGCTGGGGAGATTCTAATTCGTATCATAATTGTTTCATTTGTTGGACCATCATTCAAGAATAGAATAATTCTTTTATTTATATCCTACCCATATGCACATTAATGTTGTTTGGTCATAAGAGAGACACAGGATAGGATAAACTATCATATCCTATCTGGAAACTATTGTTTGGTGCCAGTATATAAATTAATCCCGCACTTATCCTATCCCATATTTATTTCTATCCTTATTGAGTTATGAACAGGATAGGATAAGGTGATTTAAAGTATGATATAAAAAATATTTTAAATATAAAATAATTAAAGTATAATAAAATATAACATGGTTATATAATAAATATAAAATATTTAAAATAATAAAATACTAATAATTAATTTTAAAAATTATTTTTATTTTATTTCAAGGCTAATTTTGTTATTTATATTATTTAAAAACTAAAAAATATAAAATTATTCTAATAATTTAACTATATGTAAAGTAAAAACTAAAAATGAATATTTAAAATTATAAAAAATTAATTTAAGTTAAACAATATTTTCAAAATTTTAAAAATTATATGTAATTTTATCATAAGGATAAATTTGTCTTTTTATATAATTTAAAAAAAATTAAAATTATAAAAAAATAAAATCAAATAAAATATGAAAACATTCCAAATAAAAAGAAAAAATTTTAAAATTATACTAAAATTATAATGTTATCCTGTTGGTTATCTCATGACACCAAACGTCGAGATAAGATAACAAATTATCCTTTATCATATCTACTCCTATCCCTTCTATATATATCTTTCTTATCCTATCCTGACCACCAAACGAGTCCTAATAGTACAAGAAAATACTATCAGGTTATATCAAGTGTTTGGTGTTAAGACATGATAGTATTATGTTATCGGGTCACAGCATTTTATACTACTATAACCTGAAAAAATTATCGTCCTATCAGGAAAAGGATAAGACCTGATAAGCAAAACAAGGTAACAAATTTTCAGTTATACCCATTTTACGTGTTCTTCTTCCCCCTTTCTCTATCCAACCTTGTGACCTTTCTTCTTTGCCCTTCTTTCTTTCTCCAACCTTCACCACCCTTTCTCTTTAATGGAAGCTCATCAATGCCGATGACCACCATAGCTTGAGCCTCTGTCAGTGATGACATCGATGTCTGCTACAACAGCTAAAACCTCCATCAATGGCATTAACCACCGCAGTTGATCTGGAACACCCATCAATGACAACGACGACTACCAACACTGCTCAACAGCGACAATTGTTGTAGCCCATCTAGAACGTCAATTTACGGCAACGACGACCATTGCTCGAATCACCCTTGCTTACCCATTCAAAAAAAATCAATTTTGGGGCCAACCCAAGTTTCTAAAACAAACCATAACACTCTGAGCAAAGGACCAGATCTGGTTTGATAAGTGAGTATAAGACCAACAAGGAGTTACCAGTAACCAGATCTAGTTTTATAAGTATAAGACCAGCATATTTACCAGCATGTTCTTGGAGGCGATCTCCATGATTGAAGGATTGCTAGGTTTGGGACATTTGATTACTGGTTTCGATCTGGTTGCTGGGTTGCTCATTTAGGTTTCGATCTAGTTGTTGAGGTTGGGGAATAGAAAATAATCCCATTTATTGGTTTGAGGAATTGCTCATATGCGATTGGTGATCTGGCTGTTGTTGTATTTTTAAGAGAAAGGATAGTATAGTGATTACAATTAATTTATATAGTATCAAGTTACTTATCTTATTGTGTATCAAATTAAATAATATAAGGAGTTATCAAATTTTTTATACTATCTACTATTATCCTACTATCATATACTATCAATTTTTATACTATCTGGTGCGTAAATACGATGTTCAATTCAATCATTATCTTACTTCTACTACTATATGCACAAAATTTAGAAGTATTTAAGATTATTGATTTTCTTTTACAACAAAGGAAAGAAAACAAAAAAAGACTAAACGTTCAAAAGTTGCACCGAACAAATCACCCAATAAGATGGACATGATGCTATGCCGGGAGTTTTTTCCTTTTTTTTTTCTTTTTTTTTGTCAAAGATAGTTATCATTCAGGAAAATAAAAAGAATATACATTCCCAAAAAGAAAAATTAAGCAGGATATCCCAACATCATTTTCAAAGTCTCAGAATGAAACAAAATCAAAAGACAAGATAATGTAGTATGCACATTTACAATTAAGATCTTCAACTTAGAATAACTTTTATCAGCTACTAATTAAAACTAGACCTTTGGACAATACCCTCATCCATCGAGGATGCATCAGGATTTCATCGATGAAATAGAACTTGTACAATTTCAAATTTTCATCACGTCAAAGGCCTTTTAGAAAATTCCAGATTACGGATAGGGCAATGCACACTATTACTTGGATTTGATTCCATTAGATTGTGCTGCGCCACAACAGTTTTGGAATGGAGTTCCTCGTTGCCAAAATAGACAACCTATTCGTCATCAAAATTTGTTGATCCTTCTTCATCATTGGAATTCACCGGTCTGTCTTTGCGAGCGGCCGTCATGACATTGTGCATCGAGAAACAACTGGTTCGGCAAAGGAGGTTGTGATTTGGTGAGGAACAAGTAGCGACAATAGGTGAAACCATTGCCACCAAAGAAGCAACGATGACAGGGAGAAAATCCATGTAAGGGACTGGAAACGCGTCAAGCAATTGACCAGATACCCACCTTAGGAGCGAGTCGAACGTGTGGAGAGGCGACACTGAATGACACTAACCCTAGCGCAACCTCAAGGAGAGAGGCCGATGCCATGAGGTTTGTTTTTATTAAACTAACTAAACAACTTTCAAAAATGAACTTAAGGTTTGTTTACAAGTGTTATCTAATATACACCTTGTTTAGCAAGGTGTATGGTGTACTGTGTGATCGTAGTCGTTGATTGTGTTAAAAAATATATTAATAGTTATGATGAATAACCTGTAACTTGATAATCATTTTTTTTAAGTTGCAATATTTTTTTTTCAGGTTGTATAATTATGTAAATATTATCAGTTAAAATCTATAGAGTTTTCAACATGCACAGTTATTTTTAAAAAAATTTTTTTAAAAAATTATTATGTAAATATTACTAGTTAAAATATAATAATATTTTTTTACTAGTTAAAATATATAATATTGCCAGTTAAAAAATATATTTTTTTAAAAACTCCTTACACACTTACACGATAAAAATGTAAGGGTTTTTTTTAAAAAAATATATAATTTGTGTATAAATATTATCAATTAAAATATGTAAAATTTTTAATATACATAATTATTTATACACAATTTTTTTATATAAAATGAATGCAAAAGTATCACAATAGAGCAAGAGATCCCAACTAGGTTGGTGTCGCAAGCTCTACCAATCATCTGCAGCAAACCAAAAATATATTGATCAAAATAAAAATAAGGAATACAAAAACATGGAGGGGCAAAACCAAACCCAAAGGAAAACAAATACTATTTAAATCTATAATTGGATATACCAAACCTATTGCGAAAAAAGTCTATCATAATGAAATCAGGAGTCAAATCCCACCAAGAAAAACACTTAGTAATTATACCAAAAGATACTAATTTATCACCATAATTATTTCCTTTTCTATAAATATGAGAGACCTTGAATTGCATGCTAGAAGTAAGCAGGAGACAATTATTCCACTTGTTCCGAAGTCTCTAGGGGATTATTCTAGAAGAAGAAAAAGCTATTTATACACAGTTAAAATCTGTAAGGGATTTTTTTAAAAAAAAACCCTATATATATATTTTTTAAAAATATATTATTGAAAATCCTATAAATTTTAAATGATATTATTTACACAATTGTGCAATCTAAAAAAAAATAGTGTAACCTGAAAAAAGAAAGAAACCTGATGACTTGCAATAACAAGAGGGTGCATAATAACATCCACCTTGTTTATATTAATTCTTTTTTTTTTAACTCTAGATTTATACTTGTCCCACGAAGGAGGAGATCTTCAGATTCATATATCCCAAATTCAAAGAGATGATATTGATCAACTAAATTATTGTTAAATATACTCATAATTTTAGTTATATACCCGTTGTCTAAAAACAAAAAAGGAACACATAAAATATCAGCGACAGGTTCTTTAATTTTAATGCCTAATTGATGAAGTAATATAAGATAGAAGTTGCCAGTCATTGTAAGATAAATTACTACATCAGAGTAGCTTTAAATCAGATAAATATGTAATTTCTTATTGTCAACCATGTTTCCCTTCCTTGCCCATCAATCGTCATTACTCATAAGTCATAAGTGAAAAGTTCATTTAAAAAAAAAAATCTCTTAACGCCAAATGTCAAATGAATTGAAAGGTGTTCTGAAATGGATTCAGAAGTGTACTCAAGAAAGACACATTACGGTGGTTTCCTCCTTGCGCAGCAGCAGCAGAACGTATTGAACCGGGGGCAATTGGTACCTGCAAAGGGACTCCAACGCTCAAGTCAGACTATGCACAAGTAAGCTTATGCAAAAAGTAATAAGTTAGTCAAGGTACCAAGTTTGATGGGAGCACACGACATGCAGTGAACAAAAGGATCCGAGTCAGTCAACTTCGGATCTCGCGATGTTTTCCAAAGGGCCGAGGTCCGTTAAATATTAATAGTTTGCCTCCGAGGTTGACATGTAAGGCCAGGATCCAAGGTGGACCATTCTGCTTACATTGTTATACAGCCATCCGAGGTGTGTTATTTGTTGCCCCCATGTATAGTTCACAGGGTCTTTGTCCTTTCTTGCAGCTTTTCTGCAGCTTGTACAGTCTGAGCTTACTTGGGGAACTGTGACTTTGACTTTATCGGGAATTAAATGTCCTTTAAAGGAGGATATCAGTTTCATGTTGTTTCCTAACTACCTGCTGCCCTAGTGACCAATTGGTGAGAGGAAGCATTAAGGTGCGACTTCCAATATACAATCAGTTCACTTTTTCAGGGGCCAATCATAATGATTCGTTCCTTCTATAAATTGGGAACACTCACATTGAAGCTGATATTCCTTTTGCCTCCTCTGATCTTGTTTGAGGATGATCTCTTTCTAAAAAATTTCTCTTCCATTTTTTGCACATTTGCGGAGGGTTTTGCCTCTTTCTGAAACCATCTTCTTGTTTTTCCCAAAATCTTAAAAGGTGTTCTCCTTATTACTGCTAATCCCTCTAATGGAGGCCTTTCTTTCTTGGTGTAATAGCTTGGTGGGGACCAAGTAACTGCCCTACGTAGGTTGGCTAACATGCATCTGAGAAGCATAAGCCTTTCTCTCCCAGCGTATGCAATGGTGTTCAACTTTTCTGCACGTGCCAGAGGGGCTCACTGGTTCTGTGTAATTCTCATGATGCATGGAGGTGCTCCGTACTCTGTCCTCCTCTTTTCTCGACTATTGTGGAGGCACTTAGTTAAGTGCTTCCATAGTTTCTCTTCCTAAGTGCAGTTGGGTAAGTAGGAGGGTTCTAAGGGTGAAACAATCTCTTAGAACAACTCAGAGTGATTTGAAGTAACTTAGTGTGATTGTGAAGCCTATTGTAGTTCAGGTGAAACAATCTTCTGATGTGGAGCAATCTCCCGTTGGTTAGCAAGGAATAGATGAGTGCTCATTTCTAGAAGAACCTTGGAGGTGGCAATGACTGGTGGCCATCATCATCATCATTCTCTCATATGGCTTCATTTCTGGCTCTCTCTAGTGGGCACTCTTGATTTTTTTTTTTTGTCTTAGAGGAACTTTTTGTATTCCTTTTTGTTAGAACTGACGATATATGAAATATGAATAATAATAAAAAATTTTGGAACTGTATCTTCTATTTTTCGTTTCCATTCTTCGTCTTCTTCTTTTTCTCCAAGGTGAGTCCAATGCTTAACCTTAATGATGTCATGTTGCCCCCAGCTTGGTACTTTGCTAGTACAGCGAAGTGGCGAGATAAAGTTTCTATGCCCCTAGGTGACGACATCCATGCTTCACTTGAAGCCATGGTCCGTGTTACCACATGGGGTTAAGAGTTTTATCTTGGGGACATTTGACCAAGCCATCAAACCTTCCTGGAAGTGTTGTAGTCTAGACTGACTCCATATCATTTGTTCACAAAGGGACATTTTGTGTGTAGTCGGGGTCGGTAGAAAAAATTTGGGATCTGTGGAAAAAATCTAGACTCAACTGCAGAGGTTGTGTGACGCTTGGTTTGCTGCGCAATCGTCCCTTCAACTGCTATGATAGTTGTGGGATCCATGTGCTCTTTAACTGGGTGGACGTGCTTAGGGTTCTGCTCGCCATTATGAGCAATTTTCAAAATCCGAGGAGATAGGACAGAATTGCTCTCTAATTGCCTGGTCTCTATAAATAGGGGTTAAGGCTTCTCTTCTTTATTTTTACTCTTCCTTTCATAATTCTGGTGACCTGTGGCGATTTCTGGCAGTTTTTTCTGGCAGAGGAGTGCACTTTCTGGCGGTTTTCAACAGTTCCACTTCTTTCGATTGTCAGCCTTCGCTCATTTCTTCAAGGTACTTCTTCTTTCCCTCTTCTATTTTTTTTTCTATTTTTAGTGTCGCAGAGTGGTTTCACTTTCTTTGTTCTAGGGTGTATTCCCTTTCCTCTTTAGTAAAACGAGTTGGGGGTACCACTGTACCTGGGTCCTTTCAAGGGCGTCGCTCTGTGGAGCACCTTTTTTGTCACGCCATGAGCGGTGGAGGTGTCCGTTTGAGGCTTAAGCCTTAGTGGGCATGGAGGTTGGTATACGAGTGTGAACTTCTAACTTCTTCCTCAGTCTACCCCTTTCCGTGTCCAAATCTGTAAGTTAATTGATTCTAACAATTACTCACTAGCCTCTATGGGTGTTTCCATAGATTTAATGGTCAGAAGAAGAGCGGCTAGGCCTTAAGTGTCGGCTCTAGAAGTCCGAATACAGGCTGTAGAGGACCCCGTAGTGATTGCCTGCAGTCCAGGGCGGGTGTATCCATGAGTTGGTCATGACGCCTATGATCGAGTGTTTGTCTTCCAACTTAGGGATGAATTGAAAAAATCAAGGGTTACTTGATACTAACAGAGGAAGGTAGGAGGGATCATGAATTCAAGATCTTGTCTCCAGAGATCGAGAGAGTGTGCTCATCCCGGGGGTGGGTGCGTATTATATGTTCCTGTACGAGGATCTCTTCGTTTGGCTTGGACTTCGGATCCCTTTCAATGATTTTCAGCTTGCAGTCCTCTGCACATTCAACATGGATCTGTCCCAGATTCACCCCAACAATTGGGCAAACATCCTTGCCTTTGAAAGAGTTTGCCGGGTAATCAGATTGTGGAACTCGAAGATGGCATTCTTTTACCACCACACTTGGTAGAATCTTTAGGGTGGGGGAGCTGCTCAAAAGAATTGGCTCACAGTCGGATCAAGGCCCGATTGGAAGATCTTTTATATTTTCCAAAAGAGTTATGAAGACTTCAAGGAGAAGTTCTTCAAGTTGATAGTAGCTCCAAGGACTTGCCCTTTCTTTTTGAAAGCCAATGAGGAGTCGGACCCCTCTTGGGTTGATTGAACGAGAAATATCCCTTCTTGACCGAAATGACATAGAGTGTATGGATTTATTTGCCATGTGGGTTAAGCAAGTGGGCCTTATTTCTTCTAAAGACGTGTAGGATGCCCTTAATGACGCAACTCACTAGGCCATTTTAGGTAGCATATGTTGTAGTCCTTATTTAATTTCTTGCGTATATTAATTTCTTTGCATAGTTTTCTTCTTGTCAGACTCTTGCTGTGCTTTGCACTGAGTTTGCCTTTGATGGCAACCGAGAATGCTCTTGCAATCCTTGAGACACTGAGAGCTAGGAACACAACTGGTCCTTCCAATGCTCCCATGGTCGTCGCTCTAGCCCCTTTGGCCTTGCTAGTTGAGGATCCGGTGATCGAGGGTAGCTTGATTCAACTGGAGGATTCCCCTGCGCCTTCACTTTAGAGGCGAAAAAGGAGGGTCGTTAAGGATAGCAGGGCAAATGACCGAGGAAAGAGAGCAACATTTGAGGCAGAGGTTGGCCTGATTAGTTTGTATGAGGACAACTCAGATCCCGGGCATTTCATCGATTTCAACCTTCTAGACGACTGAGTCATGAATCATGTTGCTCAACATAACACGACAGAGATCTTGTCGTCATTTCAAACTTACACTCTCTGCCTTGTTGTCGAATCTCGATTTCTGGAGAGATGTTATGAGGAGTATAATCGGCGAATGGCAGAGAAAGTGACAGAAGCTGAGGAAGGCGAGAACCGAGCTCTCAAGGCTAAGGAAGAGGTTGTGAAGGTCAAAAATGATGTCAAAGCTAAGACTAAGGAGCTGGCGGCCTTGAAGGACAATCTGAAGTAGGAGAAGACCAGTTTGGTGGAGGCTAAGAAGGAAGTCACTAGACTCTATTCTAAATATGAGAACCTCTGTATTGAGAACCAGGACCTCCAAACTGGAACGACACGACTGTAAGAGGATATTCAACAACTGATTACGACATGCACGAATATCAATGGGGAGCAATTCCAAAGTGTTGTTTGTCAAACCTCTTTTTAGCCTTATTTTCAAGAAAAAAGAAAAAAAGAATTTAGTTAATTAAAACCTATAGCTTGACTAAGTCTTGGAAACTTCCTACAAGGGATTTTAATTAACAATCTCTTTTTCTTCTTTCTTGAAAATAAGGCTAAAAAGGGGTTTGACATTGTTGACTAAGTCCAGTTTTTCAATCCCAGGGTGGCACTGTCATTTGACGCATTGGACCCTAGAAGGGTGATTCGAGACCGCAATCTTGTGCTTCTAAGTCTTCCTTCGAATAACCAAAGTGTCGTCGAGGCCCTAGTCTCTGCCATCCAAGATCCGTAACATGCCTCCTGTTCTTAACCCCTGTGTAGGGTATTTTTTTCATTGTAAAGTCAATTTCCCAGTTTGTTGAGGTCTTTTAATTTATTTCCTTCGCTTGCTTCTTATCCTTTGTCCGTATTGGGTCCAACACCCATTATAAATATGCATTTGTTGGCCACTTGAATGACTTAGGATTGTTTTAGTTTAATTAGATTTTAGTTTAATTAGAACCTTAGTCCGGGGTCCAACACTTAAAATATTAAGCATTCAGAATTCCACTTGACCTAGGCAAAATTTAAAATTAAGATCTTAGCCCGCGGTCTAATGTCCAAAATGTTTTGGCACTTAGAATCTCACTTGACTTAGGTATAATTTAAAATCAAGACCTCAACTTGGGGTCCAATGCCCAAAGTGTTTCGACACGTAGGATCTCACTTGGCTTAGGTATAATTTAAAATCAAGAACTTAGCCCGGAGTCCAACGTCCAAAATATTTCGGTACTTAGGATCCCGTTGTCTTTAATGTTTATGGTTTATAACAAAAATTTGCCTAACACTTAGGAGTTTTTTACTTCAGAACCTGTTTTACATAAGACTTTTCTAGTGGATACCTAGTGGTTAACCATAGATGTCGTACCCCGCATTGCCACTTTATTTCATAACCACATAATGGCCACGACCAAATGTTGAGGATTGGATACAAACCCACAACTCGTGGCCAAAACACTCAAATAAGTTTTTTGAGTTATTATTCCTCTTAACCTGGACTGTTAAGTCCCATGGGGGACGAGCTCAAGGCAATCTCGAAGCATTTTCTAACTTGGAGGGTCTTTTGAGACTTTAAATATACATGATGATATTTGAATAACTCTATTTTATTAAGTAATTTGACGACAGAAGTCCATACAGAGTATATGCTCACTATAGACTAGGGCAGATCAAACGTGAAGTAAACTAAGACTATGCCTTAAAGGACACTTAGTTGTAGCACTTTCTAAGTTTTTCTGTATTCAAATAGTTCTTCATTGACTTGCCTTTTAATGTCTCCAAAGTGTAAGCTCATTTGCCAGAGCTGATTAAAATGCAGTAAGGGCCTTCCCAGTTAGGGGATAATTTTCCTTGAGAGGTATTTCTACCTCTGATGTTTGCTCTCCGGAGCACTAAGTCCCCTGGTTGGAATTTTCTTGGGATAACCATCAAATTGTAACGAGTCGTCATCCTCTGCTTGATGGTGGCGTCACATATATGAGCAACGCGCCTTTTTTCCTCCATAATATCCAAGTCTTCTCTAATCAATTCGGGGTTACTATCAGGTGAAATCTGTTGGAGACGCCAGCTCGACTCCCTTATTTCTACCTGGATCATAGCCTTACACCTATATGTGAGTTTAAAAGGAGTCTCACCAGTTGTAGAGTGAGGCGTAATATGGTAGGCCCAAAGGACATAATCTAGTTGCTTAACCCAATTTCTCTTGGCTTCATTTAGCCTTCTTTTGATTCCTTAGACAATAACCCATTTAATGGCTTTGGCTTGTCCATTTGTCCTGGGGTTCTCGACGGAACTACAATGATGTTTGATTTTCAGCTTGGCAAGTAGCTCTTCAAAACATTTATCTTTGAACTAGGTTCCGTTGTTCGTTACAATGGACTCTGGTACCCTGAACCTGCTGATCGTGATTAAGAGTTCTTCCTCGATCCATTTTGTAAAATAATCCACTACTACCACCATGTATTTTAATTGGCCAGGTGTCGGAGGGAACAGACCTAGATATCCATACATCATCTATAGAAAAGTCAGAGTACCGACATCGAGGATAGTTCTTCTGAGGGAGCCTGATAATGGTTCAAGTGGAGCTGGCATTTATCACAGATATGGACATATGGGTAGGAATCTACTTCCATCGTTGACCAATAGTATTCATGCCTGAGTACCTTTAAAGCTAAGGTTTTTCCTCCCAAGTGGTGTCCACAGCTTCCCTCGTGAACCTCAGTCAACACATATTCTACTTCTTTGGGCATGAGGCATTTAAGGAGAAGTGAGGAAAATCCACGTCGGTATAACTGTCCATCGTAGATGGTGTACCTAACCATTGTCTTGATTAATCTAGAGGCTTCCTTTGGGTCAAAAGGTTTGGCTCTGGATTATAGATACTCCATAATTGGGGTGATCCAAGTACGCTATTCCCCTTCCACCTAGAAAATGAATGCATCAGGGTTGCGAGAGGGTCTATTGAATCACAGAACAGTTGTTACCTGGGCTTTTAGTGTTGACTAGTTTGGACAAGAGATCAACTATAGAATTTTGCTCCTTGGGTATGTGCTCTATTTTAACATCTTAGAAACTTTTAAGGAGCTCTTATACCTTGGCTAAGTATCTCTGAATGAGGGGTTTCTTGGCTTGATAGTCACCTCGAACCTAGGAGGTCACGAGTTGGGAGTCACTGCAAATTATAATTTTATCCGCTCCCATGTCCTTGGCCATTACTAGTTCGGCAATAATTGCTTCACACTCCACCTGATTGTTTGATGTTGTGAATTCAAGCTTTAGGGAGCTTTCCACTATCACTCTTTCAAAAATTTTCAAAATCACCCTAGTACCACTTCGCTTGGGGTGTGAGGAACCATCAACATATATGGTCCAAGAAATTCCTTCGGGTGCACCGGGGTCTGATGTAAGTTTCGCCAAAAAATCAAAGAGTGTTTAGGCTTTTATTACTAGTCGAGGCTCATATGCGATTTTGAACTCAGAAAGCTTAATAGACTAAGCAATCATTCTACCTGCCAAGTCTAGCTTATGCAGCACCTGACGTATAGGTTGGTCCGTCCTTACCACCACAGGATGACACTGAAAGTATTGCCAAAGTCTCCTAGCCATGGTGATAAGTGCAAAAGCGACCTTTTCAATCTTCTGGTATCGCAATTCTGGCCCTTGCAAAACCTTGCTTACAAAGTAGACCAGCTTCTGACCTTCTGCCGTATCCCAGATTAACACTGAACTTATAGCTTCTCCATGAACCAAAAAGTACAAATACAGTGTCTCACCAGGTTCTAGTATTATCAGTATGGGGGGAGAGGACAAAAGGTTTTTCAATAAGAAAAAGGCATTTTCACACTCCTAGGTTCACTTAAAATCCTTCCCAGTTTTGAGCAGTCTGAATAAGGGGGGATTTGTGAGCAGCTTTAGAAAGAAAATGTGTGAGAATGACAATTCGGTCGGTCAGTTGCTGTAACTCTTTGATATTATGAGGGCTACACATGTTGAGCACCGCTTGACATTTTTATGGATTAGCCGCAATTCCGCGGTGAGTTAACATAAAGCCTAAAAACTTGCCAGCCCAAACCCCGAAGGTGCACTTCTTCAGGTTAAGTCTCATGTTATACTTTCGGAGTTATGTAAACACTTATTTGAGGTTTGCAGTATGAGATCCTCCTTATGGGGTCTTTACTATCATGTCATCAATATAAACTTCTAGCATCTTACCCACTAGTCTTCAAAGACCCTGTTCATTATTCTCTAGTAGGTGGCTCCTGCCTTTTTCAAACCAAAGGGCATAACCTTGTAGCAGTAGCTCACTCTATCAATGATGAAAGCGGTCTTGTCTTTATCTTTGGGATACATTAGATTTGGTTGTACCCAGAGTATGCGTCCATAAATGACAGCAGACGAAAACCTGAGGAGTTGTCCACCAGTTTGTCCACATTGAGAAATGAGTATAGATCTTTAGGGCAAGCTTTGTTTAAGTTTGTATAGTCGACGCACATTCTCCCCTTCTCATTTGACTTATTCATTAGGACCACGTTGGATAGCTATGTGGTATATGGTACTTCTATAATGAAGTCGGCATTGAGCAACTCGTTTACCTGTTCTTCGTTGACTTGTTGCCTTTCAGGACTAACTTTTCTTTTTTATTTTTATTTTATGGGAAACCAGCCTTGCATCTTCCCTGATAGACAGGTGATGATAGATGAATACAGGGTCAAGCCTAGGCATATCTGAGGACATCCAAGTGAAGAGGTTTTTGTTTCTCTACAAGAGGTCAATCAGCTGGTACCTCTGTCCTTCTTCTAGGTTCGCTCCAATCTTTGTGACTTGATTAGACTTGGCACCAAGTTAGAGGGGCTAGAGTTTGGCCTCTAATTAGGGTCTAGTACCCTAGATTTCTTCTCAAACATCTAGCTCGGTCATAAGGATGTTGATCTGATCCAAGACCGGACTAGATGTGCTAACTTTTGCTTTTTTGGGAACCCTGCAAATTCTAAGGTTCTTGCTATAGCATTTTCAGGCCGCAATTTGGTCGTCTTTTATTGTGACGACCTCGTCATTCTGGCTAGGAAACTTCATGACCAAGTGGGTAGTGGATACCACGACGCCAAGAGCATTTAAGACAGGGCGGCCCAAGATGATGTTATAGGCTGAAGGGCAGTCCACAACCAAAAACTTTATCTTGATCGTCCCGAGGGGTTTAGATGACCCCAAGGTCAAGTGGGTCTCATAGTATCATGTCAAGGTGATCTTCTCACCAGTGAGCCCAATAAGCTTCCCATCATAGAGAGTTAGCTCTGTATATAGGTGTTCTAGATTTTGGTAAAGGTCCAAAAATATGATATCTACTGAACTTCTTTGGTTCATGAAAATACGTTGGACCTCGGCATTGGAAATTATTCTCGAGATAACTAATGGGTCATCATGATATGAGATAATTCCGTTGTAGTCTTCATCTGAAAAAGTGATGGGGGCGTCTTCCATTTTCTGGTCCATAACTTTGGCTCAAAGTGGGAGACACTCAGCACTGTCATCCTGAGGGCTTTCTTCCGAGCGCTGTTGGACGAACCACCACTAGCGAATCCACCTGCAATGGTGTTGATGGTTCTGTTAAGCTAGACATTGCGATCATCATTGTCATCAAATGGAGCGTGTTGGTTTCTACCCTGTTAATTATCTGTGTCACGATGAGGTAGACTCTGGGATCTTCTCCTAGGGATCTAAGTTCTCTGTCTTTGGTGCGGAGATGGACTTCGATGAGGACTATGTCTCATTTCCTTCCTTTCCCTTTGGCATCCATCATTTTGGACATCACTGATGTATTGATGAAGTCGCCCTGCCCTGATCAATGACTCGATGGCGTCTCGAAGTTAATAACATTCTTCTGTTTCATGGTCATAGCTTTTGTGTCGTGAACAGTGTTTAGAACGATCATTCTACTTATACTTCTTTATAGGGGTGCCCTTTTGATGTCCTAGAACTCTGTCTGCAACACTTCCCTCAAGATTGTCTCTTGGGGAGTGTTTAGAGGTGTATAGTTGGAGTATTTACCCCGAGGTGGACTGTCCTTAGAGGGGTTCTGGGCCTGTGAGAAGTTATGGTTAGCTTTCTGGTGAGAGAGTTCACCTTTCTCCAAACTGCTCTGGGCCTCAGTTGCCTCCTCGAGGTTTATATACTTTTAGGATCGTTGTCGAAATTCTTCTATAGTCTCTGATTTTTTCTTTGCCAAAGACACAAAAAACTAGGAACCAGCCAGGAGGCCACTTCTGACATAGTGGATGGCAATTCTGTCATCGAAGTTTTTCACGTTAATACAAGTCGTGTTGAACCTTTTAATGTACTCGTGAAGGGGCTCGTCGTGACCTTGGCGAATTCTGGACAAAGATTTAATAGACTTAGGTTGTTCCTTGCTAGTGGTATGTTGGAGCAAGAAACACTGTCTAAGGTCCATCCAGTTGACGATGGATCCTCGTGGCAGGGTCACAAACTATCTGAGGGCTCCCTTCTTCAAGGAGAGGGGAAAGACACGACATAACAACTGTGAAGATCCTCCATGAAAGCACATAGATTGGATGTAGACGTCCACGTGTTCCTGAGGTCTGTGGTCCCATCATGGAGTTCAACATTGGTGGGAAACTTAAAGTTTCTTGGAACTTTATACTCCATGAGTTAGGCAGAGAAGGGCTACTCATGATCTCCAAGGTATGAGTCGTTGTCAATAACGTTGGACCTTATGGCATCTGCATGCAGTCGTTTTTGGTTGATATTTTGCCTTCCATTGATATAGTGAGACCCAGATTGACTGTCATGCATGGACCACTCTAGATCTTCTAGTTTGTGGCGTTGTTCTTCGATTAGTCATCGCAACAACTCTAGGTAGCGTTGTCTGGACGTTTCAGGCAGGATCGTGCCCTTTTGGTGGCATGTGCAATCCTCTGCATTGTCATTTGTGGGCCCCAGGTGCTGGTGTATCGAGATTCTGGATCCTTGAATGTTAAGATTGCCTTCCTGCACATGGTTTCCAAGTCTATCCCTTATGGAAACCCTACTCGATGGGTGTGGGCTTTTGTCAGAAAGCGAAGTTTTGTGCCCATCACGTTGAACCTCATCGTCAGGTGCCTAGTTCCCCACGGCAGGGGCCTCATCAACTGGTGGTGGAACAGGGTGAGGAGGAGGTTGTGTTGTTGGTCTTCGTCTCCGAGCTACAGAGGTTTGCACAACCTTTCCTATTTTTGAGTTCTATCTTGTGTTTACCATGGTTGAGTGGGAATAGAAGTTTATAATTTCCCATAAACGGTGCTAATGTTTTGAAGTGTATTTAGAGGTGTACTTGAGAAAGGCACGTCACAGTGGTTTCCTCCTTGCACAGCAGCAGCAGCAGCAGAGCGTATTGAACCGGGGGATTGGTACCTGCAAAGGGACTCAACGCTCAAGTCAGGTTGTGTACAAGTAGAGTTATGCAAAGAGTGATAAGTTACCTTTAGAGGTGAATGAGCCTCGCATTTATAGAGGTTAGAGAGATACGCTCTCATACTAGTTGCAGGGGGAGATACGTTCCCTTATTAGTTGTCGAGGATCCCTGTATTATCAGAATACTGATACTGTAATTATGAGCAGTTATGGGTGCTATTATTCTGCAAGATCATGATTGACAATAACAACTATCATTAGGATTTATCCGTTGTGCAGACCTCGCAATAATGTCATTGCTACCTAATGTCGTGGTCTGATGTGTATAGAATTGGGATCTCGTCTGTCAAGCAAATCCAACAGAGGGTCGATCCACAAGACGTGATCCTGAATCACGGTCTAGAACAAAAGGTGTTCAATTCAACATGCTAAAAGCCTGAAAGTGATGTCTAGCCAATACGTTTCACACTCCACAAAATGAAAAGGAAAAAAAAATTAAGACATAAATTATAAGTGTAATATAAATTACATAAACTTTGTCCCATTTACTTGACATGTCAGACAAGTGATCACCAAAGAAAAAAAGTGATCACTAATGTGAGATTCAAACATAAAACTAATTGATATTAAGTGGAGTAATTCAACAGATATATAAACCTCACTTGAAATATTGAGGTACACGATGTGAGACTCTTAACATCTCCCTCCACATATGTCTGGATAGAACAGGCAAGCCTAGCGAAGTAGGCGGAATAAGCCTAGCGAAGTAGGCGATGGAAATGAGATTTTGACTCTGATATCATGTGAGATTCTAACTTAAAACTAATTGATATTAAGTGGAGTGACCTAACAGATATATAAACCTCACCTGAAATATTGAGGTAGACGATGTGAGACTTTTAACAACCAAACACACATCAGACAAGTGAGTTCCATATACACATTAAAATGGAGATTCCAATTTTTCAAAGTTTTAACGTAATTGTAGAAACTTTGAACAATGATAACGATGAAAAGTACATGACAACAAAAAGAAGACAAAGATTTCTGTTGATTTTCTAGACAAACTGGATAGTGTCATTGTGCAAAGCCATTGTCAGCTGATGAAGAAGCAACTTGTTTGACAGGTTCCTCTTGTGACTTATTGTCCTCTTTCACAACCAACATGACCAGAACCAACATTAATGGATAACTTACTGTTGTGAGCGCCCAATTCACAATCAACTGGGACATGGGGGACACACTCTGGTTATCAATTTGCCAAGCAACTGCTGCCCCTGCACTTTGTATGCCTTTATAGAACCCAGTGTACCTGTACAAGTGCAAACAATAGTTGATTTCCAAATTCCAAGTATGATTCATATTACTTAACTGTA
This sequence comes from Ormosia emarginata, assembly GCA_029884605.1. Taxonomy (NCBI): domain Eukaryota; kingdom Viridiplantae; phylum Streptophyta; class Magnoliopsida; order Fabales; family Fabaceae; genus Ormosia; species Ormosia emarginata. The sequence continues at coordinate 51,961,864 of JAQQTP010000082.1, read as the reverse complement.
CCATTTCATTGAGCAAAAGCTAAAGAAAATTACAAGGAAAATGCCTATAACACAACACTATATACCGCACATAATCAAAGTATAGATGTGCAAAAAATGAATTTTGACCAACTGTAATCAGATAATAAAAAATGTGTTAATATAAGATGATACATGTATATGTAAATATGTGTATGTAACATTATTCAAATTACAGATTAGAAATAGAAGGAAAATCAAATAACTAAGTAAGAGAGATTCTGGTTTGCATTAATTACCTGCTAAGAATCTCAGAATCATTTGCCAGGGCTCCAATAACCCAGTAGACCATGCTCTGGAACATGGCATCCAGCAACCCAAAACTAAAATACAAGACAAAGGGCCCGGCAAAGCGAGAACCTGAGTCCTTAAAATCCAAGGTCTCATGGTGGTGCTTGATCTGATTAGCAACTGCACCACCCCATATGGCAGACCCAAGAAGAGCAACCACAGCAATTCCCACAAGCCCCCTCATCCTTCTGCTCTTAAAACTGAAATCCATTATGTATCCAATCCCAACCGAGCCTAGCATCTGTGCTCCCCAGTAGAAGACATTGTTCAAACCTCTGGTCCTCAAAGTGAACTGTGTCTTGTTGACATGATTGAACTGGTAAGTGTAGAAGAAAATGCTGGACCAAGCAGCAGGAATCATGAGAAGCATTTTCCAATTGTAGAACAACTTAAGAATCTCCAAAGACTCAGTGGCCACATTTGAGTACAAGATATTGGTACACCTAGTACCATCATCTCGAACAACCTTACTAGCTGGCAAGATAGCCAATGACAAAATGGTCCCAGCTGACATGAACAGCATGAAGCCTATGTAGGTTCCATCATTAACAGAAGCAGCATCACTACTACTATGGTAGTTCAAAATAAAAGGAATTAGGCCACCAATCACACCCCCCATGTTGAAGATGCTCCAAAAAATGGAGATATAAGTGCCTTTGCGATTCACTGGAGGGTATGAGGTCATAATAGCACCTTGAGCAGCCCATAGGAGACCTGCTCCTATGCCAAGAATGGCACCAGAAACTATGCCAAAGGCTTGGTGTTGGTAATGGTTGTAGTAAAGGAAGGAACCTGCATAGAGGGCATAGGTGGGGCAACCTGCTAAAAGGGTGAGGTGGGGTCCTAGGATGTTGTAGATGCCACCACCAAGGATGCCAAAGATGGCGAATGTGGAATAAAGGGCAGTGAGGGAGTTGTTGGAGGCAGTGGCGTTGACTTGGCCACCACCCCCTATTCCAGCGAGGGCATTGAACATGCCAGGGCAGCAAAAGCAGACCAACCCAATAAGGATAATCTGAACAAACGGTGAATTGTACCTGAAAAGGGATGAACTTTTGGTGTTTCCAGGTATCTGGGTACCTGATTCTTCATGTTCATTGGAACCCATTTGTCACTTGTTAAAAAAGAGTGGAAATTTGGTGTTAGATTGTTGCAAATCTAAGATCTAAGTGCCTCTCTCTCTCTCTCTCTCTCTCTCTCTTTCTCTGTGTGTATGTGAAAGCTTGAGAGTGGAATAGATATGGAGAATTGTATGAGAATTGAGTTGAGGATGAAGGTAATGAAAGGATTTAAGGGGAAGAGTGAAGGCAAGGCATAATGGGATATTTAGGGAGCTGCCGTTCATAAATTGACAATTTTGGAGTAAATTCTGCATGCATTTTGCAGTTTTAGGGACGAAGATCCTTTCAACAGGAACAGAAATCTTGTTTCATATTTTATCATTCATTTTTTTTAATTTTTTTATTTAAGTCATTTTGGATAGTGAATGAATGGTGAGTTATGCAACAGAATCTCATCATGTTCCTGTTGTAACATAAAAAAATTCTGGTCCAAGCGTTTTGGCGTCTCTGTTCTGTGAATCAAATACACGGCAAATTTATGGGATGGACAAGGTAGCCAAGCATTCAAGATGGTTACGCAAGTCCCTGCGACTCTCGGTGAAAATGACTTTCATCTTCTTTTCAAAAACTATTGCAATATGGCATATGATTAGGAGTGTTAAAACGAGTCGATCTGATCTATTTGGGTTAGTTCATTTGGGTTTGAGTTATATTTTGGTCGATTTATTCGGATCATATAAATTTTGAGTTAGTATTTTGTTAGTTCAGTTTAACTCATATAATTTTATGTAATATTAAAAGAACGAGTTGATCCGGCCTATTCGAGTCATGTAAGTTTTAGACTAATATTTTGTTAACTCAATTTGTCCATTTTGTCAAGTTATTCAAGCCGACCTATTGGGTTTGGTTCATTTTGACACTCCTACATATGATTACTGGTGTTTGTCGTTCGATATTAATTTTGAGTCAAAAATTAATTAATTTAAATAATATTATTTATATTAATTTAAATTGAATTATATTGATTTCATTCTAAAAATTGAAACTAGTTTATATTAGATTGATGTAATTAGTTTTTGATAAAAAAAATTAAATCTAAAATATTATTAATTAAAATTAATTTAGCTTATTAAAAATAAAAAATAAAAAATAACTCATTTTACATATTTAAAATAATAATATTTGATTACATAAAATAAAAAAAAAAATGTGTGAAAATTTATAATTATTTATAAGTAAAATAATTTTTAAAGAATCTAAAATAAAAAGTTTTGCATGAAAATTAAAACTTTTGCAATTCTTAAATACTCTACATTTTATAAAAAAAAAAAAAAAATTATTTCAGATCCTTAACAAGTGTCTTGTACTCTTTAGAAAAATAGTACTTCATGCTTACATAACATTTCAATTATCATACATGCATACAAGATTTTATATAGAAAAATGTTAACAATATATTTTTTTGATTTTTTTAATATTTATTTTATTATTAATTTATTTTGTATACTTGAAATGATTATTAAAAGAGAAATATTAATAGCACTTATTTTTAGATTAATAATAAAATAAATATTAAAACGAATGTCAAAAAAAAATATGTTGTTAACATTTCTCTTTTATATATTAACCAATATTTTGTACCAAAATGTAACGTCTGAGATTAGGTACTGGTCCATATTTTTCATGAAAAAATTATTGTTATAGTTTTTAATATTTGATGGTATTAAATCCAATTTAAGAATATAAATATTATCACCATCATGTTTTCATGTTACTATTTTTGCTCCTATCACATTGGTACCTTATTTTTCTATAATTAATTTATATAATTATATAATCCTACTGTTTAAACAATATTTCTAAGTAGTACAATCAGAACTTCTTTCTTAAGATTATACTAAAATGATTCATAATATAAAAATTATATTATTTTTTATAGTCATTTTAGTGTATCATCGATAAAAAGATTCATAGATAGAATACAAATAAAATTATATTAAAATTCTTCCCTTAACTTTTCACTCCTATCGTTAAAAAAATATATCAAAATAAGTCAATGTAAAAAAATTATCTTCTTTGATAATTATTATGAATACTATTAAATATTAAATATCTAAAAAAAAATTCATTAATAACATTTTCATATAAAATTATATTACAAATTAAATATTTAATTTTCACTTCCGTTAACAAAGTTACATAAAGCTAACCACTAATGTCAAATTCTATAAAAAAAAAAAAAAATCAACATACATCGTAGGTCAATAGATATTTCAGTGACAATTGAAAAAATATCTATAAAAAAATACAATAGTCTATAACAATATTGTTGAATAATACTCAATGCATTCTAATTCCTTGATACTTTATAACTTATACATTTAATTCATATAATTTAAGTAGGCTAAATAAAAATAACACATCAATTAAATAAATAATTTAACATTTGGCTTCTTAGATTTTTTGACTTTTTTTAATTTATTTTCTTTGTAATTTATGTTCTTTTATTCTCTTTGAAATTTTTTATTTTATTTTATTACAATTAATTTTACAATTTTAGAGCAAATAAAACTCCATACCTAGGCATAATGTAACATCATATTTTTTATAAAATATTTTTGTGAAGAATAAAATTTTAATTTCTTTAACTCACATTTTATTTGGTTTTATTTTACAATAACTGTTATTAATCAAATGAGATAAAATAAAGTTTGTAAGAATTTAATTAGTAATAGTTTATAAAATTATAAATAAAAATTTATTGGAATAAAATTTATCATTTAATCTTAATAATAAAGATTAGAAGTATTTTAATAGATATATTTAAAAAATATTTATAAAAAGATATTTATAAATTAATTATTATTTTAATATAAAAATATATCTTAAATATCTAAATGTCATCATTATTAAACATAAAAATTTAAAAAAAAAATTATTACTTTATTAAATAAATAAAAATAATAATAGGTGCAACGTTGCATTAAAATTGCGGTGCAATGTGTACCAATGAAAGTTAAAATAAGCTCATCACATTGACTATAAATAGGGGTAAAGAAACCGAACAAGCAGCAAGTGAGAGAGAAAAAAAAAAAAGAATGAAAGTTTGAAATTGTGAAATTGAGATAGAGAACTGTGAAACCGAGGGAGAGAAAAAGAAAGAGAGAAAGAATAAAGGGAGTGTGTATACGGTGAAAACCGTGAGAAAGAGGAAGAAAAATGAAGAAAAGAAGAGAGAGAAAGAGATGAAAAGAAGAAGAAAGTCGGTGAATACTCAATTTTGTTTGGGTAAAAAGTAATAATAAATAAATAAATAAAATAAATAAATAAAAAAGATGATGACTCAATTTTTCTTAAACTATATTTTAAACTTAAATCAATTTGTAACCCATCAAATATGAGTCAACTCAAATCTTTTTTGGCTCATGACTCAAAACTCAAAATCTATAACCTTAAACCCTAATATTTCTCTATAATTCTCAAGTAAACAACAGCAAAAAGAAGGAGACAGTCACTCATCCCATATCTCGCTCCCATCACACATAACTTCCTTTCACGTACCCACCTACTACAGATAACATTCATTGCTTAAAAACCAACAACTCACTCATTTTCTAGGGGACACTGATCACACTTGCACCAAACTTTGTTTTTTTTTATGTTCGATTTTTTGTGGCCTTGAATTGAAGGGTTAAGGTCACGTTAGAAAGCAAAAGGGTCAAAATTGGACCGTGTTTATGTTTTGAATGGTATATCTAGGCTTAGTTTGTTTAAAAAAAAACTTGTTACTTCTTTTTTTATTAAAATATATATTTTCTTTTAAATTTGAATAAATAAATAAAATAAAATAATTGAGCTTTGTTAAGAAATAATAAAATAGGATTAGCTGAGCTGTGACAACTTGTTAATCTTATAAACTTTGAAATCATCCAAGTTGTGACAGCTTGATGATTCTTCTTTTTTAAATATAAAATAAAATAATTGAGTCTTGTTGAAAAAGAATAAAATGAGATTAACTGAGTTATGACAACTTGTTAATCTTTTAATTTTATAATCATCTGAGTTGTGACAACTTGATGATTCAACGGGTGACGTCTCTAGCGTGATGCCGAGCTTCACCTATTCAAATCTTAATTTGATTAACTGAGTCGCAACGACTTGTTAAATTTTCAAAATTAAGAATTAAACTTTTTAATTAAAATCAATCAACTCACAAGTATTTTTTTTATAAAGAACGACGTGACTTTGAATTCCTCATTGCATCCGAGGACACGTAGGAGCAGAATTTTATTCTGTCGAGCTAAAATTAAATTTTCATAATTTATTTGTTTGTTAGTTTATCTTTTAATAAATGGGTAAAATAAATATTTTTAAGAGTCATAAAAATTTACGCAACTGATTTAAGGTAACCGTCTTAGGACGGATGTATTAGGGGTGCTGTGGGGTTTAGTCCTCACCCTTCCCTATGCATAATTAGACTCCCGAACCTGAATTTTTGTACGTAGACCATCTTGTTTAGGTTTTCCAATTTTTCCTAATAAGAATAAAATTAGTGGCGACTCCTTAAATTTTGTAATTTAAGTCGTTATCCCGCCGTGATCTCGGTCGCAACAGTTGGCGACTTCACTGGGGATACTTGAGAGTCAAGCCTTTGTAAATTAGTTGTGCAAATATTGTGACATTTATATGTTTATTTTACCCTTTTTTTTTTTTTTTTGTTTTGTTTTGTTTAATTTATTTATTGATTATTTTAACTGTATTTTTTATTTGGTATGCAAACCTTAGGATAGAGAACCTTTGAGAATTTGTGTTGTGATTGCTTTGTTTTGCAGGAGGTGGGCAGTTTTAGGATTATAAAGGTTTGTATGCTCCCTACACCCACTGCACCTACACGTTAATCACACACATTCGAGTGGAGTCCTATACCTGGGTCTGAGTGAAGCCTAAGTTAGGTAGAGGTTGCGTAGTGGTAGCTATTTTGGATATACATCCTGTTTCGTTATCGCGAAAACCTCATCTAGAGTATTTCTTTTTCATGAATATCCCGCACCTAGTGGTTTACCCACTGTTGTGGTCAACATTCTGAAATGAGACTTAACTCTAGAGGCCTTTATAATAGTAGAACCACCCAATGAAAGTCTTCACGAATTAAAAAGACTCATAGATCCTTAGGATAGAAATCTTCAAGTTTAAGGCAATCTCATTATGACACAAAGGGAGCGTATTTATTCTTTATCTATCTTCTCCTCACATCTTTCATTTTTGCATTAAAAAAAGAACAAATTTTCATCATGCATTCTTGTATATATTCATTTTTTAAAAAAAAGGAAAAAAAGGTTTTTTTATTCCATTTAATGTTCTATTTTTTTTTAAATAAAACTTGAACAATTGCTCGTCTTAGGAAAACGTAGATCGCGCAAACCTGGTCATACGAGACGAGGTCGCAAACTAGGCTGCAACAGATGTCAAACTCATAAAGAAATTTGAATCAAAAGATGGATGAAATGAGGGAAAGACTTAATGCAATGAAAGGGTTAAGAATTTACTGAGACAGTTAATCGAGACCCTCAGAACAACAAATAAAACTCCTACCAACATTGGACTACATGCAAATGAAGGGAATGGTTCCATGAACAGAAGTCTTAAAGGGGAGATAACAATGCAAAAGCTGCTCAAGAGCAGCTAGTGAAGATATTCCAGAATAGTAACTCAGAAAGAGAAAAATCAAGAGATGAATTGATTAGAAAGATGCAAGAGCAAATTAAAGCCATTCAAGACCCTAACCTATATGATTCGGTGGGAATCGATGAACTGTGCTCGGAGGCTGAAGTCAATATCCCTAAGGACTTTGAAATTTCAAATTTATCAAAGTACGTTGGAAGCACCAATCCAAAGTTCATTTGAAGACTTACATCACCAAAATGGTCATTTGGTCACGGGATCAAAAATTCCTAATCAATTTCTTTTATGAAAGCTTGACTGGGCCAGCTTTGGAATGGTATATGCAACTTGATCATTCAAAAGTTTCTTGCTGGGATAATTTGACAAATCCATTCTTGGGGCAATATTGATTCAACATCAACACTGCACCTACCCGAGAACAACTAAGAGCAATGCAAAAGAAGAGTGAGGAGCTTTTCAAGCAATATGCTCAAAGATGGAGAATGTTGGCAGCCCAGATTCAACCACCATTGACTTCGTCAGAGATGAGCTCATACTTCATGGGGACCTTAGAAGCACATTTTATTGGGTTGATGGCAAGGGTTGCCTATGAGGATTTTTTTGACTTAATTTTGGCGGGAGAAAAGATTGAGAACCTTGCAAGATCAGGTAAGTTACCTGCTGAAAATATAAAAAGTAGATTTCCTAAGATGGTGGCACCGAAAAAGGAGGAAGAGTCAGAAGTCAGTGCTTACCAAACTTCATATCAAGGCAATTATGTTCCCTCGCTGCGTTCATATGTCCTAACTCATCCTGTCTATACCAATCGCCCTCCAGCAACTCAGAACCTCTGAACAATTGGAGATTTGTGGCATTTATTGATGTGATTGTCATCTTAGATTTTTGTGATGCTTGAACTTATGTAAACTCTCTTGAAGCATTAATGTGATAGATTTGCATGGATCTTAGCATTCTTGACACTCATGTTCTTGTCGTTTCTTTCTTATCATTCTTTCATTTCCTTTACTTGATTTCTTTTGGTTCGGTTCCCATTGGACTCTCATTCTAAAAAAACTTTTGGTGGTTATGAAGCTCACGTGTACAGGTGCCTTTTTCTAAGGTAAAAAAAAAGGGAAAAGAAAAGAAAAAATGAATTGAAAATAAAAATAAAATGAAGCAAAGAAGTAATCACTTGGTGTGAATTATCTTTTTATCTTTAAATTAATGTTTTTGAAAATGAGCAATCAAGATTTGAAATGAAGATTGACCATTTTTCTCTCTCCTTCACAAAAATTTATAATTTCATTATCCCTCGTTATCCCTTTTTGAGCTTGAAAGTTTTATTCAATAAACCTTGGACAAGGACCACCCCTACACTAAGGGATAACATAAAACAAAGGTTGATTACCATGGTGACTATTTTAAAGCATAATGAAAAAAGAGAAAAGGAAGAAAATGTGAAAGGGGTAGGAGGTGGAAAATTTCTTTTGAGGAAAACTAAAAAAAAATATAAAAGAGAGAAAGGAAAGAGAGAAGAAAGAAAATGAAATAAAATGGGTCATGACAAAGGTAAATGATTGAAGTGAAAAGAAAAATGAAAGAGATGGAGAACAATAAGAGAAAAGTGTGCTTGAAAGTGTAAAAGTAGTTGACAAAGTTCAACTTTGAATAAGGATCCTTGGTCACATTTAACCATTAAACACTTATTTGAGCCTTATATCCTTCATTTCATAACCACTAACCTTGGCCACATTACAACCCTTAAAAAGTCCATTCTGATCAATGAAAGGTTGTTGTTATTTTCATTTACTTTAATTTTGAGACAAAATGTTATACTCATCTAAGTATCTAGTTCATTGTTTCTTAAAAAAAAGAATAAACAAAATGGGACTTACCCAGGGGTAGGTTTCTAACCTATTTGAGCTAGCTCTACACTAGGGCATTTTTTTCTAGCTCGGTTTAGCCTACACTAGGACAAATCTTTTGGTTCAACTTGGCCTTATATTAGGACAAGTTTTCACTTTGTTCAATTCGATTCCAAACTGGGGCAATTTTTCTTTTCCTTGGTTCAATTTGACCTTACATTAGGACAAGTTTCCACCCTGTTCAATTTGATTCCAAACTGGGGCGATTTTTTTTCCTTCGGTTCAATTTGACCTACACTGGAGCAAATTTCTCTTCGATTCAATTTGGCTTGATGTAAATCATTGGCCATAATGCCCAGTAGGCAACTAAAGATAACTTTTATAAAGGTCGAACCAATCCATACTAGGGCAACACCTCTTTGAATCCCATATCATTTTTGTGTCTTTTTCCATATACTCATCCTTTGTAAATACCCTCTCTGTAGTTAAACTTCCAAGACCAATCAAGAAGTTGTCCATTTCTTTCCTGTTGTACTTTTGAATTCATGTTTGTCTATTACGTAATGCTTCAGGTAAGGTGAACATGAGTACAATACTATGATTTGACCATCTAATGGTAACTCCCTGATGAACAATTCAGACTGAAAAGAACTTGTAAGTTCTAATTGAAGGGGAAATGTTATCTCAAGGGATGACCCAGAAACAAGAGGTACTCGAAAAAAGAAATATAGAAGTGAAGATTTTGAAGAGAGTTAGGAAGAAGAGAGGGACTGTGTGCCTGATAAGAAAACTGGAAAGGAAAGATACTTAATGTTTGAAGATCTATAGGAATTTGAAACAAGTTGATAAGCCCTAGTTTGCGAGAGCCTACGCCTGGGTTTGATGGATCAAAATTTTCCGAGGAAGCAATTAGCATCGAGAATGCAAGTGAAAGATTTTGACATGATGTTTTCAATCTATTGACAGGATCTTTAGATTTTGAGTTGCAGGAATGAATAGTACAACATCTTTTCATGAGATAATAAGTTGCAACAGCTTTGAAAGTGACGTCTTTGCCTTTCACGCCAAGCTTCACTATAGAAGAACAGACAAAAGTTTTTTTTTTAAAAAAAAATCCAGGCCCATGACTTAGTGAAGTGAAAAAAATTTTCCAAGTCCTTGGCTTGGTGGCTTTCACAAAAAATTTAGGTCAATGACCTAATGATCTCTTTTTTAAAAAAAAACCAAAAAATAATAATCTCAAGTCCTAGACTTGATAACCATGTTTTTACAAAAATTTAGATCCATGACCTAATGATCTTTCCTAAAAAAAAAGAAAAATCTTTTGGGCCAAGTCCAATGCTTTTAAATTCTGGGCCAAGCCCAATGTCTTTTAAATTTCAGGTCAAACCCATTGTCTTTTAAATTTTGGGCCAAACCCACTGTCTTTTAATTTTTGGGACGCCAGATACCCAATACTTTTTAATTTTCGGGACGCCAGATACCCAATATTTACCCAATACTTTTTAATTTTTGGGATGCCAGATACCCATTCTTTTTTAATTTTCAGGATGTCAGATACCCAATGCTTTTAATTTTTGGGACGCCAAATACTAACTGCTTTTTAATTTTCGGGACGCCAGATACCCAATGCGTTTTAATTTTCGGGACGCCAGATACCCAATGCCTTTTAATTTTTTGGGACACCAGATACCCACTGCTTTTTAATTTTTTGGGACACCAGATACCTACTGCTTTTTAATTTTTGGGACGCCAGATACCCACTGCTTTTTAATTTTTGGGATGCCAGATACCAACTGCTTTTTAATTTTAGGGACACCAGATACCCGCTGCTTTTTAATTTTTAGGACGCCAAATACCCACTGCTTTTTAATTTTTGAGATGCTAGATACCCACTGTTTTTTAATTTTCAAGACATATGATACCCAATGTCTTTTAAATTTCGAGCCAAGGCCACTGTCTTTTAAATTTCGAGATACCAGATACTCAATGTCTTTTAAATTTTGGGCCAAGGCCATCATTGCATTTTCAAATCCAGGTCACGAGGTCACCCAGCACTATTTAAAAAAAAAACAAAAAAAACCTCTTTTGATCAGTAAATGTCAATTGAGCTGCAACAACTTATTGACAATGCGGTGACGTCTCTGCCTTTACGTTGAGCTTCACCTTGGTAGGATTAACGATGTTGCGACAACTCGTAAATTCACGTTTGAGCTCACTGGTTTTCAATCAACATCTTTGCCAGTTCATTCACACTATCTCATGTATTGCCTTTCGAATTCCGGGACAAGCTCACTGTCTTTTACGTTCCAGGTCACAAGGTCACCTAACGTCTTTGAAATTCCAAAAAAAAAAAAAACTTTAAAAAAACTCTTTTGAGTCAATAAAGTCAATTGAGCTGTGACAGCTTATTGACAACACGGTAACGTCTCTGGTTTTATGCTGAGCTTCACCTTGGTAGGATTAGCGATGCTGCGACAGCTCGTAAATCCACATTTGAGCTCGCTAGTTTGCAATTAGCATTATTTCATCACCAGACAAAATTTAAGTTCACGTCTTTACTCGTTTCCTACGATAATAATATGAAAAACTACGGTTATTCCTAATATCTAGTAAAAAACAAGTAAAGAAGGACAACTGTGAACACTTAATTTTGTCTGGGCAAAAAATAATAATAAATAAATAAACAAAAAATAAATAAATAAAAAAGAAGATGACCCAATTTCTCTTAAACTATACTTTGAACTCAAACCAATTTGTAACCCATCAAATATGAGTTAACCCAAATCTTTTCTGGCCCATGACCCAAAGCCCAAAATCCATAACCTTAAACCCTAATCTCTCCCTATAAATTCTCAAGTAAACAGCAGCAAAAAGAAGGAGGCAGTCACTCATCCCATATCTCGCTCCCATCACACACAACTTCCTTTCACATACCCACCTGCTACAAATAACATTCACTGCTTAAAAACCAACAACTCATTTTCTGGGGGACAGTGATCACCCTTGCACCAAACTATGGAGTAGCCACCATCTTCATCCATTTACATCTTCATCTTCTTCCACTATCTAGCAGCAGCCACCATCCTAAGCCACTATAACCACCACAAACCATTCTCACCTTTCATGACCAACACCAAGCATCTAACCTCACTATCTTCACCAGCCACCAAAGAACCACCACCATAGTCCCTACGCTCCAAACCTCCATTCATAACCACAACACCATAACAACCTCCATAACCACCAAAATCCACGAAGCCCACCAACATCCAAACAACCATAACGCATGGCCTCTACCCCATCACAATCTTACTGTGAAGCTTCATCCCACCATAAGCACCAAACCGTGATCCACCACCCACGAAAATAATTATTTCAGCCACCAAGCACCACGACCTGACCACCCACCATCCAACAAAACCAGAGCAGCGCAGCCTGGGCACGAACCAGTCAGATCTGCAACTAGATCCGTGAGCTACCGTGACCCGCAACCCATCACGGCCTTCGCCCAGATTCGTCTTACTTGCAACCCGCAAGACAACGCACCACTGCACCACCCCCACGTCGTTCGCAGTCTTTGCCCGGATCGCAACCTCTGACCCCCTGCGTCGCGACACTGCGATCGTGCCCCACGCCGCTCATTGCCTCGGACAGCCAGCCAACCGGAGCACCACCACACTCCAAGTCGCACCAGTTGCCACCACGAACCGCGACCAGCTAGATCAGTCGCATAGCTCCAACCGCGTGCCGCTGAGCCATGTCACCGAAGACCCGCACCATGCCGAAATCGTGTAGCACGTCCCAGCTGTCGACCGGATCCTTGAAGCCGTTGTTCTGAAGCCGTCTGCCATCGAACCCAACATCCCAATGATGGTACTACAAGCTAGCAACCTTCATCCCCTGTTCTGCGTAATGCCCACTGTTTCCTCTATTTATTTTGCTTGGTTCAAAGACTCAAAGTCTCTTTGATTGGCTTTTTTTAAATTAAAAAAAGGGAAAGGAATCTACTAAGAAAGGAGGACTATTGGGTTTTTCTTTATTTGGTTTTAAACTTTCTTTATTTGTTTTTTTACTTGGGCTTGGTGAGTTACGTTTGTTTTAGTGGTATGCTGAAACTTTTTTTTTTTTATGTTCAATTTTTTGTGGGCTTGGATTGAAGGGTTAAGGTCACGTTAGAAAGCAAAAGGGTCAAAATTGAATTGGACCATTTTTATGTTTTGAATGGTATATCTAGGCTTAGTTTGTTTTAAAAAAAACTTGTTACTTCATTTTTTATTAAAAAATATATTTTCTTTTAAATTCAAATAAATAAATAAAATAAATTATTGAACTTTGTTAAGAAATAATAAAATAAGATTAGCTGAGCTACGACAACTTGTTAATCTTATAAACTTTGAAATCATCTAAGTTGTGACAACTTGATGATTCTTCTTTTTTAAATATAAAATAAAATAATTAAGTCTTGTTGAAAAAGAATAAAATGAGATTAACTGAGTTGTGACAACTTATTGATCTTATAATTTTATAATCATCTAAGTTGTGATAACTTAATGATTCAACGGGTGACGTCTCTAGTATGACGCCGAGCTTCACCTATTCAAACCTTAATTTGATTAACTGAGTCACGACGACTTGTTAAATTTTCAAAATTAAGAATTAAACTTTTTAATTAAAATCAATCAACCCACAAGTATTTTTTTTATAAAGAGCGACGTGACTTTGAATTCTTCATTGCACTTGAGGATACGTAGGAGCAGAATTTTATTCTGTCGAGCCAAATTTAAGTTTTCATAATTTATTTGTTTGTTAGTTTATCTTTTAATAAATGAGTAAAATAAATATTTTTAGGAGTCATAAAAATTTACGCAACTGATTTAAGGTAACCGTCTTAGGACAGATGTATTAGGGGTGCTGTGGGGTTTAGTCCTCACCCTTCCCTATGCATAATTAGACTCCCGAACCTGAGTTTTTGTACGTAGACCATCTTTTTTGGTTTTCTAATTTTTCCTAATAAAAATAAAATCGGTGACGACTCCTTAAATTTTGTAATTTTATCTCGCCGCGATCTCGGTCGTGACAAAGTCTTTATGAGATAGAAATTGAACTATTTTTTTAAAATAAAATCATAATTTTTAGTATGTTTATATGTTTTATTAGTAATTTATTATTTTAATGTTTTGTATATATTGTTATTTTTATTAAGCTTATTATGTACATATAATATTATGAAAATTTGATATTTACTTGGTCTTAAAATATTTATGATATTTGATAAAATTTAGAGTTATTATAATTTAAATGTTGATTCTTTCATGTGACTAATATAATAAATCATGAAAGAATTAAAATATTACTCAAGACTTAAATTAAATACATATTTTTAATTATATTGTAATTAAATAAATACTTTTAATTATATTGTACAATAAATATATGTGTTTGATTTACATAGACTTTTTTATATTTACCTTAGCTTATGAGTAATTTTATGACTTTTATTTTTACCTTTGCAATAAAAAGACTTTTATGCAATGAATGCACTATCATGATCAAGACATACTATAGATCATGATGAAGACTAGAGGTGTTCAGATCCAAACCCATAAAAAAAACACCGAAAATCAATCCAAAAAAATAAAAAATCGACGAAAACCGAAATAGATCGGATTGTTTTGGATGAAAATTTTATAGAACCGATCGATTCGGTTTGATTTTCCGTTCCATTTTATGAAACCGATCCAAACTGATCACTATATATATATATATATATATATATATATATATATATATATATATACCCATAATAATTCCCGTTCCCTTTCAAGATTTCCATTTTTCGAAACCACCCTTTCCCCCCCTTTCCCCCTCCCCCCCCCCCCCCCGCCCCCCTTGCCCCCCCCCCGCCCCCCCCGCCCCCCCCCCCCCGAGCCTCTCGATTTGCCTCTAGCAACTCCGGTAACTAAATGGTTGCATGTTCTTTTTCTTCTTGATCTGATTATGATGGTGGTTGAATTTTTCCTTCTACCATTATTTTGGCTTTCTGTTTATTGGAGGTCAAGGGTTAAGCCAAGATTAGCTCCTTGTTGGTCTCCTGTTTGGAGCTCTTCCTGGCTGATGCACAGTATATGTTGGTAAGCTGTGTAATTCTCCTCCCTTGCATCTCCCTTCCTATCGATATTCTCCTGCTTATTTGACAACACTTCCCCTCGACATCCATTGCAACATTCATGTGGGATTTGTCTCATTCTTCATGGTGAATAGGTTCTATATGTTCACTTATAATGATCTCTTTGTATTTTTTGTGTTACTATTTACTCTATTTCTATTTTTTTGGTACATGCATCAGTAGCACATTTGTTTTTTTTAATTATATTTTGATTTATTAATAATGATACTATTATATCTTGGTTGATCTCATGATTTCATGACTTGTGATGGAATGTCTTGGTTTTTTTTTCTTCAATCTCACTATCCCAACATCGACTTTTAAAAATTCATGGCTACATTCGTATATAATGCTAACATTGAATAGGAAATTTCTAAAGAAAATAAATTTTGGGCTTGATGAAGTAATTGGTTATTTGATAAGTCAATAGATTGTGAAATTATTTGCCCAGAACTTCTTTTTCTCAGTATGTTCTTCAAACCGAATCATCCAATTCAATTCAAACCAACTAAAATCGGTTTGGATTAGATAAGTTTGGTTATTGGAATTCATCCAATCTAAACCAACCAATGATATTTACCTTGTTTGGATCAGATGATTTTTTTGCCTCAAAATCGATCTAAACCGATCCAAGAACACCCCTAATGAAGACCTGATAAAATATGAACTATGATGAGGACTTGACAAATTATAGACTGTGATGTGGATTATTAAGAGTATTATTAAATTAATTTTAAATCATAGTTGACCTCTTGAAGAATTGACATTTAAATTTAATGATTCTAAGTTTTGTGAATTTTATTTTATTGTCATGATTTATTTATAGACTTGTATATGATGAATTTATTTATGATATATTGGTGATTTGTATTGTTTATGTTTGTTTATAATGGTAAGCAAGTTATTATGAAAAAGTTTGCACGTAACCGTTGAGAGGTAGATGAGTTAATTTCATTTTGTGTTGTCTACCTGGTTAATGTTTGTATGTCTAGTTTTGTTTTCACAATGTTAAAGTAATACTAAAAATAGGATGGATTCCCTATGAAAATGAAGGTCTTCGAATAAAATATGAGACAAATAGACATGAAAAGAAAAAGAAAAATAAGAGATGGAATCCTTGTTATGAGAAACTTGGTTGCTGATGTTTGCTAATACTTGCTGATAATTGATACTTATTTGTTAATATTTGAGGAATTTGCTGATGTTAATATATATATATATATATATATAAGGGGGATCAAGAACTTACACGAATGTAAGTCTTTTTTTACTTACACTCATTTTCAATTGTTAGATCCACTTTCATCTAATGGTTGAGATGATTTCATTAAAAGTAACCATTAGATGAAAGTGATCTAACAAATTGAAAATGAAAAGTAAGTCAAAAAAACTTACATGGTGTAAGTTGATCCTCCTCATATATATATATATAGAGAGATCAACTTACACCAGTGTAAGTCTTTTTTACTTACACTCATTTTTAACTGTTAGATCCACTTTCATCTAATGGTTACTTTTAATGAAATAATTTCAACCATTAGATGAAAGTGAATCTAACTTGAAAATGAAAGAAAAAAAAGACTTACACTAGTAGAAATGATCCCCCCTCTATATATATATATATATATATATATATATATATATATATATATATATATATATATATATATATATATATATATATATATATATATATATATATATCGATGTATTGCATGATCTATTTAGAATTTGTTCTGTTATGCTGGAATTGTGTTGTTCTTGTCATACTTGGGTTGCCATGAAGTTTTTTGTGTACATTACACAGTTGAAACTCACAATGTGTTTTCAAATATTTTTATAATTGTTGATTTTCTAATGAGAATTTTTAATTCTCACTCTATTCATGGTGTTTTCATATTAGTACATGATGCATTACGGTTAACATCATTCAGATCAATCATGTATGGATTCTAAATCCAAAGGAGGAATATATATATATATATTGAAGTTATTATGAAAATATGTATTTTTGTCTAAATAATTACTCGATATATGCAAGTAAAATCATGATTTTATTGCTTGAGTTTCTTAAATAGAACTTATGTTTCTAATTTTGCATCTTTACTTATTATTATTTTTCTTTCATTTTTTCAATTTTTTTTGTTCTCATACATACTCGAAATTTATGAAATTTTATTAGCAAATAAAAATTGAATTTTTAATTATTGATACAAAGATTAATAATAATACTCAATTGTTAGAAATTTTACTATTAATTTATTATGAGGGTTACTCATAACACTTCAATTATCATAAATGCATACAAGATTTTATATAGAAGAATGTTAGTAACATGCTTTTTTAAATACTTCTTTTAATACTTACTTTATTATTGATTTATTTTGTACACTTAAAAAGATTATTAAGAGATACTAATAATATTTATTTTTAAATTAATAATAAAATAAATATTAAAAAATATCTAAAAAATGTTATTCATATATCTTATTTATATATTAATTTAGGTGATTCTGTTCAGATAAAAAAAAAGTGATTTTATTTAAAGTTTTGTACCTATCCATTATCCAATGAATCCATGTAAATCTACACTGGATTCAACCATCTATCCACAGGGGTTGTGGTAAGACCAATGTAGTAACAACGATAAGGATCTTTTTGTACATTGGCTCACCGATTCAACTAAGCTGAAACCCATGGAATCAACACTGGCCATTTAAATTAATAACACTATGATTCCATTATTGTGGTCAACATTCAAATTTCATGTGTGACTGAAAACTCTTCTAACTCATTATGAATTGATAAAAAAAATAGAATCAAACTTGTTCTGTCCTCTACCCGAGGTGAGGTCTCTGGAGAGTCCCAAGTCGGTCATCCGACAGTTACCCGAGGAAGATGAGGTGGAATACCAGCAAAGGCACTCTGATCGATTAGTCTTGGGGTTAAGATAATGATGAAGACATAGGTAAAGAAACGTAAACATATCTGACATAGGCTGTTAGACAAGTTTATATAGAGATTTGGAGAATTGACTCTTTAGATACCTTCCGTTCATGTCATTTAGAATTATGAACGTTATGTATAGTTATTATAGCACAAGGTCGTTATGTCTAGTTATTATAGCGCGAGACGTTATGTCTATTCATTACGGTGCGAGATCGTTATATTTGTTGGCGGGTCATATTAAGCACATGTTTGTCAAGTCATTACCTATTTGGGTATAAGCTGGTCCGACCTTGCAAAAATGAGTCTAGCTTATGGTTAGATGTCAATTGAGTCAAGACGGTTCACAACCCCCCAGCTTGGTTATCTATGAAGATGGGTCGAGCTTATGAGTTGTCGGATGTCAATTGGATCAGGACGATCAATAGTCCCCCATCTTGGGCAAGCAGTGATGAAAGCCTGAGCTTATATTATTAATGTCTATTCTTATCCAAGCTTATGAATCCGAACAGTCCATAACCCCCTAGCTTAGGCAAATCACAAAGTGAATGGTTGAGCTTTTTCGAGCTCTTCATAATTTTTAAGCTTTGTTCTTGGGCAACCTTCTGAGGTAAGTGGTGAGGTCTTTTATGCACGTATTTTTCCAACCTTAGCTATGAATTTTTCTGACCTAATCCTATTTTGAGTTTCTTCGATTTAGGCTAGTCTTCAAAAGTATCATGGTTTGACCATGATCTCGGATACCTTCGCATGTCTTCAATTTCTTCTTTTGTGCACGTATTTTCCCGACCTTAGCTATGAATTTTCCTTACCTGATTCAATTTTGAGTTTCTTCGATTTATGCTAGTCTTCAAAAGCATCATGGTTTGACCATGATCTTGGATACCTTCGTATGTCTTCATTTTTTAATGGAAGACTTTGACCTTGAAATTTTTTTCGAGCTTGGCCAACTTCATATATATAGCATTTTCAATTGGCATCATGGTTTTATCATGATCTCAAAATTTTTTCGAGCTTGCCGATTAACATTTAAGGTCAATCATGGTATTTTGCTTTATTTTTTCGCATACCTTTATTCATTTAGTGGAAGTATATTATGAGCTTGGCATGATGAGTTCGCATATCTTTGATTGATCTTTGATCGACCTCTATATTGGCATGAGCTCTTAGGCTGGTTATCATCGGCCTTTGATCGGCATTAGCTCAAAGGGGCTAGTTTTCATCAGTCTTTGATCGGCATCAGCTCAAAGGGACCGACATCAGCTCAAAGGGGCTAGCATCAACTCAAAGGGGTTGACATCAGCTCAAAGGGGCTGGTTTTCATTGGTCTTTGACCGACATCATCTCAAAGGGGCTGGTTTTCATCGATTTTTGGCTGGCATCAGCTCAAAGGGGTTGGTTTTCATCATCCCAAATTTTCAGGGCCTTCATCTGAGCATCAGCTCTGGGCTAGTTTGACCCAAGTTTTCAGGGCCTTCGCTTAGACTTTCCTAGGGTTTTTTTTTTCATCTCGAGCTTTCTGGGTCTTCGTTTGAAATTTTTCAAAAATTTGTTGGAAGTTTAACCTAGTTTATCTCGATCCTACCATATGAGTAATTATGATAATAATATGCAGTTGAAATGGATAAAAAAAAGTTTTCATGTCTCAATAACGTTGGTTGTGCCAAGATGTGATAAGATTGCTCTTCTATGTTATAAGCCTTATAGATTTCATACGTCAAAAAACTTTATGATCCTTGCTTTGTTAAAGAAGAGCTCGACTGTTTTACAACTTGGAACTATGTGAACTCGGGAACTTCAAATCTTGGCTTTGAGCTGAAAGTAATTTATTAACATTTGATGTTGCTAACGCCCCTCTTGCAATTGTATTAACTAGTTCCTTATGACTCTATGAGTAATAGAATGAATGTCCTTTTGAAGTAGTTATCTCCAAGAATGCCAATAATCACCATGTGGTATATATGGTTGTCAACTAAATTATCTACCTCCTTTAAATTTCAAAATGTTTCACTAAATGGGAATGAATGAGTTAGAAATAACGATAAATGAGTGATAAAAGATGACAATAAATTGTATGAGTGATAAAATATGACAATAAATTGTATGTTATGCAATTAAATCGATGAAGAAATGGTAACAATTATTGCCAAGTAAATGACAATCTGCATTTATGAGTTTTGATGACATATTCTTAGTGATATTCAAATTTCAAATTGAATGGTAGTTAATTCAATGAATTGACAACAATAAAGTTATGCCAATAATATTAGTGACCATTAATTGTATTCATATAAATGAGAATGAATGTCAAATAAATGGTTGTTAATGATAAGATATTTATTATTAAACTGATGTCATGTCAATAAATTAGCATAAAAGACAAGCAATATATGTGATTAAAATGGTAATTGAAACAGACACATTAATGACTTAGCTAACTTCTCTTAGATATCATGTGTGAATTAGCATAGTGATATTTGTCACGTGTAGGCATTGTGGATTTGCTTCATAAATTGTCCTAAGAATTTGTAGAAAACTAGAGGTCATGTCTTGCACAAGATTTGTGTCAGGATCCTAGCACATGTCATGTACATGTTGTTGTAGTTGGGTAATGACAGCAGACAACTACAAGACTTGTTTTTTGGCTTTTTGACCAAACTGCCATTTTTGGCAAAAAAATATTACCAAAATGCCACTGTTTTCAAACTAATTATCGAAATGCCACCATTTTGGCCACGGTGGCATTTTTTATTTTTTGTTGGGCCACGTGGGATACGCCAGAGCGCTTGGCGTATCCACGTGGAATACGCCAGAGCGCTTGGCGTATCCACGTGGAATACGCCAAGCGCTCTGGCGTATTCCACGTGGATACGCTAAGCGCTTCCGGCGTATCCCACGTGAACACCTATAACCCGCCCCCTCACCCTCTCACGGCATCTTCATTCATTTATCAAATTTTCACCATCTCTCTAGATTTCATTCTCTCTAAACTCTCTCTAAAAACTCTCCCGTGGTTATAAGTCATCCGAGAATCATATTCGTAAAGTATTTCTATCGTTAGATTATTATTGTTATTGTTATATATATTATTAAATATTTTAATTATTAGAATTATTATTTATGATCTTGTGTTATTTTATTAATTATATTTTGTATATTTGTTTGATTTTTAGAATTATTATTTATGTTTTTGAGTTTTTATATTAATTGTGTATTGTATCTTTGTTTTTAGTGTTAGAATTATTGTTTATTTTTTTTAATTTCTATATTATTTATGTATTATGTATATTTGTTTAATTATTAGAATAATTGATTATTATTATTATTGATTACTATTATTATTGATTATAATTATTATTATTATTATTGTTATTATTATTATTATTACTATTATTTCTTTTATTATTGTTACTGAATTATGTATGTATGATATATGTTTTATTGTTATTTAGTAGGTTTTTAGTATTTGTTTGTTTCTTTTATTATTGTTACGAATTGTGTATGTATGATATATGTTTTATTGTTATTTAGTAGGTTTTTAGTATTTGTTTGTACAAAATTAAATTATTTGTGTTGTTGTTGTTATTCAGAAGTGTAAGATGAGCAAACACCTTGTTATTCTCATTTACTACAATGGGAGAACGTATGAAGGTGAAGAAGGTCTAATGTACAAAGGTCCTCGTCCCAAGTCTATCATGATTCAACGTGATACGACTATTGAGCTTTTAAAAAGGAGAATTCATTTAAAATTAAGGCTCCAAGAAAATCAAGTTGTGTCCAGTGTTGTGTAGATTTCCACAATGGAGTAATGTTCTAAGATGGATAACTCTTCCATTAGAAGATGATGAAGATGTTGCTTTTGCATGATTGATTGCTTTGATCAAAGATCCTAACTTAACTTCTATGGAGTTGTATGTCGAGACGGAAACAAGTGAGCACAATGAGCATTTGAAGCTCCTTCCTCGAAAACAGGGTTACAAGTTTTGGTCCTTCTAATCTTGCTGAATCATCGTACCCTTCTATCAACACTCAATTCTCCATGACACATGCTCCCGTCCTAGTACAATCTCAAGAAGTTGGTACGTCTGCAATGCCTGAAGGGAGTTCATTTAGGTTGGACCTTGAAACCGATAACCCGCTTATGGCAGATGCATTATCTGACACAAGCGATGATGAAGGGGAGATGCCTGAGGGTGAAGATACAGACACCGACTTAGAAGAAGATGAATCCGACCCTGAAGTAAATATACAACAACTAGTCCCTCCATTGGTAGTTGCTCCTGAATCTACGTATGTGCCTCCATGCCCTCAGTTTTCTGAAATCAATTGGGATGCGCTGAATACATCTGATAATCTTTGTGAATTAGATTCTCGTGGTATTTGAAGTCCAGATGAAGAATTATATGTCGGATTACAATTTCCCTCTAAAGAAGCTGTCAATTTGGCCCTAAAACATTATTCCATTATTAGATACCAGAATTACAAGGTTGAGGATTCTGATACACAGCGTCTAATTGTTAAGTGTCCTAGAGCTGCTGATGGTTGTAATTGGAGGGTTAGGGTCATTCTAAGCAAGAAATCAAACTTGTGGGAAATTCGAAAATATAATGGGTCTCACAACTGTGTCAACCCAGCCATTTCACAAGATCACCAGAAGTTAGACTCTCGTATGATCTGTTCTTGCATTCTGGAGATGGTTAAGCAAAAACCTGATGTACCTGTATGCTTAATTATTGAAAGGGTTCGATGTCAATTCGGATATGATGTGTCCTATCGGAAAGCTTGGAAAGCAAAACAAATTGCCATTGTGAAAGTATTTAGAGACTGGGATAATTCTTATGCGGTATTGCCTAGATGGTTACTTGTCATGCAAAGAGACATGTCAGGCACTGTGGTGGAGCTGCAAACCGTTGATTATGTCGAGGCCAATAGAGTTGACCGTTCAAAACTTGTATTCCATCGGTTGTTTTGGACATTCAAACCATGTGTTGTTGGATTCCAATATTGTAAGCCCATTATTCAGATTGACGGCACTCATTTGTATGGCAAATATCGTCATAAACTATTAATTGCAACAACACAAGGATGGCGATAGAAAACCTCTCGCCCATTGCATTTGCCATTGTTGAAGGGGAAACAAAGGATGCTTGGAGTTGGTTCTTAGCATTGATTCGAACACATGTCACACAACAACAGGTTCTGTGCTTGATATCGATCGACATCAAGGCATCATACAATCAATGGCGAATCCACATTTGGGATGGCAAGCACCGCGTGCGCATCATGTTTTCTGCATCCGGCATATTGGTAGTAATTTTAATAGCGCCTTTCGCAACCTGGCACTAAAGAAATATCTGATTAACACGGGTAATTAAATATTTGACATTGTTTATGAGTTTACTATACTAATTATCAAACTACAATTTAGTTACTAACATCAATTCATTCCATATTTTAATATCAGGGTATGAACCAATGGCATTCAAATTTGAGGCTAGGTTGGAAAAGTTGACTGCTACTCCCGAAATGGCAAATTGGATTAATTCGATTCCAAAAGAACAATGGAGTTTAGCATATGATGGTGGCCACAGATTTGGTCATATGACGACGAACTTATCTGAGTGTATGAATGGGGTATTGAAAGGTGGCAGAAACCTACCAATAACAGCACTTGTTCAGATGACATATTACAAATTGGTAGAGTACTTTGTTAATCGTAAGGATGATGCAAACGAAAAACTTGTTGATGGGGTAGATTGGTCTGATGATTTTTTGAAAAGTTGGAACGTAAACGTGCTCAAGGCAAGCTCTCACCAAGTCCGTCGATTTGATATACAGTCAACCAGATTTTTGGTCGAAGAGGCATTCAACCCTATAACACAGCAGGGTGGAGTTAAATATTCCCTAAACCTTCAACAGGGCACGTGTGACTGTGGCCTATTTCAAGCGTTGCATTTCCCTTGCTCTCATGCAATTGCAGCATGTTCTTCCAGGAGACTTGACGCTTTTCAATGTGTGCACAGTGTTTACAAAATGCATTCTTTGTACAAGGTATATGAGATGGACTGGGGTATCATTAAGGATGAACCATGGTGGCCACCAGCTCCGACGATTACATTGGTACCCGATCGTCAATTGCTTCGATCTAAAGGTCGACCCAAATCAACTCGACTTAGAAATGAGATGGATTGGCGCGAACCAGGACCGGGACAAAGATGTAGAAAATGTGGTGAATCTGGACATAACTCTCGTAGTTGTCGTCGTGGTGGATCGACTTCTTTGAGGAATGACCAAGCAGGGCCATCCACTTGATTAGGACATAAGTTAATTCGCATTGTATTGTAATGAATAACTATTTATGTGTAATTGAATATTTTCAGTATGTAATTTGATAATCTACGTTATTGTGCTTTTACTGGTGTCTATTAATTTATGCTTGATACACTCATATTTAATATGTATATTTGATTCTATAGAATGTTCTATTATTTGAAGACTTACCTAATGTCCTTGTCAGTTGCTTGATTACGGCGTGAGACATGGCATTCCACTGCGCCTGTGCCCGGAGGACCTATCTCGTACTAGAGATGCGGGACTTTCATGTATCACAACATGTATGGCAAGGAAGACCGATTGTCATCCGTGTGTCGACGTGCCCATAAATTCGGACATATGGACCCGGATCGGCGGATCTTGCCATACCTAGAGCTGGGCCGGTTTCGTGGGGGTTGCCCATATGGGGTATTGCACCATCGATCACTCCCTCATTACAAAGCATTAGTTGAGAGATGGCGCCCGAGACACACACATTTCATATGCTACCGGAGAGTGCACCATCACATTGGAGGACATTGCTATTATCTCGGGACTTCCCATTGATGGCGATGTAGTTACTTGGTCGTACATCCCATCCAGTTGGATGCGGCTATGTGAGACCTTGTTGGGATCGCAGCCGCTTTGAGTCACACGTATTAGGTGGACGTTTGATATGTCGTGGCTCGGAGCGCATTCCAGTACACGACTTACCCACCGACGGAGACGATTATGTGATGTGGTGTGCACGGCGTACATACTTCGGTTGATCGGGGGATTGCTATTTCCTGACCATTCTGGTAGATACGTGCACATGATGTTCCTTCCTCTGTTGGAGGACTTTACCGTTGCTGGGAGATACAGCTGGGGATCGGCGGTTTTGGCCTATTTGTATAGAGAGTTGTGCAAGGCCACAGATTACAGTGTGCACGAGATTGGAGGTGCTTGCATACTGTTGCAGTACTGGGCATGGCACAAATTTTCGCCCCTTGTCCCTACACTCGTGGATGATCCTGATCCTGTTCTTGTGGCTGCCTACGTCCACTGGGATTTCGGTGAGTTTCTCAACATATCTTTACATTAGTTTATTATATATATTATTTGTCTTGACATCGTATGACCTTGACATATATATAGGTGGCATAAACATAAGGTATTGATTGAGACACTGATGGGGGTGCTTCCATATTACCGTCGGTTTTTTGATCAGATGAAGAGTGATGAGGTCAGTATCTATTTATAGTGATTTAAATAAGTTAATTGTCTTGCATTATAATTCTTTATACAATTGTGATTGCAGATAACATGGCGGCCATATACGGATGAGATTGTGGCTTCACTGCCAACGTTCTGTGTCGCGGGTAGAGACATATATCTGGCAGTGGTTCCACTTATCTTTTTCCACATTGTTGAGTGGCACCAGCCAGACAGGGTGATGCGTCAGTTTGGTCTGGACCAACCAATACCACGGAGACCACACCAACCTGACGAGTTACACTCGATTACATTGGCCGGACGTCACGACGTGGATTGGCGAGCCACACACCTTGCACACATAGCCATCTGGGATGCGCGGCGGGAACGGTGTGTTGATGGTTGGCCTTTGGAAGCTCCCCTTACTGCACAGTCTGAGTACATGCGCTGGTACAGACGGATTACCAGGCGTTGGATTTCCCGAACTGGTGCATCCATTGGGGTTGTGGTAAGCTTTTTACCAATATGTTCTGCTATTTGTTTTGAACATTTTGTATTTTATATTGATAATGACGTGTTATATTTGTATCTTAGGCTGACATTGCAGAGAACGTCTATGGGTCGGCTAGGAACCCTAGTTCGGGATTTAGTATGGCTAGCCTTCAACAGTCCATGGAGGACATCTTATCTGCAGTGAGGGAGCATGATCGCATCACATTAGATCACCTACGTCCAGCTCCTCCTGCAGATGAGATTCCCGGACCATCCGAGCGTCCGATGAGCAGCGCGCGCCGCGCAGTGGGCGGAGGGTTAACCAAGACTCGATCACGACTACGTCTTCCGGATGACTCTGTTCTTCTAGTACTCGGCCACCGCCCACTTCTACCGCTTACTTACCGTCCGTCTCGCCACCACCTCCCTCGTACCCGCCATATCCAGGTTATCCACCATCTACATCATACCCACCACCACACTTACCCTTACCCACCATATCCTTATACTTTTACCCCGACACCGTCATTTCCATATCCACCGTATACGGGTTACCCACCATATCCTCATCACTCACTCACGGGCGGGACCTTCTTCCGATCCCCATCACAGACCCCCACATTCGACCCCCGGCCCTTCTCATTGATGTATATGTACTACATTTTATTACATTTACTTGATTAAGGATTACTTTGTATTTATATGTACTGAGATTTTTCATTATGTTTATGCATCTTATATGTGTTTTCTTGATATGAATTGAATATATATAAATATGTTTCATTATACGGATGAAATATTTTTGGAACGTCTCGATTTTTAGGGGAAACTCACAATTTTTTTATAGAATCGGTTAAACTATTAACGTAAATTAATTTTGTAGAGATAGGACAAATCAATTTTTATATCCCGTCTAAAATCATGTTGTTTGGTGAACCAATGCGATAGATAGGATAAATCAATCCTATCACCTATCTTATCCTCTCTATTTAGTTCAAATTCTATCCTGAGGGGAGGGCTGGGTTAGAACTCAACATGATATGATAAGGAGATTTAAAGTATAATACAATTAAAGTATAATAAAATATAACATGGTTATAAAAAAATTGTATAATAAATATAAAAAATTTAAAATAATAAAATACTAATAATTAATTTTAAAATTTATTTTTATTTTGTCTCAAGGCTAATTTTGTTATTTATATTATTTTAAAAATTTTAAAAATATGCCAAAAAGGATATATTGGGTCGTCTCAAGGTGTATTAGCGTCGGTTCTAAATTTATCAGTCCATTCGGTCGAACCCGATTCGAGACATTCTACCCATCTCACCATTTGGATCGGTCCCTAGCCCATTCAAGCCGGTCCCTAGCCCGGATCCATTCGGGTAAGTCCCAACATATTCGGGTCACTTAACCTAACCTAACCCGGTCCCAAGATATTCGGACCGGACCTAACCCATTTGGTCACCAATGATTCATTATAGCCAGTCTCAATCCATCTGACTTGGCAAGCCACGTCATTGGATACGCCAGAGCGCTTGACGTATCCACGTAGGATACGCCATTGCGCTTGGCGTATCCACGTAGGATACGCCAAGCGCTCGTGGCCAAAACGGTGGCATTTCGATAATTAGTTTGAAAACAGTGGCATTTTGGTAATATTTTTTGTCAAAAATGACAGTTTGGTCAAAAAGCCTGTTTTTTGCTTAGAATGTTATGAAAAAAAGAGGAACCAAGTAGAGAGAGTTAGCATCTAACAAAATAAATTACATCAATAAAAAAAACTTCATTCCATGTCAGTAGGGAGGGTTAACAATTAGAGAAATTTAATTGAAGCCCTACAAGAAATTAATTCTAATTTAAAAAAGATGTCATGTCAATTCAGGGCATTAATGAAAATAAATACCTAGTTAATAGATGTTACATATGTTAAGTAATCATTCTAATTCATGTCATAATTTAATAGAAATTAAGGCCACATGTTTATATATAAAAAGTAATAAGAAATAATAGTTAATAAGGAGTGAATAAATGTATCTAATAATTCCTTGGGTTCTTCTTCATACGGTGATCTTAGATTTTATGCGACACAAGGCAGAGCATGTACAGTGTCCAAAAAATAAGAAACTTTAAGCAAATTAGTCCTTGGAGATATCAATCAATATTATTAGAATAAATAAGTTTCAAGAGATTTAATTTCAGCAAGCAAACGAAGGGAATATATAATGCCGAAAGAAAAAAGAATGATATATACAATGGTAATCTCCTCTTAAATACCTTTAATGTCATAACGTTCTTGTTGCCATTAAAAGATATACATACCGACTTGCAGCCATTATTTATAAAAACAACAAACAAATAAAGAGCATGCAGATCTTATAAAATTATTAGTAATGCCATGCCTAATCGCCCAAGTATTGGTATTTGCAATGTACTATCAATGACTTTATGTTATACTTTGAGACATGTCAATTAATAGTGACCAGTGCAAATTTTCTTAATTACGTTATACTTTGAACGTTCATTTGGTTTTTTTTTTACACAAATAGAAAGGATCATTGAATAACAACAATGGAGAATAAATTTGAAATAGACAATAAAAAAATGGGAAGAAAAATAAACATATTCTTAATATTAAGGTGAATCACCAG
This sequence comes from Ormosia emarginata, assembly GCA_029884605.1. NCBI lineage: Eukaryota > Viridiplantae > Streptophyta > Magnoliopsida > Fabales > Fabaceae > Ormosia > Ormosia emarginata. Next base: position 51,933,203 of record JAQQTP010000082.1, on the reverse strand, counting down.
TTACATAGAAAAATAAATAAAACATTAAGATGCATAAGAACTTCATTCTTAATATATCAAGGGAATATCTTAAATACTAATCAAAATCATATATTTCCTAATAAATCACAAGTTGCAATGTTTTAACATTTCAAGCATAAGCCACAAGTAGGGATGCTCTTTTTTTAAAAAAATAAAGCAAAAGGATAAAGAAAAGCAAACAAAGGAAAGATATAAGCAAAGATAGGATGCTTTTTTAAACAAAATTAGCATCAAATTGCATCAGTGTATCAGATGTTCTCATAGGATATCCAGTGCAGGTGGTGTTACGTGGACGGAGATGAACCGATTATGACCATGAGAATTGCCGAACAAAAGATTCTAGTTGAACTGGTCATGAGAACATCGTCAAAGAGATGTATGTAATAGTGATGGGAACGTGACTTGTGGTATTCCTGTGAGGTGTGAGAGTTTTACCTCTCCCCACAGACGGCGTCAGATGTTTCATCCTCTACCCGATGTGAGGTCGTCAGAGAGTCTTAAGTTAGTCGTCCGATAGTTACACGAGGAAGATAGAGTGGAATGCCAGCAGAGGCATTTTGACCAATCAGTCTTGGAGTCAAGTTGGTGATGAAGGCATAGGTATAGAAAAGTAAACATGTCTGACCTAGGTTGTCAGATCTGTTTATACAGAGATATGAAAGATTGACTATCCGGATACCTTTCGTTCGGGTCATTTAAGATTCTGAACGTTATGTATAGTCATTATGGTGCAGGGTCATTATGTCTGGTTATTATGACGTGAGATGTTATGTCTGGTCATTATGGTGCGAGACTGTATGTCTGTTGGTGAGTCATATTAAGCACATGTTTGTAGAGTCAGACCTTGCAAAAATGGATTTAACTTATAGTAGGATGTCAATTGAGCTAGGATGGTCCACAACCCCGCAGCTTGGTCATCTGTGAAGATAGGCTGAGCTTATGAGTGGCTGAATGTCAATTAGACCAGGACGATCCAAAACCTATAGTTGTTGTTTTCTTATCTTTCTTTTCTTTTGTCAAATAGTGTAAGGAGAGGAAGGGACAAAATTGACTATGGTTGGCTGCAATTTCAACTCTTTTTTTTGCCCCTTTTGTGACAATATTTAATCCACTACAATAATCTTACAAAGAACTATCTACTTTATTAAAGATAAATAGTGTAAGATTTTTTTTCTTTTTTCTATGATCAAGTATTTTTATAAATATTGTTGTACAATTAATTCTTAGACAAATAATATAAGATATTTAGTTAAAGTTAAAATGGAATTACTTTCAATAGCTAGTGGGGTAGGTAAGTGGGTAGAATCATCAATGATTTTTCCTTATCAATTTATAAGCATCTTAACTCAGAGTAATCTAATTAGTGACTTATTTTATACCCACAATTTCAACACAAGCATCATAGTTGTATCAACTTTCAAGTTACAAGCGAGAACTAACATCTTTTTTCTTTTCTAATTAGGTATTTAATTTAGTCAGCATTGTTACTTTGGATATAGTTTGTGAGTGCTCGAAGTTTTATCTTGTTTAGGCTAATAAACATATCATATAACTTATCCAACAAATTTAGAGCAAACATCATTTGCTCCAAGGTTAATAGCAATCTAGACAGCATAAGTGAACCCTTCTATAGTGTAATAGTATGTTCTAAATACATATGTAAGGCTCCTTCTAGCATGCACCCTACAAGGTAAGGTGCATGGTGCACCTTGAATCACAACCATTAAATTTAAATTAAAAAGATATCAATGGTTCTTGTTGGTTACTAGAGACTGGGGAAGCCGATTATTTCATATTTCGAAAGTATACCCAAGTTCTCTATCTCATTCTCTCTCCCAAAGTCTGAGATCCCCAAAATGCAGTGGGGCATTTTCTCCTTGGCAGAAACTTACCTCAATTGGAAACAACCACCCAAAACCTAGCAAGACCTTCATCCATCGAACCCAAAACTTACTAGTGACCCTGAACTTGTAACCACCGCTGACGACCAAACCAAAAGCCATTCGCGAGCCACCAACAATTGTGTCACCTCCGAACCCGGTCTCTATTTCCACCACACCAAGCCTGCTACCATGCAAACTGCCACCATAAGCCGCCGAATGAAGCACTTTGGAACCTTCTTCGCCTTAGACACACCTCTGCCCCATGCTACCCAGAACCCCTAAGCCACTCATGAATCGCCACGAACCAGAGCCACCATGTCATAACCACTATAGGCGTTATCTCTAACTGCTCCGCCACCACCTATACCGTTGTCCAGCTCAGTCATGACGTGGAGACGATGATTGTGGTGCATTAGGCTATGAAAGAGTACAATGGGTGTTTGAGGCTGGACAAAATAGTGTTGAAAGGAGCTTGGAGGATGGGGAACCTCACCGTGGTGGGATCTAGGCAGAAATGTAGTGTTGGCTAGCCATTGTGAGTGAAACGAGTAGTGGCTTGGCTAGCCAATATGGGATCTGAGCATAAAAACAGTGAAGTGAAGGATAAGGATAGTGGGTGGCAGAGGATGGACGATGACAATAGCGACGGCCGATGTTGGTTGCGAGATCCGACCACAATGGCATTAGCCATTGGGAACGTGGTATCGGTCACTGGAAAATTGGGGAAGAAGGAGCCAACTTAGTTGGGGTTATTTTTACAAAAGCAAAAAATAGGCCAACTTAGTTGACTACAGGTTAAGTCAACAATGCACCACACAGTCACACACACTTAACAAGGTGCATGGTAGCATCCGCTGCTTATGTGGTAGAAGTTCTTCTAGATTTTCAGTTGGGGAGAGCCCATCTTGTCAAAAACTACAGGCTTAATATGCTTGAATGTGCAAAAGCAACTAGAGTTTGTTTTGTATCTATACCTTTAGAAAGATTTTCATCATTTGATTTATAAGATAACTTAAATTAAGGGTGTGTTTAGATTAGTTATAAAAAAAATTATTTCAATAATCTGTTATATATATAATCGATTATAAAAAAAAATTGATTATAATGAAATTAATTTTATGTTTAGATACATTAACTAAAAAATGATTTTAAGATAATATGTTTTATTTAAATTATTAAAAAATAGTTTTTTTTAATAGTAAAGTGAAGGCAAACATGTCAAATATTGATTATAATCAAAATAATTATAATGAAAATGTTCAAAACAATGGCTTTTGATTAAAATCAACTTCTAATGTGAAAAATAATAATCTTTAAATTATAATCTATTTTATCCATTTTATCCAAACATCTCACAATTTACTCAAAAAGTCTTTTTTTCATATAAAAACTTTTTATGAAAAAATTTAATATTTCCCAAGCATGCTTTAATTCCTCTGTCACTGTCTAGTGGAAAATTACTGCCTATGTAGATATAGTAATTATTGATTATGTTGATATCATAATCACTCAATTTATTTTTGCATGATCTGATCCCAGCTATGTCAAGCAGCTGCCATTGCTCATGGCAATCAAACAACTAAAGTTAAAAGGTTTGGCACGTGCAGAGGCAATAAAACATAGCCACAATGTAACAATGGAGAGAAGATATGGTTATAGAGATCTTTAAATTAATAAATCAAGTTTCATAAAAATAAATAAATGAAGACATTTTAATCAAACTTCAAAAAACTACTTAGAAGACCTCACCTACCTGTCATTCAAAATGTTTATATACTATTGCAACTTTACAAGTTGTTTCCTGTCTAGTGCGACTATAGTTTGAAGGGTCCTGGGAAATTCAGGCGAAAAATTACGATGTTCAACATTATTAATTACTTGCCCTTGAATTTGACGGGTTGATTTAACATTATTACACGATACTACTAAAATTGTTAACATCACAAGAATGAAATTGCTGGATGAATACCAAATTCAGAAAACTGCTAGCTAATCACAATTGATAAGAAAAATGACATGTTTAACATTTAACATGAATGGTACAAACAAAGTTTAAATGACAGCTCCATGCCCGAATAAAAAAGAGGGACTCAGGTTTTGGTTAGAACCTTATCCAATATTCACCTGGCCAAGAAAACTGCTAGCTAATCACAATTGATAAGAAAAATAACATGTTTAACATTTAACATGAATGGTCCAAACAAAGTTTAAATGACAACTCCATGGCCGAATAAAAGAGAGGGACTCACAGGTTTTGGGCAGAACCTTATCCAATACTCACCTGGCCAAGAAACATCCTAATCCCTTAGTGAGACGCATCACTGCTTGGGTGACTCGCCAATGGGAGGTCCAATTTATCCATACATACCGTGAAGGAAACGCTTGCACAGACTGGATGGCTAATTGGAGCCAGCAACAAAGCTTTGGCACTCTCATTTGGAGCCATCTGCCTCGGGGAATTCACGCTCTTCTGTTTGCTGATTTTATTATATATTATAGGGCCTCTTGGCCTCGTTGTATACCAATTTCTGTTTAGTTTTCACTTGGGCCTCGCTCCGTTTTTGTCAACAACAACAATTAAGTCTTTTTTCATTAGGTGAGGTTGGCTACATAAATCAAACGATGTCGTTGTACTATATCATAAACTAAATATTCAAAAATATCATTTAAATCTAAATATTTTTTAATTGTTTTATCTATAGCATTTCTTGGTCTTCTTCTACTTCTAACTATTGGGCTATCATCCACCTGAACTACTCTTCTTACAGGGGCTTCTAAGGGTCTTCTCTTTACATGTCTAAATCACCTAAGGTGTCTCCCATCTTTTCCATAATAGGTGTTGTCCCTACTTTCTCTCTAATACATTTATTCCTAATCTTATCTTGTCTTATATGGCTACACATCCAACGCAACATTCTCTTCTCAGCGACACTAATCTTATGTTCTTGTTGACTTTTTACCGCCCAAAATTCAGTAACATACAACATCACAGGTCTTATAGTTGTGCGGTAAAATTTACCCTTAAGCTTGGAAGATATTTTTCTATCACAAATAACTCCTGAAGCACTCCTCTATTTTATCCATCCAGCTTGAATCATATGGTTTACATCTCCTTATATCTCTCTATCATTTTGTATCATAGATCCAAGATACCTAAACCGTGTGACTTGTGGTATGGTATGGTCTCTAATTTTTACCGCTAAATTAGTATTAGCACGCTTCTTACTGAACTTACATTTCATATACTTCATCTTACTCCTACTTAGATGGAAGTCATGTTCTTCCAAAACTAGTCTCCATCGCTCTAACTTCCCATTTGTTTCTTCTCTCAACTCTCCAACTAAGACTATATCATTTGCAAAAAGCATGCATTGTGGCACTGACTCTTGGATATGCGCAGTAAACACATCTAAGACTAAGGTAAAAAGATATGGATTCAAAGTTGACCCTTAGTGTAATCCTATAGTTATAGAGAAATCTTCTGTAACCCTACCTTGTGTTCTCACACTAGTTTTAACCTCATCTTACATATATTGGATTGCTCAAATATAAGCGATACAAACTCCTTTCTTCTCCAGAGCCTTCCACAAGACCTCTCTCGGTATCCTATTGTAGGCTTTTTCCAGATCAATGAAAATCATGTGCAGGTCTTTTTGCTTCCTCTAATACCTCTCCATCAATCATCGTAGAAGATAAATTGCTTCCATGGTAGACCTCCCAGGGATAAAACCAAATTGATTCTCTGAAATATGAGTCTCTTGTCTCAATCTCTATTCAATTACTCTTTCCAATAACTTCATAGTATGATTTATGAGCTTAATCCTTATATAATTTGCACAGTTTTGTATATCTCTCTTGTTCTTATAAATAAGGATTAAAGTACTTCTCCTTCATTCATTTAGCATTTTCTTAGACCACATTATCTTGTTAAATAGCTTTGTGAGTCATCTTATACCTTTCTTTCCTAGGCACTTCTATACCTTAATAGGTATATTATCCGGTTCGACCGTTTTTTCATTATTCATCATCTTCAATGCTTTTTTTACTTCAAACTCCTGAATTCTATGATAAAAGATTTTATTTTGGTCCTCCTCCCTAATGTTTAGAATGTCTGAGTCTACTAATATCCCATGTCCCTCATTATATAACTTGTGAAAATAACTCTTCCATCTATCCTTGATGTCTTGTTACATAACCAAGACTTTACCCTCTTCATCCTTAATGCATCTCACTTGATCTAAGTCTCTTGTCTTCCTTTCCCTACTTTTAGCAAGCCTGTAAATATTCCTTTCTCATTCTTTGGTACCCAAAGATTGATATAACTCATTAAACGTTTTAGTTTTCGTCTCGCTCATCGCCTTCTTTGTATCTTTTTTAGCGCCCTTATATTTTTCTCAATTTTCATCATTTTTACACACTTGTCAAGCTTTATAACAATCCCTTTTAACCTTAACCTTATCTTGTACACTTGCGTCCCACCACCAAGATTCTTTATCCTTGGGCCCAAAGCCTCTTAATTCACCGAGTGTCTCTTTTGCTACCTTCCTAATCCCTTTGACCATCTCGTCTCACATATCATTAGCACTCCTTTATACCTCCCAAATTTCTTCATCCATAATTCTCCTTTGAAAGAGCATTTTTGTTTTCCCCTCTTTAGTTGCCACCATTTGATCCTTGGGCCTCTGTCTCGATAATTTTTCCTTACTCTCATCTTAACCCGTACATCCATAACCAAAATCCTGTGTTGGGTAGTCAAGCTCTCTCTAGAGATGACTTTGCAATCCATGCAAAGCTTTCTATCAGATCTCCTTATTAGAAAGAAATCAATTTGAGAGTAAGAACTCTTACTTTTGTATGTGATAAGATGTTCTTCCACCTTCTTAAAATAAGTGTTAACTATTGTAAAATCAAAAGTTACTGAAAAATCTAGAATCACTTTGTCATCTGCATTAGTTACTCCTAAACCATACCCCCCATGCAAACCCACATATCCCCTAAATTCGCTCACCACATGACCATTTAGGTCCCCTCATAGAAAAATCTTCTCTCCTAATGGTATTCCTTGAACTAAACCTTCTAAATTCTCCCAAAATTTTATCTTGTAGTGCTCGTTGAACCCTACTTGGGATGCATACACACTGATAACATTAAAAGTCTCTTGTTCCACAATAAACTTCAATGCTATGATCTTATTTCCGAGTTTTCTCACATCCACAACATTATTCTTCCAATTCTTATCTACTATTATGCCTACTCCATTTCTAGATTTTATCTTGTCAGTGTACCAAAGCTTAAAAATCGAAGTATCGAGTTCATTTATCTTTTTTCCAATCCACTTAGTTTCTTATAAACATATAAAATTAATCCTCCTTTGCTCGGTTTTTGTACCAAAAAAAAAAAGGGTCCCAATTAGTAGCTCTGTTGTTTGTTTCAATAACTCAGAAATGGGGGAAAGAAAAAGAATAAGAAGTAGCTTTGGGAATGATATTATAGTGAACTTTCATATGATGAGTTTAACTTTTTCATCCACATGCTAACCGATCAGGGTAGATTGTATATATTATTGAAGAAGATAATATCAATGGAATTCTCAGGCTCCCCTAAGACCTAACATTGGGGAAATGGAAGGTTAAATAGTTGTTTTGAATACAATTTTGTCGAGCTTAGAAATTTGAAAAAGAACCATCATGACAATTAACATTAGATAGTACAAAACTCGTATTAGCAAATTTTCAAAATCTTTGACACAAATAATGCGTCTACTTTCACCATGTATCAAGAATCAAACAAGGGCAATAGGCATCGGCGAAGGAACACCTGAGGAGGCATTTCCATTTTTATTCATCAGCACTCAGGAGCTCAAATTTGCTGAAACATCAAAAAAAGAAAAAAAAAAAAAAGTTGCTGCAGAAAATGTCACTGTACTAAATTTCTTGTGGCATTAGTAGGCAATGGCATTAGTAAGTAATTGTAGTTGTTGTCTGAATGCGCAAGTATACATACCAATTACATTCCACTATTTTTTTAAATGCCTTGATTTTTTCCCTTTCCTTTCAAAGTTCAAACCATACGACGATGCAAACAATTTAGACTTCCCTGAAAGGTATTTTTCAAAAGGAATTTTATTCATTAATGATGGAATTATGGCTTCTACATCATATGCACATTTTTTGCATTTTATGGAAGCATCTGATCAGAGTGCACAAGAATGCAGCTGGATATTATATTTAATTGATCATAATGACCGAAAAATAGATGTTATTTTATGATTTAGATTATCATGTCAAAAATAAACAGGCAAACAAACAAAAACAAAATTCTATCAGTTCTATGGCCCTTAGTACAATTAATTGTGGAGACAAGATAATATGTCATTGAGATATCTGCTTTGGCTGAAAACCCAAGGCATCCGTTACCTTTGAGATTCGATCTGCTGCTTCTAGGTTCTAGCTAGTAGTTTATATCAGTTTATCGTATTTTATACCTCGTACCAGAGCTGCTACTGCCTCGTGCAGTCAGAAACCTTTTTAGTGATACAATGGCTTGATCATTCTGCATCCTTGCATTTGATATGTCACCATCCATTTAAAGTGCGAAGAAGGGATGTAAATTTGGCTCCTACTCAAGCTAAAAAAAACTTCATAGAATGGAATATACATTATTAGTGAGAGAAGAATATATGACGTCATCGCTCATCGTATTTACTATCAAGTGTCAAACGCATAGACAATAAATTGCTCGATAAAAAGGCTATTTCGAAATATAACTTTGTATGTTGCTTGTTTAGCAATTTTTGAGAGACTTGTGACCAAGAAATATGTTTAGCTAATTGATGTTATAATGGAATCCGGCAAGCTGCTTGGTATATTATTTTTTTATTAGATTGGAGATACCTGGCAGAGGACAGAAGATCTGATTCTTTCTTAGATACGTTGAAATTTTGCCAAAGAGAGAAGAATTTAACTTTAGTTTAGTGTCATAGCAAAGAAAAGAAGAAGAATAAAACGTTAGTGTTAATATTATTGTTGTCGTCATACTAGTTTGCTCTCTCAATGAATTTGAATTTAATATTTATCTCACATGAATTTGAATTTAATATTTATCTCACATGAATTTGAATAGCCATTTCTGTGTCACCCAATATATCCTAAGTGCAATGCTTTGGTAGTCAATACGCTACTAAAGAGTAAAGAGAAAGTTTTCTACTTCTAAGAAACTGATTTTAGTATGCACTTCCAATTTTCACATCAATGTGATTGTTGAATTTCATGGTTTCTGAGTAGAGGGAGAAGAGAGAGATGAGAGAAATGGAGAAAATTTGTGTATTGATAGAATGAAGAAGTGTAAAATACAATGGGTAATCTTGGCTTATATAGCCAACTAATCCAAGTAAACTAACTAATCATTAAAACTAACTCTAACAAATTCTAACTATCTTAACAGCCCCCCGCAAGCTGGAAGGTGTATATGACACTTCTAGCTTGAGATGATCAATACAAATGCATACCCAAAAATACAATGATAATACCAAGAACTGGTAAGGCACGCAGGCCAACAAATGCTTAACCACCATAAAAGGCAGAAGCTCCAAATGCTTAACCACCATACAAGGCAGAAGCTAAAATCATCAAAGCCAACAAAGGGCAAAAGCTTAACCATTAAGCAGAAGCCACAACTCAAGGCTTAACCACTTAACAGAAGCAAGAACATCCATCAATGCTTAACCACCACCATGGGCAGAAGCTTAGAACAACAAAAAAATATCAATGAAACAAAACACCAAACAGTTGGTGTACACAAAACTGAAAAACAAACATTGAAAATATATCTTGATCAAAACAAAGAATACAGCAAAATGCGTGACAGGAAACACAGAGATCCAATGCAACAATGGTCTCCACCATACCAGATCTACAAGATCATAAACTGATGAAGCCAAGAAAACCATATCCGAAAGAAAGTACTGAAAGAAGAGATCCACAAAATTTTCTAGTGAGTTCTTAGAGAAACCATCCAATGTGAAATGTAAAGTCAGTTGTGGCTGTGCACAAAGAAAGAGTCGTTACTATTATCAAAGCTGCAATTTGCCCAGAGATACCAAACCATGTTGGTTACTTTTATTCTTGTACGTCCTTGGTCCCCTGATGTACTCCATCTACGCCTTTTGCCGCTGTCTGCTTCTTATGTTTCTTACTTTTGGCTTCCTTTCCCTTCATAGCCTTCAAACCATACACTAATTTTACAATTTCTTAGATCTGCAACATAAGTAGCCGCTGGAACATACTGCACAGCAATCTTGGGAAGTAATCTTGCAAGATCTGAAGCTAGAGCGTCCATGACCATCAAGAAAGCAGCAACAAATGAATTTCTCTTTGGATCTACGTTCTGCACTCTGCCATACCTCTGTTGTGTAGATCTGAGGCATCAAGATTCAGATCCGAACAAAACCACCATCGTCGTGTTGATCTCGATCAGATCCATATGGATCTGGTAACAAGAAGCGTAACAGAGATAGAGCGAGAACAAGATCTGGATTTCTAGGAGGAGAAGAGAGGAACAAGAAAAGCAGCTGCGGAGGGAGGCATCGGAGGGAGCGAATATGGTGGAAGGACCGGTCCAGGAGGAGGAAGAGGTGGAGGCGGCGTCGGAGAGCGACGGAGCCGCCGTGGCTAGCTCATGGAAACCGAGATGAGACAAGTTTCAGAGTGAATGGGAATGAAAAAAAAAATTGGTGAATTTTCTCGGGAAAGTGTAAAAGGAAAAGAAAAATAAACTAAGAAAAAGAAAAAGAAAAGAAAAATACAGCAGAAAAATGTTCAAGGTGGGTGAAATGTCTCGATACCATGTTGAATTTCATGGTTTCAGAGTAGAGGGAGAAGAGAGAGACGAGAGAAATGGAGAAAATTTGTATATTGATAGAATAAAGAAGTGTAAAATACAATGAGTAATCTTGGCTTATATAGCCAACTAATCCAAATAAACTAACTAATCATTAAAACTAATTTTAACTAACTCTAACAAATTCTAACTATCTTAACAGTGATCATGATGCTCATGCTCGAGCTTCATGACTGTGAGCGATCACTCCAGCCTACCCACATTCAAAGGTGACGTACAAAAAATATAGCTTGAAAACCAGGACGAAGTAAGAAAGAAACATGGGAATGGGTCCTAATATCCATCAAAAACAGAGGGAAAGGGAAAGTAGAAGGCATGCAACCCAAGAAACCAGCAATAGTTGTGTTATGACTCAAACCTATAAGGGGAGCCCATTCAAAAGACTAGCTTTTTGGGTGAGAGGGTCTCATAACTTAAATACTACGTTTGACCTTCCTCATTTGTTTAATGTGAGACCTAACAAGGTCCCTCTGTTGAGTGTTGACGGTGGTGGTAACATACTCGGCTGTGTGCATTTGTCACCGATGGTTTGGGGCTTTGGGCAAATTTGTCGCCAATGGCTATAGTACCTTATGGACTGCACATTCAATAAAAATCGCCAACAGAAGCATCACTAATATGGAGAAGAATTTGATGTATAACTATAAACCCAGCTGGCTTTCGTCCCCAAACACAACAGAAACAGCAGAATTCTCTTGATTGCCATTACTCATCTAGACAACAGAAACATGCTTGGATTATAGTTCGCACACCTAAAAACTGAGTTTCATCCAAATAATATTGGCAAAACAAAATTATGATTGGATTGTGTTTCAACATGATTTTGAGTCCTAAACTATGGTTAGTTTGAGTGGAAGTGAAAAGAGTCATTTTTCTGTTAAACCATGGTTTGCAAACTATAATTCAAACATGCTATTAGTCATTTTTGTTTCTAATACAGTCACATTATAAACTTTCCTGAATTAAGTGAAGAGCTCAGACTAAAATACGTTTCTTAAATATCAAGGGGAGTACAACAGTAAAGCTTCAACACAATCTAGCCTCTCTATCAAAATTGGAACCATTATAAATGTCAACTTACTAGCTACCATGAGCTAACTATGGTACAGTAAAAATTATCAAATCAAATGTTAAGGAGGGTATTTCAAGCTATCTTCTTCGTTGTAATGGTTACTTAAGGTACCAATTAAGAAAATTCTGATTCATGCAGAAATTCATTTTAACATCAATAAATATGTTTTTTCAACTGTACTCAACCAAATCAATGGAAAATATTGAGAAGCATATATTTATCTTTTTTTTTTTTTGGGTTACACAGAAAACAGTTGTAGTACAAAGAAAAGCAAACAAACCTAAAACTTGTCAAGACGAGAACTGGTGTCAGAAACAAAGACACTAAAAAAACTGCCCTTTCTAGCTGGAAGGTGGCTTAACATCAAAAGAACTGATCTTTTCTTGGTATAGGAGGAGGTGACTGTCAACACAGGCTGAAGTAAACATGACTAAATAACAACCATTCTCTGTTTCAAATGCTTGATGAACCTAGATAATGCACAAGAAGCTTTCCCCTTAATATCTTTACTTTCTAGGACAGAAAGTTCAGATTGTCACTGCCTGAACAATTAACCACTACATCTTGCTCTCCTAAGCATGAAATGAGAAATACGAGAAGATTGTCCTCATCAGTCTCTCCATAAGGGCCAACTACTGGGTGAGATTTCTGAGAGAAAACCATAGTCTTGCTTCCTTGTAGACTGAAAAGTGAAAAGGGTTCAATTGGAAATAGAAAGGGGCCACGTTTCAAACTTTGGAAACCAACATCCCTTTCTTGCTCACAGTACTAAGTCAAGAGTTCTCACTTGAAAAGAGAAAATATTTTCATTAAATTTAAAAATTTGATGGAATTAAGGAAACATAAGTAATAAGATCATTTGACTCAAAATGATTATCATTGAACAGTAAATATTATACAAGATTAAAGTTTGTAATAATGAGATTCCAAGTAACTGCAGAAAATTACAAGGCCCACAATGAGTGTCAATTGCTTGCTCGTGTTTGTGTTTGTGTTTTCTTTTTTCTTTTTTTTTTTATACTATTTTAGCTGTGTAAGTAAGTATTACTTGCTCTATAAATCCCCAAAAAAACTATGGCTACTGAACCTGGCTGTTCTAACCCCAATTTCAACTCATTTAGTCATATCGTATATAGTTTTATTTTAAGGAAAGCTACTACCCTCAATGGTAAGGGTGGACTAGTTACATGACAATCGCCAATCAAAGTGGTTCTCCATTGTTAAATATTGACAGTTGTATATCTTCTGCTTACATTAATCACACCCGAAGCAAAACAATCAACTCATCAACATGGTAATTATTTATTAAGGTAAAACTAACAAATTTTGAATCCAATACCCACAACTTGTTTTTTTTCAATGTAGGTTCATGGGCATGTTTGCCACACGCATGGATTTATGAATGCTTGGGATTTGCCTGTGTCAGTTTTGTTTTTCAGAGCAATTGATGTTTTGTGTAGTGTTCTTTTCCCCTTTGTGTTGCCACTTGCCAGTTTGAGATCTGCATCATGTTTGAGATATGCAATGTTTCGTTTAATAACATAGTAACAATAAGGATGAAACATGATATAGATCTCAAACAGGCAACCCAACGGGGAAAAGAACACAGCACAAAACATCAGTTGCTCTGAACAGCAAAACTGACACAAACAAATCCCAAGCATTCATAAATCCATGCTGCTCTAATAATAAATGGGTACCTAGAAATGCAATACAATCACATTATTTAAAAGACTTGGCATACCATCTTGGAAAGACTAAAGAAGTCTGATTTATGTTCCGCTATATTGTATTAATATCAATCATTAAGTAATTTATAGTTTATAAATAATACATTATTAACAATTTAATTCTAGCATTGTCCAGTTAGTGAGATTTGCATGTGAATAAATTATTGTAGAACAAATATCCACAGAATCTGTAAAATGCGGGTCGCAAGCTCTCTCAAACTTACAAATGAGTAGTGATTTGCTGGGAAATTTATCCATTGCTTATAAATTTGAAAGTAAGACAAAGGCTTGAAAAGAAAAATGATAAGCAAATTTAGGATATAAGAAAAACCAAATTAGGAAAAGAAAATTGTTCAAACTTATCAGAAGAATGAAGCATTTCCTGAAGTCATGCTCTGATCTGATTTCAAAGTAATGAAGGAGGCCGAGAGAAGTAGAATAGTTTCATCCGTTAACAATTCTTGGCTTTCATTTCCTTCCAGCAAAACACCAATTGAGTTAGCATAAAAAAAAGTTTATAAAATCTTAATAAGTATTCAATAGAAGTTATTAAAGCAGACTCTCTCTCTTACTATAAATATAGAAAATTGAAGTGAAAGGCAACAGGAACTAACTAGCTGGAATCTGAGGGGGAAAAAAAGTTTCCCTCTGGAATCATGTATCTTTTTTATCATGTACACAGAACTATAACAAGGCCAGTAATTTTGCAATGGAATTGTAATTGTAAGACCAAAAAATTGAGCAAATTTACACCATTTTCACAATCCTCTTCTCTCATGGCTGAGAGCTGCAACTGCAACTCTATATGGTATAATAGGTACTAGAACAAGTAAACTTGAGAAAATTAGAGAAGACCACAGCACAAACTGTAAGGAAGATTATGTTCTGTGATAGTAAACAATGTGTAATTAAACTAGCATTAATTAAAACTTGAACTACAATTAAAGGCAATTTGAGATCGAACACAAACTATTACATGGAAGCTTAGCGAGGCACTTGGTTTGGAACTGAAAGAAAACATGCAAATCACGCATATATGAATGTAAACATACCGTTCTATGAATGAAAAATTCAGAATTCAGAGTAACCACAAACAGAAAATGGAGGAAAATTGCAACTCTACAATGCAAACCCTAATTAACCTTGTGTGGCTGTGGAAGACAAGGTCCGATTACAAGAGATGGGTCCATTTCGGGTCATGGGCCAAGGGCTTAGCCCATGAAATCAACAACGCCGCATAATGCGAAGAAGCCCAAAAGACCTGGCATGGACCCGAGGAAGACCGTGGGTGGTTACACGTGTCAAGTGTCAATAGGAGGGTAAAGTCTTCGGGGCTCGTCCTTCTTTCTCTCTCCTCCAAATCCGTTTGCTTTGGAAGAATTGAAAATTGAAACGTTAAAAGAGTGTGAAAGCAAAGGAACCGATTGATAGAGAGAGAGAGAGAGAGAGAGAGAGAGAGAACCGTTGGGTACACGTGACAAACAAGCCATAAAATTAAATAAAAATTTGTCGTATCTTGTTGTTAAATTAAAAATAATAAGAGTTTTGTTGTATTTTTTTACAATTTTTTAATAATATTTTTAATATTAAATAAAAAATAAATATATTTATTGTTTTAAAAATATAAAAAATATTTAATATTTTATTTATTTAATAATTAATAAAATTAGATAAAAAAATTAAAATTATTTTAATAATAATAATAACTAATAATTATTGAGTGTAGTGATAAAATACATTTTTAAAGAAAAAAATTATGTTCATACTACTTATATTATAATATTTTAATATTCATTAATGATAATATTCATTAATTAATTTATATATTTATTATCTTAATATTTTATTATATTTTTTAAAAACAAAAAATATATAAATTAATAATAAATCCATTATTAATAAAGATAAAAATATTAAAATATAAATAATATAAATACAATTTTATGCGACTGTGTAGGAGTATGTAATAATTTTTCCTCAAAAGCATAGGAACAGAAGAATACAGGTAAAAAAGAAAAAAAAAAATCATCTTATATTTTAAAAAAAAATATAAATACTGTTGATATTTTTATTAAAGATATCAAATTTAGTAAAAAAATAATATATATTATATACAATAAATAATATTAAATAAAATATTAAAAAATATATATATACTATTTAATGTAAAATTATCAGAATTAATTAAAAAAAACAACAAAAAGTGATGGATTAAGAACGAGCATTGGATCCGCTAGTGTATCCCGAAAACAAAAAAATCGGGTGAAATTGCATTTGGCTGAAATTTGACGTGCATTTTGGTTAAGCATTTGATTTGCGTGTGTTTTGTCGTATGTGTGGCGTCAACCCCACAAGTGTAAAGTCACCACCAGCAAGAGAGCATTCAGCGCTTAGTTTCTATAAATAACCCACTCGTTGCGCTTCCTTCATTGTTTAATTTAACGTGGTTAGCTTAGGTTCTGCGGAGAGAGAGAGAGTGAGAGAGTGAGTTTCTTAGAGAGAGAAAGCTTTGTTTTTATGTTATCTTCTTCTTTTGTTGGTTTCCCTTTTTTCTTTTTGTAGGTACTGAGGAGGAAGACTCTTTGGGCTTTCACTTAGCTGAAAAAGCGTGTGATGTGAGTTAATTTTCCTTCAATTTGTTATTCTAAATTCACCTTCTTTCCCTGCGCGTTATTATTACAGTGTAATATTTAACTATTTAATTACATACCATGTATGTGTAACGTAAATTTAATGTATGGTTTTCTGGGTTGGATAATATCATTCAGATTTTTTGTGTTTTGAAGGTGTTTAATTTTTGACAGAGCGCATGCTAATTGTCGTGTTATCTGTTGTTTAGGAAATCCTACTTGTCCTTGGTTTAGATCTGTCTCATGTGGTTGTTTGTTTCTGACTATTATAAACGCTGTTTGTCTTGTTGCAATTTATCAAGGGTAGAAGGGTAGTTATATGTAATTATATTTACGCTGTATGTATTAGATTCTAGATTTGCGTTTTATGATAACCCTATTCCTCATTTCGTCATTTCCATTTTTTACTATTGTTGGTCAAAGACTGTTTAACTTTTGTGCCGGGTTTTCCCCTTTTTATTAAGGCTTTCTCATTTAACACATGTCAATTGAAAAACCCTTTAGAAGAAAGGTCAAGTTAAACCAGAAAACCAGATAAGGGTGGTTGATTATAGAAGAGTGTCAGTTGTTAAATATATTTCCAGCAAGCAGGTAAATTTCTGTTGAGTTTGACTGAAATCTATGTTGTTGTGGTGGGCCCTGCAGACGATTCAGGCAAGGCCTTGAAGTTGGAGTGTAATAAGATTACTTAGGAGTTGCTGTTTCACTGACTGAAGGAATGGAGGTATATGGCAAATCTATGGTTGCAGGTCCTGCAAATATTATTTATCTGTCAAGTATTTTGGGCCGAGATGGTCCAATTCCTGTTCACAAATGCGACTGGAAATGTGAAAACGAACATGTTTGTGGAAACATGTATCGCTGCAAGCTAACAGGGCTGACTCACATCTGTGATAAAAACTGTAACCAGAGAATTCTGTATGATAACCATAGTTCCCTTTGCCGAGCAAGTGGTCAAATTTTTCCCCTTACCCCAACAGAGGAACTAGCGGTGAGAGGTGTTCGGAGAAAGCTTGATGCAGAGAATTTGCCTACTGATAGCCGCAGTTTTAAGCGTAGACGGGATGCCCAATTTCATCCTTCTCCTTTCGAGAGATCTTTCTCTGCTGTCAGTCCTATCTGCAGCCAAGTTGCAGATGGCATGGATATGAGTTAGATATATATTATAACCGAAAAGACTCTTTATCATTTTCTTTTTGCCCTTTTGATTTTTTTTCCTTTTCCTATCAGATGAGTATCAATAACAGGACTTGAACAATTATGGATTAATTATTGGTGGGCATGATGGATGTCCATCTACTGTAGGAACTCCTTATATTTCTAGTATTAATGTAATGTAGCGCTTAAAATAGCTTGACTGTTGAATGGAAATTTGAGCAGGCTCTATTCAGTATTTACATGTTTATGAAACTTGAGTTGATTTCAGTTTCTTGCTAACCTTAGTGAGAAGCGGATTGTTGTAGCTGAGTACAGGATGCATTCCGGCCTTTATGATGCTTGAATTTGATTTAGGACCTGAGTGATGTACTCTGTATCAGCAACGTACTTAACTGTAACCCTTTTCTAGCTATTAAGTTTCTAGTGTATCTGTAATCGAAGGGCAGCGCCATACCAGTATTAGTGTACTCGTTACTAATACTACTGCCATGAGTTGTATTATTTTATTTCTTTTGTTTCCCTTAATTCCATTAGAACAGCATGGAATTATCAATCTTGTCCCTTGGGCTGATAGCTCTATTCAGGGTTATGTTGATAACCTTGACTTCTGTAAGTTCAGGTTCTCTCTGGTTCCTCATATTGACAAAGTTGTTGTATATGTGAAAACTGATTTTTAGTTTTGCTGCCTAACTCTTCCTTGTTCTGTTGCAGACTCAACAGAGATGATATAGTTCTCATTTTCGTCCATCTTAATCATCTTTCTGTTATCTTTTTTTTACATGATTTGATTGATGGCTGGCTGTCTGAGTTTAATGTAACTTGTGCAGGTTTTGAAGCAAGTGCTACCAAGAGGCGTTCAAAACATTTGTGTTGCAATACTGATTAAATTATTGTGAGATAGAATTGCTCTATGCTAGAAGATGAATTATTGATACATATCTTCTTATTTTCTTGATATAGGTACAAGCATTGCGACTTATGCTCAAGTCTGCCTCTGCTGAAGTTTGGTAAGACGACAATTATGGGGCTGTAAGGAGTCATGAGACTGAGCAAGTGATCCAGACAGAATGTCAGAAGAGTTGAGGAAAGGCCCGGTCAGATGATACTCTTCACAAGTTTGGGTAGATGATCCAGACATAATATGGACAGCTGAAACAGTATGCATACCCAATTCCAATTTAGTTTGAAACACAAGACCTCATTGAATTTGTCTTCCACTATATCATCTATTGCCTGTGGACAGTGGTATTGATTGAACAAATAAAAGGGACCTGGCCAGGGATTCTTACAGTTATCAGGACGGTCTATCTGTCAAACCTGCATATATTTTCTCTATATATTGGAGGATTAAAAGTGAAATTCTTCTCAGAATTTGAAAGTAAATTCTTCTCAGAATTGCCTAGATAATGTTTTCTGCCAGTTTTTTGTTTGTGTTCCAGACAGATGTAAGTTTGTATTCTGATATTGTGATTGTGATGTCATATATATATTGAGGTTCGTAATTTAAAAGTAAATTCTCCTCAGTATATCTCTTTTTTGTTTGTCTTCTTTGTGAATATTTTTTGTTTTTCTTCTTTTGAATATTTTTAGCATAGCTATCCGAAGTTTAGTACATGTTTGTTTTTAAACCTAATTACACTAATCTCCCTTCAATATTATTTTTTGATGCACTATTAATATAAAAAAAAAATTATGATAGATACTAATATTTAATAATGTATTGTTGTTGTATTAATATAAAAAAATGTATAATATTCAGTTAAATGATGTGGCAAAATGATCAAATTTGATGATAGTATAAAATTATTCTACAAGCATCGAAATTAAATTCTTACTTTAATTACAGAAAGTTTTTTATTTTCAAAATCTACACAAACTTGTAAGAAAATTTGTGAAAAATAAAGAAAAATATAGAGGTTGGTATAAAATTTTTTAATATGATTCTTTTATAGTGAAATTTCTAAGAGAAAAATTGTATGATTTTAACTATTGATAAGAAAATCAATGATTATTATTATGATAAAGTACATACACATATAACTTATTGTCACATATATCGAATTGTTCAAGTAGTGATAAAGTATTGTTTTTCTAAGGATTAAGAAGCGTAGTACCAAATTTATTAGGTACAAAATTATTTAAAACTATTTAAGTGATCGAATGAGATGAGAGCTACATAAATTACATGAAAAGAAAAAAACAAGCAAGTAACAATGTTTTAATGAATTTTAAAAGGACATTTGTGATGAAAATCAAATGGATAAAGGCATTTAAGGGTTGATTTCACTTAACTTTTATTCATTTTCATTGAATTCATGTTAATTTAGTTCAATCTCTTAATTGATTGTGAGAGAACACTTAACCTTAATAATTCTCACTATATATGTGTGAGAATTTGCTCAATTAATTCAACAATGCTATGAGAATTTGCTCCTTGGCTCAATAAATCCATGCATATGTGTGGTCTTCTTGGGTTCAACAGTTGATTTTTAGCTATTATTACCACATGATATTTCCACGCCTATGCATGATTCTTGCACTCTATGAAACTCTAATTTAAGCTCTCAAATGATCAATGATTGTCTTGCTTTCATATCTCTTCATCCCTAGCTCTATTCTAAGGTCTTATTTGCCCTCCAAAATCTACAAAACAAGATCAAACACCAAGTCCAAGAATAAGGAATTAAAATAAACCAATTAAACACATTGAAATGCCCTTTTAGCCAAGGTGAAACTAAGCTAGAAGCAAACACTTATAAGATGTATGATCTTAAACTCAATTTCATGCAAAAAGCAAAGAACAATGGGACTACCATACACATATTTGCGCAAAATAGGCTAGAATAACTCCACTTTCATGGAGTCATCAACATACATAAGTAACATAACAACCTATGGATTTGCTTGCTAGAATTCACTCATTCCTTATTTTCATCAATGTGTGGAGAATTTGCTCATTGGCTCGATAAATCCTAATATATGTGTGGTCTTCTTGGGTTCAACAACTGATTTTTAGCTATTGTTATCACCTATATGTGTGGCATTTTCACGCATATAGGTAGCATTTTCATGCCTATGCATGGTGCTTGCACTCTATGAAACTCTAATTTAAGCTCCCAAATGATCAATGATTGTCTTGCTTTCATGTCTCTTCCTCCCTAGCTCCATTCAAGTCTTATTTGCCTTCCAAAATCTACAAAACAAGATCAAACACCAAATCCAAGAATAAGGAATTAAAATAAACCAATTAAACACATTGAAATGCCATTTTAGCCAAGTGAAACTAAGCTAGAAGCAAACACTTATAAGATGTATGATCTTCAGCTCAATTTCATGCAAAAACCAAAGAACAATGAGACTAATATACATATATTTGAGCAAAATAGGCTCGAATAACTCTACTTTCATGGAGTCATCAACGTACATAAGTAGCATAACAACCTATAGATTTGCTAGAATTCACTCATTCCTTTTTTTTCATCAATAATTGAGATCTTTTACTTTTCTCTTTAAAGTTAACCTTTCAATTTAAAGGAGCCAATTTCAAAAAAAAATTAGGCAAGATTTTACTGTTTATAACTAAATTGTGGTCGAAAGTTGATTTTTCTTGTGATGTGGATTTCGTAGTAAATGACTGTCTCATCCTTGTGCTACAATTGTTTATCAAATTTATGAGTTCATGAAGAAGCCTTTGTAGTGGTAGATGAATATAACTTATGTTTATCGTGAAAGCAGCATGATACCTGATTGGTTAGCAAATCATTCCCAATCTCTTTCTCTGAGAGATGCATGAATTCTCTTTCTACCCCTGCAGGCTATGGTGCTCTTAACATGCATGGTGTTTGCAATGTCTTCTTAGGGGTTTGTCTTCCATCCCAGTGCATTTTAAAATTATTTAGAACACCTATAGAGAGAAATCTATATTCTTTCTCATAAATGATGGAAGGAGTCAAAGAGGGGCGTTCTTACATATTAATATGTTAATTTTTTTTATAACAAAAAGTTATATAATTTTTCAAATAACAAAAATAAAGTTATATTTAAAAAAAAATACAATATTTACAATGGATGACTCAAGTGATAAGCATATTTAAGTTCAATAAATTAAGGACTTTATAATGTCAAAAGATCAAGTTCACAGAAAAGCACCTGTAAGATGTAGCCTCAATATATTGAATCAGATTAATCTCACAAATGGAGAAATCTCATAAGACCCCCTCCTCGAAGCTATCAAAGTGAGCTCGGATATATGAGCCAATCGTATAACCTAGCAGAAATGTTCTGGTGGGTTGGGTTAGTGAAAAATCCGCTCACAAAGACCTTAGGTCAATATGACCCGAGTTTAAATGGGTTCAAGCCAAGTTGGAGGCGGCTAAGTCGAATTTTAATTATTATTAAAAAAACTCATATAAGTCACCATCAGCCATTCTAATTCAAAACTCACATAGGTCAATTCAAAACCCTAGCCATTCTGTTCCTAATCCTCCCCATTCTCACCTTCTCTCCCTCCACGGCCGGCCACCATTAACCAACTGCCCCCTGATCTGCCAACCACGAATGCACAGTTGCACTCACTTGCACACACAAATCGAGTCACATCGCAGCATTGCAGCCCCACCCCTTTTCTCTCTTGACTCTTACGTTCTAAGGTCTGAGCCAACCATTGACCACCTTTGCACGGGCCACCACCAACCAGGCCACGCCATGTGCTGTCACTGGCCAATGAACGGATGAAGACAAGCCACCATCCACTGTCATCCTCAAGGCCACGAAATCGCAACGATCCGCGACCACCAGCCATTGTCCTCCACCACCCGCCTGCCAACATCTTGGCCACGGTTGTGTCGAGCCATAAATTTGAAATTGCCCCTCTCTCTCTCTCTCTCGCTTCTGTCATAGATCTGAAATCTCCTTTCAGTTTTACGTTGGCATTTTTTCCAAATTGTCCTTGATAGAAAGAACTATTTACCAAAATGTCATTTTTTAAATTATTTACTAAAATATCACTCTTTTAAAACTATACACCAAACTATTACTCTTTTGTCCAACATGACATTTTTTATTATTTTTTTGTCCACGTGAAAAACGTCAAAGAGCTTGGCGTATCAACGTAGAAAATGTCAAATTATTTGGCATTTTTACATTAAAAACACCACTCTCTTTAACGTTTTCCACATAGACATGCCATCCACTTTGGTGTTTTAAGTGTAAAAATGTCACCTTCTTTGGTGTTTTCCACGTGGGTGCGCCAAAGTGGATGACATTTACCACGTGGGTGCATCAAAGTGGATGACGTTTACCACGTGAACAAAAAAAAAAGTCACATTGCGTGTGCTTCTAGAGCACTTACGTAGATCTCTTGAGAAATGACGCCCAGAAACACATACATTTCACATACCTACTAAAGAATGTACCATAATGTTAGAAGATATCAATTTCAATTAACTTATTTATAGGCCAAGTATTTGCTTCTGATCTGTAAAGTAGTCGATGTGGAACTTTAGAGTTGGCAAGGTATAACAACTAAGTAAGGTAACAAGGTACCTTTATTCGATGTGGGACTTTGGTGTTGACAAGACAAAGCAACTAAGTAAGACAACATGTCACATTTGTCTGATGTGGGACTTCGGTGTTGCCTTACTTAGTTATTTTGCTTTACCAACAACAAAGTCCTACATCGAACAAAGGTACCTTATTGCCTTACTTAGTTGCTTTGTCTTGCAAACACCAAAGTCTCACATCAAATAAAGATACCTTGTTGTCTTACTTAATTGCTATGTCTTGCCAACACCAAAGTCTCATATCGACTACTTTACTAATCAGAAGTAAATATGTGGCCTATAAATAAGCTAATTGATATTGATATCTTCCAACATTATGGTGCACTCTTTGGTAGACATGTGAAATATATGTGTCTCTGGGTGCTATTTTTTAAGATATCCATGTAAGTGCCCTAGAAGCACATGTAACATGGCATTTTTTTTATTTTTTTCCACCCAAAAAACGTCAAAGAGGGTGGCATTTTCCACGTGAATACGCCAAGCTCTTTGGCGTTTTTCATGTGAACAAAAAAAATAATAAAAAATGTCACGTTAGACAAAAAAGTGACAGTTTGGGACTTTTTGACCAATCTGCCTTTAGTGACAAAATTATTTACCAAATTGTCATCATTTTCAAACTATTTATTAAAATGTCACAGTTTTGGTCATGTTTTAATTTTTTATTATTTTACGTTTCACGTGCACCAAAGGAGATGGCGTTTCCAATAGGGAAACGTCAACACGGTTAACGCATCCCACGTGGATACGCCAATACACCTAGCGTTTTTTACATGGTAACGTCATCACTATGGCGTAACCACGTAGAAAATGTCATGCGTGTTGACGTATCCACGTGGGATGCATCAACCGTGTTAGTGTTTCCCTATTGGTAAGGCTATTTAAACAACTTGCAAATAGAGTGTAAAAAGTTACACGTAAAAGGTCATATTTAAGTTACACGTGATTAACCACGAATTTATACTTTATTAACCAATATAAAAAATAATGTAAAAAGGAGTGCAAAATTTTTTGTGTAAGATTATAATTATCATATAAGGAATGATACATTTTCGCATGTTACTACTTATATGAAATTCAGATTTAAAAATTAACAAAAATCTTTCTTTATATAGTAATTATCATCTTACACCAAAAATGTTACACTTCGTTTTACATTATTTTTTGTATTGGTTAATAAAGTATAAATTCGTAATTAATCAAGTGTAACTTAAATAGGACCTTTTACGTGTAACTTTTTACACTCTACTGCAAGTTGTTTAAATAGCTCTGCCAATAGAGAAATGCCAACACAGTTGACGAATCTCATGTGGATATACCAATACGGTTGACGCATCTCAGGTGGATACGCCAACACGGTTGACACATCCCACGTGACATGGTGTTTTCTACGTGGTTACACCACACATGATGGCATTACCTCGTAGAAAATGTTAGTTGTGTTAGCGTATTCACGTGAGATGTGTCAACTGTGTTGGCATTTCCCTATTGAAAACTTCGTCTCCTTTAGTGTTATCTACGTAAAACATTAAAAAAAAATAACATGGCCAAAATTGTGGCAATTTGATAAACTGTTTGTAAATTATGACAATTTGATAAATAATTTTGTCACTAAAAATATATTAGTCAAAAAATTGACAATTTGATATATAATTTTAAAAAAGTAATATTTTAATAAATAATTTTAAAAAAATAACACTTTGATAAATATTTTTTCTATTAAGGACAGTTTAGTAAAAATGTCATTTTACATTTGTTCCTTTGTTGTAATTTGATTTGGCTTCCATCCTAGTTGTGATAGCTCTATCAAACCAGCCAACATCGAATTTTTTTTTTTTTGAATTTTTTATATTTTTATTTATTTTCAAGATTTTTAAAATTTTTTGTAAGTCAACTCATTTAACTCACTAATTTTGATAGATTGAGCCGATTGATTATTTTTTGACCCTCTATAAAAGTGGGCAAAAGAGCTGGTGAGCTACTCAGATGGATTGATCCGTTGTACCAACTCTCCAGTCCCCCCTTCAAAATAAAAAAGAAAAGAACCTGTCAAGAAGTACCCTCAATGTATTGAACCAGATTAACTCACAAGTGGGAAAGACCCCCCTTCCCCCCTTCAAAACAAAAAAGAATAAAAAAGTATTGCTTTTTTGTTTTATTCGAACTTGTCTCCAAAAGTTTGGGACTTTAAATTGATAAAAATTAAGTATATTTTTATGTTTATTATATTTATTTTATTAATTAAATTATTATATGTGTGCATTTAAAAAAAAAGAAAAAATATTAATAAATATATATTATAATTTAATTAGATGAAATAAATATAATAAACATAAAGAAATGATGTTTTAAGTTTTGTCCCTTTAATAATCAGGATACTGTCAAGGAGGAGAGTCTCCCTTAGCGGGAGTCTTCGCCATGGACAATTAACAAACTTGAAGGAGGTTGTGGTCAATTTTACTGTTGAAAAATTCTGCTTTTGCTTCACTGAAAAGTGAATAGTTGGTTTACGTCAATGATCTGATGCCGACTGCTCAGAGGTCGAAGAGGGTGTATCCCCGGGGGAAACACAGTTTCCCTCTCTAACGTATACCTAATCCACTTTTTTCTATTTACGAGGAATCCTAGGTCACTTGTTTTTTAGGATAATCCCATGCAACTTCCTACACGGTCCAACCTGAGAGTTCCTGACACGATTCTTTGAGGAAATTCATGATTCTCCGGTCAAGAAGGCCACATAGATTTCCAGATTTGTATAATTTCCCATGCAACATCAAAAGATTCAAAAGCAAAGAATTGCTTCTAAATGAGGCCATCCACGATAAAAGAAATACTAAACCCATAAAGCTCGTCTTGCGGCTGAGAATTTTATCAAAGCAACTTCAAGGTTTGGTTTTGTAACACATAATTGATAGCACACAACTCCCTCCTTCGGAATCCTTATAAATAACAAATGTGGGGTATTGGCCATTCCCTTGGCCATCAATCCCCTCTAGTTCCCCCTTAAGACTCAACCTACATTACCTACTATAATCCTTGAAAATGCCAACCATGGCATCCTGGACCAGTCTCCTTATTCTCTTTACATTCTTCTCTTGCCCCTTCTCTTACACATTCACCATAACCAACAACTGCCCACATACTATATGGCCTGGTACACTCGCCGGTGCAGGGAGCCGTCGACTTTCAACAACCGGATTCCGGTTGGACTCAGGCCAAAGTGTCAGACTTAAGACTGTTCCAGGATGGTCAGGACGGATATGGGCAAGGACTGGTTGCAAATTTGATGCAACAGGAATTGGCAAATGCCAGACAGGTGACTGTGGGGGAAGGCTGGAATGTGATGGAAATGGTGCTGCTCCTCCTACCTCACTCTTTGAGATAACACTTGGTGCAGGCAATGGACAAGACTATTACGATGTCAGCATGGTAGATGGCTACAATTTGCCCTTACTTGCTCTACCACAAGGTGTATATGGTAGTGCCTGTAATGCCACAGGTTGTATGACTGATATCAACAGAGGTAAGAGTTTTAATTTAAAGTTCAAAAAATAAACTATACAATAAGTAATCAGGTATTTAAATGACATGGAAGAATGACTGGAGTACCTTATGAAATAAAAAAATTGCAATGGTATAGGTTGCCCTAAAGAACTTCAAGTAGTAGGTGGCAATGGATACCAAGGTGATGTAGTTGGGTGTAGGAGTGCTTGCGAGGCATTCAAGTTGGATCAGTACTGCTGCAGTGGACAATTTGCAAACCCCAAGACATGCCAGCCTTCCTATTATTCGACAATTTTCAAGAGGGCTTGTCCAAGAGCTTATAGCTATGCATTTGATGATGGCACCAGCACTTTTACTTGCAAAGCTTCTGAATATGTCATTGTTTTCTGTCCCAACAGCAATGGGTATACTTCATTTCCCTCAATTCTGACTAGTTTTCCCTTCTCTTACAATTTATTGCCATGTACTTGCAACAAAAACCTAACCCACAACTAACATTTTACATTACAACACAGGAATAAAAAACCAAATCGTACATCTCCTCCACCACCAATTAGACAGCCCCATCGGAAGGGTCAGATGGTCCCTTCCTCATCAAATATTCTCTTGCCCTTTCCATTGCCAATCTTTCCCTTGGTTGGCAGTCTTACATTCTTACTTTCTCGGTATTTGTAGCAAAGACACGGTCAGTGATATAAAACAATGCCAGGAGAATCCCACAAGTGCTCTTGAAAGGATGGGAGAAAAAAGGCCCACTCAATGAGATGAAAATGATGAGCAGCAAAAATGTAACACTCGAAAAATCCTCCGGAAACAAATAAATGCAGAAAATGAGAAATACTCTTCCAAAGCTCCAATAAGTTGGGAGCTGATTAAGAACCAATGATATCAGCTAAACAGCACTCAGTCATAATTTCAGTTTACCCACTATCCTCTCAAGATAACTTGTAAATCTTGCAAAAGAATTCTTTGGAAGGAAACAACTAATCATTTACAATGTAACCAAGAATATAAGAATCCTCAAAGTCATTCTCTCACATGTCCTATACTGCACGTTTCTGCAGAAATTTGATGAACAAAGCTTCCCTTCCAGATAATAATAGCCAGCTAAAGCAGGTCAATTCAAATCAGAGATAAATAATATTCACTGAAAAAAAAAAGAGAGCACAATGAGTATTATGGAAACTGCCTGAAACTGAAGAACATAAGAACTCATCCAATGGATCATAAGCAGCTGTTCTATGCCATCTGTGTCATGAGCAATGTAATTTCAGTGACTCTACTTTTAATCCAATCGATTGGTTCATGGCATATGCAAGAAATTATAGAACGCTTCTTTGACTCATTTCTTGGTCTTTGCCCTCTTGGAAGCTAGAGTTTTTTTCCTTACTATCTTGGGTTGTGGTTTTCCTCCTGTACTTCTACCTCTTTTCTTTTCAGCACCCTGCATCCAGGTTTTCAGCAATTAAGTATGCATGCACCAGCATTTTCATTTATTAAGGACAAATCTAAAACCTAAAGAAACTGTCTGGAAACTTACTGATGTTTTGTTAGCCTTCCCTTTGGATTTACCATTAGTTTGTTCATCAACATGCTCATTTTGATCAGTTTGGTGGGTGGCTTTCTGCATCTTGCCAGCTTCCTCGTCCGAATCAAAGGAGAAACCATCCAATGTCCCTTCTCATATGAAATGAATAGATGTGAGGAAATTTATGCATAATAAAAAGGCAACACTACCAGAATAAAAGCCCTATTTAATTGTTGGTAGATGCAAATAACCTTCAACCATAGTTTCAGCTTCATACACATTAGACTGTGGCTTCAGCTGTATGAAGTCATTCATGATGGCCTCTATCTGATGAAAAAATATATGAATAGCATTACAAAATGAGTTAAACACAATGGCGGCACATATTTTTCATAATCCTCGACAAGGCTGATTAAATCACTAATGAGTAAGAAGGCTAAAATAGTAGAAAGACAAACATTGAAGATGAATAAGGACCGACTTAATAACTTAGTAAAGTAGTAATTACATAAAACCAATTTTCATAAAGAGAATATGTGAGGTAATAAGTAGATAATAACCAACAAACCTTTGCCTCCGACTGCCCAAAGCTAACCTGAAGAAATAACAAGCTCATATGAAAGCAATATTTGATAATACTGATATGTTGATCATAAAAGTAACTAGCTAAAAGGCCATTATCCTAATAAAAACTTTCAAGGTCATGATGTTAAACACAGATTGCACTCAAGATTGATGACATACAATGCAAAAAGTCCGGCAAGGAACTATAGATGTTTTGTATATTGTTCCTGAAAAGATGAGCAAAATTTGAACAATCAGATACAGGTTGCCACTATCAAATAAAAGTACTATATCAATAACTCAGAAAATGTGAAATAGACGTATAATGGACAGATTACAAAGGCATATAACTTGGAGAAGAAAGTCATAATATCAAAAAAAAAAAAAAAAAAAGAAAGAAAGCAGAAAGTAAAAAGCTATAGGTGCGCTTTGATTATGAGCTCCGTTGCACGGGTACAGTACCGGTACCCGGTACAAATACGGGTACAGGGTATGAAAATTTTCAAAAAACTAGGGCATGGGTACGTCATATATATATATATATATATATATATATATATATAATAATAACAATAATAATAATAATAATAATAAAAAACTAAAATCTCACACATAAAATATGACAACATAACATAAAAACTAAAACACACAAATTTTAACATAAAACATAGAAAGGAACTTAAATTGTTCAACCAATACAACATCCACAATAAGAAATTATAATACTTAAGTTATTCAACATGACAACTTCTAAAGATGATTATAAAAATCAAACTCCAACTAAGAAATTACAATACTTAAGTTGTTCTGGAATAGAGGACAGAGAATGCATTGAAGAAAGGGCAGAGAACAGACTGAAAATGTCCAGCCCATGCCACAGGTCGCCGGAGCTAGGTCGCGCCGCTTGGGTAGAAGTAGAGAGGAGAGTGGTTGAGACTCGAATGGGTTAGGGGGTGAAGATTGTGGCCAGTTGTTGGAGCGCAGAGAGGAGAATGGTCGAGACTCAAATGGGTTAGAGGGTGAAGATCGTGGCCGGTCGTTGAAGCTACAATCACCGGAGCTACAGTGGTCGGAGCTGGGTCGCGCCACTCGGGTAGAAGCAGAAAGGAGATGGTCGAGACTTGAATGGGTTAGGACAATTAGGAGGTGAAGATCTGAAACAAAATACCCATTAGTTGAAGCCAAACGACCATGTTTTGGCAGAATTTTGGTGGAGCTGTACCCAACCATTGGTGGAGTCATACCTAGCTGCACCGAGCCGTACCCAGCCTCACCAGAGCCGTACCCAAACTTAAAAAAATAATAATAATAATAGGGTATGTACCCGATACGAACCCAGCGCGTACCCGGTATGTACCGGGTACCGGTATGTACTGAGAGGAGTACCCATGCTTCAGAGATTATGACACTGAGATTCCCATTTTTTTAAAGTACAGAGCACAAGTTCAGTTGTTCCTTGGAAACTCAACATGTAACAATCAGAATAGCACTTAAATAGCTAAGCTGTATTATGGTTCTGTATATATGCATGCTACAGTGTTATGACCAAGAAATAATCGCTTGTGTCTTTATCAATTATACAGAACAATAGACCCATTATTTGTTTGTTAATCAGAAAACATATGCACTTAAGCAAAACATACCTTTCAAGTCTAGGCACATTTCCTGATCCCCAGATGGGGAATCTGAAACTATAATCCGGCCTACAGCACCCATATCACCACTCAGATCTATGGAGTCACCTTCACACTCAATAAGCGCCTGGGAAAACGGAGAAGCTCTTTGTCAAGTACCCATTTCCTTTCTCATGAATAACAAAATTAATATCAATACTAAATATACGAGACAAGTGATTTTTACAAGAAAGCTACAATGTATCACACGACTATCAACTTGAAAAAAAAAAAAAACACCCGAGAAACCAATAAGCAACTTTACTTTTTACAAAATTTTATTTGTTTTCGAAAAACCTCTGTTACTCATTTCACTGTCCCCATAATAGGAATTACATAGTATAGAAATGAAACTTAAAGCGTACAATGGACAATAAACATGGCCCTTACAATTATCAAACTGAACATGTAGCAAAGGGAAATCCATAACATATAGTTGCCACCTAACCTTTGTACGATGAACTTTCTCAGAAAGCATCAAAGGCAACCTTGAGGAGGAGACCTGCAAATTACAAATAGCGAGCACAACTCAGGATGCCAGAGTAGATAGGCCACATTGATAGTTATTGCTTATTCCTGATTTTTGAAGTCATGGGGATGCTATGAATCATTTTTAGGCAATCATTATAATCTTAATCATTCTTACATTTGGTTCAACAAGCTTTTCATTAGTTTCTTCCTCTTCAACTTCCACATCTCCACCACTACCTGTCCCATTTGCAGATACCACAGGCACAAAATGGTAAGGAAATCCCTATTTCAAATCTACATGCAAGAAGATGGAGTGATATTTTGCATCTTTTCCTATATGTTCAAAATTAACCCGTTTCATACCTTTTCCCTTTGCACCGCCCTTTGTTTTCTTCCCTTTTACTGGTGTATGACCTTCATCTATTTGTCTCTGTGAAGACTTTTCTTTTGAAGCCTTTTTGGATGGAGACTTTCCATCATTGCCAAGGAAAAATCCATCCCCACATTCTCCTTCACCAAGGGAATGAGGTATTTGGTGCTGAGAAGTTTCCACCTCATCAAAATGATCTTCTCTTTTTGGGCTATGATCATGGCAAGACTCAGAATCTGATGATAATGTCCAAATTGAATGAATAGATTCCTATACAAAAACATTTGATATTATCAGTAAACACAAATCAGTAGCAGGCCAAACACTTTTTTTTTTAATAGAAGGTATCAAGCAAAATATTTGCTTCATGTTATTTTTAGGTGATATGTTATTTTTAAATATCTATCTATCCTTCACTGTATCGCTGACAGAGACATCAGTATCACAGTAGGAATTATTCTAAGAAATTGCCAAAAAAAAAAAAAGGTAAACTGGCCATATGTGAGAACTCTTGATGGATCAGAATCCTGTGTGTAGATGCTCTTGATGTTCAAGGATGGAGTCACGATTTATTATATAGAAAATATGGTAAAGCACAGTTCTTTTTCCTTTCTAAATCTATGAACACCACCTACCACTAGGTTGCAGCTCAAGTGGTAAGCAAACTTGAGTTAAGCAGTTGAGAGATCTCTGCAATGTCAGGGGTTTGATCCCACGGAAAAGCACTGCTGAGAGGGGCAGCCTCAGTACCCTGAACGTGATTAGTCTCACACCCGAAGGGTGTGGGGATACCCCGGCAAGGACCCCAAAAAAAAAAATCTATGAACAGCACCTAACAATTAAAGAGGTAATGACAGGTTCTTACTTTATGCTCTATATGCTTGTCAATGTTTGAATCATTCACAATCTTCTTTTCCTCCTTGTCTCCTGGATCATAATAAGAAAGGACAAAATGACAATTCAATGAAAAATCAAACTGTAAAATGATTTTCACATCCTATCGCTATATAAACGGAAAATCTAACATGTCAATTTTTTAAAATCTTAAACGTGAATTGATTTTAAATTATAATACATAAAAATAATAGCTCCTTGAAAGTAGCAATGTATGTAAGTAGTGGGCCTTTGAGTTTAATTTATTTTTACTAATTTGCCCTCAATTTTAGTTATAGTAAAAACAAAATATTAGACATTTTAAAAAAATGAAAAAGGCACCAAATGGGGAATCCTCTTTCAATAATAGTATATATACTATATAACCTTTTACTGTTCCATTTATTAAGGATTTATGATTTCATTACTGATCTCCTTGACCTTAAATCGTGTATCTATTCTATGTAGTCATCTTGTGATAATCCCCTAGCCCAAGTTTATGCTAGGAGGAAGAAACATGGGCTGCACTCAAGTGGGCTGAATGAGCAGAATGAGCATGGGCTGGAATTGGGGGAATTGGAGGGACTGCCAATGCCCTCAACAAATAAAAAGATAGATGAAAGGATAGTTAACAGTCAAAAATAAATGTGTAGGAATTAATAAAGACAAATGAAGAGTTTGTAACCGTCAGAAATAAATGATTGGGGCATCACCACTAGAAGGTGGGACATAAACGGGTAGGGAGCAGAGTGAAGGAGGCAGGCAGAAATTGAGTGATTTGGGAGAGGAATTGGAATGGGTGGGGAGATTTCTGTGCACCTGCAGAGCTCCCATGTTATCTTATATTTTCTGTTTCTGCAATCTTTCCCAAGAAATTATGTAATTACAGAGGTCTACCTCTGAGTGAAGGAACTAGTCTCCCATATATAAATATACCTATAATTTTCAGCCCCTAGCATCTTGACAGAACACTGAACACAAATCAAATCTCAATTATACCTTCTTTTGCCTTTTGCTTGTCTAATTTCTTTCTTCTGGATGGTGTTTGATCTTCTATTTTAAGACTCGCTGCTTCTAATGTCTTTCTAGGTGAAGGCTTGGCACGATTTTTGCCAAGACCTGTGCTCTTGTTCTTGCTGACCTCTTGAAGCCTTGGTGACTTTGGAGATGATCCTTCACCATCAGTTTTATCCTCAATTGAAGGGTTATCATCATGTAAAGACCCAGAATCAGAGGACAGTGTCAATGGTGAATGAGTTGGCACCTAGTCAACAATATCAAGTTTGTAGATTAGCAAGCAGGCAAAGATGTAAGGACAGAGGATGAAAGCATGGCAGGAGTATTGCACCATCAACTCTTGTGTTGTGTTGGCAGATGTAGCAAGGAACTAAGGTAACAATTCAAGGTTGCACTTATCATCCACAAACATGGAAAATGAGCAATTATAAGAGTACATAGAAAAAATTGGATGCCCACATCCCAATATTTATCATGTAACAGAAACAATGCAAATGATATATTTAATGAGTTTGTCCTCAAAGCATGCGTCATATTAGTAGCTTCTGTGAATAAATCATAAAACCTCAAAGGCTCTGTGTGTATTATTGCCTGCTTCAGCAGACACAAATTCCTGTAGAACGAACATGTGCATATAACCATATGCAAGGAAAAGGACAAATAATGGTGGTGATAAGTGATACCTGAAAAGAACGCAACCAATCCGGGGAGCTATCCCTTGAATCGCTCATTTTCTGTGTTGAACGGTAAATAAAAAGTAAAAACCGCTTGCATACAAGTATGAACTACACTGCAGCATCCATAGGTCAGTTAAGCAAATGATCGAACATGTTGTGGGCACAATCTTAATCTCAAAAGTAAAGATCTCTAAATGAACCTCTCAAGGAGACGGAATCAGCTGGGTAAATAATTATAACATTATATTACTCTGAAATATCGAACAAATAAGGAACCCATTGCTGGCTACCCTTCACGAGTGCGTGCTGCCGAAAGCGGGAACAGAGAACTTTCTTTTGGGCTCGCGGGAGATCCAGAACCGTAGCCCCGGATTTATTAAATCGTATGCATCCTCCAACTCAAAACGACACGTGGTCTCGTGCCTACACAAAAATTGTTTAGGTTCTTTTCTTATTCCTTATTTTAGGGTTGAAGTTTAACATTATAAATTATAAATATTTTTTTTAGATGATATAAATATGTTTATTTTTTTTATTAAAAGTATTCTTTACGAATTATATTAATTTATCAAATCAGATCAAAAAATTATTAATTTAACAAATACTTTTTTAATTAAGATTTAAATTTTGATTCATGTGTATTTTTTTACTTTATTATCTAATTTTATTATTATTATTATATTATTATTATTATTATTATTATTATTATTATTATTATTACTATGGTTTTGCTAAAAAGTACTTGGACACATGTTAAAGAATAAAAAATAAATATTAAATGAAAAATTTGACTTTTTAAATTTATAATGCATTGAATGTTTTACTTTTTATTTAATATATTCAATTTTTAACTTATTTAACAAATGTTATTAGGGCACTAATTAGACAAATCTTTATTATTATTAAGATCTTGTTAACAAGTATTCTTATAAAACCAAAATAGATAATTATAAAAGAAAAAAAAACTTTTAAAATATTAAATACCTTATTTTCGTTTAAAACTTTTTTTTTGTACTTTTTATTAGAATATTTATTAACAAAACTCGTATTATTACAAGCTATGCTATTTGATGAGATGAATTCTAGAAATATATGTGAAAAGAAAGAGAAAAGCAGATATCATAGTAACACTCTTTTGGAGAAAATGAATTCAAGTTGTATTCAACCGAAGAGAAATGTACATATATGCAAAGATGAATCGGTGACAAAAATAATCGTCTATAACCAATCCTAACTAACTGATAACTACATAACTAAATATACAACAAACTCAATAATGAATAAATAATCATATATATGTGAACTTCACATTATTGCAATTGGACTACTAGAGGTATGATCTGGAGTGTGTATGACTCCCGGCAAGCTAGAGAGTATATATTGATAACTCCCAGCTTGGTACAAAGATTGGTGAAATGAGTAGGATCAAGTGGTCTGATGAATATATCGACCAAATGGGCTATAGTGGAAATGGCGAAGAGATGGAGTAGCTTGGCTTGGATTTTCTCATGCACCAAGTGATGGTCAAAGTCTATGAGTTTGGTGCGTTTATGGAAAATTGGGTTATGAGCAATGTGATATGCAAAGAGGTTATCACAATATAGCAGGGCAAAGGAATGAAAGTTAAGATGAAGATCTTGAAGAAGATATGTGAGCCATTGTAATTCACAGGTGGTGGTGGCTAAGGCTCTATACTCAACTTCAGAAGAAGAATGAGACATAGTGGGTTGCTTCTTGGACTTCCAAGAAATGAGGGAATCTCTAAGAAAAACACATAAGCCAATAACATAATGACGAGAATTTAGGCATGTAGCCCAATTGGCATCACTGGAGGCCTTTAGCTAAAGCTTTGAAGAAGAAGGGAAGAAGAGTCCTTGAGCAGGGAGCTCTTTAAGTAACTTGACACTCGAATAGCTGCTTGGTGATGTTGCTGCATAGGCCGAGCCAGAAATTGATTCAATTGATGAACCACATAAGTGAGGTCTACCCTTGTGGAAGTGAGGTAAAAAAAAGGCAGCCAACAAAGCATTTGTAAGAAGCTGGGTCATCATAAGGTTCACCAACATTAAGTTGAAACCGGGTGGTTTTGTGCATGGGCGTGGATGCTGGTTTGCAAGCAAGGAAACCAGCTTTTTCAAGAATGTCGAAGGCAAATTTGCATTGGCATATGGTAATTCCCTTATGACACCTAGCAACTTAATGTCCCAACAAATATTTCGAAGTGCTAAGATCCTTGATGCGAAATGTCTGATCTAAGAAAGCCTTTATGTTGATGATTTCAAAAACGTCATTACCAGCCAACATTACATCATGAATATGCACCAGTAATGATGTGAATAAGGAACTAGAATTCTTCACAAACAATGAGTGATCAAATCTAGATTGTGTAAAACCTTTAGGTTGTATTTGGAATGAATAAAAATGGGAAATGATTTGATTTGATTTAAAAATCAAATTTTGTGTTTGGAACTTAAAAAAAAAAATTGAATTGATTTAAAAATCAAATTTTGTGTTTGAAATTCATTAAAATGAGAATTGATTTGATTTGACCTTATTATTTTATATTTTAACTCTTATGAAAGGTTGTTAGAGGTAGTTATTAAAGATAAAATAGTCTATTTATTTCAAACCAAATCAAATCCTAACAAACCCTATCAAAATTGATAGAATTTCTAAAACAAAAAGAATGAAATCCATGAGATTTTAGAAATCAAATCATTTCTCATCTTTAAACATTTCAAACACAAAATTTTATTAAAGTTGATTTATAAATCAAATTATTTCTCATTTTTTTACATTCCAAACACACTCTTAGAGAGAAGGGAGGAAGAGAGTTTGGTAAACCACTGCTTACTAGCTTGTTTCAGACCATATAGAGACTTTGTCAATTTACAGACTTAATTTAGGGCAGAGGATGAAACACCATGAGGGAGTGTCATGTAGACTTCTTCATCCAAATCACCATGAAGAAACATGTTATTGACATTTAACTGATGGAGATGCCAACTATAAGCCGCAACCACAGCAAGAAGCTAAATGGTGATCATTTTTGCCACAGGAGATAAGGTATCGAAATAGTCAAGGCTTTCAGTTTGAGTAAACCCTTTTGTCACCAGTCTAGCTTTGTATCTCTCAATACTACCATTTGCCTTGTACTTTACTTTATATACCCATTTACACCCAATGGAGTGTTTGTTGGGGGGAAGCTTAGTAATGGCCCAGGTATGATTTTTTGCAAAAGCATCTAACTCAGCCTGCATGACCTTTCTCAAGCAATCAAATTTTACAACTTGAGAGTAATTACAAGGCTCATGATTAGAAGAAATAGACAAGGTGTAATGTAAATAAAATGTATAGAGAAATTTGTAAGTGAGAACAGAAGACAAAGGATACCTGATACCTGTAGAGTCATGTGTTGTGTTGGAGTTAAGAATTGCATGGTGAGAGTCTTCGAGATATTTTGGTGGGTGTCGTTGATGCATAGAGTGCCTGAGAGCCAAAGCATTAGAGAAATTAAGTGAAGGGATGGAAGGTGAAGAGAATTGGACCGTTGGACTAGATGTGGGGCTAGAGGTATCAAGAAAAACATATGGGGACGGTGCATGTGATGGTGATGGGACGTTAGCACATGGAGTGGGAGAACTAGGTGGAATCAATGTTGTAGAACTTAGAGTAGTTATATTAGAATTATTAGAAATATAAGAGGACAAACATAGGCTTGGAGAAAAGGACATTGGCCACAAAAGTTGGCTAAAATAATCATATGAAGGGTGTTGTGATATTAGAGATGTAGAAGAGAATTCAGACTTGGGTGGAGTGTGAAAGGGAAATGATGACTCATAGAATAGGACATGTCTAGACAAGAACACCTCACATGACTTGAGATCATACAAAATATAGCCCTTTATACCATTCTTAAAGCCAAGAAATACATATTTTCTTTATCTGGGATCTAATTTGGTATGATGGCTATAGAAGGTGGAAGTATAACGTAAGGAACCAAATACTTTAAGGGAGTTAAAATAAGATGGGTTGTTGTGAAGAAGCTTAAATGGGGATTTGTTGTGGAGTTGAATAGAGGGAAATAATTTATCAAATAAACTGCATATGCAAGAACATATAACAAAAAAAATGAAGGGATGAATTGGCTTGAAATAGCAGTGAGCGAGTAACATTAAAAATATGTTGGTGTTTGCGTTCAAGTACCCTATTTTGTTATGGAATTTCCACACAAGAGGTTTGATGTATGATACCCTTTGAAGAGTAAAAACTAGACATGTTAAACTCTAACTTATTGTCTGATCTAACAATTTTAATAGAGGTATTAAATTGTGCAGAAACAAGGATGATGAATGACTGTAGAAGTTGACATGTTTCAGACTTATTTTTCATAAGAAAGATCCAAGTATACTTAGTAAAATCATGTACAATAGTCAAGAAGTATTTGTGACCATAAATGGAAATGGTTGAGATTGGGCCCCGTATATCAACATGGATAAGATCAAAAGAAGCAAAAGACTTGGTAGTACTTAAGGGATAG
This sequence comes from Ormosia emarginata, assembly GCA_029884605.1. Taxonomy (NCBI): domain Eukaryota; kingdom Viridiplantae; phylum Streptophyta; class Magnoliopsida; order Fabales; family Fabaceae; genus Ormosia; species Ormosia emarginata. The sequence continues at coordinate 51,895,036 of JAQQTP010000082.1, read as the reverse complement.
GGTATTTTTTATTTTTTTTTTGTTTCGCAAAATGACAAAAGTCACAAATTTTATTTATGTCAAAATGTACATAAGGAAATTGGCTATGTATGACACTAAGCCTATCATGGGATGGATGTCCCAATCTAAAATGCAAAGATAAAAAAAATGGTATTACAACATTATTAACAAAAGACAAGGAATTTGTATTATTTACAAGTGAAATGGATGCATCTTGTATATTGGGTGGGACAAGTCTATAGAGGCCATCCTTAAGCTCAACATGCCCAATCATCTATGAGGTATAGGTCTCCTAAATAAGACATTGAGATGAGGTAAAGGTTAGTTTACACTGGAGAATAGAGACAAGCTTACCAATTGAAATGATGTTGAAATGAAAATTAGGAATGTACAACACATTAGTAAGGTAAAACTAATATGAGAAAATAATAATGCTAGAGTAATGAGCATGTACGTGTGTGCCATTAGGTAACCTAACAGGAATTGAACTAATTTTTTTAAGTGAGACAGAGTAAGAAAGGTGGTAGCAAACATGATCAATAGCCCTACTATCTAAGATCCACACATGACTAGCTAGAGGAAAAAAAATGTGGATATTACTTGATGGTGAATTGGTGTTAGAATTAGGAGAGAATTGGGTAGTCACGCGATTAATGGAATGTGGGGTTGGTTGTAAAGTTGATTACTGCTGAAAGAGAGCAACGAGTTGAGTATATTGCTCTGGGCTGAAAAACAAACTCGAGCCACCTGAGTTATGTGGAGCTGCAGAAGTCCGTTGTGAAGCCATTGGAGAGTTGGATATCTCAACACATTTTCCAAGTTGGTGGCAACTTGATTCACCACTGACCTGGGAGTAAAGTTGCGGAACCGAAAGCCAGGGTGGAATCCATGTTTACGGAAACATACATTAACAATGTGGTTTTGCTTGCAACAAAACATGCAGTATTTGGACGACTCGAGACTTTTGTTACGAGCCTGGCCATGACCTCCCCCAAAATAAACAACATAACCAAAACCTTCCTTATTGCCACCAGGTCGAACACTATCTGCCACATTCATGGTGCTAAGAACCTTGGAACCAATTGCGACATGGTTCTCCATACGTCGTTCTTGTTGGAGCACTAAAGCAAACACCTTGCTAATATGGGAAGTGGCTCCATTAGCATGATCTAAGAAGTCACAACTTCAAATTCGTCATTCAATCCTTTTAAGAAACAAATGACATTATCATGTTGTCGATACTCTTTCATACTTTGTAAAGCACCACACAAACAAGGAGTTGGACAAGTACAATAATGTGAAGGCCAAAACATCTCCAATTCCTCCCACAGAGACTTTAGCTTTATGTAATACATGGCGATTGATCGATCACCTTGACGAAGATAGTGGATATCACTCTAAAGATCTGAAATTTTGAATATGTCTCCTTGGGCAAAACGATCTCGGAGATCATTCCAAACTTCGTAGGCTTTGTCCATCCATGGGACACTCTAGGCAATAGGCTCTGTGATGGCATACATGATCCAAGAAAGTACCATATTATTGCAGTGTTCCCAAGCAAATAAAATGGGATCCAAAGTTGCAGGAACAAAGAGCGATCCATCAATAAATTTCAGTTTATTCTTCGAAGTGAGTGTTGGGAAAAGAAGGAATGTGTACATAACGAAAGTAACAACATATAAATGAGCAATAAAACCTTTATCGCTTGAAAGAATATATGGGGAGTAAAATATATAACCAACTAAAATATCAATCAAAAGATATATCAAAGAATACGTAAAAAAAATATAAATAAAAAGAACGCACATAATTTTAACGTGAAAAATCCTCTTAATGTGAGAGGTAAAAACTACGGAACCTAGTATAAAAAGATTTCTATTATAACAAATCAATGAATACAACAAAGTATCTCTCAACAAATAATGATATCACAACAACCCTTACTCAATACTAATAAAGTAAAATCAACAAAATAATAAAGATCAAAACTCATAAAAAAGTACAAATAGCCCAACAAGTAAAAATAAAAAAATAAAATTCTAACCATACAAATAAAAACTTACATTACAAGAAGTAATATACTAAAAAATTATTTAGATCAGATTTCAAATGACCACCTACTATGGTGCTGCAAGATTAGTTCGCAAAACTTCCTCCCTCTCAAACTCCACACGGCTGTAAGAAAAAAATGAGATGCTGATATTTTAAAAGCCCTATCTCCTTTTCTTTTTTTGGTTGCTCACGTGCCAAAGCACACATACACTTATTTGTTTTTTGTTTTTTTAATTTTATGGCATGAGACCCACTTAGTGTTGGACCCGGTGAGACCCATGTGCATTGCCCAAGCCCATGTGTGGTAATTTCTCCCATTAAAAGGAGTAGAAAGGAGCACGAGTGCTGAACTTTCTCCCGGATGCAAAAAAATAGTGGCTTGAGGGATACTGAGATGGATCCACCACTAGATTTGAAGTGGATTGAGAAGAATCATCTATAGAGTTTTCTGTGAAATGAGGTGGTGAAGGATTAGCCATCAAACAAGATTTGGAACTGAGAAAATGAAAGAACGTGCAAGAAAAAATGGACGGAAAGCATAAGAAAAGTGTGGGAAAATTCAAGAGAGAGAGAGAAAAGCAAGGGAAAATGCAAAGAAAATCTGGGTTGGTTCGGTACTCAGAGTGAATGCACAAGCAGAGCTCTATGGTGGAGCTCTGATACCATAACACTGTTTTGGAGAAAATGAATTCAACTTCCATTCAATTGAAGAGAAATATAAATATATACAAAGATGAACGGATGACAAAAATAACTGTCTATAACTAATCATAAGTAACTTATAACATCACTAAATATACAACAAACTCAACAATGAATAAATAATTATGGGTATGTGAGCTTCACGTTATTGCAGCTGGACTACCAAGAGTATGATATGGAGTGTGTATAAAAAAAAAAGGGGGGAAAGAGAGAAATGAATAAAAGCTATTCCAACCAAAATGTTCCTGCAAAAATAACGAATTGGTTTCAGTACCATTTTCCTACTATTATTGATAACTGATTTTATTTATTTATTGTTTTTGGTGTTTGTGCACAGCACATTGACTGCATAGCAAACATGACGGTGGGGGGCTAGTAGGTATACAAAATTGGGCACCGCTTCCTATAGAAACTGGAAGGGCCGGCTTATTTGATTGGTTGACCCGGAAGGTGAGTTTTTATTTTTCTTCTTTAAATTAATTAATTAATAACTATAAAAAGGGACAAAATGTACGTCTTGGACATCCAATTATCAAAATATCCACCCATCTATCTATCCCTCCATTGCGGCAGTGAACACTAAAAAATGGTGCAAGGGAAGCAAGAAGTGGTGGTTGCAGCGAAGGGTTTACCGCAACAACTTCAGAACCCCATAGAACAGCTTCAAACCCGCTTCAAGCAGTTAGAGAACGACTTCAGGCTCTGGCTTTCCAAACAGTCTCTCCCCGTCGAGGCCGCCATCGTCACCGCCACCAGCGCCGCCCAAGGCGCCGCCATCGGCGCTTTCATGGGCACCCTCACCCCCGACGCCTCCTCTCCCTTCCCCACCCCTCCGCCTAACGCTTCTCTCAACCCTCAAGCATTGGCCTCTCTTAAGCAAGCTCAGGTTTAGTCAACTCTCAATAATATTCATGCCCCTATTTTCCCAATTCCAAATTTAGGGTTTTCGTATCGAATAGGAAATCTTAGGGTATCTTTTGTTCACTGGTTTCGTACAACTAGATCGAGATTCATGGCTTTCTCCTTGTTTGATCATATGGAAAACGAAAGTTTTTTTTTTTTTTTTGGTATTGATGTTACTATATATTTGTCTGTAATTGACATCATTTTATTTAATTATAGGCTCTTTCTGGGGGTCCTTTAATTCAAGCTCGCAACTTTGCTGTCATGACTGGAGTGAATGCTGGTATTTCCTCTGTCTTGAAAAGAATAAGGGGCAAGGAAGATGTCCAGACCAGGTGAGGTTTTAACCTCCATTTTTTTTTGTTTGGTCTATAAGTTTCATTGCCTTAATTAGCTGCTACCTAAGTTTTTTGTGAGGGAAATGATACAAGTTGTCCTGCTTTTTAAGATATTCATATCCCGGATCAAGCTTGAGAAAGTTTTTGCCCTTTTCTAAATTCCAGCTGTTACAATCGTTCATTATATTTGTTCTGACCAATCCCTAGCCTAAATGTGTATATGATAGAAAATGTATAGTCTATGACTTATTATACATGTAAATACTGCTGAAGTAATGTTGTAAATGGATCATAATTGGGAATCATTTTGAGCCAGCTTGCCATAAAATCTTGGTATCACACCCCAATTATATTTATGCATAATATCAATTGTACTTTCCTATACAGCTGGGATGGTATTACTGACAGTGTACCATACTTATTATTAGGAGTACTATTGAATGACCAAATAGAAAAAAGTACAACTATCATGGTCAATATCTTCATTTTAATGGGGCAAAAAGTGTCTTCAAAAAATGTCTTCATTTTAATGGGAAAAAAGAAGTTTTTGTTTGAAAGATAGAAGAAAATTGGGATTACCATTATGTATAAAGGCATGCACTTTTGTATTGCTTCCTTTTTTGGGATTAGTGTCAATCACTTAATATGAATAGATTTAATGTGGCACTTCTCTTTCTTTTCCTACAATGTTATGAAGTGTATGCTTTGGTAGATTTATGAATTCAAACACTGTATTCATGTCATGTCTAATGCTGGATTTATTGGAATCACTAGAAATAAAGAAAAAAAGTTCTTTCTTCATATAACTTTTTTTTATCAGAAGAAAATGTTTGTGACAATTCAAAAGAAGTGAAAAAGGAATAAGAGGAGACAAGGTTTATGTAATTTCCCTCTTTTAATGTGATCTTCCCAGCTACATTGCACGGTATCTGCAGGATCTATATTTCTATTACTTTCTGTAAGATAAATAAATTATTTTATTAAAAATATTTTTAAAATTTAAAAATAGAAATAGGCTCTGGAAAAGTTTTTTTATAATAAATAATATCTCCAGTCTCTCTCTTTAGCTGTGATCTTCCTTGTTAGATTACTTGTTATCTGCAGGATGAGGATCTATATTTCTTTTACAATCTGTAATCTAAATAAAAATTGCATAAGTTGATGGAGACAAATCTTGACATCACCTTAGAGAGCTTATAAAAAGAGGAAGCAAAAAATCTTGAATTAGTATATATTGAATTTCTTAACAGGCATGTGCCTTCTTCCCTCCACGCCAAATTTGAAATTCAGCCATGTAATTTTGGTCTCTCTCCCTCTCTTTCTCCAAATTCTCCATCACCAACTATGTATAGTATTCTTATTACAGCGCATCCATATGTAGCCAAAGGAATTTCTAAGTTTGATATGCCAACTTTCAATTCAGATGCTTAGTAAATTGTTATATGGTTTTGGGTTCAGTTTGGTTTTGTCCATGCTTTGCAACATGGTATGGTGAATTTGAAATTTTAACTGATGGTTAATCTAAAATTGAACATTTATAAGAGCATATTTTACCTTTATTCGCCATACACAAGTTTACTTATTGTTAAATAATTTTACAACCATAATCTCTGATTTGTTTCTTTATTCTGTATTTTTTCAAAATATAGGTAACATCATCAAAGAAAAATTTGTACAACATACAAGGTCTATTAATTTCTTAAATAAAAAAATTACTGTTGTGGTTATTTGCAATGAACTAAAAGCTTCTGATTCTGAAGAAGTAAAATGAATGAAAAACTTAGACTGCAATCGACCAAAGTTGTACGTGGTTGTTACTTCAAAGCTGTCAACTTACCATGCTGCTTAAATAAAGGTAAAATCACATGTGTTAGGCAGAGACAGAAACATAAAGGAGGGAGCAGATTACCTAAAGGGGCCAAGTAAATTATTATAATATGTAAACAGTGGTCAATAATTATGTATACTGTGTTATTTTGTGTGGATACCATTATGATACCAACTTCAATACCCTTGTGATATCTAAACATTTTCTAAATTAATTCAAGATGAAGTGTCCTTGGTTGTGGCCTCTATATGAAATTTCAAACTTTATGTAGAAAATCATAGAAGGGCAACCATATATTATGTCCTTGAAGGTGTTTCTGATGCCAGTGTTGTAATATTCTTGCCAACAGATATTGACTATTGAAGTGGGTGAAATTGCTCCTATAATACTTATGGGTCATATGTGACTGAATATTTTTTCCCCCAGCAAAAGCTTTTCGTTCATTTCCTCTTTTGTAATGGTCTGCTCAGTATTTTTTGGTTTACTATGTCCTTGTTACAACCAATGTGCTTTCTTATAGCAGTTATGATGTTGTGAATCTACTAAATTATCTATTGCAGCATGGCAGCAGCTTTTGGTTCTGGGGCCATGTTTTCATTGGTAAGTGGCATAGGTGGATCAAATCAAGCAGCAAATGCGGTCACTTCTGGACTCTTCTTTGCACTTGTTCAAGGTGGACTTTTCCAGGTGGGCATGAAGAAAAAACGAATGTATCTTAGCAGTTTTTTTTATGCCTTTATCATTTTATACCTCTATTTGATTAGTAGGAACGATGTTTGCTGGGCTTTCCATGTTGGCGACATTAACACACTGAATGTGTGTTGATTGATATCCTCTATATACAAATTTCTAGGGGTAATCCTTGTTAGAGTTGTAAGACTACCTAGGGTTTTAAAATTTGGACATGACTTATTGGTGTTTGCCTCCAAGTGAGGCATGCTTGCCTAGATCCCTGGATGTTTTGTGTTTTATGCATGTTTATAATTTGGTGTCCCATTAACTCATAGCATGTATTCAACTATTCATTAATCATGCAGTTAGGACAAAAATTTTCTCAACCACCTACTGAAGATATTCACTATCTTAAGACAAGAGACATGTTGCACAACCTTGGCCTTCAGAATTACGAGAAGAATTTTAAGAAAGGCTTGTTAACGGATAACACTCTGCCTCTACTGACAGACAGGTAGGAAGTTCAATTGTGGTGTCAGTTTTTTTCTTCATATATTTTTGCTTACCTTGTCTTGGAGCATGAGTCCTTTGTTTTCCTATGATGTGTTTCAGTGCTCTCAGAGATGTAAAGATCCCTCCTGGACCCAGGCTTTTGATTCTTGACCACATCGGGAGGTATGAGTTCTGCTGTATGTGTAGTCATGTAGTACTATTGCCCTGCTTTTGCATGCTCTTAAATGCTGATGTATGGTTTCAGGGACCCAGAGTTAAAAGAGAAGCGAGGAAGCCGGAGTTGAGTTGTATGAATCAAGTTTGCTGCCTCCAAACTTTTAGGGGTTAAAAACCTTATTGAAAATGGATAATAGGAAGTTTGTTTTGCAAAAGAATTTTTTCATTTTTGTTTATTGTGCTTTCTGTTCCATTGTTGTTGCATTGTACTTCATAAAATTTGGTCAACTAATCAGTAACTTCGGTTACCATTAAACATAAATGGCGTGAAAGTAAATTCTGGAGCATGTATTTCTTAACTAAGTAAGGTAAGTTCCTGCTTCCTTGTGGAGGATTGTCGCCGATTGATTGCGTGAGGTCCACATAGATGATGATAATCTGAATGGAAGAAAAAGAATAAAAGACATACACAGCTATTAGCAAGAATGACTTAGTGCGTGTTTGGAATAACTGTGAAAACTTGATTATTTCAATAATTGATTATTTCAATAATCAAGCTGTAAAAATTTGATTATTTCAATAATCGATTATGTTTGGATATGTTAGCTGAAAAACGATTTTAAGTTAATCTGTTTTGTAACACCCTAAACTTTTAGGGTATTACTGTTGTGTCTTGAATGTATTGTTTGATGTTTTTCAACTTTAGGATAAATGACCGTTATGTCTTTTTTGTACTGTTTGTTGTTTTTCTGTATGAAATATTGTTTTATTTTATTGTCTATGATTTTATTTGAACTTTTTGTGTGATTTGTTTTAACAGGAAAATAATATTTTCCGACCTAGGAAATCTTATTTTAATTATTCGTTTGGGGATCTTACTATAGAATTGAATGATATGGTTAGTAATCTTTTAATTTTTAGGATTTAATCTAAAATAATTTTATATTATTATAATATTATTTTATTACCAACATAAATAAGCGGTAATGGACCTAAAATGTTTTGCGGGACTCACGTTTAAAAAACTTAATAGGATTAGTAGCAATTAAACATCATTAGTGGTGGAACATTCAAGAGCATGTGACTAAGCATGTGACAAGGCTTAATGACAAGGCTTAGTGACTAGGCTTAGATTAACCAATGAGAAGCAAAGCTTGGTGATCAAGTCTTAATCCTCACCATTGATCATTCCTAAGGCTTGGATGGAAACCAAATTCCCTTGCTCTTGAAGTCTACGGCCATGCACCTTTTGGAAGGGTAATTATCACTTAATTTTCTAACATTTTCTCTCTTCTCTCTCTTCCAAAAATACCAAACTCCATTGTTGTCTTCCTTGTGTACCATTCAGCCAACAACCCTAATTCACCATCCATCCACCCAAAATTTTTTCTAACCAACTTTTCTAAACCTAAACACAATTAAGAATATCTCTACGTTGAGAGTTCTTGCAAAATTCATCATTTGGAGCTTGAAAATCTACTTGGGAGATTTTACCTAGAAGGTGAAACTCTTTGTTTTTCATTTCTAAATTCTTTTTCAAAGTTAGTAAACATGATTGATCCATGGTTTAAGTTTTCTTTCATGATTATAACTTGTAGAATTTTGTTTAAGCTTGTTAGGTAATTTGGAGGAGTGAAAACCGAAACCCTAGAAAGGAGTGAAAGAGTATTTGTCTTCATTTAAGGTAAGAGGAAGACTTAAATCTTATCATTCTTGGGTGGTGATAAGAAGATGAAAATTGTTTGTGATTGTAGAATCCATAAGGATTCATTTGTGTGCTTGTTATTAGCTTTCCTATTTGTGATTTGTATTAACTTGCATGTCTACAAGCTTTGAAATATTGTATGTGTTAGTAGATGCATGTATAAATCTTAAGATGTGAACTACATGTCAAGGATTGCATGAGTGTTCCAAAGAACACATCACCAAGGCTCACGGCCTCAACCAAAAAGGAAAACCAAAATGTTCTCATCAATTTTTTAAGAGTATGATTTAATTAACCTAGGAAAATTAACAAGATGCAAAATTGTTTAGATCAAGAAAAATGAATGCAGAGATCAAATGGCAATTTTAAGTATTTCGGCTAACATGCCAAAGCCAAGGATTTATGATTTCTAAAATCATTTTCAAACCATTTTCAATAAAAAAGAAGCAATATATATTAAAAGGAATTTTTCTATAATGATTTTCGAAGAAATAAATTGATTAGATTAAGTTTAAGAAGTTAAAACTAATGATTTTAGTGGTTAAAAGAAATCAAATGAATTTTTTGTAAAATTTCTAACGTAGAGGTCATATTATATTTTGAAACACATTAGTAGTTTTCAAAAGTGTAATTAAATGGTTATAATATAAATAAAAGAAATTTTTATGGAAAACTTAGAAAATCATCGTTATACATTTTCTAAGCAAAATCTTTGTCGATTTTTTTTAAAAACAGACAAATAAGATAGAAAAGATAGAAATAGAATTTATACGATATGAAAAATATTCTACATAGTTCAAACGTATTAAATATTATTTCGTTTATTTAAACAATAATTTTAAGGAATTCGGACGAAAATAATTTAAAAATCTTACGCGATTGAAAACGTTTGAAAAATAGTACGCGATTTTAAAAACAAGAAAATATATTTACGTGATTTAAAAACATTTGTAAAAGCGAAGAGATTTTGAAAACGCGATTGATTTAAAAACAAAAAGTTTCTTGTCGGGCCAAAGTGGTGGACCGGACAGATTATGTGAACAATCTTGTCGGGGGGGACGTCTCAGTATATATATGCGATTTGCCAATGAGGGCATATTCGTAATTTTTTCTAGTGAGGGCATATTTGGAATTTTTGCCAGTGAGGGCATATTTGGAATTTTTGTCAGTGAGGGCATATTTGGAATTTTTATCATGCATTGAGTTGTGCCAATTTGGTTGATAATTGGTGGATTGATTGACGAGATGAATAACTATCGTGTTGTCGGTGTGATAAGCGTAATGTGGTTTTGAATGAACTTGGAGACATTAGTGTAATTTGTGACAATGGTTTCCTGGGCCATGTAGAAGCCCAGAAACACTAATGGACTCGACACACACTATACTTAATCAAGATCTTGTGAAGTCTATTAGTGTCTGAAGCGAGAATGACACGACGTATGTGAATGATGTCTACACCACTACATTTTTTTTACAAGAGGCTATGAGGCAACGTGAGACAATGGAATAGTTATTGGGCGGTCGACGGTACTAATAGATTTTGCGGGTCGTTCTCTCTGATGTCTGTATTTTTAGCTCCATAGAGTAGGGTTGAGTCACATTTCATATATTTATGTTTTATACATTTTAATGTTATTTAGTTGCACTATTTTATCTATCTGTATCATTTTAATTATCTGTACCATTTTATTCATCTGTACCATTGTATGTTATTGATGTATTGAGTTTTGTATTATTTAATATGATGATTTATGTTATTATAGTATGCTATATTATATGAACTGTTTTACCTGTTGTATTATCGTTTTCTTATTTTACCATGTTTGTGATGATATAGATTGTCTTACCTCTTTCTGGAATGTGTTATCTGTATATTTTAAATTATGTGATAAAGAGTTTGAGGAAGAGGAACAGTCTCTTGAGTGTGAGTATCCTGAAGAAGAGGAAGAGCAGCAAGCCGAAGATCAGTTCTACGATCAAGAACCATCCGATCATCCATATCTTTTGGATTGATTGTGTGGATATGACGCTACCAGGATTCTTTGGATTTGTGCAACTTGAGTTTAACGGAGGCTCTGAAGCCTGGCGTCTGCGAGAAGATAGAGATTCGGTGACGTATGTAGGTATCTGAACTATACGTGGAGATTGATGAAGTCGATCTTTTCTACTAACTTACATATGAAGTTGCCGCTATCTCTTAGCGTCATTAGGGCGATATGTTTGATCGCCCAAATGAGATTAAGAGCAATGATTGCACGGACCCGTGTCGTAGAGTCGAGTCGAAGATCCCTGATATCTATCACCTGAAGTTTCATCCGAGTGATCCTTCGGAGGTTAGATATTTGTGATGTGTCTTATAAGCGTCTGCGTTTGTATATATTGACCTTTTCTTGTTTTGTTTCTTGTTTTTAGTTTAAATATGGATAGTTGTAAATTATTTGTATAACTTATAACTAGTACTATATGTATATTATGTGAGATGTTGGTTTGTTTATTGTGTTTAGCGTTATTTTATTTAATACTATTCTAAGAAGAGTTTTACAACCCGCGATATTATGTTACAAATGTTTTACAACTTGGTAGATTTTATTTATCTTTCTTTTATTTTATTTATAAATGTGACATCCCCACAAAGGGTGTTACATGTTTTCGTTTGGATGATATGAAAAAAATTACTTTTATGATTAAATTATTAAAATAAGTATAAAATGATTAAAAAAATTATTTGATTGATTAAAAAATTATTTAATTGAGGACAAAATGATATTTACATCTCAAAATGTAAAAAATAATCTATAATCTAAAATCATAAGTTAAAATTTCAGCATTATGAAAAAAACTGTTAGAATGCATTGAATTTTGTGTAAAAGTTAAAATTGATTTTACCAAACATGATTGAATACTGTTACAACAGCTTTTAAAAAAAAAAAGCTGTTGGTTAATAGGTATGATATGGTATTGCATTTCTAGGGTAATTCTGTGGTAAGAGTTATATTTATTAAACACTCAAGACATATTTCTAAAACTATTAATGCTTTTATTTACCACTTATGGCTTAAGTTTATGATAAGTAAAAGCCACCAAGAAAAAGTAATTCTAAAGGATTAGCTTAAGCACTTGATGCAACAAATGAATTAATACAACTGCTTGTGCCAAGCACAAGCATTTCCTTGTAAATAATACTCGTTGGACATCGAATAAGAATCTGTGGAGTTGCTCCTAACTCAAATAGGAGATGCATCAAGGGCTCATGAGCTTGTTGAAAGCATGATCGTGAGGTTGAAGGAGTCTAAGCAAGATTGTATGGATTCTACCAAAAATTTGGAATGCATCGTGCGGAAGGTGATCCAGGATCAACATACCAGCCGTGCCAATTTGGAAGCAATGCTACAAAGAGAACTGCATAACCAGCGTAATTGGAGCATATTTCGCTCCATTCCGGAAGCAGAGCAGGACGATGACAAAGAGGATATCGAAGGAAGTGAGTATTCAAGTTTCATGGCGTCCTATAATGTGAAATTGGAAGCAGCGTATTTTGATGGAACCACGTTGATGATTGGATTTTCAAGATCACCGAGTTCTTTGAAGTTTTAGGGACTCAAGTGGACAAGAGAGTCAGGACTGCATCATTCTATATGATTTGAGCTGGTAATCGTGGTACAAGTGGATCGTGAAGAACAAATTCCAATTTTCTCATAAGCAATTTCTGAGATTTGGAGTCGAAGGGTTACTGTCACATTAATGCCTGAGAAAACTTAGTCAAAGACCAAAAATGCTTGTATGAAGATCACAAAGGCACCTTTAGGATTCGTTTGAATTGGTGTTATTGAGTGGAATGAAATGAAGTAGAATGGAATAGAGATATATTCTACTGTTTGGTTATGTTAAAAAAAGATAGAATGGGATAGGAGTAGGTGAGATGGATTCCATCCCATCCCACCAGAAACCATCAATTTTCTTTCCTCCCAATTTGGAGGGTATGGGATGGAATCACCTTTTTTAATATGAATATCATCTTATCCCACCAAAAATCATCTACTTCCCAAATAATGAAATGGTAACTTTACTCCATTCCATTCTAAAATATCCAAACAATGGAATGATACTTTTTTCCCATTCCATCTTATCTCATCCCATTCCATTTCATCACTTACTAAATATCCAAAGATAAAGGATATGAAACAATGGTCCACAAAGTAACAAATTTTTTTATTTTTGAGAGTATTCTCTTACCAGATTGATGAGAAATTAATATTCTTGATTACTGTCAAGTACTTAAACGAGAATCCCTCATAAAGGATTCAAGTTACTTCCACTCGGATCAACACCCGTTTCTCGGGCAAATTATCAGACTGAAGAAGAATTCTCCACCAACGTGGCAGACCTGTCCATGAATGACTCATTAGCTTGTCTGTTGCTGTAAGGAGTATTTTAGGTGTTAGCTACAATTGGCGAGACCTGAGACAGATGCTGCACAGAAACACCTATCTTTACAAGGTACGACCAATAAAAAACAACCTTATTTCAGAAGCCATATCCCTCCCAATACTAGAATTAACAGTAACATCTCAAGTTATCATCATACACCACAAACACAAACCATCCTTCCATTGTATCCACGGGATCTATTACATCTAGTAAACCAAACACAACCCAAAATATCAATTGTCAAGAAACACAGTGCTAGCGAGTTGAAGGTGAGATGGGAAAAAGGGTTGTGTTATTACTGCGATGAGAAGTACCACCCCAATCATGAGTACAAGAACTCAAGGTTTTATCTTTTGTTTGGCCTGGAGGAAATGAAGGAATTAAGGGGAGTAGAAGGAGGAAGGTGAATGATTAGTGGGGTTCAACTACACCGATATTACTTAATATTTTAAGATTTATAATTTTTTTATAAACTAAGAATAAATTATAAAGTTTCTTAATTTAAATTAATATTTTGTGTATAATATAATAATATTTTTATATTCATATAATTTGTCTGCAAATATATATTATAAAATATCTTTTAATTTTAATTTCTTACTTTTAAGATTTTATAATTTAATTATGCATAATATCTAAACTTATACATTTTATTTAAATGTCAAGTTAATTCGATCATTAATCGAAATCATGATTGGACTGAGACAAGTCCACAAAATTAGTTAGACTAAAATATCAAATCAAGATTAGGCCAAGTTAAACATAACCTATTAGCACCCTCGTTCAACTATGAGCCTTGATAATATGTCTCAACCTTTTCTTACTTCCAACCTTGAGGACAAGGTTATTTTTGCACAAAGGGATAATGATTCGACTGCAACCAAAAACGGTGAAGGAATTAGGAGCTATAATAACTAATAACTACCTTAATGGTTAGTTAGTAAGCTGAGTTGTTAAGCTTTCTTTTAGAGTTGATAAGTTCTTTGTGGAGAATTTTACTCCTATAAATAGTGAAGAAATCCTTGTAAATATCCATTGATCGTTGAATAAGAATATGTGGAATTGCTCTAACTCGAATAGGAGGTGCATGCAGGATAGTTGTCACCTTGTTGTAAGTTTTTGTCAAAATTTTGTTGTCTCAAAAACGTAACAAGTTTTGGTAGAAATTTAATATTTTCTTGGCACAAAACTCACATCTTAAAAACAATGTCAAAAGGAAGTTGCAAAGAGGTTTCATTTGGTGCCATGATGGCCAGAGAAGGAAGTGCCACTTGGTTAGATGGAAAGAGATTTGCAAATCGAAAGAGGTGGAAGGGGTGGCGGTCAAAGACTTACACATGATGAGTGTGGCGTGTGTGATGAAGCTAGGTTGGAGGATTATGTCGGGTTGCGATGCTCCCTAGATGAAAGTGTTGAAAGGGAAGTATGAAAGAGATCACAGTTGGCCTTCAGCCATAAGGAAACTAACTGATTCCATGGTTTGGAAAAGCATTGCCTCTATATGGAAAGGTTGCAGGAGATAATTTGGTGGGATTTAGGGAATGGCTGTGATGTAAAAGCATGGGAGGATAAATAGCTCAGTAAAGATGTTTGCTTCAAAGAGATGAACTATATATGTAGGCTTACTGCCTCGAGAGATGGAACACTGGAAGGTAGTTGATCTTGTGAACGGGGATGGAAATTGGAAATGGGCGATCTTATACAAGCTCTTGCTGCAAGAGATTATATTAATAAATTTCATGCTCAGCTCCATCCATTAGCTGAGTATGATCATGATTGAGTTGTATGGGTTGGGGAAAACACTAGTAACTTTAGTGTACATAGTGCATATAGAATGATGAAAGGTGAGGGAGAGGAAGATGGACACATAGTATGGAGAAAAGTATGGAAAGTCAAAGGGCAGAAAGGTTGTGATGCTTCTTATGGCTAGTGGCACAAACTTAAGGAGAAGTAAGTGGACCTTGTGGACTTGAGTTGCCATAGGTGTCAAGGATGTGCTGAGTCAGTTCTGCATGTCCTGAGGGATTGTCCTTTGGCAAGTAGGACTTGGAACAGATTGCTGCCACCTTCCAAGAGGATTGAATTTTATTCAAGCAACCTTCTTGAGTGGATGGACAGCAATTTGGGCATGAGAATAAATAATGAAGTAGAATGCAAATGGGCTTGTATTTGGGTCACCACATGCTTGTTACTTTGGTCATGGAGGAATAGAAAAATCTTCCAAGAGCAATTTATCAGGTCAGTAGATGCAGTACAAGTGATTTTTTACTGGGTGGATCTGTTTTTTAAAGAAGGTGGTAATGGACAAGGGGAGCTGGTGCAAAACATTGAAGTAATTAACCATATTAAATGGTATACCCCGGAAGTATGACGGGTTAAAATCAATACAGATAGATTATGGAAGCCAGCTAATAATTCATCAGGTTGTGGAGGACTAATTGATTGTTGGCTTCACCAAGAATTTAGGGGACACCAATGCTTTCTGGGTGAAAATATGGGGAGCGTGGGAGGGCTTGAGCCTGGCATGGAGGAGAGGATTTCAAAGAGTGGTACTGGAATTGGATTCTATATAAGTAATTATGATTCTACAGGAAGACAGGGTGGAGGAGAATCAGAGAAGACTTATAGTGAGAAGACTGAAGGCCCTGCTACACGAGAATGGAATGCATCTACTCCCAGACTTGCTAGGATGTAATTGTTTCTTGTTGCTGGGCGTTGGCCCCGATGATTCACAAAAACAAAATGTTAAAAACGGTGATTATTACATTAGAGTCGGATTGATACTTAAAATTGAGAGTAACAAAATTCTTAAATAAACTTTTTATACAAGTTTTCGCATAAAGTCATTTTTTTTTGTTTTTTATTTCCATTATTTGATCCTTTGGTTGAAATCTAAAAATAGGTCGTATTTATCTATGACATGAGTACGTGACTTCCCCGACTCCTTTTAAATAAAAAGTTGCACTCAAAGAGACACTAAAATCTCTATATATAAAAGTAATAGAGTTTGCATTTATCCTAAGATTTTCTTATGGTTTCACTTTCTTTCTTAAATTGATGGTGTTTTGGTCATTTTATATTTTACCCACTTTTTAAATATTTAATTTAATTCACACTCATACCCATATTGTTAATTTTTATACGTTATTACTTTGATGCTTTTAATGTTTTACAATTCTTATATAACTCTTTTAATTATATTTTAACTACAATTTTCACTCACCTAATATCTAATGCTTTGTGAATCTCTAAGTTATTTAAATTTAAATCTTTTATATATAAAAGTAATGAAGTTTGGTGTTGTCATAGGGGCAAATTTTTTTTGGTAGTAACACTTAAGTTTAATTTTTTAAATTTTTATTCCTATCATTTATTATCTCATTTAACTAATTTTAAATGTTTTGAATTTTCTAAACATCTATCTTAATTATTTTGTCATTAATATTTTAAAATTTTTATCTCACTCAATTTTTTTCAATGCTTTCCATTTACTAACCTTTCCACTATCCCACTTACTTTCAAAATTAATTGCTCTAACAAAAACGAGAAATTTCTCTTTTTATCTTTCTCCAAAATGAGTCTGCATTCAAATTTAGTTCAGATTTTTTTATTATATTTTTTCTTATACCATTTTTTACACTATTGTCACATATCATATATTTACATGTGAATATTTTTCTCTTACTTAATCACAATTATTCACATATGAAATAAAAAATAATATATAAAAAAAGTGATATAAGATAAATATTTTGCATTCAAATTTCAGATAAAAATTTCTTCCTTCACACACTTCACGCCCATCACTCTTCTCCCGTCTACACCCAAAATTTCTTTTATACAACTCCGGCTCTCTCTTCCATCACTTTTCTCCAGCATTTTCTTCCATCACTCTTTTTTTTTTTTTTTCAATATGTTTGTCTTTGAAACCTGGTATCGGAATAAACAAGATTAGTAATCAATTAAACCTTTCTTTATTTAATTTGATTAGCTATCTGTCAATGGATTATTGTTGTTTACTATTGTTCTTTACTTACTTTAACTTCTTTCTACCTGGAAATTGTAAAGCATGATTGTATGTTATTTTTTATTTCTTATTTAATAAGAAGCCTTCTCATATGGTGCACTGAAACCACCCACAACTGAGGCAATACCAGCCAATATATGCCGTTATGCATGAGATGGAAGGGCATGCCTTCTATGTGTTTCTGAAACATCAGTCAAACAAGACAATGAAGAGTGATGTGAATTTTTGCAAGACAAAACTAACAAATGGGAAACACAAAGGTAACTGAAAGTGGACTTTGAAGTAGTTTCTTTGAGTTCATCAAGTCAAGCCACATAGACAATTGCATTCAGCATGAAAAGCGAGTAGTGTTTGCACTCTAAATGACTAATTAAAATGGGCATTATTTATGGAATAGATATATTTAATCAGCAATATATCTTCACAAAAAGACAGACATAAATAGATATTATTTCAGTGGTAGGCATCGATGCTTCTTTGATTTTTTTTTTTATTTGCTAAAAATTTATTGTTCATGGTTAGCTGTTTATAAGAGCATTGTATGAAATGGTTAGGTTAGCAAAATTAGGGGATTCAAAAGCCTTTTTGGTCAGCTGAGAGCCAGCAAGCTTTATCATGATAGGTTTTTTCCTTTTTATTCTTAATCTCAACCTTTTCACTAATCTCCTATTATTATGTGCTGATAGAGTTTCTACATTTGTTTGGACCCAAGAAAATCCAGTTTTTGACCAATCAAATTTACTCATTATGAACACTAATTTTTAGCCTTATAAGTTGTTTTGTAGTCTCCTAGAAGAATATTTCAAATTTGTACTCTCACCCATCTTCTTAAAAGTTTGAGATAACAAAACTGCATAGTTGAAAACTATGTTTTGGGAAATATTTTTCTTAATTTCTAGCGATGTTTCTTTGTTCATATGACACTTGGAATATTAACGACCAGACATTTCAAGGATGTTTATTGTTACAAAGGATCTACAAGTCGCCTAAATGTCCCATGAAAGATTTGAGTGTATCATATACTTTATTTTGCACTTAATTAGTGAACAGCTTACTTCATCTAGCTTTTCTCTCGTATTATGAATCGTCTATTGTTCATGTTAAGCTTTTCTTCTTTGGAAATCATATGGCTTACCTGATTTTTGTCATATATAGGTGATCCTTCAAAATTAAGTATAAAAGCAACACTTGGAAAATTTTGGAGGCTGGAACAAAATGATGGTAGCATTATTGGTGGCACTTTCAAAGCATTACAGCAGAGGATTCATGATAATGGAAGTGTCGATATTAACATGAACAAATACAATTATAATTTCTCTTTTTATTTTCTTAATCTCAATATTTATCATTAATCTCCTATTATTATGTGATGATAGAGTTTCTGCATTCTTCTAGACGTAAGAAGATCCGATTTTTGGCCAATCAAGTTTACTCAACATGAAAACTGAGTTTTAGCCTTAAAAGATATTTTGTATTCTCCCAGAAAATTGTTTCATATCCATACTCTCACCCAATGAAATCTTCTTAGCTAAGTCACGTATTTAACTCACAAAAATACGGGACAGGATAAATTAGTCCGTTTTGAAAAATAGGTTGGAAGAGTCAACCCACCCCGCTTTAGTGTGGGTTGGCGGGTTGACTATAAAAAAAAAAAAAAAAAGTAAGTGAGTTGATCTTAAAAAATAAAACAAAATGTATAAAAAATAAAAAAATTCATAAAATTAAAAAAAAGAAAAATTATAATTTATAGAGATTAAAAAAATAAAAAAGTAAAATAAATTTAATATCATACCTATAAAAATATCACAAATATAAATAATAAAATTAATTTGTAATACTTTAAAAAAAAAAACTCAACTTGACGGTCAACTGTTCATTAACTTATGCGGAGACAGTTATACAGACAGCTATGCGGGTTAAAAATTAAAAGTGAGTTAAAATCTTGAACCCAACCTATAAAAAAATAGTGAGTTGACGACCATTTCAACCCATTTTTTCACCTCTACTCTCACCCATCTTCTTAGAAGTTTGAGATAGAAAAATTGCATAGTTGAAAACTATATATTTTGGAAAATATTTTTCTTAATTTGTAATCATGTTTCTTTGTTCATATATGACACTCAGACATTTCAAGGCTGTTCATTATTACGAAGGTTCTACATACAAGCTTGCTATAATGTACCATGGAGATACTTGGTTTGAAATATTGTGTTTGTGGGAGGGAGTGCTTATAGTTGCCAAATTTGATTGGTTGGAATTGAGTTTAAGAGAAATTCTTACGTAAACATGGTGCATTCAGTTAGGTACACTAAATTAATTAGGATTTAATATTTTTATATAACACTGTGAAATTAATTATAATATATAAAAATTCATAAAAATATTAAATTTGATTAGTTTAATGTACTTAATTATGATACACATGTTTAGATAAGAATTTCTCTGAATTTAATTGTAAGGGTATCAAGAACTATTGATATTTAAAGTCACTCTTATTCATGTAGTTGCAATTGGAAAATGACTTAGGGGAAGGTGAAGATCCGGGTATATTATAATGAGCAGGTTCAAACTTATGTAGTGTAAATTGGAAATGAATTTAAATTGTGTATGTCTTGACGTTTACGTTTTGTGCCACCTCTGCATTTTCTACATTGTTTTCACTCCTATCAAGAGCACACTTATCCTTTCTTTAATAAATTATGATTTATTCAGCTAGGAAGAGTGTAAACTTGATGGTAAGAGATAGGCCTTTTATTTATGTAATTTTGAAATTATATTTTTACAATCTCACGTTAGTGTAGTGTAATCTCCCATATTTAAAATTCTTTTTGTTAATAAAAATGCAAATTATCCTTAGCACTATCAGTTAGAGCATAAGGACATTGTGTTACAAGTAGAAGAGGAAGCAAATTTAGTTAGAGCGTAACGAAAATCACTTGCTTGGGAAAAAGAGATGAATTAAAAAAAAACTAATTTCGTGAGAGAAATAGCTAATAGAGAAACAGAGGTGGAAAACTTTAAAGAAGTTAGTTTTAAAAAAAAAAAAGAAACAAAAAGCTGATGAGAATAAAAATCATTTTGAAAGGCAAAGGTTGGAAATTCAAGATGACATAGATGTGGTCTTACATCTTGAATGGCGAAGGATTATAGTACTATTATTTATACTAATTTCTAAACTTGATGACTTTTTGTTGGATTATTGGTGATGATCATGTAATTGTAGGCATCTACAAAAGTAAATAAATAGATTTATTTTGTATATAATTTGATTAATTGACTTTTATATGTGCCCTTGAGATAGCTTGTTTAAGTTATAGGACATGCAAAAAGAACTTGGGTTCAAATCCCTACAATCCACTGTACTCCCTTTCTCATCCCTACCCTCTTCCCTATGAGGTTTCTTGAGAGCCCTACTTTGGTCCAGTGGGGCTTTGTACCAAAATTAAAAATTTATTTTTATAAAAACAATAAATAAATTAAAGTTATATATCATAATAATAAATATATTAAATAATTACACAAAAAAATAGAGAATAACAAAATGTGCACAATACATAATTTATATAATTAATGAATATATATATGATTAATACATAATTAATTTATATAATTAGTGAATATATATATGATTAATACATAATTTTTTACAAATAAATTGTGCACAATTTAATTCAAATTTATGTTATAATAAATAAAATATTGTCAACAGATAAAAAATACTAGTTATTGTTAAAATTAATCGCTTATATTCATACAAGTTAAACCCTGTTACCTATTACTATTTAAACAAGTTTGGTAAATCATATAATTAACCACATATTAATTATACTTGTTCATCACTAATATTATCACTAGGACGATAAGAATTTAAAAGCAATAGGGGAGTATAAGCTTTTCCAGTAAAATTAAATGTGTTATGGTTTTCCTCGATAAATATCAACTTCTTCAGAGAAAAATTATCATCCAATGAAGTTCTTTAGTTCTTTCTATTTTAGGAAGAAAAAAGAAGAGGAAGATATAGCACTTCTAAGATTAAGAAATGGGGTTTCCACATATTTGAGACATCAAGGCAATAAATCCTGCATTTGTAGCCAATATATCTTCTAAATTGCTATGCTTTCACCATTTAATTGACGTAATTATAATTATAAAAATTAAATATTAAGTGCAAAACAAAAAAAATAAATCTGTCTCTAACAATAAACTGATGAGAGACGCAATTAAGCTGAAGATCACATGCAGACAAAGACAATAACAAGAAATGCCAAAACAAAACAATGAGAGTCTGAGTCATCCCAAACAAACTAACCACTGAATTGTGAATATACAGCGAAAATCCACTACAAATTGCAATGATGGACAGGGCAGTGTGAAGTGGAGACTAGCCAGATGAAAAGTTAACTTTAACTTCCTTTGTGGTGCATAATAACTTTTTTCAGGTACAATATTTATACACAATTTTTTGTACCACATTTACATGGACGATTAGTGTTCACTATATTATGCTGTGATTGAAAATATTAGTTGATTATTAATATTATTAATTGATTGACATTCTCGATCATTATAACTTTTTGAAATCTAGAATAAATTGAATAATATTATTTATACATATTTTCACTCATATCACTTCATATTTTAACAATTTTTTCTATTTTATTACAATTAAATTTATCTCATTTTCTTTATAATTATATTTTAATTCTATCACACAAACAAATATGAGATATATTTATTGTTACAAAATGAAATGTAACGGCCACAATTTATTAGGCCAATTAAAAATATCCTTGATTTCTTATTTATGGAGATGCAATTAAGTGTTTCATAACAATTTTTATGTGATCCTATAAATTGCGGGAAGCAGCTCACATCCCTAAACAATAAATACACACAGAAAAACTTCTAATCTCTAACATTAATTTATCCATCATATCGGGACTTGGATTTGAGGTGTGGGAGAATTCTGGCAATTCTTGTAACCGTCGGTAACCGGAGAATCTCACGGATTTTTTAGTGGGCAGTTTAGCAAGCAATTCGATTTACTCGCTTTCGCATTTCGGTTAGTCCTTATTTTTCTAACAATGGTATCAGAGACTGATTGTTTGCTTCTGACCCCTATTTTGTTTCGTTTTATTGAGATTGTAATATGTATTTTATTAGTCATTTTATGAATGTCTAAGTGATGCATGTTGTTGAATGACTATTTTTTAAATATGCATATTACCTGTTTATTACCTGGTATTTCTAAAAACACAGTTGGATTTTTCTGTGAAACCTTGTGTGGGGGTCGATCTACGTGATGGGCCCAGTATATCGCCAGAATTGCATCCCGATGACAGCGCATGGGATCATGCGCCACCAGCACTTTCTTTGTCACCGCTCTACATGTTGGTGGCTATTGGACCACTGAATTTATATACATATTTTGTGTACTGTGTACAATTTTTTTTGAGAGAGAAAGAGAAGCCATGAAATCAGATATACTGGCAGGGGGCGATTTTGCTGCTATGAAATATTAAAGGAAACAGAGAGAAAAAAAAGGGGCACCAATATTATTAGACCTT
This sequence comes from Ormosia emarginata, assembly GCA_029884605.1. NCBI lineage: Eukaryota > Viridiplantae > Streptophyta > Magnoliopsida > Fabales > Fabaceae > Ormosia > Ormosia emarginata. The sequence goes on along the minus strand of JAQQTP010000082.1, from coordinate 51,872,145 downwards.
TTGGTGGTATTTACGTCCTTTGTTTTTATTCCGCCTCTGTTTTTCTCTTGGTTGTTTTGTTAAGTCTACTTTTTTTTTGCTAGTGGGCATTTTTTTTAATACAATGAAAATAAACGTTTCCCTCCTGCTAAATTGTTGCAATGTTTTCTTATATATATTATAATACTCATTTCCACTTGAGTAGTTAGTCTAATGTAGCAATGTTTCCTTCTCTTTTTGTCTTCTTGTTAAAGTTTATTATTAAAATAAAATAAAACATAAAAAAAAACATTACGTGGTTTATGTGTGCAATACGAAAGTACAAGTGTATTGTATGTTGATATGTTGTGTGCCTTTATTTAACATTGTAATGTTATAGTGCCATTCCACATATATTATGTGATTTTGTATTGTATAATTTTTAGGATTATGTAAAATTTTATTTAGTATAAAATTATATTATACAAATTTGTTTTGTGTAAATTTATATCTTAGTGATATTTAAATATTTATATTATATATGCTTTGATTGGTTTGGTAAATTTCTAACGATTATATAGATATGTTCTATTTAATTGTTAATTGTGACAATTAAATTATAATATTTCTAATTTATGTCATATGTGATGATTATAAGCTTAGCGAAATTTTTGAACGTGTGATATAAATAACGAAATTTTAATAATTTAATTAATAAAATTATGCCTAATGTCCTTCTATTTGTATATACTTGTAGATATGGCAACCAAGAGTATGATTGGTGATTTGGCCACCAATGAGAAACTAGATGGCAATAACTATGACATTTGGCATAGGAAGATTTAGTATCTTCTTAATGAGCGCGAGGTTTTAGAAACATTATCCACTATTGTGGTTGAGCCTAGGGATACCCAAAGTGATCGGTACAAGGAGGATTTGGCTGCATATCAAGAGTGGTCCAAGAAGAATCATTTTGCACGTTATACTATGTTGTATTGCATGCACAATGATCTAATTGGAGAATTTGAGAGTTGTCTCACGTTATACGTTGTTGTATTGCATGCACAATGCCATTTGTCTCACGGCTAGACATCCGTGCTTTGAACTTGAAATGGATGCAATACACTATGGATCCAAGCCATAATGTGGTCGAACACCTTCGAATCATGAGTGCCATGATTCGTGACCTTAAAGCAGTTGGGCGAGAAATTGATGATGAGGAACAGATTCTTAATGTGATTCGTTCACTCCCAAATGAACTTGATAGTTGGAAAAATTTCAAACTTCTCATGGCTCATAGTGAGCACATCAAGACCTTTACTAAGATCGCTAGGCACCTTGAGATGAAGGTAGAGCGTCAAAAGGCGCTCAGACCTTCTAATGTTGCACTTGTTGCCCATGGAAATAAGCTCAAGGGAAACAAGTGGAATCGAGGTCAGCAATCTAAGAGAGGTCGACGCCCCTCTCAAAACTCTGGACCTAAAGGTGGTGTGGCCAAACAGCATAAGGCAAAAGGCCATAGAGAGAAGAATATGGCACGTGTGAAGTGTTATAACTGTGGAAACAAGGGTCATTTCGCTCGAGATTGTCCCGAGCCAAAAAAGGTACCATATTCCACTATTCCACTTAAATCATATGTTTGTTCCCATACATTAGTTGCTAATTCTCTTTCTAATTGGATTGTAGACACGGGAGCAAGCAAACATGTAGTTCAAGATCGAGCTGGTTTTGTGGACTATCATTTTGTCCCAATAGGTTCACAAACCGTTGTGTTAAGCAATGGAAGTGAGGAAGACGTCATTGGAATTAGCAATTACCAGCTCAAACGTCATGGAGGAAACACTTTATTTCTTCATGATACTCTCTATGCACCTGGGATGCGATGTTGTTTGCTTTCAGTTATTTCTTTGTTGAAATTTGGATTCTCGTTTAATTTTCAACCTAGTAGTTTGGACATTTTGTATCACGGCAATGTGTTTGGCCATGGTTTTTTAAGAGACAGTTTCTTTGTTCTTGACTTGGATTATAATTTTTACAATAATTCCATGCTTGTTGTTGCTTCTCATTTTGATTGTGATTCTGAATTTGTTAAATGGCATGCTAGGCTTGGTCATATTGGTCAAGACAGAATGAGTAGACTTGCCAAGGAAGGTATGTTGGATCAACTTACTAAGATTAAGTTACCTAGATATGAACCATGCTTAGCTGGTAAAGCAAGCAAAAAGCCTTTCGATAAAGCTTCAAGGACATCAAGTCCCCTAGAATTAATCCATTCTGATATTTGCGGGCCTTGGAATGTCAAGGCACGTCATGGTGCTATTTATTTCCTCACTTTTATAGATGATCATTCATGTTTTGGGTATGTGTATCTATTGTCTCATCGCTATGAAACACTTGATATGTTTAAACGCTTTGTAGCAAAAGTAGAAAACCAAAAGGAACGAAGAATAAAGACTCTTCGAACTGATCATGCTAGTGAATACCTTTCTGATATGTTCAAAGGGTATTGTGAGGAAAAGTGTATACACAGACAACTTACAATTCCCTATACTCCGCAATAAAATGGTGTTGCAAAACGAAGAAATCATACATTACTAGACATGATTAGATCGATGATGGCATAAGCCAACCTCCCTAATAACTTTTGGGGAGATGTGTTGCTTATGGCAACCTACATCCTTAACCGTGTACCAAGTAAAAGTGTACCCGTCACTCCATATGAGTTATGGAATGGCAAGAAGCCCTCTTTGGATCATTTACATCCTTGGGGTTCGGCAGGCTATGTGTATAACCCAACCCACAAGCACGAGAAACTTGGTCCAAGAGCAACTAAGATGATGTTCATTAGATATCCCGAGCATTCAAAAGGATATGTAATGTTTGGAGAACACCCGAATGGTGGCATGACAGAAATTGACTCCCGCAATGTTGATTTTCTTAAGGATGAGTTCCCAAGCATTGGTGAAATAAAAGGGAACCTCAAACTGTATGAGTTATAGAAGGAAATGCAACTATCTCTTAGTGAGGGGGAGGGATTAAGAACTTACCAAGTCACCAAGGATAATGAAACTCCACCAAATGATAGGAATAGTGGGAGAAATCCTACTATCCTAGATGGTGGAAACTTGCCTACTAATGAAAATCAACCGAAAAATGAGGTTAGTCCTCAATCCCCAAATTTAGAACAAGAGGTTAGACCTCAAGTTTCAAATCCCACACCTCTAAGTGATAGTGGGAGAGATTCATCATCTAGTCAGGCAGTGAATAAAGGTCCCATATTACGAAGAAGGGAATGTGGAAGAGTTCCCCGATAATTCTTCTAAATTGAAGGGGAAATTTTCTTTTGCACTCATTTAGAAATTGATGAGCCTACCTCTTTTGAGGAGGCCATGAGTTCACCAAATAGTAAAGAATGGATGGATGCCTGATAACTACACAAAGTGTAATTATTTGTGCCCTATATCTGAGGTATAAAGAGTGCTAAAGTCTTTGTATTCATGCATATTTGGAAGGTTTTATGCTTATATTTGTTATATCCAATTCTGATACCTTTCCTACATGATATTGAGCAAACTAAGCATATTTGATATGTGATTAAGTGAATTTATATTTGTTATTGATTTAGTGTTTTCTCTATCACAGGAAGGGCTCCAAACAAGATGAAATGTGGGGCATTTGAGCTGAAATGGGAAGAGGAAGCCAAATTAGCACTTCAGCATTCAACGTCGCGGCGTGATATTCCTTGCATCCAAAGTCAGGGGCTTCGAAGAATTGAACGACGTGACGCAAGGATTTAACACCGCAGCGTACGTAACCTAATTTGACATGCGCCGCGGCGTAGGCATGTTAATGTCATGGCGTGCCCCTGTTTTGCTGAGTCTATAAATAGAATTTTGTTAGATTTTGAAAAGAGAGTTTGGAGAGCTCCGTAGATAGTTTTAGGTTTTAGAGGAGCTACGGCTTTGTGCTTCATTTCTGAGCTGATTGGAGGCCTAGGGAGGTTAGGTTGGAGGTTCTCTTCCTTAAAGAAGAGGATTCAAGCTTCAAAGATCTCATCAATGACATCCTTCCTCTTCTCCCTGAGTTTTCTTCTTCTCCCTTATCTTTTGAGCACTGTTTTGCTCTGTAAATTCGTGTTCAATTAATTAGAAGTTGTATTTAGGAAATACTTTGGATCTTTATATGATTATTGATGTTTATGTATGAATTTGAGTTTCTATTGATGTTTGGCTTTGTTCTTCCATGCCTATGCTTAATGCTTGCTTCTGTTTGATCAACAATTGCATGATCTTAATTGATTCAAATGAACTAGACATAGGAATTTGTGGAGATGGACATGGTATGGTTGATGCATATTCGACGAGTTCAATTGGCTTGGATGAGTTGATTCGCTAACTGGATAGAAATATACCTTTTAGCCATGTATTAGCGTGTGTTTGAGAATAGATCGTTCATTAGTGGAGTTTACACTAGTCCTCATGCAACCATAAGAACCATAGTGGATTAGGTAAATGACACCAGGGTTGATCGACCTAGACATAGGCTTTTGACTAAATCAGATTCTCAAGCTAAACTAACTAAGCATTGATGTTACTTGTAAGGATTGCATATCATTAGTATGAAGTAGGAAGTGAAGAAGGATTCCCTAGATTTCCAAACCCCTATGTTATTGTTTTGGTAGTTTAGATTTAGATTAATTGTTTTTCTTTATTTCATATGTCCTTGACTAGAATCTAGCTGAGCTATTGGTTGCTACTTAGTAATGGAAACCTTGTCCTCGTAGGAACGAACTTTTACTACGTATCTGTATTACTTAAACGACCCGTGCACTTGCGGTACACAAATGGTCTAACAAGTTTTTGGCGCCGTTGCCGGGGACAATGGTGTATTTCCAAAGTCTTTAGCCTTATTCCTTAGCAATTGCTGGGGGGATAACGGTTGAATTCCATATTACTAATGTCAACAATGAGTTTGGTTAGTTCTAATTCAAGTTATAAATACTTTATGTTAATTTCTGTCTTTATTCTTTGTATATAGGAACAATAACTAGAGGATGAACTTACTCATTCGAAGCCTTTGTGGGAGCTCGAGAACTCCCAATGGAGAACCTTTATTTAGGCGGAGGAAGACCTACCATCCAATCCATCACTTTTGTGAACAAACCGGCCATGATCGAAAGAGTTGGCGAGTTTGTCTTACGAAAGTCCTGCCGGGACTATAACTCAGGCCCTTCTTGGGAGGGAACCCAAGTTTTATTGTTTTTGTTAAATAGTATGTAATTAGTAAGTTTTAATTCATAAATATGTTAGTATATTAGTTTTTGCAGTTTTAGTTAGTTTTCATGTTTTTTCTTTAGTTTAAAGTCTTATAAGTATGTAGTAAGTTTAATTTTTATATGCTTATAGTTAATATTTATGATTTAGTATCTTTAGTAGTTTAGAGTCTTAAATATGTTAGTATGTTAGAGTTTAGTAAGTTAATTAGTTTTTATGTATTAGTTAGGTTTTTAGCTTATAAATAGGTTAGTATGTTTGATTTGGTAGTTTAGTTAGTTTTATTTCTTATATATATTAGTATGTTTGATTGTTTTGATTTTTAATTAGTTTATATGCTTTTGTTTAGTTATTAGTAATGTATAGGTTAAATATGTTGATTATGTAGTTTTTATAATTTTTAATTGTACATTTTGTAAAATAGCTTTTTGGACAAGTTTTGTTGCTGCAGGAGGCCACTTTGAACCAATTCTAGCAGCAAAACTGTATTGGCTGATAAATTTAGCAGTCTAGCTTATCACACCACGGCATTGCCTAGTTTACGCCACGGCGCCAGTGAATTTTTCTCTGCAAAATTCTGCAGACGAGGTATTACGTCGCGGCGTGGATGCTGTGCGTCGCGGCGTGATGATCAGTTTTGTGTTTATTTTGTGTATATTCTATTTAAATTCAATTTTTTTTATTCATATTTCATTCTTTTGTTAATATAATTGCTTTTATTATTCAGCTCTCTAAATTTTAATCTATTTTTAGGCTCAAGAACCCCGGGAATTATGGAAAGTGAGGAATTTATCTCACTTAAGTTTGGGGGAGTGTCTTTACATGCTTTGGATGTTTATGATGTATGCATGTAATGATACTTGAAAAGATGCAGTTGTGATAACCATTAAGTTTCAATGAGTTTCTATTTTGAATTGGTTATTACTTGAGGGTTTTGTAAAGAAGTTTCAATTTTTAAAAAGATTGCTGGTGTTGTTTTGATTGTTCATGATATGAAAGGTTGCTATTTGTCCATTTGTGAGTGAAACCTTATGTGATCTTGAAGTATGTGAAACAGTTTAGTTGCTTTTGACGTATGATTTACATTCTGCTTAGATGCAAGTGTAATTTTGAATATGAGATGAATGCATGTTTAGAGAAAGTTTATGGATGTATATGTAGAGTTTCGATTATCCTAGAAATTGTTTTTAAACTCTCTTGAGGCGAAATCCTAGATTGTGCATGACTGAGGAAATGATTAGGGCATTCTTTGGACCGATTGAGCCTTAAAAAGCTTACCTTGAATGATTATATCTTTAGGTCCCCTTTGAAGCCTGATAATTGTTTGGCTTTATTTTTTTTTCAAACCATTGTCATCGTTAACCTGTTGACCGTTCCAATGCATGTGAAAGCATTGCATTTTCTTCCTACCCTTCATTGTTTGTTGAGTACATGATGTGTTGTTTCTTGAAGTGAGTTCGATGATTAGGGGTATGTATGTTTGAGAAAAATGAGCCTGAAGGAACTAAATGCGATCAAAAGAAAAAAGAAGTGCTTTGTACAAGTAAAAAGAAAGAAAATGAAAAGAGAGAAAAGCGAAGCAATAAAAAGAAAAAAAGAAAAGCTAAAAAAAAGAAAAAGAATTGCATGGTTCTGGCAAGTTGTGATCCTTTACTGAAGAATACCCTGCTAGTTCACTTGTTCTCAAGTCTTGAAATCACATTTTCATGTATTTCAATATTTGTTATGTATCCTTTCCCTTTTTTTCTGTTACCCAAAACCATGGCCTAACATTACAAGCTGTAAAGACCTTCTGATCCTCAGTTGTGTGTGGTTTACATTAGTGGAGAGATAGTTTAGGATCAATTTTTGTGGATTTTATGATTCTTATGCATTTATGTTTATAAATCTATCCGGATGTGTATGATTTGAATAAGAAAAGTTTATCTTGCATGTTTGTGGATCTGTAGATTGCATGGAAAGACGCTGAATTGTTTGCATGTAAAGGATTATGTATGTGTGAAGCTGGTTTAGGGGCATTTGCACACTTTTTATGGATTGAAGTAATCAATACATACTAGTAGCTTTGATTTAATTGAACAACAACAAGATTGAAACTTGAAAGTGCTGAATGATATGTTTAAATTGTTAAGAAGATTTACTTAGTCATATTTTATTTTGCTCGAGGACAAGCAAAAGGTTAAGTTTGGGGGTGTGATAACACACAAAGTGTAATTATTTGTGCCCTATATCTGAGCTATAAAGAGTGCTAAAGTCCTTGTATTCATGCATATTTGGAAGGTTTTATGCTTATATTTGTTATATCCAATTCTAATACCTTTCCTACATGATATTGAGCAAACTGAGCATATTTGATATGTGATTAAGTGAATTTATATTTGTTATTGATTTGGTGTTTTCTCTATCACAGGAAGGGCTCCAAACAAGATGATATGTGGAGCATTTGAGCTGAAATGGGAAGAGGAAGCCAAATTAGCACTTCAGCATTCAACGCCGCGACGTGGCATGTTAATGTCGCGGCGTGACATTCCCTGCATCCAAAGTCAGGGGCATCAAAGAATTGAACGCCGCGGCGCAAGGATTTAATGCCGCGGCGTAGACATGTTAATGTCACGGCGTGCCCCTGTTTTGCTGAGTCTATAAATAGAATTTTGTTAGATTTTGAAAAGAGAGTTTGGAGAGCTCCGTAGATAGTTTTAGGTTTTAGATGAGCTACGACTTTGTGCTTCATTTCTGGGCTGATTGGAGGCCTAGGGAGGCTAGGTTGGAGGTTCTTTTCCTTAAGGAAGAGAATTCAAGCTTCAAGGATCTCATCAATGGCATCCTTCCTCTTCTCCCTGAGTTTTCTTCTTCTCCCTTATCTTTTGAGCACTGTTTTGCTCTGTAAATTCGTGTTCAATTGATTAGAAGCTGTATTTAGGAAATACTTTGGATCTTTATATGATTATTGATATTTATGTATGAATTTGAGTTTCTATAGATGTTTAGCTTTGTTCTTCCATGCCTATGCTTAATGCTTGCTTCTGTTTGATCAACAATTGTATGATCTTAATTGATGCAAATGAACTAGACATAGGGATTTGTGGAGATGGACATGGTATGGTTGATGCATGTTCGACGAGTTCAATTGGCTTGGATGAATTAATTCGCTAACTAGATAGAAATATACCTTTTAGCCATGTATTAGCGTGTGTTTGAGAATAGATCGTTCATTAGTGGAGTTTACACTAGTCCTCATGCAACCATAAGAACCATAGTGGATTAGGTAAATGACACCAGGGTTGATCAACCTAGATATAGGCTTTTGACTAAATCAGATTCTCAAGCTAAACTAACTAAGCATTGATGTTACTTGTAAGGATTGCATATCATTAGTATGAAGTAGGAAGTGAAGAAAGATTCCCTAGATTTCCAAACCCCTATGTTATTGCTTTGGTAGTTTAGATTTAGATTAATTGTTTTTCTTTATTTTATATGTCCTTGACTAGAATCTAGCTGAGCTATTGGTTGCTACTTAGTAATGGAAACCTTGTCCTCCTGGGAACGAACTTTTACTTCGTATCTGTATTACTTGAATGACCCGTGCACTTGCGATACACAAATGGTCTAACAATGCCATGGGAGACAAGATGGATTCTATGGCGAGGAATAAAGTTTAGGAACTAGTTGATTTCCCGCATCAACGTAAATCAATTAAAAATAAGTAGATTTTTAAGATAAAATATGGGGCAGATGGATCAATTGAAAAGTTCAAGGCCCGACTAGTGACGAAAGGTTTTACCCAAATTGAGGGTGTAGACTATGAAGGCATTTTTTCTCCTGTGGTGAGATTTGCCTCTATTCACCTTCTTCTAGCCCTGGTTGTTCATTTGGACTTAGAGTTATTTCAAATGGACGTAAAAACTGCTTTCCTCAATGGTGCTCTTGAGGAGGAGATATATATGGATCAACCTATTGGGTTTGTCTCAAAGGGACAAGAAGACAAAGTTTGTCATCTTAAAAGATCCATATATGGTCTCAAGCAGTCTTCCAGACAATGGTACTTCAAATTCCATGAAGCCATTACTACGTTTAGCTTCACAATGGTAGATGTGCCAAGAAAACAACAGGAGGGATCGTGTTTCTCTCTCTGTGTGTTGATGATATACTCTTGGCTGGAAACAACACAGAGATGATCAATGTCACTAGGCAGTGGTTGTCCTCCGTCTTTGAGATGAAGGACATGGGTGAAGCCAGGTATGTCGTTGGTGTGGAAATAATGAGAAATCGTCCCAAGAAACTCCTTGGATTATGCCAACAATCTTATATTAAGAAAGTCTTGGAACGATTTCGGATGCATTATTCCAAACTTGTTGATACTCCTATTGAGAATAGTCTAACTTTAAGTCTTGATCAGTGCCCAAAGACAGATGAAGAGAAAAAGATAATGAGCAACATTCCTTATACTAGTGCAATAGGAAGTTTAATGTATGTCATGTTATGTACACGGCCAGACATTTGTTTTGCAGTTGGATTGGTAAGTCGTTACTAAAATAACCTAGGACCTGCTCATTGGCAAGCAGTCAAGAGAATCTTACGCTACCTTCGTGGTACAAGTGACCTAGTCCTTTGCTATCAAGGCGAGGACCTAAGGATAAAGGGATACTCGGATGCGGATTGGGGTGGTGATCTTGATGAGTCTAGATCGACGTCAGGATATGCTTTTATCCTTGGCGGGGGTGATATATCTTGGTGTAGTAAGAAGCAAGATTGTATTGCTTTATCTACTATGGAGGCAGAATATGTTGCCAGTTGCCTTGTTGTACAGAAGGCAATTTGGTTGAGGAGCTTTCTACATGATCTCAACATTACCCCTAAAGTTGACTAACCTGTAGAGATGCATTGTGATAATACTATTGCTATCCAATTTGCTAAGGATCCGAAGTTCCATAGAAAGACCAAGCATATCAAGAGGCGTTATCATTTTGTTAGAAATGTCATTAAAAAGAAAGATGTTGTCATTAAGTATATACCTGCTAGCAAGATGATTGCTGACCCCTTGACTAAGCATATTCCTAGAGATGCTTTTTTGGCTTATGTGAAGAGTCTAGGGTTACGTAGGACATGATTCTTGAATTGAACATTTGAGAAATAAAAGTTGATTTATATTTTGAAATGTTCGTGAGTATACAATTACTTATTAGGCACGTGGTAATGTCACCAGGCTTTAGATCGGCCTTGTCACATAGGTAATCGCCCTGACGCTTAAGTAGTGGGCAGGATGAGACTGAATCATATTGATATTAAGTGTGTGCAATATAGACTGTGTTTATACTTGTGTTGTATAAATGACAATTTTGAATTTTATAGTCGCCTTAGTATGTCTAAGATGAGATTCTATTGAGTCGAATATGAAAAATTCTCAATTTCATATCAAAGCCTTAAAGCCGAATTTTGAGTGTCAGGTCATACATTGAGTATGTTGATCAAGTGGCTCAGGTTAAATACTTGAGTAGTATCTAGATTTATAATTCGCATGGTATAGAAGAGTGATATACCCATCTTAGTGTGAGCTATGTTGTGGCATACATATCATACTGTATGTGCTTTATATCAACCGATATAGGGAGTGACAAATGAGTCCTTACTTTGTCATTGTGTGAAACCTATTGACTTCTACAGTACCCTTTGACTTAGAACTATGTTATGAAGTCAAGCTTTGATGATGCTACTTTGATATGTTTCCAAGGACCACGATGTATATAGTCTAGCGGAGTATGTTAGGAAAGCAGTCAAGCTAAGATGGATTAGCATAAGTGTCTAACGAGGAATTTATCTTACATCACCACATTAGCCCGGGCGGTTGTATTTAGTATATAACCAAGTATATAGCTATAGCATAAAGGGATCGTGTATGCTATCGGTGATGATCAGATAATTCAGGGTATTGAAAATATGAAAGTGTTATGTTAGTTTGATGGTGACTTAATATAACACTACTTGTTACTTTTGGTCACACGCCTCATTTCCTGTATGAAATGTAGGAGATGTGTTTGTGTGGAGTTGTGTGATAATGGATACGGCTTTTGTGGTCGAGTGGGAGATGTTACAAAATGAAATGTAACGACCACAATTTATTAGGCCAATTACAAATATCCTTGATTTCTTATTTATTGAGATGCAATTAAGTGTTTCGTAACAGCTCCTATGTGAGCCTATAAATTGATGGAAGCAACTCACATTCAGAGACGATAGATACATACAGAAAAAACTCTTAATCTCTTACATTAGTTTATCCATCATATCGGGACTTGAATTTGAGGTATGGGAGAATTCTGACGATTCTTGTAATCATCAGTAATCGGAGAATCTCACGGAACTCTTAGTGAGTAGTTTAACAAGCAATTCAATTCACTCGCTTCCGCATTAAAATTAATCCTTATTTTTCTAACATTTATGTGCCAAGGAGCGAAGTTAGGGAGTTTTTCTTGAGGGAAAAAAACAAATACATCAATGGGTGGCCAAGTTAAAGGTTTTTTTGTTGTTTTTTAAAAATAAAATACGTGTAATATACCATTTTCAGGAAATTTTGGGGTAACCATAACGTCCCTGAAGCACAACTTCGCACCCTCCGCTCCTGTGTGTGGTAGTGAAGTGTGACTAGTATTTTTCTGGGTGAATTAGGTATGCTTCAAGTTGTGTCGTGGTGCTTTGTCAATCATTTATATGAAATGAAAGCTTTGCCTCTCACTCAGGGGACACGCAAGTTGCAACTTTAATCAGTGAAAGATTATAATTACGATTTCCTTTGCTAGACCCACACCCACTTTGGCGTTGTTGGCATTGGCTTGTGGCCCATGTAGCGTTGAGATTCGGCAGTCCCAGCTGCCTTTGGTAGTTACTATTCATGAGTCATGTGCATGCCTGACTCTTCCCTTGCACCAATGGACAACGTCCGAAAGTCAGGACTCACAAACGTTATTTTTAACGGAATAACAATATATCATCATGGAGACATGGACTCCTCAAAGAAATAAAATAATTAAATATAAATAGAAGTAAAATTAATCACGTTCGCTCATTATTTTTTTTAACATTTTCAAGTAATATCACTTAAGGTTTTTTTAAAGAATGTTCTAAAAGAAATTTTTAAGAATTTAAAAGAAATTTTTTTCATAAAAAATAGTGTATTTAATGTATAAAAAATTTAAAAAAATTATTTTTCATATAAAACTTCGTACTTTAAATTCTTTAATAAGTGTTGTTACTGGGACGGATCCACTACAAATGAGCGAAATACCTTCAATTTTCAAGTTGTAAATTTTTCTTTAATTTTATATATATATTTATTTTTTTTTTATTTTTTATATATATAAAAATAAATTTTATCACTACTTAAAATAATATTGATAATATTATTTTTGTCATCCTATTACTTAAAATTTCTGGATCCGTCATTAGTTGTTACAAAAACCCTACTACTTTATAATACCTTCAATTTTCAAGTATATTGAATTCTTTATCCTATTACTTTATTTACAAGTTTTATTAATACATTTAATTTTAATATACTAATAGGATAATTTTTTTTTTTATTATTCAATAATACAGTGTCATGTTATTAAAAATGTTTGATTTTCACAACAACTACACATTCTTTTTATGCGATGATGTATGAATTATGATTAGAACATTTTAACAAATTGATATTTATTAATTGTTATATACTTCTTTTAATAATTAAAATAAAAATAAAGATGTCAAAATATTAGTGAATATTAATATAAAAAAATTTTACACTAACAATATATACTATTTTAATTCTTATGATTAATGATAGTATAAGTAAATTTTTACAATGATGTATCAAAGTTTAACTCTTTATAAATTACCAGCAACAGTTTCAAAATCTGCATATTATGAAAGTCGACTCAATTGAGACGAGCATAGAGTTAGTGTTTCACATTGGTTTAAAGAATATTTGTATTTGTATTGTTCATACTTTGAATTTATATATTTTAAATTTGAAAATAATGGCATAACTATAAGATTGACAAGCAAGATATCTCCAGCAGGCAGCAGCAAATCAAATGAGAACAGACCCTCACTTTTCTTTTGCTGAGATAACAGATATAATATTATTGGTTGATCGTGTTGACTTTGAAATTTGAAAATGAGGTGAGAGGGGTACCTTGTTGATCTTACGTTTGGCAGTCAAGAAAATTTCTAGAAAGAGAACCCAATGACGACGTTTCTGGCTTAAAGTCTAAAATCAATAAAGACTTCCAATTCTTCATCCGTATTTTACAATAGATAAGTTTAAACCAGAAAAAGAGATTCGATCCGTGCCAATTGAAGCAAGCATAGATTGTGACATTCGAATTTTAAGAAGTTATTTGTTAATGTAAAATTCTAACTTAAAATTAATTAAACAATCTCTGACTCTTAATAATTCATTCAATGACAATATTTGTGACTCAAAGTCTAAAATTAATAAAGACTTTTTTCAATTCTTCATCCATATTTTACAAAAGATAAGTTTGCATAGATTGTGGCATTCGAATTTTAAGAAATTATTTATAAGTGTAAAATTTTAATTTAAAATCAATTGACATTAAATAAAATAATTTTATAAATATACATTAATTTGGCATCTGAATTTTTCAACGATCCATCAAAGTTAAACTCTTTATAAATTACCAGCAACAGTTTCAAAATCTGCATATTATGAAAGTCAACTCAACTGAGACGAGAATAGAGTAAGTGTTTCACATTGGCTTAAAGAATATTTTTATTGTTCATACTTTGAATTTATATATCTTAGATTTGAAAATAATGGCATAACTATAAGATTGACAAGCAAGATATCTCCAGCAGGCAGCAGCAAATCAAATGAGAACAGACCCTCACTTTTCTTTTGCTAAGATAACAAATATATAATATTATTGGTTGATCGTGCTGACTTTCAAATTTGAAAATGAGGTAAGAGGGGTACCTTGTTGATCTTACGTTTGGCGGTCAATAAAATTTCTAGAAAGAGAACCCAATGACGACGTTTGTGGCTCAAAGTCTAAAAATCAATAAAGACTTTTTCAATTCTTCACTCGTATTTACTTTTTCAATTCTTCACTCGTATTTACAATAGATAAGTTTAAACCAGGTAGAGAGATTCGATCCACAAATGAATGACCGATGTGTGATTTTTAATACCTTCCTTTACAAATATTTAGATAGAATAGATAAGTTTAATAAAATAAATGAAAATAAACTTAATAAAATAAGTGGTAAAAATAAGATATTGATTATGATATTATATAAAATTTTAATTTAAAATTAATTAATATTAAATAAAATAACTCAATAAATATATAAAATACACTTAAAATATTGAAACAGGAGACTCTTAACAACTAGTTTAGACAAATCTCAACCAAAGTTGTTGTTTTGCATCTTAAATTTACATGAAACTGAGTTTAGTTTACATAATCGGTCAATTTGACCAAAATGAATTTAAAGATAACTTTTACTTTTCATACTATAAGTTTTAAGATTTTTCTAACGGGTGTCCTTAGGAGCATTTATTAATGATCCAAATAAAAAATTTTACATTAAAATTAAAGTATTTAATATATAGAAAATTAAAAAAAAATCATGCAAAATTTCTTATTTTAAATTCTTTAACAAGTGTTTAAGAACTTATTAGAAAAACCTTAAACTTTATATGAAGTCACGAGAAGTTGTCTAGTAGGAAGAGTTTAATTTGCATCCAGGAAATCATAAGTTCAAACATCAATAATGACATAGCTAATTCTATTTTAAAAATGACATAGTATATAAATAACAAAATGCTAAATATCACGAACTGTTTTTCGTGATTTTTCCCACAAATCCAACGTGCAGGGACGGATTTACATGAATAAGAGTAAGGTTATATGCTCTAACTTAACCTTAGATTTTTTTTATTATTTATGATAATTATTTGTTATTTTTATTTTTTTATATTTTTAACTTTGTTCTTATAAAATAGATAAATAAATAAATTTATAATGAAAAATATTAAAATCTATCTAACATAATTATTCTTATATACATAAAATTAAAAATATGTGATAGTATTAATAATGAAAAAATTATTTAATGTAAAAAAATAATTGTCATGCAACCGAAATCGCGATGGAACAATAGAAAAAGATTAGCATTTTGAAAATCAATGGGTGGTACCAATGTTTATTTAATTTGGGAAAACATTAGAAAAACCCTTAAAATAGGCAAACCGATTTTTTAGAAAATAAGTTTGGGTCAGGAGTCGATTCTGAGATAGGGAAGGTGTTAGCCTTTACACCTTTCCCATTCCAAAACGGTGCATCTTAAGTTAGTTGTGCAAATTTTAATAATATCAAATGTATTTATTTTACTCCTTTTAGAAAAAATAAAATAAAAAAAGAACTAAATTATGAAAATTTATTTTTGGCAATGAGAATAGGGATTACTGCTTCTTACGTATCCTCTACAGTCTGATGAAACTCAAAGCGTAGTTAATGTTGATACTCAATTTTGTCCATAAAATTTCTATTTGTGAATTAATAATTGCATTAAATGATGCTTTAGTACAATACATTAAATTCTTTTTTAAAGGTTTTATTTACCTATATCTTATTTTGAATTATAAATATATGTAAATAATAAAAATAAAAAATATTTATAATAATAAAAAAAAAAGGACTTAACCCACTCATCAACCCACTAACCCACTAATCTATCCATTCATCCACTAATCCACCCACTAATGCACTAATCCATCCACTCATCCACTAATCCACCCACTAACCCACTAATCCATCCACTCATCCATCCACTAACCCACTAATCTATCCACTAATCCACCCACTAACTCACTAATCCATCCACTCAACCACTCCACTCACTCATCCACTAACCCACTAATCCATCCACTAATCCACTAATCCACCCACTAACCCACTAATCTCCACTCACTCATCCACTAACCCACTAATCCATCCACTCATCCATCCACTAACCCACTAATCCATCCACTCATCCACTAATCCACCCACTAACCCACTAATCCATCCACTCATCCACTAATCCACCCACTCATCCACTAATCCATCCACTCAACCACCCCACTCACTCATCCACTCAACCATTCCACTCCATTATCACCCCAATCATCTCAACCACCCCATTATCTTTAACTACTCCTTCACAATTACTCCTCTATATAATCCTCACTCATCTTGAACTTCGGGATTCCCCACATTCTCATCATCTCCACCTTCATCCACCACCATCTCCACACTCAACTCATCATCTTCTCCTTCAAACTCACCACCTTCCATCATTAACACACACACACATTCACTTTATTTCTCCACTCCAAGCTCTCCAACCTCTACTTCCATCTTCCATAACCTTTACCTCTCATCTTCACTTTCCATTAACAATCCCACACCGCAAACCACCACACCTACCACCCTCACCATCTTCCTTACCGTACCTTCCACTAGCAACATCACAACCCCAATCATCAACCTCAAACAACCACCATTTTTCATCTTCACCTCCACCACCATATGCCACCATCCATAACTAACAACCATTAAACTTCCATCTTCACCATATCACCGTCACCACCTTACTCCATAATCTTCATAATCACCTTCAACTCACCATACTCATTTTCAATACCATTATCCGCAAACCTTTAACCACCATAACACCAAATAATCACAAAATACCACCTTACACCACCAACATCGTCGAGTTCTCATGCCGCCCAGACCTGCTCCGCCAACTGCCACAAGTTTTTTCCGTTCTTGTGAGCATCTTTTCTTTTGGTAAGTTAGAGTTAATCCATTGCTGACAAATTTGATTTTAAAGTTTTAAGTTTCTCTCTTAATTAAAATCAATCAACCCACACTTATTTTCTACAGAACTACGTGACTTTGAGTTCCTCATTGCACCTGAGGATACGTAGGAGCAGAATCCCTATTCTGTCAAGCCAAAAATAAATTTTCATAATTTAGTTCTTTTTTATTTTATTTTTTCTAAAAGGGGTAAAATAAATACATTTGATATTATTAAAATTTGCACAACTAACTTAAGGTACCGTTCTTGGAATGGGCAGTGTAGGGTGCTAACACCTTCCCTATCTGTAATCGACTCCCGGACCCAAACTTATTTTCTAAAAAACCAGTTTGCCTATTTTAAGGGTTTTTCTAATGTTTTCCCAAATTAAATAAACATTGGTGGCGACTCCATTGATTTTCAAAAATGTGCTAATCTTTTTCGGTCGTCCCGTCGCGATTTCGGTTGCGACAGCTGGCGACTCCACTGGGGAAGTTTGATGAGAGTCAAGCCTGTTGTTGTTAGTTGTGCAAATTATTAATAATTCTTATTTATTTACTTTACCTCTTTTTTGTCTTTATTTCTGTTTTCTTACTTGTTTGTGAATAAATTTTATATGATATTTTTATGTAAATATTTGCTGACATTATTTTGTGTCCATTTTGACATGACTTACTTGTATATATTTTGTGCTTAATTGTTGAAACCTTAGGGTAGATGATTGCTGGCTGGTTGTTGTATATATACTTTTGCAGGTTGAGGGGTAATTTGGTCTTTTTAAATTGTTGGTACAGGTTTGTATGTTCCCTCACACACGTCACTATCACTTACCTCACACACAAGCTCTATACCCGGGCTCAGTACCTTGTAGGATTAGATAGAGGGTGAAGTAGTGTTACTTTGAGAGACCTTTGGTCTCCGAACAGGCACATGAAAATCCCTCACTCAAATTAAACTCTTTCCGCTTGTAACCTATCATGGGTGAGGATTGAGGACTCTTGCTAGCCAAAGTGTTGGTGACAGTAAGAGACAATTTGGGGACCTTTTGTCTGATAGGGGTCTAGAACCAAAAATATCACGTGTTGAAATACCCTTAGAGCTATCATGGTCCATAGAGCCCTTTTTTTTAAAGACAAGTACCAAGCCTAGACTATCATTTTTCTTTAACACATGAGGAAATTCTTTTTGTCTATATTCTTTTCTTTATTTTCATTTTTGTAGACACTAATTCCCTTTTTTTTGTTGTTTTTTTTATCTTGCATTTGCATATGTGGTCCAATCTTGTAAAGATATCGGTAAACCTCGAACATGGATAAAGAAAAAAAAACTCTAATGTCTGAGACTGTAGAGAGTATATGGGTTGTCATTGAAGAGTCTGCAAGGGTTCAAGCAAAGGAAGGAAACAGTTCGCACCACGGGGATACTCCTTTAGACTTAAGGAGTAACATGATCAACATGATGTAAAAGGAAAACTCCCTATGAAGCTTTTATCTTTGGATGAACGAGGTTTATTGATATCATTTGCTTCATTGGATCATGTTTTTGCATGCATTTTCACTTTAGTTTGCATTTTATTGATCATATTCCTAATAATAATAATAATATGACCACGAGAAAAAAAAAAGCTGTCTCTCTACAACACCCTTATAGGACTCGCTCCCAATCGAAGGTCATGGATGAACCTAGGGACGGTCGCAAAGAAGAACGAGGGATGAAGTAAGCCAATTGAAGGGACAAATGGCTAAGATCTTAGAAGTCGTGCAAGCTTTGGAAAGAACAAAAACACAGAGGGAACTCCTTCAAGAACAAATGAAGGACACCCTACCACACCTCTTCACCCACCCGGCTTCTCTCCAACCACTCTACAATATCAAGGCTTCAACCCTCGGAGTTATGATGCCGCTAACTATTTATCCAAACAACACCACTCAACCCGTTGTCACCGGTTCGCAGGGAACTCGTGCCGCACAGCTTCCCACTATATGGCCTCCTCCCGGTATGTACCACCGTTGGCCACAAATCCCCTTGATAATGGCACGTCAGCAGTAACACCGATCCCAAATCTGCCAAATACTACTGAAACTCAGGTTACTCAACCAAGTGCTAATGAAACACCTCAAACACAACACCCATTCCCCTTCTTTCTTCCACCATATGGTTTTCCTGCCGGCTTTATACCACCACAAGCGACCAATCCCCCGGACAGCAGCAATCCCACTGCTAACCCTTTGAACACAAGTCAACCACCCTCCAATGGAGCCTTGCCGGCACAACATTTCATTCCTACTTTTATGCCACAATACCCATTGAATTCCTCCGTTGAAAATTCCCAGTCCAGAGAAAAGTTGAAAACTCTAGAAAAAAGACTGCGAGCCATAGAAGGGGCAAGTAGCTACGGTCTCCTTGATGCTTCAGAACTCTGCCTGGTCCCTAATGTGGTGATCCCACCAAAGTTCAAAGTTTCAGATTTTGATAAATACAAGGGGACCACTTGTCCAAAGAACCATTTGACCATGTACATCCGCAAGATGGCTTCGTATGCTCACGATGACAAGCTACTGATTCATTTCTTCCAAGACAGTCTGACTGGGGCAGCTTCAAATTGGTACACTCATCTTGAGCGCGCCCATGTTCGATGTTTCAAAGACTTGGCTGATGCTTTCTTGAAGCAGTATAAGTACAACATTGATATGGCACCGGATAGACTACAATTGCAGAATATGACTAAGAAGGATGTTGAAACCTTTAAGGAATATGCTCAGTGATTGAGAGAAATGACCGCTCAAGTAGAGCCCCCATTGACAGAAAGAGAAATGGTAGCCACGTTCATTGACACTCTGCAATCACCCTTCTATGACAAAATGATAGGGAGCGTGTCATCAAATTTCTCGGATATGGTCATCATCGGAGAGAGAGTTGAGGGAGGAATGAGAAGTGGGAAGATAATTGAAAGTTCAGCAGGGACATTTAATGCCAAGAGGCCCCCGATGGGGAAGAAAAGAGAAGGAAAAACTCATGCTGTTACCTTCAACCAAAGAAACTTTACCCAAGGGAGATATAGCCAAACACCAGTGAACCATCAATCATCCTTCCAAACCCCTTTCACACCTTACCACCCGTACTTTCCTATTACACCACCAATTCCATATCCCCAGCCTTATTACCCCCATGTCGCCAATACTTCACACGTTCCTCATCCTCAACCTCACCACCCAATGAGGCCTCACCAAATGCCATCTCATTCTCAATACCAGACACCCCCTACCTTACCGCCTCAAACAGTTCAACCATGGACCCAAAATCCAAACACGAACCAAAGAAGACCACCAAATAACCAAGAAAGGAAGTTTGTCCACTTCGACCCAATTCCTATGACCTACACCGAGTTACTACCCCATCTCATCCGTAACTCTCTCTTGGCTCCTTGCCCGATGAAGCCATTGGAACCCCATACCCTAAAGGTTTTGACCCCAGCGCCAAGTGTGATTACCATGCAGGAGCCGTAGGGCATTCCACAGAGAATTGCAAAGCGCTGAAGTTTAAGGTACAAGATCTAATCAATGCCAAATGGTTGAATTTCAAGACAAATACCCCTAGTGTGGGCCACAACCCTTTGCCTAACCATGAGAATCCTACAGTCAATGCTATAGAGGAGTGTTCTCGCCCAAAGAACTTATAAGACGAGTGGCAGATGTCAAAACCCCCATGAAGGTTATTTTTAAAGAACTGTGCAAATTCGGGATGATGGAAGTTCATATTGAAAAGAAAGGGGGCGGCGATAATGAAATAATGTGCAATCTCTATGGGAATGTGGGGCATTCTATTGACGAATGTGATGAGTTCAGACAAATCCTCCAAGATCTAATGGACATGTAACTAGTGCAAATAGGTCATTTATGTGACAATGGTGGCAAAAGCATGGTAGATGAATGTGCTATTCCACAGTTTCAAGAAGGTCATGAAGCCATTAACTCTCTGGTCCCTTCCATTGCAAATCCAGCTATCAAACCGTTGGTTATCTATTACACTGCAAGTTCGCCTGCGCCACCTCCATGTGGCCCGAGGCCCATCACCATTCAAGTTCCTAGTCCTTTTCCATTTAAGGACACCAGAGCAGTACCGTGGAATTTTGATATACAAGTCCTTGGAAATAATCTCACAAATGATCAACCAAAGGTTTCATCTTGTTCAAATATATCGGGGATTGGAGGGATGACACGAAGTGGTCGCATTTACACTCCTGAGGAGTTGCGAAAGGGGCAAGAAGAAGAAGAAAAGAGAAACTACAAGGGGAAGAACAAGACAGGAGAGACTTTTATGGGGAATGATGTGAAAGAAAAAAGAGGATTGACAAAGCCAAATGAGTATAAGAAAGAGGTATCTGATGAAGAAGTTTGTGAGTTCCTGAAGTTCATCAAGCAAAGCGAGTATAGGGTGGTTGATCAGTTGAATCGCACTCCTGCAAGGATATCTCTCTTGTCCTTGTTGATGAATTCTGAGCCGCATAGGAAAGTATTGATGAAGATACTAAATCAAGCACATGTTTCTCATGACATTACAATTGACAAGTTTGGTGGTATTATTGGCAATATTACTGCTGATATTTATGTCACTTTCACCGATGATGAGATCCCTGCTGAAAGAATGGGGCATAATAAGGCGCTGCATATTTCCGTCAAATGCCAAGATCATATAATGGCTAGAGTGCTCATTGATAATGGTTCCTCTTTGAATGTAATGCCAAAATCAACTCTTTCCAAGTTGCCTTTTGATGGGAGTTACATGAAACTAAGTACCATGATCGTGAGAGCTTTTGATGGGACCCGAAGAGAAGTGATGGGAGAAATAAAGATCCCAATTCAGGTTGGGCCTACTACCTTTCATGTACTCTTTCAGGTGATGGACATCACACCAACTTACAGTTGCCTATTGGGACGACCCTGGATTCATTCCGCTGGCGCGGTGCCGTCCTCTTTGCACCAGAAAGTGAAATTCATAGTTGACAATAGTTTGGTGATCGTCTCGGGTGAGGAAGACTTGTTGGTGAGTAAGCTCCCATCGACTCCTTACATCGAAACTGCAGAAGAAGCTCTTGAAACAGCATTCCAAGCGTTTGAGGTTGTCAATGCTGTTTATATAAAGGAAGGAGCTCGAATTCCAAAACCACAGTCATCTAGTGCATCCATAATGATGGCTAAGGTTATGCTCGAAAGAGGATACCAAGGTGGAAATGGACTGGGAATGAATGAACAAGGCCTTGCAAAGTTTCTGCAGCCATGTGAAAACAAGGACAGGTTCGGGTTAGGATATAAACCGACTAAAGCTGACAAGAGAAGGGTCATAGAAGAGAAAAGGGAGAAGAGGTTGGCTCGGTTGGAAAATCGGGAGCCTAAAACTGAGAGGATTCCCATCTGTGACATCCAACAGAGTTTCCGAAGTGCAGGATTGGTGTTTCTGAACCAGGTGACGACTATCAATGATGATCAATCCATCGACCTTGGTGTCAGTCTGGTGTACCCTTGTTCTCCGGATGCAGAGCTCCACAATTGGGAGATCGTCGATTTTCCCATGACTTTTGAAACTGATTCAAAGTAATTCTGTAATGCTAATCCTATAGCTATGCCTAAGGCTTTAGGAAAATATGTTGTAAAAACGGGCTCACATGTTTCCTTTTCAATATTTGCTATCAATAAAATGCATTTTCAAATTATCTTCCCTTTTAGTTTTTCTGTTCAACCATTGCATTAGCTTTTATTCATTACCATTTACTTGTCTTGACATCAATAAATGCATATCGAAAGTGATTCTCTTGAAAATGACAGTTACTATGACCCCATTGTATAATTTTGACCATCCCATTAATCATGTTGATGAAGATGATGACGATTGGGAGCCCTCTTCTGAGCTAATAAGATTAATAGAACAAGAGGCCAAAGAGATTCAACCCCATGAAGAGCCAATTGAAGTGATTAATTTAGGGACAGAAGATGATAAAAAAGAAGTTAAAATTGGCACTTCCATGAAAGAAGAGGAGCGAAGCAAGTTGGTCAAGCTCCTATCTGATTATTGTGACATTTTCGCATAGTCGTACCAAGACATGCCGGGGCTGGATGTTAGCATAGTTAAGCACAAATTGCCGTTAAGACCAGAATGTCCTCCCGTCAAGCAAAAGTTGAGACGAATGAAGCCAGAAATGTCGCTAAAAGTTAGAGAAGAGGTCAAAAGACAGTTTGATGCAGGTTTTCTTGCGGTCGCAAAGTACCCTCAATGGGTTGCCAATATCGTACCTGTCCCGAAGAAAGATGGGAAAGTGCGCATGTGCGTTGACTATAGAGATTTGAATAGGGTCAGCCCTAAAGACAACTTTCCTTTACCTCACATTGATATTTTGGTGGACAACACTGCTCAACATGCGTTTTTCTCCTTCATGGATGGTTTCTCGGGATACAATCGATCAAGATGGCACCGAAGATATGGAGAAGACCACATTCATCACTCTGTGGGGGACTTTTTGCTATAAAGTAATGTCGTTCGGATTGAAGAATGCCGGAGCGACTTATCAAAGAGCGATGGTGGCGTTGTTCCACGACATGATGCACAAAGAAATAGAAGTTTATGTGGATGATATGATTGCAAAGTCAAAAACAGAAGAAGATCACATAACCGATCTGCAAAAGCTTTTTGAGCGGTTGAGAAAGTTCAGGCTCAGATTGAATCCTGCTAAGTGCACTTTTGGTGTGAAATCAGGCAAGCTCTTGGGGTTTATGGTTAGCGAGAAAGGGATGGAAGTTGATCCAGAAAAAGTTCGAGCAATCATAGAGATGTCAGCTCCTCGCACTGAAAAAGAAGTTCGTGGATTTTTGGGGAGGCTGAACTATATTGCTAGGTTTATATCCCAGTTGACTGCAACGTGCGAGCCAATCTTCAAGTTATTGCGTAAAAACCAGACAGTAGAATGGAACGAGGATTGTCAAGAAGCATTTGAGAAGATCAAGCAGTATCTGCAAGAACCCCCAGTTTTGGTACCTCCAATGCCAGGAAGGCCTCTCATCATGTATTTGATTGTGTTGGATGAATCCATGGGTTGTGTACTTGGACAACACGATGAAACTGGCAAAAAGGAGCAGGTCATCTATTACTTGAGTAAGAAGTTTACGAACTATGAGGCAAAATATTCATTGTTGGAACGCACGTGTTGCGCCTTGGCATGGGCGGCCCACCGGTTGAGGCAGTACATGTTATGTTACACCACTTGGTTAGTATCCAAAATGGACCCAATCAAGTACATCTTTGAAAAACCTACCCTCACTGGGAGGATTACACGTTGGCAAGTTTTGCTATCAGAATATGACATTGTCTACGTCACCCAAAAAGCAGTCAAAGGCAGTGCTCTGGCAGATTTTTTAGCTAGTCAACCAGTGGAAGGCTATGGGTCTATGCAGTGTGAATTCCCTGATGAAGATATAATGGCTTTGTTTGGAGAAAAAGAATCTTCGAAAAAAGAAAAATGGACTTTGTTGTTTGACGGAGCTTCTAATTCACTGGAGCATGGAGTCGGGGCCATACTGATTTCCCCTGAAAGTAATTTTATCCCAATCACTGCTCGGTTGTGCTTTGACTGTACAAACAACATAGCCGAGTACGAAGCATGTGCCATGGGAATCCAAGCAGCGATAGAATCAAAGGCAAAAGTTCTTGAGGTATACGGGTACTCTGCCCTGGTC
Source organism: Ormosia emarginata (assembly GCA_029884605.1). Lineage (NCBI taxonomy): Eukaryota > Viridiplantae > Streptophyta > Magnoliopsida > Fabales > Fabaceae > Ormosia > Ormosia emarginata. The sequence goes on along the minus strand of JAQQTP010000082.1, from coordinate 51,847,343 downwards.
ATCCATCAGCTAAAGGGAGAATGGGAAACTCGAGATACCAAGTTGATCCCTTATCATGCTTACATCAAGGAGTTGATTGAACAACTTGACGAAGTTACATTCCATCATGTCCCTCGGAAAGATAATCAGTTGGCTGATGCTTTAGCCACGTTGTCGTCAATGTTTAAAGTAAGCCATGATAAAGACTTGCCATGATAAAGACTTGCCACTCATAAAAATGGAAAGTCGTGACCAACCGGCATATTGTCAAATGGTAGAAATAGAGCCAGATGGGAAACTGTGGTATCATGACATCAAATGCTTCATCAAGAACAGAGAGTACCCTCCAGATGCTTCAGAAAATGACAAAAGAACCCTCAAAAGACTCTCAATGGGTTTCTTTCTAAATGGGGAAGTTCTCTACAAGAGGAACCACGACATGGTGCTGCTAAGATGTGTTGATGCAACAGAAGCAGAGAAAATCATCAAGGATGTCCATGGAGGTTCTTTTGGAACTCATGCAAGTGGGCATGCAATGACAAGAAAGATACTAAGAGCTGGGTATTATTGGTTGACAATGGAAACCAATTGCTTCAATTATGTTAAGAAGTGCCACAAATGCCAGACGTATGCTGACAAGGTTCATGCGCCACCCGTACCTTTGAATGTTTTAACAGCACCATGGCCATTCTCGATGTGGGGAATGGATGTCATAGGTCCGATTGAATCGAAGGCCTCAAATGGACATCGCTTTATTCTTGTCGTAATTGATTACTTCACAAAATGTGACTTATGCTAATGTGACTAGGAATGTAGTGGTCAAGTTTGTCAAAAGGGAGCTGATTTGTCGCTACGGTCTGCCAAGCAAAATAATCACTGACAATGTCATTAATCTGAATAATAAGATGATGAAAGAGATGTGTGAGAGTTTCAAGATTGAGCACCACAATTCCTCACCCTATCGCCCCAAGATGAATGGGGCAGTGGAGGCGGCAAACAAGAACATCAAGAAGATTTTTCAAAAGATGGTTGTAACGTATAGAGATTGGCATGAAATGCTACCATTTGCACTGCATGGTTATCGTACATCTGTTCGTACTTCAACTGGGGCAACCCCTTTCTCTTTGGTTTATGGAATGGAGGCGGTACTCCCTATTGAAGTAGAAATTCCATCATTAAGAGTGCTGATAGAAGCAGAATTAGAAGAAACTGAATGGGTCCAAACTCGACTTGATCAGTTGAACCTCATTGAAGGAAAGAGATTAACGACATTGTGTCATGGCCAACTTTACCAGAAGAGAAAGATGAAAGCCTATGCGAAAAAGGTGCGTCCGCGACAGTTCCAAGAAGGAGACCTAGTACTCAAGAAGATTCTTCCCATCCAAAAGGATAATCGAGGAAAATGGACTCCAAACTATGAAGGACCTTATGTTGTAAAAAAGGCTTTCTCGGGAGGAGCTTTAATTCTCACAAATATGGATGGTGCTGATTTACCACTTCCTGTAAATTCGAGATGCTGTCAAAATGTATTATGCTTAAAAAAAACAACAAAAAAAAATAAAAAAATAAAAAGAAAAGTGGCTCGCTAGGCTGAAAACCTGAAAAGGCGATCTAGGCAAAAATTAGAGCGACCTACTAGGTTGAAAACTCGGAAAGAGCGACCTAGGCAAAAGTTAAGGTCAAAGATGGTTCTTGACACATCTGGAAAAGTGGAGTTGCCTCGAGTCACAAATTGGGGCAGTTTGAATGGAAAGTCTTGTCATGAACCCTCCCGACGCGTAAAAACTGGGTCAACTCATGTTCTCAGAAATAGAAAATGGGGTGTTTAAGGTCTTACACATGGGAAATTAGAATTGATCATCCTAGAGAGCATCACTGGAAGAGCTGGAAAAATCTACTCCAATATTCTTCTGTAAACCTTTCAATTCTAACCTTTGTGGTACCTCATTCCCTATACTGTTCCTTTCCATAATGATAGTTCGTTTTCATTGCAACCCATTGTTGATTCAATATGCATTTATCATGATAGATTTATATTGAGATGTGAAACATGTGATTATATTGCAAAAGCATTCAGTTTTGTTTTAACAATTTTGAAAGGTCATGGGGAATGCGATGAATTTCCTGATAAGAGTATTGATGAAAAATAAAGAATCACCAGCAAATCAAGAAGCCAATCGATGAATTTTGTTTACCGTTCGACTCGGATCCTACTATGGGAAGAAGTTCTTAAGGGTGTTGTGGAACCAAGAGTGATTCAACTAAAGCTCTGATGTGTCAATTTTTGTTTACCTAATTTGTCCATGAGAATATCTATAGTAGGACATTCATTGCATCATCATGCATCCGTTACATCATGCATCATCCCAGACATTACATGCACTGTCCTCAAGCTGCATTTTCATTGCATCATCCTACATCCATTGCATCAAGCATCAATTCAGGCATAACAAAAAAAAAAGAGCAAAAGCCTTTTTGTAGCTTTTTGGGTCCCCGCGCCCATCGTCTTTTAATTTTCGGGTCCCCGTGCCCATCGTCTTTTAGTTTTCGGGTCTTTGCACCCATTTGTCTTTTCCTTTCTGGGTCCTCGCACCCATCGTTTTAAGTTTCCCGTCAAGCTTCGGCGGATAATTCGACTCATGTTTTTTCTTTCCAGACTTTTTAAGTTTTCTGTCATTGCTTCGACGGGCACCATACCCATGAAGTTTTTATCTTTGTCAAAGCTTCGACGGGCACCCTACCCATAGCTTTTTAAGTTTCTGTCAAGCTTCGACGGGCACCCTACCCCGCAAGTTTTTAAGTTTTCTCAGCTTTCGACGGGTACCCTACCCCGCATGCTTTTAAGTTTTCATTCAAGTTTCGGCGGATACCCGACTCATGACTTTTTCTCTTTCAAGCTTTTTAAGTTTTACGTCAAGCTTCGACGGGCACCCTACCCCATGCAAGCTTTTGTTTTTCTGTCAAGCTTCGGCGGATACGACTCCATGAGCTTTTCTCTTTCCAAATTTTTAAGTTTTACTCATTGCTTCGACGGCACCATACCCCTTCCAAAAGCAAGCTTTTTATCTTTCTGTCAAGCTTGACGGGCACCCTACCCCGTAAGCTTTTTAAGTTTTCTCTTGCTTCGACGGGCACCCTACCCCGCAAGTTTTTAAGTTTTCTGTCTAGCTTCGACGGCACCCTACCCCGCAAGCTTTTAAGTTTTCATCAAGCTTCGACGGGCACCCTACCCCGCAAGCTTTTTAAGTTTTCTGTCAAGCTTCGACGGGCACCATACCCCGCAAGTTTTTTTTTATCTTTCTGTCAAGCTTCGACGGGCACCCTACCCCTCAAGCTTTTTACACTTTTGTCCAGCTTCGACGGATACCCGACTTCCAAGCTTTTTACTTCATTTTAATGACCTTTGTTTTTAGCGTTAATCTGCTTTCTTAAAAAAAAAAAAAAAAAAAAAAAAAGAAAAGGAAATGAAAATTTTCATGGACAAAATTGAATCAATTCCTTTGCTTCCCATTTATTCTAAATGTAAAGCAAAGGGGGCATTGTTGATACTCAATTTTGTCCATAAAATTTTTATTTATGAATTAATAATTGTATTAAATGATGCTTTAGTACAATACACTAAATTCTTTTTTAAAGGTTTTATTTACCTATATCTTATTTTAAATTATAAATATATGTAAATAATAAAAATAAAAAATATTTATAATAATAAAAAAAGGACTTAACCCACTCATCAACCCACTAACCCACTAATCCATCCACTCATCCACTAATCCACCCACTAACTCACCCACTAACCCACTAATCCATCCACTCATCCACTAATCCATCCACTAACCCACTAATCCATCCACTCATCCATCCACTCATCCATCCACTAACCCACTAATCCATCCATCCATCCACTAATTCACCCACTAACCCACTAATCCATCCACTCAACCACTCCACTCACTCATCCACTAACCCACTAATCCATCCACTAATCCACTAATCCACCCACTAACCCACTAATCTCCACTCACTCATCCACTAACCCACTAATCCATCCACTCTTCCACTAATCCACCCACTAACCCACTAATCCATCCACTAATCCACTAATCCATCCACTAATCCACTAATCCACCCACTCATCCACTAATCCATCCACTCAACCACCTCACTCACTCATCCACTCAACCATTCCACTCCATTATCACCCCAATCATCTCAACCACCCCATTATCTTCAACTACTCCTTCACAATTACTGCGTCTATATAATCCTCACTCATCTTGAACTTCAGATTCCCCACATTCTCATCATCTCCACCTTCATCCACCACCATCTCCACACTCAACTCATCATCTTCTCCTTCAAACTCACCACCTTCCATCATTAACACACACACACATTCACTTCATTTCTCCACTCCAAGCTCTCCAACCTCTACTTCCATCTTCCATAACCTTTACCTCTCATCTTCACTTTCCATTAACAATCCCACACTGCAAACCACCACACCTACCACCTTCACCATCTTCCTTACCGTACCTTCCACTAGCAACATCACAACCCCAATCATCAACCTCAAACAACCACCATTTTTCATCTTCACCTCCACCACATATGCCACCATCCATAACTAACAACCATTAAACTTCCATCTTCACCATATCACCGTCACCACCTTACTCCATAATCTTCATAATCACCTTCAACTCACCATACTCATTTTCAATACCATTATCCGCAAACATTTAACCACCATAACACCAAATAATCACAAAATACCACCTTACACCACCAACATCGTCGAGTTCTGTGCCGCCCAGACCTGCTCCGCCAACTACCACAAGTTTTTTCCGTTCTTGTGAGCATCTTTTCTTTTGGTAAGTTAGAGTTAATCCATTGCTGACAAATTTGATTTTAAAGTTTTAAGTTTCTCTCTTAATTAAAATCAATCAACCCACACTTATTTTCTACAGAACTACGTGACTTTGAGTTCCTCATTGCACCTGAGGATACATAGGAGCAGAATCCCTATTCTCAAGCCAAAAATAAATTTTCATAATTTAGTTCTTTTTTATTTTATTTTTTCTAAAAGGGTAAAATAAATACATTTGATATTATTAAAAATTTGCACAACTAACTTAAGGTACCGTTCTTGGAATGGGCAGTGTAGGGTGCTAACACCTTCCCTATCTGTAATCGACTCCCGGACCCAAACTTATTTTCTAAAAAACCAGTTTGCCTAGTTTAAGGGTTTTTCTAATGTTTTCCCAAATTAAATAAACATTGGTGGCGACTCCATTGATTTTCAAAAATATGCTAATCTTTTTCGGTCGTCCCGTCGCGATTTCGGTTGCTACAGTTAAGAACAGAAAAACCAGTGGTAGTTGGCGGAGTAGATCTGGGTGGCACGGAACTCGACGATGTCAGTGGTGTAAGGTGGTGTTTTGTGGTTATTTGGTGTTGTGGTGGTTAAATGTTTGTGGATAATGGTGTTGAAAATGAGTATGGTGAGTTAAAAGTTAGAAATGATTATGAAGATTATGGAGTAAAGTGGTGATGGTGGTAGAGTGATGGGTTGAAAGTGAGTGAGGGTGGTAGAAATGAAGGTAAGTATGGTGAGTGATGATTATTATGAAGATTATGGTGTAGGGTGATAATGGAGGTAAAGGTGAAGATGGAAGTGGTTGTTTGAGGTTGATGAATGAGGTTATGACATTGCTAATGGAAGGTGTGGTAAGGAAGATGGTGAGGGTGGTAAGTGTGGTGATTTGTGGTGTGTGTTTATTAATGGAAAGTGAAGATGAGAGGTGAAGGTTATGGAAGATGAAGTTGGAGGTTGAAGAGCTTGGAGTGGAGAAGTGAATGTGTGTGTATTGATGATGGAAGGTGATGAGTTTGAAGGAGAAAATGATGAGTTGGGTATGGAGATGATGGTGGATGAAGGTGGAGATGATGAGAATGTGGGGAATCCTGAAGTTCAAGATGAGTGAGGATTATATAGAGGAGTAATTGTGAAGGAGTAGTTGAAGATAATGGGGTGGTTGAGATGATTGGGGTGATAATGGAGTAGAGTGGTTGAGTGGATGAGTGAGTGGACCTGGTTGAGTGGATGGATTAGTGGATGAGTGGGTAGATTAGTGGATGAGTGGATGGATTAGTGGGTTAGTAGGTGGATTAGTGGATGAGTGAGTGGATTAGTGGATGAGTGGATGGATGAGTGGATGAGTGGATGGATTAGTGGGTTAGTGGGTGGATTAGTAAATGAGTGGATGGATTAGTGGGTTAGTGGATGATGGGTGGGTGAGTGGGTAGATTAGTGGATGAGTGGATGGATGAATGGGTTAGTGGATGATGGGTGGGTGAGTGGATGGATGAGTAGGTTAGTGGATGGATGAGTGGGTTAAGTCCTTTTTTTTATTATAAATATTTTTTATTTTTATTATTTATATATATTTATAATTCAAAATAAGATATAGGTAAATAAAACCTTTAAAAAAAGAATTTAGTGTATTGTACTAAAGCATCATTTAATATAATTATTAATTCACAAATAAAAATTTTATGGACAAAATTGAGTATCAACAATTTGCCCCTTTGCTTTACATTTAGAATAAATGGGAAGCAAAGGAATTGATTCAATTTTGTCCATGAAAATTTTCATTTCTTTTTCCTTTTTTTTTCTTTTTCTTGTTTTTTAAGAAAGCAGTTAACGCAAAAACAAAGGTCATTAAAACAAGTAAAAAGCTTGTGGAGTCGGGTATCCGTCGAAGCTGGACAAAAGTGTAAAAAGCTTGAGGGGTAGGGTGCCCGTCGAAGCTTGACAGAAAGATAAAAAAAACTTGCGGGGTATGGTGCCCGTCGAAACTTGACAGAAAACTTAAAAAGCTTGCGGGGTAGGGTGCCCGTCGAAGCTTGACAGAAAACTTAAAAAGCTTGCGGGGTAAGGTGCCGTCGAGCTTGACAAAAACTTAAAAGTGAAAAGAGAAAAAGCTACATGAGTCGGTATCCGCCGAAGCTTAAAGCAAGAAAGGGAAAAAGCTTGGCAAAAACTTAAAACAGGAAAGATAAAAAGCTTGCGGAGTCGGGTATCCGCCGAAGCTTGACAGAAACTTAAAGCAGGAAAGATAAAAAGCTTGCGGAGTCGGGTATCCGCCGAAGCTTGGTAAAAACTTAAAACAGGAAAGGGAAAAAGCTTGCGGAGCCGGGTATCCGCCGAAGCTTGGCAAAAACTTAAAGTAGGAAAAGGAAAAAGCTTGCGAAGTCGGGTATCCGCCGAAGCTTAGTAAAAACTAAAGTAGGAAAGGGAAAAAGCTTACGGAGTCGAGTATCCGCCGAAGCTTAGTAAAAACTAAAGTCAACGGGTATAGGGACTCGGAAACTAAAATACGATAGGCGCGGGGACCCGAAAACTAAAAGACAATGGGCGCGGGGACCCGAAAAGCTACAAAAAGGCTTTTGCTCTTTTTTTTTTGTTATGCCTGAGTTGATGCTTGATGCAATGGATATAAGATGATGCAATGAAAGTGCAGCTTGAGGACAGTGCATGTAATGCCTGGGATGACGCATGATGTAATGGATGCATGATGATGCAATGAAAGTGCAGCTTGAGGACAGTGCATGTAATGCTCGGGATGATGCATGATGTAATGGATGCATGATGATGCAATGAAAGTGCAGCTTGAGGGCAGTGCATGTAATGCTCAGGATGATGCATGATGTAATGGATGCATGATGATTCAATGAATGTCCTACTATAGAGATTCTCATAGACAAATTGGGTAAACAAAAATTGACACATCAAAGCTTTAGTTGGATCACTCTTGGTTCCACAACACCCTTAAGAACATCTTCCCATAGCAGGATTAGGGTTGAACGGTAAACAAAATTCATTGATTGGCTTCTTGATTTGCTGGTGATTCTTTATTTTCCATCAATACTCTTATCAAGAAATTCATCGCATTCCCCATGACCTTTCAAGATTGTTAAAACAAATTTTAAATGCTTTTGCAATATGATCACATGTTTCACATCTCAATATAAATCTATCATGGTAAATGCATATTGAATCAACAATGGGTTGCAATGAAAATAGATTATCATTATGGAAAGGAAAAGTACAGGAAAGGCGGTACCACAAGGGTTAGAATTGAAAAGTTTACAAAAGAATGTTGGAGTAGAGTTTTCCAACTCTTCCAGTGATACTCTTTAGGATGATCAGTGCTAATTTCCCATGTATACAACCCTAAACACCCTTTTGTCTGTTTCTGAGAACATGATTTGACCCGGTTTCCACGCATTGGGAACATTCTCGACAAGACTTCGCATTCAAATTGCCCCAGTTTGGCATTAATAACTCAAACTGCCCCAGTTTGTGACTCGAGGCAACCTCACTTTTCCGGAGGTGTCAAGAACCATCTTTGACCCTAGCTTTTGCCTAGGTGGCTCTTTTCAAGTTTTTAACCTAGCGGGTCGCTCTAATTTTTGCCTAAGCCGCCTTTTCAGGTTTTCAGCCTAGCGAGCCATTTTCTTTTCTTTTCTTTTCTTTTTATTTTTTTTTTTGTTTTTTTAAGCATAATACATTTTGACTGCATCTGAATTTATAGGAAGTGGTAAATCTGCACTATCCATGTTTGTGACAATCAAAGCTCCTCCCGAGAAAGCTTTTTTTACGACATAAGGTCCTTCATAGTTTGGAGTCCATTTTTCTCGATGATCCTTTTGAATGGGAAGAATCTTCTTGAGTACTAGGTCTCCTTCTTGAAACTGTCGCGGACGCACCTTTTTCGCGTAGGCTTTCATCATTCTCTTCTGGTAAAGCTGACTATGACACAGTGCGGTTAATCTCTTTCCTTCAATGAGGTTCAACTGGTCAAGTCGAGTTTGGACCCATTCAGCTTCTTCTAATTCTGCTTCCATCAGCACTCTTAATGATGGAATTTTCACTTCAATAGGGAGTACTGCTTCCATTCCATAAACCAAAGAGAAAGAGGTTGCCCCAGTCGAAGTACGAACAGACGTACGATAGTGATGTGTGTGATTCCACATCACATTTTGCATACATTTTGCATGCATTTTTATAGTCTTTTATGCATATTTGTTTATTTCATCATTCGTTTTTTCTTTTAGTTCGGATAACTGCGGTTTGGCATGTGTTGTAATGCAGGAACGAGGCAAATTGAAGCTTAAAGAGGTGGAATGGAGCTAAGTTGAATTGATATTGAATTAGGAGCAAAGTGCACTAAAAAGAGGCAAAACAGACTCAACCACGGCCAGGTGTGGTTTCCATCACGGCCATGGTTCGAGGGAGTCAAGAAAAAAGCAAACAAGAAAAACAGACTCAACCACGGCACTGGCCGTGAGTACACCACGGCCGTGGTTGAGAATCGGCTTTAGAAATTCAGTTCCCGGAACGACCACGGCTTGGCCGTGGTCCCCACCACGGCCGTGGTTCGCATTACGAACAGTTTTAAGTGATTTGTTTTCCTTTTTAAAGGGAGGAGGGTTGTCAAAAGAGGACACCAGGCCAAGGCACGAAAGAAAGACCTAAATAGGAGATTTTGAAGCTTGAATCAAGGGGAGGGAGAGACTCTTGGATTGGGAGAAGAGCTAAAGGAAAGACAAGAAGGCTTCACAAGAGTTTTTCTCCTCTTCTCTTGGAAATTTCTTTTGGTTTGTTCTGGATATATTATTATTATGGCTTGTATTTCAATGAACATTTTTGAGTAATTCCTTGTTCTAGGATTTGGTAGTAACCCGTTGGAACAATTGACAATGTTTGATGCATGAATTTCTACCTCTTTAATACTAAGTTTCTCTTGATTTAGTTTTTGGGCACACCAACTGTTTGTGAATATGCTTGGCCACATGTTTGCATGATCTTTGATATTAAGGGAAGAACTGAAAGGTGACTCTTGATTTCAGAACCCTAAAAACTGAACCTGAGCTTTTAAATCACGAAAGTAGATTAATTCTCTTGAGGTTTTCAACTGAATTATCTGTTCTTATTGGGTCCTATTTAATGCAATTGTTGTGAAAATAGGAATTGGATTAGATTGGATACGTTATTGTATTCTGAAAGGAAACAATAATTCTTTTGGATAATTCACCTTCAAGTATAACCTAGTTTGAGAAGAGAGGAAAGAACCGCAAACTTGTTGATTTCCATTGTGGTGAACCCATATCCTAGATTCCTTAAAACTGATTTCTTAATACCAATTTATGTGTTTAAGTCCCAAAGTTTATCTTCTTGTTACTTTTAAATTTTAATTTCTGCGTTCTTGTCTATCATCACAACTTTACATCACTAGTTTTGTCTTGATAATCATAATTAAACTTAATTGGTTGTCATAAACTCAGTCCTCGTGGATCGATAATTTTATTACTTGACGAAATCGTGCACTTGCGATTACAACACAACAAGTTTTTGGCGCCGTTCTTGCAGTGTTGTGTTTTCTTTGACTATCAATTCAGATTTAATTTGATTCTTCTAGGCATTTGAATTTCTGCGTTGGATATTTCTCTTCTTGTGCTCTTTGCAATTGACTTGTTTCTTGTTTATGCGAAGTTCTAGACGTTTCAGGACTCTTATTGAAGCAGATTCTGAAATTGAAAGGACTTTTCATCGAAGGAGAAGACAACAAAGACAAAGAGTGAGAGAAGTACTTAAACCAACATCAATCATGGCTGAACACATGGACAACAGACCGCTAAAGGAGTATGCAGCACCTAATGCTCGGGGCTTGCGATCCGGAATTGCTAGGCCAACCATTGAAGCTGAGAATTTCACCATACCGCCTTCCCTACTATCCATGATAAGGCAAAATCAGTTTGGAGGTTTACCTTCGGAGGACCCAAATGATCATGTGGAGATGTTCTTGGAATTCTGTGAGACTCTCAAGATTGAAGGTGCCTCAGTCGATGCCATTCGGCTCAGGTTATTTCCATTATCCATAAGGGACAAGGCTCGAGCTTGGTTGAAGTCGGTACCCACCGACACATTGACCACATGGAATCAATTGGAACAAGCGTTCTGAATAAATTCTTTCCTCCTTCAAAGACTGCACATCTTAGAACTCAAATCACAAGCTTCGTTCAAAAGGAAGGAGAATCGTTATTCGAAGCTTGGGATAGGTACAAGGGGCTGTTGGAATCTTGCCCACATCATGGATTAGAAAAATGGCTAATTATTCACACCTTCTACAATGGATTGGAATATCCTTCAAAGGTGTCACTGGATTCTGCAGGTGGAGCTTTGATGAATAGAAGTCTTACAGAAGCCTATGATATTATTGAGAATGTCGCTGCAAACCATCACCAGTGGGCCAATGAAAGAGGTAACAACCCGAGAAAACTCTCGGGAGGTAAGTTTGAGATAGATGGTGTTGGTTTAATTATGGCTAAGTTTGACTCATTGAATAAACGCTTTGATAAGCTTGAAAAAGCTGGAGTTAATGCCATAAATGCTGCTAACATCTTTTGTGAGATTTGTGGAATGCGAGGGACATATGAGTGCGGAATGCCAAGTGAAAGTGGTTCCTCGCAAAGCACTTCGGTGGAACAAATGGAATCATGCCATAATTTCTATGACATTCCACCGAAGGTGCGCAATGATCCATATTCACGGACCTACAATCCGGTTGGAGGTCTCATCCCAATTTCTCCTATAGGAACAATCAAGTTGGGCAAAGTGGTGCTAAACCTCCTATTGGATTCCCCAGGTACAAAAGTCTAAACTTGAAACTCTCCTTGAAAATTTTGTAGAGAGTCAAACCAAGCAAAATGAAGAGTTTAGGCACCATGGTCAAGTTGTTAGTGAGGCTATTAAGGAGTTGACATCTAAGGTTGATAATTTAGCTATTCATAACAAGATGTTAGAAACTCAAATAGCCCAACAAGCTAGCTCTTCAAATAGACCACTTGGGAAATTTCCGGACAACCTGAAATAAATCCTAATGAACATTGTAAGGCTTTGTGACTTTAAGAAGTGGAAAGCAATTAGAAGATTTAAAAGCAAAGGGGGAGAATGATAAGGATAGGAGGGATGAAGAGAAAGAAACAACTAGGACACAACCCTTAGAAGAAGAGGAGATCAATGATAAAGTGTCTAAGTATGTACCCCAAAACCTTACCAACCCCTAAGCCACTTTCCTCAAAGATTGGCCAAGGCCAAGCTAGATAAGCAATTTGGAAAGTTTCTTGAGGTCCTTAAGAAGTTGTACATTAATGTACCCTTCACTGAGGCGTTGCAACAAATGCCTACCTATGCTAAATTTCTTAAGGATATTCTGTCCAATAAGAGAAAGCTAGAGGAGTATGAGACTGTAGCATTAACTGAGGAGTGTAGCGCTTTGATTCAAAATAAGTTGCCTCCTAAACTCAAAGACCCTGGGACTTCTCTATTCCTTGCTTGATTGGGAATACCAGTTTGATAAAGCCTTGTGTGATTTGGGGGCTAGTGTTAGTCTTATGCCCTTCTCTGTTTGTAAGAAGTTGGAGGTGGGTGAACTAAAGCCCACAACTATCTCCCTTCAATTGGCGGATCGATCCGTCAAATACCCAATAGGCATCTTGGAGGATGTTCCTATTAGGGTGGGTAAGTTCTTTATTCCTGCTGATTTTGTGGTACTTGAAATGGAAGAGGATGCACAAATTCCCATTATTCTTGGTAGGCCTTTCTTGGCTACTGCAGGTGCTATAATTGATGTGAAAAATGGTAAGTTGTCCTTGACTGTTGGTGATGATAAGGTTGAGTTTGATATATCTCGGTCCATTAAGCAACCTTCTTTTGAGGATTCTTGTTGCAGGATTGATTTATTGCACCAGGTAGTGAAAGAAGAAACCATCAAGATGCACTTGGAAGATCCATTGGAAATGTGCTTGGTTGGAAGAGACTCATCAGAATTTGAAGGTGAAGTAGCTGAGTATGTCCGTCTGTTAGAGGCAAACCCAGCAATTCCACCTAAAAATGCGAAAATAGAAAAGCTTGAGTCTAAACCCAAACCTGAAGATTGGAAAGAGGACAAGGCTCCAAAGGTAGAACTCAAACCCCTCCCTTCCACTCTCAGGTATGAATTTCTTGGTCCAAACTCTTCTTATCCCGTCATTGTAAGTGCTAGTTTGAATGAGTTAGAGACAGAGAAATTGCTTAGAGCACTTAGAATGCATCGAAAGGTCATAGGATACACAATTGATGATATTAAGGGCATAAATCCTTCCTTTTGCATGCACGATTTTGATGGAAGTTGACCATAAACCATCCATTGATCATCAACGTAGGTTGAATCCTAATATGAAAGAGGTGGTTAAGAAAGAAATTCTTAAGTTGTTAGATGCTGGGGTAATTTACCCAATCTCAGACAGTGAATGGGTTAGTCCGGTGCATGTGGTTCCTAAGAAAGGGGGAATAACTGTGACCAAAAATGAGAAAAATGAACTGATTCCCACAAGGGCGGTCACAGGATGGAGAATGTGCATTGATTATAGGAAGCTGAATAAAGCTACTAGGAAGGATCACTTCCCCCTCCCCTTCATTGACCAAATGCTAGAGAGATTAGCGGAGCATGCATATTTATGTTACCTGGATGGTTATTCGGGATTCCACCAAATCCCCATTCATCCTAGTGACCAGGAAAAGACCACATTTACTTGTCCATATGGCACCTTTGCTTATAGGAGAATGCCTTTTGGTTTGTGTAATGCTCCGGCTACTTTTCAAAGGTGCATGACTGCAATTTTCTCTGATTTTATTGCAAACATCATGGAAGTTTTTATGGATGATTTCTCTGTATATGGTACTAACTTTGATGATTGTTTGTCCAATTTGTCTAAGATCTTGCAGCGTTGTGAAGAGGTTAACCTCGTCTTGAATTGGGAAAAGTGCCATTTTATGGTACAAGAGGGAATAGTGCTTGGACACTTAGTTTCTGGAAAAGGGATTGAGGTGGATAAGGCAAAGATTGAAGTAATTGAAAAATTGCCTCCACCAGTGAATGTGAAAGGAGTGCGGAGTTTCTTGGGACATGCTTAGGTTTTTACTGGAGATTTATTAAAGATTTTTCAAAAATTGCTAAACCGTTGTCTAATCTCTTAGTGAAAGATGTCCCATTTGACTTTGATACGATTGTTTGCAAGCCTTTTGCAGATTGAAAGAAGCTTTGATTACCGCTCCCATTTTACAGTCACCGGATTGGAATCTACCATTTGAGGTTATGTGCGATGCCAGTGACTATGCCATAGGAGCTGTTTTGGGGCAAAGGAAAGACAAGAAGGTCCATGCCATCTATTATGCAAGCAAAACTCTTGATGGAGCCCAAGCTAATTATGCAACTACGAGAAGGAATTGCTTGCGGTGGTTTTTGCCTTTGAGAAATTCAGATCATACCTTGTGGGTTCAAAGGTATTTGTGTACACCGACCATTCCGCGCTTAAATATCTCATGAGCAAAAAGGAAGCTAAGCCTAGACTTATCCGCTTGGATACTTCTCTTGCAAGAATTCGACTTGGAGATTCTAGACAAGAAAGGGGTAGAGAACTTAGTTGCGGATCACCTATCCGGACTTGAACCACCTAGGTGAATGAGCAAGGTAATTTGCCTATTGATGATTCCTTCCCGATGAGCAACTACTTGCCATTTCGGAAGAGGATGCTCCTTGGTATGCGCGACTTTGTGAATTACTTAGCTTGCGAATTCTACCACCATAAATTAATTATCAACAGAAAAAGAAATTTTTCTCTGATTTGAAGCATTTTGTGTGGGATGAGCCGTATATCTTCCGGAGATGTGCTGATGGTATCTATCGAAGATGTGTCTCAGAGGATGAAGGTCGAGTATACTGAATTGTTGTCATTCTTCATCCTATGGAGGACATGCTAGTGCCTCAAAAACAAGACCAAAGTTCTTCAATCTGGTTTCTTTTGGCCTCATATTTTCAGAGATGCTCGAAACTTTGTGCTCTCTTGTGACAGTTGTCAAAGAATTGGAAATATATCTAGAAGACATGAAATGCCTCTGAATCCCATATTGGAAGTTGAGATTTTTGATGTTTGGGGAGTTGATTACATGGGACCATTTCCACCATCTTGTAACAACAAGTTCATTCTTGTGGCGGTGGATTATGTCTCAAAGTGGGTAGAAGCAATACCATCCCCAACGAGTGATGCTAAAACTGTTATGAAGCTATTCAAAAAGATCATATTTCCAAGGTTCGGAGTTCCAAGAGCGGTCATAAGTGATGGAGGTTCGCATTTCATCGAAAGACAATTTGAAAACCTCTTGAAGAAGTACGGAGTGACTCACAAAGTCTCTACACCGTACCATCCCCAAACCAAATGGACAAGTAGAGGTTTCCAATAGAGAAATCAAGAGCATATTGGAGAAGACTGTTTCAAAATCAAGAAAGGATTGGTCTTTAAAACTTGATGACGCTCTATGGGCGTACGAGAACGCACTTATAAGACTCCCATTGGTATGACTCCATTTCGGTTGATTTATGGTAAGCCGTGTCATCTCCCAGTCGAGCTAGAACACAAGGCATTTTGGGCCATCAAACTACTGAACTTTGACATGAAAATGGTGGGGAGAAAAGGAAGTTACAACTTCATGAGCTGGACGAATTGAGGCTTGATGCATATGAACATGCCAAGACTTACAAGGAACAGACCAAGCGTTGGCATGACAAGCACATCTTGCGTCGAGATTTCAAAGAAGGAGATCTTGTGCTACTCTTCAACTCAAGATTGAAGCTATTTCCGGGTAAGCTGAGGTCTAGATGGTCCGGACCATTCCAAGTTCGTCAAGTGTTTCCTTATGGAGCTGTTGAGGTGTGGAGCGAAGCCACAGGATCCTTCAAAGTAAATGGACAAAGGTTGAAGTCTTATCTTGTTGATGAATCCATAGAGAAGGGAGTGACACACAACCTTCTTTGTCCAAGTGTTTCAAGTTAAAAGTGACAAGGGGTCGAGCTTAAGACCATAAATAAGCGCTTCTTGGGAGGCAACCCGAGTTTATTTTAATTGTTAAGTTTCTTTTATTTTTATTAGTTTTCGATGTAAAAAAAAAAAAAGAGAGAGAGAGAAAGTGAATAGGAAGCAGAGAGATATTTTCCAGAACCAACCACGGCTAGGCCGTGGTGGCCACCATGGCCGTGGTTCAATTTATGATGTTTAAGTGGAATTCCAGAACCAACCACGGCCAGGCCGTGGTGGCCACCATGGCCGTGGTTCACTTCTTGATTTCAAAAAAAAAAAATGAAAAATGAAAATTAAAAAAAAAAAAAGAAAAAAAAAAAAGAAAAAAAAAAGAATAAAAGAAAAAAAAATGAAAAAAAATAGAAAGAAAAAAAAAAAAAAAGGAAAATGAAAAAAAAAAAAAAAAAAAAAAAATTATAAAAAATTATAAAAAAAAGGGGCTGAATTTCAAAATCCGAGAATCCACCACGGTGCAGGCGTGGTGGGTACCACGACCGTGGTGCGTGTTCTCGTGGCCTTTTAAGCCATACGAACCCACCCCCCACTCCTTTCCCCCCATATCTTCTTCTTCTTCCTTCCCCCACCTCCATAGCCACCTTCCTCAACCTCCATCCTTCACTCCTTCTCTCACAAATCACACTAAACCTTTCCAAATCCACCCCTAAATTCCATCCTCCACCTCCATTTCTTCTTCTTCTTCCCCATTCTTCTCCCTCAAACCTCCATACTCCCTTTCCATTTAACCATTATCCTTCTTATCACCACCCATTTTCTTCATCCACCATTCCACACCTCCCTAACCCACAACCACACATTCAAACTCTCACATTTGCACTACATTTCAAATCCCCAATTTTGAAGAAGGAAACCCTAGCTTCCTAATTTTGCAAAATCTCCTGCAAATTGATAGTTCATATGGCTAGCAAACGGCAACGTGGGGATCCAGCTTCATCCTCCAGAGCACGAGGTGCTCCTCCAAGAGGTAACTCCCGACTCTAACCCTTATGGCATTGTGTTTAAGAGTAGAGAACAAAAGGATAGGTACAATGTGTTAGCCAAAAGAAAAATAGTGAACACTAGGTACCTAGATGACCAAGTTCTAGACACTCTAGGATTGACTGAGGAGATAAATTGGATGCTGGAAAACATAGGGTGGAGCACCTTGCTCGCACCCGTTATGTTACGCTTCTTGGGCCTACATTAGAGTTCTTGAGCTCTCTTGAGGCCAATATTTTGCAAGGGGAGGGGTGTGAAGAAGGTCGAATCACTTTCTGGCTATTTAATGTTGATCATGTCCTGAATTTAGAGGAGTTTAACTCCATTTTCTCCTTGCCGGTGGGTGGGGAAAGGCGTCTCCCTCGAGAGTTCAATGTGGGGCGTTTCTGGAGTCAAATAAGCATCAGTGGAGGTAGCTATGATTCATCCAAGGCTAAGGCCACTGCCTTAGTCAGCCCTGTTTTCGCTATCTCCACCGCATTATGGCTAATACCTTATTTGGCCGCGGGGATAGCGATGGAGCCGTCCGTCAGGACGAACTCCTTTTCTTATGGGGTATGTTGCACAGTGTTCCCTTGGACACAGGGTCACACATGATTCGGCACTTACTCAAAGTTGCCAAGAAAGGGGAGGGTTCCATAGTCATAGGTGGGCTTGTCACTGCAATAGCCCACCATCTTGAGTATGACTTAGATGGTTTTGTGGAAGCCGAAGGGCGAACTAGAATTGATCTTACAGCATGTATGGCTATGAAGATGATTGTTAGAGAAGAGGAGTCATACTGCTTAGTTATTCCTGACCGGTTGCACCCTTTACCCCTCCCTAACCTGCTGCCATCTCTGTTAGAAACCCGGCCAACTGGCGTGTGCCGGTGGTGGATGAGCTGAACCACTTAACGTTCGGCAACCTCTTCGTCCACCACCCCAAGGTCGGCCATCTAGGCCTCCTTCTTCTTCTGCTGCGGGTACTTCTTCGATGCTTTTGATCGGATCTACACTTCCCTTGACGCCATTCGGGGCGAGCGGCGCTCATTCGAGCCGACCAGGCCACATCCGGTCGAGCAAGCTCGGCGAGAGCGATGATGGAGCAACGACAAAGAACGGGGTCGAGCATGGAGACCATGATCCGTGCTATGTATGACTGGCATATGAGCCAAGCATCACTTTCCACCGCAGTGAGTCCACTTCTTTTGCTTCTCTCTCTAACTTGATGGTTTACATTGGGGACAATGTAAATCTCAAGCTTGGGGTGGAGTATTTACATTTATTTTCATGTTTTCATGCTGCATACTTAGTTGCATTTAGTTTTTTTCATGCTTTTTCATTTTGCATATTGCATTCTTTTGCATGATCACACCATCTTGTTACCCCTTATAAGTTTGTATCCTCGTGTATGAACTTCGTGCCAATTTAAAAGAAAGTGAATTTGGAACCCATATTGTTATTCTGTGATAGGCTATTTTCAAGGGTTGATCTTTTGATAGCAATAATTAGCATAAGGTTCTCTATTTTTGTGCTTTTCATTGATTTTGCTACTAAAGGTGAGAATTGAGCCTAAAAAGGGGTATGTGCTTTACATTGATATTAACCCTCTTTTTTCTGTTGAGTGAAATTATGTACTCTTGGATTTAGTGCTTTAGAACTTGATTTGAAACCATTTTGAAGCGAAATTTTTGGTTGCATGCTTGAATGTGATTAAGGCATCTTAGGTATTTTTCATGGCCTTCTGAACTTATTGTCACATCTTCATCCGCTAGTTGCCCATTTTGAGCCTTATGCATAATTGATTTTCTTGGTACCTATGAGTATACACCGTTGGTAACCATCTAGAATGATTAATGGAGCAAAAACTCGGCTTGAAGCTGGCTTAGAATCATGTGTTTTTGAGTCTTCTGAAAAAAAAAACAAAAAACAAAAAAAAAATTATAAATAAATGCTGAGATGAATGCTTGAAAAAGAAGGAAAAGAAAGGAGAAAATTGTTTGGAAATGTGAAGCTATGCTCTTGATTGAAGAATACCTTTGCTTCATTTATGTTCTAGAGGGTTCTTGTGATTAGAAATTCTGCTAACCCTTTGTGCATACTTTCCTTTCTTTATCCTACCAAAAATCATTCCCATGGCCCCATTACAACCCTTTTTGAAAGACCTTTTGATTCTTGCATGCATCTTGATTATTAGTGAAATTATGGTTTCCTATCAAGTTCATGAAAGTGCTTTTGAGGAGCTTGAGTGATGTTTCTTTACCCTTACACACTTTGAGAGTGATTAGATGAGTGACCCCAATTGATGGAAAGCATGAATTTAGGGAACCTAAGCTTCTATTGACTGGACATTGATCATCTCTACAATGGTTGAATGATTATGCCTATTACTTGGATTCGTTGTTCTTCGGGTTTCTCATTCACTATCGTATTTCAAAGCTCTGATCTTTATTTGGCCTTAGTGATTGCTTGAGGACAAGCAAAATCTTAAGCTTGGGGTAGTTTGATGTGTGTGATTCCACATCACATTTTGCATACATTTTGCATGCATTTTTATAGTCTTTTATGCATATTTGTTTATTTCATCATTCGTTTTTTCTTTTAGTTCGGATAACTGCGGTTTGGCATGTGTTGTAATGCAGGAACGAGGCAAATTGAAGCTTAAAGAGGTGGAATGGAGCTAAGTTGAATTGATATTGAATTAGGAGCAAAGTGCACTAAAAAGAGGCAAAACAGACTCAACCACGGCCTGGGTGTGGTTTCCATCACGGCCATGGTTCGGGGGAGTCAAGAAAAAAAGCAAACAAGAAAAACAGACTCAACCACGGCCTGGCCGTGGAGTACACCACGGCCGTGGTTGAGAATCAGCTTTAGAAATTCAGTTCCAGAACTGACCACGGCTTGGCCGTGGTCCCCACCACGGCCGTGGTTCGCATTACGAACAGTTTTAAGTGATTTGTTTTCCCTTTTTAAAGGGAGGAGGGTTGTCAAAAGAGGACACCAGGCCAAGGCACGAAAGAGAAGACCTAAATAGGAGATTTTGAAGCTTGAATCAAGGGGAGGGAGAGACTCTTGGATTGGGAGAAGAGCTAAAGGAAAGACAAGAAGGCTTCACAAGAGTTTTTCTCCTCTTCTCTTGGAAATTTCTTTTGGTTTGTTTCTGGATATATTATTATTATGGCTTGTATTTCAATGAACATGTTTGAGTAATTCCTTGTTCTAGGATTTGGTAGTAACCCATTGGAACAATTGACAATGTTTGATGCATGAATTTCTACCTCTTTAATACTAAGTTTCTCTTGATTTAGTTTTTGGGCACACCAACTGTTTGTGAATATGCTTGGCCACATGTTTGCATGATCTTTGATATTAAGGAAAGAACTGAAAGGTGACTCTTGATTTCAGAACCCTAAAAACTGAACCTGAGCTTTTAAATCACGAAAGTAGATTAATTCTCTTGAGGTTTTCAACTGAATTATCTGTTCTTATTGGGTCCTATTTAATGCAATTGTTGTGAAAATAGGAATTGGATTAGATTGGATACGTTATTGTATTCTGAAAGGAAACAATAATTCTTTTGGATAATTCACCTTCAAGTATAACCTAGTTTGAGAAGAGAGGAAAGAACCGCAAACTTGTTGATTTCCATTGTGGTGAACCCATATCCTAGATTCCTTAAAACTGATTTCTTAATACCAATTTCTGTGTTTAAGTCCCAAAGTTTATCTTCTTGTTACTTTTAAATTTTAATTTCTGCGTTCTTGTCTATCATCACAACTTTACATCACTAGTTTTGTCTTGATAATCATAATTAAACTTAATTGGTTGTCATAAACTCAGTCCTCGTGGATCGATAATTTTATTACTTGACGAAATCGTGCACTTGCGATTACAACACAACAGATAGCCATGCAATGCAAATGGTAGCATTTCATGCCAATCTCTGTACGTTACAATCATCTTCTGAATAATCTTGATATTCTTGTTCGCTGCCTCAACCGCCCCATTCATCTTGGGGCGATAAGGCGAGGAATTGTGGTGCTCAATCTTGAAACTCTCACACATCTCTTTCATCATTTTATTATTCAGATTAGTGGCATTGTCAGTGATAATTTTGCTTGGAAAACCGTAACGACAAATTAGTTCCCTTTTGACAAATCTGATCACTACATTCCTGATCACGTTGGCATAAGAAGCAGCTTCGACCCATTTTGTGAAGTAATCAATTGCAACAAGAATAAAGCGATGTCCATTTGAGGCCTTCGGTTCAATGGGCCCTATGACATCCATTCCCCACATTGAGAATGGTCAGGGTGCTGTTAAAGCATTCAAAGGTGTTGGCGGTGCATGGACCTTGTCAACATACGTCTGGCATTTGTGGCACTTCTTCACATAATTGAAGCAATCAGTTTCCATTGTCAACCAATAGTACCCAGCTCTCAGTATCTTTCTTGCCATTGCATGCCCGCTTGCATGAGTTCCAAAAGAACCTTCATGGACATCTTTGATTATTTTCTCTACTTCTGTTGCATCAACACATCTTAGCAGCACCATGTCATGGTTCCTCTTATAGAGAACTTCCCCATTTAGAAAGAAACCCATTGTGAGTCTTCTGAGGGTTCTTTTGTCATTTTCTGAAGCATCTGGAGGGTACTCTCTGTTCTTGATGAAGCATTTGATGTCATGGTACCACGGTTTTCCATCTAGCTCCATTTCTACCATTTGACAATATACCGGTTGGTCACGACTTTCCATCTTTATGAGTGGCAAGTCCTTATCATGGCTTACTTTAAACATTGACGACAACATGGCTAAAGTATCAGCCAACTGATTATCTTCCCGAGGGACATGATGGAATGTGACTTCGTCAAGTTGTTCAATCAACTCCTTGATGTAAGCATGATAAGGGATCAACTTGGTATCTCGAGTTTCCCATTCTCCCTTTAGCTGATGGATGACCAGGGCAGAGTCCCCGTATACCTCAAGAACTTTTGCCTTTGATTCTATCGCTGCTTGGATTCCCATGGCACATGCTTCGTATTCGGCTATGTTGTTTGTACAGTCAAAGCACAACCGAGCAGTGATTGGGATAAAATTACTTTCAGGGGAAATCAGTATGGCCCCGACTCCATGCCCCAGTGAATTAGAAGCTCCGTCAAACAACAAAGTCCATTTTTCTTTTTTAGAAGATTCTTTTTCTCCAAACAAAGCCATTATATCTTCATCAGGGAATTCAAACTGCATAGACCCATAGCCCTCAACTGGTTGACTAGCTAAGAAATCTGCCAGAGCACTGCCTTTGACTGCTTTTTGGGTGACGTAGACAATGTCATATTCTGATAGCAAAACTTGCCAACGTGCAATCCTCCCAGTGAGGGCAAGTTTTTCAAAGATGTACTTGATTGGGTCCATTTTGGATACTAACCAAGTGGTGTAACATAACATGTATTGCCTCAACCGGTGGGCCGCCCATGCCAAGGCGCAACACGTGCGTTCCAACAATGAATATTTTGCCTCATAGTTCGTAAACTTCTTACTCAAGTAATAGATGGTCTGCTCCTTTTTACCGGTTTCATCATGCTATCCCAATACACAACCCATGGATTCATCCAACACAGTCAAGTACAAGATGAGAGGCCTTCCTGGCATTGGAGGTACCAAAACTGGGGGTTCTTGCAGATACTGCTTGATCTTCTCAAATGCTACTTGACAATCCTCATTCCATTCTACTGTCTGGTTTTTACGCAGCAACTTGAAGATTGGCTCGCACGTTGCAGTTAATTGTGATATAAACCTAGCAATATAGTTCAGCCTCCCCAAAAATCCACGAATTTCTTTTTCAGTACGAGGAGCTGACATCTCTATGATTGCTCGAACTTTGTCTGGATCAACTTCTATCCCTTTCTCGCTAACCACAAATCCCAAGAGCTTGCCTGATTTTACACCAAAAGTGCACTTAGCAGGATTCAATCTGAGCCTGAACTTTCTCAACCGCTCAAAAAGCTTTTGCAGATCGGTTATGTGATCTTCTTCTGTTTTTGACTTTGCAATCATATCATCCACATAAACTTCTATTTCTTTGTGCATCATGTCGTGGAACAATGCCACCATCGCCCTTTGATAAGTTGCTCCGACATTCTTCAATCCGAACGGCATCACTTTATAGCAAAAAGTCCCCTATAGAGTGATGAATGTGGTCTTCTCCATATCTTCAGGTGCCATCTTGATTTGATTATATCCCGAGAAACCATCCATGAAGGAGAAAAATGCATGTTGAGCAGTGTTGTCCACCAAAATGTCAATGCGAGGTAGAGGAAAGTTGTCCTTAGGGCTGGCCCTATTCAAATCTCTATAGTCAACACACATGCGCATTTTCCCATCTTTCTTCGGGACAGGTACGATATTGGCAACCCATTGAGGGTACTTTGCGACCGCAAGAAAACCTGCATCAAACTACCTTTTGATCTCTTCTCTAACTTTTAGCGACATTTCTGGCTTCATTCGTCTCAACTTTTGCTTGACGGGAGGACATTCTGGTCTTAACGGCAATTTATGCTCAACTATGCTAACATCCAGCCCCGGCATGTCTTGGTACGACCATGCGAAAATGTCACGATAATCAGATAAAAGCTTAACCAACTTGCTTCGCTCTTCTTCTTTCATAGAAGTGCCAATTTTAACTTCTTTTTTATCATCTTCTGTCCCCAAATTAATCACTTTAACTGGCTCCTCATGGGGTTGAATTTCTTTGGCCTCTTGTTCTATTAATCTCATTAGCTCAGAAGAGGTCTCCCAATCGTCATCATCTTCATCAACATGATTAATGGGATGGTCAAAATTATACAATGGGGTCATAACACTGTCATTTTCAAGAGAATCACTTTCAGATCTGCATTTATTGATGTCAAAACAAGTAAAAAAAGGTAATGAATAAAGGCTAATGTAATGGTTGAACAAAAAAATTAAAAGGGAAGATAATTTGAAAATGCATTTTATTGATAGCAAATATTGAAATGGAAACATGTGAGCCTGTTTTTACAACATATTTTCCTAAAGCCTTGGGCATAGCTATAGGATTAACATTACAGAATTACTTTGAATCAGTTTCAAATGTCATGGGAAAATCGACGATCTCCCAATTGTTGAGCTCTGTATCTGGAGAACAAGGGTACACCAGACTGTCACCAAGGTCGATGGATTGATCATTATTGATAGCGGTCACCTGGTTCAGAAACACCAATCTTGCACTTCGGAAACTTTGTTGGATGTCACAGATGGGAATCCCCTCAGTTTTAGGCTCTCGATTTTCCAACCGAGCCAACCTCTTCTTTCTTTTCTCTTCTATGGCCCTTCTCTTGTCAGCTTTAGTCGGTTTATACCCTAACCCGAACCTACTCTTGTTTTCACATGGCTGCAGAAACTTTGCAATGCCTTGTTTATTCATTCCCAGTCCATTTCCACTTTCATATCCTCTTTCAAGCATAACCTTAGCCATCATTATGGATGCACTAGATGACTGTGATTTTGGAATTCGAGCTCCTTCTTTTACATGAATAGCATTGACGACCTCGAACGCTTGGAATGCTGTTTCAAGAGCCTCTTCTGCAGCTTCAATGTAAGGAGTTGATGGGAGCTTACTCACCAACAGGTCTTCCTCACCCGAGACAATCACCAACCTATTGCCAACTATGAATTTCACTTTCTGGTGCAAAGTGGATGGCACTGCCCCAGCAGAATGAATCCAGGGTCGTCCTAAGAGACAACTGTAAGTTGGTGTGATATCCATCACCTGGAAGAGTATATGAAAGATAGTAGGTCCAATCTGAACTGGGACCTCTATTTCTCCCATCACTTCTCTTCGAGTCCCATCAAAAGCTCTTACAATCATTGTACTAGATTTCATGTAAGTCCGATCGAAAGGTAACTTTGAGAGAGTTGATTTTGGCATTACATTCAAAGAGGAACCATTGTCAATGAGCACTCTAGCCATTATATGATCTTGGCATTTGATGGAAATATGCAGCGCCTTATTATGCCACATTCCTTCAGCAGGTATCTCACATAGGTGAAAGTGACATAATTATCAGCAGTAATGTTGCTAATAATACCACCTAACTTGTCGACTGTGATGTCATGAGAAACATGAGCTTGATTTAGTATCTTTATTAACATTTTTCTGTGCGGCTCAGAATTCATCAACAAGGACAAGAGAGATATCCTTGCAGGGGTGCGATTCAACTGATCAACAACCCTATACTCACTTTGCTTGATGAACTCCAGGAACTCACAAGCTTCTTCAACAGATACCTCTTTCTTATACTCATTTGGCTTTGTCAATCCTCTTTTTTCTTTCACATCACTCCCCATGGAAGTCTCTCCTATCTTGCTCTTCCCCTTGTAGTTTCTTTTTTCTTCTTCTTCTTGCCCCTTTCGCAACTCCTCCGGAGTGTAAATACGACCACTTCGCGTCATCCCACCGATCCCTGATATATTAGTGACAATAGCGGTCGAACAAGATGAAACATTTGGTTGATCGTTTGTGAGATTATTTCCAAGGACTTGTATATCATAATTCCACGGTACTGCTCTGGTGTCCTTAAATGGAAAAGGACTAGGAACTTGAATGGTGATGGGCCTCGGGCCACATGGAGGTGGCGCAGGCGAACTTGCAGTATAATAGATAACCAACGGTTTGATAGCTGGATTTGCAATGGAAGGGACCAGAGAGTTTATGTCTTCATGACCTTTTTGAAACTGTGGAATAGCACATTCATCCACCATGCTTATGCCACCATTGTCACATAAATGACCTATTTGCACTAGTTGCATGTCCATTAGATCTTGGAGAATTTGTCTGAACTCACCACATTCGTCAATAGAATGCCCCACATTCCCATGGAGATTGCACATTATTTCATCATCGCCGCCCCCTTTCTCTTCAATATGAACTTCCATCATCCCGAATTTGCACAGTTCTTTAAAAATAAACCTCATGGGGGTTTTGACATCTGCCACTCGTCTTATAAGTTGCTGGGCAGAACACTCCTCTATAGCATTGACTGTAGGATTCTCATAGTTAGGCAAAGGGTTGTGGCCCACACTGGGAGTATTTGCCTTGAAATTCAACCATTTAGCATCGATTAGGTCTTGCACCTTAAACTTCAGCGTTTTACAATTTTCTGTGGAATGGCCTGCGGCCCTCGCACGGTAATCACATTTGGCATTTGGGTCAAATCCTTTAGGGTATGGGGGCTCCACTGGCTTCATCGGATGAGTTGGGGTAGTAACTCGGTGTAGGTCATAGGAATTGGGTCGAAGTGGACAAACTTCCTTTCTTGGTTATTTGGTGGTCTTCTTTGGTTCGTGTTTGGATTTTGGGTTCATGGTTGAACTGTTTGAGGCGGTAAGGTAGAGGGTGTCTGGTATTGAGAATGAGATGGCATTTGATGAGGCCTCATTGGGTGGTGAGGTTGAGGATGAGGAACGTGTGAAGTATTGGCGACATGGGGGTAATAAGGCTGGGGATATGGAATTGGCGGTGTAATAGGAAAGTACAGGTGGTAAGGTGTGAAAGGGGTTTGGAAGGATGATTGATGGTTTACTGGTGTTTGGCTATATCTCCCTTGGGTAAAGTTTCTTTGGTCGAAGGTAACAGCATGGGTTTCTCCTTCTCTTTTCTTCCCCATCGGGGGCCTCTTGGCTTTAAATGTTCTTGTTGAACTTTCAATGATCTTCCCACTTCTCATTCCTCCCTCAACTCTCTCTCCGATGATGACCATATCCGAGAAATTTGATGACACGCTTCCTATCATTTTGTCATAGAAGGGTGATTGCAGAGTGTCAATGAATGTGGCCACCATTTCTCTTTCTGTCAATGGGAGCTCTACTTGAGCAGCCATTTCTCTCCATCGTTGAGCATATTCCTTAAAAGTTTCAACATCTTTCTTAATCATATTCTGCAATTGCAATCTATCCGGTGTCATATCAATGTTGTACTTATACTGCTTCAAGAAAGCGTCAGCCAAGTCTTTGAAACATCGAACATGAGCACGCTCAAGATGAGTGTACCAATTTGAAGCTGCCCCAGTCAAGCTATCTTGGAAAAAGTGAATCAGCAGCTTGTCATCGTGAGCACACGAAGCCATCTTGCGGATATACATGGTCAGATGGTTCTTTGGACAAGTGGTCCCTTTGTATTTATCAAAATCTGGAACTTTGAACTTCGGTGGGATCACCACATTAGGGACAAGGCAGAGTTCTGAAGCATCAAGAAGACCGTAACTACTTGCCCCTTCTATGGCTCGCAGTCTCTCTTCTAGAGTTTCCAACTTCTCTCTGGATTGGAAATTTTCAGCGAAGGGATTCAATGGGTGTTGTGGCATAAAAGTGGGGATAAAATGTTGTGCCGGCAAGGCTCTATTGGCAGGTGGTTGACTTGTGTTCAAAGGGTTAGCAGTGGGATTGCTGCTGTCCGGGGGATTGGTCGCTTGTGGTGGTATGAAGCTGGCAGGAAAACCATATGGTGGAAGGAAGAAGGGGAATGAGTGTTGTATTTATGGTGTTTCATTAGCACTTGGCTGAGTAACCTGAGTTTCAGTAGTATTTGGCAGGTTTGGGATCTGTGTTACTGCTGACGTGCCATTATCAAGGGGATTTGTGGCCAACGGTGGTACATACCCGGGAGGAAGGCCATATGGTGGGAACAATGGAGCCTGAGTTCCTTGCAAACTTGTGACAGCGGGTTGAGTGGTGCTGTTTGGATAAATAGCTAGCGGCATCATAACTCCTTGAGGGTTGAAGCCTTGATATTGCAGAGTGGTTGGAGAAAAGCCAGGTGGGTGAAGAGGTGTGGCCGGGTGTCCTTCATTTGTTCCTGAAGGAGTTCCCTCTGTGTTTTTTATTCTTTCCAAAGCTTGCACGACTTCTAAGATCTTAGCTATTTGTCCCTTCAATTGGCTTACTTCATCCCTCAATTCTTCTTGCGACTGCCCCAGTTCATCTATGACCTTCTATTGGGAGCGAGTCCTATAAGGGTGTTGTAGAGACAGTTTTTTTTTTTTGTGGTCATATTATTATTATTATTAGGAATATGATCAATAAAATGCAAACTAAAGTGAAAATACATGCAAAAACATGATCCAATGAAGCAAATGATATCAATAAACCTCGTTCATTCAAAGATAAAAGCTTTTTAGTCATAGGGAGTTAGCCTTTACATCATGTTGATCATGTTACTCCTTAAGTCTAAAGGAGTATTACCGTGGTGCGAACTATTTCTTTCCTTTGCTTGAACCCTTGCAGACTCTTTAATGACAACCCATATACTTTCAGCAGCCTCAGACATTAGAGCTTTTTTCCTTTATTCATGTTCGAGGTTTACTGATATCTTTGCAAGATTGGACCACATATGCAAATGCAAGAAAAAAAAAACCAAAAAAAAAAAATTAGTGTCTACAAAAATGCAATAAAAGAAAAGAATATAGACAAAAAGAATTTCCTCATGTGTTAAAGGAAAATGATAGTCTAGGCTTGGTACTTGTCTTTAAAAAAATGGGTCTATGGACCATGATATTTCAACACGTGATATTTTTGGTTCTGGACCCCTATCAGACAAAAAGTCCCCAAATTGTCTCTTACTGTCACTAACACTTTGGCTAGCAAGAATCCTCAATCCTCACCCATGATAGGTTACAAGCGGAAAGAGTTCAATTTGAGTGAGGGATTTTCATGTGCTTGTTCGGAGACCAAAGGCCTCTCAAAGCAACACTACTTCACCCTCTATCTAATCCTACAAGGTACTGAGCCCGGGTATAGAGCGTGTGTGTGAGGTAAATGATAGTGACGTGTGTGAGGGAACATACAAACTTGTACCAAAAATTTAAAAAG
Source organism: Ormosia emarginata (assembly GCA_029884605.1). Taxonomy (NCBI): domain Eukaryota; kingdom Viridiplantae; phylum Streptophyta; class Magnoliopsida; order Fabales; family Fabaceae; genus Ormosia; species Ormosia emarginata. Next base: position 51,818,538 of record JAQQTP010000082.1, on the reverse strand, counting down.
ACCAAATTACCCCCCAACCTGCAAAAGTATATATACAACAACCAGCCAGCAAGCATCTACCCTAAGGTTTCAACAATTAAGCACAAAATATATACAAGTAAGTCATGTCAAAATGGACACAAAATAATGCCAGTAAATATTTACATAAAAATATCATATAAAATTTATTCACAAACAAGTAAGAAAACAGAAATAAAGACAAAAAGGGGTAAAGTAAATAAATAAAAATTATTAATAATTTGCACAACTAACAACAACAGGCTTGACTCTCATCAAACATCCCCAGTGGAGTCGTCAGCTGTCGCAACCGAAATCGCGATGGGACGACCGAAAAAGATTAGCACATTTTGAAAATCAATGGAGTCGCCACCAATGTTTATTTAATTTGGGAAACATTAGAAAAACCCTTAAAATAGGCAAACTGGTTTTTTAGAAAATAAGTTTGGGTCTGGGAGTCGATTACAGATAGGGAAAGTGTTAGCACCCTACACTGCCCATTCCAAAAACGATACCTTAAGTTAGTTGTGCAAATTTTAATAATATCAAATGTATTTATTTTACCCCTTTTAGAAAAAATAAAATAAAAAAGAACTAAATTATGAAAATTTATTTTTGGCTTGACAGAATAGGGATTCTGCTCCTACGTATCCTCGGGTGCAATAAGGAACTCAAAGTCACGTAGTTAAGAACAGAAAAACTAGTGGTAGTTGGCGGAGTAGATCTGGGTGGCACGGAACTCGACGATGTCAGTGGTGTAAGGTGGTGTTTTGTGGTTATTTGGTGTTGTGGTGGTTAAAGGTTTGTGGATAATGGTGTTGAAAATGAGTATGATGAGTTAAAAGTTAAAAATGATTATGAAGATTATGGAGTAAAGTGGTGATGGTGGTAGAGTGATGGGTTGAAAGTGAGTGAGGGTGGTAGAAATGAAGGTAAGTATGGTGAGTTGATGATTATTATGAAGATTATGGTGTAGGGTGATAATGGAGGTAAAGGTGAAGATGGAAGTGATTGTTTGAGGTTGATGAATGAGGTTATGACATTGCTAATGGAAGGTGTGGTAAGGAAGATGGTGAGGGTGGTAGGTGTGGTGGTTTGTGGTGTGTGTTTATTAATGGAAAGTGAAGATGAGAGGTGAAGGTTATGGAAGATGAAGTTGGAGGTTGGAGAGCTTGGAGTGGAGAAGTGAATGTGTGTGTATTGATGATGGAAGGTGATGAGTTTGAAGGAGAAAATGATGAGTTGGGTATGGAGATGATGGTGGATGAAGGTGGAGATGATGAGAATGTAGGGAATCTGAAGTTCAAGATGAGTGAGGATTATATAGAGGAGTAATTATGAAGGAGTAGTTGAAGATAATGGGGTGGTTGAGATGATTGGGGTGATAATGGAGTGGAGTGGTTGAGTGGATGAGTGAGTGGAGTGGTTGAGTGGATGGATTAGTGGATGAGTGGGTGGATTAGTGGATGGATTAGTGGGTTAGTGGGTGGATTAGTGGATGAGTGAGTGGATTAGTGGATGAGTGGATGGATGAGTGGATAAGTGGATGGATTAGTGGGTTAGTGGGTGGATTAGTGGATGAGTGGATGGATTAGTGGGTTAGTGGGTGGATTAGTGGGTTAGTGGGTGGATGAGTGGATGAGTGGATAGATTAGTGGGTTAGTGGGTGGATTAGTGGATGAGTGGATGGATGAGTGGGTTAGTGGATGATGGGTGGGTGAGTGGATGGATGAGTGGGTTAGTGGATGATGGGTGGGTGAGTGGATGGATGAGTATGTTAGTGGATGGATGAGTGGGTTAAGTCCTTTTTTTTTTTATTATAAATATTTTTTATTTTTATTATTTATATATATTTATAATTCAAAATAAGATATAGGTAAATAAAACCTTTAAAAAAGAATTTAGTGTATTGTACTAAAGCATCATTTAATATAATTATTAATTCACAAATAAAAATTTTATGAACAAAATTGAGTATCAACAATAATTATAAATTAATTTTTTATTATTTTATATTAATATATTTTTTATTAGAAATTTTGTTATACTTGTAAATTATTTTTTCCCTACTACTTAAAATTTATGAGCCTGTCATTGCCAACGTGACTTGCTTTTATAGCTTATAGCCTTATAGGAATTCCCAAACTGTCTCTCACTCTTCTCATCCATTTGTCTCTGCACGGTTGATTGGTTATACAGCCTTCGTAGTGTGTGTTTAGATTAGAGATGGTAAATTTAAATTTGGTTGAAAGTGTGTTTATAAACTTAAATTTAGTTGAAAGTGAGTTTGCAGTAACTAATTTATGTTTGGTAACTTTTGTTTCAAAAGTGAGTTTTAATCAAACTTTTGTTCCAACATTCAACACAAAAGCAAGAAAAACTTGTATTTGTGTGAACGTACGTTGAAGAGCATAAATCTGTTGAATGAACATAAAAGTAGAATTGCCAAACATTAAACACACCGTTCGAGGAATCAATGAACGTACGTTTAGATGGTGAAACAGAAAGCCAAACATACACGTAATCGTTTTATAGAAGAGAGATTGCGACAAATAGCGTTGCTCAAATAAATATACATACTAGTCATTTAAAAATTTGCTTTGTAGATGCTTGTGTGTTAATGATTGTAATTAGTTTCGTTAAAAAGATTATGTTGTGTGCTTAATATTTTGGTTGGAGCACTTATTTAATATTAATGATTTTTCACTTGTAATCTATCTAGCATCATATTTTAAAATGATTATCTTACCAATATTTGATATGTATCATATAGATCTAATTAATATTTTATTTTTAAGTATTTTTATTTATAGATTTTTTAATTATTTTTTAAAAAAAATTATATTAACATATTTATATTATATTATATTCGTATTTCATATTTATATTCATATTTCTTAGTTTATAATTTGTACTATTTTTATTCTTAAATAACAGTCACTTTTTAAAATTGATTTTGTTTCAAATTATTAATAATGTTAAAGAATAAAAAAATTATTAATTATTTTTTTTAATTTTACCCTTATTCATTATTCTCTTTCTTATGTAGTATTTAATTAGTGTTCAATTATCAAAGCAAAAAATAGAATGTTAAAGGATAAAAATCAATAAAGTAATAATATTTTTAAATTTTTAATAGAAAGATAATTTTGTCAAGTATGATTATTTATTCCTGAAATCGAGGTCATTTAATAAGTTTCTTTATACTTATGCATAAACCAAAAGCGACTACAAACTATTAAAAGAATTATCAAAAATATAGCAAAAAATCTATTGATAATTGCATTGTTGAATGAAAAAGGCTATTTGTTCCTATGGAGCCACATTAGCACCTATTAAATACAGGTAAGAAAAAAAAAATACTCTCTTCGGATCATTTTGAGTGTCATTTTTGTGAATAAAAATTAATTCATTATGAGTGATATTTTCGCATACTAATTAAGTATTAATTATTTTTTCACATTTAATTTTACACTTTAAAAATCTTAACTACTAATAAAAATTAGATAAACATGTTAAAGTTGAGTAATTAATTGAATTTGAATAAAACTAGTTTAGTAACAAAATTTTCACAATTAAAGATTTATTTAATATTTTTTAATTCTTGTACTTTACACTAAAATGACATTTAAAGTTGACCAATAAAAGAATCATTTCTTTTGGGAAGTCTTTTTTTTTACATGTTTGTTTCTTCATAATTGCTTTCGTAATTTCGAGTGGAGCAGTAGTTGAGTAAAGTTCTCCCAAAAGTGATCACTTTAAGATTCAAACATTTAACATTACATATAAATTTTACTTAAAAACACAATTCACTTCTATTACGGCTAACTACTATTTCATAAGCCACTTTAATTAATGTATATAAATTTCATAATTTTTTAAAATTTATTTTTTTTACAATTTTCCTTGTGTGAATATGTATATAGTCCTAATAAATAGAAGGATAGATTGTCAAAATTATTTTAAACAAATTTATCCATAAGTGTGTATGAGGGTGTGGATAAGACTCTTTTAAAGTAAGTTTGTCTCTAACAAATAAAATTTGACTCTAACATTTTTCCTTTAACTCTTTCCTCCAATTCCTTTAATCACCCTTCATATGTCCATTAATTCAATTAAGTGAGAGTTAGAAGTAATAAATGAATGGTGATTAAAGAAATTAGAAGAAAGGGTTAGAAAAAAAAATATTAGAGTCAAGTTTTGTCCATCTCTGAATAAAGTAAATAAGGATATATTTAATATTAAATTTTAATGAACTAAAATTATGATGTGTTTTAAATTAAATTAAGAATAGATATACTTTTATTTATTTATTTAAAAAAAATCATTTTAATGAAATTTTTTGTAAGGTGTGTACAACTATCATTTCTAAATTCAAATTAAGATTATCCCTGAGTAATACTCTCTCTATTCATGAATAACCATTTTTTTAAAATTGATCTGTCCATAATTATCTATCATTTAACAATATTAAGAAAATATTAATTATTTTTTTTAATTTTGTTTTTATCTCAACTAAACTTAATAATTTTTCAATTAATTACTTTTTATTATTTTTTTCAAATTTTTATCCAGTACTTATTAGAGAGAATAAGGAGAATTAATAAAATAAGAGTAAAAGTAATTTAATCATATCATATCATATTTTTTTATATTTAAAATTATTTAATTTTGTCTATAATTCTTATAAAAAAATTTAAAAAACAATTATAAAGGGGCAGTGTGAGTTCTATAATTAATTTTATAGGAATGGGGGCACCAGATTAATAATTGCGTATTAGTGACGGAGGAGAAAAGCAACGACTTATCCTCTGCGCGTGAAGGACCGTGTACTTATCAATGGAATCAGGTATAGCAAACAAAAGAGGTACCGGATGCGACGGAGGACCCATTCTTTTCAACATTATTGCATTCCTATTTCCTATACCATATAGGCTTATATCACGCTTTTCACGTCGTAGCTTAGCTTTCAGTGGCTACGATGCTAGGCCACTGCTCCACTCCACAATGCTCAATACGTAACCACCAACCAATTATGTTCTCCACGTTACTTTGTCTCTTTTGCGATGGTCACCCTTCATCTTTGCCTCTTTCAGTTAGAGGACATGATGCACCGATGAGAGAGGAATCACTCTGCCACGTGTCAACTCATGATTTGCAATAATTCCGATATCCCTGGCACTTAAGAGCCTCTGTCATTTTATTTTTCTTTATATATATATATATATATATATATATATATAGGCTTATGTGTTACTTTTATTCTCACTAGCTAAAATTTTTAAATTCATAATTACACTAATATTTTAAAATAATTACATTATCAATATTCGATATGTATCATATGTATTAATATTTTAATATTTTTAAATATTTTTATCTATATATTTTTTAATTATTTTTTAAACTTTTATTATATCTATAATGTATATGTATCTTATATATGTATTCATGTTTCTTAGTTCATAATTTGTACTCTCCTATTCCTAAATAATAATCACTTTTTAAAATTGATTTTGTTTCAAATTATTAATAATTTTAAAGAATTAAAATCATTAATTATTTTTTTATTTTACCTTTATTCATTACTTTTTCTCTTATGCGGTATTTAATTAGTGTTCAATTATCAAAGCAAGAAAGAAAATGTTAAAGGAGAAAAAATTAATAAGGTGATAATATTTTTAAATTTTTAATCGAAGGATAATTTTGTTAAATATAATTATTTATTCTTAAAATTGAGGTCATTTAATAAGTTTCTTTATTCTTATGCATAAACCAAAAGTGACTACTAAGTATTTGAAAAATTATTAGAAATATATTTTAAGAAAATACAATAAAAACTAAATTGATAATTGCATTGTTTAATGTAAAAGTTACTTGTTTCTATGGTGCCACATCAGCACCTACTAAATACAGATATGAAAAAAAAAAAAATTTTCTTTACTTCATTTTAAGTGTCATTTTAGTAAAAAAAATTTATTTCATTATAAGTGACGTTTTTGCATATTAATGGAACATTAATTATTTTTTTTATATCTATCTTTATACTTTAAAAATTTCAACTACTCATTAAAATTAGATAAACATGTTAAAGTTGAGTAATTAATTGAAATTGAATAATGATAACTTAGTAAAAAAATATCACAATAAAGATTGATTTAATATTTTTTAAATTCTTGTACTTTGTACCAAAATGACATTTAAGATTCACCAAAAGGAGTATCATTTCTTTTCAAGAGCCACTTTTTTTATTTTGTACATTTTTGTTTCTTCATAAATGTTTTCATAATTTCGGGCAAGGTAGTGATTGGGTAAAATTCTCCCTAAAGTGATCATTTTAGAATTTGAATATTTGACATTTTAGATAAATTTTACGTAAAAACGTAATCTATTTTTATTACGATCAACTACTATTTCAAAAGCTGCTTTACTTAATGTAAATAAATTTCATAATTTTTTAATTTATTTTTTACAATTTTCCTTATGTGAATAGGTATATAGTCCTAATAAAATAGAAGGATAGATTGTCAAAATTATTTTAAATAAATTTATCAATATGTATGTACAAAGATGAGGATAAGGTTCTTCTAAAACTAGTTTGTCTTTGAACTGAATAAATAACAATATATTTAACATTAAATTTTAATAAATTAAGGTTATAATATATTTTAAATTAAATCAAGAATTTATATACTTTTACTTACTTATTTTAAAAAGAAACTCATTTTTGCAAAATATTTTTGTAAGGTGTGTACAACTATCATTTCTGAATTTAAATTAAGATTCTCACTGAGTAATACACTCTCTATTCCTTAATAAATATTTTTTAAAAAGTTTTGATTTGTCCATAATTATCTATCATTTGAGAATATTAAAAAAATATTAATTAATTTTAAGAAATGTTAGTAATATACTCTTTTATATATTCATTTTAAAATTTATTTTATTATTGATCTAAAAACAAATATTACTAATATCTTTTTCTTAATAATATTTTCAAGTGTTTGGGGGTAAACTAATAATAAAATAAATATTGAAATAAGTATCTAAAAAATATGTTACTAGTATTTTTCATTAGTTTTTTTCAATTTTATTCTCATTTCAACTAAACTCTATGATTTCAAAATTAATTGCCTTTTAATATTTTTTAAAATCTCTATCCATTACTTATTGGAGATAATGAGGAGAATTAATAGAGTTAAAGTAAAAATAATTTAATCATATTATATTTCATTTTTTATATTTAGAATTATTTAATTTTGTCTTTAATTTTTATATAAAAAGTTATAAAGGGACGGTGTGAGTTCTATACTTAATTTTATAGGAATGGGGCCACCAGATTAATAATTGCGTATCAGTGACGGAGGAGAAAAGCAACGGCTTATGATGCAAGTTGTACATGCTGCGCGTGAAGGACCGTGTACTTATCAAGGGAATCAGGTATAGCAAACAAAACAGGTAACCGGGATGGCCACGGTGGACCCTTTCATTTCAATGTTATTGCATTGCTATATAGGCATGCACCCAAAACGTTTGTGTATACGGAAGAACTTACTTTATTTTTTATAATAATATCTACACGTAGATTTAGAATTATTTAAAAATTATTAATTAAAATTTATAAATTTTTTATATCTATAATTATTTGTAAAAAAATAATTAAATTAAATTTTTATAAAAACTTAAATTTATAAAAATTTAAATTTTTAATTTAAATTATTAAAATTTTTTAATAATAAGTTAATAACAAAAAGATCATAATACATCTATAAATCACCTTTGGAGTGGTACCTGTTAGACCTTTTCAGGCCTATATCACGCTGTTCACGTCGTAGCTTAGCTTTCAGTGGCTACGATGCTGGACCACTTCTCCAATCCACAATGCTCATTGCTCAATACGTAACCACCAACCAATTATGTTTCCCACCTTACTTTTTCTCTTTTGTGAAGGTCATCCTTCACCTTTGCCTCTTTCAGTTAGAGGACATGAACCACCCGTTAGAGAGGAATCACTCTGCCACGTGTCTACTCATGATTTGCAATAACTCCGACATCCTTGGCACTTAGGAGCCTCTGTCATTTTATTTTATTTTTGTATATATATTTGATTTGATTTGATTTTTCTTTATATATATATATATATATATATATATATATATATATATATATATATATATATATATATATATAAAAGAATTAAAGGAGAAATAGATTTATTCGACTACTTAGTTCATGAATCTCTACAAACTGAACATTGAAACTCAAGATAAGCTGAAAGCCTGTACGTATTCAAATCATTCGATATTTAATTGGTCTATACATGCAGATAATTTCAAGATGAACATAGCCTACATTAATTCCTAGAAAAAACAGCATATAGCATGACCCAAATTCTCCTAATTTCTCCTGCGATAGGCTTAAATTAGGTCTGATTTCAACAAACAGACTTCTTAGAAGTTTTAACCTAATGGTTGTTTGTTTTCTAATGAAGAATTTAAAACGTATATTAACTTGAATTTTTTTTTGCATAAATTTGGTATATTTAAATTAATGTATTAGACTAATTATAATATTAATTGATAAATAATTATTATAATTAAATATTTCTAATTAATTATATTAATTAATGTTATAATTCATCTAGTACATTCGAATTAAACATTCTAAATTTATGCAAGAAAGTTTGAATTGACCTATTCAAATTGTAAACATGTTGGTTGTTATCAAGCCATTCTAATATATTATGTATCTATCCCTGGTTTTGGGCTAAAGGGAACAGAGTTTCAGAGAGTTTCGCGTTGGAAACATCAATGTTGCGTCTTTATTATTGACTTTGAAAATGAGATCTGAAATCCAACCTAGCTCGTTAATGTCAAAGATCTCATGTGTTGTCTTTAACAAGCAACACATGTCCAGCACCAATCAAATGCGAGGGAGCATAGATTAGATTACATTCCTATTGGGTTAATCCTGCTGACTTTCATATTTGAAAGGAAAATATTATTTTTTTATATTATTTTTTAATAATTATAATTAAGTAAAAAAATATGTTAATACGTAAATATTAATTTTAATGATACGAAGAATAATATAAAAAATAATATGTATTTGAAAATGAGGCACCAATATTACCGTGTTGATCTCGCGTTTGGCATTCACAAGAAAATTTCTAGAACGTAAAACACAACGAACGAACGTTTAGTCTGAAAATTCTAAAATCAATCAAATTCTTTTCAATCCGCCAAACCAATAATCTACAACACAAAATTTTTACAAGCAGTTACAGAGATTCGATCCACTTCAATATGGATCATCATCATCATCAATCATTACAATTATACATCTAATAACATTTGCTGAAAAATGCAGCAAATGCAAAATTTATTGCAAGATTTTTTCAGATCACGAGGAGGAAGGAACGGAAATGGAGGCACCAGCCTTGTGGAGGAGGGTGTGAGCGCGTGAGAGCTGGTCTGTGAGGGAGACGATGCGAGCGTGGTATTCACGAGCCTGGTAAACGGCCTCCGCTTCCAGCTCCCCGAGCTGCGAGCAGAGCCTCTCCTCGCCGTCCTCCGCCACGCGCAGCCTCTCCCACGCCTTCTGCAGCTGCTGCCTCATCTCCTCCTCCCTCTTCTTGCTCTCCCTCAGCTCCTTCTCGAGCTCCTCGTTCCTCTTCTTCAGCTGCAACGCCGCCGTTTCGATCTCCGGCGACTCCTCCTTCTTCTTCCTCTGCTGGTTCCCGCCCATGCCGATCACAGCCATCATCGTCGGCGCCATAAAAACGGTTGCCAAATTAATTAATTGAATTAAATCCTGTATATAAAATTAAAAAAATTTGGAAATAACAGAGATGCGAGAGAAGCTAGTTTATTATTTTGGGGTATGTATGGCGTGGCGGCATGGGTATAAATAGAGCATAATCAGGTGTGTCCAGGTTCAATGAACCTGGTTTTCACCCCCCGATTTTTAACCCGTTCAACGTTGCTGACGCATTTGCTTTGCTTTCTTTTCTTTCTTTTTTATTGTTTTTGGCAATTGCTTTGCTTTTTTTTTTTTTATAATTCACCATCCTCTTCTTTATTTATCACTAGTGTATTATTATTATCCATAGTTCCATACGTTATGTCGGTTTAAGATAAAATTTATTATTAAATAATTAAATAATATATATATTATCAAGAATAAGTCAAATATTTTTACAAAGAAAAATAAAGCCTTTAAATAAATAATAAAGTCTTTTGTGTAAATCATCATTTCTCTTTAAAAAAGAAGATGCGTAATTATTGAGGAAACGAATGACATTGACTGCTATGGCAGTAAAATGGTTAATTTAATAAAGATGCATTGCACGTTGCCATTTAGAATATACGTAAATCTAAATAATAGAATCGAGAAGGTGGCCGCACGTACACTTTATCAGGGTGTAATTAAGTTTGTTTGATTTGATTTTTTAAAAAATAAATTTAAATAAATTTAAATTAATTATTTTGATTTAGTTTAATTTTTATATTTTTTGATAAAAAAATTGAATCAAATTAAATCAAACATTTACAAATTAGATATAAATAAAAGTATATACGACTACAATTATTTCACGCAAAACAATCAATAACCAATGCCATTCTAAAGCAACTTATATTATAAATTAAATGAGCAAAAGTTCTCTGTTGTCACTTACTAGTAAATTAAATAAAAGCAAAGATACGTACCAATAATAATAATAATAATAATAATAATAATAAAAGCAAAGATACTTATTTAAGAAGAGAAGGAGTTTTATTTGTTTAAAACAGCTTTGACTCCTCCACTTATTTTTACTGTGATGATGGCGGCGCATTATTATTTTTTGGGTTATGTTAGTATTTATTAAAGAAGTTCAAATAAAAATTTTTAAATAAAAATAATATATTTAATATATTAATTTTTTTAAAAAAATTATCATTTAATTTTTTTTATTTTGACTTTCATAACAAAATCTTTATTTTTTTAATGCAAGATGTTACTCCTAGTTATATTTTCTTTTCACACTTACTTTTTATAAGAAAAAGGTGTGGGAAAATTCACATTTTTCTTTTTTTAAATTGTTATTTCTTTATGTAAAAATCATATCTTTATATAAGATTTTAAACAATGATTATAAAATCATTATGTGTAATGATTATAAATTATTTAAATATACCAAAAGTTATAACTACTAATTTTTACTAATAACACACTTAATATCAAATTAAGATAATTATCACATGTAAAATATACATATTTTACAACACTTCTTTTTGAATAACTATACATTATTAATATATTTCGTTAAAATCTCATTAAGAAAAATCTTATAGGATAAAAATTTTGCAAAAGAAAAAATTGCAATATTCATAAATAACTTATTTTTCTAAAAAATAAAACTAATCATAGAATATCTTCAAGTCAATACATTCTAACTTTTATGACTCTTAAACAATTATCTTCAATATTATTTATATCAAACTGGAATATGTCATTTTTTTTAACTAGAATATATGTCTAACATAGTAGTACAGTAGCAATTCACTCCCACAACAACACATGACAATGTCAACTCATGAAAAAAAAATTGTACCCAAACAAAATAAAAAATAAAAACCACAGAAAAAATTGTTCATATGGGAATTGTTCTAGCTACGTACATCTGGGTGGTCTTTTGTTGGCTTGGTGGCGATGAAGGTTAGGATGAAGGGCAAGAGGCAATGACAAAGGTACTTGTAAAAAACATTTTGACCCTTAAGTTAGTATATGAAAAAGGTAGGTGTAAGTATACTAGTTAGAAAGAGAATTCATCAAATTAAGCAAAGGTCATATATATATATATATATATATATATATATATATATATATATATATATATATATATATATATATATATATATAAAATAGTCCGAGGAATCAATCTTGTGGGGAGTCATGATGGTGTGAAAGAATTCTATTATTTCGTTAGCCCATCATAAGTTGGCAACTGTAAATTATGTTATATAGATTCTTTTAAAATACGGATTGTGGGGTGTCAGGTCTAATTTGGGCACCTAGCGGGTATGTCCGGGTTGCTGGGGAGTTACTGTAAGGTCGGTTATGATGTTGCTAGGCCAGGAACATGCTTCATGTTAGCCATGGCAACCATCACCCAAGAGGTGGGTGAATTGGGTGTTTACAAATTTTAATGCACCTTTGAGAAATTAAGCATTTTGAATCACTCAAGTCATAAAAGCAGCGGAACATGCACAACAAATGTACAACTATTATAGATTACTCAAATACAACTTAAGATATATAATGAATTAAGCAAATAAGCTAGATATCAAGTTCATAGAATCAAATCACCAAGATGACAAGATATGCAATAGATAAATATACTACACTAAATATTGAAATTAAAGAGTGTAGGGAAGAGGGAATCAAACTCAAGAATTTATCCTGGTTCAGCCACCAACCACTTGTGGCCTACATCTAATCCCCAAGCTTAACTTGAGATTTTCTTCACTATCTCCTAGACTTCACAGGTGCTAGGAAAACCTTTGTACAAATAAGAGCACTCTCACACTTTGGGATACCTCACCCTTGTGCTAGAGCCTCCAATTCTTCAAGCTTCACAGGTGCTTGATGACCTTTACAAACTTGAGCACTCAACTCCTTGGGATGCCTCACCCTTGAGCTTGAGTCTCTTCAAACAAAGGGATGCCTCACCCTTTACAATTTGGAGGGATACCTCACCCTCTCTTACAAAGCAATTAAGGTTGATAGAATGCAACTCTCACAAGAGTAGATATACAACTTGAAAAATAAAGTATGAATGATAAGAAACTCTCTCAAGAGTGGCTAATACAACTTGAAGAACTAAGGGTATCAAGGATTCACACTTTAAAGCTCAAAATATGATTTTGATGATTCAAGGATCAAGTATAGTGTTCTTGTGTTTCTTAGGATGTAAATACTTCAAATATCACTTATATATAGAGCCCAAATGATAAAATAGCCGTTGGTAGTATTTAGAAATGATTTTTTATGAAAACTAGTCGTTTATAGCCGTTAGAAACGTTTAGGGCATATTGGTAATCGATTACACACTTCATAATCGATTACACGACTGTCAACGTTGTAATCGATTACGAGATTTGTGTAATCGATTACAAAGATTTCTGCTTTCAAAGCTGACTTTAAAAGGTCATAACTCCTTCATTTTTTATCCGATTAAAGCAAATGACCAGTCATTGGAAAGATCTTTGAGTCTATTTTCAAATGAAATAAGCTTCACAACAAAACTCAAAGTATTTTGAGAATTATGATCAAAAGAGTGACCAAAGGTCAGTTTTTCAAAACTCAAACTTGACTATATTTCATAGGTTTGAACTACCATCAAGACTAACTTTCCAAAAACAATTTGTTGGCCATTAAAATATGTAAGAAACACTTTTAAATATGTTATAACATCTTTGAGCTTAGTATGATTCCTTTTTACCTTTACACAAGATCTAAGTCCTATAAGCTATTCTTGAAGAACCTTGGGACTTGATCTTTTGCCATCATCAATTCTTGATGTAATCCAAGCTTCTAAAAAATTATTCTCTTCAAATCTTGCAAACGCTTGGAACATCTTATCATTTTCGTTCTTCTTGAGTTGAGCATGATTGTTATCTTTTGCTTTCTTGTTGCAATGCTCATTCTTGATACTTGGACTATCCTACAAAGTATTACTCACTTAAAATAAGCATAGTTAGTCCAAATTCATAACTTAATATCTTAATATGCATGATTTATAAATGTATAACTCTAATTAGTATAACATGCATATAAGAATGTTGCATATATCTCATTGCATGATTATTAAGTGAAGTATAACTAAATAAAGTACATAATCATGCATGATCCAATATATCTCTTTTAAGCACATATATGAAACATGATCAATATTCTTTTGTGATGCATTTGTCATCTATCAAGCACATCTATTAAGCATAAGTATCATTCTTTTTGTCTTGTATTTGTCATCATCAAAACTTAACATATTAAACCATTGAGGCAAACCTATTTCCACAATCTCTCCCTTTTTGATGATGACAAATCACTAAAGAAAAATATGCAATACAGAAGAATAGATATTCATGTAAGCATTTCAAATAATAAAAACATATTTTTCTTTCCAATTTTCACTCCCCCTATTTGACATCAACAAAAAGGCTTAGGAAGAAAAGATAATATTTTCACTCCCATTATAGATAAAACTCGTGTTGTCAAAAAGAGTAAGATCATCAAAACCAAAAGCTTCTTCAAGTTATTCAAAACATAATTGTCTCCCTTTATTTGATTCTACACATGATTCAAGAATAGAGAGATGAAACAAGTATGTTTTCAAGATATAAAAGATCATTCATGCAAAGCTTGTCATATTTTAGTACATCAACATTTAGCACATGATAAATAAGTACCACTTGATATCATTTGTTAGGAGTTGCAAAATATCCATGTAAGGTCATGGAATTGAAGTTTTCAAAAGAAAGATCATACAACTTGCCACATATCAAGTATTTCTCAATGAAAGATTCAAAAGATATGAAGTTTAAGAATGTTTACCTTCTTTCATTGATAGATGGAAAGACAATAAGAGATGATCTTTGTTGATATGTTGATAGTATTAACAATAAAACACTTCATGTCAAATAAGGGTGTAAGCCAAGAGATATAAGCAACAATTTAAGAACTAAGCTCCCCCTCAAAATGTGCATATTATCAAAATATCAAACATAATAGTTTAACACAGTTATGCATATATTCTTAGTCAACAAGCATATGGAAGAAAGATATGTAAGATAAGCTTCCCCTTATTGATGCACACGATAGATAAAGGGAAATATGCATGCCAAGACCATATAAGCACATTACCATAAACAGAAGCAAGGCAAAGATATATATTCTTAATCCATCAATCACAAACCATCTTAAAACTTCTCCTCCTTTCAAAAAGAATTTTGTAAGACCACATTATATTTTCAAAAGCATTTTAGAAGAGTAGAAGGGTTTTATATTGAAACCACATATTCTTTTAAGACAAGAGCATGATTCTCATAGGTGTTATACTACGAAGAAACCATAAATCAAGAGAATCATTGATATCAAACATTCACATTGAGGAAATATGCTATAGGGATCAAAGAATGTATAGAACTAACATCATCTAACCTATATGCAGTGACAAAAAAATAGCAAGTTAATATTCAATTAGGAACTTTGTCAATGCTAAGCATACTTCTCATGTAAGGAAAGCATCTAATCATTTAAGATCAAATTATCAACAAGTGTCATATAATCTATAGCATATAGAATACCATAATAGCTTAGGGATAGAGATACTTATTGAGAGAGTGATGCTTCTTTAGAATGTTTTTCATTTATTTGTCCTTTGAGTTTGAGCTTTCTTCCATTGTGTATTCCATTCCATTTCACTTGAAGAAAGTCTTCTCATGTTTTTCTTGCTTCAACATTTCTCATTTATCCACATATGCTTGACATTTCAATATTTGATGACTATATTTTAAAAGTTCTCTAAAACATGAGTTAGCAACAAATATCATTTAAACTTATTTACAAGCATAATTTAGGTTGATATACAATGTAAAACATGTACCACATTATCAACCATGCAATGTTAGCTCTTACAAGAATAAAGGAAGAACATATGCACTTGAATCCAAAAGCATAATTTAAGCATTTTCAAAGCAAGATTCAAGTTTGTTAAGAAAGACATAATCATCATCAAAACATATATAAGTGTTTTGGGGCAAACAATGATCATGTAAGGTATGTAAAAACAACTCTTTACTGCTACAAATAGCACATGATATTCAATTTAAAGCATAGATGAAAATAAGAGATTGATGTCACCAAAAGTGTACTCTTTGAGTTTTTGTAGGTGACTCCAACTTCCATGCCTCAAGGCTCCTTGAGAATGTTGTGGTTCTCCATGTCATTCTTTTTATGTTTTCATCACTCTTGGAGAACTTGAACTATTTCAAATTTTTCAAACCTCAAGTAGCATAGTTGTGTTTCACTTCATTGCATGCTTGAGCTAATAGTCATCCTACAACGTCATTCAAAGTATTTTCTTTGGTATCCACCAATTTTGGATCCATAAAGGTTAGTCATTGATTATTAATCCATTATGCTCTTATAAAGATCAATTTTTCTATAGTATGTAAATTGAGCACAACAAGTTAAATAACCAATTGCCATTAAGCACATAACTAATAGCATGCTTACTTTCATGATATATAGTCAATTTAAAGCATAGCAAGCATATCTAGGCATTGTATAATTTATGTACCAAGATATATAACAAATTAATGAGCTATGGTACATAAAGAATGAACATAATCATGTGCTAAACAAAATATTCGAATTTTACCAAGTGCACATGATTCTATCCTTTACTTAAGGCCTACAAGGAATATACCTAATATTTATTGTCTTTTTAGGTGAATGCTCATAAGAGGTAAAGACTTTTGATACCTTGGCCTTGGTAATCAAGGAAATTCTTTTCCTTACCCATTGCTTCCCTTTAGGTGTTTTGAACTTTGTAAGTTTCACATTTTGTACTTGAGAAGCTTTAGTTGAAGATATCTTCCTTCTTTAACCAAAACTTCTACCAATGGGCTTTGGAAGCATTCTTCTTGATGATTCATCTTTCTTTTGACTAATTAGTCCATCCTTTTAAGAAACTTTCTGCATAATTGAGACACTAGGAGGATATTTTGGTACCCATTTCATCTTAGGTCCTTGAATGTTAGTAATAGGGCCTTTAAGACCTTTAGGAACCCATACCATACAATTTCTCATATAAGAATTTCTTCTATAATTGCATAAATGAGAAATATGTCCTAAATGACCACAAAAGTTGCAAACAATTAAATTTAATGATGGTTTGGTCCTTTGAAGATCATCCTTAGAAAACTTAAGCCTTTTGTTGTTATTACATTCTATATTATTTTTGCCATAAGCCTTGCTTGAATTTTTATGTAGAATAACATCAATTTTATTCTCATTAACAAGCATAGAATGTAAGCAATTAGAATCATTAGCTTTGACAAATTCGGAATGTAAGTCCTCAACATAATTTTTTAAATTAATACACTTTTCATAAAAAGTTGAGGTTTCACATTTCAAAGGTATTTCCTCATCAAGAAAAGCATATTCATTTTTCAAAGTTTCAATTTCATTTTCAATGGAGGAAATGTTTTCCAAACAAGATAAGTTTTTCTTTTCTAAATTCAACAAACCATCATATATTTCATCATATGCACATTGTAGCTCATAATAAGAAGGATTATATTCTAGTTTAGCATCATTTACCTCAAAGTCCTTTATAGCCATATAGGAGGTAGTCTTAATTTGTAGCATGCTTGGCTCTTTGAGGAAATCATCATCTTTATCATTGTTGTCCATCAAGGATTCAAGAACATCTTCTTTCTCAATTTTGTTTTGCATTTCCTCTTCTTCAAATTGAGCACCATCATCATCAAGAGGCATTGAGCTCATTTTCTTGCTTTGAACATATTCTTGAAGACATTTTTCAAAGTTGTCTTCCTCTAGAGGTTTTTGCTCTTCTTGCTTTCTGTATACAACTTTATGCAAGAAATCATTGTTAGCAAGATAAATAGAATCAAGAGCATCCCATATATCTTTAGCACTAGAGCAATTCTTAATTTTAGCATAAGCATAATCATTTAAACAATTTCTCAAAATTTGCATAGCTCTAATGTTAAAAGAAAAGCATTTCTTTTCATAGGCATTCCAAGTTTGTTTTGATTTGCAAGTAAATCCATCAAGCACAATATCCCACAAATCAATATCAATAGATTGTATATAAATTTCCATTCTAGCTTTCCAATAAACAAAATTCACACCATCAAAGAATGGTGGTTTATTAATTTCAAAACTTTCCATTTGAAAAGCTTTTAATGGTTGCCAAACAAACAAGGATCTTTAACTCTAAGCGATTAAGCTTTTACCAGAGCACGAAGCTCTGATACCACTTGTTAGCCATGGCAACCATCACCCAAGAGAGGGGGTGAATTAGGTGTTTACAAATTTTAATGCACCTTTGAGAAATTAAGCATTTTGAATCACTCAAGTCATAAAAGCAGCGGAACATGCACAACAAATGTACAATTATTATAGATTACTCAAATACAACTTAGGATATATAATGAATTAAGCAAATAAGCTAGATATCAAGTTCATATAATCAAATCACCAAGATGACAAGATATGCAATAGATAAATACACTACACTAAATATTGAAATTAAAGAGTGTAGGGAAGATGGAATCAAACTCAAGAATTTATCCTGGTTCAGCCACCAACCACTTGTGGCCTACATCCAGTCCCCAAGCTTAACTTGAGATTTTCTTCACTATCTCCTAGACTTCACAGGTGCTAGGAAAACTTTTGTACAAATAAGAGCACTCTTCACACTTTGGGATACCTCACCCTTGTGCTAGAGCCTCCAATTCTTTAAGCTTCACAGGTGCTTGATGACCTTTACAAACTTGAGCACTCAACTCCTTGGGATGCCTCACCCTTGAGCTTGAGTCTCTTCAAACAAAGGGATGCCTCACCCTTTACAATTTGGAGGGATACCTCACCCTCTCTTACAAAGCAATTAAGGTTGATAGAATGCAACTCTCACAAGAGTAGATATACAACTTGAAGAACAAAGTATGAATGATAAGAAACTCTCTCAAGAGTGGCTAATACAACTTGAAGAACTAAGGGTATCAAGGATTCACACTTTAAAGCTCAAAATATGATTTTGATGATTCAAGGATCAAGTATAGTGTTCTTGTGTTTCTTAGGATGTAAATACTTCAAATATCACTTATATATAGAGCCCAAATGATAAAATAGCCGTTGGTAGTGTTTAGAAATGATTTTTTATGAAAATTAGCTGTTTATAGCCATTAGAAAAGTTTCTGGGCACTTGGTAATCGATTACACACTTACATTGTCGATTACACACGACTCTGTCAACGTTGTAATCGATTACGAGGATTTGTGTAATCGATTACAGCATTTCTGATTTCGAAAGCTGATTTTAAAAGGTCATAACTCCTTCATTTCTTATCCGATTAAAGCAAATGACCAGTCATTGGAAAGATCTTTGAGTCTATTTTCAAATAAAATAAGTTTCACAACAAAACTCAAAGTATTTTGAGAGTTATGATCAAAAGAGTGACCAAAGGTCAGTTTTTCAAAACTCAAACTTGACTATATTTCATAGGTTTGAACTACCATCAAGACTAACTTTCCAAAAACAATTTGTTGGCCATTAAAACATGTAAGAAAAACTTTTAAAGATGTTAAAACATATTTGAGCTTAGTATGATTCCTTTTTACCTTTACACAAGATCTAAGTCCTATAAGCTATTCTTGAAGAACCTTGGGACTTGATCTTTTGCTATCATCAATTCTTGATGTAATCTAAGCTTCTAAAAAATTATTCTCTTCAAATCTTGCAAACGCTTGGAACATCTTATCATTTTCGTTCTTCTTGAGTTGAGCATGATTGTGATCTTTTGCTTTCTTGTTGCAATGCTCATTCTTGATACTTGGACTATCCTACAAAGTATTACTCACTTAAAACAAGCATAGTTAGTCCAAATTCATAACTTAATATCTTAATATGCATGATTTATAAATGTATAACTCTAATTAGTATAACATGCATATAAGAATATTACATATATCTCATTGCATGATTATTAAGTGAAGTATAACTAAATAAAGTACATAATCATGCATGATCCAATATATCTCTTTTAAGCACATATATGAAACATGATCAATATTCTTTTGTGATGCATTTGTCATCTATCAAGCACATCTATTAAGCATAAGCATCATTCTTTTTGTCTTGTATTTGTCATCATCAAAACTTAACATATTAAACCATTGAGGCAAACCTATTTCCACACTTCAAGGCTGGGGGGGGGGGGGGAAGTCTCAATATGGTTTGAGCTCTAGGGCTTGTGGATCATATCAGGTCTTAAAGCCCTTCATAGCTCGAACGCTTATCTGAGCTCCGAGCTTAGGAGTTGTGGATCGTACTGAGAACCTCTCGGGTCTTGAAACACTCCCCCTGGCCTTAAAGCCAGATATCAACCTAGCAGCGTCACAGTCGACCTCATAGTAACTCCCTAGCAACTCAGACATAGTTGTCGGGTGCCTAAATCTAGAGCCATCAGCTCGACAAAATGGACGGGCTGAGTTAGAAAATGCTAGCCCGAAATTAAAAATGGTTCGATCTGACCTGGCCCGAATGGGCCAGCTCGCAACGGGTTGGGCTAACCCGACTCATTTACTTGTAAAATAGGCGAGTTGGGCTGACAAAATACTAGTGTGAAACTTACCTGGTCCGATCTGGCCCGACCCGAAAATAGCCCGGCCTGAACTGGCCCGACTCGTTTTGACAGCTCTACCTAAATCTGACTTGATGGCTCACAACTCAAATTCCAAAAGAATCTATATAACAAAATTTACAAGTGTCACTTAGAGCTGTAAAAATAGGTAGAGCCCGATGGGCTAACCTCAGCCCAAATAACCTAACGAAATGAGTGAGTTGAGTTAACAAAACGTGATCCCAAACTTAATTTAGCCCAATTTAGCCCAACTTGATCTAGCTCGGTCTGAAATCAGGCCAGCTCATTGGTCTGAAATTTAATTTATTTTTTATTCTAACAAGCTATAACCTAATAGCATACCATAATTTTTTGTTTAAAAAAATAAAACCCAAATGACAATTAGACTATCTCCCTAATTTATTTGTTATTGTCCCAAAACTAAGTTGATCTTTTTTTTTTTCATTGATTCAAGTTTCCTTAAAATTAAATTTATTGTTTAAAAAAAAAACAAGTTGGCAGGTTGGTGGACCGGCCCAACATATAACGATTAATAGATTGGATTGGACTAACAAAATATTTGCTCGAAATATACTTGGCTTGAAGTGGCCTAATCCATTTTAACAGCTCTAGTGTCAATCCATGATGGGCTAACAAAATAATAGAATTCTCTCACGCCATCATGGCTCCCCATAGGACTGATTCCCCCTATATATATGAATGACTTCAATTTAATTTGGTGACTTTTCATTCTAACCAATACACTTACACTCATTTTCTTCATATATTGACTTGGGCATCGAAGTGCTTTCTGTAGGTACCCCCACTGCCGCCTCTGGCCTTACATCCTGACCTTTGTTGCCGCTAAGCCAACAGAAGATCACCCTAAGTGTACGTGGAGAGAACATAAATCACCTATTTGGAAGTCTTATTTATATTTCATTGAATCACGTAACATTTAGCGATTAGAGTTGGTGAGGAAGAAAATTTTATCATTGTAAACATATGCAATATCTATCTAGAAAAATTAGCATATATTTTTTTTCACCATAAACTAAAATTCATTCAACAAAAAATTATGCGCCATTTATAATTCTATTAGAAAAATAATAGATCTATTAAAAGAAGAAAATAAATATAATTTTCATTCGAAAGTAACCTATGGTCTATAGTTTTATTCCTAGTCTATAAATTATCGAGGACAACACATTATTTACTATGGAGACCAATATATAATGTATTGTCGTATGAAGAGAGCATTACATCTCTTATTTCAATAATAAATTTGAAGGTTACTATTTTGTAAGGTTAAAACATGAGATCGATTTGAGAAAAAAACAAAAGCTAAAAAATTCAAATCTACCTTAATAAGATAGATTTAAGAAACACAAAATCAAACTCTTTAAATTTATCTAAAAAATGACAATATAAAAGATTTGGATAATTTTATTGGAGAAAAAACTACAAAAATAGAAAAATAAACAAAAAAAAAAAAAAGAAAGGGATGGCGTCAAAGCATAGGGACGATGGCCCCTCATTGGAGAAACACCGAAAAAATAGAGGACCAAAACATCACAAAAGGGAGATAGAATATCAAAAAGGGAGAAGAGAACTTTGACAAAGTTAATGAGTATATAATTATTTATTAGTCATAGGCTAAAAAAATTAAGAGTTATGTTAAGTTTGGTATGTGAATAAAAATAGGGTTGAGAAATTCATGAATCATTTTACTAGTAAAATAATTTTTTTATTATGATTAAGCATGTACCTTAATTAAAGAATTTATAAAGATAATATTTGCAACTGATTCCAAATAATTGACATAGGTAGAATTTGACATCAAAATCCAGTGCTAAATCAGCCTATTGGGATTTTACTTGTAAAACTAATACATAAATTTTTGACCTTTATTTTTAACTCCACACCACACTGACCTAAAATGAAAATTTTATTGTTAGATGACATGTTTATGTGCAATTTGTCATAAATATAATTTTTTTTTGTTAAATTGGAAATTCATTAAGAGTGTGTTTGGAATGTTAAAAAATGAGAAATGATTTGATTTGTAAATTAAATCCAATTAAATATTGTGTTTAAAATGTTAAAAAAAATAAGAAATAATTTAATTTTTAAAATTTTTATCTTGTTAAAAAAAAAAATTCATGGATTTCATTACTTTTAATAAAAAATTCATCAAATTTGATAAGATTTATTATGATTTTAATTTGATTTGAAATAAATAGACTATTTTACCTTTACTAAGTATCTCTAACTATTTCTCATAAAGATAAAAATGTAAAATAATAAAATCAACTCAAATCAATTCTCATTTTAATGAGTATCAAACACAAAATTTAATTTCTAGATCAAATCAAGTCATTTCCAATTATTTTTTTTGGTGAGACCACAATATATCTCCACATATTCTGCCCATGTGAATTGCTTATAGGATTAATCACCGTTCAATTACGAGAGCACAAGGGTTATTAAGTCTCTCTCCAAGAATTACTTTTCTAAAATTTGAATTTACGTCATCGTCTTAGAAGGTCAAGATTACTTACTATCTTGACCAAGCATTTATGAATTAAATCATTTCTAATTTTAATTAATAGCAAAAGTGCAAAACTTTGGAATAAATATTCTCAGACATAAGACATTTTATGCCTAAGAATAATAAACTGCCAATAAGTACGTACAAGAAAGTAGAAACACAACTCCTGCAATTGGATCCCCTCCCAACGATAGTCCTGCAAGTTTGATGTCTAAGGTACTAGGCCCAATTCACATTCTTCTTATATGGGCCTAGAGTGCCATTGTATGCCCAATAGAGGGGGGGAAAAAGAGTCATTGCTTTATTTTTTTCCGGTCTTTTTATTTCGACCAAAACGTTTAAAAAAATGCATTTTGGGCTTCTTACTTCTCAGAAGGTAGTCAGGAACCAAACTGAATATATATTTTGAAGTCAGTTGATACCAATAGTTTTCACATCATATTATGATAAGGGTAAAAAAAATTTAGGCTCCTTTAAGGGGACATCGAAATTTTGTGATACTAATGATAAATTAAAATTTTCCGTTTTTAATACAAGCATCTTGAAGTATCAGAGCACAGGTCCGAAAATAAGTTTACACCGTGCTTGGTCTTAGTTGTAAAGGTACCTTCACCGGAAAAAAAAAATAAAAAAAAAGGTATCTTTGACCAAAAATAAAAAAAAATTAAAGAATATATTGATAAAAAATCTAAAAAAAATGTTGTAAATTACTACCAACACTGTAAATTTTTTACTTACATTGCAAATTTTCTTTTCTTATTTCGTTTTGCCACTAAAAGTGTAACTGAGTTTTCAATACATATTGTAAAGAATATCTTGATGAAAATTCTAAAATCAAAAGGTTGTAAATTACTACCAACACTGTAAATTTTTCACTTACATTGCAAATTTTATTTTCCTATTTCGTTTTGCCACTAAAACTGTAACTGAGTTTTCAGTACATATTGTAAAGAATATCTTGATAAAAATTATGAAAAAAAAAGGTTGTAAATTATTAGTTATTACCAACACGGTAAATTTTTCACTTACATTGCAAATTTCCTTTTCCTATTTCGCTTTGCCACTAAAACTGTAACTGGGTTTTCAATACATATTGTAAATAATATCTTGATAAAAATTCTAAAAAACAAACTGGGATATGAATGAATGGATAATCCATGTAGCCAAATATATTTTCATTAAGCTAAGGAAATCACCAACTTCAATCTATATGAAATGAAAATGAAATATTGAAACTCCTGAACTTAATTCCTAAGCTATGAAATGTGCCCACTACTGGCTTCAGTTCACGACATCGGTTTTATAGACAAGTATAGGGCTTCTGACACAGTGTTTAGAGTAATTCCATTCAAGTGATGCTGATAATATATTTGTCTCCTTTGCCATTGGAGGTCCCTTCAGGACAACCTTGAAAGACAGCTCTTGGTGCAACCCACTAAACTTCAATGTACCTGGGATAACCTCAATGGAAAGACCCTCTGGTGCTGTGACTTTAGCCTTGTAAGTTGAGTTTCCAAGTCCTACATTGGTCACAGTCCTATAAAAGATTGCATAAATGCTAGAATTGGACGACATGATCTGGGTATGCATGGAAGGGTAGTTGATTCCATCAGTGCCTTCCCTTGAGGTGAGCTAATGCTGGAGCAATTGAAGCCTTTGCTGCCAATTAGTATACCAATGCTTGTGCTGTTGTAGCCTTCCTTGCATAGGAAGGCAATATAGGAGTTCATACTAATGTCGTAGAGTAGGCCAGGATCCAATGCTCTTACTGGGTTAATCTGTCCTGAACCAGATCCCAGCTCTGTCATATTGTCTTTGATTCTCATGGGAGTGGCTGAATCATAGAGGACAAAATAGATTAGAAACTGAAAATCTTCTTGTTCACCAAGAATATCATAACTCAATCGTATAATTCTAACTTTTTTTTATTAGTATTATTTACAGAAGTTTAGGGAGAAGGGGATGCTACCACATTCCAAGTTCACGACATTCCACAGAGCACAGACATCAAAAAGAGCTTATAGTAATACTTATAGACAAGGGAAGAACCAGAACAGTTCATATGGGTTCACATTGTTTATATACTTTACATTTAGCAAAATATATAATTTTTTTCTATACAGATCTAATTAACCAAAATATAGAAAAAAATAAAATAAAATTACACCTATAGGGATGGGGCAGCCCCCCCCCCCCCAAGTTCTGTTATTGATAGCATATCAAGGGGATTGTTAGTGTCTGGAGTGGAACCTATGACTTTCAAGCAAAGTACTTTGATCCTGAACAACTGAACTAACCCCTCTTAGCATATAATTCTAATTTCTACTAAGGAAAAGAAAAAGATTACCCTCATAATCAGCACTTGACCAAAGATGATGAATTTTCATTTAGGGGTTCTTGCCCGTGGTCATGAGAGCAGATTTGATTGCAGCAGGACTCCATTCAGGGTGGAAGGATTTGACATAGGCAGCGGCAGCAGTGGCATGTGGACAGGACATAGATGTTCCTGATAATATATTAAAATTGTTGTGACGGTTGTCTTCAGGGTTGCCTTGCCTGTTAGTGTTGCTAGTCTGGAATAACCAGCGAGTATGTCCAGTCCTGGCGCTGCCACGTCAGGCTGCACATATAGAATCAATAAGTTCAGAAGGCACAAGCCAAAGGGAACAGAAGGGAGCAATCCAAAAGAATGTGATAGGTAGTGGTTTGGTTGCATCATCAAGTAGGCCTGAGTGAGTGGCCACCCTTTTTCTCTTTATTTCAACTAGAGCAGCCACTGCCATTGCAACTATAGAGAGTACTAATCCAATTCCTATCCTTTGGAGATGAGTGATGCCCATTTCTGATTTGGTCGCTTTCCGAGCATATGGGATTATAATGTGGTCATAAATTGGTGCTAGGATCATGATAAAGATCACTGGAAAAACTGGAAAGGAAGCTGGTGGCACCTTTAGGGAACCAAGCTTAGTGTTCATAATAGCAGCTTGGTCAACAGAGAATGTGGACAGCTGAGCTAAGCAGCAGTTCAGCATGATGGTGCAAGCAAATATGGGTAGTACTTTCAATACTATCTTGACATCTTCTACTTGCTGTACAGTGCACTCTAGTGATGAATAGATTGGCTTGTTTGCAACTGCACTATTGAGAAATTTGAGGGTATTTGTTGGAGTTTCAGTTGCTGTGCTTGCTTTTGCAGTTTCTTCCTCTGATTCTTTCCTACCCGAGTGTGGATTAGAAGGGCTTGAAGCCATATTCATTGCGTTTTGCAAGCCCCAATACATGTCTCTCTCATTTCAATTACTCTTCACCCGGGGACTTGCTGCACAATTTTTATGACTTTACCCTGCCAGCATTCATAAACCATCATCACCGGTTACAGGTAAGAAATCCCAGCCCTTAAATGTATTTAGTATTTATCAATGGTTTTATGAATTTGTGAGCATCAATGTGAATACATTAGCATGTTGGAAAGTTTCAATGGTGCTGTGTGCTGGATTTCTAGTGCAGTAGATTGTGATTGATTTAAATAAATAATTGTGTTGCTATGTTCTGAGTTCAGCGAGTCAATTGTGTGTGCTGGTATTTGGTGCTGTTAGGCTATTTGATGTCTATTAATACCTCATCTTGCTCTTAGGAATTTGTCAAGCTTGAACCTGGGTGGGGAGATATCACTGGCCATTGGTGAATTATGAAACTTGCAATCCGTGTATGTATCATATTTTTGAGTATATATAGTCATTCTCTTTCTCTTATATTAGACTTTGATTTTTATATTTGTTTAATCTAAAATTTGCATTTCTGGCAATAATAGAAACTTGCAGGGGAATAAACTAACTTGGTAGGACTACGCTGGAGTAATTTGAGTCGTTGCTATTTGGAATTTTGTCATTTTGCTGCTCTTTCATTGTCTTTATTTTATTCAATTTTTAGTTAAGGATGCAACATGGGGACTTGCACATTATGCTGCTATCTCTCAGGTATTCTTTCATCCATGAATCTATGTTTGTTGAAATTAGCTCATTCTTAGAGTAAAAAAATGTATTTTCTTGGTTTATCCTTTGGTTCCCTTCACCATACCCATCTGAAAAGGGAGCTTCTTTCATTTAAGGGGAGTGAACGTTGGTTGTGGGTTTAGTTTGGGCTATGTGACGACAGCAGCATATATTTTTTAAGCATATGCTCATTTGTGCATAGGTTGTGTCAAATTTGATTGAATGGGAACTGCATAATTTTTGCTGGGTAATGAACTTCTGTGGTTTGATTCTTGATGTTAGTGTGTATATAAAACGATTGTTTAGTGTTTATCTCAAGCAAGGTTATTCTGCACAGTGCAACCATCTTCTAGCTCTGTTACCTCATTCGATTAATCTGATTGGAAATGAGTAAAAATTATACAACCAAGTTGGTACAAAAGCTACATTTTGTTTTCTTTTTTTTTAAAAAATAAATTAATTAAAACAAGTAGAAAACTACATTTTGTTTTCAGTTTGTTTGATATTTTCTATATTACATTTATAGACGCCATTTGTGCTCCATTGCAGGACAACGGTCTTGTTCCAATTGTAGAGCCTGAAATTCTTCTTGATGGGAACCACCCAATTGAGAGGACACTGGAAGTGGCAGAGAAGGTCTGGGCAGAAGTCTTCTTCTATTTGGCTGAAAATAAGGTCATTTTTGTGGGAATTTTGCTCAAACCTAGCATGGTTACACCATGGGCTGAACACAAGGAAAAGGCTTCTCCAGAAACCATTGCCAAATACACACTAACCATGCTTAGAAGAAGAGTTCCTCCTGCTGTCCCAGGAATCATGGTACAACTACTGCACCTTTTTATTTCCTCCTCACATAAATTGATGTGATATATCATACTTCTCTGAAAAATCCATTTCTAGGATTATATGAATTCATAATCCAAAGATTCATATTACCGATTACACGTATCCTGTGATCTTGTTTCTAGTTTCGAGCTTATTTTGATGGATGAAGTTTTGTTGGTAGATATCATGGCAAGCCATCATGATGATACTAATTATAATTCTTTTTTTGGTTTAAGATTGTACTTAAGTTAGAATTTGAAATTTAGAACCACTAATCGAAAGTGTAAATCATGTTCTGTTTGTATTCTCAGTTTTTGTCTGGTGGACAATCTGAAGTGGAAGCAATACTAAATCTTAATGCAATGAACCAAAGTCCCAACCCATGGCATGTTTCATTCTCGTATGCACGAGCTCTGCAGAACACTGTGCTTAAGACATGGCAAGGACGCCCTGAGAATTTGGAAGCTGCTCAGAAGGCTCTTTTGGTGCGTGCAAAAGCAAATTCCTTGGCTCAACTTGGAAAATACTTCGCGGAGGGTGAAAGTGAAGAAGCCAAGAAGGGAATGTTTGTCGAGGGCTATACTACTAGTAGTTTAGGTATCCTCTGCCTTTGTCCTTTATTAGCAGTGAATTCTGAGGAGAGCTAGATGTGTTGTATTTATTTTTTGGCCATTTCTAAAATATACCTTAGAAATTAAGGTGTATCATACACTTTCCATCTCAAACCATTGATTTAATCATAAAAAATTTCAATGGCTTAGATCAAAGACAAGAAACCTGCCAATCAGGTTAAGAAAAATTGCACCAACATCATCCTATTTCCTCCCTCCACTGCCACCACCACCACCACCACCACCCTTCCTTTCTCCACTGCCACAACCATCGCACCCACAGTAGTCAGCCTCCGCCCAGCCACCCAGCCACCGCGACCTCGCCACCATAGCCTCCACGCTCTCAGCCTCCGCACCCAGCCACCGCGACCTCGCACCCAGCCACCGCGACCCCGCCACCATAGCCACCAAGACTCAAACCCTACATCAGCCACCGCGACCTCAGCCTTCACTCTAGCCAGCACGCGACCTGGGAGTCAAGCCCGTAACCACCACCTTGTTCCATGCCCACCCACCGTAAACCTCTGTCTCGACCCACGACCACCACGCAGATCAGGTGTCAAATCCGCGAACCACCACGTAGATTCGCCTCTCACACTAACCACCACGCGAATTCGGTGCTAGATCTGCGAACCACCACGCATATTCGCCTCTCACCCGCGTCCACGAACCACTGTCGCAAGCCACCACGTCCCTCCACAAACCACCACGCAACACCAACCGCGAACGCCGCCTGGGTCCAACCGCGAACCACCACACAGATCTGCGAACCACCACGCAAGTCCACAAACCACCACGCAACACCAACCGCGAACCACCACGTCATCGTCGACACCACGCTGTCCTGGTGGTGGTGGGGGTCAAGTAGGGGTGGAGATGGGGTGGTTCTAGAGGTGTTTGAGAGTTTTACAGAAAAAAAAAAACCCAACTGGCTGACCTGCCATTGCAGGTCAGTTTGAATGGTGCATTATACACCCTAACTAAGCAAGGTGTATAATAGCAACGACCTTATTTTTTTTTCAACTTCTAGCAACTGACTTTGAATAAAGTGTGTGAGAAAAAATTACTAATGTAATTATAATATTTTGTTGCACAACTTATTTGTTTGTTTTTTTTATTAAAATATTTATATATGTATAATTTTAAAATATGTTAATTATTATTACAAAATTAATTTTGGTTAGTTTCAAAATAGTTTTAGAATTATTAGGGATTTAGCAACACAATAATTAGGGAATAGTTACGGAATTATTACTGATTTAGTAATACAATTGTCAGGGAATAGTTATGGAATTGTTACAGATTAAGCAATATAATAGTTAGAAAATAATTACAGAATTGTTGCGAATTTAGCAACATAATAGCTACGAATTTACTACAAACTTGCTACAGATTGTTAAAAATTAGCTATGAAATTAGCTACAAATAATTTGTAGCTAATTAGCAACGGAAACGAAGGAAATTCTGAACTAAAATTAGTTACAAGTTAGCTTCGAATTAGCTACGAAAATTTAAAAATTAACTATGGATTAATTATAGAATTTTTGGTAGCTAATTAGGTACGAGAATTTGACTACGGACTAATCTGTAGCTAAATTAATTAGCTAGGGATTAACTACGGATTGGTTCTGTAACTAATCCATAAATTTATTGTAGTTACCAACATTGTAAATTTTTCACTTACATTGCAAATTTTCTTTTCCTATTTCATTTTACCACAAATTGTAACTGGATTTTCAATATATATTATAAGTAATAACTATTTGGATTTTTTTAAAAAAAAAATGATAGTGTCATTTGTGCTTTTGAGAATACAAGTATCATGTTCAAAGATAGAGAGAAAAAAAATCTCGAGTTCAAATCTTGTAAATAAAAAAAAATAATACTAAATTTTTTTACATATTTGTAATCCGTCAAAGCTTGACTCCGCATTATCTGAAGTCCAATGTGACTTCCAAATACTAAAGTGTTTACACAAAAAAAAAAAGAGAGAGAAAAAAAAACAGTTTATGTAAAATCTATAATGCACCATATTAAAGAGAAATTATGCGGACATTAATTCTTAAAATAATAATGAGAATCCAAAAAAAAAATCACAATTACTTTTTAGTACATTAAAATGTGTGTTTGGATTAGGTAAAAAAAAAAAGATTATTTAATAATCAATATGTATAATTGATTTTTTTATAATTGATTATAATAAAATCAATTTTGTATTTAAATATATTAATTAAAAAATAATTTTATGATAATAATTTTGTTTGGATTGTATAAAAAAAAATACTTTTTATATAACAATTTTTATTAAGATTACAAATTCTGACATTTTGATTCTCGTCGCTTTTGGCTTGATCACTGCTAGAACCCTTCCCAAGCATTTCTGCGAGTTGATTTTACACCTATTTCTGGCTTTTTTTTGTTGCTAAAAATTGAGTTCTCAAACATGTATCTTTATACTTTCTTTACGGATTAACCAATTTCTAAAATCGGAAGTAGATTCTAGAGAGATCCCACTTCCTCGTAATCAAAATATTGAAAAGTAAGTGCATGTTTATTTAGGATTAAATTTTGGTATAATTGGTTTTTTTAAAGGATAAAAGTTTTTAGGTGTTATTTCGTCATATTTGGATAATTTTATAGAAGATGATAATAACCTTTTCTCCAATTGAAAAGCATTTTTGTCATAATTTGATGCATTGAGCATTATTTTAGAAAGCTTTTAACTTTCAAAACTCTTGCCCGAAATCACTCCTGCAATCGTTGAGTAAACCCCCATGAACCCAACTACCAAATAACTCCATACTATTTTTAGTAATTTATTATATAAAATAATTTTTTTAAATATCTAAATAAAACAAATTATTTTAAAATTATTTTTTAATAAATATATCAAACATAAACTAATTATATTATAATCCTTATAACAATAATCAATTATATATATAATTGATTATTAAAATAATTAAATTTTTACAATTGAACCAAACGCACTTTAAGTTTTTTTCAAAAAAACTTTTGAGGGTGTAAAAATTATAATTTATTTTGACAACTTTTATCCAAACATCTCAATTTTTACTTCTAACAGCTTTTTTTTCCCAAAAAAAAATTGTTTTTGAAAATAATTAAGCTTTCTCAAACACCCTTTTAAGTAATTAGTTGTTAATTAGTTGCACATTACTTTTTTGATTTTAATTGGCATGCGGAGTTTTACATTGATATTCATTGATATTTTTACAAATTAGTATTTATTGTTATTTATTTCTCTTAGTAATTAAAATAAAAGTAAATGTATCAAAATATTAATAAATGTTAGTGAAAATCTCTTTACACTAATAGTGCAAACTACTTTAATTCTTATTAACTTTTTTATAATTAGTTATAGTTGTTGTGATATTGACAACATTATTTTCAAGTGATCATATGTCAATAGCGATTAGTTTAACCGGTAGAATCAAACATCGTCAAACTAAAAATTTTGAAATTGGACCTTACTAGTTACTAGTAGTCTTTTATTAGTAAGTTATAGGTAAGTATCATTATGAGTCGATGCTAAGACTTGTACCGTACCCACATGTCCTACGAAATAGAGTAACCTCCCTTTCCCATAAAACTTTCTTCCAAAAAGAAAAAACATATGTTTCAAAATTTCCACCTACATTTGTACCATAAAAATTATGATAATTTATGTATTATCCCTCTAAGGTTTAATTTATTTTTAATATTTATACATAAAGTTTATTTTATAACACATAAAAGTATAAACATGTATTATTTTTATTAAATTTAATAATAATAATATATACGTGTTTGAGAGTTGAGCATTTGAAGATTATATTAAAAGATATCACACGTTTCTAATGTACATACTCTCACTATTAAAATTAACATAAAACATACATTTACATTGTTTATCATAATTTAAGAGGTTATGTGATACAAAATAAATATGTATAAAAAGGAAAAATGGATAAAACTTCATTGGAATAATGTGTAATTTACCCCCAAAAACTAAGACTTATTTTATTTGCACATAAAAAATATTATACCATTTTTGCCCCTTTATTGTTTGGGGAAAAAAAGGCAGAGAAAAAGTGTATTGTAATATGCATTTTTTTATTTTATTATCTAAAAAATTATAATTCTGATTTTCTTATCACAAACAGTGCATATATTTTTTTTCACATTCTTCTCAATACCATTTATTATACTTATTTTTTCTTATTACTTTCTCTCACTTAATCACATCCATCTAAGATGAGTGTGAAAATAGGTGTGAGATGAAAAATAATGTAAGACCATCATTTTTGAAAAAACTAATGTAAGAATACTTAATGAAAATAACGTGTAAATATCTTAAGTTTAACAAGAATGCTAGTAACACACTCTTTTGGACACTCATTTTAATATTTATTTTATTATTAGTCTGTTTCATTTACTTAAAAGGATTATTAAATGAAGAAATTAGCAATACTTGATTTTGAACCAATAATAAAGTAAGTATTAAAATGAGTATCTAAAAGAATGTGTTGTTAGTATTTATCTAAGTTTAATTTTGATATGCTATTAGTGTAAAAATTTTAGCACCATCAATCAAGTATACATTAACACATATACGAATTTTAAAATAATTATTGTGAGAGTCAAATATTATAAAAAAAAATTTTACACTACATTCAAATTAAAACCAAATATCATTATTAAAAAATTAATATGCATACTTATATCAAAACCATTTTGTTATTTTGTTGTGTTTGGCCAGGGTATATTAGCATTATGCCAACCAGAATGAGTTCTGGTTATGAGGTTGGGTCTTCTTTTCGCTTATGAAATGTGCTTTATGAACTTAGAGGTGGAGTCAGATTGCTCCGATCTAATTTTAGCTTTGAACTTAAAGTCTACCCACAACTTTCAACTTGATTGTTGATGATTATCTCTCCAATCTTGTTCTTTCTCTCGTACGAAAAGGGAAGGTAACAAAGTAGCTCACAACTTTAGGCTGCATTTGGTAGACATGATAAGAAAGATCTGATAGTATTAGTTAATACTATCAGGTCTTATTAGGTATTTGATCGGTTAACCTGATAGTATGATAGAATCAAATCAAACATTTTTATCTTATTCTAACGTGATTATTTTATCCTCTCCCTTACTCCCTGATTAGACTTGATAGAATATCTCTTCCTACTCTATCTCTCAACATCAAGTCTCTCCTTCACCGCCGAACCACAACTCCTCCTTTTTGTTCATCATTCTCTTTCAATCTCTTCCACCACCAAGGCCACACATCCATACACTATCGCTGGACCACCACCACCGGATCACCTTGCCAAATCACCACCACTAGACCACCATTCTCGGACCACCAGAGTTGCAAGAGGGCGTCGCAGCAGGAGCTCCAGGGATTGAGGTTGTCGCAGTCGTCAGTGGGGGAGAGAAATCGAGGTAGGGAAGCTACGAAGCTTGCGTAAGGAGGCCGAATCGCGTTCAGGGGAGGCCGAATCAAGTTCAGGGGAGGCCGAATCACTGGTGGGCTAGCGGCCAAATCGCCGGTGCGCTGGAGGCCAAATCGCGTTCAAGGGAGGCTCGATGTGCAACCTGCACTTGCGGCGGCGATGCTCGACTATGGCTTCTTCGAAGGAGGAAAACACAAAGGAACGGTTTTGGGAGAAGCGAAGAGGGTGAGGGTGAGGGTGGGGATAGTATAAGTGGATAGTCGATCTGCACATGGTTTCTTTGGATTTTTCAAGAATTTGGGATGAGATTTTTTCGAGAAAATTATGGGTTGATTTTTGAAATGGTAGTTTGAGATTGCAGGAAGATGATATTTTATTTTGTTTGGATTCTGCCTTTTTGTAATTTATATGCAAAATAAAAAAGATGAAATTTTGTGTTTCCATATTTTTTATGCTAAAAAATATTATAATTATGTTAAATAATTATTATATTATCAAAATTTTTATACTATTAAACACTAAATACTTAATTATATAAGAGTTACTCAAAATTTTTAAGCTATTAATTTTTATTTTATTATTTTATACTATTAAATCTTATATTATTAAGTGTTTGAAACGTAACTTTAGTAAAATTTGCTTGTAATTCTGAAAGTAGGATCTGGATGAGGAGTGCCCTCGAATGCTGTGTACTCTTGTAGCTTTTGATTACATTCCTGATTTCCTGGTGCTTCTAAATAAAATTTTATCTTGAAAGTAAAAAAAAAAAAATATTACGCCATCCAGAATGAGTTCAATATTCAGTTCTATTCTATCTTTCTATATATATATTTAATTTAATAATTTTTTCACAAAATTATTAAAATATATTATATAGGTTATATTTACAAAACTTTATATTAACTCAAAATTATTTAATATTTCATTAATATACATTAAAATTAATAATAATATATATTTTTAAAATATATAAAAATAAAAATTATTCGATTAATTTTTTATTAATATTTTATTTTTTAAAATTTGTCACAAATAATTAAAATATTAAATAATTATAATTTAAGAATTAGATTATAAAAATCATATTTTATAAAATATTATTAAATAGTATCAATTTTTATACCAGTGTAAATGATTATCCTCCAATATATGAAACCACCAACCAATGTCCGGAGTGTTTGGCGACTTTGCATAAAATCGGGGGAGTAGAGAAGAGAGGGAACAGTAACAGTGGCGAAAAGGCTGTAGCTGAAGGAAACATGAGCTGACGTTGGTGCTTGGGATTCTTCATCAGATGCAATGCACCTTTAACTACTCAACATTTATCAATATCATCAATTAATATACATATATAGTAATTTTGAGGAGAAGAGTGATAACGCCACGGCACTCTGTGTTCCACGCAACCTTCCCTTCTTCTTGGTTACATGGGTATGGCGTATTTGTTCCAATACTACCAAACCCATCTTCTCCTACCCTGTAAGTTCTTTCCTCTTTCACTGTTATCATTCATCTTAACCAAATTGCTTTTTGTTCTTAGATAGATCCCCATGGCTATGGTTTTTTTTTTGTTTTCTTTTGAGAAAAAAAAAATTTATTCAGTTAGTTACTGTGATTAATACTTGATTAGTACTTGGTTTCTTTCGCCATGATCTGTGTGCCCTGTTATTTTTTCGTTCATGGGCATCCATGAAATGTGCATTATTGTTAGTTTTGGAATTTGCTTGTTGATGATATTGCTCTATAGATGTGCTTACCATTGGCTGCTTTTGCATCCTCAGAACAATCCTTGATACTGGTTTTCGTTGACGCTTCTGAGGTGCATATTGATTGATGATCATCACAGGGGTGATTCTGTGAACGAAATAATCTGTCTGCTCCTTGTGTCATACATTTTTAGAATTTCCAATTTGATAGAGATAGACATTTATGAGTTTCCACTTTCTAAAGAGTGGATTATTTTTATTTTCTGGGGAATGGTTTTTTTTTTTTGGGTAAAAATGTGTTCCTGAGTGGAGGGGGAGTGTAACTAGGAACTATTTTTTCTTGGGGAAGGATGGATTTGCAGAGTAATTTGCAACCCAAATCGAGGAAATTGGAACAAATTGTTTCTCAATTTTTTTTGAAGAGCTTGCACATCATTTTGGACTCAAGGGTTCCTTCACTTCACCCATATCATAGAAGTGGTGACTTGTCACTTGGTTCTCATGTGAGGAGGAGTGACAAGTGGTTTAACTTGGCATTAGGTGATCGACCTGCTGCTCTAGATAACTTGAACTTCTGGCACAGAAATTTGATGGATCCAATGATAATTGACATTATATTAGTTCATGAAGGGACTGATTCATCTGTTGAGACAGTAATAGAGAGGTGGGTTGTTCAGTATGAGTGCCCCCGAGTAATGGGTCCTCAAACGGGTGACATTACTGGCTCTTACAAGAAGACATACAAGAAGTCAATAATACTGTTTCGAGCTCTTTATTCTCACATGAGGCTTCTCCCGGCTTATAGAATATTTAGGCAACTAAGTACATTGAGTCATACTTGTAATTTTGATATTGTTTACAAGGTTTCTTCATTTAGTGATCCATTCTCTCGGGCTGAGGGGGGAATGCTGGAAAATTACAATTTCACTCCTGTTGAGGCCCTTCCGGGCCGTCTTTGTATATCTGTGACCTACCGTAGCGTGCTATCTGATTTCAACCTTAAGTTTTCAACATCATTGCCACCAGAAATTATCACTGATTATGCTGGAAGCCCCAATACTGACTCTTTGAGATCTTTCCCTACCTCAGAAAATGGTGTTCGTGCCACTTCCTTTCCACTGAGAGGGATAGGACCTCCATCTTCTGTGCCATTTGAACGTCCTCACAGCTGGACAAGTGGCTTCCATAAAACAGCACCTTTTGTACAGAACCAACCCTATGTTGGATCCCCACCAATGCATCGTGCTTCTCCACCTACTGATAATTATGGTATCAGAATTCACAGCTATCGATTACAAACTCGGCAAAGGTCTACAAGTTACGATAAGTATCAACTTTCCCCACCATTCTCACCCTCATCATCTCCATCACCACCTACATACTTCCTTACTGGCAATCCAATTTAAACATGTATGCATTCAGAAACCGCCCCTGTAACTATACCTCTTCCAGTGGTGGCTAAAAGCTCCAGAAACCTTTCTCCTAATTTTTCAGATCCTAGTAGAAATTCTCTGCCACCTTTATCCCCCAGAAGCACAAAGAATGATGCTTCATCACAGGAGTCTCCATCTGGAATCAGGTCATTCAGGAAAATAGAGGCTACAAGGATTGGAGAGGTACATCCTGGGATGGCAAATTATGCTGGTCAAAAGGTAACGTTTGTCCTACATTTCTACTCCTGTAGTCCAATTGTGTTTGTGGTTTTCTATTTGATAAGCTTTGTATATGTTTCATAGATTGTCAAAGGTAACAAGGATGATTCAGGGCGGTTCTCAGGATTGTTTTCCTCTAGTGGCTCACCAAAAATTGGATTTTCTAGAAGCTCCAGTAGATTATCTTTTCAGGATGACTTGGATGATGGTGACTTTTCTTGTCCTTTTGATGTTGATGATGTTGATACACCAGATGTTCAACTCAGGTACTTCGATTGACTTTGTCATTTACAACTGAAGTCATAAGCAGATATAAGCTGATCATCAATTACCTTGATATGAACCTGTTTCACTTTTACCGGAACTCCTTCCTCCATGCTAACTCCAGCAATTCCTGCTTTAATAAATTTACAACTTTTAATACCATTTCTTGATGATTAAAGATTATAGTGGATGTTTAACTTGTGCCAAATTAGAACTTAGTTTAATCTGCTTACATGATCTGAATGGTAAAAGAAACAAATCAGGATCTAACTCTGCACTTTCTGGGCTGATTTTAACACTAACAAGGTTCTATACACATGCCTTCAAAAGGAGAAAGAACCTAATAAATTGTTATATGGAATGCTAATGAAAAAGAAGAAGACCCAAAGAATATCTTATATTGTGGATTTGTTTTTTTGGGGGGTGGGGGGACTTTATAGATATATTTCCCAGGTTATTATATTTCTGAAATATTGATAGGTTTTAAGGTCATCTGTCTAGGTTTTATTTAAAAAAAAATCATCTCTGAAGTTGGTTTAGGGCCTCTTTGTTTTAAAGTTTAGGCAATGCAAACTGCCGTTGGTTGGATGGAAGACTCTTATTCCTTTTGCCAAATGCACATTGGAAAGCGTGGCTGGTAACTTACAGCCACACATTCTGCATGTAATGGTGTGCCAGTTCATTTGTATGATTGTATCTGTTGGAAATAACGTTATAGGAAATAGAAGTAGTTAATGATGATTCATTAGATTCATGTATATAGGGAATAATGTTCTTGAAAATGTACAGTTGTATTTATTTCACAATATATATATATATATATATATATATATATATATATATATATATATATATCATTCTTACTTGAGTGCTAATCACTCCAGCAATTCAAAATCTTCCCTTCTAAATTCTCTAAGTCTCTAAAGTCTTTTTTCAACTTGGTATCAAAGTGGGTTCGACCCTACCTCTGGTTACCGTTTTTAGAATCTCTACCATCTGGTCTGGCAGAAAATTCCTTAACAAATCATTTGTGACCCGTGTCTTATTTCTATCACAAAAGTAGTCACAAACAATCTCCAGTCAACAAGACCCATCACACTGTCACTATCCCGCACTCAGTAGTCACAAATAGTAGCAGCCCCGCAGTCAGCCACTGTCCCAATCGTCCACCACCAGAGACACACTGCACGCGCACCACCGGATGACTCAGAAGGTTCTGACCTGGCCAGCCCACCAAGACCCATCACCAGCGGAGTTCTCACACGCCCCCACGCACCTCTACCTGTCGGCGCATGAGCTTCACGCGCCACCTTCCCAGAGTCCAATCACCGTCGCACCAGTGCCATCTGAACCGCCGTCTCTTCCTCTTTCCATTCTTGCCATCACCTTCCCCGACCTTACCTTGTGCATTCGCTACCCATTCACCTTTATTTCTAGAAACCTCTCAAAACCAAGATGGAATCCGGAGCTGCCTCTCAGATTCCCACAAAATCTCAACCAAGTCAGATACCTACATACAACTCTTCCTTCTCTATTTCTGGAACCCCAACAATAACTTCAGAAAAGCTAATGGAAAAAATTATTTGGCTTGGTCAGCATTTGTAGAGCTTTGGTTTCTTGGTCAAGGAGTTTATGATCATTTGGAAAAGTCCTCTGATGATATTCCTGAAGAAAATCGTAGTCAATGGGAGAAACTTGATTATCAGCTTTGCGCCTTGTTGTGGCAATCCGTCGAACCAACCATTCTGGCAAACTTCAGAACCTTTAAAACTTGTCATACTTTCTGGAAGAAGGCTCAAAGTGTTTTTGCTAACGATATACAGAGGCTATATGATTCAGTGCAAAAGTTGGTCACTCTCAAACAATCAGACCATGACATGATTTCCTATGTTTCAAAAGCTCAATCTGCAGTTGAGGAGTTAAAAATGTTCTTGGACGCTGAAACCCTTGCAGGTATAACGACAAAACTTGACAATCTATATATGGTGTTGATCCTCCGTGGGATGACTTCAGATTTTGATCATGTACGTGACCAAATTTTAATTGGTCAAGAGGTCCTTCAATGGAGAATCTAATTACTAGACTTCTTCGAGTCCCTTCACCAAAAGTGGGAGGTAATTCTATTGATTCAATTGAAACTTCTGCAATGGTATCTAATCGTGGAGGACGAGGAGGTCGTGGAAACCATGGAGGACGAGGAGGAAGAGGTGGTCGTCCTCAATGTTTATATTGCCAAAGAATGGGTCATACCCAGGATACATGCTACTCACTTTGTGGATTTCCAGAAAAATCTGTGAATGTCTCTAAGACTGAAGGAAAGTTCACAGAGGATGAATATCAAGAATATCTTCAATTGAAGGCTACCAACCAATCTCAGTCCTCCACTGCCATAGGTGCCCATCATTCTACAGCTTGCATTTCTCAGTCTGGTAATTCTCAAAGTCCATGGATTATTGATTCAGGTGCCTCTGATTACATTGCTGGTAATAGTTCTTTGTTCTCCACCTTATCTCCACCTAAATTTCTGCATTTCATTACTTTAGCAGATGGTTCCAAAGTTGTTGCCAAAGGAATAGGTCATGCTTCACTTACTCCTTCTATGTCTTTAAAATCTGTTTTATTCATACTTGGTTGTCCTTTTAATTTGATCTCTCTTAGCCAACTTACTCGCTCTCTTAATTGTTCTGTAACATTTGATGTCGATTAATTTGTCATACAGAAACGTGGTACGGGTCGGATGATTGGCGTAGGACATGAATCTTGGGGTCTTTACTACCTCCAATCAGCTCCTTCCGGAACTTGTGTTGCAGCTGCATCTGTCAATCTTCTTCATGAACGTCTAGGTCATCCAAGTTTGTCAAAAATGCAAAAATTGGTTCCAAGTCTTGAGAAAATAAAAACTCTTAACTGTGAGTCATGTCAACTCGAAAAACATGTTCGATCTTCTTTTCCAATTCAGGTTGAAAGTCGAATAAATTTTCCTTTTTCTGTTATTCATTCAGACATATGGGGTCCAAGTCGTGTAACTACATCTTTGGGTTTTAAATACTTTGTTACTTTCATTGACAAATTTTCAAGATGTACTTGGGTATTCTTAATAAAAGAACGTTCTGAAATATTTTCTATTTTTACCTCCTTTTATACAGAGGTTGAAACCCAATTTGGTAAGAAAATTAAAGTTCTTCAAAGTGACAATGCAAGAGAATATTTTTCTGTTGCTTTCTCTTCTTTTCTGACTTCAAAAGGGATTTTACACCTATCAACTTGTCCTCATACACCCCAACAAAATGGAATAGCAGAAAGGAAAAATAGACATTTAGTTGAAACTGCTCGGGCATTGTTACTTCATACAAAAATGCCCATTTGCTATTAGGGTGATGCATTTCTAACTGCGTGTTTTTTAACAAATCGGATGCCTTCTTCTTCTCTTGGTAATATAGTTCCACATTCCATTTTATTTCCTAAAGAACCATTGTTTCGTGTTGCTCATCGTATGTTTTATTGTACTTGTTTTGGTCATGA
The DNA here is from genome assembly GCA_029884605.1 of Ormosia emarginata. Lineage (NCBI taxonomy): Eukaryota > Viridiplantae > Streptophyta > Magnoliopsida > Fabales > Fabaceae > Ormosia > Ormosia emarginata. The sequence goes on along the minus strand of JAQQTP010000082.1, from coordinate 51,777,548 downwards.
TCTCTCTCCAGATTTAGATAAACTCTCGGCTCGAGCAATTAAATGTGTTTTTCTTGGGTATTCCAGACTGCAGAAAGGATACCGTTGTTATTCTCTAGCTAATAATCGTTATTACATGTCTGCAGATGTCACATTCTTTGAAGAAACTCTATACTTTTCTTCTTCTGAGTCTAACATTATCCTTGATGTTTTACCTGTTCCCGATTTTGGTCCATCTCTTTCTCCTTTGTAGGAACAAGTCTTTCCTGAAGCCCCCAATGAACAAGAAGTTCCTCATGCAACCACTGAGTCATCTTCACCTCTTCTTATCACGTATCAGCATCGCCCACGTATTCCTGATCCAACATTATAGGGAGTTGAAGAACCAGAAGAATCATGTCCTACTCCACCAGCGACCTCTACTACGGACCTTTCTGAACCCAATGCTGACTTGCCAATCGCTCTTAGAAAAGGTACTCGATCCACTCAGAATCCTCATCCCATTTATAATTTCTTAAGCTATCATTGTTTATCTCCTTCCTATTCTTCTTTTGTATCATCCTTGTCCTCTGTTTCAATTCCAAAAAATATTCGTGAGGCACTTGCTCATCCAGGATGGCCACAAGCCATGATTGATGAAATGCAAGCTCTTGAACAAAATGGTACCTAGGAGTTAGTTTCCCTTCCTCCAGGTAAGACAATTGTTGGATGTAGGTGGGTGTATACTATCAAAATTGGTCCAGATGGCCAAATGGATCGTCTTAAAGCTCGTTTAGTGGCCAAAGGTTATACACAAATTTATGGCCTTGACTATGGGGATACCTTTTCTTCTGTTGCAAAAATCACTTCAGTTCGTCTCTTTCTTGCCATGGCAGCAATTGGACATTAAAAATGCATTTCTTTATGGAGAGCTAGAAGAGAAAATTTATATGGAGCAACCGCCAGGCTTTGTTGCTCAGGGGGAGTCTGGATTAGTTTGCAAACTACGACGTTCTCTCTATGGACTTAAATAGTCTCCACGAGCATGGTTTGGAAAATTTAGTTCTGTTATTCAAGAATTTGGACTGAAACGCAGTAAAGCAGACCATTCAGTCTTCTATTGCCATACTTCTCCAGACACTTTTGTTTACTTGGTGGTGTATGTAGATGATGTAGTCATCACAGGAAATGATCACGAGAAAATTTCTCAGTTGAAGAAACATTTGTTCAATCATTTTCAAAGTAAGGATTTAGGAAAGTTAAAATATTTCCTGGGTATTGAAGTTGCCCAATCAAGGAATGACATAGCTATCTCACAAAGGAAGTATGCATTAAATATTCTCAAGGAAACTGGCATGTTGGATTGTAGACCTGTTGACAGTCCCATGGATCCCAGAGACTTACACAAGTTGAATTGTAGGAAAGAAGTAGGAAGGGGTTGTATTTTAAATGTGGAGAAAGATGGGGGCAGGACCACATTTGCAAGTTTAAACATTGCTAATTGTTCATGATGGAGGAAATGGAGGAAGAGGAGGAAACAGAAGAAGGTGGAAAGGAGGAATCACAGGTGGAATTGGAGAATAAGGCTTTACAACTATCCTTGAAAAGTATCATGGGTCTAACTTCCAATAAATCTTTGAAGTTATGGGGGCAGTTGGGACACAAGCAGGTGTTGGTATTAATTGATTGTGGGGCCTCCAGCAATTTCATAGCCAATGATGTAGCTAAGAAACTGAGTCTGCCAGTGCAGGATACACAATATGTGGTGGAGGTGGGCAATGGCTGTAAGGTGAGTAGTAGAGGTGTGTGCCGAGGGGTGGAGATAGATGTGCAGAGGGTGAAGATCCAGCAAGATTTTTTTTTTGTTTGATTTAAGAAGGCTGAGATGGTTTTGGGAATGGACTGGTTAGCAAGTTTGGGGACCATCCAAGCTAGCTTCAAGGAGTTAATTTTTCAATGGACGGCAACAGGCGAGAAGGTGACTTTGAAAGGGGACCCTTCTCTTTGTAAGGCCCAGGCTTCCTTGAAGGCTATGCTCAAGGCCTTAAAGGATGAAGGAGAGGGGTATACCAGCAGCTGCCAAGTGAGGAGAATTTGCAAGATTCACTTTCAGTGGAAATTGCAGCCATCTTGGAGGAATTTGCAGTTCTGTTCCAAGATCCCTATGGTTTACCTCCTAGCCGGGAGCAGGATCATGCGATTCTCTTGAAGGAGGGAGCTCAATTTCCTAACATTCAACACTACAGGTATCCGCATTATCAGAAAAATGAGATTGAAAAAATAGTAGATGATATGTTGTTGGCTGGAATTATTAGACCCAGTAATAGTCCTTATTCAAGCCTAGTTTTATTAGTAAGAAAGAATGATGGAGGTTGGAGGTTTCGTGTAGATTATCGGGCTCTTAACAAACTAACCATACCGGATAAGTTTCATTGATGAATTGCAAGATGAATTAGGGGGAGGGGTGCAGTCATTTTCTCTAAATTGGATCTTAAATCCGGTTATCATCAAATTAGGATGAGAGCATAAGACATCTCAAAACCAGCCTTTTGAACACATGAAGGGCACTATGAGTTCTTGGTAATTCCCTTCGGATTAACCAATGCTCCTTCCACTTTACAAGCATTGATGAATTAAATTTTGTGGCCATATCTCAGGGACTTTGTGTTGGTTTTCTTTGATGATATTCTAATCTACAGTAAAGATGCCCAAACCCATTATGAGCACCTCAGGTTGGTTCTGCAACTACTGAAACAAAATCATCTGTTTGTGAACAAGAAGAAGTGTACTTTTAGGCAGCAGCAACTGGAATATTTGGGCCACTTGATTTCCAAGGAAGGAGTAGTTGCGGATCCTAATAAAGTCAAAGATATGGTAAATTGGCCTACACCCAGAGATATTAAGGGGTTGAGGGGATTCCTTGGTTTGATTGGATGCTATAGGCGATTTGTGAAGAACTATGGGAAGATTGCATGGCCATTAACACGACGGCTGAAGAAAGATAGTTACAAGTGGGGACCTGAGGCTCAAAAGGCATTTGATCAACTCAAGGAGGTTATTACATCTCTCCCTGTATTGGAAGTGCCTTATTTTGATAAGACTTTCATTGTTGAAACGGATACTTCCGAGAAAGGAGTTGGGGTTGTCTTAATGCAGGAGGGCAAACCAATCGACTATATGAGTCGCACTCTCTCTGATAAAGCCCAAAACTAATCTGTCTATGAGCGAGAGTTGATGGCTATAGTCTTGGCCATTCAAAAATGGTGACACTATTTGTTGGGAAGACACTTTATTGTGCACACAGACCAACGCAGCCTTCGTTTCCTAGCTGATCATAGAATTATGGGGGAAGAAGATCAAAAATGGGTCTCCAAATTATTGGGATTTGACTTCGAAATCAAGTATAAACTAGGTAATGAGAATGGAGCAGCAGATGCATTGTCACGGGAGCTTCAATATTCTGCAATTTCAACAGTTCAGCTGAATGATTAGGAAGGATTGGAAGAAGAGATCCAAACTGATGCCAAGCTTAGCGGGATTATACAAGATTTGTTGTGGCAGTCTGATTCTCACCTAAGATTTCAGTTCAAGAAGGGCAGATTATTATACAAGGGTAGGATGGTTATCCCTCGAGATTCCTCAAAAATTCCTCTAATACTTAAGGAATTTCATGACGCAGTGGTTGGAGGACATTTTGGTTTCTTTAGAACTTACAAGAGGATCTCGACTTTACTTTATTGGGAAGGAATGAAGCAAAATATACAAGACTATGTGCAGACTTATGAAATTTTTCAGAGAAACAAATATCAAACTCTCATCCCTGTTGGTTTGTTACAGCCTTTACCTATCCCTACACAAGTTTGGTCTGATTTATCAATGGATTTTATTGGTGGTCTTCCTAAAACTCATGGAGTGGATACCATCTTAGTAGTAGTGGATCGATTAACTAAATTTGCTCATTTCATAGCAATTTCTCACCCTTTCACAGCCAAGGATATAGCTGCAATTTTGTTAGGGAAATAGTCAGACTTCATGGGTTTCCCACTTCCATTGTGTCTGACAAAGACAACATCTTCCTAAGTTCTTTTTGGACAGAATTATTCAGGCTTGCTGGCACTAAGTTGAAATACAGTTCTGCTTATCATCCTTAATTGAATGGACAAACCGAGGTGGTCAACCACTGTTTAGAAACCTATTTGCGATGTCTTACGGGGACCAAACCTAAGCAGTGGCCTAAATGGCTAGGGTGGGCTGAATATTGATACAACACCAATTATCATTTGTCTACTAAGATGACACCCTTTAAGGCTCTCTATGGGAGAAACCCTCCTACTCTCCTTAAGGGAGACAATGTTTCATCCTCAGTGGAGGAAGTGGATCGGTTGATGACTGAAAGGAATCAGGTGATAGAAGAATTGCACGAGCAGTTGATCAAGGCATAGAACTGCATGAAGAATCAAGCTGATAAAAGGGAGGTGGAATACCAGCCCGGAGATGTGGTCTATTTAAAAATCCAACCCTACAAACTCAAATCCTTAGCTAAAAGGATAAATCAAAATTTGAGCCCCCAATTTTATGGACCCTATGAGATCATAGAGAAAATCAATTCAGTAGCTTATAAATTGCAATTACCTGCAAGCAGTCTTGTTCACCCGGTGTTCCATGTTTCATTGCTTAAGAAGTCTATTTCCTCGACTGTTGCAAGTTAGTCATTACCTTCTTTTTTAACCGAGGATTGGGAACTGAAGGTACAACCAGCTGAAGTTCTGGATTACCGCATGAATTCTGCAGGGGCAAGGGAAGTTTTGATCAAATGGCAGCACCTTCCTGATTTTGAAAACTCCTGGGAAGACATGTTTGCACTCCGGAACCAATTTCCTGAATTCCACCTTGAGGACAAGGTGAGTTCTTTGGGAGGGAGTGTTGATAGAACCCCAAAGATGACCCAAGTATATGTTAGAAGAAAGTATCGGGTTACAAAGGAATTGAGAGAAGAATATGCAACTCCAAGTTTGCTGGGACGACATTAAGTGAGTGGGGAACATAGGGATTAATTGTTGATAATTGAGTAACGGTAGGATTAAGTGGGATTTATGATTGTAACAGTGGGATTAGACAACGCTAAGTGAGTGGGGAACATAGGAATAATTGCTAGTAATGGTGTCAATTATGTGACAGTAGGATTAAGTAGGATTAATGGTTGTAATAGTGGATTAAATGGGATTCATAACAAGGATTAATTGCATAACAGTAGGGAGGGGGGATGCTACTATAAGTGTAGGGAAGGGGAACGTGGAAAGGGAGGAAAAACTTGGGCTAGATTTTGGGAGGGACTGAGCACTCTACATTTGCTCAGAATATTTGTTCTAATGTTTTTTTTTTTAGTTTTCCTATAACTTCTGGGCTGATATCATTCTAATATCAACCAGAGTGCCTTAATAAATCAGTATTCATTTTCTGTCCTAGTTTCATTAGTACCTATCACCACATGCCTGTGCCTTGGCAGCCACTACACCTGAAATCTAGCATGGCGGATTCTACTTTGGCAACTTGCAGAGTGTTGGCTACTATCGATCATGTAATTGCATGTCATGTGTCTGTGCGTGACATGCTCCTAGACTTCCTTTCTTTGAAAGCCTACTACCATTGCTTGATCCTTTCAGTTAGTGATGATAAATCTTTGGCGTATATTTTGATGTCCTATGAACATTTTATGCATTTTTTGTTTGTATGTTTAACTGGAAGAATCCATGTCATAAAGATTCGACAACGTTTTACGTTGGCTGTCGACTGCCTAACACAACCCTCCTCTTTTTTCCGGGCTTGGGATCGGCTATGTAAAGGGATTTGCAACAAAGCTCACACCTAGTGAGAAAAGGCTTGGTTGTTGTTGTTGTTGTTGTTGTATGTTTAACTGGAAGAAGGAATTATATATAATGGGTTGGTTGACAATACTGTTTAAGGCTTTGTTAAATATCTGGAAATGCTGTTTTACCACAATATTCTCATTTAACCTTCTGCTTTGAATTTGACCTGCCTTTTCTAAATGTTCATAATTTGTAGTTTAGTATCTTACAATGTTATTGCTTTTTCTTTATGTTGATTTTCTGGGCAAATAGTCAGAATGTGGATGGTAAGAGTGCTTCAGAGATCACTTCAACATCACTACCGAAAAAACAACAATAACCAAACCTTTTCCCGCTTGGTGGGGTCGGCTACATAGATCAAACAACGCCATTGTGCCCTATCATAAACCAAGTCTTCAGAAATGTCATTCAAATCTAAATCTTTTTTAATAGTTTCACCTATAATCTTTCTTGGTCTCCCTCTACCTCTAGCTATTAGACTATCCTCCACCTGATCTACTCTTCTTATCGGAGCTTCTAAGGGTCTTCTCCTTACATGTCCAAATCACCTATGGCGAGATTCTACCATTTTTTCCACAATAGGTACTACTCCCTGCTTTCTCTCTAATGCATTTATTTCTAATCTTATTTTGTCTTGTATGGCCACACATCTAGCGCAATATCCTTATCTCCGCGACACTGATCTTATGCTCATGCTGGCTTTTTACCGCCCAACATTCACTTCAACATCACTACCAATGGGTAAAAAATCCCAAGATGCTGCTGTTGGTGTTCTTGTGCACATGCTTAGGACAGCGCCTCCTCTGCGCCAAGATCCAAGTTGTTATTCAACCCATTCCCGAAAGACTGAACTTGAGGGAGGAGTTGCTACTGCTTCTGGATTCTTTTTTCCTCGATAGACAGCTGATGCACTTGAAGAGCTCAGGAGTTACAGAGAAATGACAGACCTTCTTTCTAAGAGAGTGAGTCGTGTCATGAGCAAAGATGAAGCTTAGCATGCTGACATGTTGGGCCTTTTCATCAAGCTCATGAAATAGTTGAGGTTGTTGATGCTGACTAAAGAATTTATATAGAGCTTCAAGACATTGTACTTATGACAGTTATACAGAACAAATACCTCTTTGGGGTAAGAAAAAGGATCCAATAGATTTGTGTATGTATCCTGACTGAATGTTGGCTACAAACACCAGAAGTTATTTTATCTTGACCAAAATGATAATTAATATAAGCTTCTAGTATCCTCTCACTCTAAACATTGTAGTTCTGAAATGAGGAATTTGCTTCCCCAATGTGTATGGCAATGTCTTAAGAAAATGTCATTGGTATTTTGGAAGAAAGGTTGGTGAATTTCATTGTAAAGATGCATACACGGAAGAAGAGAACTATTTGAAATGTATATTGTGCTTCTTTCTCATAATCAGTTACTGCGATTATTTGATTATACAGATGAATTAAAGCCACGAAATTATTGCATTGTGGACGTTGAAATGTATATTGGGCTTCCCCAATGTGCTCAATGTTAACGAGAGTTAGTTCAACTGGTAAGATCAAACAATGTGACAAAAAAGTCTTGTTGAAGTTTGCGACATGCCCTGATTTGCAAATTCCAAATTGGAATGGAGCAGCTTCTCTTCTCACTAAACTTTTTATGTTCTAAAAAAATTGTAGCAGTAGGTGCTCAATAGATCATACAACACGAACTGAATGGAAGATTAATGACATGTAGAGTTAGAGATTCAATGAATAATAAGGGGTTCCGCTGAATAGTAGAGTTTACTTTAAATCACTTGGTGATAATCCAGTTGGTTTGGATTGATTTTTTTTTTTAAAAAAAATGTAGTAAAAAAAAATCTAAAATATCGTTAAATATAAAATATTTTATTAATATTAATTAAAATAATGTCATTTTATATGATTTTTTTAAATGATAAAATTCATTTAATCACGGGTTCTATTATGTTAAAAATATTAAAATAAAAAGGAAAGTTTATACTCAACTAGTCAATCTTATCTTTATATCTTACATTTGAAGTGTGTAAATACATTATACATATCGTAATAGATAAAAAAAATAAAAAATAAAATCTCCATTGTACCCAAAAAATAAAAAACAAAACTTTTTTTTTTTAAATCTGAAAAACAAGACTAATCTTTTAACATGCCAATTGCGCATCAGCTAAATTTAAAATTATAGTATGATAAGCATGAAGTAAAATGATATGATAGTATCTTAAAGTAATTAATTTTGAATAAATTTGTTAAAAAAATTTGCATATCAATTTGTCATGAGAAATTCATAATTGCATAACTTATATTTAAAGTATTTTTTTTTTATATATAAATGTATAACATAAGAAAACATATCTTAAGTTCAGGCACAAATTTATGTAAATAAATGTATTTATTAATAAAGGAAATTCAACGGCAGTCAATCATATATAAATTCTTTTAAATATGTCAATCATATATAAACCGGTATGAAAATGCTTCTTAGTTCTTACACATCACTAAATGATTCATATCTATCACATTTATCTAGATAATATAATTATAATGTAAGAATATAAAAAATAAGATGAGATTAATTATAATTAAATAATAAAAATTATGTAAATATAATATAATATATAGATAAATGTGTATATATAACATTATTTAAATGGAACCATTACAGTTTGTACAAACTAATGTAAGAATTTGCTTTCATATATAGTTTAGAATGGATGGACGGAGTTGGGTAACAGCAAAGCTACTATAGGTTAGCTTTCTTTTATTTTTCTTTTATTGTAATGAGGTAGTGTTTAAGTTATTTGGAGCCTGTTTGCATAATTCTTTTTATAAAGAAAGTATTTATTTATTTTGTAAATATTTTAACATGTTTTCAAGTATATTTAGATGTCAATTTAAAAAAAAGTATAAGAAAAAAAATTTAAAACTACTTAATTCTAAAATTAACAATTTCTTACTTTAAAAAAGTGGAAGAAAAAATAAATTTTAAATATAATTTTATAAAAATACTATTAAAATAAATACTTCTTAAATATTGTATCTAAATATTAAATAATTTATTTATTTTTAAAAAATACTACTAAAATAAGAGATATAAAAAATATTTTTTATATAAGTATATCTAAAAGAACCCGTGCAACTAATCAAATTTTTTAGATCTGTCACCTTCTAGTTTGATCAAAAGCACATTATTAATGTTGAGATAGAGGATTGTGGCCTAACTCCAATAATTTGACATAATTAGAATTCAAATTTGTGACATTTTATCATATCACGTATTACATGCTTGTATTGATTTTATAGGTTAGCTTTATTTATTTTTTTGGCTGAATGTATAAGTCTGCTTTGTGTGTAGATGTTTAGTTGTTAACTTGTATATTAAGGCAATTCAAACTCCGATATAACAAATAAGTCAGTCAGCACAGCATTAAACTTGGAGAAGGGGAAAAGAAAATTAAAAGGCAGGCTATTAATATTATGGATTCAATGATTCATCTTCATCTTCCCTCTTTCCGTTTTCTTTTTCTGATAATAGCGGAGCCTCTTATTATTATTATATTAATTAATAATTAATAATAATTAATATGGATCTGGATATGGATTCATCGACGACTACTTGCCCCGTCTGCAATTTATCAGTTCCGTCTTCCCAAATCCAATGGTATCTTAATCTTTTCTATCTCTTTCTTCTTTCCCATTTGATATGAATATGTGACACTGATCATTTGTGTCAAAACTGCAAATGCAGGCACGCCAACGCTCACTTTGACGATCACGACGACCTGCCCCAACAATTCCATCTTTCTTCAAATTCACCCCCTCAATCTCTACCGGTACTCCCAGTACTATCTCAGAAAAAAAAAAATTAAAATTGAAGTTTTCCTTATTTTTAAAAGGTTCACTTTGTGGTTTTGAATTTAAATTTTACCCACATGGCCATAAATTGAAGTATAAAATGTGAAATGTGAATTTTAGCCACATGAGCATAAAATTGGAGCTTTTTTTTTTTTGGGGTCTAAGATAGAGCAATTTTTTTTTTCTGCTTGTCAAGAAAAGAGGGATATATAAGCTACACAATCTGTTTCTGTACATTGTCTTATATCATATTTTGCAGGGTGAACAAGATGCCAGTGGCTCACAGTTCGGAGCAGCTTCTGGAGATTGTAACTATTGGTGTGTTGGTGAGACCAGTAGAGATAATGGGGAATGCACAATAGATGACAAGATCTCTTGCTTGATTGGTTTACAGACAAGGAGCAAATTTTACAAAGTTGAAGTGGGTTTGATGACCTTGTTGAGAAACTGTTTGGAGTCTGAAGCTGAAGACTCAAAAACCATTTTGTCAGGTTATATTGATCATTTCCAGACCCTTGAGTCTGAGGATGCTGGATGGGGTTGTGGTTGGCGTAACATTCAGATGCTTTGCTCTCACTTGCTAGCGCAAAGACCAGAAGCGAGAGAAGTTTTGTTTGGTGGTTCGGAATTTGTTCCTGATATCCCATCGCTCCAGAGATGGCTTGAGATTGCTTGGGAAAAGGGTTTTGACGCGCCTGGATCTGCTCAATTAGACCATGTTATTTATGGTTCGAAAAAATGGATAGGAACTACTGAGTGTGCTGCTCTTTTGCGTTCCTTTGCTCTTTGGGCAAGAGTAGTAGATTTTGGTCCTAAGGATTCTGAATCGCGTTATATATCTGTCCCAGGTTCAAGTGTTGACAACACTATGGATAAAGCAAGTAGTGATAAGATGGTAAAAAGTAATGCTAAAAAAAGTGAGGCTTATCAAGTTCTCATGGATTTTGTGTGGAATTACTTCTCTGATAAAAGCTCAATCCAATTTGGTCGCCAGCGTGTTGTGATCAGTGAGAAAACGTGAGTGAGGGCACATTTTATATACACATGTTTTAACCACACAAAAAATTTTGTTTCTTAAAAGTGTTTTAATTTTTGAAAGCTTTCTTGGACAGGCCCTTGTACTTTCAACATGATGGTCATTCAAGAACAATAGTTGGAATTCAAGTCAAACATCAGCAGAATGGAATTCTGCAATATAATCTCCTAATTTTGGATCCTGCTCATGTAATTTATCTACATTTCTTGCTTCATATTTCATTGGTAATATCTATGTTCTTGATTGTCATTTAGATGACTTTGAGTAATTGCATATCATGCAACTGTGTTTATAGCTTTATCATTGGCCAGAAACTAAAGAAAAAAAAGTATGGCATGCAGTGTAATTGACATTAGCCAGTAAAGGTCTTCTCATAATAGAGACTACTTTGAGAATGGAAGGATGAAGTTTAATTTTGCTAAGACATTTTTTGGGGATCCAATAGAGAATAGTCTTTCCAAGATCCAAGAAATTAGAATGATGATTCAAAACTCATGCTATATGAGTAGATGGCTCTCACTTATTATTCCTTTAGTCATGAAAAGTAAGTGGATATACTTAGAATGGCAAGAACAACAGAGAAGACCCAAGGCATTTGAAAGTCAGCGAAATGCAAATACATTACTTGAATAGAATTTCTTGTTCTTATTGTATAAAGTCAATTAGAATCCAGAAATTATAGAAGAACTTTGCTCCTCCTTTTTCTATTCTTTACTTTAGCCAACTAAAGTGAAAGTTAATATTTGCTTCTTCTTCTCTTTATTATTATTATTGTTTTTAAATACAACTAAACTAGTTTTGAGTTTTAACTTCCATTGGTCTTTTGCAGTTTTCTTGTCAAGTATTTTATCCTTCAACTTGTTGAAAGAAAATATTACATCACTTTTGATTGACACCAGGGTCAAAATACAAAGCAAAGTATATCAAAATTAGAACCTGCATTATAATCCTCACTTCTATAGTTTTGTCTGGTTGTATTATTTGGACTAGTATGAGCTCTATAAGACATTTATCTTATGAATTGTTGGAAGTAGTGTAGATATGTTCTCTACCTTCCTGTCTCTGTTTAACACACAAACACACGCACACATTAAAAAGGGTACTCTGGAGCATGCATGTTGTGTAGTGATGATGCATCCTTTCAAGTTTCAAATGTCGTGATTTATCATTATAGAGTACGGCTGCTCTTGAAAGATCACTTAGGGAGAAAGTTGGATGGCAGAAACTCATGAAAAGAGGAATGCATACACTGAAGAAGCCACAATACCAGGTCTTACTTCTTTTAACAAAAATTTATAATTGCATAGCACCGATAAATGATTAGGCTTGACGGTCTTGTTTTTATTTCAGTTGTGTTATGTTGATCCTGGAATTGCCAGTGAGGAGGAGATGGAGAAACTCAAGACAATTGATAGTGTCTTCCTTGAATTTTAGACAACATATAGCGATTGCTATATCGAGGTACTATCTTCTATTTCATGCCATTGAACTATTTTTCTTGGCACTTATTCTGACTCTGATTTAATTACATCAGAGAAGAAATAGAAGAAAATTCTAGTTTTATGAATGGATACAGATACTATTCCTAGTTACAGATACCGGATCTGTGTAGAACTGTCAACCCTGAGAGGTTTCATCAAAGTTCTGTAACCTGCATAACCTTGAATAAAGTCCTTCCTCTGCTGCTATTAGGGTTGAGTGGGTGCCCGTGTCCACAATTTTACCTTTATCCATGACGATTATGGTATCTGAGTTTACTACTGTGGAAAGCCTATGAGCTACTGTGATCTGGGTGGTTCTTGAACTCAAGCCACTGTCTTCCTTCAGATTTATTGCTTTTAAAGTGCTCACTATAATTCTTTCTGACTCAGCATCAAGAGCACTTGTTGCTTCATCAAGGAGTAATATTGCAGGCTTCTTTAGTAAGGTTCTGGCAATGGCTATTCTTTGCTTTTGTCCTCCTGAAAGCTGGCAGCCTCTCTCCCCAACAAGAGTGTTATATCCATTCGGTAGATTACTTACAAATTCATGTATGTTTGCTTCTCTGGCGACCTCCACTGTTTCACTTTCAGAAGCCCCATTGTTGCCATAGCAAATATTGTCTCTTATCGAGCAGTTAAAAAGCAGTGGCTCTTGTTGTACCAGCCCTATTTGTGTCCGTAACCATCTTAGATTATATTCCCGTATGTCTTTCCCATCAATTAATACCTTTCCCGCCCCTGGATCGTAGAATCTTAGTATAAGGGCCAAAACAGAGGATTTTCCAGCGCCACTTGGTCCTACAAAAGCCACCTTCAATCCAGCTTCAATTTGTAAACTGAAATTGTCAAGAACAGTGACTGCAGGTCTTGAAGGGTAATTGAATTTTACATTTTGAAATTCAACTTGTCCTTGGATCCTCTCAGGTTGGGAATCATCCGCTGTATCTGGTTCAATTTCAGTTTTACGGTCAAGGGTTTGGAATGCCGGGGTTAGTATATTGATAGCAGAGATGACAGTTGGGATCAGTGTGTATAATTCTGTGATAGAAGGAACTGTGAGAGAAAAAATTTGGTATGATCTTATTCCATTTTCAAAGGTGGCTTGACGTCTGTCAACCAGAATTGTTGTGTACCACAGAGCAATGGCGTGTGCAATGTTCCACAAGCAAAGAGAGAAGCCTTGCATGATCCCATATTTGATACTTTCTTTCCTGTACTTTTTCCTTGGAATTTCCAGAGATGTTTCGGCTTTCCTTAGTACATGTTCTTCATAACAGAATGATGCAATAGTCCTTATGTTGGTTGTGGACTCAGATGCAAGAGCAACAAGCTCTGAATGTGAAGCAGAGTAGTCACCTGAAAATCCTTTGGCAGATTTCGCTTGAATGAGACCACCTATGAAGTGGCAGGGCATCACAGCCCAAGCTACCAAACCCATTCTCCAGTTGACAGCCATGCTGACAACTGTTGCTATCAGTATGGAGGAAACACATTGCACAATCACGGACATGCGATCTGCAATTATGACTTTGACCATGGCAGTGTCACTGATGATGCGCGAAGTTAATGAACCAACAGTGTTCTCAGATTTGTCAAACCAGCTTACTTCGTTATGAAGCACACCTGTAAAAGTTGAAAGGATTATTGACTAGTGTTTGTTAAATCATACTGGAATTTTATGTATATGATGCATTATTCTAAGTTCTAAGCATTTTAGCTTATGCCTCAGTTTTTTTCCGGGACAGAGAAATTAGGTGAATGTGCAGAAATTCTAATAGGGGATATCTGATACCTGAATACAGAGCACATCTGAGATTTGCCATGGCCTTTTCTCCAACCACTCCAAAGAAGTAATGCTGGAAGGTGTGACTGAATAATGAAAGCAACCCTATTGCAGTGAAGATGGCTGAATAAAGTGCAACTTTCCGTTTTGCATCTGCTTCAAAGTATGCTACTCCAATGGTGATGATGTAGAATCCAAAAACTGGCTTTGAGATGCCAGAGAAACCTGCTGCAAACGAGCCAATAGCAATCTTTGCCAGCTCCCTCTCTTTTAAATCAAACCAAATTCTGAAAAATATATTTCTTTCTCCTGTGCTCTTGTTCTGTTCCTTTAGCACAGAATGCTCACTGAGATTTCTTTGAACCTCTCTCTGCTCCTTTGGTAGTGGTTTAGTTTCGTCAGGAGGATCATCTTGGCGGGCACTTCTGTTTTTGGAAATGGTAGTTCTATCCATTAAACATTTAAAGCTGGGTAGAGTTCCTCCCCAACACCCTTTGGTTCGCAATATGATTAAAAAATGAACATTAAATGGCTGATTACCTGGATTCAGGAGCTGCTGGGTCAAGGTTCTGCATGCTGAATAATGTACTATAGAATCTGCTTGTGTCTAGCAAACTCTGGTGTGTTCCTGTCTCTACAACTTGTCCATTCTCTACAACAGCAATCATATCTGCATTTACAACTGTTGAGAGCCTGTGTGCAATCAAGATGACAGTCCTTCCCTGCATAGCTGTCTCAAGTGCTTCTTGAACCAGCTTTTCTGACTCAGTATCAAGGGCACTAGTGGCCTCATCAAGCAAAAGAATGGGAGGATTTTTCAGAATGGCTCTTGCTATTGCAATTCTCTGTTTTTGGCCTCCTGATAATTGGACGCCCCTTTGTCCTACCTGGCAACCATTATGGCCGACAATGTTTTTAATGGAAGGAATGTATGTTGCTGGAAGACACGTTTGTTGAAATGGGTGCTTGGCCGTGAGCTATATGGAGAGGAAATGAGAGTGTTTTTGTGCTTTCCTTGAAAAGAGAGAGAATGGATAGAAACTTGATGAAAATGGAAATTATGACTAAATATTATGATAGTAAAGGAGTGAAGGATGTATAAATGAATGATAGATGGTTTAAGAAATTCTCTTGCTCATGAGCTTCATATGAAGAAAGTGAGAAAGAATAGAAATCAAATGAATTAATAATGAACAAGAGAATGATTGATGAATTATGATAGAAACTATTTGTGATAATAATGAACAAGTAGGACAAGAGTGATTAAGTGATAGATGAGTTCTAAATTTCTCCATTGTCGTGGAGTATATGAGATAAGGTAGGTGCATCATTAGCTTTTAATAAATAAAGATTAGATAAGATATACATAATAACTAAATTTTAAAAGTGTAGGAATTAATGGAATGCATACAGTCACATTATGCATCAAGGAGGAAAATAATGCATTCTATTAATTCCTACACTTTTGGAATTTAGTTATTATGCATATCCTATCTAATCTTTATTTATTAAAAGTTAATGATGCACCTACCTTGTCTCATATACTTCACGGCAATGGAGAAATTTGGAGCTCATCTATCACTTAACCACTCTTGTCTTACTTGTTCATTATTATCACAAATAGTTTCTATCATAATTCATCAATCATTCTCTTGTTCATTATTAATTCATTTGGTTTCTATTCTTTCTCACCTTCTTCATATGAAACTCACGACCAAGAGAGTTTCTTATACCATGTATCATTCATTTATATATCCTCCACTCCTTTACTATCATAATACTTAGTCATAATTTCCATTTTGATCAAGTTTCTATCTATTCTCTCTCTTTTCAAGGAAAGCACAAAAACACTCTCATTTCCTCTCCATATAGCTCACGGCCAAGCACCCTAATTTACCCTCCCATCTTCTATAATTCAAACCAACCATAGATCTTGAATCTAAACACCATTTCAAGACACTTTCTAGATGTGACCATTATCAAATTCATCTATCTTCAAGTATTTTTCTTCAAGTTAAGGTTTGAAGATTCCTAAGGTAAAGTTCTTCAATTTTCACTTCTCTTTTCATTTTCAAGTTCTAGACCATAATCTTGATCCATGGTGATCTTGTTTCAAGCCTTTGATGTTGATTTTTATATGATTGTTTTGAAGAACAATTTGGTGGAAAAAATTTACTTCAAGAAGACCAACAAGGAATTTTTGAGCATCACCTAAGGTAAGAGGGAGATTAACCTCATCAACCTATCATAGTGGCGAAGAACGAATTTGTTTGTTGTAGGTGAGAAATCCATGCGAGGATTTATTCACTTGATTGTATGAATTTTTGATTAATTGTGTTTATTTATATGTTTTTATGGCTTTGATATTATGTATGATCTTGTTATAGTAGAAATTGATGGTTGAAATATGTTATATACTTTGAATCATGTTGATGATAACAAAAATTTTTGGTCCAAAGACCAACACGGCTCACGGCCATGAAACTAAAATAAGGCAATCCAAGACAAAAAAATTAATTTACAAAGTGTAAACTTAGTTGATTAGGTAATAAGATATTGAATTAAGGATTTATAAAATAGAAAAGTAAAAGAACAAAATTTTACCATTTTATAAGAGGTAAATTTTTATCATTGAATGGAAAACCTAAAGTATTTTATTTAAGAGAGTTTTATTAAAGACAATGGAAAAAGAATTTTATTAAATATGACTTTTGTGAAAAATATTAGAAAATATTACCTAGAGGGATTTGGTAAGAAAATATTGATATTTGAGATTCAATTTTGTATTAAACTTG
Organism: Ormosia emarginata; assembly: GCA_029884605.1. NCBI lineage: Eukaryota > Viridiplantae > Streptophyta > Magnoliopsida > Fabales > Fabaceae > Ormosia > Ormosia emarginata. The sequence goes on along the minus strand of JAQQTP010000082.1, from coordinate 51,760,764 downwards.
AAAAATTTAAAAAATTTAATTTAGAAAGTTGATAAATATTTTATGCGGTTAAAAATAATGTTAAACTCTCATGCGATTTAAAAACGTTGATTTTTGAATTACGTAATTTGAAAAACGTTTAAAATTTTTTATGCGTTTAAGAAAAACGTAGGAAAATATTTGTGTAATTTGAGGACATAACAAAAATGTTATGTGATTATGAAAATGCGATAAAAGTATTTCGCGATTGAAATTAAATAGTAATTTGTTACGGGGTCTATATATTGGATCCGTGGAACCCTGTGGGGCCCACATACTAGACACGAAAATGTTGTAAATGATTTGGTCCAATAATGATTTATGTTTAAGGAAAATCATATTACTGATGTTTATATGTGCATTGAATCATTAATCGTACATTGTGAAAGTCCGGTGGACTTTGTTGTTGTGATTGTATGCCTAAGAGTTGAATTACACCTAAGTGCAGGTGCGAATTGCGTAGTGTAGATCACTTGTTGACCTTGGGGGTGTCAGGGCGCAGGTATTCCACAAGTAACTAGTTGATAGCTCCACTATGTCGTAGTACAGACCGATGCAAATGCACCGACGATTTGGATTGAGACACTATTCCTATTCATAATCTGGCGTAGAATGTCTTGTATAAACCATGTTGCGCAAATTGAGAAATTATAGCACTTGAATCGATACTGATGATGTACAAACATGTCTTCTAGATTATTCATTTCGAAATTGTGTTTAGCTTTATGGAATAGGACTTGGTCTATTGTGTATATGCATAGTCAGTTGTCACATTGATACATTATTCATTTATTGAAATGTTTTATTTTATTGAAATTATTTATTAATTTATAACATGATTATACTTGTTATTCCTGTACTTGAATGACATTATTTGTTATTACTGTTTCTACGCTGTCATGTTGGGATGTGATGTAGGAGATTTCACCTCTTTATTATATTGTGTTGTTGTTCTATTATGAATTTATAATCATTAAAGACCGACAAGGAGACAAGGCAGGATCGCTTGGGTACTGTTGAATTAATCTTCTGTAATGGCTATGAGATAAGGCCTCATTGGCTTTATTAGAGTCCAGTTTTACGGAGGTAAATATGCTTTGCGTATCGACCTAGATACCGAGTGTATTAGATATGTTGGGGATATAACCCTAACTTGGAGTAGGACTCACTCTGAGATCCCAAATGCTATTAACACATTCTTTTGAATATTTTTTTTAATATTTGTTTTATTATTGATTCAAAAATAAGTGTTATTAACATTTTTTTCTTAATAATCATTTCAAGTGTATGGGGTGAACTAATAATAAAATAAGTATTAAAAAGAATATTCAAAAGAGTGTGTTATTAATATTTTTCATGACAAAATTGGTTAACCCATCTCGATCGTCCATAGGCCAACCAAAAACAGAGTTGGGCTAGATGACTCGATTTTGTTAACGGGTTGAAAAAGACTAAGCTACCCCACTTAATGATGGGTTTAAAATTCATAAAAAAGAGAGTCAACTTGTCAAACATTTAATTAAAAAAAACAAGTAAAGCAGTAGGGATGGCAATTCTTCCCGCAATTCGGGGATTCCCGCGGGGACCGTCCCGAATGGGGCCCCGAATGCGGGGTTTTCTACCCGCAGAGGGATGGGACGGGAGAAAAATCTCTCCGTGACATTCGGGACGGGGATCATACTCCCAAGGGGTCCCCGTCCCCAAAAAAATTACAAAAATATCCTTTATAATATATATATATATATATATATATATATATATATGTATTATTATATAAATAAATAAATATATTTTAGTAATTTCATCTTTAATTAAATTTTATATTTATTTAAAATTAAAAATATTAAAATAATTTATTTTATCTTTTTATTATTATTATTATTTTTTAATATAGTGGGGAATGCAATATCCGTAGGGGAAAAGTCTCCCCGCGGTGGGGACGGGGACGGGACGGGGACGAAGAGATGACTGCCATAAAGCAGTTAACTCAAAAAATTTTAAAAAATAAAAAATGTCAAGTTAGGCAAGACTTAAGCCTAACCCACCATCCATTAAGTAAAATAAAAAATCAAACTTGATTCGACTGGCTTGTCCGCTACAACTTGTTGGTTATGGGAAGTAGGTTAAATAACCTAACTCAAAAAAATAGATTGTAACATGCAATCTAACTCGTCGTTTTTTACGGGTTAAATGGACCATCAAGTCAAATTTATTGTCATCTTTACATGTTTGCATGAGTTTAAATTTGATGTGTTGTTAATGTAAAAAAAAAAATTATACTAATTATCTACTGATGTATTGTCACATTAAAATATTTAGACTTTTGAGGTAATAGTTGTGATAATCAAATGATTTGACAATATTATTGGATGATAATTTAAAGAAGTTTAATATTAACAATGTATCAAAATTAAATCTTTTGTATAAGAATTTTAAAATTTTATTGTGAAGGTTTCTCAACATTAACCTAATACACGACACTTTGTTCACAAAAGGAGAATTAATCATCTCATGTGAAATTTTTACATAATAAGATCATGTGATGAGAGAAATATAAATAAAGACCCAAAAAAGTAGAGCGCTCTTAAAATTTGTGTCACCTTGTGTTGGAGTTTCCAAACCTTCTTAAGTCAAACTTTTGTTAATATGAATAGAACACATAAAGCATGTTTTATGGAGATTCTCTTGTGAAGGTTTGTGTATACACTTATCTAAATCTTGGCAAATCGATTTAATTTTTAGTTTAAGATTGAGTGTGTGTTTGGGATAACTGTGAAAGATTGATTATTTCAATAATCGATTATTTTAATAATCAACCTGTAAAAACTTAATTATTTCAATAATCGATTATGTTTGGATATATTAGCTGAAAAACGATTTTAAGCTAATTTATTTCGTTTGGATGGTATAAAAATATTATTTTTATGCATTAAATTACTGAAATAGGTATAGAATGATTAAAAAAATTATTTGATTGATTAAAAAAATTATTTAATTGAGGACAAAATAATATTTACATATCACTGTTGAGAATAATCCCAATAACTTTTCTCAAAACAGCTCAGAATTTCGCTTGGCATGTAATAATTTTTTTCTCCTCATAAAAGTAGTTGCTTTTTTCCCTTCAAAAAGCCAAACACATTGGCTCAACCGAGCAACAACTTTTTTGCTGAATCAACGTATGTTGGAGACAGATTTAATCTGTCCCAAACATGCACTAAAAAAATGTAAGGAACCATCCTCAATTTTAAGACAACAGCCACAATTATTGATAGTTTCATTGGCCAAACCCCAAAATTGAAAGGAATTCTGATCATAGAGGCAACCTTGAGTTTTTCACCTTTTTTTTTGAGAGCTTTATATTTCTTTGTTACTTCCTTATCTACCTCCTATTTCCTTATTTCTTTTTTTAGTTAAACCATAAGGTATTTTTACAGGTTCAGCCTATTTGAACCGTCCATGAGACTAATCCTTATTTGACTATAGGAATATAAGAATTATGCAGTCTACTCACAAGAATTATTTCTTAAGATTTGAACTTGCGTCCTCATTCTAAGAGATCGTGGTAAGAAAAGGATGATAATATGATTAATGTATACAAAGTATGTAAATTAATACAATAAAAGGAAAATCAAACAAAACGTAATTAAGCTAAAAAGGTGACATAGTAGATTAAGTAGCTTACCTCTGTTAGGTACTGATTAGGCAGCTGTGATATGAAAGAATGTGCATTTGACATTACTGCTGCCTTCTGAATCTCTTGATCATCTGCGTCCAATTTTCCCACTTTCAAGTTATCTTTGATGGTGCCTGCAAAGAGTGACGGTTCTTGGGAAACTGCCCCTATATTACTTCGTAGGAACTTCAAATCAAGATCCTTGATATTGTGACGATCAATAAAAATTTCTCCTGCAAAACATTAAACAACGTTAGGCTTGGCAACACAGTTTCGCATAGAAGATCATACACTCAATTCCTACAATACCATTATATATATTCACATTGCAAAAGTGTAATTCTAGGCCATCATACAAAATATATATATATATATAAGAAGTGTATAGAGTGAGAGGAGTGTTTATTATAAGAGGTGAGAGGAGTGAATCATGACCATTAGATTTTACATAAATGGTTAAGATTAGAACATAAATACATGCGACTTTTTTAAGTGGTCACATGACCTTTAAATAACTTTTAATCTTGACTATTCATGTATAGTTGTATAGTCAAGATTCACTCCTCTTACAATAAAAACTACTCTCACTAGACATATCCCATATATATATATATAGAGGGAGGATCAACTTATACCAGTGTAAGTCTTTTTTTACTTACACTCATTTTTAACCATTAGATCCACTTTCATCTAATGGTTATTTTTAATGAAATCATCTCAACCATTAGATGAAAGTGAATCTAACGGTTGAAAATGAGTGTAAGTAAAAAAAAGACTTACACCTACAGTTGATCCTCCTTATATATATATATATATATATATATATATATATATATATATATATATATATATATATATTTGCATGCATTTATGTAGTTTTCCGAATTTTAAAAAATACACACATTAGCATTGTTTATATGATAAAATAAAGAGAAGTAAACGAAAAACTAATAAAACTTACCTCTCGTGGGGTCATAAAATCTGGTAACCAGGGATATAACAGTGCTTTTTCCGCACCCGCTGCAACCAACTAGTGCTATTGTCTTTCCTGCTGGAATTGATAAGGACAGTCCTTGAAGGATAGTTTTCTCTGGCCGTGAAGGGTAGGAAAAGTGAACATCTCTTAGGTCAATGTCACCTTTAATCATGCTAGGCATCTTCCCTTTTGATTCATTACTTATTAGTGGCTTTCTTTGGATCACTTGGAAAACATCATATCCTGCAGCTTTTGCCTGATTGAATATTTGCATGTCTGGTGCTGCATAAGTGAGAGATCTGCAATTCACAAGGAGAGTTTTGTTACTGAATTATTAACCTTTTTCTCCACAGTTATACTATTCTCACCATTTTTTATACACCACTTCTATACAGGTAATCAACATTCAAATAAGTGGTGATCAGCGTATATTATGTGATGATCCAAAATGTTAATCGGTTAACAATATTAGTAATTGATTAACATCCCTGATCACTATATAATATACGCTGATCATCGGTATAAAAGTGGTGTGCAAAAAATAATGTATGAATATCTTTTTCGTTTTCTCCTTTCCAAACAAGCCTTAAGGTTATTGTTGCCTCCTTACATAGCACCAAAGAGAATGCTCATCACTGCAGCTATTATGTCTCCTCCCTTTGCTCTCCCAGCTTTGACCACAACAGCTCCAACCCACACAATGATAGCCCAAGAAACAAAACTCACAGTTTGAAACATCCCTGTTCCAACTCCCTTCACAAGTGCCTCCCTTTTACTTATAACGTATTGTTTGTCCATGTTCTCTGTGAAGGATTTGATTGCAGAGCTCTCTCCAACAAAAGCATATACTGTTTTTATATGTGATATTGTCTGCAATATCAATATCATCAGAGCTTGTTAAAATAGACTGAAATTTAAGTTAACTAAGTTAGGTCACATGTTACACATTTAGGTGACACTAGAAGTATTATTGTTATTGAAGACTAGACTTGTATATATGTATAGTGTATATATATACCTGCTCTATCAGAGCTTATTAAAAGACTGAAATTTAAGTTGATTAAGTTAGGTCACATGCTGCACATTTATGTGGCATTAGAAGTATTATTTGTTATTGAAGACTAGATTTGTATATATGTATATGTATATACCTGCTCTATCATAGCTGTAGCTTCAGAATGGTAAAGCATTTTGGTGGTTGATATGTTGTTCATTTTTTTGGTGTAAGTTGCCCCAATTATAAGAATAAGCGGGACAACTACTAAACACAACAGCGCCACTTCCCAACAGCTTATGCTAGCAATCACAATTCCAGCAATGAAAGTTGCAAGGCTTGAGGTGAAGTGACCCAACTGTCAGTAAGAAATTCACTTGGAATTCAGTCATAAAATGTTGTGAAGGAAGAAAAAGCGAGAAAGGTGAGACTTGTGAGCATGATTGATTTGCTGACCTTCTCACCAATGGCATCTTGTATGACACTCATGTGGTTGCTTACTCCACTGATGACTTTTCCACTTGTTAGTTCTGTATCAAAAGCTCCTATCTCTTGGCTAAGGATTGCTCTTAGATATGCTAATCTTATGCGTGATAACTGTCTTTCACTTGCATACATCCAACAACCAATCTCTGCATAAGTTCAAAAGTGATCAGGGCAAAGAAAATTCATAAATACCCAAGTTTAATGCAGCTGGTTGAATTACAACTGCACCAAAAATTGTTTTAAAAAATCATGAATATAAAAATTAACAGTCATAATCTGATTCGTTATGCATATTTTTAGCAGATTATTCCTTTAAGTTACATTAAGGCTTCATTATAAGAGGTTGAGAAATTAGAGATCTGAAATGTCAACCCCATAAGTTGTCATTGAAAATTATGTTTGGATCTTATGAATCCTTTTAAACGCCCTTTAATCATTCTTCCACAGAGAAATGAAGAATAATGAATCAGTCCCTTACCCTGCAAACGCTTTTAACATGTAAACGAAATATGTTAACTGTTAACCCATAATTTGGTAACGTGGTGATCGAGCTAACATTTATGCTAAAAAGTGGTGAAAATATAATTAAAATTTGTACTTGTAAACCTCATAGTAATGCAACTTAAATCTCCATCTCAAAAAATTCAACATAGACTAAACAGTCTAAATATCAAGTGTCTGAATATCTTTATTTGTGTAGTACTAAACTGTTTACATTGTTTGTATGCAACTCATCAAATAAACACACTATCCCCTTGATTTGGCTTAAGGTGAAATCCTAGTAATAGAGTCATAGAGATGGATATGGGTTACTTGGCACAAAGCCTAGGCCTCCTCGTCGATTTTAGGCAATTTCTTACTATAAAGGGATTTGTGGAGTATTTTAGCACACATTGCTTTCTATATATTCTATTTGCGAATGCGCGCACAAATATATATTATTAGATAATAAGTAATTAAAGTTTTAACATAGAGAATCCCTTATTTACATGGTGCAGTGATATTAAGGAGTGCATTACAATTAAGCCAATAAATTAAGAAAGGAAAATATAGTTTCACTTAAAATATTGTATACCATTTTTACATCATTGATAAAATTCATTTTAGTATTCTATGGCACTTCCAGATAATAGTATTTCCCTTAATTGAAATATTATTAATTTTTGGATTTTCCATCTAAAGAAAAAAAAAAGATCCGTTAATACAATTTATGTAGATTAAACTAATAAAAAAAACTGCTATGTCAACTGAACGAAAAAAATTTAGTTTTACCAATGATACATCTAGATAGTTATAAATTTTATTTTGATCTCGGTTCTTTTGTTTATTTTTAAAGACAATCAGTATCACCTTTTTTTTTTCTAATAAATTCAAATTCAATCCATATAATAATATGATAATTTATTATTAGTATAATTTATGAAAGAAATTTCTTTTTATTGCTATCAAATAAGTGTTATATTGTCTTGTATTAATAACTCAGTTGGTAAAAATTAAAAATATATAAACATGATATCAAGATTTAATTCCTACAAATACTTTTCATTTCAATTTCTCTTATCTTATCTCCCACCCCCTCCCCTAAGCCCTATTAGGAGACTCGCTCCTTAATTAGACCTATAGCGAGAGTCTTAGGCCTTATAAAAAAAAATGTAATACCACTTACAAAAAAGTATTATAAATTTTTTCTTTAATATAAAAATATGAATACAATTAATTTTTAATAGTAGAACTTACTTTTGAATAGTAGTTCTAAATGAAACTGATGTAAAAATAGAGTATAAATAAAATAAAATTTGCAAACGACATTAAAACATATATATTGCAAACTATGGCGAGCGCTAATATGCATCGTGTCAAGTTATGGTGTATCATACACTAAGATTTTTACTTATGATTATTAGTTGCTAATTTTTTTTTGTTTTATTTTTTTTTACATATTCATCTTCTCCACCACTTATCTATCCACCCTCCCCTCCACTACCTCCTCCCCTTTTGCCTTTCCCACGACTGCCATCCACCACTAACGAGATCAGGGATGGCGACAAGGGCTGGTGGCCAGTTTGCGTGGTCAGATATGAGCTTTATTAGGCCAGATCAGGGGCAGAGCGACGGTGAATGGCGGTTTGCGATTATTGAAAACAACAGAGGAAGTCTTATGGGTTCTGACATGGGTGGTTCGTGCGGTATCCCTGTTTCCCATCTACTCCTTCATGACCCAACACGGACGGATCTGGGCAGCGTTATGGGTGGTGGTCTGATAGCAGCGAGGGGTTGGTGGTAAATATGGCTATGGTGACTTGCAGATTTGGCAGTGCGACTCATAGGTGACGGATCTGGTGGTTCGTGAGTTCTGGGTGGCTGGAAGTCGCGGTTTCCTGTTGGGGCTTTAGGTGATTGGATTTTCTAGTGGCTGGGTTTTCGAGTGAAGGGACAGGACGACAGTGTAGCAGTGGATCTAGGTGGTTGGTGCACGGTGGAGGTGAACGACGTCTGTGGCTTGGTCGCGCATGGTGGCTCTTGTCGCCGGTGGTGGAAGACACCTCAGCCCCTGCGTGACCAGATCTCGTCAACCCCCACGAGCAGCCACCGCACCACCAAACCCTAGTCGACCTTCTTGGCACCGTCTGATGGCTCCGTCGCGCGAATCCTAATCGCCATCCAAGAACTGGACTTCCACCATTCATGTTCGCTCATCGTACTCTTGACCTCTACCACTTCTTGTTCGTCTCTGTATGTGTTTGTTATTACTCGATTCTTGATTTCTTCATCTCTGTGTGAGTTGAATCTCAATCTGGTTCTCTTCATCTTTGTGAGTGTTAGATTTGGATCTAGTGAATTTTATCTTCATATTGATCATTGATATTTGTGGAAGCTATAATGACAAATCTGATTAGTGATTCCAGTGGGGTGGTGTGGTAGTTTCCGCCACTGAACCTACAGAGGTTTTTTACCTCTTTAGCAGGTTTTCAGTTTTTAATCTCTGCCCTTGATTTTTTTTTAATGATAAATCAATGATTTGTTAACAACTGATATATCATACACCTTATTTTTAAGAATGTATTATACACGTCAACTGCAAACTATAAAAGTTTGAGAGTTTAATCTTCTTCTACTATCACAATATCATTAAAAGAATTGATAGTTTAAATATGTTCATAATTTAATTATTCAATCATGTTTTATTATATCATTCAACGGATAATTTAATTATTTACTGACCAAATTTGATAGTTTAAATATGCTCATAGATTACTACCAAAAAATATGCTCACAAATATAACTGCTTCAAATCATATTTTTGGTCCATGAGTTATGCATGATAGAGTGTTTCCAAGGCCTTACTCCTATATCTAAAAATTTTGAAGTCAGAAAGTCCTACTAATCGGGATCACATGAATTAAGCTTTCATCACTATGGCGATGTTATTATAGAGATGAAGCAGTGGTTAAGAAACCAAGGACCAGATTTTTTTGGCTAGAACTGTAAAAGGCTCACATGAAGATCACTCTATGATGCTATGAACGCCTCCGCTTACACGAGAGATTCTTCTATATTCTTAAAATATTACAATATTTCAATTAAATTATAGTATATAAAACCTTAAAATTATATAAACAATTAAATTTAAATTTAAATATTTTTAAATTATATCTAAACATATTTTAAAATTACATCTAAACAATTACAAAAATTTTCAGAATACTACACTGGCAGTATTTACATGGATGATTAATAAAGAACTACCAACCTCAAATCCAGTCAAACACAAATCAATTTTATTATTTGTTTAATTAAAATACGTTTAATTTTATTTAATTCACTCATAAAATTATTTTATATGTCACAAAAATGTTAAAATCACATACATCATAATTTAATATCTTTTTTATGTTAACATATAGTAAAATATTAAATATGCATTATAATATATATAAAACATTTTCCAATACAAAAGACGTTAAAGCAAATATATATGCCAACATATTTAAAAATAAATTATAATATTAAGTACATATTTTTCATATTTATATATATTTTTTATTTAATTATAATTTATTTTATTTTATTTTTATACATATATATTTTAATTCTATTACTTTATATAAATGTAAGATCTCATATAAATATGAAGTGATATATATTTGATAAAGATATACACCAAACAGTAATAATTTTTCTTTATATGTATTTGAAATTTAATTACATAAATTTATTTTGTAATTTTTGTAATTAATTCATAACTAATTAATTATGAATTAGTTAACAAAAAATTCTGTAGTTAAATTTAATAATAAATTTATAAAATTCTTGTTGTGACAAGTACTGAAATAAACTACAATCATGCCATGCTAGTAAGTTGTTAACATATGCTTTTTCTTTTATTAATTAGACATCATACAATATGAGTTAGTTTATCTCCTTGTAATTCACGCTCTAGGTTTGAATAAAATTTATATTTGACTTTTTAGATAGATAGAGTACTCAACACTCAGTTATTATGCTGTCCCATTAAAAACAACACTCAATATCTCTATATACAAGCACTTGTGAATTCAAAGGAAATGTGGCGAAAGAAAAACAACACGATAGGCACGAAAGAAAAACAATACCAAGTATTCCAGCAGGAAATGTGGCGATGGCCATGTACCACACATATGGAACAACCTGAATCCAATAAGAACAACCGTATTATTAGTTTATTCAAATAAAAGTTATACTAATAAAAACTTATCCAATTTAGACGTCTCTTTCTAACAGGTTTGTAGTCATGTATATATCCAAGTCCTTTCTAAACATGGATAGAATCCTAATGTTTTTTCCCGCAACCTAGCGAGATGATCAGTACCAATATAAGAGCAGAACTAGTGTTCGCAATCACATGCATGTGTATGTGTACATGTAAAATATTTACACATAAAAATTTTACATCATTTTTATATCACTTTTTTTAGATGATAAAATAAAAAAAAAATACACATTTTAACGCATATTTTTTCTACTTTTATTTTTTCAAATAAGTAAAGTGTAAAAATGATATAAAGATTTGATGTGTAAATTATTATGAAATATCTTTTTAAAAAATTTAAGCTTTTAAATAAAGGTATATAAATAATTTTTATATTTAACATACTTTTGCACGTAAGAATTTTTTGGATTTGAAGTATAGTTTTTTAGGTTTGAAGTATAGACTATGCATAAGTTTACCATATTTTGTGTTAAAATTTAACTTTTTTATTTTTAAAAAATGGAGCAATAAAAATCGAACTCTTAATCACTTAATTATAAAGATTCCGAGTGATCAAGGCTTTCATACCATGACATAAATAATTTTTATATCTAACACAAATATCATTTTTTATTTTCTATGTATGTACTAGTACCTTTTTAAGAGCATGAACCATGGCATCTGGGTCCTTAATATTGTTCCCAAAAGCATTAAGAGCTTTTCCTAACAACAGATACCCAACAGGAAGAGCCATGCCATGTACAACCGCACCCAGAGCTCCCAAACCCATCAGAATCCAGTCTACTACGTCAGCATAGCTCAAGAGTTTAAAGAATGGCACAGCTCTGACCACGTTCTTCTTCGGCTCATCATCATGCCCATCTTCTGCAGTTTCCACCATTTGCACAACTTTTTTAGTTCTACTGTGAGCCATTTTGGGCAACACTGCATGAATGTTTTTGGATGAGAGATACGCTGACTGAATCTACTTATATAGTATAATATGGACGATTCTCCACATTCAATATTATGCATGATACGAATGTGTGAAAGAATATGCCTTCAAGAAATTACTTTCAACTTAAAAAATAGTAAGAGAATGGATTTGTATAATCGTATTCTTGGTTGAATTCATTTGTTTCGACGATGTTCACAAAGCTGCTGGCGATGGATAGACACAACAGACATGCACAAAATTACCATAGCGATGTGCCCAGAATTATTTTCTTATTGCAGGCCCTTTGATTAGAAGTGTAGATTTCTTAGATTAAATGTATCTTGTGACTTATTTTATTAGTTTAATAAATAATTAAATTAAATTAATGAATTAAATTCTTATTAGATAAAAAGAAAACGATAATTTATAATTATAATAACTGATAATTTGATAAAAATTAATAGATTTAAGGAATAATTTTTGTGTAAAACTCTAACTCTGTTCTAACCATCGAATTTCTTCTTCCCTTACTATTACTAAAATAGAAGAGACATAAAGAAAATAAAAATAAATACAAAGTAAATTTTGAAATCTCTTTAATGTTATTAAAATATAGCTTATTAATTATTCATCAATAAAAATTAATATCTTCTTACATTATTTTTGTGTGAATAATAAATTTTAAAATTCTTATGTTTGAATAATAGTTTTTTATATTAAGATTTTTAGAAGACTTATGAACTAATATGTGGTATGGGAAAATAGTTATAAAATTTATGATTATTTATTAATAATGACTATTTTTTTTAATTTGTATGAATCCTAATTATAAAAATTGAGCATTTTTTATTATATTATTCCGCTGCAGTGTATAAGATAATTTTATTGCATAGTATTAATTCAAATTGTAAATTGTTGAGCATAATTGTATAATAATTGGATAAAGACATTACGCATTGGATAAAGGCATTACGCATTATACGAACTCCCCTGAAATGTTAAAGTGGCTACTACCAACTTGATTTGTTATTACGTCTTTTTCCAATTATACTATTACGTCTCTTTTCAATTACCACTTTAATTTTTTTTATATATTTTTTAAATTAATTTTTATACTATTTCTTATACCATTAATTATATTATTTTTTTTATTTTCTCTTACTTAATCACAACTATTAAAAAATAATATAAATAATAGTATATAAAAAAAATGATGTAATAACATCATTTTTCTTTCAATTACGCTATTACGTCTTTTTGTTAATACGAATTTGATTATTAGTATTGTTTAAAGAATTGTTTGCAAATTGATACTGTAATGAAAGTAATTATATTATATGATATTATTGCAATATTGTTTTAATGACATATTGATTTTATGCATAATATTATCAATTTGAAATTATATTATATGAGATTTATTAATTACTAAAATAGTCAAATCTTTAAGTTAATTTAATCTTAAATTGTATGAAAAATATTTTAAATAATATGAAGTATTTGATTTTTATATATAATGCTATCAATTTAGAATTAATGTATGATAGATTTGTTAATCATCAAAGTAGTTGAATCTTTAAGTTGATTTAATTTCAAATTGTATGAAATATTTTTTTTAATTACTCATAAAATGGATGTTGTGAATGACATGATAGTTATTTATGTATGAGTAAATTGAAGTTCATTGTTATAAGACATTTATAGATCGCCCAAAGGTTGATTAGCTGTTCTTATAATAAATATACATGATTGTTGGTAGTGTAAGTGCACTATCGGTTTTATTTATATATCCAAAGATAATAAATATTTTTAGTTAGTGCATATATCATTGCTAAAATTATGTAAATTTTATTAGTATCATTATGTTGAATATGGTATATTGATGGATCATCTAAAGGAGAACATTGATATGTATTGAATGCTTAAGTGATTTGCTATCTGAATCTATATAGTATGTTAATTTATGACTCAAAGTATTATTGCTAAACATATGATCATTACAGTATTTGTTGTTATACATTCGCATCCATCATCCATTCCAATTTTTAATAGACTTAATTCTCTGAATGGAGTGAGTAAATCCAGATTTACCTAGGGGTAATGAACTTGGATTTGGCTCTTCGAGTAAAGAATTCATATCCTATTACTGTTTTAAACACTGATGAAGAGAAAGTTCATTATAAAAACTAGAAAAGATCAAATAGATTGAGTCTGATGTATATGCAGATGAGTATAACTAGCAATATTAAGTCAGCTCTTCCTAAAACTGAGAATTGTAAAGAAATGATGAATTTTGTGGAAGAGAGCTCTCAAACTGCTGACAAGTCTCTTACTGTGGCATTAATAAGTACTTTAAGCATCATGAAATTTTATGGTTCTCGTATTATGCATGAGCACGTCATTGAAATGACAAACATTGTAGTAAGATTTAACTCATTGGGAATGAAATGTTACCAAGTGGCATCAAACTCAAGAGAGGAGTGAATTGAGTTTATGAAATATTTTCGCAAATCTTTTGCAAAGCACTTGTTTATTGAATTTTCGTTGAAGTTATTGTTTAATTGAAGTGAATAGATAAATGAGATCAAATGAATCACTCACAAATAAACAACCCAAGATAGAAAGTATTCAAGCAAAACAAGATATCAAACTCAACACAAGCATATACAATTAAAGCGCAAAGTAAAAAGATAGAGTTGAGAAGAACAAACGCAAGAATTTATCCTGGTTCAGCCACCCCTTGTGACTTACATCCAGTCCTTAAGTAAACCACTCGAGATTTTCCACTAAACTTCAAGCTTGAATAGGTGCTTGAAAAACCTTTACACAAAAGAGCACTTACCACACCTTGGGATACCTCACCCTTTGTGCTTAAGCCTCAAAACCGGGATACCTCACCCTTTTCACTAGAGGGATACCTCACCCCCTTTACAACCTTTGAAGGATGCCTCACATTCTTTACAATAAGAGATACATCACCCTTTACAATCTTTGAGAGATACCTCACTCTCTTTTCTCTAGAGGGATACCTTACCTTCTTTACAAAGAATCAAAGTATTTACAAGATGAAACTCTCATAAGAGTGGATTACACAAATTGAAATCCTATAATGCTCTTCAAGAATTTATCAAATATGCACAAAAACATAGCACAAGTGATTTAATGATGATTCTCAAATTATAGTGATTGAAAGAAGTTTCTTAATTGTTAGTTTTCCATAAATGATGCCCCAAGATATGTATTTATAAGATTCTAGATCAATAGAGCCGTTGGGTGACTTTTGTGGCAACATTAAATGCTAAGAAAATAGCCGTTGGGCATTGTCAGAACACAGATAATCGATTACAAAACTCTGGTAATCGATTATATGGCAGTTAGAACGTGTTCTTGGCTTTCTGTGTTTGTGGTAATCGATTACAAGACTTGTGTAATCGATTACACGCCCTCTGACTTGATGGTAATCGATTACAATATCGATGTAATCAATTACATGGTTGTTTTGAACGTGTTCTTGCCTTTCTGGGCATATGGTAATCAATTATCAACTGGTGTGTAATCGATTACATGCCCTCTGACTTTCTGGTAATCGATTACATAGATGATATAATCGATTAATGGATGATGTAATCGATTACAAGGCTTCTGTTTAGCTTGTAATCGATTACCACACATGTGTAATCGATTACATTACACTTTAAACTCATTTTTCAAGCCTGAAAGAGGATTCATACCATTTCTAACTTTAGAAACCATAGATTTGAACAATATTGAACTTTGTTTGGTATTATCCAAGATTAAAGACAACCTCTTTTTAGAAAGTGAACTTTGAAAAACATATTGATTAAAATCATATTTGAAAAACCATTTGAGATATCTTGAGAGCATTTCACATTGATGTTCTAAGACCTATATCTAATATACCTCTTTTGATCTAGGTCTTCTTCTTTTGGCCTTGGTCTTTTCTTTTGATCTTGATTTTCATCTTGACTTTGTTATCATCAAAAACTCATTTGATATGCTTCAAGACATAAGCATTCACATGAAAGTGGATGAGAATTTCCTTGTACAGTTTATTTTGAACTCATTACCGTTTGAGTATGATCAATTTCAAATGAACTATAATACCATGAAAGATAAATGAAATGTGCATGAATTGCATAGTAAGTTAGTTCAGGAGGAAACCAGACTTAAGAATCAAGTAAGTCACTATATTCATTATGTGAACTATTAAGGACCTAAAAAGAAAGATTATGTATGTTTCGAATCAAATTTAACTGAAGTTCCCATAGTACTTGGTTGATTGATTCTGGATGTACAACTCATATTTCTAATACGATGCAAAGATTACTTATAATCCAAACTATAAGCCCAAATGAGAAGTTTGTCTTAATGAGAAATAGAGTAAAAGTTCCAATGAAAGGTGTCGGGACTTATCGTTTAATCCTAGACACTGAACATCATTTAGATTTATTTAAAACTTTTTATATACTTAGTATTTATAGAAATTTACTTTCTTTATTTAAACTTGATGTTGTTGGATACTCTTTTAAGTTTGTGTTCTGAAGTAGATTCAGAGGGATATCTAAGATAGGTATGTCACAATGGTTTCTTTCTTGCGCGACTGTAGTAGAGCGTATAGAACTAGGGGGTGAGTACCTGTAAAGGGACTCCAACGCTCAAGTCAGGCAGTACACAAAGAGAGTTTATGCAATGAAATACAAGATACCTGATTAGGATGACTTAGTCTGGTATTTATAGAGGTTGAATAGATACATTCTCATAATGGAGAGATACATTCCCGTAATTGTAGCAGGAGAAGATATGTTCCTTATTTAGTTACAGAAAATCCCTATATTATCAGAATACTGGTATGGTAGTTATGATGCTATTATTCCGTAAGATCGTGATTGACAATTAAAGGATATCATAAAGATTTATCCATTGAGCAGATCTCATGGTAAAGCTGTTACTGTCCAGTACCAAGGTCTCATGATAAGCAAGCTTTGCTGAGGACATTGATACCGAGCCCCGACGGGTGTGTGTGCTAGGTTGTTCTACAGGTTATGAACCCAAATTACGATACAGAATAGTTGCCTCAAACTTGACGCTTAAGTGGAGCAATTAAGTGTCAAGACACTAATTTTGAAGAGAACACATGGCACACAGTAGATATACAAATCCAAAAAGGTCGAAGTCCATTATTATGGAGTACCTCCAGGGTTGGCATGCGAAATCGGAAACTGTGATGGATTATTGCTTTCTTTGTCATCTCGTCATTAGAGGTGTGTCCTTTTGTTGCTCTCGTGCATGGTTTCACAAGGTTCTTGTCTCTTCTTGCAATTTGTAACATTTTGAGGTTTCTTAGGAAACTGTTGCTTTGACTTTATTAGGAATTAAATATCCTTTAAGAAGATATCAGTTTCGTACTGTTTCCCAACTGCCTGCTACTCTTGTGACCAATCAGAAGTGATGAGCATTAAAATGTGGTTTCTATTACGCGATCAATTCGCATTTCTTGGGACCAATCAGAATGTTTCATTCTCTCAATAAATAGGGAATGTTTACATTGAAGCTGACATTCCCTTTATTGCATACCTCTTGCTTTGCGATTCTGTTTGAGAATGATCCTTTTCCAGAGGATGATTTTTTTTTTTTTTTTTGCACACACAATGAGGTTTTTACCCTTTGCAAGGACCTTCTTCTTGTTCTTTCCAAAGTCTTTGAATGCATTTGCCTTTTCTGCAAACAATCCCTCTTGTTGAGACCTTTCTTTCTCGGCATAATGGACGATATGATCCTTTCTCTCTCGGTGTATGTGGGTGTGTTTGATCCACCTACTCTTGCCGGGAAGATCTGTGATTCCTGTCATATTGGATGGAGACACTCGGGGAAAATAGATCTCTTGCCCTTTCTTATTCCTAAGTGATTTGGAGGCACCAGATCGATCCTCTAAGTGCAGTCGATTAAGCAGGAGGGCCTATTGGAGCAGCTCTCCGTGCTTTGAAGCAACTTGGGATGATTGTGAAGCCGGCTATGTCATATTCAACAAGGAAGAGGCGGATACTGGCTTTTATTATCATTGTAAAGGAGGCAAGGAAGAAGAATTTGGATGGTGGTGACTTTGAGGTTTGTTGTCATCAATGAGTGTTCCATTCCGATTGCCCATGCCAAGTTCTCCAATGGGTCTTCTATCCAACAGGGGAATAGACTGATGTTGGTTTTAGAGGGATCGTGGCGGTGGCAATGATCCTGGACATTGGTGATGGTGATGTTGGTTTCCTTCCTCAGGTTCGTCAATGATATCTTTTGTTTCTTTTCAATCATTGTCTCTTGAGTGAGAATTTCTTTGTTATGTTACACTAGCTTGGTACTTGGTTGGTACAGCAAAGTGACAAGCTTAGTTGTTTGCCGCTTCAGGGTCTTGTATCGAGTGGGGTTGAGAATTTTAACCTTTTTCTGAACATTTTTTATGTATTTTTTCTTCACTTTTTGTTTAAACTGATGATGTATGGAATGAGAATAATTAATAAAAATTCTTTTTTGAATTTTGTCTCGTATTTTCTCTTTCTTTTTTCTATTATTCATCTTTTGTTTCTTTTTCATCGCTATCCGCTATCCGTGCTGAGTCAAGTGCTCAGCTTGTAAATATGTTATTAACTTTGTTATATTACCCCTAGCTTGGTACTTGGTTAGTACAACAAAGTGGCAAGCTTGAGTTCCTGCCCCTGGGGTCTTGTATCGAGTGGGGTTGAGAATTTTAACTTGAACGTTGATCGTTATTTGATTTTTCTGTGATATCTGTGGTTCGAATTAACATTTCTTTACCATATTAGAGATGGTCATATCAGGTGTAGACGAGGTTTGTTGAAAAGATTTGGACTCATCCTTCAGAGGTTGCGTGACGCTTGAGTTGCTATGCAACCATCCTTTCAACTGCTTCGACAACTGTGAAGGCCACGTGACACGTTATAATCAGATAGAAGTGCCTAGCGCTTCGCGCGCCATGATGAGCATCTTTTGAAAATTGGACTGTGAAGACAGGAATGTCCCCTAACTGTCGAATAAAAAATGCAATACTTCAATTCAAATCGACCTAGCCCATTATTCTGCTCTCATAGGCCGCAATCACAATCTTGTCTTAGCAAATTGTCAGCCTATGGACATAACATCCTTGCATCACTGGCAGTAAAGACAAGATGTGAGGAGAACATACTGCATACGGGATGGAGTAGGTTCTAACCATCGTTCGTTGAATCCCATCCCTTTCATGACCAACCAAACTATACCTCCATTTTCTCAATCTATTTTCTTCTCTTTGCTCCTTTTTCCATTTTTGTTTTTAAAAAATAGCGAATAGATTTGGTTTTGCTTTTTGATAAAAATCTCAAGATTTGTCAATCAACCCATCACAACAATAGGTCTCTTGAAATATCTAATTTTATTTTCTTGAAGTGAGATTTATACCATTTTTTCTTTTGCCATTGTCATTTGTCATATTCAAGTGCTTAGCCTCCACTTAATACTGACATCTTATCATGCACCTTTAATGTTGTTCTTTAAGATTGTGCCTTTAAGACATTTTTTAACCACGTAAGAGTTTATAAACGATAGTTTAAGAATCAAATATGTTTAAAGTTATAAATAATTTCATATCTTAAATTTTTTAATTTTAAAAATATTTTAACTTTTTTTTTAACAATTTTTGTTGCAAAAAAAATTAAGATTATCTAGTTATGCGTGAAGTACCAAACATTAGATAAATCAAAACTTATATGATGCATAACTTATATTATATCACAGACTTTATATTATTAGATCTTATCTTATATAATATACCAAACAATAGGGATAGACTTACTTGGTAGAGAGTGGAGACATATGCTCCACTCACTTTTAGCGTTTTTTTAATTTATTACCCATGATAATCATTTGTCATTCTTATTCTTTTTATATTTTTAACTTTATTTCTCATATGATGGATAAGTGAGTAAATTTGTAATAAAAAAAAGTTAAAATTTTTTTAACATTTTTTTCTCAAGCTAGATCTCACGTAGTTAACTATCAAAATTATTCATATATACATAAAAAAGAAAATATTTAATAATATTGATGAAAAAAGATCATTTGGCATAAAAAGATCATTTTAATATTTTTTCATTTGGATTTTTTTTCTTATGTGCTATCATTGTCCTGACTGCCTCAAATCATAGAGAATATTTAAAGTGGGATTTTTAAATATTAGCAGTATCGATATTCTATATCTTTGTTTAGTGAGATGCGGCAATGTTTCAAGTCCGTTAAAGACTATG
The DNA here is from genome assembly GCA_029884605.1 of Ormosia emarginata. Lineage (NCBI taxonomy): Eukaryota > Viridiplantae > Streptophyta > Magnoliopsida > Fabales > Fabaceae > Ormosia > Ormosia emarginata. Next base: position 51,740,639 of record JAQQTP010000082.1, on the reverse strand, counting down.
GAGAGTTATAATGAAATCATAGAGTATATAAGAAAGAAGGAAAATGAAGTTTAACATAATTAATAATATGCAGTTGTCGTATTCTTCTGGAAGTCTTATACAATTTTTTCAATTTTGGTTGTGTCTGACACACATTATCCATCCAGTCTATCTATTCATTTAGGCTAATTGAAAAATTTTCACACAACATATATATTACATGGAGGGGCAAAGCCCTAACTAATCAACTACACTACAAGTAAATGAAACCCCATCAAGATCTTTCAAGAGAATATGGCTACAAACCACAGGTGGTCTATCCAACATATGTAGGCACAAAGGGTAAGCAAGCATGAGCCAAATTGCCCAAAAAGTGAATAACCCTATTGCTCTTCTGCAGAAGAAAAGTGAAACTCGGACCTCCCGAGGTTAATTTCTAATATCATTGATCGTTCCGAGGCTTTGTTTAGTATGCATTTGAGTGAAAGAAAAGGAAAGAATTGAGAGGACGAAGTAACAGAAATGAAAGACTTATCTTCTTTTTCTTTTTTTTTTTAAATGGAAATGAAGGGAAGGAAACATTTTTTTAGGTTCTATCATATATTTATATATATTTTTATGCATTTACGTGTATATTTATTATTTTTTAATGAAATCAAAAAAAAGAATAAAAATATTTTTTTATTAAATGATACTAATCAAGAAAAGTAATAATTTATCTATTTCTCTCTTCATTTTTTTTTTCTATTGTATTTTTTTTTCTATTATACTAGACAAAGCCTATGACATCAACCTTGAGAGGTCCGAATTTACTATTAACGATAAGATATCTTTGTCATTGTGCACCTATATTATACACATATTAAACATTTCTACTTATGTTTAATAAACTTGATTTATATTATTTGTTAGAGTTAATTTCAGTTTACCCCTCAGTGATATAGGACAAAATCACTTTGCCACCTGTGGTTTTATTTTTTGCCTTTCTGTGGTTTATATCGTAAGCACCTTATGCCCTATGCTTTTAATATGTTAAATTTAACGGTAAAAGACTTACAATCACAGAAGACACTTAGTTGGTCAAGTTTAGAAGCCTTTCTCCCTTGGACTTTGGAGTATTTTCAGAGTGTCGTTGCTTGATCATCACAACTGCATGTCGCTGAGCATGAATCACCAGCACTGCCCAACTGTCGCTGGAGCACCAATCAATTGTTGGTAAGTGACCTATGATTTCTCTTCCCTTCTTTTTCTTTCCCTTTCTCAATCTCTATTTTGTTAGTCTAACCGCAACCTGCCCACTACGATGGTTATATTGCTGAGGTATTGATGTGTTGTTGTTAGGTATTGACATACTGTTACAAAACTTTTCCAACTTAGCTATCGGTAATTGTTGTTGAGTATTAACTTATATTAGCAGTTGAAATTACTTTTTCTTTTTTTGAAAATTGTCAATTTTTTTTTTGAAAATTTCAATGAGCAAAATATTAATAAACTAAAATCATAATGAGAAATGTGCTAATAAAAAAAACTACAATAAGATAAAGTGACAAAATTCAAAACCACATAAGAGCAAAGTGATAGTATCAATATTACAGAGAGGCCAAGTACTAACAAAATTAAAGCACATGGGGATAAATTGTTGAAGGTATAAACCGCAACGAGATAAAAGTGCAAAAAATCAAATCACAATGAGTCAAAATGATTTTTCTATATTATATGGGGGCAAACTAAAGTTAACCATATTTTTTAAATAAAAAAACTCAACAAAGTGAAGTCTGTTTTTTCATTGGGTTAATTTTCTCAAAAAAAATGGCGATATTTCTTTCATAGGTCAGAACACAAAATTTGACATTTGTCAGTCAGTTTATATATGTTTATTATTATTATCAAAATAAGTTTATGACTTAGTAAAGAGGAATATTAATTATTGATATTGAGTACGATATTTTTAATGATTTTTGATTTCTATAAAAAAAAGATATTTAATTTTATTAAATATAATTAAGAATTAAAAAATATTTGATAGTTTAATAAGAAAATATAACTAATAAAACATATTTATTATAAGAGATAAATTAAGTGAATTTTAACTTTTAAATATTATACAAATAATTAAAATAAAAATATTAATATATGTGATTTTTTAAAATAATTATATAAATTTTAAATAAATTTTAATTTTGATTATTTATATATAATTATATTTTTTATTTTTTTATAATAAAAATTATTATCATTAAATATGTTTCCATTTAATTTAATAAAATACTGAAAAATTTTTAAATCCTACTGCATACACCTTACACGACCCTCCCATTCATTCAAGTTACGGTCAAACGAATCATGGATGTGTACGCTGGCAAAACATAGCAAATCTTTGACAATTTTGTCCGAAGTCTGAAGTGTGACATAAATCCCATGTGGCCCTTTTATATCTCCGGGGCTATGATCTGACTTTTTTCTCATCCAACGGCCCACACTCGAGGTTCTAGATCATTGAGTCAATTATGTCCATTTTTTTTGGTACATCAATTATGTCCATTTTATTTGGAATTAAAGAATGTAGAAGTAGCACCACATGAACCCCTCCTCATTAGCCTTAGCTTATTTCATTTTTCTTACACTTTCGAGGCTAATGCATTCTTTAGTATTACTTACATCATATCGCAGCTGTCACATTGACATTTTTGTATGACACATTAAAGTCCAAACTGAACAGCCTGAACTTTTTGGGATATTGTTAAAGTATAGATTTTTCATTTTTGTACTTGTGGAAGTATGGTTTGTCTGTAATAACTCTAATTAATGCTCCCCACCCAACCCTGACCTGCACGGACGGGACAGGGTTGTTCTCTCCTCTGTTACACGCACACACTTCGTATTTAGATTTAGGTCAAGATCTTCTCTATTTGTAAAAAAAAAAAAAAATGTTGTTAATTTAATGACACACTTTGATGTATAAGAAGGATCTAAATGCTCACTTTAATCTAAATACTGTACTTTCTCCGTTAGATCAACAACAAGATGTTCTCTTATTATTTTACAAATAAAGAAAATCCTAATCCGATGAATTTATAGGACGTCCAGCAAGTACAATTTTCCTTCTCTATCAAATCTTTTGCAAAAGAATAATATTATTTATATATATTTTTATTTATACATATATATATTATTTTATATGTAAATTTTTTATTTAATTATTATTGGTTTTATTCCAATTTTTATACAGCTATATTATTCTGATTCTGTATTTTTTATTTGATGTGAGATGAAGTGTTTCACTAGGAGGATTAGTTTATGGGTTTTATTACAGTATATCTTTAGTGACATATTAAAGAATAAAAATAATAAATAAGAAATAGAAATATTTAGTATTTTAAAAATTTAAAAATATTTAATATTTTATTTAAAAAAATAACATTAATAAAAAAGTGTTAAGTTCAAATTTTATAATTTTTTATTGATGTTATTTATAAATATGATTTATAATAAGATTGTGTAACTTTCAATTTATTTCCGGTAAAATTTTTATATTAATTTTTTATTACATTTAATTTATTTTAATAGTGTAAAATTATAATTAAGTATAACTAATTTCATTTAATATTTTAAAATATTTATAGTTAATGTCTGCGCGAACTGGTTGCAAACCAAAGTCTGCAACAATCCTTCGAAACTGTTCCATGGGAGAGTCCCCCGTGAACTCCAAATCATGGTTTCTTGCTGATGTTGTAGCCTTGCAGTGGAGAAGCTTGTATCATGGATTTAAAATGTTTGATCTATAAATAGATTTTTTTAATATAATAATATTTATATGTAAATTTAAATATTTAAAAAAATATTAATTAAAATTTATAAATTATTTATATGTATAATTATTTATTAAAAATATAATTTAACTAAATTTTTATAAAAAATTAAATATTATTAACTAAAATTTATCTTTTAATTTAAATTATTAATTTATTTAAACAATATATTAATTGCTCAAAAACCCTGGTCCAAGTCTGGTATCTTTGAAGGAAAATATTTTTTTAAGCATCCGCGTGATTTGACAACTCATACATATTGAATGTTGCGTAGGTGAGCGCTACAATATCCTACATCTTGAAGTAAAGAATGGATGTACGGATGTAAAAAAGATAACGGCTTAGCTATATATTTTAAATGTTTTAATTTTAAATAACTTTTATATATTAATACAAAAAATTAAATATTTTCTCATTTAAATTTTCATTAAATAAATACAATTAATTTCTTTTTATCATAAAAGTTAAAATTTATTAAAAATAATTATTTTGTTATTTTTTTACATCTTTTTTATACTAATTAATAAAATATAAATTAATAATTAATTACGTATATTAATTAATTAATAAAAATTATGTATATTAATTAATTAATATAATATTTATTAATTAATATATATATATATAATTAATCATAAATTTATATTTTATTAATTAATATAAAAAATGATTTTTAAAAAATGATATGAAAATATTGAGATGAAAAATTTATAACACATAATATAAAGGTTAAGGTTACATTTTAGAAAATTTTCCTTCTAAAATCTTAAATCTCTGAGAGTGACCCTTTCTTTTTCCACAAGTGGATAACAGTTCCTTAAACAAAGGCAGCCCAAATTTTCGAGTCAGAAACATAGCCAAGTCACAGACTCACAATGGAGCAAGTGCACCATCAGTGGATAGTGGAGGAAGAAGAAGAAGAAGAACAAGAACTGCAAGATGCCACAGCTTTGGAAGGAAGGCAATCCCTTCATCATCGAAAGGATAACATTATTGTCACTTGTGTTGGTGTAGAACCATCCTCTTCTTCTTCTTCTTCTACTACTGCTAGTAGCAATGACCATAGTAATGGTGTTTGCTCAGCCTCAGTGGAAGAACCTCTTATTCAGAAGGAGGAACAACAGCCTCCTACTCAGAAAGAAGAAGAACCTCTCACTCAGAAAGAGGAAGAGCCTCCTATTCAGAAGGAGGAAGAAGTTGAAGAGATGAGCAGTGTTGAAAATGACAATCATCTCAACCATGATTGTGCAGCAGTTTGGCTTGGGCTTGTAGCTGAGTTTGTAGGAGATGCAACAAATGGAGAGGCTATACATACTAATACTATTAATGTTGCTGCATCGCAGAATAAGAATAGTGTTTACTTTGACAAACAAGAAGGTACCATTCTATCTCTCGTGCTTCTTTTTACTCTATAGCATCCTATATTTGGTAGAAAGTATCAGTTTCTTGACTAAGAGAACACAGCAATCTTTGTGCCTTCTTATTCTGTTAGATTTATTTATCACAGAACCGTTGTTAAGTGTGTGTGTTATTCATTTATTTATTTTAATGGTTCCATCGTTCATGATGAATGTTTTTTTTTCTTCAAATTAACTTCTCAAGTCTAGTGTAATAAGCATTAGTCGATGTTTAATTGTTCTGAAGCTGTGGATGTTTTCTTGCTGTTAGTTAACATTTGTCTGTTTGTTTGGGTAGTTGGAGAAAATCCACATTGGTGATCCAGACCTCGAAGTGTCTTTCAGACTCTTTCTTATTTGGTTTTCATTAATTTTTAGGGAATTTTTTTTTTTAAAGCTCCCTAACTAAGCTTTTGATTATAAGGTATTTTGAATACGAAATAAGCTAATCCAAACACATATTTAGTATGTTTCAAGAGTACCACTAACTTCTGATGAGCAAGGATAATCTCCACTATAGGAAAGTAAACTGGATTTTACCAAATAATATGACAGATGTTCTGCTTATGACACCCGTTGTACTGAAATCATCTTCGTTTATCAAATTTCTGGGAATTAATTTTTGCCATTCTGGTTTTACCGTTTTAGTAATACTAAACATGTCATCACTGTTTTATTCCTGAAGAAATGTGGAAATGTCACCACTGCACATGGGCCAAGCGAATTGACAGTCCTTGGAATATGTCCCTTGGGAATCTTAGGGGGTACTTTGACTCACCGAGGAGTGTCAAAACTATGATTCAACGTGGACCATGTTTTGTTTGTGAAACTAAAGGTCAGTAGATGCCATCATGCCAAGATTTATAAAACACACATTAGCAGTTCTGACCAGCGTTGTTGCATAACCTTCCAATAGGATGGACTCTACATATTAATTTGGAGAGACCTTGCAGTAACTTTTATCGTGAAATTTTGCTGAATAAAATCTTAACAGTTAATTTTAATTTTGTTGGCTTTAAAAGTTTATTGTTTTTTGTTTTTTGGTAAAGACTTTAAAAGCTTATTGTTGTTGGAAAGTCTATATGAATCATGCTCTACCCTTGTTTAAATGTTCTACAAATGCAATTTTTGACTTTGTTCTGGAGTTGCTTAAACAAATGGTCATTTTTATTTTCTCTTTTAGTTGGCGCCACAAATGGTAAGTATTAATTTTCTGTAACTGTAGCTTGTATCCAGTCACTTGCGTATTCTTTCACTAGTTCAGTTTAAAAGCTTAGTAGGAATATATAGATTATAGAATATCAGCTCTGTCTACCATGAGGTAACCTGTAATAGCCCTATCTTTGAAACTCATTTCTGACTTCTATAGTTATGTAATCCTAACTCTATTTTTTTGCCCTCCTTGAAGCATGAACAGTCTTATGTGGAAATTTGGTATTGAAGTGGTTATCTTTGTCATGCTTGCAGGCAATGAAGTTAATGGACTTAAAGGAGTTCAAAATGATGATGGTGCAAGGTCTGTTCTTCCAAAAAGTCACGGGGAGGGAGAATTTGATATACAAGAAAATTCAGATATTCAAAATAATCTGTGCAATGAAGTCAACAATCAATGTATGAAAACGGTTGATGACAAAGTTCCTTTCAGTTCAGAATTATCACCTTTACAAAATTCATCTGAAGTACAAACTACAACTTTTGAGAATTTTGGTGATGAAAGTAATGCAAAAGAATTTCCTAACTTGATAAAAGAAATTGACCAGCAACTGGAAGAACTTGATGTTGAGGCAGTATTGGCAAAACAAGAGACACATGACTTGTTCTGTCCTAATTGCAAGTCTTGCATTACTAAAAGGGTTATCCTCAGGAAAAGAAAAAGGAACATTCATAATTTGGAAACTGAAACAAAGCCTGATAAGTCAGACACTAAGCGGGTTAATAGTTCTGCGCATGAAGCTAATCAAGGTGGTCATGCAATTGCAACATCTGATGTTGGTAGTCTAGAGCCACCTGCTGATAATTATGAGCCTGAAAGAGAACCAGAAGTATTCAGATGTTTATCATGCTTCAGCTTCTTTATTCCTCTTAGTAAGTTGACTACCTTTCCTGAGCAAAATATCATAGTGCGGTATTAGATTTTGAGTTTTATTTTATTTTATTTTGGGGAGCTGGGGAGATTATAGTAACATGAGAGAATCTGAGCTTCCTCAGATTAAGTGACTTAATAACGCAGCAATCCCGGAGAAGCTTTATCCTTGACTTTGTTGTTTAAAATATTCCATTTAAAGAGATCTGGTTATGAGTATTGAACATTTACATGTTTTCCAAGATGCTTCTGGAATTGAAGGTTATCATCCTAACATCTGTGCTTAAATTTCTTTTTGTGCAGACTGGAACTTTTTCTAATATCTTGACTGATTTGTGATGCTTATGTGCTAATCATCTATGTGAGCTAAATAATCTCATTACTTTGGCAGGAAATGGAATAAAATTGTTCCCGAATTTTGGTGGTGCTCGTGAGCCTGAAACTTCACAAAATCCTTTGATTATACCTGCATCCAACTTGGAAAATCCTTCAAATGCAACAGCTTCCATTGCAAATTGGTTCATCTCTCTATTTACTAAAAAGGGGAAAAAAGCTAGTGAGCAAGGTATTGTTAATAATAGTAATAAATAATTACTTCTAAGTGAATTCACTTTACAATGATGCTTATATAGTTATATGAACATAGGCCCCATCAAGGGGGTTGGCTGTGGGAGGCCTCCGCCCCTCCCAAACTATGCCACTGTTATCATTCTTTTGGATCTCCATTTTATCATTGTCATTCTTGAAGATATTTTTTACAATGAAACGTGTACAATTCCTTGAGGTAGTTTTTACTTTTTATATGTTTGTTTGAATGTGATATTCAAGCTTGTATTACTCTGAAAAAAAAAAATTCTGGACGCAAAATATAAAACCTACAAATTCTCTATACTCCTTGTGGATTGTGGTTTTCTTCCCTATTGTATCACTTCTTATTAGCATTCCTCATATTTTCCTTTCGAGCAATTTTCTTGAGTAGTTGAGCAATATGATATGTGAACTTAAAAATATTGGAAATCATGCACTTTGCCTGCCATGAATTTCACTCACGATTCAAAATCTTGGTAATGAAATCTTTCAGCCTCCAATTAAATTGCCTGTTTTCTTGACATATTGATGTAGGTGATGCTTCCGTTGAAAATTCTAGAACTGGTCCTGCTGAACAGCATCACTCATCTTCAATTACCACCAATATGCTAACCTCCTCAGGAAATGGTAATCCAGAAGGTCCACTTGCTAATACAGCTATAAGTAAGAACGTAAAACCGGCACCTGATATTAAATCTGGACATGGAGGAGTAAATTCTCCAATTCCCTCAACAGTGAAGTCAGTAACGATTGCACCATGGACAGAAAATGGCATCAAATCCAGTATGGCATCAGGGAATGAGCCATTGGCTGATCAGAAATGTCTTAACTCGTCCTTTCAGAATGATTTATCATCTATACAATCCTGTACACAAAGTTCCATTGATGTGATGAATGGATTGCAGAAGATTAGAATGGATTTTGTAGATTTTTCAGCAAAAGAACAGCTTCTGACTGAAAATGTGAAGACTGATATGGGAGAGAAAAAGAATGACTCAGTGGATATGATAAAGACAGGTATACTTGAGATTTAAAGATGATGATTCCTTTATTTTTTGTTTTGATTTCTGTTCTTTCGACACAGAACCTAGCAAAAATCACAAACTTATCCAACTGTGCATTATGGATTTGGCAACTTAAGTAAGCTATCTGTTTGGAAAGGTCATTCCTTATTGATACAGGTTGCAGTATCACTGGCTCAATCTTTGAAGGCCAATTACTTATAAATGAAGCATTATATACTAAGAGAGGCTAAGTGTTATGGTTATGAGCTATATAAGTATTTTCCCTTTTTATTTTGGTGAAATATTATAAAATTCCAAAACCTGCATAATTGTCTCTCAGTTGCTTATTGAATTTATGCATGCAGATACTGTTGTAGATATGTCCTCAATGAGCTTTTCTGATGATATGGTATCCAAGAGTGAGAGTGCTCTATTAGCAACTGCTTCTACTACTGAAATACATTTTAACGCGGGGAAACCTGCAAAAGATGCCATTATGAAATCCTATGAAGGGTCTCTAATCCTTAAGAAGTCACAGAAAGACGTAGACAAGACAGCTGAAATTGCTCAGAATAATTATTCCTCTTTGATGCAAGAAGCACAATCACTAGCTCAATCGTTTGGCAGTGCAGTAGTTGCAAATGATATAGGTAGTGAGAAACAAAGTTCTGGAGTGGATGCTACAATTCCATCAGATCAAGATTTTAAGAAAGTCCAAATGGATATTGAAGAGGAAATAAATCCTTCTGTTAGAAAAGAAAATAAAGGTATTTACATGAAAGAAATTACCGTAAGTTAATCATCAATTAAGAAGGACTCTTGTTCACCTTATATCTCTTGCAGTCCGTGTTCTCATGAGAAATCTTACATGTTTTCCTTTTGTGTAATAACTATAGTTACGATTATTATGCTGGTAGTGATGTGATAGTTTTTGTTGAGGCAGAAGCATTTAAATCCTCAACACCCCAGACAGCAGATAATGTTTCAGTTGAAGGAGCTATTGTGACAAAAACACATACTCAAATATATATTGGAGAACAACCAAGAGCTGAAATTGGTGAGCCCCAAGAATGGGAAATACTTAAAAGCATTGTATATGGTGGTTTAATTGAATCAATCACAAGTCTAGGGATTGTGTCATCTGCTGCTGGTTCTGGTGCTTCTCCATGTAAGTGCTTCTCTCTGTCTCTCTCTCCCCTTCCTTAATTAGATACCAGTTATTTCACTATATGTGAAATTTTCACTTTTCCCTATGGTGGAAGATGCTTAAGGTCTTAATTTGAGGTATGTGATGAAGAAGCACCTAGAAATAAATGAATAGAGATTCATGTCTTATGTTTAAACATATTAAGAGTTACATCTTACGTCCTGCTTATATTTGTTCATGGTAAATGAAGCACATTTACCACACTAATGATTAGATCTTCCTAAACTTGTCCATTGATAATTGGTAAAACAAAAAGATACCAAGTGGATTTGTTGGACTATAATAAGTTTATGATTATGTACAAAATTGGACATGCTTATTAATTAAAGAACTGTTTCTTGAATATAATTTAATTCAAAAAACAAAAAAGAACTGTTTGCTGTTTCCAGCTTTTATGAGATGGTAAGCCAAATTGCTAGAGTTACTATCTATACTTTTGAAGATTATTGTAAATTTGCAATTTTGTGATTTTATATTTTAGAAGTTGATATTTGAATTGGTAACAATGCGTTAGTTTTCTGATCTTCTGTTTATTGTAGTGAATATTATAGCATTGGGATTGGCGAATCTGATTGGTGGACTTTTCATCATTGTTCATGATGTGAGTTGGCTTCCATGTACTGCACAATGTTACAGTTCTATCCTGATGTGTCTCTGGAGAAAATAAAAAGAGTCTTTAAATGGCTTGATGTTACTGTTTATGCTCTCTTTCCTATTGTAAGAATAACATTGTTTTCTGCTAGTGTTAATTATTGTTACTTACTGATTACTTATTTTTTATAATCTAATTTACCCTATATGATGTGTATTATATTTAAGATCATGATGCATGAATGTGTGATGTTATAGCTGAGGTCATGTGTTTGAATTTGATTTTCGTATTTTTTCAGTAATGAAATGGAAGTAGGAACCATATCACACATCCTAGATGTTATTTTTTTGAGATTTATGTATCATATTATCAAAGCTTGATTAGTCTATGCAATTTATTAACTTGATCACACGTCCTTGCTGCTTTGGAATTTCTACTCTTATCACATTTCTGTTTATTTAAAACTTAGTCAAGCCTTTTTTTTCCTCTTTTCTCCAGCTTATTGAATTGAAAAAGGATCACTCTGGAGGGGATCCACAGCAAATGAACATGCAAGAAGACCAGTATCGAGAACAACTTGGACGCAGAGCAAACTTCCTACTTCATGCTGTTGTAGCTGTTCTATCATTCCTAATTTTTGGTTCTGTCCCTGTTGTTATCTATGGCCTCTTGATTCGTAAGAATTACTATGCTGAAGTTAAGCTTGCAGCAGTAGCAGCTACTTCTGTTGTATGCATCATTCTGCTTGCTATTGGGAAAGTTTACACCACAAGACCACCCAAATCCTATATCAAAACGGTGTTACACTATGTTACTTTGGCACTTGCAGCCTCTGGAGTCTCTTTCATAGTAGGCGAACTACTTAATCATCTCCTAGAGAAATTCAGTCGCTCAGAGTCAGGTTTTGTTCTTACCATACCCGTTTCTGGCACGAGAAGTGTGGAACCAGCATGGATGTCTTACTGAAGCAGTGGTATCATTAAAAGGAGTTTGAGCTGCTTCTTCTTCTTATAGACATTAATGGTTGGCTTTGCTCCACTAGCAATAACACTATGTCTTTTTTTCATTTTTAATGGAATTAAACATCATTATCATTATCAGATCGATATGTTTGGCAGCAAAGATTCTTGCATTTGCTGGGAACACATCGGTTACGCCATAACCTTGTCATACAAAATCAATAATGTTAGGATTAGTTAGAGATATTTAAGTAATTTTAAGTGTATAATTAGTGTAGTAATCAGTTTGGTTTGATTTGGATCAGTTCTATAAAATTGAATAAAAAATTGAATTGAACCGAACTGATCGATTTTTCATAAATTCAATTCAAATCAATCTAGTCTATTTAGGTTTTTATCAGTTTTCGATTTTTTTAAATTGATTTTTAGTCTTTTTTTATTGATTTGGATCTAAACACTTCTATTAGTCACAAATCTCTCAATAGTGAGGATTTTGTATTTACTGATGATTTATTAATAATAATCACCCCTGCAAATTAGACTCAAGACTTTTTGTTTAGTTGAAGTTCATCTTATTAATTGAGTAAACCTTTGTTTTCAAATTAAAAAAAAAACTTGATTCTCATACAATACAAGAGACAGTAATTTAAAATTTGACAAAAGAAAACTACCATAAAATTAAGAAGACTTGAAATTTTACTTAATTATACAGGATTGCCAATGATGTTGGTTAGGAGAAATTTTTGTTTAACCTGATTCCTATGTACAAATATTTAAAACTTGTATCATATTTACCCTGTCACTAAGAGTGAGAATTGATCAGGTGACTTACGGTTTAATTTATTTTTGGCTTACATATGTTTAACCTATTTAACAAACATATCAATCTTAAGCTTTTTCAGAGGCCTATTTAACTGTGCAAATTAAAGCTTAAACTTTTAAAAAAATCTATTTAACTTATCATGTTGACCTAATTATTTAATATTTATATATAATTATGAATTTGAAATACTTACATAATTTTTACTAGTTGTATATTAGTATAATATATTTATTTTATATAAAATATAATAATTTTATTAAATGTTATACTTATTGAAAAATTTAAAAGTTTAAGTTTTTTTACTTATATAAAGACTTTCGTATAATGTAAGTCTTTAAATAAACTTTTAGATTAAGTCAAATTTTTATATTTTCATTAACAAATCAGATTAAAGTTGACACATTATAAAACAAATCAAAATCTATTTAAGTAAAGTTTAATTTAACTTAACCTAACTCATTTCCACTCATACCTTGCATTGTTCTTTTGAAATTTCTAACCTAAATTTATATTAATATGGCGATGAAGCACAACTTTAAAAAACCAATCATGATGACAAACGAATCTACCTCTATTTATAATTTAACAAAAAAAATAAATATATTTTAAAATCTAAAAACTTAAATAACAAGCGACAAAACTAACCTAAAGAAATTTCTATTTATTTATAGATAATTTTTTTAAAATAAATTTGTTTCTAAAATAAACAAGTAAAGACATATTTATTATTAAATTTTAATGAGTTAAAATTATAATATACTTTAAATTAAATAAAAAATAAATATATTTATATTTTTTATTTTAGAGATAATATCACTTTAATTTTTTTTAATGTAACAGAATTAAAATATAAATATAAAAAAGTATAATCATGATGGTGGTAGGTGAAATATGTGTAATTGTCTCTTGATAGCTTTTACTCTTTTTTTCAAATGCTTAAATGTCCAAGCTATTATATACACATTTAAATTTCAGACTAATAATTGCACCAAAAAAAAATTCAGACTAATTTTATACCAATTAACGGGATAATTGTATTGTTTGGTCATCAGGATAATGTTGTCATATTCCTATATTATCTGGTTAATCTGGTTAATTAAATAATACATGTTTTTATTTTTTTATTTTATTTTTAGTACTAGATCTATTAGGCTATAGGGGAGCCATCACTACTCGGGTGGTGCAGGGATCCCCCGAGAGGGGAGGGGGAAAAGTGAATGAAAAAGAGAATGTTTCATAAGAAGGTATGTACCGAAAACTTAAGAGTAGTACAAATAATACACGTTATTAATTTAAAATTTGTATAGGTATAAAATTAGTGTTGAAATTGTGGTGTGGGCGAATCATTTTTGTTAAACGACAGGACGTTTTTTAGATATGCAAAGTGGAAAGATAGAGAGAAAGCAAAGCTCAAAGCTGGCCCTTCTTCTTCTTCACGTTGTTTCAGTTTCAGTGTATTGCATACTGCATATAGCTTAGTGAGAGTGTTGGTGGAAGATGGAGACTCTGAAAGCAGCGATTCCAGAAGGCCTGAAGCGAATGATCGGGGAGAGCACCGTCGCTGATCTTCCCACCACATGTTCTTCTCTTCATCGCTTCTTTCTTCGTTACGAGCCATTTCACCAGGTAGCTAACTCAACTCTCATAACAACCAATCCCTAATTTCTTGCTTTAAATCTTTAATGGAGTAACCTAACCTAACTAATCGACTTCGAATTGTGGCTGTTTTAGATGGTGACTGAATTGGCGGACCCAAAGTATGGTCTGTGCGGTAAGAGTAAGGACGCTTCGTTGGAATCCAAGCAGCTTGGCAACCAGTGCTTCTTGAACGGAGATTATGTCAAGGCTTTGAATTGTTATACTCAGGTTTTTTTTTTCTTTTGTTTCTCCTTCGACCGTGTTCTCTCTTCTTGTGCAAGTGATTGAAATGTGCTGTGTTCAATTGCTTTGCATGTTATGCCTTTTTGGTTTCAAAGAAAATTGTTAATTCGAACTGTAATTACCGTCTTAAAACTGAACTGGAATGATTTTTTGTTTTGCTGAATCTAGTTCATGAAAAATGGAAGCACTAAAGTTAAACCTTAGAGTTCGTGTGATTACGGTTATTAATTTTTTATGCCATGCTTGGTAGCATAGAGTAACTGAGTTGGACTTCGGTAGTGTAAATGGAGAGTGGGAATGATAAGCTTTCTGTTTTGGAATGGAGGGTTCTAATGTTCATCTATCCATGCACGTTAGGAAAATTGGAAAAGGAGGTGAGACTGGCAAGCTCTTTTACATTCCTTGCTTGGTAACAGATAGTTAAGTGGATGGAAAAGACACCTTTGTCCCTTTTTAGTATTTTTTTTATCCTAATATGATACATTTTTAAGTAAACCGTAAAGGTAATACATATACATCGAATGAAATTTTGCATTGGATTTTTGCATCTAATTTCATTTCATGTTTGAGTGAAGAAATTTTGTTATACCATGTTCTATAAAAAAATAAAAATTTCGAGAATGGATAAATTTGAACCATCTGTACCTTTTTTTTATTTTATCAAGTAAGTCTGAATATATTGAATATTGTCACTCAGTATTTATTTATAACTGTTCCTAACTTGCTCTCTTCTTCTAATATGAGGTGTAGGCATTGCGCAAGGCTCCTTTGGAGTTGGAGGCTGGTGACATGGAAAATAATCCGGTTGCAACGTTGTATGTCAATCGAGCTACTGTATTGCATGTAAGCTCCATTTTTATGTTAGCGCTACACACAAACACACTTGATTTTTGAAATACAAGGCTTGAAGGATATATTGCGGAAGTATTTATGCATGTATGTTTCCTGCAGAAAATGAGTCTTTTAATGGAGTCTTTGCGAGATTGCACTCGAGCCCTTCAGATATGTCCAAGCTACGCAAAGGTGAAAATCAGCTTCAGTAGTTACCTATTTCTCCTCCTAGTTTACCTGTTTTTTGTAGTTACACTCCATTATAGAAAGGGATGAAATTCTTGCATTTGTACAGAGGTTTGTTTTCATAGTGCAATAAATGTTTGTTGATTAAATTATTCATGAGTAGTTAAAGAAATATCATTAGCTTCTTTTTCTCAGTACTTCCTGATGGAAGTATATATATAGTGAGTTTAGTAATCCAAACAAAGCAATTAGTTTTAATTGCCCATTGCCTCATTGCGAAGATGGTATATGAAAATTTATTGTAGATTTCTTGGGGTTTCACTTGCAAACATGATAATTTGGACTGAAGTAACATGTATTTTGACATGCTTTGCTTCCTCATCCTAAAGATCAGTCTCTGTTGTGACGCAAGTGAATTTTTAGGAATATGTGCTTTAATATTTGATATGGGTGGCTGTGGCAAAGAATATGGATGCTAACTTGAATTCTAGTTTCTACTCTTCTTTTAATAATATGTTATTTCGGCCTCAGGCATGGTATAGGAGAGGTAAGGCGAATGCTTCATTGGGAAATTATAAAGATGCAATCTGCGACCTAAATGTGGCTAGAAGTGTGGAATCGTCATTGGGTGGGAAGAAACAAATAGAAAATGAGCTGAAAAATATATTAGATCAATTCAAGAGCACAAGTACAGTAGTACAGCATAAGGGAAACAGCTTGAATACCGTGGGTAAGAAGCTTTCCTTGTTAAGAACTTAAGCAGCAGACTCCAGTAAGTAGCTAGCTGGTCAAGGCTTTGTTGAGTTCAGTTTTTTTATGCTTATAGCATTAAAGTATGTTTAAAGTGACAGCTTGCATTCTGAATTTATTATGGTTCACTTTGCAGATTCTATATAATCCTTTGGTCTTCCTATATTTTTTACATTATATGCTTTGTCTTTCCTTAAGACATTTGTCTATAATCATTTATTAATCTTGCAAATAACAATAAATTTACCTCAATCCTCAAAACAGTATCTTGAAGTAAGGCAGATCTGGAGACCATCTTTTAGTTGCTATTTATAGGATTGCAAAAGGAGGATTGAAATAAATATAGGTATAGAGCTCTAAACGTTGGATTAGGCTTGGAGACCTTTAATGAAAAAGAGTTGCACAAAATTAAACTCAAGAAAATAGTTTTAAGAAGAAAAGACAAGAAACTGAAAGCAACTAGGGCTCAGTTATCAACTTCAAGAAGTTTAGCCAAGACACCCTTTTCCCTATAAAATCAAATTATGCACAGCTCAGATGGACTGGGGAGAACAACTCAGTGTTTTGGAGCAGCTGTAGACATACATTTTCCCTTCAAATATGTGGCTTCCTTCCTCTTTACCTATTGCTTTTCCATCCCTGAAAAACCTTCAAAGAGTCACTAGCATTACCCAATGAATGGGACCTAACTTTATCTCTCTTATTCCCAGAATGAAATGTGTGCAGATGTTTGAGATGAGCCTCACCTTTTTTCGTCCTTCATTTCTTATTATCTCAAGTTGTTTGATTGAATCTTGGCCAGAAAATAAAAAGAAAAGAAACAAAAGCTTGTTGGATGCCTTTTGGAGACTGATTGTTCAATACTACCACAGTATCCAGAATGAGAAACAAGGACAGAGAGAAATTAAGGAATGAAGGAAGGAGGAAAAAAAACTTAATCTTTTTATATTAGTCAAATTGATATTCCTTTCTTGAGGTCCTGTACTTTGTAGATTGATTGTAGTCCCTTCCTGTTTTGCTGAAAAACTAAGCTTTGTTTTTCATACGTATAGAAATTAGACAACTGAATTAACTCACATGCTTCAAGTTAACCACATATTAGCTAGAAGACTTCAATTAAAGATTTCCATATATGTGAATCTGAATCCTGTATGCAAATGATTGCAGGTAGTGTTTAGTATGGCCTGCCTGCTATTTAATGTTGATTTACATCAGGTGGTCTGTAATTCATATGTATTCTATTTTCGCACCATAGCATTATCCTTTTATATAATACTGAAAGAACCATTTTATTTTTCTCATTTCTTTTGATAGTAAGATGGTACTGTACATTTGCGGCAGGTGAGATGCCCCAAATAAAGCTACAGTGTGTCACCATGCCTGATAAAGGAAGAGGCATGGTATCATCATGTGACATTTCACCAGGTTCTTTGGTTCATACTGAAGAACCTTATGCTATGGTAAGAAACAAATATTATTTCTCTAATATCATGAACTATCAATTTATTTATATTGTCCTGTTTTTGCAACGTTTCTGCTTGGATGATGCACAATTAATTTTAATTATATTTTTTTCTGGCTAAAATATACAAGACCCCCTTCAACTTAGGTCATGTGAAATTTACCCTATTGTGCTTCCAACTGAAGCATTCAAGATCCTAAACTTGTAACTACGCCGTTATGTAAATCAACATTCTGTTACTATTCCATTCAAATAGTTACGAAATTATGCGTGTGATATACACATGATTTTATTTTATTTTTTTGATAGAAGATATACACATGATGTTTAAATAGACCTTTAAATGGAATAGTAGCAAGAAGGTGTGATTTACACAATCTAGCAAGTTTAGGGGATTGATTTCTTAAATTGGAAGCACTGGGGGTTAAATTGCACATGATCTCAAGTTGAAAGGGGTCTTGTGTGATTCAGCCTTTTTCTATTCATGATCTCCTTTTCAGAGAACTGAAGACTCCTGACCTCCTTGGAACCATAGTCAACAGTTTAGATTTCAAATTTTTTTCTTTTTTTCTTTTTTGGATAAAAGATTTCAAAGTTTATTTATGCCCAATTAATACTAAAGCAAATCAAAGCTAGTCATCTATATTATATTATAAGAAATTGCTTATTATATTAACTGTTCTGTAAGCAAATAAGGACATGACTTTTGCTGTCAATGACTTATAAACATGAATCTGCAGTCTTCTTGAGGTCAATGGATAAATTGTTTTGTTCTGTATATTTGTATTCATTGGGGAGTAACAACTTATTTTGGCAAATTAACATGATAGTTTTTTTCCCCCCATCATTTCAGATAATAGTAAAGCAATGCCGGGAAACTCATTGTCATTATTGCTTGAATGACCTACCTGCTGATAGAGTTCCTTGTACATCATGTTCAATACCACTGTATTGCTCCCAGCAATGCCAGATACAGGCAGGCGGGCAATTGTTCAGGATTTACCCAGAAGTTCATGGCATTCTTAAAAATTTGCCTAGTGATCTTGGAGAATATGCTGCAGAAGTTATTCAAGGCAATGATTCTGAGCAAGAAATTGAGGGTATTACTGAACATAAACACGAATGTCAAGGTGTACATTGGTCTGCAGTACTGCCATCTGAGATAGTTTTGGCTGGCCGAATACTGGGAAGGTTTTTTCCGAATAGCACATCTGAAGATATTATGAACTTTGTGGAAAGGCTGGTATGTTTTAAATGCATGTAGCGTTTCAGTTCAGCTGATTGTGTCATTGTTATTTGATTATGAGTAGCTGGATGCTTATGGCTTCTATCCTTCTCGTGCAGGAGCTTTCTCATTGTTATAAAAATATGCCATGTGAAAGCAAATTGGATTCACATATATATGCCATTGTATTATTATATTGTCTTCAACACTCTTATGGCGCTGTGTTTTCCATAGATGGAGTCTCTATGTCGCAGGTTGTTTTGGCACTCCTCTGTGTGTGTGTGTGTGTGTGTGTGTGTCTATTTGTATTTCTATTCATAATAGAACCATCATTAACATGTGTACCAGAATCTTTTTCCAATCTGATGGGGAAAGTATTTGTTGAAGAAAGCAATTTATTTTGATATTTTCTCATATTTGAATCATTAAAATAATCATATTCAAGTTTCATCTTCTTTTGTCAATGCAGGTTGTCATAATTATTTCTCAAATTAAAGTGAATTGCATGACTGTCGTTCGTTTAAAATCAATAGATGCTCATGGACTATCGGATCAGTTTGGAGAATTTCCATCCAGTGCATATTTAACTAGTAATGTGGAACAGGTACATGTTTTGCTGTGCTTATCTTTTATTGCATCGTTTTTCTTTCTTCTTTGATACATTTTTTCGCTTCTGCTGTATTTACTTAAGAACGTTATAGCAAATCCTACTATTATAGTTTAGACATTGTTGGTGATGGTAACCTTTTATTTGCGACAATTATAACCTTGGTGATTCTGAGTCATATTCTGTTATTTCTCTCAGGTCAGAGTGGGCAAAGCTATTTATAAAGCTGGCAGTTTATTCAACCATTCTTGCCAACCAAACGTTCATGCATATTTTCTTTCACGTACTCTCTATATACGAACTACAAAAGTTGTAGCAGCTGGGTGTCAGCTGGAACTGTCTTATGGTCCACAGGTAACTTCTTTTTGGTAATTAAAAACTGTCTTTCATATTGCTGATCAGTTTTTTGGTTTGAATCCTTTGAATTATGTTTACACTGTTTTTTTTTTTTTTTTGATGAAGAATGTGAGTGACCAAGCATCCCAAAAGCTTAAGCTGTTAAAGAATAGTTTTTATTTTTATCTCAATCATGCCTCCTCACACAAATGCCCTTTAGGCTTGTGAGGCATGGACAAAGCACAGGCCCACCTCTGCTGAAATATTAATTTAATTAGAACAGTGGGAGTTGCATGGATTGAACTCTTGACAACTTGGTCTACAAAGCTTTGTTGCCTTATCACGAAACTAATTATTTCAAAAGCTCAAAAGAGAAAAAGAGGACAAAGTATGAAGATCATGAATTTTCCTATGGTTGATGATGGCTTGATTGTCAGTTTTTGCTAGGATAGGCAATAGTGAGATTTTTTAGTGCATGATGCGGAGAATTATAGTGACAATTTTTTTTTGGATAGGAGAACAAATTTTATTGAGAGATAAAAGAAGAAATTTTATTGAAAGATAAAAGAAGGAAAGTACAGTTAGGGGAAGGATAAGAAATCCTCCTATACAGGGAAGCCCATATACAACAAAGTAGTGTAGTGATGTTGATCCACTAGAAGCTTAATAAACTCTTGAAATAGCAGAATATAACTTGAGTAAAGCCTGAAGGCAAGAAACAAATGATTAAGGAAATCTAGCTCTCAAATGAGCTAGGACACAAGTGGAGGCTATAAATATAATAGAAAGGGCTTTATAAGTCCTATCCACCTGTACCAAGTCATTAGTGTTAATCCTATCAAGGACCAACTCTCCTAAAAGCTTAAGCTTTTAGCTTAAGGGTCATGAGTGGTTTTATATCTCTAACATGCCCACTCACACAAGAGCCCATTGGGCTTGAAGCGTAGACAATGCACAAACTCACTCTACCTTGTGCTGAAATTCAACTTTTTTTATTTAGAAGAATGGGGGCAACAAAGACCAAACTCCTAACCATTTGGTCATAGAGGCTTTGATACCATGTTAAAATTATAGGGTTTAGACAGGGAAAGAGGAAAGAGAGAAAGGAGGATCTGAATAATATAGTATTGAGAAATTCTTAGATGCTCTGTATCATTAAATGTGTGCCACATCAGCTTTGTAGGCCATCATTGTCTCCCACTTTAACTACATTTTTAATGTTATGGCTGATTTGTCATGCATTCAATGGTACAGAGCAAGAGAAAGCTCTTGCTCCGGGAGCACTTAAGAATCTCTCTATAATATTAAATTGATATGGTGTTTGTTTTGATACAAAGCACGAACACCTATTTATACAAAGAATTAGGTCAAGTACTAGTTTTGTAACTACCAGTACAAGCCCAAGCCCACTAATATAATAAGACTTTAACCCTATAATCAAACAAGGAAACTAATCAGGAAAAAATGTAACTCCTAAGATTTCTCCTCAATAAGTGGGGTAATTGATCCTATAATATATGCATGATATTCTAAAATACTTTAAAGATATTCTAAGATATTTTAAAGATATTCTAAGATATTTTGTAGATATTCTAACAAATCCTAACGAGTATTGCTGTCTAAACAAAAAGCCTTGACCTCATAGGGAGCTTTGGCCTTCCCGAAGAATTAATCAAAGCTGAATTTGAAGGAAAAAGAATAATAATTATAAATTATGAAAAAGGAGTTACTAGTAAAAGATCCTGAAGGGTCTATAGTTTAAGCACAGGTGGGATATAGAAAAAGAACCAAAAAAATCAAGAATGCTGGGCAAAGAAACCTAATCAGAAGTATCTTGGTCTCTAAGGTTCCGAAAGAAGGAAACCTTCAATTAAGAAAACAAGAAACATGAGAAGTTGCAAGCCAGAAAGCCAATAAAGATAGGGAAAGAGGTCCAAAAAAGAAGATTCTTGCAACCACAGATCCTCCTGTAGACTAAAATGGAGTCATCCCCCACTCGAAAAAAATCAAAGGATAAAAGGAAGGATATACCTTCGAAATGAACTTCTAGAGACTCACTTGAGTAGCATTAACCTCAAGATTGGCATGCCAACCACTGTGAAGGAATTGTAATAACTGTTTGTTAGGCTTTAAGCATACCTCCCTGGTTACAGGGATTGTATTTGTATGACATGTGGGTTCAGGTCCCCTACCCCTGGAACATCCAAAAAGAAAGCAAAACCAAGTGAAAAAAAAATGGTTTGGTTAGAGTTTTAAATGTCAAGTCTGCTGTGTAAGTGTCTTGTTTGATTGTTCAATTGTTCAATATATAGTTCTGTTTTTCAGGTTGGGTTGTGGGATTGTAAAGATCGTCTTAATTTCCTCAAAGATGAGTACGCGTTTCAATGTCAGTGTACTGGTTGTTCAGAAGTCAATCTATCTGACATTGTCCTCAATGCTTTTCATTGTGTCAATCCAAATTGTTCTGGCGCAGTGTTGGAAAGCAGAGTAGTTGACTGTGAAAAGCAAAAAATCAAGCACTTTCCTATTGCTGACAAAGTAAGCCATCTAGAGGTACATTTGTAGATACTAAATTACTACTGTTGTCTACATTATAAATGTGCGTTTAAATTATGTGGTTTACCACAAGTAGTGTCTTGATATTCTTGAATTCACATTAACAATGTGAAAATAATTCTCATGATTGAGATGCATAACATTCTCATCTATATCTGGATACTAAGCACCTTACTTCCACCATTTTTTCACTCTTGGCAGAGTTCCAAAAACATCTACAGTAAATGCAGCTGAATTTTGGTCTAATTGATTCTATTGATTGATCCTCCTTATTTATGGAGCTGTGTACTGGAAACCAAAAAGGATTAACAGTTTTGACAATTGTCATTTTTTTTTTAAATCATTATCATTGAGTGATTTAGCATTTCCCTGCTGCCACCTAAGTTGCTCAGGGGTTGTAACTTGAGAGCTTGGGTAGAAGGTCCTAGGTTTGAGCCTTTTTCTCCCTTTAAAAACCCCCTCACTCTTTCAGGTAGACAAGAATGACGACATTTATGAAGTGTACCTTTGTGCATTCAACCAAAATGATGCCTTCATTCATATTCAACCTGGATACTGTTTGAAATGTGATTCTTACTGTGATTTGGAGTCTTCACATGCTGCAGTTGATAAAGCTTTAATGTGCATAAAAAGGTATGCACTGTTCAATTTGGATCCTAATAACAGCATCCACAGCTTTCCTTCTTTCCACTGAAAATATGATCAAGAGTTTGAATAGTTCCCAATTTGAGGCTAGCTAGATAAATGCTCCAGCTTTCAATCCTGCATGAGCTCATTTTAAATAATAGATATCAGCTAAATGTTTGAACACTTTACATTCTGAAAGATGGGAATGACAGGTTGCAGGATGCAATACTGTCGAAAGAAATTTCAAATACTACTATTGTAGATGCTTTGAGATCTCTTCGTTTGCTGAGATCAAATTTGCATGCATACAACAAGCTTATTGCAGAGGTGAGTTTCAGCCTCATGCACTTAAAGTCCTCATATATATATATATGTTAATTAAAACACAATTTAGATAAAATACCTATATTGAAGGGCATAGACTCCGATAGACGAACAAGGTCTCATGTTTTTGGTTTAACTTTCATTTCCCTGTGCATGATCTGCTGCATGCAGGTGGAGGACAACCTTGCCCAGGCCTTTTGTTTAGTGGGAGAATTGAAATTATCCATGGACCATTGTAAAGCATCTATCCAGGTAAAACTTTTGTTAATAAGCCTACTATGATGCAGGTTGGCTTGTTTCTGCTCCAAAAAAAAAATAGAATAATAATAAATAAATTAAGAGAGAGAGATTTGGGTGGGAGGAGAGATTTGTTTCTGACATTTTTTTGGTTTGCTAGTATCTTTCTGTATCGCTAGGGTTTATCAGTTATCAAGTACCTTTTCCAGTAGAAATATAAATAATTGTTAGTGGAACAAAGTATTTGCCCTGCTAAACCCGTGTTATAGCACTGCAAGTAATGGTGCATTGCTAAATGCTATAATGGGCAATATGTGTTGCTATTAGCATCTATGTGGTAAACCCTAGTGCATGCAGCCATATAGAGAGAGGAAGGAAAGCGATGGAGAGCTGCTACATCTGGGATAGATTGGAAGCCTGATGTCGTATGCTCCACAGATTTGAGATGTTCTTTGGGAGGAGCCATTATGTATGTCCTGGGAAGAATTTGGGTGACCTGTGGTGACATTGCATAATGACGAACGAAGATTGAAGAAGTTTGTGAAGGGTTACTATTGGGAAAGTATGAAGAGTACCTGCTGTTTGCATAGTTTTGATTGTGACTTTGTGCAGATGCAGCCAGTGAGAACTGAGAGGACCTGTAGTGTGCATATTAGGTTGTATTTTTTGAGAGGATTTTATTATGGGTGTATTGGGTTTGGGCTGTAAGATTTATTGAGATTGATGATTGTCATTGCAGATTAATTGTTAGTGAATTAAGTCTTTGCAGAGTCATGGATGTAGACATGTTAAATTTTTGGTGTTGATTATGTGATTGTTTGTTATGTTCTGCTGCTTCTTTGTGTGAATGCATTTCCAACATGGTTTTGTTATCAAATTAATCAGTCTTTCCAAGTAATAGATCTAAAGTGATTCATTCTTTTATGAATGGCAGATTCTGGAGAAGCTATATGATCCTGATGATATTGTTATTGCTTATGAACTTGTGAAACTTTCTTCCATCCAACTTTCCTTGGGTGATGGTACTGCTGTGGACAGTATAAGTCGAATAGGTGACATCTTCTCACGTTATTATGGACTTCATGCAGACTTGGTCTTCCCATATATTCAACACCTTAGGAGAGAAATTGAGAATTTTTCAGTGAAGGTTCGCCAATCAAATGCTTTTCCAGCAAAGTGAGCTATGAAATGTGAGGTACTATCTTCAATCACAGCTTAAATGACAGGACATTTGATGTGAAAGATCTACAATAGTCAACGGCCTCAAGAAAGATTACTCAAAGCTCATCCAAGCAGTTTGGCAGTCAATACTTCTTGCACATAGATAATATGGAGGCTTTGAATTGCTATACTCAGGTGTGTTCTCTAACTGTCTGCTCTCTCTTTTGGAACTAAGATGTGTGTTTTGTTGATATAGATAGATTCAAATTGAAAGGGGGAGGAGATATATTTTAAAGGTCTCAATCTCAGTGGATGGAATTTAATCCTAAATTAGTGAAGGTGCCAATAATTACTTTTCATGTTATACCTTTGGTTCTCAAGGAAAATTGTTGGTTGTAAGTTATAACTGGGAAATTTCTTTCTTAATCTAGTTTCATGAAAGTAGGGAGCAGTAAACCTAAGAGTTAATGTAATTTTGGTAATTATTTTTTAGGTGGTGGTTGTTAGCATAGAGTGAAAAGGTTGGAGGGCTGAAATTGAGATTAGGGATGAAAAGCTATAGGAATGGATTTTTGACGAATTATTCTCATTAGCAGTGATGGGAAGGCTGAAGAATTTTTCACATTCTTTGCTTGGTAGGGTTAGATAAGTGGAAGTAAAAGATATTTTACTCCTATTATGAAATACTTTTAACCAAAACATAAAGGTAACAAAGTAAAATTACATATTCATTTGGTTAAAACTTAAGACTTCAAATCGTACATCAAATTTTATCCTCTAATATCATCTCATTTGAATGAAGAAAGTGCTGAAGAAGGGACGAGAATGGAACCGATTTTTACCGTTTTCTCTCTTAACAAGTCCATTTGAATATGTTGACTCATTATATTTATCTGCAAATGTTTCCATTTTGTTCTCTTCCCCTTTAAACATGGGGTACAGGCATTGTGTATAGCTCCTTCGAAAGCTGGTAACTTGAAAACAATCTGGTGGGCTATTCTATTAAGGTCCATTTTGAGTAATATGTGGAACAAGGTGGGGGGTTTGCCCATGCCAAACAAGAAAAAAAAAGGCCACTTCTTCAAGATATTCTCTCCAATAAAACTAGCCTCTTATGAGAAGCGGATCATTAGTGATTGTGCTTGTCTCAGGCGTGGGAACAATGCAGAAACTTTTGCACATGTTTTCTGGCTTTCCTCGTATGCTCTGGTCTGGACATTTGGGACACTGCTGGGCTGTCTCAGGCAGGATCAAAGGATTCGTCAAAGGTGATTAGCGAATCACGCTTTAGAACACTAATCCATGACTTAGAAGTGGACTCGTCTATAATCCGCGAATTGAGATTTATGGTGCACAAATTAAGGGGGGATATGTTATGTGTACAAGGGGAGATTTAACAAGTATAGCTCATCCTGTTTGCCTCCTAGTCAGTGGAGATTCGAACATGGGACATAACCTTACCAAATCTTTGACATCATCGTTACATTGAAAGTTCACTTTGTCCTAACTAGGATCCTAGTTTTTTTATAGGGTTTTGCTAACAAAGGACACTTGTTAAGGAATATAAAATAAGAAATTTTAAATAAAAGTAATACATTCAATGCATTGAAAATTAAAAAAAAAATGTCATTATTTTAATTTTTTTTATTTTGACAGGACATTTGAGAGTAAAATCCTTCTTTATAAAGTGGCTTGTAACATTGCCATTGTTGTCATACTTCCCCAAACACCCAATATATATATATATATACACACGGAAAGGATTAACTATTGATGTAAGACTTAATAAATTTATATTACTTAATAATTGTTTATAAAATGTAATTTTTATTGATCTAATTGTTATTCATTTGTCAAATCTTGAAAAAAAATATTAACAAAAATGTAATTAAGTAATTTTATATTTTATATATTTTTAAAATATATATTACATTAATTTTGACGTATATAAATAAAGTTTAAATAATTTTAGATTAATATAAAATTTTATATAATTTATATGATTAAAAAATTAATCTAATGGAAAATTTTGTAAAAAATTTATTTAATAGTGTAAAAATAATTTTGATTTATATTGATATAAATTTATCTTTTCCATATATATATATATATGATGCAGTACTGTTGTTAAGTGTTACGTATTGAATCATTGTCATCCTTTTTTTTATCTGATGAAAAGATGTCCTTCCTTAGACTAGGATTTTTGGGCCCTTCGCAACAAGGGTCACGGATAAAAGTTATGAATAACAATTTAAAAAGAAAAAGGGTAATAAGAACAATTTAGTTATCTACAATGATCAATATTATCAAGTAACAACACCATATGAAATGAACGTTTGGGACAACAACAATGAATCCAACTATAGGAAAATTTCCTAAGGACGGGACCCGGAGAATATATGGATTCTAATTTTAGGGTAATGTAATTAAATACCACGACGCAATTTAATGAATTTACAACATTCCACCCGACCCCCTTCCTTTTATGACTATCAACCAGCTTGGAATTATTTTGAGTTGACATATGTTGATGCAAGACATAGCAGGAAGAGTAGGGAGAACTCCATGCTAAACCTGACATGAACATGTCCTTGGATGATGGCAAAGTCAATGATATAGTTTTCCATGGCATTAATGAAACTTTGACTCGGAGGGTTTGCTTCCCCTAAAAGCTGAAAGAGAAAAGAATGACCTTGACGCTGGAACATGAACATGCAGAAGAAAACAGGAAGGAATTAATAAGAAGCACCACTAGTGAGAAAAGTAAGAAAATGTATAATTCCATGGCATAAAGGAGCACTAAAATCATATTTACAAGTCTTTAGTTACTCATGGAGTGAAGACTGACCTCTTGTGGTAGGACCAGCACCGGAATCACGACCACCTTGCATCTTGTGAGAACCCTTGCCATCATCTCTGCTTGCTGCATAGCAGAAATCTATAGATGATAAGAATATTGGCAAGAGGAAGATATCTCAATCTGAAAAGCACAGCTAACTAATTTTCAATCAGTCAAGAGCAACATAAAAGACAGCATGAAGAAACTGGCGTAAAATTATGGTATCTCTATCTATTTTACTTGCAGTCCCCATTAAGTTCCCAGTAACCAAGGATGCTACAGTTGAGAATTTTCAGAAGTTTGACCAAGATATGCCCCAAATAACTGAATCAGAGACTTCCAGCTAAAATTAAGCACCAAATAAGTAGAGCATAGCTTGTTGACTTGTATGTTGCAACTATATGAGACTATGCTGGCAAGAGTTTCAGCACAAGACAGAAAAAGATGAGCACACATAAAGCTTCTAATGTTTGAACCTTTCAAGAACTATCTACTATCGAGTTTGATTATGTTAGGCAAAAAAATAATATTAAGTAACACCAACATTGAGGGATTCCAAAATTTACTGCACTGCCATCAGGTTTGAATGAGGAGAAAGGGAGAATAAATTAAAACAAAAATGCAACAATAAGAGAAGAGCAAAACAAAAGGGGAAATGCACTAGATTAGTTTACTAGTACCTAAATTTCTTTCATATCCTTCATGTACTGAACTTTTTGGTTGCCCATAGCTTTTCACATTGAGTGCAGCCTTTCTCAGGAGATTATCAGCATTCCTTTTATTAGAATTTTTAAACTCCTCAGCATCATCCTCTCCTTCAGAGAATACAGATGGGCTAGACCAGCCGGTAGAGCCTGTATCACCCTTGCTCTTCCGAGCAAATTTCAAGAGCCTTTTCAAACCTTTGGGTGCATCTTTTTGGTATATCATGGCAGGAGGATTCTCAGCATTTCCCCACTCACTAGTGTCAGGTTCACTACTTTCTTCTTGAAGCATCTGCGACAGAGAATGGCGAACACGAGGACTAGCTGATCCTGCGGGAGGAATATTTCCCGGAAATGCAGGTTGAAATGTGCTATCCTCGCATGGCTTGGGCAGTTCCAGATCCTCTTCTGCCTCCACCCAGGCAGAAGGTGATATGGTTGATTCTTCTTCATTCCTTATTTTTATGGAAGACTCTTCTATATCCGTTAAGACATCACCACCTTCAGTAGGATCTTGGTCTAAGTTCTCTGTCTCACCACATTGCAGGTGGTTATTTATCTTAGATTCTGGTTCTGTAGCAGCATTCTGATGACTGGGTGTCAGTGTGTCCCTGTCCAAATGCTGACTGACCAAGTCAGAAGCATTGACAACCAATTCACTTTCTTGATCTTCAATAAGATCTTCACTGTCTCTGGGAGATTTGTCCAGCTTAGGAGGACTTTTTTTCTTGTTAAGATTACCAGTACCATGTCCAATCCGAGAACCCTTACGTAGAAATGGTTTTGATTCCAACGGCACTACACTGCTTTTCTTGGTTCCCTTGCTACCTAAGCCAATCTTAGAAGGAACAGAGGTTTCTCCAGAAGTTGTCATCACTTTTGCTTTGATTGCCTTGCTCTTGTTTGGGACAGCTGGCTGCCGTTTCTCATTCATGCTTTTGAGGCTCCTGACATTACCGGACTGAGTTTCTTTCTCATTTCTGCTTCGCTGCTGAGATTTTTCCCTGTGGGGGTTTGGTTGAGGAACAGATGTTGTTGACATGGGCTTCCGACGTGTTGGGGTGGTGCTAGCAGATGAAATTCCACCACGAGCTTTAGTAGGGGATGTCGCAGCAGCCCTTGGTGAAGGTGTTGCTGACCAAGACTTACGAGTAGCAGGCATTGGTGACGTTTTAGATGATGTCTTTTTCGTAACTGAAGGTTTAGAGGTTTCCTTTGGAGAATTTGCAGGTTGAGTTGAATTTCTAAGAGATTTTTGAGGCAACCTTGTAGAACTTTTTTTACTTGCACTCACATTTTTGGATAACATTTCAGCTTTCCTCTTATCAAGTAGTTGCTGCATTTCTTGAAATTGTGCTTGTTTTTCTACTCGTTTTACAGCCTTCTCTCCTCGGAGTTTTGCATCCCTTTTCTCCTTATAATGATCATAAGACCCTCCTCTCTGCTCAAATGAAATATTCTGGTTTCTGCTGGGCTGGGACTTCCCAAATAGAACAGGCTTGCTTTCTACCATTTTTTTAAGAATCTGGTTGAACTCTGCTTGCTTTCGTTGATTCCATTCTGCTGAGCCTGCTAACTTTTTGACAATTTCCTCTCTTACTTTTGGTTCAGTCTCTTCTTGATTATCTACAGTACAAGAACCTATATTTTCCTGTCTTTCTGGTTTTACATCACAATCAGTGATCTCATTGTTATTGTGACTTTCAGAAATAAAATCAGACACCACTCCTACTTCTGAATTCGTAGGACTCTCAACGTGTACCAAATCATTGGAAGTCACTGGAACCGGACCTTCAGGAATAAGTTCTGGCTGGTCTTGAACAGAGGTTTCCCCCATACCTGCACTCCATCTTCTCAAGACAGATTTATTTGTACTAATAGAAAGATCTGTTAATGACTTCCTCTTTTGAATATCTGCAGTTTGATCCCTCTGTTTGCTTTCAAAAAGACTGATGGCATCTTGCACAGTTATCCTCCTGACATCAATTTCAGGCTTCTTATAGGGTAGTTCAGACCCTTCCCCTTCACAGCCATTTTCAGCAGCATCTCTACAAGATATTGGCCTCTCTCTGGCAGGAAAATAATTGAGACTCTTGATAGTTAATGCAGCAGCTCTGCGGGGTCCAGCCCTTCCTATTTGTACCCTTCGCATTGGGGATGCTGACCTTCTGGGTGTTGCAGATCTTAGGAGAGAACGACTTCTCTCAGCAGATGTTTGATCCTCCTCACTTGAGTTAGAAGATTCCTCGCTTTCTGTTGAACTGTCTCTCTCAACTTGAGCAACTTTAGCTGGTGAAACACCATACTTAACTGGTGCATCTGAATGTAATGGCTTTAAAATTTGCTGGTTTTTAACAGCCCTGTTTGCATCATCATTTGTCACATCACATGTGAACGAGGTTTTTTCATTGTTCCGAGGACCAACATTCTTGCTCTTTTGGTTTAATTCCACAAACTTCCACAAAGAATGCCTGAGAACATATACACAATGAAGGGAAACTGTGCTTAGCAGCTTAGCAATGCTTTTTGTATGAGAAAGAAGAGAAAACATACAAGTGCATTCCACTTGATCTTTTAATTTAATAAAACAAAACCTAGTACTTGCAATTACACATTCTGAGGGCCAATGAACATATAAATCTGTCTGAAACTTACCCTATATTAGTAGCACCAAAATGTTGAGAAAATTTTGCTAAATAAGTCATATCTTTAGGGGAGCAGGTAGCACCAGTAGCCTTGTTAAAAGTTTCAGCTAACTTGTTGCTCAATGCTGTGAGTCTCAGATCCATTGCTCGTAACAATTCATTCCTGGCAGCATATTTTCAGAAAGATTAATAGCGGGTGCAGCCAATCTATATCTGCTAAATGTAATCTAATAGGTTCAAGAAAATACTTTGAAGCATTGGATGACACAATGTTAACTTCAGGCTGTTCATACACAATAAATTGTTAGTTGAAATACAAATGTAACATAATCAAGTAAGAACAAGACAATTGAATTAGTTGATTTATTGGTAATAGTGTGAATTAATTTGCAAAATGAACCCACTCTACAACATTGGAGAAAAGGAATTACTTTGGAGGTTGGTGCTTCACCATATGAGCTGCAGTTACCATCTGTCAAAAGTGGGAAATACAATTAAAATCAATCTAAATATGGAGAACAATGATATCTTATAGAAAAATAAATAAATAAATCAGTATACATACATAAAAAGGTAAATATTATAAAAGATAGCAGAAACCTAACAGACACCTAGTCACCAACTCTTCTGCATAATCTACAATATCATATGTATTCGCTGTTTGATGTGTTTGGTGAATGCTAGGTGTGAGTGTGACCACTTAATTTGGATCAAATCTTTTTATCAACTTCAGGATTTTGGTAGGACTAAGGAGGGAAAGTTGATATGGTAATGTGCTATCTATGCAGTTCTTTGGTGTATTTGACTTGAGCAAATGTTTGTATTTTAAGGAATTCCTCTTAGCCCCCAGCTCTTATTTGGGAGGAAAAGATTGTCCTCTTGGCCTCTATGGTGTGCTGCACATGGTTTCTTTCATGGAGTCTCCCTGGCTTATATGCAAAGGGATTGGAGAGGTTTATTGTTTTAACATGTTTGTCTGTCCTTTGTTTCTTCTTTGAGCCTTCGATAAGGAGGATTTCTTATCCTCATCTTATTTTGTACTCTTTTGTTCTTCCCTCTAATAAATAATATTTCTTCTAAAGAAAAATCATAAGCAGTGTCACTAGAGAGATTTCAATTTAATTCTATGCTAGAGAAATTATCAAAATCAATTTGGCTATTGATTGCTAGATCTATAACACTAAATGATTTACTTATCAAACATATACTCCAGAACGCTCATGTAATGTCAGCACAACATGAGAAATCTATGCTAACAACAAATATCACATACTGAAGTGACTACCGCTACATACAACCAAGAACTTGCATGGCATCAAAACAGTTATACTGGCCAGTTGATAATCCAGTTTGTTATTGGTCTTTTTTTTTTAAAAAAAAAAAAAGTATATTGATAACAGTCATCAGGAGCATGTGCTTCAGTCGTCAAAAAAGTATTCTCAGTTATACAATGGGAAAAGACATTAAAAAGGTAAAGATCAAGCTAAAAAGGATGAGCAGCCACTTCTTTTGAAAGATCAAGACAAAAGATTATCCAAGCTTCCATGATGGTAAATAGCCATAACACCGCTTTATTTTTGGAGGACTAAGATATAACAAATGCCTTATTCAACAAACTTATAAAATTAATTCCTTCACAGCTACAGATAGGCAAATGGTGGGTGAATTCAATTATATAGCATCTTAAACCAAGACCATCTCAGTACATTCTTGTTTCAGCCTTCATGGATACTGGGATGGCTAATCTTCTATTGGTTATCCAGAAGCCAATCCCTATGAAGTACAACTCTACTCAACCAAACCATGATTCCAACCAATAAGGCCTGCATGTATAGTAAGGGAATTTAGTGAAAGTTACCTCTTTCCCCACTTCCAAGATGATCCTGATGGTCCTGATTTCAGAAGACAACTATCAATCAGAAGCTACATACATCCAGTATTTATTTATTGAAAGACAGAGTATCACCTTCCCATATAAAGAAACATGGAATTTTTTTGAATCCTCCAACTGAGACATCTCATCCATGATAGAATTGATGACATTTATCAAATCTGGTGAACTAACAACATGCAGGAACCTGAGAGGCAAAATAATATCAGAGAGCTAGTAAGATTTTCCTATAAGTAAAATGCAAAGGAAAAGTGATTAATAAACCACTCTTTGATAGAAACCTTTTAACAGTTGCTCTTGAAAACCATTCAGCACCACGCAGATTTTCTGGCAATTTAAGATCAAAGTTTGCATCAAATCCTTTGGCATACAAATCATTTATTGCAGGTACATGTGGCAATAAGTGTTCCAAATGTCCAGCTGCCACTTTCTCGGATTGTTTCCCCTTACAGACAAATGCCTCATACCTAGCCCACCACCACGGAGAGAAATGTGTAAATATCCAGTATAAGCACATAAAAAGTATAAAATTCACATATGGAACAGGTTCAGGATAAAGCTACTCAATGCACAATTGAATCTACTGAAGAAAGAAGTAACTAGCAAAGGAAACCACAACGACTCTAATAGATTACATAAGTACAATGGCTGAGTCTAAGACATATTATAAGTACAGGCCTGCTCCTAAGTCCTAAGGGCATGTTTTGTCAGACAATAACTTAACAATTATACTATAAACAGTAACACAACTCTAAAACCATTATATTTATTTATCAGATTTCATAAGTAATGATATCATCTGTTATTGATTTAAGAGTTGAGCTTGAATTAATAGTAAAATCCAGGCTAGAATTGAAAATAATGGCAAAATATCTGATGATTGAAAAGTGAATGATATTCTCATATTTTATTTTATAGGTTTCTTTCAACCTCGTCGAAAAATGATAAAACCCATTTGAATGATGGGGTTGGAGCCAGAGGTGGAACTGAAATTGGAAATTTTAGTCTAGATATTTTGTTTCGTTTTGCCATTAGGATTCAAATTGGAATTTTGGCACAGAATAGATTCAGGTTAGAAATTCTTAAAAGCAGGACATCAGAACCGATCTCGTCATGGATTTGAAGAAACTGATTCCCACTCTTCCTCCATCTCTTTTTTCTTTTCGTCTTCTTCTACAGTCAACTATGGAAATACACATATAGTCTAATACTGTTTCATCAAATCTCTTAAAATTTCCCAAGTTTTTAATTCAATGTAAACCTTCTTCAATTGAAGTCAAATACTCAAATGCTTTTGAGATTATTACTTTAGAAGATAAGTTTTTTTTTTTTCTGAATATAAAAGAAAAACTATTACAAAGAAAGGAGGGAAAGAGAACATCTAAAAGGAGTATAAAAAATCCTCCAAAACAACTTTAGAAAATAATACTAAAATGAGTTCATGTGACAAATTCCGTCTCAATATGGAAACCTGAGATGAGGCCTAATTCTAACTCTAAATAGCATCAGAGCTAACCTGTTTTGGATCGAGAAAATCCGAATTGAAGCATAATCCAATGGCGCATCACCATCTATTGCATCCTCCATTTCAAAAAAATTAAACCTGAAAGAAAAATAATCTTTAGATGGAACCATATGCTAAATGTCACACTGAAAATATAGCCCAAAGGTCGATGGAGACAAAAAATGCATTTCATTTGAGCTGCTGTAAGAGACAGAACATAATATAAAAAAAAAATTGCTAAAAAATTATAAAAAGTAGTCTAAAATATGAATTGCTGAATGCTGATTATTAGCGAGCTCTGTTCTTGGTACAGCATTTCTATGCTCAAAAGAAAAAAAAAATCTAAAATAAAAAACCACAGAGATGCTCATTTCGTAAAAAAAAAAAAATTACAAAGAAACAAACAAAGGAAAACCCAAAAAAGGTTCAGCGAGAAGATAAAACAAGGTGTAGTTGCAATCAGAAAGTAATATCCAGATCAAAAGAGAAAAAGGAATAGCTAGAAATGCGTGCATTGAAGTCAGATCTAACAAGCCACCCAGCATCGATATTAAAAAAACGAAAAAGAAAAATCGAAAAATCGCAGAGAGAGTAAATTCCATTCCAGTGAAGCAAATAAGGAAGGAAACCTTGGCTTCTTCAAATTTGGCCAAAAATCCAATGGTAATAGAACAACAAGACAAAGCAAGATAAATACATTCAAGGAAAGTGAGAGTTGAAAGACAAGACAGTGGTTGTTCTCACCTCCTACGATTGAGATCTGAAAACGTGTTTTTGTTGTTTATTCAATCAGAGAGAGAGAGAGAGAGAGAGAGAGAGAGAGATCTTGAAAATGCTATGGTGAAACTGAGACTGAGACTGAGAAGGAGCGGCATCCAACTCAAACCTGTGTGAGTGACTGTTGAGTGTGAACAGCGATGAGTGATGAGTGAAGTTATGTTGTGTTGATGCTTGTGGTCCGGGGAGGTAACTAAAACTATTGCACAACACGTTACACCACCACCACCACCACCACATAATTTCATCAAGTAACATTACATGCTCCTTACGCGTGCCTTTCACGCTCTTCCATTCCCCCAACTCCTTTCTTCTCTTGGTTTTTTTCTTTTCCCTTCTCTCTACGAATATAATATAAAACAAAAAAAAAAACAACAACTTTACTTTATTTTAATTTTTTTCCCAATTATATACTATTTTGTATTGGTTGATGAGATGAATATTTTGTATAGTAATAAAGTACATGTATGTTAATTTGAACATGTATGTTGGTGGGCAAATGTGACAAAGACTGGGTTGAGACTTGAGAATAAAACGACAATTCTCACCGCAACCAAATGCATGACACGCGTGCATTTGGGTTTTCCAGATCCACACATATATACATGTTCCTCGTCAAATTTGTATCTGTTCTCATACTCTAACTTGTCTATTGTCGGTAATTTACGTGTGTGAGTGCATCGTGCATGACCCTCAACCTCTACAAAATAAATGCAAAAGCACAACGCAAACCTCTTCCCCTAAATATTTATTGTCTCCCTCATTATAAAGTACGCGTTTTACGAACTAGACAAACAGCAAAAGGTGTTCCCATATTTATTTTTATACTGGATTTGGCTACTTTATTATACGGTTGGTAATTATTATAAGAATATTAATTTTTAAAAACTTAAATTATTATTACGTTGTTTGTATTTTATAAGATTTTAAATTTATTCACTTCATAAATTCTATTAAATATACCCGCACTTTGTTTAGGTGAGATACGAACAAAGTAAGAGATAGATTAAATTAACCAATCGTAACCTAATTCTCATAAATGTCCACATGTAATATAATTCCAAACACATAGAAGAACATAAAACTAGATTAGACTCGGCTTAGATGATAAACGACTGCATGAAGCGCTGGGACTAGATCCAAGATCTGAATCGTATCAAGTTTTCTTCACAAAAGAGAGAAAAGTAGACCAATTCTTTTTAGCAAAAGAAAAAAAAAAGATATTACCGAGTTGGATTTAGATACAACTTTAATAAAGAAAATAACCATGAGCAGGAGTTTAAAACTGTGACAAGTAGTTAATGTTACGGATCTATTTGCATTTTTAATCATGTACTTCATAAATAACTTAATCCAAATTTAGGTAACCCCAATTTTTTGATACAAAATTTGAGTAAGGCTACCTGTAATAATTGTACTTAATATATAGACCGTTTGGATAGTAGAATTAGAATTAAAATATAAAATTTTAATTTTAATTTTAATTTTTTTAAAATTAAATTAATTTAAAATTTTAAATTTTATGTTTGAAATTATTAAAGAATTAAAATAAAAAATTGTAATTATAAATTCAATTATAATTTTATTATTTAAAAATATGATAAAAAATATTAAAAAATTATTTACAAAATTAAAATTAATAAAAATATTCATACAATAATATTTTTATAATATAATAGTCATATTTTTCATAAAAAAAAATTCATGAATTTTTTTAGAAAAAAATTGGCTATTATAATAATTTTTATATAAAAATAAAAATAATTTTCTATATAAATATATAATATCAATAAATATAATTGTTCATAAATAAATGTAGAAAGGAGAGAGTTTAATTTTTAAGTTATAAAATTAATAATTCTTAAAGTATATGTTAAGAATTGAAAAAGACTTAACTTAATTATTTTTTAATTTTATAAAATTAATTTATAAAATTACAATTCTAATTTTAAATGACATTTCAAATATAAAAATTAGAATTAAAAAATCAAATATTAATTACAAGCTCTAATTCCATGCTTAATTACAGCAGCCAAACCAACATTTACATAAATTGTAAGTAACACTCGTATGTGTAAGCCCAAAAAAAAATCGTATGTTACTTCAACTTTCTATCAAGTGTTCTTTCTACGTAAGAAATCGGTACATGAACAAGATAGATTTCACACCATTTAATCCCTATCCTGCTGCTTAGTGAAAGTGGAAGGCAAAGCTTGCATGTCAGCTTTTGCACTGAGACTAATGGCAGCTGGCAGAAAAGAAGCCATAGGAAAAGTAGGACAGAATAGAACACAAAAGTGAATTGATTGGAGTACCAGAACCTTGAGAAAGGAAGGTTGGCAAATCGTAAAGCTACCACTCTACTGATTATTGATTGCTTTTGTACCTTTACCACGTATTTGCCATCGCGGTCCTCACAATCCATGTGATGTGCAAACGGATTATCCCACAAGGCAAAAAGGCGAAAGAGAAAGAGAAAGAGAAGGAGAAAGAGGCGCAGGGAAGAAGGTTAGCATTTCACATATTTCACTCCGTCGAAGCCGCCCCATTAATGTAAATATAGATTACAGCAGAAGCAACATTTGGTGAGTTACTAGCATAGAATATCATTTCATACAGTTTGTTTACCAACTACAGAACAAACTTGCCTAAGGCTTAGATGACAAGAAAAAAAAAAAAAAAAAGAATGATACAAGACCACTTAATGGTTACAGAAGTTCTCATAGCAGATCCGGGCAATCAACGTACCAATGAAGAAAAGCCAATAAGAAAACACAGGACGACAATAAATTCAACAATACATCAGTTAGACCAGACATGAACTAGACCATGCCTATTGCCTGTATAGATCTCATTGCGCTCTTCATCATAGAAGAGAGCAGTAATATCTTCCAAGGCTTCTGCAACTGTGCTCCTAATTTTGGAGAAATGCTTTCGCTTCTTTGAATTACAACTGCTACCCGAACAACTGTCACTGCAACTGCATTCGTTCTCCATTGGAATGCCATTGCTTGCTCTTATTTTGGCAAGACACTTGCCAGTTAAAATGTTGCTGACATTGATGGAGCCTGCTGCATAAAAGAAGCGGAGCCTGTTAGTAATGCACTTTTGAAGATAGGTGCGCCTTACAGCAAAAGATACAGATTGATCACAAACACATTGCAAACAAATTAATTAAAATGATTTGCTATCCTGTTTTACGTTTTAGCATATCAAGTCAAAATGTCAAACATTAAGCTAAATCAACTTTCGGGTCTGATGATCAAGTTACACGCGTACACCTTTCAAAAAATCTCTCTCCCATTGTACCTTCCATAACACAAAGTGCACTACAAAGGGACAATTATAAAGAGGTGAGACGGAAAAAAAACAGAAGAAAAGTACCATTTCCTTCAGACAATGAATCATCAGAATCAGCTTTGCAGTAGGATATAATGAGATCCTGGTCACTGGTTATATATATGTTGTTTGTATTGCAGTCAGGATGCCACAAGAGGTGATCCTCAAAAGAAGTTACAAGCTCTCCACGGAAATTCCACACAGCCACAGTCCGGCTACGAAATGTAAGGAACAATTGGTTCTCGTATAGAAAGATAAATGCAGATGGCGTCATAAATTCACTTCTGCTAACTTCTGTAAGCTCAAAAGTCCGCACCTAAAATTAATTAAAAGTCAGATATCTTGATGTAGAACCATGTATACAATGCATTTAAAGGAGAACATTGCTTACATCAAGAATTTGGAGGTTCTCATTTTCTTGCTTGACTAGTAGCTTTTCATTGAACTGTTCAATAAAATCCACCTTCTTATTCCGATAAAGGAGATGGTTGAATGATTTCAAAACAGTACCATCTTCTATTGAGAGGATTTTAAGTGGGACATGGCTACTTGCTTTAGCAAAAATCAGCAACATGATCCCCGGACTAATCAAAAGAAATAATCAAACAAGAGCAAAGTAGTGCAAATAAAGTAAGACCAACGAAAGAAACTAAAAAAGAAAATAAAAAGAAAAAGAAAAACTGATATTATTAACAATGGAAAAGCTGATGTGATAAAATTTCAGAAATTTGTGCATGACCTAGACCACATCTATGGAAATGTTTGGTATAAGTGAAAGTAAAATTCACAAGCACATCAAGACAAGTTACCTGATCTTAATTTCTTGGACATTCTTATCAGAAATGGAGTACAACATCGTATAGTTTTTCAGGTCAAATACCTTGTATATGCTATAGGATCAAAAAACAAGAAGTATCACAATCAATAAGTCTTGATATATTACATAATTATATCTCCACATAAAAGTATCAGAACAGTAAAATATTTACCTATCCTGAGCAGAGTACGTGAGTACCTTCCCATTTACATCATCAAACTCTACAAAACCTGGCCACTTTAGAGACTCAGATTCAAAAAGAGCAAAGCCAGCATCAGGTTTACCCCTCCTTATGTATCTGAACAACATAAAAATTTTAGCATGACACAACAACCCAAAAACTGGACATGCATATATTGCTATTAACCGTTTTTCTTTTAGTTACTGTGCATCTTGAGTGTTTTTGTTTTCTCTGTCTTTCTTTGTTGAGCATGGGGGGCAAGGGTAGAAGTTACAAAACAACAGAGAGCTATACATACTCGATCCTTGTGCTTCTGCATTTCAGAGAACTGTAACTGTCAGAAGCATAGACAGAAACTGTGATAAGCGAGTCATTATTCTTGTTATAAAACAGACTTCTTATAACTTCATCAGGACTGACATTCAAAAAGCATATTCTTTGATTGGTCTCTGCATCAAACAGTTGAAACATGTAACAAATATCATATATCTATTTTAAGTTTCAAATAGAATTGAGTAGCATAAAAATATCAGTTACTAATACTACCTCGGCTAAATGCTGCACAAACACCAGATTGTGCGAGAGCAAAAACAATGTCCCGAGCTGCTACAATCTCGATAATCTTCGATCTTTTTCTCAAAAATGGCAACACCACAGATGAAGGACCTTTTGGATCATGTGTATCATATTCTTCCTATAAATAGATCCATCAGACATATCACAACGAGTGGGGGAAAATGGGTATATACATATAGCAAAGTACGCATCTCACTAGCGAAACACGAGGAACAGAATATTCCTCAGTATCAATGATTTAAAATACAGCAAGCATCATGTTATACCACTAGAAGCAACGGTTTCAAATGTCGTACTACAGACAAGTCTGGGGAATAGCTACAAACAAAATCACATTTAATGAGTTAGTATTAATGCAGTAAATCAAAATCCCTAATCCATATTCCTCTTGATCCCTCCGTAATGACAACATCATATCCTCAAACGAATTCACACCTACGAAATCAAAGTTTCATGTTACACTACTTTTTCTATTCCTAGTGGCCCACATGTGGCATGCCTGTTGTTTGTTGTTTTATGCTTATGTATCGAAATACAAGCACGCGGCAGGCTCAGGCTAGTCGTCTAGTCCTTAACATCTGTTCAATCATCAAATACAATTACAGTACATACCAAAACAGTTATTGGCATTCGACAAAATCTTAATAGCGAAACCTTTATAAGCAAACAGGAGAATCAGAATTCAAGCAGCAACTTGAGAGAATAATTCCCGTAAGACAAACCTAATACACTTTTATGATCAGTACAGAATCTAAGGACAAACAGTTGAATCATTTATTTTGTATCCAAAAAACACAAAGAAAGACATAATGCTTCATTCCATCAAAATTTCACATGCCCTTTGCTATATGTCATGATAAATAACAAACAAAAATTAACTTTTAGGTTGTAGCCCTAACCAAATCTCCTGATTCACAGTTGCAGGAAACGTACATAAGCAGCGCATAGTTTAAAAATAAAATAAAAATGAAAATTTCTAAAAGTGAAGTTAGGGAAATGAGACCTGTAAGCGGATATTGCGAAATCTTTCCTGAGCATCGCTCATGCTGAAAGAGCGATCGCGCTTGGAGCTGATTTCGCGCCTCTGAAGCTTCTTGACGCTGTTCACGAACCCATCCACGGCCCCACCACGACGGGGCCTCTTCTTCGCAACCACTCTGCGGCCACAGCAAGGTCGAGGACTCACCGTAATCCTCCTCCCACCTTCCATATCACCACCACCACCACCACCCTCCTTTCTCTCAAAATACTAGAATCACCACCGTGAATTCGCGAAACACAGCGATGATTTCGCGAAGGGGTGGTTGTTCTGCAGCATCTTGCTACTCAATTGGTCATCGGAGGTGGGAATAGGAACCCTAAAAATGTTTGGTCCTCGAAAGAAGAAGGAGAAAGATTAGGGTTTTTATAATAAGTGGGAAGCAAAAATGGAAAGGGTTGTGTGTGTATGTGAGAGTGAGGGAGAGTGAAGGGAAAAAGACGAAGAAGAAGAATCGGGAATGGAGTCCACGAATTCAATGGGCGTCTTCAACTTTGATCCCGTTTCAAAAATCCGTACTCGGAATCTGACTCTGACACTGACATGATAAAACTCAATAAAATAAATAATAAAACTATAAAAGCAATGAACAAGCAGTGTCTGAATCCGAATGAATGAGTTCGAAATTATCTTGTCTTGTGTTATAATTACCCAGGCCCAAATTCATGGGCCTACTCTCTTTTTTTTTTCGAAAATAATGGGCCAAATTACTTTTTTATATGAAAATCAGTTTAACAACTGAAATATGAAAGTCGACCAAAAAAAATAAAACCTGAACTATGAAATATCCCTCCCTCCAAATGCTAAGCTCAGGAAACTTAGGAAAATGAACTAGACAATGCTTCCCCATGTTACATCTTACAGGAATGTATCTGCAGTGAAAAAAATAAATAAATAAATAAACCAAGATGCAACAAGATAAATGTCCCTAACAATTGACCCATTATAAGAGAGGTCATCCCAACCTTCATTAATACAAGAGTAAAGGTTACTAGCATTACTTTCCTAAATGGACTTTGTCTAATCGCAATTCCTATGCAAGCTAGAGCCCTTCTCATGCCACAAGGAGTTCTTATCTATGGGGATATATAACACCCACAATCTTCTTGCTTTTAGTCATTAGAAATTGACCCAGGCCATCTCTAGTCACAAGCGCAACACCACATGAATTACTTCAAAAAAAAAAAAATCACGTCCACGTTAATTTTCAAGAAGTCATTTAGCGGTAATATCCAGGGCTCGACAATATTCTAGTTGAGAATCTCATTGGTTGACCTCTTTTTAGCATCCCAAAAAGCACTTAGCCTCAATTTTGCATTCAAAGCTACCCATTGTGAGTGAGTGGCTCTCCAACCTTGTCATCGAGCATTCCTCTCACACCATACTTATATGTTCACGATACTGCATACTAGACACCAAATTATCAAACCAATCTTCACCTTCATTGCCACAGTTAGGGAAGTTAACCGTGCCACATGAAAGTGAAGCGTGTTGTACTTCTAGTACCTAATCACGTTAGAATGGATATTTTGCTAAATATCGTTTGACCAATACAATTTGCATGCCCATTTTATCGAAAACATGCCTCGGCTATCATCAAACCAAAAAGTGTCATCATGAAATCCATGTGCAAGAGGGATATTTCAAATTCACTCCATAGACTAAATCTTCATTGCATCTCCTAGGTTGTTCAATGATAAGCTAGGATATCCTCTCAATGGTTATATGATGAATACGGGGCCAAGATATCCAAAAACTTAGAGCACCTTTAAACCGTGGGTCTCTCTATAAGTCTATTAAAAATCTAGAACTCACCCTAAACACTGCAACCATCTCCAAAATCTTATTAGT
The DNA here is from genome assembly GCA_029884605.1 of Ormosia emarginata. Classification (NCBI taxonomy): domain Eukaryota; kingdom Viridiplantae; phylum Streptophyta; class Magnoliopsida; order Fabales; family Fabaceae; genus Ormosia; species Ormosia emarginata. Next base: position 51,697,852 of record JAQQTP010000082.1, on the reverse strand, counting down.
TGTTAATTATCAATTGTTTTTTTCTTTTTAATTTTAAAAAGTACCAACATATCAATTTAGTACATTTAGAAGCATCAATTTTTTAAAGAGTTAGCCCATAATAGTTTAACATCTTGTTAAGAATGCATGAGGTAATATATATCTAATACTTTATAAGAGGATATTGTGTATCTTTTATAATGTAAACTAAATATTAATGGATAAATAAGAGAACGCGATTTTAAATGACAAACTAAAAAACTACGATTTCAGAAAAAACATGATTCGAACTTAGGACTTCACGGAAAACAGTTTAGCACTCGTCATAGGCTTGGAAAGCCCTGAAGTAGAGTAGCCCAGGAGAGATGAATAAAGAATAATTTCTAAACATATATGAGTAAATGAGACCCATAGCATCAATTCAATTTTTGTAAGTATTCGATCTAGTCTGGATAAAAGCAACCAAGCCAAATATGCTTGAAGAAGTTTAAGAGAATAAGTCTAGGTTTACATGCTAAAATAAGAGAAGAAGTCAAAATAATCATCAAGAACCACATGTATTTATAAAAACATGTATTTTTAATAAGTTATCGTCCTTAATGAAATTACCTTCATTATTTAGGGGGAAAAATTAATGTCAATGATTTAAAGTGCACTAAAACATAATAATAAACTCCAAGTTTAAGGACACTGGTCAATGACAATATTTATAAATATTGCACATATTAATATTAATATTTCAAAAGTAGACATTGCGGTTAATTATGGAATATTGCAATATCGGAGGAGATCAAGATATTTTTGTAGCTTGTCTTTAACAACATCCTCCTTACTAGACCCAACCTATTTCAAAAACATATCTTTCATGAATATTTGTGTCTCAAATGCAAGAAATTGTCATTATCTCTTAGTGGAATACCTAAGGCAAAAGTTGTATGGGGTTGTACATAGTTGTGGGAGTAGGTTTAACCTATTTCAAGAAGAAATTTGATGGATTGAATACATGATAGACTCTCCCAACTTCCTAAAGACCTAGCAAGAGTGGTGTGTAGTCTTGCTATGGTTTATACAACATGAAAGTAATAAAGTTATTCATAGTTAGACAGCTAGAATACCTCAAGAGCTAGTATCAGCAGCTGAATTGTTCAAGACTTGCTACAAGGATGCTAACAAGAAGCCTTTTAAAATCCCAAGACCAACTCTTCAACCAAAAAATATAAGTAATTGGCCCACCATTGTTAAACTCAAAAAAATTAATGTTGATACAACTATCTTTCAAATGTAGGAAAAGATAGTAAGAGTATGATGAGTAAAAGGATATGATTATAGTTTCTATGCTGCAGCTTGCGGTTTCAAAATTTTGCATTGTTGTGTGTTGTCCTTCAACTATGAAAGCTTAGACATTGAGAGCGTCTATGCATCTGGCAGCGGAAATGGAATTTAGAAATGTTATCTTTGAAGACAACTGTGAGGTGGTATGACATAGAGGTACCTTAGATCAATCAAAACTTAATTGGTACTTTCCTTAAGGATGTTTGTTTTCAATTTTATCTTTCTTTTGTATTCGTCATGACAATAATGTATTTGTTCATCGACTTACCCGTTGGTCTTTGGAGCTTAATGTTGTTGAGGATTTTCCATTTATCGTCTCTTATGCTATTTCTTATGACTCTTTCTATTGTTAATGAATAATATATATTTTTGGACAAAAAAGAGTATAGTTTTCAGTTTGGGTTGGAATTGTCGGGTTAGACTCGAATTTTAATATCTCATCCTTTTTGTTAGCTTGACTCAACAAAATTAAATGGTTAAAGTGAAATGATTTGATAATTTTCATAAATTTTGGCCTAACTCGATGGTTAGCCAATTTGGCCAACAACTATTCACATTGTATTAGATTTAAACAAACTTATTACTATGTCGTGCTCCCCTAACTATCAAAGAACAAGACCTGAACGGGTTATCAAATTAGAAAAACCAAATTTCAAGTCAAAGCGAGTTTAAAAAATGCTACACAAAATTAGTTCTATATATATATATTTTTTAAGAACAAAACTCAAAATGAAGACATGTATTGATGCGCAAAAAAAAAAAAGACATGTATTGTCTTTTTTTCTTTTCTTTTGCAGTGTAAGTATATAGATGTTTTAATCTATAACTTCATGAAGATTATTTCATTACTAACTTACTTCTATAAATATTGTCATGACAAATGTTGTCTCTATCTCCAACAATCATGTTATGCATTGCTCTTATACTACACACGGGTAGGAGTTCATCACTACTCTTGCCAAAGGAGTGTTCTAGACTAGGGACATGGACCTAAAAGGGTCAAACCCAATGAAGGATAGGGACACGTCACCTCAGCAAAGAAGGAGTCCTCATTTTTATCTAATCAAGGAATATTCTTTAATAAATGTCAACAATTGGCTAATACACCAAAAAGGGAAATGTCCTAGAATCTTCCTAAGATATTTTGGAGGGCAAAGGGAAAGACTATCCTTTCTATATAGCAATTTGCTCCCCAAGTCATTTCACATTATATATAGAAGGAATGACTTCCAATGTATGGACATGTTCCTTACACTCTGCCTCCTTCTACACTCACTTCGTTATAGCAAGGAGGCACCCTCTCATCTCCATATAGAACAAGCGGTAACTCAAAAACATTCAAAGCATGTAGACCCTAAAGGCATGGACTTAGTGAGAACACACTTAAGGATAAAACTGTCAAAATAAGACAAGTTCAATGACTCGACTAGAATAATTCGACAAAAAGTATAAGTTGAACTAACAAAATTCAAGCCCAAACTTAATCTAGCCCGATATGGCCCGACCTAATCTAGTCTGGCCCAAAATCGGGCTAGATTGCTTTGTGTAGGGCTGCCTTGTTGGTCCGAATTTTAATTATTTTTTTTAATCTAACAAGCTACACCTAAGAAGATACTACCTTTTTTTTGTTTGAAAATTTTAAATCTAATTAGCAATTGGACTAGTTCTTTAATTTATTTGTCATTGACTCAAAATTAAGTAACCTAAATTTCTTATTTTTCATTGATTTAAATCTTTCAAATATTAAATTCATTATTAAAAATTAAATAAAAGAGTTGGCAGGCACTAGGGTCAATTTGCCCAACTCACACCCCACAACAGGTTAGTTTGGACTAGCAAATTGTTAATCCAAAATATACTAAGCCCAACTTAGTCTAACTCATTTTAACAGCCCTACCCAAAGATCTCCTCAATTGGATCATTGTACAATAGAGTTCAAATGTGTAAAGGAAAATTTTAATATGGACCTCTTAAGAAGAGGTCCATATATGGACCATTAATGTAATGACCATTGATTTATTATTAAAATAAATTAATGGTCTAGATTAAAAGTTAAATTTTTATAGATTTTAACTAGTAACATTGATTCGTATAAAAATTTAGTCATATTATTTTTTTTCCTTTTTGTACGAATAACTATACATATAAATAAATTATATATTTTAATTAATAATTTTTTATATACTTAAATTTATATATAAATACTCTTAGATTAAAAAAAGAAGTGATTTATTTATGGATCCAAATTTATTGAGTTCATAATAGACTCCTGCATGTGTAAAATTAGAAACAACTAGTTATTGACCGTCCATTATGGGGATGTCTATAAATTAATATATGTAGTATGTTGAAGTTTATAAAGTCTTATTCACAATAACAGTTATCCACTTTGAAAGCCTGTGCGTACACTTGATGTGAAGGTGTTATAAGTAAGATAGGCAAGGTGCGAGTGATTGAACAATGTTGGAATCTTAACAACAAAAATGATCAAGTATTAATACAAAAACATTAGAGAGAGAGAAAAAATGATCAAAAATTGATTCAAAGTAGCTAAATATAAAACATGCATATATTAAGTGCTCAAAATATAAAGACGTAACTAAAACAAAAAGTCAATTCACTTATATTCATTATTAGAAAATTACGATATAGAGACGGGATTTAGAAATAAATTAAAGATGGATATGATGATTTAGACATAAAATGTAAATTTTATAAATTAAAGATGAAATTTAGATTAAAAAATGTCAATTTCATTTTTTTTTCTAATTATATCTCTATTCGATTAATTTAATATTTTTAAAATGTTAAAAATATTTATAAATAAAAAATTTTCCATCTCTGAATAATATATAATATTTTTAGAATTAAAAAATTAATTATTTATTTTTTAAAACATAATTCCGTCCTTAATAGATAAATATTTTAAAAAAATCAGTAAAATTTAATAAAATAATCTTTTAATATTAAAAAAGGTTATTCATCTCTTTTTTTTTATACAACGGAGGGAACCAAGTAGTTGAATAACGATTACAATTCTAACATTGTGTTTTGAATATTTTTTTATTAATGAAATAAAACAAAATAAATAGAGATGAATCGAAAAAAAAAATAGAATATAATTATCCTTCTCTTTGTTTGAAAATTTTATTATTAGAACGGAATGAAACTTCATTATCCATTTGTTCTTCCCATTCTACTTCAATTTTGAAAGAAACAAAAGTTAGACATTTGAGGGAAAGAAAGGAAAAATGGTTTTCCATTTGTTTCATTTATTTTTTATGTATTTTAAAATTCTCAAATAAAGAAAGTTATTTCTCTTCCATTCATTCTTTTTGTCTTTCCCTCTTTATTTATTATCCAAACATAGTGTAAGAAACAAAACATCAATCATATCATCAAGAAAAATCTTACAAGAGCCGTAAGAGGAATTACAGGGCATGAGACTCTACATCAAATTCATGGGAGTAATTTGCTAACCAATCTATCACACAATTACCTTTCTTATAAAGATGAAAAATCTTAATAGCCCAGGATGCATCCATTGACGTCTGCCTAATAGAGGAAACAATAGTTGAGCATGCACCCATGCTTAATAAGCTTCACAGCAATTTGAGAATATGCTTCCAACCATAATCGTGTCACTCCTTTTTTCTTTGGCTAAATTTAGACCAGACCATATAGCCCAAAGTAACACGATGCTTTTGTGAGCTCTAAAACTTTTCACGAGAAAACATTTTCCCTATCTTCCTCCTGAGCGTCGCAGCAGAGGGCTGTGAGATTGCATGATGATCAAATCACGCAGCGGAACAACATAATATCAATCCAAACATAATCGTTTTGTGTTTATATTTATTTTAGCACTATGAAGATAAATTCATAATTACCTGGTTGAAGATCATTGATACTTTAGGGCTATGAGATTGCATGATGATCAAATCATGCAGCGGATAGAATCAACATAATAATTTTTTGTTTTGTATATCCAAACATAATCGTTTTGTGTTTATATTTATTCTAGCACTATGAAGATAAATTCATAATTACCTGGTTGAAGATCATTGATACTTTAGAAGTTTTTCTTCGATTGCCTAAAGTGCTTGAAGAAGTCTACATGTCCAATCCACTTGATGTAACACAAAGTCCACTACTTGAAACAAAGCCTTACTATCAACTCTTTGAAAGATAAAACTTATACAAAAATGCTGAGCCTATTACTATTTGCACGATAGAATCAAAGTAGAAAAATAATTTTATATTCTAAGTTTTGTATATATATATATATATATATATATATATATATATATATAATCTTGTTCACACCCAAAATAAACTTTTGCTACACATCTCATTGAATAGCCATACGTTTTTGTGTAGCACGTGCTTAATTCTTACTTAACCTTAGAGTATGAGAACTCTAATATTGTAGCATAAAATGCTTAGAATATGCAGCAACTACTTGGAGCAATAAATAAAAATAAAGTTCAACTTGTTATAATCATGTGTTCTCAACACGTTTGTTGCAAGTCCAAGTACCATACCGCAACACGTTTTTATAATAAGCTTGTTAATTACTAAATACAACTGCAACACGTTTTCTACAGAATATCTTCTATTGACAGATTAAAAGTGCTTGGAATAAGTCAATACGTGTAGTAGCAATTTTGCTACTTGGAGTAACAAAAAGTCCAACTTATAGAAATTTTTGCTACTTGATGTAACACAAAACTTTGTCCAACTTAGGAGAAATTTACTACTTGGAGTAACAAAAATGTCCAACATGCAATCTGTCCCACAAGATTCTTATCTAATAAGATTTTAGTTGCTTGTTGACCTTTCAAATAGCACTATTACTAATTGCACGTTTAGCCTAGTAATTATAGCACTATTACTATTTGCAATGGAACGTTCTTCTATTGAAGAACGACACCAAGTTCATTTTGAAAAACTTTGATTTTTCTATTCTAAATAGAATTTTTCAGATAATTGTATCATATATTAATTATATTCTAAGTGCTAGTAAATAATATAATAATATTCAATTTAGATTAAAAAATATTTATTTGATTAAATTAAATTCTCTAATTTAATTTATCAAATAATAAATTAAATAATCATTTAGCAAAGATTGGAACACTCGTTAGTATAGGTTGTTTCTCCCGAATCTTTCATGTGATAACCCCACTTTGCAATCTTTGGTTCAATACTAATGTGGTAGTAAATTAGTCGACTAAATTTTAAATTCTACTAATCAAAGTTTTCAATTATCTTGTCTAAGCAACACTTCCTTAATTCATACGTTGCATCTTGATAGCATGAAGTAATATCTTTTACTTTTCAAGCACCTTTAGAAGAATAATGCAATATTTCCTTCCATCGTTTCAGCTCTGACTTAACCTTAGAGTATGATATAATTGTCAAACTCTAATAAGTAAACCTTTAGAATTATAACCAACTAGTGAATGACTTAAGAAACTCATTTCTTCATTCATTCAATTGCCTTGGCCAAAGTCTTAATTTTGTTGTTATAATCATAGAGCTCAAACTCATTAGCAAGAATTGATGGATTCCTTCTTGATATATCATTAATCCTACAAGTATTTAGTCATATCCAATATCTATTCAACTAGCGCCCTAAGGCATTAGGTGTTTGGAACCAAAATATAACAAGTAGCTTGTTAATTACAATAATAGTCCCAATAATTCAGAAGCTCGCTCTCTATTTCCGGTAAACGGAGATTTGGTCATTTTTCCTTTGAGACAAGATTCACAAGTTGTATATAATTCATAATCATAATGGTCAAGGTAACCTTCCTTGTGCAACTTGTTAATTCTTTTCTCTCCTATATGACCAAGTCTACAATGCCAAAGGTATGTACGATTTACTTGATTGTCTCTTTCTCTTTTAAGACTAGAAACATGCATAATCGATTTTACATTCACATCAGGTAAGACATAAATACCATGCTGGAGATAGCCATTCACATATAAAGCATCATTATGATAAACTGAGCAAATGCTATTATTGAAAACAATACGAAAACTACGCTTGTCTAATATAGAAATTGAAATAACATTCGAAACAAATTTCAGAACGTAATAACAATTCTCCAACACCAATATTTTGCCAGTAGGCATTTTTAAAGAAATTGATCCTACAACTAGGGCTGCAACATTTGCACCATTCCTAACCTAAAGATTAACTTCTCCTTTCTTCAACCTTCTACTTATCTATAGTCCCTGCAACATATTGCAGATATTAAAACTACTACCAGTATCTAATACCCACATTATAGAATCTGTAACAGTTAAAGAAATCATGAAAATATTTTTCATTAAAGTCTCACATTGTTTCTTTTCTTTCAAAGAAGCAAGATATTTCTTGCAATTTTTCTTCCAATGACCTTTCTCCTTACAGAAGAAACATTCAGCATCAGACTTGTCTGGCTTACCCTCTTTAACCTTAGGTTTGGTCGCACCACCTTTAGGTGCAAGAGGTTTCCTTTTCGGCTTATACTTACCATTACCCTTCCTTTTAGAGGATTTACCAACCAATATGACAATTCCTTTCTTCTTCTCAGATGCAACTTGATTCTCATAATCAATCAATAAATTAAGCATCTCATGAAGTTCACAACTCATTTTATTGATGTTGAAGTTAACAATGAATTGTGAAAAAAATTCAGGAAGTGACTGCAAGATCAAATCTTGAGAAAGCTCTTTTCCAAGTTTGCACCCCAACTTCTCAAGTTGTTCAATAAGATCAATCATCTTTAAAACATGGGGCCTAACTGGAGAGCTTGCAGTCAATGTGGACTTAAACAATTTTTTGGACAACTGATACCTAGTTGTCCTGCTTTGTCCACCATATATCTTCTTAAGATGTTCAATGATCACAGGTGGGTTCATATTCTCATGCTGCCTTTGAAGCTCATAACTCATAGATGTCAAAATAATGCATTTAGCACTAAGACACTCTTCCAAGTACTTTTTATAAGCCTTGGTTGCTTCAACATTTTCTTTGTCAATAGGGGTAGTTATGGTAGGCTCATCGATCACATCGCTAAGTTTTTCATGCATAAGAACAATTCTTAAATTGCAGTACCAATCATCATAATTGGCTCCAACCAGTTTATTGGTATCAAGAATGTAGTGCAGTGATAAAGAAGACATGTTGAGAAATCTAAAACAAGAAAAGAAAATATAAGAACACATTTATCATAAAGATATAGACTTTTATCTAGATGATATTTCCACTAACTACATTATTATTAAGGTAGTTTCAGAAATCTCTATTTCTTTTAGTGGAGTTAAGAAATCCTTTAAAAATATATATATAAATGAGCTCCTTGGTAGTCAAGTTGTTTCTCATACATGTATATTTAAAGTAGATAATTTTGTATTACATACAATTTTAAAAAAGTAATTCCACACCATATAGTTCCCTAGTTGTTAGGTCATTCCTATTGGTATTAATGAATTAACCTTTATACACCCCGGGTAGTCAAGGTGTTTTGTATAAATTAATTCCTTCTATGTAAATGCATCACATGCAATAAATAATTTTTATTTTATATTATATTATCCTTTAAACCACAAAACTCCTGTTTGTCAGACCGCACTTTATGAATAAGGAATATATAAAAGTATACAATAAAAAATGATATAACTGATATCATATTTTATCATATACAATTTTCAAAAATCACAGAGATCATATTACAAGTAGTCTAATTCACAAAAAGAATAAACAAACCAATGGCATGCTTCAAGAATACTAACGCATAAACTTATAAATATAATTTGTCATCTTATGCGTAAAAATTAACCATGAATAAATCATTATATTACTTATAAATACAATTCATGAAAGTAGTGTATAATTCTAAATTATACCTAAGCACATGAGTGAGCAGTGTACACAATAATTATGCACAAAAGACATCACAGGAAAATAATTCATTATTAAAAACTTGCATGTACATCACAAATTCATGAATTATAATTTTAGTAATAAAATTTAAACACAAATAGCCTTGCTTTGATACCTTGGTGAGATTGCATGATGATCAAATCACATAGCGGAATAACATAATAGCAATCCAAACATAATCGTTTTGTGTTTACATTTATTCTAACACTATGAAGATAAATTTATAATTATCTGGTTGAAGATTCTTGATACTTTAGAACCCTTTCTTCGATTGCACGAAGACTCTATGTGTATCCACATCGAAACCAAGCCTTACTATCAACTATTTGAAAGATAAAACTTATACAAAAATATGAGCAGATAGAATCAAAGCAGAAAAATAATTTTTTGTTTTGTATATATATATATATCTTGTTCACTCCCAGAATAAACCTTTGTTGCACATCTCATTGAATAGCCATACGTTTTTGTGTAGCACGTACTGGAGAACTTGTGCATAAAATGCTTAGAACATGCAACAATTGCTTGGAGCAATAAATAAAAATAACGTTCAACTGCAACACGTTTGTTGCAAGTCCAACTGCAGCACGTTTGCTGCAAATCCAACTACAACACGTTTTCTGCAGCACTTCTGAAAAGTGCTTGAAATAAGTCAATATGTGTAGTAGCAATTTTACTACTTGGAGTAACAAAAAGTTCAACTTGTAGAAATTTTTGCTACTTGATGTAACACAAAGTCTAACTTGGGAGAAATTTGCTACTTGGAGTAACAAAAGTCTAACATGCAATCTGGTGCAAGATTCTTATCTAATAAGATTTTAGTTGCTTGTTGACCTTTCCAATAGCATTATTACTAATTGCACGTTGCCTAATAATTATAGCACTATTACTATTTGCACGTTGCAGCACTTTGAAAAACTTTGATTTTTCTATTCTAAATAGAATTTTTCATATAATTGTATCATATATTAATTATATTCTAAGTGCTAGTAAAGAATATAATAATATTCAGTTTAGATTAAAAAATATTTATTTGATTAAATTAAATTCTCTAATTTAATTTATCAAATAATAAATTAAACAATCATTTAGCAAAGATTGGAACACTCGTTAGTGTGTAACCCTATTTGTTCAATACTAAGCCGGTAGGAAATTAGTCGAACCAAATTACTAATCAAAGTTGGTGTCTAACAACACTCCTGTCGCAACCAAAATCGCGATGGGACGACCGAAAAAGATTAAATTTGTTAATCAATGGAGTCGCTACTAATATTTATTTAAATTGGGAAAATATTAAAAAAAAACCCTTTAAATAGAAAATTGATCTTTTGAAAAATGAGTTTGGGTTCGGGAGTCGATTATAGGTAGGGAAGGTGTTAGCATCCTACACTACCCTTTCCAAGAATGGTACCTTAAGTTATTTATGCAAATTTTAATAATCTCGAATGTACTTATTTTACCCATTTTTCAAAAAAAAAGAAACAACTAAATTATAAAAATTTATTTTTTGACTTGACAGAATAGAGGCTCTGCTCCTACGTATCTCCGGGTGCAGTGAGGAACTCAAAGTCACGTAATTTTATAAAAAATAATTGTGAGTTGATTGATTTTAATTTGAAATTTGAATTATCAAGTTGTCGCAACTCAGATGATTATAAAAGTTACAAGATTAACAATTTGTCACAACTCAGTTAATTTCATTTTATTCTTTTTTTCTTAATAGGTTCAATTATTTATTTTTATAGTTTTATATTTTACCTTTCTCATTTTTTAGATTTTTTTTTCGGCCCAATGAACCATTAGCCTAAGCCCAATTAATAAAAAAAAGAAGCTAACAAAACTAAAAAACAAAAAAAAACATAACAGATGCCTTATGAAAAAGTGAAACCAAGGGGGGTCTATTTCTGGAAAAATTTCAAAAAACTAAGCACGGAGAAGATGAAGGCCAACGGCTACCGGAAGATTAGTGCAGTCGGCGGCATCTGGTGTGCCAGCGATCGGGGCGACTTCGGAACGGCAGGCTCGGGGAGCGTCGGTAGCGGATCTGGCTCGCAGGTGGATCGGACGCCCCGGATCTGTGCGGGCTGGGCTGAGCTACGACGAGGCGGTGTAACATCCCGAAAATTAATAATTTCATGATAAATAGTCATTTAATAATATTTGTAATTTTTGTGAATTTTTTTGAATTTTTTCGGAGACGTGAAATATTTTAATATTATTTTTGTTTTACGTGCACACTGAGCGGAGCTGAGAAAATGAGATATTTTTCCCGAGAACCTTGAGCTTTAGAAACGTCGACGGGGGATCTTACTAAACCCGAGGCCAGACACGGTTTACGAGGTTTCACTTTTTTTGAAAAATTTTAACAGATAAAATAATAATCGCTGTGTAAATTTTATCTGTCAGATAAATTAATACTGACTTCGGTCAACTATAACAATTGTCTACTAAATAATAACATGTATTAAAAACTTTATCACATTATCCAAAATCTATTTTGTGTCACATTCATTAGCTTTAATTTCAAAAGAAAGATTAACTTAATCAAGAGCTTAAAGAGGGAAACTTCCTGGAAATTTCCCTAATAATATACATGTTTCTTTTTCTCTCTCTTCCCTCCCCACTCACTCCACGACAGAAGCCATTTGGGAGCCCAATATTCACATCCTCACTTTTAATTCTCCACTCTCACATTTCTAAACATTTCCTCTCTTCTCATTTTCTTCAAACACTCTTCTCTTATTCTCTTCTTCTTCCTTCTCCACGGTGCACACACATATTGGAGATCATCTCCATTATTTGCTAAACAAATCACATTCTTTGTTTCCTTCCACCATTCCAAGACTACTCTCTTTGGTGGTCATCCTTTGGTTTTTCTTCTTCCATTTTCCACCATTGAAGCTAAAGCTTGAAGCTTTTGAGGTAAAGTCTTCACCTTTCTTTCATTTTCTTCCCATTTTCGTTTTTCTTGGTCACCTATATGACCAAGAACTCATCTTTCCATGATTTGAGTGGACATTGTAGAAGTCACTCACATTAGTGTTTTCTTGAAGGAGGAAAACGAAAATCAAGAGCAAAAAGGAGTAGTACCATTGTGTTGTCTTCAAATAGGTAAGAGGGAGATGATCCTCTTCAACCAATCTTGGTAGTAAGGAGATGTCTTGTATGGTGTTGTTGATTTAGAGATCCATGTGTGGATTTCCCTCTTTGTTATGTATTTTTCTTTCTTCTTCCCATATTGGTGTATTTGGTTTAATTTGTATGAGTTATTGACTTTCTTTATATGATTTTGGATGCATGTTTGAGCTAATATGATGTTGAAAATGTTATGGATTGATTTGGTTTGAATTTAGATGGCTTAAAGATCATTTTTTTGCAAGTTTATGTGTGGTAATCGATTACACAGTGCCTGTAATCGATTACCAAGCCCTTGGAGTTACAAAATCGTGATTACTCGGGAATCACGTAATCGATTACATCACATGCATGTCGATTATGGAGGTTCTGTCCAGCTGGTAATCAATTACCAGAATTGTGTAATCGATTACTAGGTCCCTAAGGTGACGAATCGTGTTCTGGGAAGCTATGTAATCGATTACATTCAGTATATAATCGATTACAGAGGTTCTGTTGAGCTGGTAATTGATTACTAGAGTTATGTAATCGATTACCAGGATCCTAAATTGAGATTTTGAGCTGAAAATGATGAAAATATAGTTCCTTATTCCTTGTAACTCAAACATAAATCTTAAACCCTAGATTCAAGGACTTTATTTCACTTAAATGTGACAGGATTATGTATCCATACCAATAATGGAGAAATGATTTTGAAAATGGAATTTTTAGATCTATAACATGGAAATTGTGGTATGTGTGGAACGATGGACATGTAGATGTATTGATATTGAGAGTTGGTTGATGCAATTGTGAGTTCTTATGTGGGACCAAGTTCTTGATAAAATTATGATATGTGAATATTGAAAATGGATATATATGCCATGGTGGTATACTTTATGATGAATGCATCATTGATAAACATACATGATCGGATATTGTGTCGTCATGCATATGTGTTGTCCGTTGGACATTATTGGAAAGGCCAAGTTGCCTAGGAGTTTGAATAACACCTATGTGCGGGTGCGAATAGACTAAGCGTAGGTGTCATATGTTGTTGACCCTGGGGGCGTCGGGGTGCGGGTGCCTCACATGGACAGTTATGAGCTCCTCTGTGCCGTAGGGTAGACCGATGCAAACACACCGATGATCCGGACCGAGACGTTGTCCTATATCGCGATCAACTGTTGAGGTGCCATGTATAAGTCATTGTTGCGCAAATATTTTATGAGATGAAACACACTATTTTTAAAGGCTAACGATATACTGGCATTACTTCTTGATCATTCACTCCAAAAATATTTATGTCTAGCTCTATGGAGTAGGAATTGGGTATCATTCGCATTATGAACTGTCGGTCTCATAAATCATTGAGCATGAACATCTATAACTGTGAAAAATATCTGTGAAAAATATCTGTTATTATCATCGTAATAATTATGTGATTACTTGAACTGTTGACTGTTGGAATATTGATATTGTCTGCTTGTCATTGATAAATTTTATTGCTATTCATTTTTTATCCGCTTTTACTATTAGTTCTAATTATTACTGTGATTGGACTATTACTTTAAATGAAGTCATAATTATTTGAATTGCCTTGTTGTTCATTATCTAAGATGTTATTGTTGCTTCTATCTAAATTCTTATTTTACTGCTACTGTTGATAAATGTATGTGTTGTGATGTTATTTGGGCGTCCTGCGTCATTCCGTTTTCTTGCTGCCATATTGGTATTGAATGTTGGGTATCTCAACTCTTTCCTATACCTTTGTATCTTTTGTTTTATATTTGTATTTGATAAAAGATCGTGAGGAAGACGAAAAGGGACCACCCCCTTGCTGATTGGACTGGATCGGTTCATTATTTTCAAGGTGGCGTCTGGACGAGATTTCTTCGGTTATGTACGGGTACAACTTCATGGGGGCACTGATGCCTGATTTGACGACTAAGACTCCGAGCGTCACATATATTTGGGGTTGCGGCTCGGTCCGCTAGTAGTACCTATCCCAGGGTTACTACTTTTCCCTTTTGTACTCTTGTACCTGTTATCTTTTATACTCAATATGTAAGTACTATATTTTGTGTTATCAGTGCATTGTGTTAAGGACTAAAATATTATTTATGGAGTATGTTTTCTTGCAGTGGTTATGTTTTAGAATAGTTGGATACTAATTATGCATTCATGCAGGGCTCGTATTTTCTATTTACGCATAATGGAAATAATCTAAATTTGAAATTACTATTTTGAGACTGTGACACACCTGGATTTAGTGACTGTGGTACACTGACGATTAGGCCGTGGTTACTGGATCAAGGGGTGTTGCAGGCGGCACAGTCAGGTCTCGTGATAGCGGTGCGCTGATTCGGATCGGGATGGATGGTGTAGGTGAAGGTGCGGCGGAGGTCGCAGGTTCTGGGTTGACGGTGGTTCCAGCATACTGGGGACGGGGTGCAGCTCGCAACTCCGGTACGGGCTGGTGGTGGCTCGCGGTTCCGGTGAGCTAGTGGGTATGGGTGGTTGGTTGAAGGTAGGGTTGCTGAGTTGACTCGGTTGGGGTATGTTGGTGAAGATGAAGGTAGAAGCTTATTGATGGTGGTTTGATAGGTGGTGAAAGGTGGTTTGTTTGAGGTTGAAAGTGATGGGTTGCTTGGTTGAGAATGAGGGTTGGTGATAGAGGGTAATGGTTGAAGAAGATGGCGGTGAGTTGTTTGGTTGAGAATGAAGATTGGTTATGGGTGGTTTGTGTTAGTTATGGAGGCTTGCTGTTCTGATGTGTTGGTGAGGTTTGGATGAAGGATGGAAATGGTGATGTGGGTGAGAAGGTTGGTTATAGAGGATGAAGATGGTGGAGGAAAGTTGAAGGTGATGAATAGTGATAGGTTGAAGAGGAAAGTGGTGGCAGGTTTGTGATTGAAAATAGCAGCTAAGAAAATTTCGTATCTCCTCTCTGTTGTCCCGTAAAATTTTTTAGCCCCCTTTACTGCCTGTCTGCTTCACATTTTGTAGGCTCAAAAAGGGAGAACCATTTTCCAGTTGGGCTGCAGAGGGACCAGACTGTATGGTCCCTGTCTTGCTTCAATTTTGGCTTCAAAACTTGCTTCCTTTTTTCTCTTTGCTGCTGCAACCTTCATTTTTGGTGATTTGTGCCTTGGTTGGCGAAAAAAGGATGGGTCACGTAGTGGTAGCACCTTTACCCATTTGATGCTCTATTTTTAAAATCCTCTAACTGAAACTTTTCCTTCTCCTTTTGCAATCAACAAGAAAGCCAGTATTTGTCCCTTATTCTTGGTCTTTTGCTTCTGACTTTTTTTTAATTTTATGAAATCAATTTTTGTTTTTATTTTTGGTTATTATTATTTTTTGACATCTAGACAAAGCATTGATTAAAATAAATAAATAAAATAAAAAGAGTATGGACAAAATTGGATATCAACAACTCCTTAACGACTGAATAACATGAAGTAATATCGTTTACTTTTCAAGAACCTTTAGAAGAATAATGTAATATTTCCTTCCATCGTTCTAACTCTGAGTTAACCTTAGAGTATGATATAATTGTCAAACTCTAATAAGTAAACCTTTAGAATTATAACCAACTAGTGAATAATTTAAGAAACTCATTTCTTCATCATTCAATTGTCTTGATCAAAGTCTTAATTTTGTTGTTATAATCATAGAGCTCAAACTCATTACTAAGAGTTGATGGATTCCTTCTTGATATATCATTAATCCTACAAGTATTTAGTCATACTCAATATCTATTCAACTAGCGCCCTAAGGCATTAGGTGTTCAGAATCAAAATATAACAAGTAGATTGTTAATTACTATAATAATCTCAGGTTAAAGAAAAAAATTTACATCATGTCTTTCATGAGAATATCCTATTGACAGATTAATGGTAATATAAACCATTAAAAATTTTCTATTGAGTCAGTTCAATGATCATATCTCCATATGCATCATCTATATATGTGTTGAATTAATAAATAAGATCTATTAATCTCTATCCAATAGAGACAATCACACGTATATTAATCTATCTGGATTACTAATGTTATATTCTCAATAATCTTAAGATAAAAAACACTTTAAATTAAATTATAAAAACGTCTCTTATTATCATGATCTCTATCATGATAATGATGTCTAAATTTAATTAAAAATTTTATCATATTAAATAAATAATTAAATAATAATAAATAAAATCAACATAAACTGAATGTCATGATATTTATCAAAATAAAATGATTATAATATGTTTTAAAAATTACACAATAAATGAGATCTAGAGCAGACTAATTATTCCTAACAAGGGCACCATCGTAGCTGCCACCACTACAGCCGAGCAGGCCGCCACCACATCGGACAGTGTATTCACAGTAAGGTTTGTCTCTTTTTCCCTCTTTGTTTCTATCTTTGTTTGTCTTCCTCCTAGTAAGGTTGTTTCTCTTCCTCCACCGAAACCCGCAAGTACCAACTGGAGCGGCACTGCGTCTTCTTCTTCTTCTGCGGCGCCGCCACCTACTACTCCTTCCCAATGCCGGAAGACGTCGTGTCCAACTGGAGTGGCACCCACGAGGTCCAGTCCCGCAACTGAATAGAGTTGAATAGGCCCACATCATCCCCTTGCCCGAGAACCTGGAGCAGCGGGAAAGCGTGGTGAGGGAGGCGCACGAGAACAATAGCTGCTTGTGGATGGAATTAGGGCTTACACTACAGAACTTTACATCCATTAGGGTTACTGCAAAATTCTAAAAATTCGGTAGATTGGGATTCTTATGTGTTTTAGAAGATACCAATTCAGTAGTTGGTATGGGGTTTTCAGGTGACTTGGTCTTTGGTAATCCCTTGGTAAAAGACACTGAATCGGGATGGGGTTACTGTAAATTTTAAAAATTCAGTAGAATGGGATTCTTATGCATTTTAAAATATACCAATTTAGCAGTTTGCAATGCTTTGTTTCTAATTTATTTTTATTGTTTTTGAGAGATATGATGAATTGCTCATAGAATGAGTCTCTAGTTTGGTTGGTTTGGTTGCAAATAGGTTGAGCCTTGGTAAAGTTCTTTATAAGTTTGTTGACTTGCATTCTGTTTAGCATAGGTATTTTATGTGGGAATTTTATGTGTTCAACCTTTAGGCAGTATTGGTAGAGGACTTGTCATTATTGATGCATATTATTTGTTTTCTAATCTTATCTTGGAGGGTCGATCTCGAATATTAGGATTGTAATGAAATTTTCAACTTTCAACATCGCCTTGTTTAAGTGGGTTTTATATTATAGCTTACAATTATACATCCGGTGTAGATTTTTATTGTTTATAGGAATTTCCCAAAAAAAAATTTGAGACTGTTTCAAGTCGGGCATAAAAATAATATCATCTTTCTTTTACTGATAAAGGAAGTCAGTGTCTTTATTTCTGCTTTTGCACAACTAAAATGATTTAACAATTGAGGGACCTTCTCACATTCTGATCCTGATGGAGAGACTCTCTATCCTGGTCAACTTTGGCCAAAATAAGACAAACTAGGATTTATTGAAGTGTATCAGAATAGCTTAGAGTTTAAGTCATTTCACTTGCCTGATCCAGTGAACCAAAAGTTGCATTTCATGCATTGGTCAAACTTCTATTTGTGCAAGGCAAACCGTGTAGGAATTCTGCATGAATTATATAAAAAGCTTGAAGTAGGTTTGGTTTTTGCAATTAAACATGTCAGATTTGACACAACTTTTTACTTGGACGTGCTTTAGATGTGATGACTTGACCAAGGTGCTGAGAATGTGAATATTAATTTTAACTTTACATGTTCACTTAAGTCGTGAGTGAGTTTGAATTATTTACATTCTAGTATCCTACTAATTTGTCTCTTCTTTTAAACTAACTGGTCTAAAGATCTTTAAAATGGAAACAGGGATTTGAAATTATAGAGTTGGTTGTTGATGTTGGGCATTGCTTACAGGCAGGTGAACTCTCATAACAGAAATAATATTCCTTTAAGTTATAGAAATATAATTCTCTTCATTATCTTTTTTTTAACTCGTTAATTACTTCTATTATATTAATCTACTCTTTGTTCTTATGTAATTATCACTACCTATTCTAGGCATTTGTTGGAGTGGCTGAGGATCCTTATGCCATTATCATTGCATTCAGAGGAACTAGTGAACGCAGGTGGATTTCGTTACTGGCTTATTTTCTTTTCATTTGGTGGCATTTTGGGCCCAAACCTCCATAGGCACTGTCAAGTGGATCTATTGGAGAGTGGTGTTATATGTGATGCCTAGACATATGGCAGTAGATTTTAGAAACAAGGAAGAATGTTTTACTCATGCATGTGAATTTTGTATGAATAGATATTCACATGCATGCATATGTAATTGGAAGCTAAGAAAATGTATGTAATTTGATTTATTTTACTGGCATAACAGCGTCATGAATTTATTTAAAGCAGAGGTGGCTAAGTAATATGTCTTGTATTCAGATTCCATATTTACTTGCACCAAGCATGACCCTAACAAATGCGGAAACTTGGTTGTATGGGGTAATATCTTGCTTCCCTTATCACAACCTCGATTATTGTACAAAAGCATGTAGGTTGTCTGCTTTGTGTCAGCATGCTTTCTTTGATAATGACATAAATGTTAGAATACTGCCTCATTCGTTGAAGATTGTTTTGATTCTTTGAACCAAAAAAAAAAAGTCAAATTTTGTGGCTTGGAGTGCTCTCTGCCTCACTACATAATAAATCGATACTTATTTGATTGGTCATTAGGTTGCCACTTAGCTATATACTTCGCTTCTACAATCCCAGCAAATTAGGCACGTCTTAATCTTAACATGTCTTATCAAGTAGAATTGATCTGACAAGTGAATTTGTTTTTGGTATGATAGTAAACTTTCAAAGACATGTGGAAGATCATATTCAACGGCAATGTATTGTCAGAACATCAATTATAAGCAGATAAGTTCCATCTATCTGTTTAGCACAAGTTATGGTATTAGCAATTTAACTTACATTTTGCTTTCACTTATATTATTTGTGATTGTAAAAGTTATATATTGAAGTTTATTTGTAAACTGTAATAGTAATTGATTATGTGCATCTAATATTGTAACTACTTAATATAGATTTAACTATTTTGATATTTTGTATAATTAATTAAATAATTATAATTGTTAGAATATTTAAAAAATATTTTAAAATATTTTTATTATATTTTAAAGTATTATATATAATTTTTTAAGATTTATTTTTTATTTATTATATTTTTTATTTATTTCTTTATTTAATTAGGATTAAAAATTTAAAATTAGTATAAATAAGATTATTAAGTTTGTTTTTTGTATCACATCATCATCACACCAATATCAATATAATCTTATTATTCTGAGTATTCCTTTTAACTCTTTTCTTCCTTCTCTACCTAAATCTCTCTAATTCAACATCATTTTAGAGAGGTATCATTCTCGATGACTTGTTTCATCACTATTTTGCTGCCGAGTTCTTAAAAATTTAGAACTCTGATTAGCCACCTCTCGTTGCATGGTTCACCATTGTCAGTGGGTTTTTCACCTTATCATCACTGCCATTAACTCCAACGTGTTCCGATCGATCAGCTTTTGAAGTCGTGTCGCCATGTGGCCTTTCACGCGCTCTCACGTGCGACTTGCAGTGTTGGTCTTCCTCTATCGTGTCGCCTTTCTGGCACCAGCCATCTCTTACATTGTTGTTCGTTGTCGTCTGCCAACATCCACCACTGTTTGACCATTTTCCAATGACTTTTTTGGCTGGTGACCCCCTCCATCATCCTCATCTTCTCCTGTTCGGCCATTCCCCAAAGTTTCAGCCTGATCTGACGTGCCACGTGCCCACACACGTAATTTCTCAAATCTGTTGCTCACCTCACGTGCCATCCTTCCAACAACGCGTGGCGGCGCATCCAGCCACCTTTTTAGCCGTTGTCTTCGTCGCCAAACACGCCTCTCCTTTATCTGGATCTGTCTTCACCTTGGTCAATCGCACAATAGGTTGTTGCGTACCTTTGCTCAAAGGGGTTAAGGTGTATTGAGATTTTTATTTTTGACTATTGTACATTGACTCATGGCTATTTCACCTTCTTTCCAGGCACCTTCGCAGTTTGTTTGCCTCACCAAACCAATTCTAACCTCCGCGTGGTTGTTTGGCATTCTTTGTGGTGGTTATCTTTGTTTTTGGCTACTGTTTAGTTCTTTTTCAATGCTAGTCTAACATTGAGGGGGAGAATGAGAATAAATCATCTCAACATATACTTTAATACTGGTGCTTGTAATGTCATTCTTTTCCCAATAATAGATCATATCAATGACTTCTCTTCCCACCAACGATCATTACGGTAGTGATTTCTCTCCCACAGATGAATCATATTAGTGGTGACTTCTCTTTCCATCGACGATCATTCTGATAGTAACTTATGTTGGTTATGACTCACACCAGCTCAACTCTTTACCTCAGATGCTCTAGTATGGTTTTTTGTCCTAGATGCTTTGGCCTCAACTCTTTGTCCTAGATGCGGTGGCCCCGTCTCTATTTGTCTAGATGCATTGACCTCATCTCTATCTCCGTCTCCGTCCTAGAAGTAGTTGTCAGCCACCGTCTCTGTCCATCCTAGCCACTATCATAATATCAAATTATTTAATTGTTACAAGCTCAAGCATAGGAAGCTTTAACTTGAGGGAGAATGTTAGAATATTTGAAAAATATCTCAAAATATCATTATTGTATCTTGAAATATTTTAGAGTATCATAGATGATTTCTTAGGATTTATTTCTTATTTATTACATTTCTTGATTTATTTCCTTATTTAATTATGATTAGGAGTCTAGAATTAGTATAAATAAGCTCATTGAATTTGTCTTTTGTATCACATTAATATCAATATAGTCTTATTATTTTGAGTATTCTTTTTATCTCTTTTCCTCCTTCTTTATCTAAATCTCTCCAATTCAACAATAATGATTGATCATTTATTGTGATTTTTGGTAAATTTTAGTTTTAAATAATTATGTGTATAGGAAAATAGATTTTTTTTTATAAAAATGAAGGCTTCTAGTTGTGATAAATTGCAACTAGAGGCCTATTTTCTTTTTATAGTTTTTGAAATATTAAAGATGAATTTAGAGATAGACACCTTTTTTTTTTTTGAAATATCAGAGATAAATTTAGAGATAAAAAAATTTGTCTCTAATTTAGAGATAAAAATAGAGACAAATTTTTTTGTCTCTAATTAAAGAATCAGAGATTAATTCTGATAATTGACTAGCGATGAAATTTTAAAAGTTAGAGATAGAAACTAGCATATGAAAAAATTGTCTCTAATTAGAGACAAAAACAAAAAATTGATTTCTATATAATTAGTGACACCATTTTTTGCCACGAAACTGGGTTCATCTCTAATTCTTTTAGAAACAAAAATTCAACATTTTAAAAATGAAATTTTTGTCTCTAAATCTGAATTTTCTCGTAATGATTTTCTTTCAGGGCTCGTTTGGTGGTCAGGATAAGAGAGACATGATAGGATAAACTATCATATCCTATTTGAAACTATTGTTTGGTGGTAGCGGGATATGATAAATTAATCCCGTCTCTATCCTTCGATTATTTAGAAATTCTATCAAAAACAAAAATAGGATAAGGTGATTTAAAGTATGATATAAAAAATATTTTAAATATAAAATAATTAAAGATAATAAAATATAACATGGTTGCCAAAAAATATTAATAAATATAAAATATTTAAAATAATAAAATACTAATAATTAATTTTAAAAATTATTTTTATTTTGTCTCACTAATTTTGAATATTATTTTAAAAACTGAAAAATATAAAATTATTCTAATAATTTAACTATATGTAAAGTAAAAACTAAAAATGAATATTTAAAATTATAAAAAATTAATTTAAGTTAAACAATATTTTCAAAATTTTAAATTATATGTAATTTTATCATAAGGATAAATTTGTCTTTTTATATAATTTAAAAAAAATTAAAATTATAAAAAAATAAAATCAAATAAAATATGAAAACATTCCGAATAAAAAAAAAAAATTTTAAAATCATACTTAAAATTATAATGTTATCCTCTAAATCTGAATTTTCTCGTAATGATTTTCTTTCAGTCTTATTTTTGTCGGAAATAAGTCACCATGTGGGATTTATTTAACTTATACATATTTATTGCCAAAGGGTAATAATATGGTGTAGAAAAGCATTCATTATAATCTCTGAAGCCATGAATATTGTGTGTGGAAATGGGAAACCTAACCACTCAATGTTCAGTTCATATTGCTGATTTTGCATACAGCAGAGGCACTTATTGTTGTGTTGAAAAAGACGAATAATTGCTCTAGATCCACTACACCAATAATTGAATTGTTGTTTAATGAATAACTAATAATCAAACTTCTAAGTAAACAAAAGCCATGCAAATAACTAACAATGCAAGTACTATTTAGCAAGAAGGTAAAATCGCTAAACATTTACGAACATTCCCATGAAGACTGGAAGAATAGTAGAGTTTGTCACATAACCCTTACCAAAATCAAAAGCAGCGGCTTTCCAAGAAAGCTTACATAGATAAACAAACAATACTACACGTTCCTCTAATTTGTTTTGAAGTACCGTTATGCCTGTCGGTAAAGCCACATTTGAGGAAGCTTGATGTCTGATATGCATAAATAAACAAACTAAACTTTGCTTTAATTAATTGTTAAAATACAAACTAATACCTACTCTCATTGGCTCATCCACCTGACTACCACATGTGCTTAGAGAATCTTCTTTATTGACTCAACTACTCAAGGTGTATAGTATTCATATGCAAGATTTGATATAACATTGATATCAAATTACAAAGAATAATTCTAAATCCTCTTATCCAATCATTCTACTAATCCTCTTAATTATTAAATAAAAAAGTATTTAATATTTTTTATATTTTTAAAATATTAAATATTTATTTTTTATTTAATAATTTTTTTATTTAATATTAGATG
Source organism: Ormosia emarginata (assembly GCA_029884605.1). Taxonomy (NCBI): domain Eukaryota; kingdom Viridiplantae; phylum Streptophyta; class Magnoliopsida; order Fabales; family Fabaceae; genus Ormosia; species Ormosia emarginata. The sequence continues at coordinate 51,674,454 of JAQQTP010000082.1, read as the reverse complement.
ATTATTAAAAAAATTTGTAGGAAGATATAGCAAAACTCAATTACAAAAGCTGCAAAATTTGAAGCGCATGAATCAAAACACAAACATAGGAATAATAGTTATGATCAAGCTGCAAATGTACGTAAACTGTTTGTAATAAGGGAAAGTATGTCAAAACTTTTTAAGTGAAAGTATACACGGCAAGTAGTGACCACAAGGAGGTCTCAGTAACACAGGGAGTAAGAAAATTAACCACTGATGACAAAGCCACACCCCACGCTATAACCACTTAGCAAATAGTTATCCATTAACACCTTCCAGCTATAAGCGAATCACTGCATAAGCAATTCTTCAAGCAATATGATACCTATCTGAGCAATTCCATAAAAAGAGAAATAGTAGCTCTACCCATTAGCAATAATAGCAATGGCTTGATGGACAAAAAGAAATGCCAAATAAGGAACAACAGATGAGTTAGATGAACAATTTAAAGTAGAAATATCCTATAAGCATGAGATTTAAACTTGGGTTCAGATGGGAACATGGATTTCCCAGGAAGAACAAAGGTCAGATGAGGAGGCTCGATTCCATGACAAACACAAAAACTACCATTGTAATAAGGCATATCGTCCAAGCTCCTAAGGTGGCAAGGTGAGTGACGAAGGGAGTAAGTAACCGTATTCATCAATAAATAAAAGGACGGAAAGAGTCGAGATAATAAAATGAGAATGTAAGTAAATGTGAGAATACAATAGTTGTTACTCATTTATTTGAGATATTTAACATGAGAATTACAGTTAATAATGCACATTCAATTTAGTTACTCAAAAGTCATGAAACTGAAGCTATGAGTAATTAGAATAGAGGACAAGTGAGTGCACTATCATTGGTGAAGTGGAGACTGAAATGGAGTTGTGTGAATTGTAAACTGAATAGTCACTTAACCAAAAGGTGAGAATCATGAGAAAATATTGATGTGGTTGATTAATGGACTTGTAGCAATTGAAGAAGCTATGTGGCTGAATAATTGATTTGATGTGGCAATTGAAGAGAAGTTAATTTTGTTGATGTGGCAATCTTACAGCCCTTGAGCTTAACTTCATATATTATAAATAGATTAGGACATAGTATATTTGTAAGTTTGAGTGATTATAAGTAGTTATTATAAAAAAAATTAAACTCATTAAGTAAACCACCAAATGGAAACAAAAATGTTGTAATATAAGTTATTTTATTTAGAGTTGTCTACTACGTTTTTTTAACGATGTGATCATTAATATATTTGTTATGACATAAGAATTTTCTCAATATTTATTGAAAAATTTAATCTCATATATTTAATATGTAAAAAGTGATAATAAGTGTATTAGTTATCATATAATTAACAGAGATTGTTGTTAATGAATGTTGACTTAATTGATAAGGTCAAACTGCATTGACACAAGAGTCTTGAACTTAATTTTTATAGGTGATCTTTTATTGATAGGTTATATATAAGTATTGTTGCAATAACTAAATTTAAATCTATTTTTTATATTTATTACATTTATTTTATTAATCAAATTATGATATATGTGTATTTTTTAAAATAAAATAAAAAAATATTAATAAATACATATTATAACTTAATTGATAAAATAAATATAATAAATATAAAAAAATAGACTTAAATTTTATCTTTGTTACAAACTCTTATCGTCCCTTGTATCATACATTGACTTAAGAATGGAGTAGTCTTCTCTCTCATAAATTATTTCTAGAGAAAAAAAAAACTGTTATGAATTAATTATTTGTTTATTATAATAATATTTAAAAAGTTCAGCTCACAAATTACAAATCCAACATTAGTTGAATTTAGTTAAAAATAAAAATTGAATTTATGTTGCACCAGTGGCGTGGCAGAAATATTGTACAAACAATTTTTTTTTTGGTAAAAAAAAATTAAGATGAGGGAGGTTCTCCACGGTCTAAAGTTAGGATAAATACTAACTTTAACAAAAAAAAAAATTATAATAAAATTATAAATCATCTATCAACTTAAAATTCTAAAATTTAAATTGTTTTCATAAACAAAACATCACTTAGTTGAGCCAACTCAATTGACCATTCTACTACAGTTAACTAATTATAACACCTGGCCATGCTGTTGTACAAACAGTCTAAAAACAATCAACTGATTATTACACATGTGGAAGGAGTGCTTTGATAAACAGGGCCAAGATACGCATTACAGGGGCAAAATGCACTCCCTTTAAATTATTGGCTTTTACTGACGAAGATACTAATTAGTAATTAGGAACATATTAATGAAAAAATATTATTAACTATATGTGATATTCTTAAACCCGGAAAATGGAATACCGATCACTTATTATAAAATAAGTGATAATCATATATTTTAATTCAAACATTAAATAATTACTAACTAATAGTTAGACACTACTTAGACACTTGTATTTAGATAATCTAAGGTGCATTTACAAAGTAAAGTACAGATTTGATAATTGCAATTTTAAAAGCAATACTTTAAAATGATACAAAATATAAATACATGTATAATCCACCATGGATCACACACTTACACTTTATTCTTTGATAAAATGTGCGCTTCACTTCAGAAGATACAAATTGCTGGACTCTTATTTAGCAAGAACTTAATTATGAATGCGTTTGTTTGTGTTTTTTTTATGCTTTTTAAAAAAATATTTTTGAAATTTTTTTAATTGTTTGAATAAGGTTATTAAAATAAGTAAAATATAAAAAAATCATTTTTTTACTTTTTATGAAAACTTAGAATGAGTTATTTTTGAAAAAAAGTAAAAAAGTAGAAGAAAGAAAAAAAAAACACTTTTTTACTATCTTAAAATTACTTTTTTTTAAATTTATTCAAATGCACCCTATTATTATCTCTAATTCTTATATTGGATTACTTAATGTTCATTTTCATGTGTCTCTCATTTGAACTCACTCTTTTAATTTCTTTTTATCATTTTACCCTCTTATACTTTTATTGTGGCTCCCTCTATGTGATACGTCTATACTTGGCTGAAATGAATCAGGACTGGCGAGTCAGGCGAGAGACGGAGAGAGGGTACGTGAAGCTGTGAGATAGGCTGGATTTGCAGTGTTAGGCAGAGTTCCAGCTCTTCTTTCCTGAAAGAAGGAAGCAACCTGTGATGTGGGCATCTTAAAAGGTCGATTTTTATTATATTCTCTTAAAAAGATTTTTTAATAATTTTTTAAATATTAATAAAATAAAAATTAAATAAAAAATAAATATATTTAATATATTTAAAACATAAAAATATTTTTTATTTTTATTTAATAATTAAAAGAATTAGTTGAAAAATTAATTAGAAGGATTTAAAATTATTTTATAAGACCTATCTCTCATGTGCATGTTTGATCGTTGGTTGATTGACAGGGTGAGTTGTGATTTTAGACAGACAGAGCCACTGCGCATGCAGACTCAGGATGACCCATACTAACCCCATTATTTACCACAAAAGCTTAAGCTTATATACCCACTTCTAATAATAAAGATTTAAGCAATATTATTTATAGGAACAGATTTTTCACGCTAACTTTTCATACATTTTTATTTTTTAAGCTATTGAATTAGAACCAATATATAACCTATAACTCTTTTCAATGACTTGAGTTCTATATATAACGTCTTCACACACAATTCTAGGATAATCAATTTCCAGCCAAAGGCTACTGGTTATATCGAATCTAATGGCCACCTTGGGAAAAGAAATTAGAATTCGGTATTACTTATATTCACTATTCACTTACATGAAAAGGTTTAGATATTCGCTATCATTATCAGTTGGTCACGCTCACACCCTTTGCTTTTTTTATAGGAACCACGCGGATGTACTGTGTTAGCAATGCTTTCTTTTGTTACCAGTAGTGACATTGGAATATAACTGATTTTGCAAGTCATTGTCACCCACAAGATATGATAAAATACATAAGTATTAACTATAACGGGCTCCACTTACTACCATTCGGTGAACGGAGACACTGGCCTCAATATCTGGCTCTTCCCACGGCATGTGATGCTTATGAGATTGGCTTGGCTTTTCACGGATTTGACATTTTTTACGTAGTGGTCCTCAAGTATTTCGTGTCACAATAGAGCGGGGGTTCCGGGTCAGGGCCACTGCCCTACCCAGGAATCCACAATTAGAATGATTGAGATAGAGAGAGAAAGATCTTCTATATATGTTATATGATGAGAGAGAGAGAGAGAAAGATCTTCTATATATGTTACATGATGAGAGAGAGAGAGAGAGAGGATTAGTGTGAGCGACAAAACAATGGAGAAGAAAACCAGGTTGATCCTATGGAACATGAGTCTTCGAAGATTTTAATAAGGGAAATGTTACTTGCATATAATGTGAGTCTCACATAATTCATATAATTTAAGGTGGAAGAAAATTGACCCAAATTTGGCATCTATAGTACTGTCGTATGCCATGCATCATGAATGTAAGGGAATATGCTCATCTGTAATTTTATATGTTATAGTATAAAACTCCATTAAGTTGAGGTTGCTTCATCTAAGGATTTGACATTTTTTATTATTAGTCGTTGAATTCTGTATTTAAATTTGTCTAATATTTTTCCAACTATTAGTAATAGTGAGTACTAAACCCTAGAAGTCATCGTAAAACTCTTTATCTTCTTCCAAGTCTCAATGCAGGCTCTCAACAATTTCAGCGTATTTTTATTTTTTTATGCACTTGATGACTTCTTAAGTTCTCATCATTTATCATAATTACTAATTTCACTTCTTGGGACACTAGATATAGCTCATTGGTAATAATGCAACTTTAATTAGGCTCAACTTACACGAGAAATTATTGTTGTTTTAATTCTGAAGTACAACAAATGTATGTTTTAGAATAGATTCAACCACTAGTTTTAAATTTTTTAAAAAAATTAATGGTAAAAAATATTCCTAAAATATGTATTTATTGTGCTCCATAAAGTATGCAATAATTTCTCCAATTACACCGAGAGGGCTAATATAAGTCTGGGTACATTTAAGTTAGAGATTTTAATTCCAACTTGTCAATTTCTTCATGCATTCTTCTCTAACACTATGTTTAGATGGCAGGTAATGAGGGAAACGGAAAGAAAATGAGGAAAATATAAAAAAGTTTTTATATTTAAAGTTTTAAAATGTATAGGAATGGAGCAATAAACACACGAAATCATTTCCCTCTTTTCCCTCAAATGTCTAATTTTTGTTCTCCCCAAAATTGAGGTGGAATGGGGAGAACACATGTTCCATTCTATTCCGTTAATGAATCTTCCAAACAAAGAGGGGGAGAATTATGTTCCATTCCATTCCTTTTCTTTCTGATCCATCCTTACTTATTCCGTTCCGTTCCGTTAATGAAAAAACATCCAAACATAGGATAAGATTAGAGGTAGAAATAAGTCAATTAGCTAGTCACAAGCCAATAACCTGACTTATTTAAAGTTTAATCTAACTTAATCTGTTTAACAAAAAAGTCAAGTCAAGATTTTTTTTAAAAATTTATTTAGTTAAATGGGTTAGGCTTCAAGCCTTTTAGGCCTAGCGAGTTGACCTATTTAATTATATATTTTATTACTTTATATATATTATGACATTTTAATATTTATATAATATAATTAATGTTATAAATAATATGCTATTTTTTTTTAAAACTTAAGCTTGTTAGTCTATATAAATACTTAGGTCATTAGCCTATTTTGTTAGTTTATTTAAATGTAGACTTGTTGACCTATTTAAAGATCTTATTACAAAGTAGACTTTTAAATAAACTTTAAAGTCAAACTTTTAAAAAGATTAAGTTAAACTTTAAAAATTGACTTATGTCAGATAAATATATAGGTCAGGTTCAGGCCTTACATTTGAAAAATAGGTCAGACTTATTTGAAGTAAGACTTGACCTAACCCTATTTGTTTCCACCTCTATATACAATGGAAAAAGATAGTCATACATCACTTTTAGTAGTGTATGTACTATTCACACAATTTTTAAGGGATGTAATTGAGTGAGAGAAAGTGATAAGGAAAAATATGTATAATGAATGATATTAAATAAAGTGTAAAAAAATATATATACACTATTTGATATAAGAATATAAGAGTTGATCTACAAATACATATCTCAAACTATTCATGTTCTAGTTATCACAGCTACAAAAGAAAGAAAAATGTTTGAGATGGTACTTTTCTTTTTTTGGACAAAAAAAATTGAGATGGTACATTACTACATTTTACAAATAGCTAGTGGTAAAAACTATTTCTGATGAAATAATACATGATAAGAAAATATAATTTCAAGCCTACCGAAAAGAAAATATAATTTCAACCAGGTCTTAGATTTGATTCTTTTTAAAAAAACAAATAAGTATGTATATGTGATATGCATAAAACACATTGTGATATTGACACATGTACACAATACCGATTCACTTATTATATTTATATAGAATTTTAAATGAATGAAAATTTTCCTTTCTGTTTACTAAAACTAAGTTATTTTTTTAAAAAAATAGAAAATAAAATCTATCTGAAGTGAAGGAAATTACATCACATGAAAACTAAAACAGATAGGATGATCGTACATATAATTAATTTACTTATTGCAGATGCAATATTCATGACATTAATCCATATTGAAAACGACCATTTGATTTCAATGGAGATCTTACATTTATAAATATTTTTAAAATAATTTTTACTGTTAATTTTTATTATAATACTGTCAATCTAATTGTTATTAAACATTATACAAAAATAAAAAGAACATATAAAAGAGCACATATTTAACAAATAAGTACTCATTAAGAAAAATGAACACCTATATGAATATTTACTAGAATGTAAGAATATTTATTGTATGCGTTACGAAAAAATAAATGTCTAAAAGAGCACCAATTAGACAAAAAAATATTTATTAAGTTAATCAATTGATGGTTTATAATAATATTATAACAGAAATTAATAATATAAACTATTTTATAACATTTGTAAGTGTAAAGACTAATTTTTTTTAAAAAAAATTATAAGAATTAAATTAAAAATAAATAAAAATTATAGAGACTAAAATTTTAATTTAACTAAAATTGAAAAGCATGTATGTGCAAAGTCACTGGAGAGCATAAGAGATTAATATATAGAATAAGTTTTAAAGACATCAATTTTAACTACGAAAGAGTGAAAGACCAAAAGATAAGGCCAGTATGCACATGTATATATATGCTTCTAATAAATCTAATTACTATAATTGAATCGAAGTTACAAGAGATTAATATATAAAATAAGTTTTATATTAAAGACATCAATTTTAAGATTAAGAAAGAGTGAAAGTTCATCAAGATAAGGGCCACTTTGCACATGATATATATGCCCCAAATAAACCTAATCACTATAATTGAATCGAAGGGTACAAGAGATTAATAAATAGAATAAGCTTTAAACATATATCACATCAATTTTAAGACTAAAAAAGAGTGAAAGACCACCAAAATAAGGCCACTATGTACATACTATATATGCCTCTAATAAATCCAATTTCTATAATTGAGTCGAATGGTACAAGAGATTAATATATAGAATAAGCTTTAAGCAAAGACGTCAATTTTAAGACTAATTAAGAGTGAAAGACCACCAAGATAGAACCACTATAGTCATGTATATATGCCTCTAATAAGTCCAATTATATACATATAATTACATCACATGAAAACTAAAACAGATAGAATGATCGTACGTATAATTAATTTACTTATTGCAGATGCAATATTCATGACATTAATCCATATTGAAAACGACCATTTTCAATGGAGATCTTACATTTATAAACATTTTTAAAATAATTTTTATTGTTAATTTTTATTATAATACAGTCAATTTAATTGTTACTAAACATTATAAAAATTAAAAAAAAAACATATAAAAGAGCATATATTTAACAAATAAGTACCCACTAAACAAAATGAATACTTATTAGAATGTAAGAATACTTATTACACGTTTTACTGAAAAAATAAATATTTAAAAGAATACTAATTAGACAAAAGAATATTTATTAAGTTAGTCAATTGACGGTTTATAATAGTATTATAATAGAAATTAATAATATAAATTATTTTATAATATTTATAAGTGTAAGGATTAATTTTTAAAAAAATTTATAAGAATTAAATTAAAAATAAATAAAAAATATAGAGACTAAAATTTTAATTTAACCAAAGTTAAAAAACATGTAAAGCATGTATGTGCAAAGTCATTGGAGAGCATAAGAGATTTATATATAGAATAAGTTTTAAAGACATCAATTTTAACTACGAAAGAGTGTAAGACCAAAAGATAAGGCCAGTATGCACATGCATATATATGCTTCTAATAAATCTAATTACTATAATTGAATCGAAGTTACAAGAGATTAATATATAAAATAAGTTTTATAGTAAAGACATCAATTTTAAGATTAAGAAAGAGTGAAAGTTCATCAAGATAAGGGCCACTGTGCACATGATATATATGCCTCAAATAAACCTAATCACTATAATTGAATCGAAGGGTACAAGAGATTAATAAATAGAATAAGCTTTAAACAAATATCACATCAATTTTAAGAATAAAAAAGAGTGAAAGACCACCAAAATAAGGCCACTATGTACACACTATATATGCCTCTAATAAATCCAATTTCTATAATTGAATCGAATGGTACTAGAGATTAATATATAGAATAAGCTTTAAGCAATGACGTCATTTTTAAGACTAATTAAGAGTGAAAGACCACCAAGATAGAACCACTATAGTTATGTATATAAGCCTCTAATAAGTCCAATTATATACGTACTATAATTGAAAAAGACCATTTGATTTTAATGACAAAGGTTGCAAGCAAGTAATTTATATAATCAATTTTAAACAAATACTTTAATTAGATTTTAAGACCAATATTAAAGACTGAAAGACCATCAATGTAGCAAATAGTTTCTCTAAAGAGACATCCAATTATTGTTCTCTGAAATACTAATTACCTCAAAGGAATGTTTAGACAACTTTTTAATTAAACTTAATACATTTTAATTTGTATAAAGCAGTTTGTCAGTAAGGAAGTTAACGGGGTGAGGTAGGGGTAGGTAGTACTTTTCTTGTCACTCTCTGTCACGAGTATTTATTTATAATATTTATAAATAAGTGTGTATGTACAAATAATTGTGAATAATTAATAATTTAAAATAAAATTATAAAAATTATAAAAATAAAATAAAATTAATTTTAATATCATATATTATAATTTTGTTCAATAATATGAGATTCTTACAAAGTTAAGATAATATTATAAATAATAAATTAAATTTAATAATATTTTATAATATTCAATTTACATAAATAATTATTACATAAATAATATATATTTTTTAACAAATTTTATCATTATGAATTTATTTAATAAAAAATTCATTATAAAATAATAAAAAATATATATTTTTATCTCATTTCAAAATAAAAAATATATATTATATAATATATATTAAATAAAAAAATATACTTCCTAGATTTATAAGTATCTACAAAATCAGTACTACAATCTCATCTATACTCTTATTTATTAAATAAATATTTATCTCTCATTCAATTGCAGGTAACTTTGACGTATATGTATAAATTTTCAGGTAATTTTGCCACATCTAATTTGGAAAACTCTATTAAAATACAAGCGAGGATAAGAAAATAGAGTGAAGGGGAATTGAGCCCCTATTTTTGAAGATAAGATCATTTGTTCTCCTATTTTTTATTTTTTTTTTTTTTTTTTATTTAAATTCTATCAAATATAAAATAAATTAAAATAAAAAAATATGTAATTAAATTTAAAATATTTAATAAAATTTAAATAAAAAGATAAGAAAAAAGACAAAAAATGAGTATAGATGATCCTACCCTACTTTTGAATGCCACAATTCTCTAATGACAGGCGAAGTGCCATTAAGCTACAAGTTCGTTTACTTTATAAAGTTTGCCTAAGTCATAGACAATGCACCAAACATATCACACCTTACCAAAATAATAATATAAAAACTGAAAGAGCAAATATAAAAAAAGGTAAACAGGAATGATATCTCTACATCAAATACGTCGTTATCTCTTTTGCTTTAAAGTTGAAAGGAATATGCTACCTACAGTGTCCAGTGTACTATATTCGAATTAACATTTATAAATTTTATTTATATATCAGTAGCTATCTCCGTCTTCCCTCAACACACAACTGCACATAATTCTAATTAATTAATTAAATAAATAAATAAGCAAATGTTTATTCCCTTTGATGGCATCAGACTTGTCTGTTCCATTTGCATAGGATTTGTCCAATCATGAAGCATATGCATAATTGAATAATATCATATTACAATCATGCATATATTTAATGCTTTTGCATTTGTCATGCGGCTCCTCATGTAGTCCTTATTTACAGCTTGTTGTCTACTTTCCAAGCCAGTGCTTAGCCTATCGCATTTTATAGAATCTTTCACCAGCCCTTGCTGGAGTGGAGCCTTCTCTCTCTCTCTCTCTGCTCAAATATATATTAAAAAATAACTGTGCAACTGAGTAAAATATGTTGGATTTGATGGCATTCATGCTAAGAGTTAGAACAATAAATAATAAATAGCAAACTAATATTATCGTATTCTTCTTTAAGAAACGAATCTTTTAGTAGAAGTACACATAATAATATATGTCAAGAGTAGTTTACTGTTCTAATTTTTTGTTTTTTTAATTAACATTTTGATAGAGCCATATACAGCTGAGATGTATCAAGATTATAGTAAGAATCGTGTCCACTCAATAATATATTAATAAGCTAATTTATTCATTACAAATAGACTATTTATCTTACATCGTCATTCAACATACTTACTATGGAGCCAAGTTTAATAACAATAAATATGATTATTTTTTAACCTATAATAAATCATATAATTATATAAGTTCCTAAAAAAATATCAAATTATCCTTCAATTCATTTTAATAAAACAAAATGGGTCAACCAATAGAATTTCAAACAAGGAAAATTCTAACAAAATAATCAGCCTTTTGCTCACTGATATATAATAATATATAGTTTACATGTGCTAAGCAAACTTTGTTCAGTAGCACTATAAGAGTCAAACAAAGAGCACAGGGAGGAAGGGAAGAGATGGAGGAGGTGTTTCTGGCAATGAAACTGGCTTCTTCACTTGCTCTTGTGGGCATATTCAGCTGGATACTTTATCTGTATGGTAATCTGTGGCATAAGTCCCAAAGGGTCAGAAGGAAGCTCCAAATGCAAGGTATCAGAGGGCCTCCACCTTCTTTTCTACATGGGAATCTACCTGATATGCAGAGAATCCAAGCACAGGCCAGCATCGCCAAAGCTCCCAACGGTAGCCATTCTGATCAGTTTCTAGCACATGACTACACTGCCACCCTCTTCCCATATTTTGAACACTGGAGAAAACAATACGGTACCCTTTTCTTCTTTTCCATTATTCTTCTTCTAGTTTCATTTTTAAAACAAAACTCATTGCAGCTAACAGTAGATAGATATAGAAGATAGAAGAAGATAATTACTTCATTTAGTTAGTACTAGCAACATAATTTCCTTTTAATTGAATATGCATATAGATTGTACAGAAGGTTAATTTTTGGCCTCATTCAATCTTAAAGAATTTATTTTAGTAATACTGAAACTGATAGTGTGATAAAACATTTTATGTAAACAACTCTGGTATAATTTGAATATATATGATTGACAATGTTAGACAATTGAAAATCAAGTTAAAATCCCTGCATTATTTTTAGATGTTTTTATATATTTCTATTCTAAAGTATGATGTAAAAATTTGAGACCTTATTAACTTTAGCTGAAAGCCTACTTAAGTGCATGCCTAACTATGCAACTGTGTTGAAGTACTCTTTTTTGAGAAAACTTGCAGGCTAAGAAGATCGCTTTTATGTAGTTTTTCTTTTACTTTTTTTTTAAAAAAAACATGATTTTGTTTTGTTTTTTATGGTGAACGAAGGGGCAAAACCCAGTGTTTATGTATCTGGTGCTACCTTTGGATTTGGCTTCCGAATTGGTTAACTTTTAGACGACAGTAGTCTTTTCTAACATTCCTCAGTCGTCTTTATTGGATTGGTAGTTTGCTAGTGGGATTGTGAGAAAATTGGGATTGGGATGGAAAGAGGAAAAGCAGAGATTTTCCTAATGCAAACATGCCTAGGATCTTGACTCTTTAAAAGCAAATTATAGATGGAAAAAAAATGATGAATATATTCTTCCTAATCTTCTTTGTAAGTAATTAAACATTATACTTAAACATTTTCAAATAATTTAAATTCTACACAATCTTTTAATATAATTGAACAATAATAATCTTTCAATCGTAATTGATGATAATTTATGATTTCAATTATTATAAAAATTAATTTTGTCCTTCAGTATTTGTATTATTGTCTTGCCTGCACTTGCAGCTTACTGAACAAAGAAACAGGAGGTTTCTTCACTTGTTGCTAGTTGAGAATCCACATTTTGTTATTAAAATCAGATTAAAATTTTTATTCTTAAGTATATGCTATTAAGTGCAAAATCATTTTGGATAAAAAAAATGCAAAAATGCAACAAATTAACATAGATAATAAGTTTGACCAATGTTGAACCAACATATTACATGCATGAATAAATTATCTTCTATTAAACTTCACTGTTTGCACAGAATATAGCCAGTATCAAGTAGTCCCGAAAAAAGTGAAGCATCTTACCACTGAAGTCTGAATTCAAATCTTAGTGTACGACCAAATTTTAATTTTATATATAAGCTAGTACAAGACACAGTGACTAATACATTTGGAATTATCACCTTTACAGCTGTTTTGTTTCAATTCAATTTGGATACTCATGGTCTCGTGGGCAAGATTTGCATTGAAGTAGCACATAGTAGTATATAACAAATTAACAACCATATGTTAATGGAGCCAGCCGATGGTTATAGCATTACGTACGGGTCATTTAAATCGGGGCCCATTTAATAAATGGACAAACGTCAAGTCTCTCTATATCATTAATACTATTAATCAAATTATTACAAAATGGTGTGCATTATTGGAGTGTAATTGAGTCTATTTGTATCGATTTTTAAGAAAAATAAATTTAAATTAATTAAATTAATTAATTTGATTTAATTTTTATTTTATTTTTTGATAGTTAAATCTAAACTAATTCGAATTGAATATCTATAAGTTAGTTCATTTTGAGTGATTGAGTATGTCATTTTTTTTTTAAAATACAAAATCAGCTAAATAGAGAAACAACAATACAATATTGAAATTATGAAAAATCAGATAAATAGAACTATGGAATAGAGAATCAACATTGAAACCAGATAGAAAGACCAAATTAGAAGAAGACTATCGGATGAATGTCAAATGGACAATGCTCCTATTGGTTAGATCTATATTATACTTCAGGAAATAGGAGACTTACTGAGCGGCGAGCATCGGCCAGCGACTAGCAGCAAGCAGTGAGCAGGGAACAAGCGGTGTCAAAGAGCAAGCGGCTTTAGAGAGCGAGCAATGACAAGGAGCGAGCGGCAACAAGGAGTAAGCGGCGATAGGGATAGGGTTCAAAGTGAAGAAAGACTAAGGCTGAGGCATAGATGCAGTGTGCAAAGTAGAGGAATGAGGGGAGATAAAATTCAAAAGATTCAAAATGGCAACAACAGAACATAGTGTAGAATATATATATATATATAAAGTTCGGTTCTCGAATTTGAAATTTTCAACTCGAGAATCACACTAATTAAGCTTCATTTGATTTAGATTTTATCTGAACTAATCAACATATTTGAACCAAACCAAACTAATCTAATTGGTTCAATTCGGGTTGATCAAGTTCGTCGGATTATTCAAACTAATTTACAACCCTAGTGCATTATATATCTAACATTTAATGATTTGGTAACATGAAAATTCTAGCTCGTGCAATAATATCTCGACTTGCAGGTTTAGTGTACACTTACTCCACGGGGATGAAGCAACACCTGTATGTGAACCAACCGGAGCTAGTGAGAGAAATGAACCAGTGTATCACTTTGGATTTGGGTAAGCCTTCTTACATAACCAACAAACTTGCACCCATGCTTGGCAATGGCATTTTGAGAGCCAATGGGTCTAGTTGGGCACATCAGAGGAAACTTGTTGCAGCTGAGTTCTTTATGGACAAAGTTAAGGTATATAAATACATAACTAACTAGTTATTAATATCTCACACCCTTGTCTTTTTACTTGTGTTTTTTCCTTACTATTTTTTAGATTTTGAATTATAAGAGACTTTAGTATTTGAACTAGTTAGTGTTTTAAAAAATGTTATTAGCAAATCAAAATTTTGATGTAATCTTTGCATTATTTAAACTTCTTCAAAGATTGATTCATTTCTACACAGAGAACCTAGATGTATGTGGCATCTACATACTGGACCAATCCCCTTACAAAATTTAGTATGAAAAAATTACTATTAGAAGTTTTTATATATAATTAACATTACCATTAATTTTAAAATCTTAATCATTTTTATTTATGTCGCTTTCTTTATCTTAGTAGAAGGGATCCCAATTGTGAGTATAATCTTACATCAATCAAGTGTGAGAGGAGAAACCGAGAAGATATTTTAAGTTCTGAACCCATCTCTAGTTAGCACTAGTACATCTGGACCATGAAATTTGTAAAACCTGCCTTTAAACTTAATTCTTCATTCAACATTACTAATTTCTTCTTTGCTGAAAAAAAATAAAAAGACAAAACAGTTATCTGTTTTCCTTTTTCCCTGCGGTCCATCTTCCTGAAATTTTATCTATAGTGGCTAGCTTGCTCTGTGCCATACTGCCATATATCTAGAAGAGTCTAATTATACATTATTTGCACATTAATCATATTTGTGCTGCATAGCAACTTTCATTCACTTATATGTAGCTAGCCCCACATAAGAGAAGTAAAAGGTTACTACCTTGCATGATTCTGAGTGATGTGTGTGCTAGTAGCAAGTGTGCTGTAATTTTATATAGAAGATGAAATTAATTTTCAATTCAATTGTTTGGGAGAGATGAAAATGAGTTCATAAATGGAAAGGGATGTACGCCACTTGCTTGCTATTAGGAAAGTACCCCCACCTGCACTGCCAGAGTTTATGTTACATTTTCTGGCCAAATAATAAACCAAACGAATAATCTAGGCTCTGGATAGAGGAATGTAATTGGTGACCTGAAAGTAATCATGGTAGGGACGCTGAATCTGAAGTGAAATTCATGGCAGGGTATGGTGGGCCTAATGATAGAGTCAGCGCAGCCGTTACTAATAAAATGGGAGCAATTTATTGAGGGCAAAGGAGATGGAGGTGCCACTGCCACAGCAGAAGTTAAAGTTGATGCAGATTTGAGGGAATTCTCAGCTGATGTTATTTCAAGGGTTTGTTTTGGCCATTCTTATTCCAAGGGTAAGGAAGTTTTCTCAAAGCTTAGAAGTATCCAGAAGATCATGTCCAAGCAAGGTGGCTTCCTTTTTGGGCTCAGCGGTTTCCGGTATGTCAACTCTATATTCCTGTAAAAATCTATCTGATACAACTCTTACATTCATAAATGTACATGTTAACAATTGTATAAGTGACTCTATTGAGTTCATGTGTGAAACATATAATAAATGGAGCCACATGCAAATGCAAGTTGTGTAAATAGTAAAATAAGTTAGTGGCAAAAGACCATTTGTAATTCGTAGGTCCTAAATTTGAATTTCTGTGTTGTAAATAAAATGCACATGTAGCAAGAAATTCTTATATACTCTCAAAACATAATATAATGTGTGATACAAAAATCTATATCCTTTGCTGTTATTCTAAATTACATAAAAATTTCTCCATCTTAACGCCATATACAAGTACATTAAAAAGTAATTAAAAACCATGTGTTTAATTGTAGCCTAAAACTGATTGGTAATTCATGCCAGTGACAAACTAAATTTCTCAAACAAGAAGCAAAACGAGATTACCAGTTTGGAGAGAGAGATAGAGTCACTGATCTGGGAGTTAGTGGAGGAACGCAAGCGAGAATGCTCAGAAGAGACATCCTCATCAGAAAAGGATCTGATGCAGTTACTGCTAGAAGCAACCATGACTGATCAAAGTCTAGGAAAGGACTTTTCCAAACGATTCATTGTGGATAATTGCAAGAACATATACTTTGCTGGCCATGAAACCACTGCTGTTGCCGCCTCTTGGTGTTTGATGCTTCTTGCTTTACACCCTGAATGGCAAGCTCGTATTAGGACAGAGGTGGCTGAACTTTGCCCCAATGGCATACCAGATGCAGATTCTCTCCCTCTGTTGAAAACGGTACGTGCACTTTGATTTTGAGAAAGCATATACGTCTTGTCATTAACTCATGTAACTGCCCCCTTAACTGGTACATAATACATTGATACATACATATATTATATGTGAATGTATCATCTCATGTAAAAGAGACAGATACAAAGACTTTAAAGAGTGAAGCCTTCTTAAAATTTGTGTATTTTGTGTTATGAATTTTTGTTTTTTTCTCTCTCTTCACATTTACCTCGTCTTATCAAAATTTAACACGAGAAGATCTATTCCCATATATGTATATGTGTGTGTATTTCACACCTTTTGGCAATTTATAAACCATTTTTACACTAATAGATTACTGCTTACAGGTGACTACTGTGATTCAAGAAGTGCTGCGTTTATACCCACCAGCAGCCTTTGTGTCAAGGGAGGCATATGAAGATATCCAGATTGGAGACCTCAATGTTCCTAAAGGCGTTTGTTTATGGACTCTGATCCCAACCATTCACAGAGATCCTGAAATTTGGGGACCAGATGTGAATGAGTTTAAGCCAGAAAGGTTCAGTGAGGGTGTCTCTAAGGCTTGCAAGTTTCCACAAGCGTATGTGCCATTTGGAGTGGGTAATCGCTTGTGCTTGGGGAAGAACTTTGCAATGGTTCAATTGAAGGTTGTGCTAGCCCTTATCATCTCCAAGTTCAGCATCTCTCTATCTCCTAGTTATATGCATTCTCCGGCTTATAGAATGATTGTAGAACCAGGACATGGTGTTTATATCCTCATTCAGAAGATTTGACCGGAGCTGATGACGCAAGTGTTTGGTTTTTCTTTTATATATATGTGTGTATGTGTGTGCTGTTGGATATAAATAAAACCATGAGCTTCCACCTAATAGCTTTAAGTTCTGGAGAACTCCTTCCTTGGCTTTGATTCTCATTCTCCCTTGGGTGAATATATTTATTCAATTATAGCTTAGTATGACCGTTTGATCAAATATATATACCAAGCCTAATCGGATCAGTCGCATTCATGCATAAAACGAAGGAAAACAGAGAGAAAATATATTGTTATAAACTCATCAAAAGAAAAAGGAATACAAAATCTACAATAAAATGAAAAGAATACAAGAAAAACCAAACTTGTGAAGATGCTGCAAGTAGATATCTATTTGTCAGTCAATTAGGTGATGTTGAATAATACCTATAGAGCTCGTGAGCTCATGAATCATCATTATTAGTAGATAAACTAATGATGAAGATATTTATATACATCAACAGATGAGACACAATGAAAGTGACACATGTTAATGTGAAAAAAAATGATCAAAGAGACGGTTTCAGAACAATGATGCTTATTTAACATGACTTCCATGCATTAATATATATGAAGTCTAAATGGCCAACTCTCGGAGTCGGGAAAAAATTATTCTCTTCTAGAAGTTAAAACCAACCATCTCGCAAATTGGACAATTGGTCACCATCAAGAAGATTTCCTGCTTAACAAAGTTTTCTTGCCATGAGAAACTTTGGACAAGCCCAAACTAGATTGCTATGGAAATCCAGCCTAACTTAAAATGGATTTGCTTGTGTATTTTGAGGCCAAATGCACCCTACTTCCTCAAAATTTAGCCCAACCAAAACAAAAATGTGCTTGTATACATATTATTATATTATGGAGAATGCTTTAGACACAAATTCAAAAGTTGCATCACCTCACATATGTGTATAGTGGTAGAATTAGAATATAAATACATAAAAAATAAAATAAAATAAAATAAATTATAATTAAATTGTAAAAATTATATATATATATATATGTAAATATGTATAAGTGTATGTCAGTTTAGCATTATTATTATATTATCACTCAGGTTAGACTACATCAACTAAATTAGCTGGTATCGAATCTTGCTAAGGTCTATCAGCGACTTATTTGCAAGTACTTATAAGCACTTGTTAAGCTTAAGAGTTTATCCTAACCTTAAGATTGAATAATCACCCCAAACCTATGAAGCACGGATAAAAAATATGATACTGATATGATACGATACAATATTAATACATCGATATGACAACATCTGAAAAAAATAAGATTCAATATATATATATTCTAATAATCTTATTTATAGTAACTAAATAATTATCATTTTTTTTGTCAACAAATAATTATCAGTTAATTTTTATGGTCTAACAATTGAGTGGGCCAAAACAAGCTTCATAGGCCTTTGTGTTATAAATTTTGGCAAGAAACCCATTAGTCTAGCACCAAGCTGGGTTATAATTAAAAAAAAAAAAAACCTAACTCAAACTCTGTGTTTTGTACAGAGAAATTAGGGTTTTGGACTTTTATTTTTTTCACTTTCTTTCATCTTCCTCTATGGTCGAGCGCCGTTGCTGCCTTCATCCCCCATAGCTAAAGCACGCAACCACCAGTGCCTCCATCACCATGAAAGCGTTACAACCGGAACCACAACAACAAAGAAAGTAATAGGAACCTCAACCACAGAGTGTCAATGGCAACAGCAGCCCAGCAATTTCAATGTTTCACCGTGAAAGGACAAAGCAAAGTCTTTTGGTTCTCCTATTCCGCCGTATCGTTGCTGTCTCCCACCAGTCTCCGGTCGTCTCAGTGCCGTATGGGTGCCACACTGGTGTGCTACAACTTAAAAAAAAAAGAGAGAGAGAGATGAAATGGGAGGAGGACGGATCCAGGCGTGTCGGTATCGGTATTGGACACAACACGTCCTGGATACCGTAGGGGAAGGCTCTTCACTGTATCGGTGCTACATAGCCTCAAACACTAAAGTTTTTCTAACCAAAAAAATATTATCACTCACATTTAATCTTTTTTCTTCTTTTGCAAAATAAATATTTTAGTCATTTATTTATTTTTTTAATTTAATTTTTTTATTTTTTATTTTTATCAATTTAATCTCTTATATTATAAATTATAATTTAGCGTAATTTTTTATTATAATTTTATATATAAATATGAGATCTTATTATAATTGTAATTTAGCATAATTTTTTTATTATAATTTTATACATAAATATGAGATGACAATGATATGACATTAACAATTTGTGACACATTATCTATGGTTTTGAAAATCGAATTAGATCAGTCAGTTCAACTGGTTGGATCGAAAACAGATCACTTCACCAGTCACTTCACTTCATCAGGCCGATCATCACCTCAAAATGGTTCATGTCAAAATTCGGTGAACTGGTCCCAAATCGTGAGAACTATTTAGCCCAGGATCGGTTTGCACAGTTAAACAATGAGATTCCAATTGTCGTACTGCCTCCGCTGTTGTTGCTGGTGGTCTGATGATGGTCGCTAACTCGCCACCATTGGTTTGAAGTAATTTTCACCCAACATCATAGCAGGTAGAAGATGAAAAGAAGAAGAGATTACAAATCATAAGACATGGGTCATCTGGTTATAGCATTGTTTCTCTAAAGAAAGAGTTAAAAAAACTAGAAATCTCAAGTGATTTTAGAGAAAGAGAAAGAAAGATTACAGATGAGAAGAACCATGGGAATGAGAATGGATGGTCATTTCTTTCTCCAGAACAAAGAGAAGGAATACGAAGGAAAATGACGATATCACGTTATTTTTTTTATATTATTTTTTAATAATTATAATTAAATGAAAAAATATTGATACGTGAATATTAATTTTTATATTATAAAAATAATATAAAATATGATATATAAAAAAATGATAAAAAATTAAAATTATACGGAGTAGAGAGAAAATGTCAGCATTCATTGAATATAGTATCACAAAAATGCATCAAAAAAAATATAGTATCACAAAAGCCATGTCACCAACTCCCATGATTATTATTAATTGGAGTAATTTTTAAGTGGTATAATCTATTATAAATATTTAAATTATTATTTAATATATATAAAATAGTAAAATTTATTATAAAATTATATTAATTATTAATAATATTTTTATATATATTAAATAATAATTTAAATATCAAATAAATAATGACATAATAAATCATAGTAACATTAAGATTCATTAAATACAGTATCACATTCACATAGGTCACTCATCAACTCTCATAATTATTATTAGTATAATGTGTATGTGAATCAGTATTTTTTATTTGAAATTGTTTATTTCTGTGTAATTATGTTTTTTTTGTAAAAAATATTTGAAGTTATTTTTTGAGTGAATAAGGCAATTACTACATATATACATTAGTATGTATACATTACTATGTGGATGAGATTTTGAAATTAAAACTGTTTTATTCATGAGTAAGTTATGGTAAGTTACCGTAACAAATAGAAGCAGTTTAGTTAAGTAAAAGAGTTTTTTTTTTATTGCTTTATTTTTTTAATTAAGTTTTGTTTAGTAATAATGGAAAATATTAAAAAAATATTAGACACCAAAAAGGTCTATCACCTTTATTATAGTAATAAATAATAAACATTATATTATGTATTTTGTTAGATATTTTAAAATTTAATTCCACTTTACATATTAAATGAAAGTTGAATTAACATAACAAAATGAAAAAAAAAAGTTGATTTACGTTTAAACAGAATCAATCACGTTATTTGTTAACATAACAAAACTTGGAATTTAATTTTCATGCTTTAAATTTATACTCTTGACTTATTGCTACTTTATATATATGATAAATATATTATGTATATAATTATATAATTATACTACAGTTAAATTATGGATGGATTATTAAATCGTAAATAAGTTATTTTATTAATTTAATAATCGATTTAGTTTTTAAAACCTTGACACTCACTTTTTTAGAGGGTGCAAAAACCAATGTGTCGAAAAATTATATTGAATGACGATTTGTAAAGTAAAAGATAAAATTGAAAAAAAATAAAAAATAAGAGATTAAATTTTAAAAAAATAAAAATAAGATATTAAAGTTCTTATATTTTTTTAGTAAATCATCAGTTTAGTTTCTGACATTATATGCATCAGTCACTTTAGTCATTGACTTTTCAAAACTAATTACTTAGTCCATGAAACTATAAAACGTCAACACGTTAATCCTGCCCAAAAAAATTCCAATAAGTCATCTAGTTAGAAACCAATTACTAGTGGTGCGTGGACGTTAAGTGCCAAGTTTACTAAGTTGATGTGGCTAACCCCTCCCAAAATGACGTTGTTTCGCTATTGTACCACATGAGGTCCTGAAACGACGCCGTATTGGAGGTGGAAGGAAATTTTTCAAATCCCCCCAATTGTAACAGCTAGTTACTTCCCAAACCCTAAGTTCTTACTAATCCCAAATTCCTCGAACCCTAATTTCCTAATTTCTGTCCTAATCTCAAATTCCTCAAACCCAAACCCTAAGTTCATAATTCTCGTTCTAATCCCAAATTCCTGAAACCCCACGTTCATAATTCTTGTTCCTCTTGGTTTCTCTCTACAACAATCAACCTCATTTCGTCATCTTCCTCGTCGGATTTGAGCTTCAAAAGGTATATTCCCTATGTTGGGTTGGGTGTTCATGTGGTCCATGTTTTCCTTGTTTGGTGTTGTGGTCATGCTTGTCTTCCATTTTTGCTGCATGTGGTCCCCTACTTGTCTTCCATTTTTATTGTGTGTGGTCCCTTTGTGTGTGGTCCTGCGTGTGACCAAGGGAATGCCATTGTTCCCTTGCATGTATTGATCCATCACATATGACATTTTTACATTTACGCACAACACACAATGTTGTTTCCTTGCATCTTTTTGAAATTTACCCACACAAGATTGTTCCTTTGTTATACTTTCCCAATTTTTTTTATAGTTTTTATAGTTGTCCTGTTTTTTACATACAACACACACGTATAAGTGTTTGAACAGTGGGTGTTGTGTGTGTTTGTGTAGATGGTCAGACTTGTTCCATCATGGTGGTACTTTTGTTCAAGAAATTGGAGGCAAAGTTTCTTATGAAGGAGGTGGAGAAGAGTGGTGGTTTGAAGCTGAGGAGGATATGTTAGATGTCTTCAGCTTAATAATTTTTTCCAAACAGATTGATTATCATAAGGTGGAAAACTGCTATTGGCTGATGCCTGGTAAACAACTAGAAGATGGTTTAATGGATATGAAGACAGATTCCCATCTCCTACAGATTGTTGAGGCTTTGAAGTTGAACAATGGGGTTGTTCACTTATACTATGAACACTTCATCATTGCTGACCCTGAAATTGTGTTATTTCTTAATGAGGAGACACCAAATGATGGCAATGAGATCTAGCCTGAGACACATATACCAGTGCTTGGTAAACCCCAACCAAAAAGTGACTTTCAAGAAGCACAACATGTAGTTAAACGTGTAGTTGATAACACTACTAGTTCAAGTTCCTCTAGAGATGGTTATGATATGGTTAGTGCAGATCTGGTTGCATCAACAAGAGAACCGGATTGACATAGGCCTCCCATGTTGCTAGTAATGAGGACGAGGATGAGCGTCGGCCTAGTACTCAATCATTGGATGTGGCGAGCACTAGTCTTTGAAGAAGAAGAATAAATGGTTCAAAGCCCTGCTGTGAAGAAGGAAAAGAAGGTTGTACATAAGAAGAAGAAAACCAATGTTGATAAAAGCACTACATCGAAGAGGTTCAAGAAGAAAATTTCAACTGTCCCTGATAGTGACTTTGATAGTGATGCACCTTCCGGTATGATGTCATTAGTTGAATGTTTTTATCTTTACTTTTTTACTTTACTGCCTCATAATTGTTAGTAATTTCGATACTGAATTCTTTGGGTGCATTTGCCATTTATATGTCTTGATTATAGCAGGTTCTGTGTTGACTGCACTAACTGTTTTTTTTCTTATCTGCCCACACATGCAGATTATGATAATTGTACAGACTCTGATACACCTGTGGGGAGGGGATTAGGACACAAGCAAAGCTATGGACTAAATAGTGGGGTCACTGAGAATGTAAGAAGTGTTCACAATGTCACTGAAGAAGCCAATGAAGAGAGTGACTATAGTTAGAAGTCTGAAGACATGAAAACCTCAATTTCTTCTGAAGATGAGGGATCTGCCAAAGAAGTGTACCCTCAGTTTAATGAAAATGCTGGATTTGGATATGTCAGTTTGGAGCTTGGAATGGAGTTTGTGAGTTTAGAAGCATTCAAACAGGGGGTTAAGGACTACACAATAAAGCTGGGTAGAGAGATCAAGTGGGTGAAGAATGACAAGCTGAGAGCTAGAGCCAAATGCAAGAATTACAATTGTACATGGGTCATCTATTGTGCATGGAGTAATGTCACTCATTGTTTCCAGATCAAGACTTTTAATGATGAGCACAACTGCAGTAGGGGGTTAAAGAACTCTCAGGTCAGTGGGAAGTGAGATGTTGGGAAGCTTGTAAAAAAACTTAGGAAGCAACCAACTCTGACCCATAGGGAAGCTTTTGACTACATGAAAGTTAAGTGTGGGATTCAATTGAATGATAAAAAAATATACAGAGCCTTAAAAGAGGCAAGGGAAGTTGTGGAAGGGAATGAGAGGGTTCCAAGCAATATAGAAGGCTTTGGGATTATTCTCAATGTGCCTCCTTCTAACCAAATTCGAACCCTAATGTTGTCTTCGAGGAGCAACCCTGATTCTACTGTGAAGTTGGGTGTCATCGAAATTCCTAATTCCCAATTCCCTACCACAGTTTGAAAATTTCTATGTCTGTTTGGAAGCTTGCAAACGAGGTTTCAAGGCTAGCTGTAGGCCCTTGATTGGCTTGGAAGGAGCTTTTCTAAAATGCTATTTTGGTGGCCAACTTTTGTCAACAATTGGACAGGATGCTAATAACTACATATTTGTCATTGCTTATGCCATCGTGGATGTGGAGAACAAAACTAATTGGAAGTGGTTCCTGACACTGCTACATGAAGACTTGGGAGACTACAAAGAACATGGGTGGAACTTCATTTCAGACATGCAGAAGGTAACTTTAGTTGCATGGACTAATTTGAATTAGTTGTCTATATGTTAGGGACTAAAGTGAATTACTTTTGACTAGTCAGGGACTAATATGAATTATTTGTCTATATGTAAGGGACTAATGTGAAGTACTTTTTTTCAGGGCCTGATACCAGCAATGCAAGAGGTGATGCCAGGAGTGCCTCACAGGTTTTGTGTTTGGCATCTGTGGAGGAATTTCACCAAGCTGTGGAAAGACAAGGAGTTAAGGGGTTTGATATGGAAGTGTGCACAGTCAACAACTGTCAATGAGTTTAAAGAAAACATGGACAAGGTGAAAAGTGTAAATGAGAAAGCATGGGAATATCTGGCCAAGTGGCCTGAGGAAGCATGGACAAAGACTTACTTCTCTGAGTTTCCTAAATTTGACAAGATCTGCAACAATGGTTGTAAAGTATTCAATGCAAAGATTGTGAAGATAAGAGACAAGCCAATCTTAACCATGTCAGAGAAGATAAGGTGTTATATAATGAAGACCATGGCAGTAAATAAGTTGAAGTCAGAAAGGTTTAAAGGGACCTTAGCTCCTCTACAACAAAGTAGGTTAGACAAGGAGAAAATGGAGAGTAACAAATAGACTCCTGTTTGGACTGGTGACCAGAACCACCATAGATTTGAGGTGCAAGGTTAGCCAAGCAATGTGGATGTTGATTTAAACAAACATACATGCACTTGTAGGTTCTGGCAACTACAGGTAGTTCTCAAACATATTTAGTTTAGTTTAATTTGTTAAATTTAAGTTTATATTTGCTTATTTACTTATTTCAACTGGTCAAATGTGATGTGGTAGGTTTGCTATGCATGCATGTTGTTGTTACAATAGCACATGTTACTCACAAACCTGAGGACTATTGTCATGCTTAGCTAACAATGGGTGCTTATCATACAACATATGAATATTTTGTCAAACCATTGAGAGGCCAAAGGTATTGAGAGCAGATGTCACACCCTAAGCTTGTTCCACCACCAATAAAGAGGCCTATTTGAAGGCCAAAAAAATATAGAAAAAAATATGCACAAGAGGAAGATGTCAACCAGAACCTACACAAATTGAAGCGAGTGTACCCTGAATATACTTGCTATATGTGTGGTGGTTCAGGGCATAACAACAAAGGATGCAAAGCCCAAGGAGTCCCTAAACCTAAAAGGTAGAAAAAAATTGAAATACTTATTATTATCCGGTCCAATACCGAGGCAGGCAAGTAATACGTATTGATGAGCAGCCTGGACTATTGAGGGTGGGAATGTGCCACAGTCTGAGGAGATAGATCTAACACCTCCCTGTCCTGTGTGTTGCTCTTCCCTTTATTCACTTGTTTGTACAATTGAATCGCTTGTATTTTGTCTGACTTGTGTACTTGTATTTTGCTGCAGTGAATTAGGCACAAACTCCCTATCAGACCCAGACAATCTGGTTTAAGGTTACTGCATCCATCTGCCACTACACCGCCACCAGTAGTTCCACCAGTTCTTCCACCACATATTCCAACAGACTCTGCCACTGCAAGTGTTGATGCAAGACCTAGTCTAACACCTGTAAGTGCAGAAACACTGACATTAGCAAGTGAGGATATAGTAACAAGGTTAATAAGGTTCATACCAACTCCTGGTTTCAGACGTGCTCCACCAAAGAAGATGAATTGAAAAGTTATCCCTGTTGGATGATGCATAATGGTCCTTTTTGGATGATGTTTAGGGCTTATAATGTAAAGGTTAATACGATTTAGTCCTTTTTGGATGATGTATAGGACTTATAATGTAAATGATGATAGGATTTGGTCCTTTTTAGACGATGTATAAGGCTTATAATGTAACTGAAGGTAGGATTTGGTCCTTTTTGAAATATGAATTTAAAGGCTGATGATCTAACAGAGAATTGGGAATATTATTTGTAAATGATTAATATAGAAGTGATCAATATATTTTTTAATCCATTTAAGAATTGAGAATATTTTTTGCATTCAGATTAAGTTGTTCAAAAGCCAACATGATTAGCTGAGATTCTGTTTTCTGTGTGGCTTGTTTTACACATGTATACTCCTATATTAACTTAATGTTTTTGTCAGGTTTTAATTTATGTGGAAACTTTAATTGAAGTATTATTGTTAATTGAAGTTCTCAGCAAGGCTTCTAGTTTGTCAATGAGTCTTCAAAAATAGGCTCCAATGGCAATGAGCTTTAACAACTAATTTTTCATTCATTTCATTAGATCACATACGCCAAATGACTAATTACACAACATCACAATTACCTAATTTTCCAAACTAATAACATAACATCACCATTACACATTCCAAATCTAATTACCTACTTCCCTAAACAAACTAAGCCCCACATTATGATAAAAATCAGCATCATAATACACTGGCCAATTACACAACATCTTAACATCCTAACTTCAGCTTCTAAGCTTCCAATCTTCCAAGCAACATTCAATCTCCATTCTTGATGCTCACTTTTAGCAATCCTACTACCACGTTCGATGCGGCTTCAAAAAATTTTTTTTTTAAAATTTTTTTTTTAAAAAAAAATTTATGCCATGGCGCTCGCCTCATAAAAGTATCTTCGCAAATCCCATTATGAAACTAGGAAAAAAATAATGTTATTTAATTGTCACCATTCTCGAACCGACCATCACATACACAACATAGAACATTTCAAATCAAGAACAAAAACAACAAGTGCTCATCCCATGTAACTCTAGTACACTCAAACTCTTTACCTTTGACTTGTTTACTTTTTGTAAAATAAAATAGTTATTATTTGACCGTGGCATTTGGATCTTCTGCCACCTGATCGTGTACATAATACGTGGATGGGATTTTACCACTGACCACTGTTTTATTCATGAGTAAATTATGTTAGATGAATAAATAGAGTATGGAACCCGTCTTTCCCTTTTACATTTTCCTTCAATTAATTTTTGATGGTAATAATAGCAAATATTGGGATGGGTTTAGACACCACCCATCATCCTCATTATAGTAATACCAACCTAATATGAATTTCTAGTTGTTCTTTTTTTTAGG
Organism: Ormosia emarginata; assembly: GCA_029884605.1. Classification (NCBI taxonomy): domain Eukaryota; kingdom Viridiplantae; phylum Streptophyta; class Magnoliopsida; order Fabales; family Fabaceae; genus Ormosia; species Ormosia emarginata. The sequence continues at coordinate 51,647,061 of JAQQTP010000082.1, read as the reverse complement.
TTTGCAGAAGGGAGTTGGTTTCACTTTACTGTAATGGCTATCAATTAGGGGTGGGGTGGGGAAAACGGGGAAGAAGGAAAGACGCCGTTTAAACAGAATCCATCACGTTAACATAACAAAATGGGAATTTAATTTTCATGCTTTAAATTTATACTCTTGAAATTGCTTGGACGTCATATTTGGGGCCATATGATCAAAATATTATGTATACTATTATATAATTATGCTATAGTTAAATTAACGTGGATATTGAACGTGAATAAGTTCTTGTATTGATTTAATGATTTAATTTGACACTGTCAATTTTTTTAGAGGGATTGTGATAGAAAATCACATTGAATAACGATTTCTAATGTAAGAGATTAAATTGACAAAAATAAAAAATAAGATATTAAATTTAAAAAATAAAAATAAGATATCAAATTTAAAAAAAATAAAAATAAGATATCAAAATACATATTTACTTTTTTTTTAAAAAAATTGGTACTAATCTCCTACCTATGTATCGTCACAAATATCATTTGTGATTATTACAAATAATGGATATCTACAGATATTCAAATAATTAATAATTTAAAATAAGATTTTAAAAATTATAAATAAAATATAAATAAAATAAACTTTAACATCATATCATAATAATTAATATTTTACAAAATTTAAAAAATATTATAAATAATAAACTAAATTTATTTATATTTTATAATAATCAATTTATATAAATAATTATTATATAAATAATATATATTTTTTTATCAACAAATTTTTATCATTATAAACTTTAATTTAATAAAAAAATTGATTGTAAATATTAAAAAATAAAAATCATATATAATATAATTTAATATATATTAAATTAAAAAATATAAACTTCAAAGATTTACAAATACGTGCAAAACGGATAATATAATCGCCACCTCTATTCTTATTTATTAAAGAGATCCCCCTCCTTGCCCTATCACGAATAATCCCTACTAATCCCCTAGGATACGGATAATTTTACATTGGTGGAAATTTATTGCCACCATAACGTACCAATTATCAGTTCTATCCAAACTTGATAACTCTGTTGTGCAAGCAAGCACACTGGAATGGTGGCAATGGGAGTTGCAGCACACCCACGGATACAGTTAGAGAACCACATGACAGTGACAGAGGGTTTTGTCTCAACATCCATGGAATTGAAATGGGTAAGGAGAAGAATCATCAAAAGCTCACAACTTGAGAAGAGGAAGCTGCTGCTGACATCACTTTTCCCAATTTACATTTCCACCGACCCACGCCACGTCGATCCTCACCGTCTCCGAGACCTCTACGCCAATTGCAACCACTCTTGCCACAGATTCCCCAACGACGTCGTCGAACCTGTCGATATTCGCAAGCTCCGCATTGCTCTCTTTCACAGTGCCGTGCTCGTCTCTGTCTTCTGCAAACCCCACCACGTTGTTGCTGCTCCTGCTGATGCTGATTCTGATGATGACGTCACCTCCACCGTCAATTCGTCATCTTCGACGATGGGTATGGCGGGTTTCTTGCAGAGCGTGATGCCGGTTACTCCTTCCGACGGTGAATTGGTGGGGTTTGGCCGTGCGGTTTCCGATTGTGGCCTCACTGCTTCAATTTACGATGTGATGGTAACACTTGAGAACAAAACCCTTAAAAAAAAAAAAAGAAGAAATTTTTAATGTTTTTTGTAAAGCTCACGAACTGAATTTGACATCTTGGTTCTTGGGCATGATTGTATTGATTAATTTGTTTCTGGGTTTCGTTGGTTTTCTGATTTGGTTATTGCTTGTTAGGCTTTGTTTATGTACACTGAACCAAATTGATCTATCACTATTTTGCTCAGGTCAAAATAAGTAACTTGGTAGGCTTTGGCTCCACTTTGTTTATTGAATGCTGAGTTCATAATAAATATTTAAAAATAATCTATAACTAATGAAATATTTGACAACTCATTTTGAATACCGAACCTTGAAAAAAATATATGGATACCATAGAAATCCTCCACTTACACATATCACCTCTCTCACATCTCTAAATTTTTTTCCATCTTATTACACTATCTCATTTTTTGCACAACTATATTTTAATTCTAACACCTCACACTCATGTGAGGTGATGTGACTCAGATGTGTATGAATCATTTTCCAACCGCAATTTTCCCATTTTAATTTTGTCAAATGTCAGTTATTCTTTCGGCTGCTCGACCAATTATTTAACATGCATGTATCAACGTGCTTCAGTGTCTCGCAGGTTATTCCATCCCTGCGGAGAATGGGAATTGGTCAGATGATAGTTAAAAAAATTGTGAGGTATGTAAGACCTCTCTTATTTGATGATTCAGTGTTAATCTGCATGGTTCCTGAGCTTGATAGGTACTTTTCAATATGCAGCAGAGCAGACCAAACTACTTGTTGATGAGCTTTAAATCTTAATCCTGAAGTTTTTGCCATGTTGTAATTGTTGGTATAGAATTTTGTTTTGATATCCACGAGTGTGCCTTTATGCTTGATCACATCAGTCACCAGGTTGTAGCATTGTTAGTTATATGAATATACAGTACATGCTGTGAAAAATGAAAATAAGATCATTCTCCTTTCTTTTCCCTTTTTCATAGCCATAAACCTTGTAGGTGTTGAATATTAAAGGATGATGGTATAATGGTACTTTTTTTATTTTTGGTTAAATATCAACTCATAAATCTCCAAATATCTAAATATGACCTCTTCCTTTTGCAGAATGCTTAGAAATAGAGAAATTTATGACATAGCAGCCCTTTGCTCAGAGAATGAGAGGTTGTTTATTATCCTTCTAGAGTGCCTAACCTTATTCCTTTGTGAACACCAATTTATGCTCTCAACTTTTGTCAGGTTATTTTTTAAGGCATGTGGATTTGGAGGTGACATTTTGAGCTCTACTACCATGATGTACACGAGAACTGCTTCACCAACAACCCAGGAAGGTGAACAGACCATTACACGTGCAGGCCGAAAGCTATTGCTGGTTCCACCTCTTAAGGGACTCCACAAATCTTTAAGGACAATAATGTAAAGAGTCAAGCTTCAATGCATGAACAGCAAGCAAAAACAAGATTGTTGTCTGTTCAACTAGAAGAGGTTCGATAATTGGCGTCCCCAATTTTTTTCTTCATTCTTGGCAGATGTAAATTCAAGAGCAGGGAAAATGTGTAACTGCAAGATTTTTTGCCCCATACTTTCAGTGTAAATGAGCTTCTCCTTTTTTTTTTTTGGTCTGAAAATACTATGGCTTCTAGATGAACACTTTTTTGTACAGAGCACATGCGTATAAATAATAAGTTTAAATATGATTTTAGTCATTATAACTATATCACTATTTGATTTTAATCTGATAAATTTTCGTTGTGGTTTGTGTACTTGATTTTTTAAAAGTAAATGAATTTAATCTTAATATTATCCAACATATATTAAATGATGATGTGGTAAACAAAGGTTCAAGTGACTTTTGCCGTGTGTCTCTCATAATCCACGTAGAGCCACGTGGTATCACACATGGCATTAAATTATTTGTCACTTTTACCCCTTTTCTTTTTGTTCCTCTCATCTCCTCTTTGTTTTCTGCAAAATTTCCAACCCCAAACAATTTTCTTCTTCTTTTCCCTAATTGCAGACGCCACAACCCAGGAGTCCCAACCCAACAACCTCTGATGTGGTCTATCAATTCGTCACACACACTGACACCAACAGACCAGAATTTGCCACAAATTAGCCAGAACCATCCACAATTCCTTAATCGGCATACCAACCCAATAGCAGCAGAATAACAGCATTCCAAGAACCACAACATTCCATACAAAAACCGCTGCTGCCCTTGGTTTGAAGATGTTTGATGACGCTGTCACAAGCATTTTTTCTTCCAGCCAGCCTCAAGCTTTTGGTTTGTTGAACACGTTCTGGCCACTGGCCAATGCCACCATCCTTCCCGGCAACACATTCAAACTAGCGGCAACACCAGGGCTTCAAAAAATCAAGCCTCCAAACCAGAAAATGAAAAAAAAATCCAGAAAGAAGAAAAATCCAAAAAATCAAGTGCCCATGATTTTTTTTTAAAGAAAAGAAGCAATGGGTTTTGGGTTGGTGGCACAGTGACGGGTTTTGATGGCATGGAGGTGGAGGCGCTGCTTCAGGCGGTGATCTGGTCGCTGGGCAGAGTTCCGTAGCTAGGTGACTCGGGCCACAAGCGTTGGGGCTGTAATGGTGGGTTGGTTTTAGTGGTTCTAAATTCTTATTATATTATTCTAATAAAATTATAACACGTGTTTCGTATAATCATACAGGTGGATTAAAATTTAAATAATTTTAAATCAGATTTATAAACTTATTTTTACCTACAGTATTACTTTAGAATTTTCCGTGTGGTTGGGGATTTGGTGGATTTTGGAATGCTTGGAGGGGCTTGAAGGGAGGATAATGGGATTTTGGGGTATCTGTTGTGAATTTTCTATAGTCAATTTCTTCGTTTAATGGTTTGGTTTTGTAGCTTGAGAAAACCAAAGGCTCTGCAACTATGGCTAGAGAGAGAGAGAAGGAGAGGAAAGGAGAGAAGAGGAAGAAAGAAAATGAGGGGTGATAATGTGGCAAATGGTTTAAGAAAAATTATCATCTCACTCTACTTTCGGTTACATCATTTTAGATCTTTAATGAAATATAAATTTATAGTTAATTATGTATATTAATTTGTTAATGAATATTTTATTAACTAATAATACATAATTTTTATTAACTAATCAATATATGTAATTAATTATAAATTTATATCTCATCAATAATCGGTGTAAAATGATGTAATCAAAATTAGTGTGAGAATATCGGGATTGATGGTTTAATGCCAAGTGCATCATGGTTATGTGGTCCGTATGCTACGTTTATTTAACAAACAGAAATAATTTATCTTCTTTTATTAATTTTTTTAATTATTAAATAAAAAAATATTGAATGTTTTATATTTTTAAAATATTAAATGTATTTATTTATTTATTTAATATTTTTTTTATTTAATATTAAGATAATTAATAAAATAATTAGATAAGAAGATATAACGTTACTCTTTAACAAATCTGAGATAAGGTAGGGATTACAAGGAACAAAATCATTTTAAGTCTAAATAATATTATCAACAACAACACTTTATGGCCTAGTTTTCTAATTTGCATAGTTTATACCTTTGCATGTGAACGCTATACTTAATCTCCCTATGAGTGTACGTAAACATTAACAGATTCCAGTCTGCCTGTGATGCATTTAGCAGGAAAAAAAAAGTTGGCATTTAGGGTACCCCCTAATGGCGCTTAGGTATAAGAATTTTCTCATATCAAAGTAAAGTAGCCTTTGAAATACCGCAAAACACGTTCACTGAATCTCTTTTCCTAGGCAACCCTTTTAACTAAAGAAGCTTACAGGAGACAACATCAACATCTCTTTTTTCCTTCTCTGCGCTCTCTATGGGGATTATCTGGGTGGAGGTTTGCCTGATATCTGCTCATGGACTCCAGCATTCGACCTCAGTTTGGAAGCGTCAATGGTTTGCTGTTGGGTGGATTGATCTTAACAGCAAATATTGCACCAAAGTTGATGATTCTGGGAATGCAAATCCTGTTTGGAGAACCAAGTTTGCCTTTCCTGTTGATGACTCATCACCGAACTTCCAAGATTTGGCACTGAACGTTGAAGTTTACAGTATAGAGCCCATATTCATCACAGAAAAGCTTCATGGCTCAGCAACGGTTGTTCTCGAAGAGTTCCTTGTGAAGCAGGTAAAGAATTCTGAGGTGTCAAAGCCAAGGCATGAGGAAGTTGGGAGCTACCAATTACGAAAGAAGAAATCCAGCAAATCAAGAGGTTTCATTGATATTTCAATTCGTATTTCTGAGGAAAAGAAAGAGCCGAATTCCCATACAGGTATATGATTATTTCACAACCTGCAGACAAAAAGACAAATTTGCCTTTCAGCTTGATTGTAGCTGCTCTTCTGCATTTAGCATCTTCTTTTGTTTCTCTTCTTTCAGCGAGTTCTTAATTCAATATACTCATAATGGTTTGCATAATTTGAGAGGAAGTTGTCAAGTTTGATGAAAGTTTGTTCTGTAGGTAGCAAGGGAGAAATAGTGCTATCAAATAGTGGCTATAATAACCACATGACCAGAGAGGGAGAATTAAGGCAAGGCTACCGGCAGAAGCAGCCTCAAGCTTCATTCCATCAGCCAGAAAATCATGTACAAACAAACATCCCCTACTCCCATTCAGTGTCATTATCTACTACAAACTATTCTGATCCATATGTGGGTGAACCAAGCTACCAAGCAGCAGCTGGACCAAGCTATCAACCACCTAGAACTGGAACTCCTCCTCCACCACCCCCACCCTCAAATGTTGGTTATATTCCCACTTTTCTCCCAAGAAATGATGACTTGCCACCAAGCTACACAGACATGCCACCATCCAGGGCAGCCCCTGGTCAGAGGGGACCTCCAGGGTTCACAATGGGAGTAGGTGCTGCGGCATTAGCAGCTGGTGCTGTAATATTTGGTGAAGATTTCATGTCAGGATTTGATGTTCCGCCGGGCCTAGGAGATGCAAGTCCTAGTGGAGAAATTGATCCTCCTTTCTGAACAAGCAGCATTAAGATGCTTCTGTAATTTATTTTGGCTGCACATAGCCTATCAGCAAGCCTGATATGGCCATTGCATAAGGCTCTACAATGTTGGGATTAATTCTGTTAAAGAAAATGCTGAGTGTCATTCATAGTTCCGAAATATCAAGTAATTTTATTATTTTTCTTTGTTAATTGGAAATGTTTTCTTTCATTGAGAAGTTGCTAGCTTCAATAGCTTCGTGCTAATGTTTTTGGCACAAAAGAAAATGGTAGCTTAATATCTTTTTTTTTTTTTTTTGATAAAATAAGTATATCAAAATCAAATAGATCATTTAGCGAATGCTTGTTAAATGGTAAGTCTTGTTACATCCGAAGGGACATCTATGCTAGGCCCAATGGCCAATGGTATACATGTTGTTGCAGATCATTCAGGCAGGCAAACATAAAGAGGATTCTTCAAGTATTATAGCAGGCTAGCAGCAATACAATGTGACATCAAATTATAGGTCATTGCTTATCAGCATTTTTCCACTCCTAAGCTTTTCATTAGCTGCTAGACAGAGATCATCTTGCTTGATGAACTTAATAAGAGCATGCATCGTTACGCCTTCAATGAATCTTCGTCCATCTGATCAACTGCATTAGTGTCTGCTCTATAATATTATATGAATCTTCTATGAAGTAAAATGGGAAACTTGAGTTGTAGAAATTTCATACTACGGATGGTCGATACTGCTCGGTTGAATCTCCCACTAATCTCCTTAGGAAGTTTTCAACAATTGAAATAAACTCCTCCACTTTTTCTTCATGGGGCAAATGGCCACATTGCTTAATTACTTCAAGCAATGCTCCTGGTATGACTCGTGAAAGTCTCTCAGCATTCCATGAAGGGACTAGTCGGTCACTATCACCAGTGACAATCAGAACTGCTAATTCAAACAATTATCATCAATTATGCTCAATATGCAACTCAGGGTATCAACTATCAAGCAGGGTAGCTTGCTACAGGAAAGAGATACATGATTCAACACGAATTCAGGAACAAGAACGAACAAAAAATCCAAGGAAATGAACAAGTAATTACATAAATGAACATAGTAATCCAAAAACCATGTGCCAATTGATTTGCCCAGTTTATAGAAAAGCTCTAGTATCATTGATTGGCACTTGGAAGCTATATTCTGTTAATTGAATTTCTTGATGATCCAGATTTTCAATCTTAAGACAAAAGTGTCCAGTACATTGGACGGAGTATAACGCAAGAGCCTCATTCCATCTTGGTTAATCTCTAGCAAAAGCATAAACCAGTTAACCTATTCATTGCCACCACTACTCACTCTACATAGCCATTCTAAGATGTCTTCCTTCTCTCTGAATTTACTGCCTATTATTCCTAATATGGTATTCAAAGACAAAGGTTGAGAACCAAAAATAGCAAATAGAAGTGGACATATATAGGATTAGTGACATCACCAGGACATGATATTTCATGAAGTCTTTGAGAAAGCGATGGCTTTGTTTTAGATTCCTCATCCAAAAGCATTGCTGCAGTGTATTCCACCAGTGCCCTATCCCAATCCTTACTCCTTAATGGCTGCATTCAGTGGTAACATCCAGGTGAGCACTGACTATTTGAGTATGAGGGACATAAAAAAAAAAAAACAATACTGACAAAATAAGAATATAGGAAATCGCAGTGAGAATACCTTTGTATAACCGCTAAGGACATGCTCAGAGACCTGTTTTGGGTCATACCATGCATTTCGAACTGCTGCAGTACCAAATTTATCAATTGCCATTCTTACCTGAGAATATATTCATATGAAGAATGAGGTCATCAGATAGGTAAATTGACCAGCGATAGTGACAAATTATTGATAGTGTCAGTTTGAGAATTACAGTCTAACTAAACTAAACAAAGAAGCCAAAATACCCAAAAGAGTCATCCAACAAGTAACAATAACCAGATTTTCCTTATGTAGCACATTATATATACTACAACTTTACACTTCAGGCCATGAATTCTGAAAATTGGTGAAAAGGAATTGTATGGAATACCAACTCATTGGAAAGGGTTTCATGAGTTCAACTGTATTTGAGCCTACAATTCCTTGTTTCTCCAGGATTATTATGTTTTCCAATAATGATTGAATCAACAAGGAATTAATGTAACTCAAACCAATATTGATATTGCATTAGTCACGATCAAGTTCGTTACCAGCATTATAGCAAGGGAAGAACGGAGGATAGCTGATAACAATTTCCTATACAAAGAGTTGAGCATATCTGTCATCCCCTTCACCATCTGTGTTATTGCCTCTGCAATGTACTTGGTAATCTTGGACAACATCTTGTAAAGCCCAAAAATTGGATTTTTTCTGATAGAACTGTTGTCTTCTTTCATTTGGTTATCTTGGCTTGATCGATTTTCTTTAACAATTTTGGGTGTAGTAAGTGGGGCAAAAATTGCTGGGGCAATAAGAATCAGAGCAGCAACACGTTCGGGAGCTTCAAAATATGTATTAACTGCTACAAGTGAACCAGCTGAATGCCTGGAATGTCATTTTGGAGACATCTCAGATTCAAAAGAAAAAAGGGGCAGTGGGGCAGAAGCATATTCTTTCCGTTGTTAATAATCCAGTACCAGTTATACTGCACAAACTAAGATCTGACTTCAATGGAAAAAGAGGCTAAGATGAAAAAAAGGAAAGAACATACCATTATAAATATGTAAATTTTATTTTCCTACAGGGGCATTCATGTAACTAATGTCTGATTCCATATACCAACGTTACTACTTAAGAATGGATACAAAAGAAGCTGATCAATTTAACACTTATGATTTGAAAAATGACATTCAAATTAATGTAGTGACCCATAAATGTGACATCTAGAATAATCAGATAAATAACTCATGAAAGATATCCAGATGTGTCGATGCAACATATAATTGCTTATTTAGCTGGCATCTTATAACTACAGTGGGGCAGAAGCATATTCTTTCCGTTGTTAATAATCCAGTACCAGTTATACTGCACAAACTAAGATCTGACTTCAATGGAAAAAGAGGCTAAGATGAAAAAAAGGAAAGAACATACCATTATAAATATGTAAATTTTATTTTCCTACAGGGGCATTCATGTAACTAATGTCTGATTCCATATACCAACGCTACTACTTAAGAATGGATACAAAAGAAGCTGATCAATTTAACACTTATGATTTGAAAAATGACATTCAAATTAATGTAGTGACCCATAAATGTGACATCTAGAATAATCAGATAAATAACTCATGAAAGATATCCAGATGTGTCGATGCAACATATAATTGCTTATTTAGCTGGCATCTTATAACTACAGTGGGAAGTATGCTCTACATAGGTTGATGAAAATCACCTGATATCTCAAAAAAAAATAAAGCCACTTAACAAAACAGAAGATAGAACATTCACATACCCCACTAAAATTGCCTTCTCAGCATTTAATAAATCAAAGAAGTACAAGGTAGCAAGCACTGAAAATGCCATTGAGTATGGATTTAGAGGTTTTGTGTCTCCAGTTCCTGAAGAAAGATGCCTAGATAAATTCACCCTTGATGTCAACCCAAAGGCTGGCCTATCAAAAGCAAGTACTTTTGAACCAGTTACCTCTGCCAAAGGCTTCATAACTTGTTTCCATGAGAAAACTGAGGCTCCAAAGCCATGTAACAGAATTATAGGAAAACCTAGCTTCTTGATTTGATGAGAAACAGTCTGATTCTGGAACATGCTTTGTGCTTGGGATTCAGCATCATATACCTTGTGGTGTATATGCACTCCTTTGAACTCACAAAAACAACTGTCTAGATCAGCTAAAAGCTTTGGATCCACTAATTCGTCCTGATCTATGCCAGCTATCCCCTTCTTTTTCTTCTTTGTTCCCACGTCCAACAACTGCTCTGGAGATATGGGGTTCAACATAAAGCACTCATGTAAGTAGTATAAAGCACTCATGTAAGTAACCTAGCAACAATAACGATTTTGTTCATAACAGAAATAATCCTGATGACAAGTATGCCCATTTTTTCTTTTCTCCTAGGATATTCTAGGAACCAACACTAAAGTACAGAAATGAAAGAGAGGACTTTGGTCATTGATCATTGACAAGTTATGTGGCCTTTTTTCTTCTTTTATCGAATGCTTCAATGATTCTTCCCATCAAATAAAACAGAAATGAAAGACATAATGAAATATGCAAAAGGAAATGAAAAGAAGACATAAGTTTGATGAAGACAAACAAAGAAAAGATGAGAAGCCAAAATTACCGGAATATTCAGCATCTGAACCGCTAACTGCTGGAGCTGAAGAAGCAGAAGCAACAAAGCTAGACTTAGACTTATGAGTAGCATACTTTGGACCCCGCAAACCAAATATAAGAGGAGAAGGATTCTTGTGTATCCGCCATATATATGAATATCTACACTTCTTAGTGCAATGAGATAAATAAGGAGGGGTCACAAACCCCAATTGCCCACAGAACACCCCCATTTTCATCATCTCATCATCTGGTAACACTAGAACAAACCTCACTATTCCTGCTCCAAATGGGTTTTGGCCCCCTCAAGTTCCTGTCAGCTAGCTTAAGCTTAATGCTTCATTGCCTTCATCTAAAGTTACGGATAAAATAACCACCAGCACAAACTGTGTCAGGTAATAAGTAAAACTGTAAATAAACTTTGTCAGACTCTTTTGTCGTACGACATCGTTTTATGGTCCTTTTTAATCGTCGTAATGGTTTTTTTTGTCGTTTTTTCTTGTGATTGTGTTTCTATTTTTTTTTTCAACTGTGGCACGTGGTGACGGTGGTCGTTGAATTTACACCTAGCTCAACTAATTCACACATATATTTCTTACAAATTAATATTAAAAAAATTACATAATTAAAATTTAAACTTGTGTCTTTGTAATACTCACACCTCATACTCACGCTAAAATAACGACGTTTTGCGTCTCTGTTATTATCCTGTTGTCAAAGTTGCATTAAAAAAATGGATTACAATTACGGTAGTTGAATCCGAGGGCAAGGGAGCGAATGCCAAAGGTTCCATCTTTGAATTGAAATTTAGATTATAAATTAGATTATATACATAATCAATCACTCAATCATCCTCGAGCGAAACGAGAAAGAGTGAAAGACAAGAGAAATGGAAGCCTTGTTGTGCAGAAAATTGGGTGATCCAACGGTGTCTTTGGAAGACAATTCAAGCCCAATATTTGTCTCCAAGAATCACCCCATCCCTGAACTCAACTCTCCCACTGCGGTGAGAGTCAGAATCAAAGCCACAAGCTTGAATTTTGCGAATTACTTGCAGATATTGGGTAAGTACCAAGAGAAAGCCACTTTGCCATTCATCCCGGGATCCGATTATTCTGGCATAGTTGATGCCGTTGGCCCCAAAGTTTCAAACTTTCGAGTTGGGGACCCCGTTTGTTCCTTTGCCGCTCTTGGCTCTTTTGCTGAGTTCATCGTTGTTGACGAGACCCAATTGTGAGATTCCACTTTTTTTTTTTTTGGGTTGCTGTTAAGTCTTATTTTACTGTTACATTTTGGAAATTTTTCATCGTGACGTGTGTAAAGTTGTGAACTTTGAAGGTTTCCAGTGCCGGGAGGTTGTGATCTGGTTGCTGCTGGAGCTCTTGCTGTGGCATTTGGCACTTCTCATGTGGCACTTGTCCATAGAGCTCAATTGACTTCTGGTCAGGTATTGTCATGGTTCACTTAACTTCTTGTTGGGTATAATGCATATTGTTCTGTGTCTTGGAGTGGTTAAGTGGGTGATGGAATTGTAGGTATTGCTGGTTTTGGGTGCAGCAGGAGGTGTAGGCCTTGCAGCTGTGCAAATTGGAAAAGCATGTGGTGCCATTGTCATTGCTGTTGCTAGGTAGTCAACTGTTTTATTATATTATATGGGTTGCATCATATGACATAATGTCATAATCCTTGACTGGATTTCTGCATTTTATAGTTACCTACCCCTATCTACTTAGTATCCCTTGGAGTTGAGTCTTTCTTGTTTTGCATAATCCGGTGTCAGGGGAACTGAAAAGGTGCAGCTTTTGAAATCGCTTGGTGTTGATCATGTGGTGGACTTGAGTAATGAAAATGTTACTCAGAGTGTCAAAGAGTTCCTTAAGGCTAGAAGGCTTAAAGGGATTGATGTCCTGTATGACCCGGTTGGAGGCAAGCTTACTAAAGAATCTTTGAAGCTTCTGAACTGGGGAGCTAGCATTCTGATAATTGGGTTTGCAAGTGGAGAAATTCCTGTCATCCCTGCTAACATAGCCCTTGTTAAGGTACAGCAGGAATGAAGTTTAGGACTAGGAATTCACCTTGTCTAACCTAATTAGCTTGCTCACTGGATTACTTTATGCTTGTTGCTTAATCTGATCATGCTTTATTCACACAGACTATGAATTTAAAATTGAAATCACATTGTGCAAGAAATAATTTGAAATCAATTGGGAAGGGATATGGAGGGAAGCACACCTGAGTCCTGACAATTGGCCATTAACATTGATTTAATCTCTTCTTTCTTCTCTTCGTTGTCACTTAATACAATATAACAACTGTAGCTTCTGTTGTTTAGGAAACCACTAGATGTCCCAAGTTGGCTTCCCAAAAATATTATCCTCAATTATGTGTACCCAGTCATTTGCACAAATACTAGTGGACTCACACAATCTGTGCATTACTCATAGTGTTGCTTCCTTGAGATTTAGTCATTGTTAAATTGCTGACTAAGGCTTTTAATTAGTTAGCAAATACTTTCATCTGTAACCTGAATAGATATCGTCATATTGACACAAATCTAAGTTTGCACGGGCATTTCCATTAACTGTACATAATTATATATATCAGTTATTTGCATATATTAATGAAAAAGCTTAAGCTGGCTTGGCATGATTAGGGATGGCAAAATCTCTTGTATTTGAGGATCCCCACAGGGACTACCCCATTTGGGGACTCAAATTTGGGGAATTTTTCTTGCGGGGATGGGGATAGAGATAAAAATCCCCCGAGGAAGATGTGGGGATGGGGACGAGGATCGTATCCCCTGTCCTGCGGAGTCCACGTTTCTGAGGAATTACTAAATTATCCTTAATGATTATATCATATATATGTATTAATACTTTGTTCCTTTTAATAATTTATATATGTATTATTTTCATATTAATTTAAAATTAAAGAAAAAGTAAAAAAATACCACTAGAAAGTAACTTGTTTTAATTTGTTGATATTATAGACTTAAATTGAAACTGTTTACAACTTTCTATATATTTTTTTATTTTTCTATTTTTTTCTGAATTTTTTTGATTTTTTTTTAATAATTTTGGAGTCCCTGCGGGTCCCTACCTCTCCGCGGGATATGGGGACAGGAAAAAATTTTCCCCCACGGCGGGGATGGGGGCAGGGACGGGGGAATTTGGGTAGGCGGTCCCCAGCCATGATGCACAATATAGGGCATCAAGTGAAGGTCTCTCTCTCTCTGCTTTTTGGGACAAAAAAAAGTTGTTTGTCTCCTTGACATGCAAGAGTTCTGCTTTAAGAGAGTATGATAACTACTTGATGGGTATGGTGTAGATACATATTATATATACTAAACATGGCAACTTTTGAATTGTCAAAGAGTACTTTAACAATATATACAGTGGTTTGCGTTTAAAAGCTGCTGCTTCACAGTTTGCTAGAGTTTGACTGCTTTAACCAACCTAAAAAAAACTAACAACTGCATGTATTATTGCAAAATGCTGAACTGTGATTTCATTTTCTTTTCCTTTCAGACAATGATACTGAAAAATGTCTTCTTAAATACAATGGTTATTTTATGCTTTGTATTTAAAGCAGCACAAAACCAGAAGCCAAACAAGAAACCAGTATGATGCAGTTTCTTTCTATCTTAGCACAAAACAACTGGTCTAAGATCATGTTCCAGGGTTGTGTAAACAGTAACTTTAGGATTAGATTGGAATTTGGGTGAATTTGGGAAAAAGATTATTTAGGGATCTGAGAATGGGGAATCTACAAATATCAGACTACATTAAACGAAGATAGGAAGAAGAAGACCAAGGCATCACAACTAAGAGACACATCACATGCCTAGAATGATAGGGTTCTCTAAAATAATTCTTTATTCAGTATCTGTTTGATAACTAGGCACATCACTTATATAGTAATCATCTTGAGGCCCAAGTTAAATAACCAGCCACTGATAAACAAAATAAAAGCCCACATAACTTAAATTAAAGAAAAGCCCATAGCCCCATACATAAATATATGACTACATACTAGACTCTTTGACCCTAATGTAAACTATTGAAGCACCGTTGGGATTAAATCACTAAAACACTCTTATAACTGAAAATATTACAATTAGCCCCTATATCAACATTAAACTAAAATAGTGAGATCTTTGGATCTTTAAACTTTTGACTTCTTGATTTTTCTGCTGCCATCATCACATATTTACGCTAATTCTTCCATTACACAAGTTCCTGTGTCTGGTTATTGTCACATGCTTATGATATAAACATGCAAACACATTATATATATGATTGAAGCATATTAGTATAAATTGTTGGAATCCTTCATTACTAGGTTATGATTTCTCTTATTTAAAATCATTGTGCCAGAATTGGACAGTGCATGGTCTTTATTGGGGTAGCTATAAAATACATCGCCCGGGTGTTCTTGAAGATTCTCTGAAGGAGCTACTGTCTTGGTTGGCAAGAGGCTTGATTTCAATCCACATTTCTCATTCTTACCGCCTGTCAGAGGTCAGGAATTTCTTTTTCACAGCTGCTCTACTAATTTGAATCTCTCTCTCTTTTCTCTAATTCAATACACATTCTTAGAGTTAACCTATTAGTTAAGAAAAATTCTAAATCTTCCTACCCAATCCTCATATTAATTCTCTTATTTACTAAATAAAGAAAATATTGAATATTTTTTTTATATTTTTAAGACATTAGATACATTTATTTTTTTATTTAATACTTTCTTCATTTAGTATTAGGAAGATTATTAAAAAGAACTTGTAGAGGGATATAACAAAACTCGTTAGTTAAAGAGATTTCACTACTGCTGTAACCCTTTGAAAGGAATTATTGCTTTAGATATTTCACTATTTGTTATATCTAAATCTGCGTGCTTTAGATATAAATGTTCACTCGTAATATATAATTGAATGTTCATTTTTTGGGTTCTGTTTCACTATTTTTGAGTTCAAATTCAATCCACTATTGGCTGATTATGTAAATTCATTAGGCCATAATTAAATCATTTTCATATATTGCTTGAATTTATCATATATATATATATAGGATTTTGTTCACGTGTGCCTTTAAGGCATAGGTTAAGGAATTAAAATAGAAACTATTAATAAAAATTAGAAGCATTTAATATTTTCTTCTTTAGTTAATTAGAATGATTTAATGAAGGATAATAAATGTTTCTTAACCTGTGCCCTAAGGAGTAAGGACACACGATAACAAAACCCTATTTTTTTATGAGAAATCAACATTTGAATTTAGAAATGTGTACCACTTGCCACATCGTCTGTCCGTCTCTTTACTTTATTGATATTCACTGGGGGCTAATAGCCCTAGTACTATATGGTTTGACAATTTCTTATCCTTGCAGGCCAACCTTGCCTTTTCTGCTATCAAAGATAGGAAAGCTATTGGGAAGGTGATGATTGTTTTTGACGAGAAATCTACAAGATCTAAGCTGTGACCCTTTCAAGACTCTGCTCTGCTGTATGGTTCAAGAATTTGTTCTAGGCAGTCAAGCATTGAAGGTTTATCTTAGCGTCGAAGACCAGAGATGTTATTAGTAGCAAGGAACAAAATAAAGAGAGCAATTACTGCCAAAATTATGTACAATATTCCTTCCCCACCCCCTCCCAGTCTCTGCACCGTTATGTAAAGGATAATTTTAAACCGTTGAGTATTAATCAATCTTTTTCATAATTCTCCTAATTATTAAATAAAAAAGTATTGAATATTTTTTATATTTTTAAGATATTAAATAGATTTAAACATGTTTTTCGTCCCTTTAAATATATTAATTTTTTGTTTTAATTTTTCCAAAAAATTTGTTACAATTTGTGTCCTTTAGTTTCAAAAGTGAGTAAAATTAATTTTTATTCTCATTTCAAAACTTCAGAACCATTAAGTTGATACATGTATACGTAAAAGCGAGTGATGTAACTGTACCCATGTAACATGACTGAATACTCCAGCTAACATTTCCCAAGGGATGGTGTTAGTAACAAGATATTCAACAAGTGATTTATTTGTGATGCAGCTGTTGCTATCAGTATTCCTCCTTTTCAATTTCATTTTTCATTTTTTATATACAGTAATAAACAGCAATGTATCTCAAGATCCTCCAATATGAGGGCATCATATTTACACATACTAAGAAGAGTTTATTGCCTCGTGCTGGACACATCATATTTACAAGGCTTGACAAGAGCTTACTGCTTGATGAGGAAGTTGAGCAACTCGAAATAGTTTATCTGAGCTTAATTTCAAATTTTAGAAAACGAACATATTCCTGCTGCAACATCTCTCCCCCATGCACTGGATCAAAGCTGCACCTGTAGAAACTGATACCACAGAAAAAAGAGCGGTGGTGGTGAGGATGAGGAGAATGATGAGAACTATGTTCATCAAGTGATGTTGAAGAGGGGAAAAGAAGTACAAGAGAAGTCACATACACTAAATAAATAGTGTAAGACATTTAAAAAAACTCCTTTTGAGGCTAAGGAAATTGTAACATGCAATCAACTACAGAGCAAGGGGGAGCGGAGGGCAAGAAAACAAATTAAACAGAAACAATGATTGCATAAAAGAAGCTGCTGAAACTTTCTCTGCTTTTGAAAGTACATTATATATGTGTGCATGTGTGGGAATCCACTGACTCCATTGAATAACTTTTTAGAAAGTTTCATAGAATTTAAAAATTAATTGGTACTTTATTAAACTAATTTATTTTAACGTACAAAATACTTTCAAAATATAAGAAAATTTCAACTATTAGATTAGGACTTATGAATGTCTGCTATATCTTAAATTTAGCATGCATGATCATCACAATAATATCGCATGATCAATAGTAGGATTGTAAAATTTGCATTCTACAAAAAGATATTCAATGATATAAGTGTACAAGTCTTACCTGGATCACCACTCTATAAATATAATCTAAATTAGCCATTGATTTCAACAGGCATGCATCACTTTAATATATTATGTTTACCTCAACTTTATTTGAAAATTTTAAAGATCAATGATTCAATTTTAGGGGGGAAAAAGGGTGAAACACGCACAACTGACAAGTCGGCAAGAACAGTAAGACGATGACAGATATACATACCTCCCATCCATGCCAACAATTATGACAGTGCTCTGAGATCCAAATGCCACAATGAATTGTGTGTTTTCAGGCAAGTGGAACTGCGCAAATGACCATTCGGAGCTAAAATATTTTGGTAAAACCCCTACAATGTTGTCAAGGAAGAATGGTAAGCACAAAACAAACCAATATGTACCATAAATATTATGCAATTTCCCAACTTAAACAGCTTCAGAACCAAGAGTTGATTTGGAGAACAGAAACTGCAACCCCTTCAAAAACATGGGTTCTGTTAGACAAGATGATGCAAATGCAGCAATGCTTTGCAAGGACTTGATTCATAAAGGGTTACTGCTACGTGGACAAATCTTTAAAAAAAAAAAAAGCACAACTAATGTGCAGAGCCATTGATTTCATGTAGATTTGTGCAGAAAAGTGTTGATGTAACCCTGCACAAATCCAAAGGTCTAATGGAGTAGAAGAAATTGAATTTTTGTGTGTCATATATCCAGAGTTACCCAAAAAGGAATGAACAATTGGAGGCACACCCAGCCCCGTCTTGGGGACTGGGGAGGGGGGTGATCTTTGTTCATGAATGTGCTATCACATTTTATAACTAGCACTCTACATAAATACAAGAGACTACAGATAGTTGATTAGATGTGAATCAAGCGATGCCATCAAGTTTTCCAAATCTATATATAGGCCTATAAATTATCATCTAAAAAACACACAGAGCGTAGCTCCCTGGATAAGTATTTAAATAGGTAAACTGGACAAAATTATTGAATCTCCAAATTATGATAATTCCAAGTGCTCAGCATTCTACTTAAGAAAATCTATTTTACCTCTCATGAAAGATAATGATGAATTGGGGTTGGCACCAGTATTTGGAGAAACCAAGGGATCTAAAGAAGTTGAAGAATTCTGATGAACGAGTGCAGGTCCTGGAGCAGCGTTTGGATGAGTCAAACTATCCTCCCCAACCACTCTCACTCTCAGGCTGAATATATGAACAGTGCCTTTGTCACTTGATGCTGCCAACCACTGGACATTTGGAGACAGAGCTATACTGTTGATTTCTGCTCTATCCACCCCTCTTCTTACCTACAAGAAAGAGAAAATGAATGATAGAACATGAAAATAAAAGAAGAAAATTGATAAAGAAGATTAAACCAAATCCAACTAAAAAAAGTTCTACTTTCAGAATTTTTGTGGACAATCCATGAATATTGAGGTGTAAAATCTTCTTTTCAGAAGCAATGTAAAAAAGAACAACTACAAGACACGCTAAAACGTTATTATTGTAAGGAGACTTACAAAAGTTGCACAGGAAATTGTTAGATCCTATATGTATTTAAGAATGACCAAGTGAGAAGTGGGGGAGTTCAACACAATAAACAATTCACAATAATGAATGTACCTTAAATACAAGGTGTTATTAAATTCTAGAGTTGACAAGAGTTCGTTTTGTTTTCCCACATTCAATCAATTATAAGAGGAATATGGAAAACTTTTCAACAAAATAAAGTGTTAAGAAAAAAAAAAAAACATTTTCCAGTCAATCCATCTATACTATGTGGATGTGAAAATTAAAATTTTTCCCCAAAAATAAAATAAAATCACACAGCATGAAGTTAGACATGATAATGATTATCTCACAATAATTAAATCGATCGTTTAGTAACCTACTTCTTGTAAACGAGACCCATCCATTGTATTGAAGATTCTAATCAAAGTGCCCTTTGCACTAGCAGTTGCAAGAAGGAGCCCATCCATTGTGAGAGTGAAGCATGCAATTTGAGAATCATGAGCATCGATTAATTTTGTCATGTTCAGTCCGAAGTGTTCAACTCGAACCTGTCCTTTGTGAAGACCTGGACAAGCCAAAACAAATGTATTTGAGTGGTGTGTAAGACAGCACAACCCCCTAGGATTTGCCAGGGTCTCAATCTGATGAAGAAGCTTCAGATCCATAAAGTTATAAACATATATCTTGTGCTCAAGAACAACTACAATTCGATCACGTCTTAATTTCACTCCACGAACTTCAGACCTAAATGTAAATTCACCGATGCACCTGCTCTGATGATCATCCCAAATCAAAACTTTATTGGGTGGGTAGTGGGAATTAGCTACAGCACCAACAAGTGCTAGAATATTGCAGCGGAACAGCATCTCTACAATTTTAAAACCTCCACTTTTTAAATCACGTCTAAAAGTTTCTTTGAAAGGCTCACAATTATAGATACGAAAACCATGACTTGTGCCAGCAGCAAAGCAACCATAGTCCTGATTCCATGATATTGAGAGTAAGTTCGATTCATCATTTTCATTCATATCTGCATCGGGCTGGGAAAAAGAAGAAGAGGCCCCAATGTTGGGGGATTCACAATTTCCGATCATTGAAGGTGGAAATATTCCTTGAGATGTTGAAACAGATGAACTCATATCAGATGAGGGGGCACCTGCCAGCATTTGCTGAACACAGTAACCACAGTTGACCAAGGTATAGAAAGTGATATATTGCTTGAAACAAATTAATAATCAGACTCTGTAATCTTTGCAAATTGCAACTTGGGGGGGGGGGGGGGGGGGATGAAAGTAGTGGGAGGAAATTAATCAGTAACTATCAAATGCAACATATTTATATTGTTACAGTCTTTGTGAATCTATACTACTATATAATGGGGATTGCCCCATTTGGTGTCCAAAATTGAATTTTCCCAAAAAAGCCATTATTAAGCAATTAAAACAAGCAATTAAAAAGAAAGAAAGAAATGGATAGAACTGTACTTTCTCCATTTTCTAACAGTTTTCATATGTAACTTTCATCACCTACCTTCAAAAGCAACTACCCAAAAGTAACTGCAACATCCATCACCCACCTTAAAAAGTAACTACCCAAAAGTAACTGTAACATGGTCAACCATTTGTTTCATGTTTCATAATCACAAGTCTATGGTGCTTTGCTCAAATAGAATTGGGTTTTGTGCTTTCTTTTCTTATACTATCTATATTTATTGTAATAAATAATTTTGTATAAACTAAAAATAAAAAATGCAGATTCACAGGTTAGTGTCTGTCAATTGATAGAACCCCTCTTAAGATCACTAAGGTCTATGTGAGAAGGAAAGCCCAAGATAAATTGGGTTTGGGCCGTGGGAGTGAGGAAAATGTGAGTGGGGAGGAGAACCACCTTGTTGTAACCAACTGTTGATGTGGCAGTGGTAGTGGGGAAAAGGGTGATTCCCTCGTGATTCTGTTAGGCAGAGGGAATATAGCTGAGTAGTTTGGGGGACGGGGGGTAGGCTGGAATTGGTTAAGACCTTGGGAGAGAATTGAGCACTCTCTAATTTGCTCATCCTCGTTTTTCTGTTTTCTTTCTAAATTCCCAGAAGCTGTAACAACATTCCTGGAATTGATATCAACTTGATATCTTTCAAAGATTCATCAATATACAGTGTCTTTCATTCATTTCTTACTATTCATTTTCTGGTACCTATCAACTGGTATCAAAGCTCTCGATTCTGGGAGCTGTGAATGGTGAACATGCGAGCTGCCATGGAGTCAAGAGTGGAGAACCTGGAGCGAAGTGTGCAGGAATGGAGGGACGAAAGTCGTTCCCAGTTGGATGAGCTCAAACGGCTACTGAAAAGAAGCAATCGGAATTACACCAGGGGAAGATCCCGACGCTAGTGGTCACCCAACCACCACGATGAGGAGGGTAGTGACGACGGGAGACGCACCAGTCGAGTGGGTTCGATCCATCGTCCAGGATCAGAATCCATATATCGTGATAGCAGAAGTCGTTCTTCGAGGGGAACCTGACCACCATGGAGGAACGATGGGGGAAGGAAGCTAGAGGTACCAATTTTTTCAAGAGACGATGCATATGGCTGGCTTAACAGGGTGGAACGGTACTTCAAGCTCAATCACGTGGAGGACCAGGAGAAGCTCGATGCGATAGTGGTGGCTCTGGAAAACAGAGCATTAAGCTGGTACTAGTGGTGGAAGGAACAGACCCCCTCCCTTAGCTAGGAACAGTTCAAGGAGCCACACTTGAGGCGATTTCAACCGGGGTTGATTCAAAACCCCTTTGGCCCCTTGTTGAGCACGAAACAAACAGGGTCAGTAATAGAGTACAGGGAGAAATTTGAGATGATCTCTGGTCCACTGAGGAATGCGGACAAGGTGATGATGATGGGAATTTTCATGAATGGGTTGAGGGAAGAGTTGCAAGCTGAACTCAAGTTGTATAACTTTGAGACCATATCAGAGTTGATGGACATGTCAATATTGTTGGAGGAGAAGAATGGGGCTTTAAGGAAGGGAGGGATGGTTACCAATGATCGGGGAAGGGCATATGTGAAGAGCTTCTCAACGGTCAAACCCAATTTGGGAGGAGAAGGGGGGAAAAGTCACACCAACACTCCAAGGACCAATTATGGGAGTAAAAGCTCACTGGAACCTAAACCTCCAGATGAGTAAGGAGGAGATAAGAGGAATACCTTGGGGCGAAGGCTTTCTCAAGCTGAGTTTCAAGAGAGAAGCCGCAAGGGATTATGCTTTAAGTGTGGGGAAAAATGGTGACCAAAACATGTGTGCAAATTGAAGCACTACCATATTGTCATAATGGAGAATTTGGAGGAAGGAGAAGGGGAAAGTGAGGAAGAGGATGAAGGAACAGTGACAGATAGAAGATAAAACTCACCAGATATCCTTGCACAACATAATGGGGCTGACCTTCAATCAGTCATTAAAGGTGTGGGGCAGAATTGCAGGGAAACAAGTACTGGTGTTGGTAGATTGTGGAGCCTCCAGTAATTTTATTTCCAGGAAATTAGTAAAGGAGCTGAACCTACCAGTAGGGAACACCCCTGACTATGTAGTGGAAGTGGGAAATGGAGAAAAAGTGAGGAGTAGGGGATTATGCAGGGAGGTGATTCTTGAGGTGCAGGGAGTGGAAATTAAACAAGATTTTTTTCTATTTGATTTAGGGGGAGCAAAAATGGGTCTGGGAATGGATTGGCTTGCTAGTTTGGGGGATATTGAAGCTAATTTTAAGAATTTGACTCTTAAATGGGAAAAGGGAGGCCTCAAGATGACTCTCAGAGGAGATTCTTCACTTTGCAGGGCACAGGCCTCTTGGAAAACCATGCTGAAGGCCTTGCAAAATGAAAGGGAAGGGTACTACGTGGAATACCAGCCAATACTGAGAGAGGGTGAACAGGGAGAACAGAACCTGCTGTCAGCAGAATTGGAGGCTGTGTTAGAGGAATTTGTTGATATTTTTCAAGAACCACACGGGCTGCCCCCTAGGAGAGAGCAAGATCATGCTATATATCTTAAGGAAGGAGCTCCAATCCCTAATATCAGGCCATACAGGTTTCCTCACTACCAGAAGAATGAGATTGAAAAAATAGTAAGTGAAATGTTACAGGCTGGTATAATCAGACCAAGTACTAGTCCATACTCTAGTCCAGTTATTCTTGTTAAGAAAAAAGATGGTGGGTGGAGGTTTTGTGTGGATTATAGGGCATTGAACAAGATGACCATCCCTGATAAATTTCCCATTCCTATCATTGATGAGTTGCTGGATGAATTAGGAGGTGCAAGGGTGTTTTCCAAGCTGGATCTGAAATCTGGTTACCACCAGATTACGATGAAGGAAGGGGACATTCCAAAAACAGCTTTCAAGACTCATGAGGAACACTATGAGTACTTGGTTGGTTATGCCATTTGGCTTATCCAACGCACCCTCCACTTTTCAAGCCCTCATGAACAGAGTCTTGAAGCCTTATTTGAGGAAGTTTGCACTAGTTTTTTTCGATGATATCTTAATTTACAGTCTTAACGAACACAACCATGAGGATCATCTCAAGAAGATATTGCAATTGTTGAGGGATCATCACCTCTTTGTTAACAAGAAGAAGTGCAGCTTTGGCCAGCAGCAATTGGAATACTTGGGGCACTTAATTTTAGAAAAAGGGGTGTCAACAGATCCAAGAAAAGTGAAAGATATGGTGAGCTGGGCAGTTCCTATGGATGTGAAAGGATTGAGGGGGTTTTTGAGGCTCACTAGTTACTATAGGAAATTTGTTAAAAATTATGGGAAGATTGCTTGGCCCCTCACACAATTGCTAAAGAAGGACAAATTTAAATGGGACCACGAGGCTCAAGTTGCATTTGACAAACTCAAGGTAGCAATGACCATTTTACCTGTGTTGGTTATTCCAAACTTTGACAAGTTGTTTATTGTGGAGACTGATGCCTCTAGGAAGGGAGTGGGGGTTGTGCTGATGCAAGAGGGGAAACCAGTTGCATACATGAGCCAAACTTTATCTGACAGAGCTCAGAATAAATCTGTGTATAAGAGAGAATTAATGGCAATAGTATTAGCAGTTCAAAAATGGAGGCATTATCTTCTTAGGAGTCATTTCGTGGTGCACACTGATCAAAAAAACTTAAAGTTTCTGGATGAAAAGAGAATTATGGGGGAAGAACAGCAGAAGTGGATCTCCAAACTATTAGGGTTTGACTTTGAAATAAAGTATAAACCAGGAAGGGAGAATAGGGTGGCTAATGCACTTTCCAGGAAGCTATAATACTCAGTCATTTCTTCAGTTCAGTTTTATGAATGGGATGGACTAGAAGATGAAATACAAGCTTATGAGAGGTTGAGGGGAATTCTTCAAGATCTGTTGGGACAACCAGAGTCACATCTAGATTTCCAATTCAGAAAAGGAAGGCTGTATTACAAGGGCAGAATGGTGGTCCCCAAGGATTCTTCCAAGATTCCTTTAATTTTGAAGGAGTTCCATGATTCAGCACTAGTAGGTTACTCAGGGTTCTTCAGGACTTACAAGAGAATTTCTGGACTGATTTATTGAGAAGGAATGAAGAAGAGGATCCAGCAGTATGTGCAAGCATGTGAGGTCTGCCAGAGAAATAAATATCAGATCCTCAGCCCAGCAGGTCTACTCCAACCTCTTCCCATACCAACCCACACTTGGACAGACCTCTCCATGGATTTTATAGGAGGGTTGCCTAAGGCTTTTGGGGTGGACACCATTTTGGTGGTAGTGGACAGATTTACAAAATATGTCCACTTCATAGCAGTAGCTCACCCTTATACTGCTAAGGACATTGCCAAAATCTTCATTAATGACATCGTTAGGCTCCATGGATTCCCTGCAACCATTGTGTCAGATCGAGACAAGGTGTTCCTCAACACTTTTTGGACAGAATTGTTCAAGTTTGCTGAGACCAAACTGAAGTTTAGCTCAGCATACCATCCACAATCTGATGGGCAGACTGAGGTGGTGAATAGGTGTTTGGAGATCTACTTAAGGTGCTTAACTGGGAACAAACCCAAGATGTGGCCTCAATGGCTCAGCTGGGCAGAGTTTTGGTATAATACCAACTATAATTCAGCCACTAAGATGACCCTTTTCAAAGCTTTATATGGAAGAGACCCTCCTGTGTTGGTGAGCGGGGATGGGAACCAATCTTCAGTAGAGGCAATAAACAAACTTATGGCTGATCGATATCACATGCTAGATGAACTCAGAGAACATTTGATCAAGGCTCAAAACAGAATGTGCAACCAAGCCAATAAACATAGAAGGGAGGTTGAATATCAGGTGGGGGATGTGGTCTTCTTAAAAATTCAGCCTTACAAGTTGAAGACCTTGGCTAGAAGGGTGAATTAGAAATTGAGTCCTAGGTACTATGGACCCTATGAGATTATAGAGAAGATCAGCCCAGTTGCTTATAAACTAAAGCTCCCTGAGGACAGCCAAGTACACCCCGTATTCCATGTGTCTCTGTTGAAGAAATCAATGGCAGCAGATGTGACCAGCCAACCCTTAACATCATTTCTGGCAGAAGATTGGGAATTGAAGGTGCATCCAAAAGAGGCACTAGCTGTTCGCACAAATTCAGAAGGGGAGACAGAACTTCTAATCAAGTGGCACAACTAGCCAGACTTTGAGAACTCGTTCCCTGACTTTCACCTTGAGGACAAGGTGTGTCTTGAGGGGGGGAATGTTGATAGAACCCCTCCTAAGATCACTAAGGTCTATGTGAGAAGGAAAACCCAAGATAAATTGGGTTTGGGCCGTGGGAGTGAGGAAAATGTGAGTAGGGAGGAGAACCACCTTGTTGTAACCAATTACTGATGTGGCAGCGGTAGTGGGGAAAAGGGTGATTCCCTCGTGATTCTGTTAGGCAAAGGGAATATAGCTGAGTAGTTTGGGGGAGGGGGGTAGGCTAGAATTGGTTAGGATCTTGGAAGAGAATTGAGCACTCTCTAATTTGCTCATCCTCGTTTTTCTGTTTTCTTTCTAAATCCCCAGAAGCTGTAACTGCATTCCTGGAATTGATATCAACTTGATATCTTCCAGAGATTCATCAATATACAGTGTCTATAATTCATTTCTTACTATTCATTTTCTGGTAGCTATCATCAATCCACTAGTATTCAAGAATAGCTAAGTGCCTTATTGCTCACTCAAACAGGCAAAGAGGGAATAAATAGGAAGGTAAGGTAGTCCAAGAGATGTTGGGGAATTTAAATTTTCTATGTTTGGCATGAGAATTAAATATTATTCAAGACTCGCAAAGTGATAAACTGCAGACGTAGAGCATTTCCATTGTTTATATATATATATCACTAGAACTGAGCTTCCACCAGACAGCTAAACCCATCCTTGAGCCTTGGCACAAGTCTTCAATTAAAAGAATAATATATTTACATTAACTCAAGGAACAAGAACCATATGCCCTTGTCCTACTCCTTATGCAGCTTTGTCCTTTCCCACCTCATTTTCTTGGTAATATCATATACGGGAAAGGATCCATTTATACTGTTGTAAGACTTGACATTCTTACACCACCTAATAATTATCTATAGAATGTGACTTTTATCGATCCAACTGTTGAATTATAACTTTTCATTACCTTGATTATTTGTGTTAAATTTTGTAAAAATTGAACATCAATATGAATATAATCAAAGGATTTTTATTTTCATATATTTCAAAAGTATATATTACGTTAATATTGACATATACCAATGAAGTACTAAACAATTTTGGATTAATGTAAAATTTCATATATATAATCTATATGATAGGAACTTTCAATCCAACGGTAGATTTATTGAGAAAATTATTCAATAAAAAATTATTCAATGGTGTAAGATTGACTTTGACTTACACTGATGTAACTTGATCATTTTCCATCATATGTATAGTAAACTTCAGCCTGTTTCAGCCTCTACACCACAATCAGAATTTGAGTATAGCACAGTTAAAACTCATTGCTCGGATCATTATTCATCTCTTCCATGATCCTTTGCATCTGAGATTTACCTTATAGCTGCAAGTCCTACTAATTCTATAAGTTTTCTGTTTTCACGCATCAGTTCCAGCGCCACCAGAACCACCAACTGCTATATATCACTTAAACTGACAACCTAGGATTCCAAATTCACTAGACTTTTCTAAGCAATTATGTCTCTGATGCCCTTCAAATTTCAAACAGATTAATCATTTAACTATAGAAAAAAGCAATTTTAAGGCAATTTATCTGGTGTAGCAAATAGCCAACATTCCCATATAATGTATCAATGTAAAAGCATCCCTATTGTGAAAAAAAATCAAGATCAAGCTTTCAATAATTTAACATAAGTTGATAACAGATTTTATTCTTATGATCTTATCATTTTTTTATTATGGTTACTGTTACTTCCCAATTCACATTGATACAGGGTTTGTAGGAAACAAACATTATGCAGTTAAGCTGTAATTATCCAACCCAAAAAAGATACTCATTATGAGTGTCTACCAACAAAATGCATCATATTTACATCTTGATATGTCTGCAACAAAGGGTATAAATGTGATTGAGGCAAGAGGGTACCCGGGGAAAGCAATCACTGAGAGCAACTCTGACCAAAATCAACAAATTCTCACTCTTCTCAGCAACGACTTTTCACTTCATCATGCCTGCATATATCCCATGATCACAAATTTCAAAATAGGGGGAAAAAAAGATGCAACATTGCAAACTTCTTTTTTTTTTTTTTTTGTGCTGAGAGAAAAGATGCAAACTTTAACTCCGAAAACTGGGAACTCGAGCAGTAATTGATGAGAAATTAGATGTGGCAATCAAAATTAGCGAAATATGAAGCGGAAAGGTTCGTTTGGGTTTGGAAAATCGAATTGAAAAACCGACGAAAATTGAAATTCCCAGTAGTGGGTGTCTGAGAAAATGGACCGAACAAGATCATCGAAACAAAAAAAAAATTAAAAAAAGGATAAATTGTATATATTATATTGTTGAAAAGTTGAAGATTAGAAGGCTATGAGAATTGAATTACATAAACATGTTCGATATGTTACCGACAGCGAAGAACTCGGGATGAGAATGAGAATGGTGTAAAAAGATCAGATTCACTCCGCCATGTAATTGTAAACGTGAAGCAGATGTTTTCCTAATTCCTATCTCTGTTTCTATGTCTTTCTTTCTTGTTCTTGTTCCTCATTCAATTTGTTTTGTACCCTTCTTCCAAATTCATTAGCTGGCCTTTTTTTTTTTTTAATCTGAGAAATTGAGGGATACAAATTCATGTCTGATTTTCGGGAATTACTCTGGCATTCTTATGCATACTTTTCTTTTTTTGGTAATTAGCAACCGTTATTAAAATTTATTGATTATTAATTTCTTTTTTTATTTTTATTGATTATTAAATTTTCTTGGTACAATATGAAAAAAGAAATATTGATACTTTTTAATTTCATTTGGTGGAAATAATAAAAGATAATGATAAAATTTAAAAAATAATTAATATTTTGTTAATTTTTTAAAGTGACATAAAATATAATAAAATATTTTTAAAAAGATAAATCTTTTTAAATGTTTATAATACTGTAAAAAAATATATGTATATTATATTTTTATTAGATAATAATATCACAAACACTAAAAAATATTTATCTAATTTTTTTTAGAAAGATAACAAATATTTTAAATTGGAGGGAGTAGAGTAATCCCTTTATTTTCCTATTCGTTATTGGTTATTTTCCTAAATCCCCAAGTTGAAAGGCCGGCATGGCTTTGTCTTTCTCATGACTTTCTATACTCTATGAAGGATTGTAAAACAAAACAAAGGAAATGGGGGTAAAAAAAGTTGTTGACTAAAATCTTATTATTTTCATAAACTCATTTTTAATTTAGTCTCTTGACAAAATTTAGCAACTTAGTTCCTGAAAGGAGAAAAAAAAAAACCTTTATACATTCTCAACATGATTTTCGTTGATCCAAGTTTAGTGGTTGGTCATCTTCTCCGATGGGGTAAGAATACCTGTAAAATAACTATGAAGTTTAAGTTAGTCCTTAAGTTATATTTGGATATTTAGTAATTAATGGAATAAAATATAATGAGGTGAGATGGGATGAGATGAGATAGAATGAGATAGAATAGGAAAAAAAATATCATTCTATTGTTTAGATATTTTTGGA